>CM048050.1:5245000-6575000 GCA_026259375.1 Verasper variegatus
CACATGCCGCAGACATCGAGCAGCAGAGAAGGGAAACATTGAGGACGGCTCGTTCCTGCCGGTGAAATTGTTTCTTATCTGTTCTGTTTTTTTTCTTTTCTGTCTCTCTCCCCCAGAAGAGGGGCCCCTGTGGCCCTCTCAAGGTCTCTACACAAGGACTCTCAGGGTGTGTTGATGTGAGACACTGACACACGCACACACAGGCCGTGTAGCGTGCAGCGGAGGGAGTGTTATGGCATGTCAAGGCCGGTGCAACCAGCCAAAGCTTTTCTCTGGATCTCTAAGTGTGCACCATTAAGAGCAGCAGTCATACAGTGTGTCACAGGAAAGAGATACCAAGGAATATATGTGCATGCAGACTCGCCTCAGTTCTTCTTACATCACAGGGGTCATCTCTGAGCTAAAGATGTTTAAGATGAACTAGAGTTGCATCGTATAACCATCTACACATCATTTTTATTTATATCAGCGTGTTGAGTTTTGTTATCGTTTCATCTATCAAATCACATGACAACAGTACAGATATTAGAGATAATTGTGCCGTTGAAGAGGCTGATGTTCTCTCCAAGTTTCTATTCAAGTTCAGAAAAAAAAGGATGACAATATCACATCAATACCAAACTGAAGGAAATGCTGTACAATCGTATTTAACAAACGTACAGCACTGAGTCCTGTTTTACATCTCGCTCGTCTGGGCATCTGAGTTGTAGATATTCAGATAAAGTGTTCTTACAGAAATATTAGAGAGTTTGTCTGAGTTGCATGTGATGTGGGAGAAGTGGAAAGGACATCAATTTATATTGTACAAATCATGATTTCACAGAATTGTTCTCCATGACCTGGGACTGAATCTGTCCTTTCTTATTTTCGTTTTGTTTACAGTAAGTGCATAAATCTGAAATTAGTATGAAACAATATGTTATTCAGTGGTCATGTCACTCACTCACTCACTCACTCCCCCCACCCCTGCAGTTGGACATAAATATAAATCCTACATGCCACCACTCGGGGGCAGCAGTTTCAAGCCTTGACTGGCAGCAGACTGGGGTTAAGTGTAGATGTTTAGGATAATAATCAATATATTTGTTCTTATGTATTCACACAAAAACATTTTAATTGTGCAGTGGTCAAAATGACTGCAGTGAAATACTCATACTGACATTATCTGACTGTGTCCTCCTGGTAAGACAAACACAAAACTATTGGATCAAGGTCTGAAGAGCGGCAGTAGATTTGTGCTCTGACTGTGGAATATAGAGTAATTATGTATAATCAGTAATCAATATATAATGTGCTTGTACATCCTCCCTTCAGTTCTGGACACATATCTGACAAACTGACTTCAGAAAACAGAGGAACATGGTCCAGTGCAGCGGCTCCGCTACATCAAAATGACGGACTCATTTCCTCCGTGTCTCACGAGGGCCTGCTTTTAATTGGGTCCACTTTAACATGCAGCTTTTAAAACCCACTCCTGTTTCTTTTTTTTTGCAGAGTGTTTCATCCGAGCAGGGACAAATTTGCAGAGTTGAGCAGAAATGTCTCACTCCGCCGAGAGAGAAAAAAGTGAGAAGGCAACAAAAGCTGCTTGTTCATCTCAACACATCTACCAGGGAGCTGGAGCGACTCAGCACAGCTTCTCATGGTTTAAGAATTTGACATTTTGACAGGATGGGGGGGTTGTGATATTTTCTGAAGCACAACAAACACCTGTAGTTGTCTCTGGGCTTGAATCTGCAATTTGGGGGCTCATTAGCTACAAACAGAGGTTATGTGGGATTGAATAGTACCTGCTGTGGGTGCAAATTACTTTCCAAACTCAGTTTTGCAATTCAGTAGCTTAGCTCTAGTCTATATATCTCCAGTTATAGTTAATACTTTTCTTGTTATGGGTATTATTCCCAGAGGATAAAGCCAACATCCTCCAGTAAATTCTTGATTTTTATTATTTTTCTCTAACATGCAATTTAGTCCTTTAGTGAAATGTATCAAAAACTAATGCCATGACATTTTCTACATGCAGATGGAATTCTACATTTATATCTCTGATCTTCCAGTTGGATTGGCCACCTCTCCTCCACTCCAGCAGAAAATGATTGCGCCAAGAGTCAAAGTGAAAAACATCAGTGTTCTTTTACTGATTGCCGTGGCAGACAGGCAGCAGAGCAGAGCTGCTGTGGCTCCTTAATGTGGCAGGTCTCAGTACATGTGCTAATGTGTCAGTCAGGCTTAGAATAATTTCCCTGGACAAATGAAAATGACAGGTGTTGTCCTGATGACTGTATATTTCCACAGGATTACTGAGCTGTCAAACACAATGATTTCCTTTCTCCTTTCTCACTTTACCATATTATGAGTCATTATTTCCTTTCTGGGTCATTTGCTGATGGTCAGGTGTCTGATTATTGCAATGAAAATGTTGATTGAAACTGTTTTAATGGCAATAAACAAGTCTTAGAGCAAAATGAAGACTGGCCTAACCCTAAGGACTGGTTTAAACGATTTTGTGAAGCTCGTCAAGATTTCAGTTTGACCAGTGTTTTGTTCAAAGCCAAAACCTGCAAATAATGACAGGACTTTTTCAAATCAAATCAAATTTGGCTCATAGGGTTTAACAATCTGTTCAAGGAGCAACATTCTCTGTCCTAAACACTCGACTAAAGTGCATATACCTTTTTAATAGGAAACAAATATATATTTGCCCTTGTGGTAGCATTTTTTGAATTTTTACAAGAAATAAGCAATTCTTAAAGGCAGCAAAGCATTTGTCCATCATTTGAAATTATTGTAGTGCAAATGGAAAAAAAGAAGAATTAATGCAAAAAATTGAAAACAAACTCTTTATAATAAACATTTCATTCTATCAGAGCTACCCCGTGTTTTACTGAGAACGCAAAGGGTCATTAGGTTTGGACGTCCACATAAAGTCCATCATGTGGGCTTGTGGCTAAAGCAGGCACAGTGTAATACACACAACTGCAGCTCTACACACACGTACATACCTTTGTCTTGTTTTGGTTGGTACCATGATGCCTTGGTTTAAAATGTTACTGTTTGAAACAATAATGATTTTTTCTGTCAACATGAGGAAAACAAAGTATTGCTTTTACTACAATGTAACCCACAGAACATTTATCTCCTCCTCGTGTACCACACTGATCCAAGGTCATCTAGATAAAGAGAATAGCTGAGTACATGCCAGCACTCTCTATTCTTTCCAGTCTGAAAATGTTGCCTTGCACACGTCTGGGAGGCTGTGTGGCTGTGCAGCTGGATTCGTGTGCCTCCTGCTTCCTTTGCTTCACACAGCAGTTAGTGAATTTTAACTTCCCCTCCCTCCATATCGTTGCTGTGTTGTGCTTTGGTGCAGGATGCTGGAGATGCCGTTAAACAGATGGAGACGGGGGAGAACTCGCGGGGGCCCTCCATGTAGGGACCAATCTGCATCATGCAGGGGGGCTGACAGAATAAGGCCATGGGGCGGTGAGACGAGCACCTCGAGCAGGTTCTGTGGGGAGTCAGTGCCACCGTGCCGCCTACTGGCTCCCGATGGGAGGCTCATGAGTTCAAGCATCCAGGGGGCTAACAATCCTCCTCACCTCTGAGCGACTACAGCTCTGTTCATCTGTTCTGTGAAGGTGTGTGTGTGTGTGTGTGTGTGTCTGACAGAGAGGAGGATGATCGAGCTTGATGAAGAGCTGCTGTGAACCCCCAGCATCAGCCTCTTCTGCTACACAACTGAGCAGTTGCAAACCAATAAAAGACAATATTGCCTCATGACATTTGTGTAATGTGAATAATTTGAATATAACCTAATTTTACATTAATTTCACTGCTTGTGTTTTTGTTAATTGCCTCTCTTTGCTCTCTGCAATAAGCAGGGGTCTATTAGTAGTTCACAAGCAGCTGTAATGGAAGCACAGGCAGTGACCTCAAGCTTTCTCCTCTCTTTAATTCACCCTCAACTCATTCAGGGCTGCAGACCACACTGCCTGCAATCATTTGTTTTTCTCCTCTTCTTCTTGTTTTTTCCTGGTACTCGTCGTCTCTGACACAGAGTTACATGACAAAGGGAGAGAACTGGAGCAGCAGAAGTTCAGTTCCATGATTTGCAGGCAAGATATTAAAGATGTGTATAAATTCATGAAACATTTCATAGAGATTTTATAAAGGTTCATGTCGCCAGGATGCATGGGCACTTTTGAGTGTTTTCTGTGCTTGACACTCACAGCCACGTGCTGATTGGGTGTTTTAAGTCAGGCTCCTATCACATGACCCCCTTCCAGAAGAAAACAACCTGCAGTAGCCTCAGCTCCCATTGTAGAACATTGTAGGACAATCAATTACAGCTGTTGTGCACTTCAACTCTATACTTTACTTTTCGCCATTGCTGCTTATTGTTAGTAGCCTAGCTCTTTCTGCAACTAACAGAAAAAGCTTCTTATTTACATCAGTATGCACATGCCCAGTGTACGTGAGTGGTCAGGTGTGTAAGTATGGACGAGGGATTAAAACTGATACAGAGCCAAAACCATTTTCAAAATGTAGTTGTTGATTTACAAGGAAGATTTTACATGTGTATGAATTTCTCCTAATCAATGTTGTAAATACTGTTATTTTGTTGATGTGTTCAACATGCTTCCCCCCCGCCCCGTAAATATGTCGTTTTTGGTATTTTTTCCTTCCTCTTAAGGGTTAAGGACAGAGACTAAGGATGTCACACCTTGTTAAGCCCTATGAGTAATATTATAATTTGTGAATATGGGCTATACAAATAAAATGTGATTGATGAATTTATGAAATCTGATTGAGGGTTCATGTCACCATTGGCACTTAATGTCATCTGGAGTGAAACTCTACTTTCTCTGTGCTTGTGACTCACTCCCTTTCTCTGTCTCTGTGTCTCATTCCCCCCCCCCACCCCCCCACCTCCTCTCCCTCCGTCCCTGAAGGTGGCTCAATCAGGCGACAACGGTGGCTGTCTGCTGTTGTCAAAAGACATTTCAATTTGGAGACCCTCCCTTGAGTCTGGGCACATTACCACTTCAAAAGGCTGCGAGTCCCCAGGTCGCTCCTAGTATGCACCCCCCCCCACACACACACACACACACACCCTCTCCCTCACCCCGCCACTTGAGCCTGAGCTTGTTCATTCCTCCTTGAAACAAAGATCTCTCCTGGAGCATATGCATTGTGCTCATAGACTGTATATAAAAAGGTCGTGCTTCATTACCCTGCATGAATAGTGTCGTAAATCTTCAGTAGAAGAAGCTTTTTATCCGATGGAAACAAGCACATGGGAAACTTTACCTACTTCATTTTTTGGTAGAAATTCTGACAGGAGACACAATCAAGTTAGATGTTTAGTGTAGATCATATGTCCAACCTTAATAATCACAACAGCTAATACAATTGACTGGATGAGCAAAAAGGTCATTTAAAACATCTCTTTCATTTAAACTAGTGATAGTACATTTCTTCTGTCATGGTACATTTTTGAATACTACCTGTAACAGTGGGCAAAATCAGAAACTCTCAGTATTACTGTAGCTTTCGTTGAGAGTTAGATGGAAATGTTTATATGAGTCCAACAACTGTACACTGAGCTAGCAGGCAGTTAGCCTAGTGCAAAGCCAACACAGTGAGTCCAGTTTATGTTTTTGGGTGCTGGATGTGGGCGACTGAAAAGCTGTTGTCAGACATGACCTCCAGGTGAAATCTGAAGATTTGGCTACTGCCTTTACCCGCAGTTTGCCTCTCACACATGCACAACACAGCAGGAGGTTCTTTGCACAGATTCTTTCACAATAGCAACACATCCAGCGGGGGGATCCCCTGTTCACACATCCACTTCTCCTGAATTTCTACGGACTTTATAATAGGGGGCCAGGAGGAGAAAGTCTGCAGAAATTGCTGAGCGTCTCACTCGGACATTTGTGTTCAACATGATCCTTCTCCATAGAAAATACATAGGAACTGCGTAGTCCAGTGCATGTCTGAAAGCAGACACAGACAAAGATGTCAAGACAGTTTGTGAGGATAAGAGCTGACACCGGTGTTGATGTGCTGGAAACAAAATCCAGTGATCGCCGCAGCACAATTAATCCGTCCACCTGCTTCACCAACCTTCACCTGAATCTTTGTTGCATTTGTGAACGCGTCTGACTTTATTTTCCAGTTCCTGCCAATGTCCAGAAATGAAACCGATATATTCAAATGCAGCTTGTTCATTTGGAGCCACCGTCTGCACTGTAGCAATCTGGGATCGTGCAGATCCTGTTGATACACATGCTTTAACAATCTCAGCAAAACAATCCTGGAAAAAAAATAATATACAACTAAAATGGCATTATTCAATGAAAAAAGCGCTATCATGACACATTACACTGAAGACATCTGCCATCATGTCATAACTTATTATTATTGCTATTTTAAAAAATTCAGAAGTTGGAGCTTGTGAACACCACAAGAACAGGGACATTTTCACTGATTCTTCAGGGAATGATTCATGGAAACATCAGGCGTATTTTAGGGGACTGATATTTATGATTTAAATGTGGTTTCATAAGACTGTTGGACCTTGGTGTGCATTGGGCTCTCAGTAGTCTCCCAATGTAATTGAAATATATAGTGAGCTGTCTTCCCTGATATCTAAAGAGAATTTGTTCCATAGCTTTAGGGCACGAGTAAAAAAGGCTGCATCCTCAACCTCCAATAAACCTGCAGCAGATGATCACAGTGTTTTTCGAAGGCAAATAGTTGACAAGGGAGTTAACTGTGAAACTTGGTCCTGACCCAGTAAGGGGTTTCTATACACGAAGGACCTTAACATTAATTAAACATTACAGGAGGTCTGTGCAGAGCAGCTTAAACTGGAGTAACATAGGACATCAGCACTATAAAGATATGAATTGAAGAACGAGCGTCCTTATTGCAGTGATCAGATCGATTGGTGTTAAAAGAGATGTGCGTAATGCTTCGGTTGTTTCACCCTGTGAGGTTTTGTTTCATTGGGTAAATGAATGATGACAGTCCCTCCAGCAGCAGGCTCCCAACTTCTCTTGTGTTATTGGAGGGATGTAATAAGCTTTACAGTGAGTAGAGAAGACATTACAGATCTTGGCAGGGAGCTGACAGAGAGTGAAGGCACACTATTGTGTGAGATGACTGACACTCGTGGAGTTGCCATGCAGCACCACCACTTTAATGGGGCGTGCTTCTGTTGAATAGCTGTTTGGTTTAATCTGGACTAATGGTGCACTAATAGGGCAATTAACGATCAAATGGTAATTAATGAAATATTTAGTGTTCACACAATGTTCAGCCTCGCCTCTCTGGGTCACGTCTCTGGTGCTTTGTCGCAGCTGCTGCACAGATGTATACAGGTCTTATCAATACACTACATATAAAGATGGACGACAAAAGTGAAGCCAAAGCGTCTTGATCTCCCCCTGGTGGCTGGCTGCAACATAGGTAAAAAAAAACCCTGTCTCCCCCCTATAAAAACTTTCTCAGAGATGGTTTCTGTAATTTGAGGTACTTCTCAGAACACTGACGTAGGTTTGAATGTTCATTTTGGTTTTAAGTGCTTGAATTTTTCCTGTGTCCCTGGGACCAGTCAGCAGAAACGTAATAGAAAGTGCTATTATGTAGACATGTAGGCTTTTATTTTGGGATGTTGCAAGCTCTGAGATATATGTGGATTTATTGTTGAGACGGATATGAGGCAACACACAATCTGGTGATGATTCAACTCCATTTGATGAGAGTGCATCTGTGACTTCTATTCCTCTGTCCCCATTAATTCTAAATGTAACGTATGATTTGTTTGTCCTTTCAATATCATGCACAGACTGGACCTTAACTGGTAACTTAATGTAGGAATGAGGAATAGCAGAGGTGTTTTTTATTGTTATTAATCTTTTTATTTTTATAATGAATGTAAAAACTAAACTCGTCATTATAAAGGGAAACATAATAAAATGGGTCCTAAAGGACACAGAAATTAATACTGGTGTAATTTTAGGTGGAAATTTAAGGGATGCATCTATCAGCTTAACATGTAGCGTGTGTATTGTTAAGTGCTCAAGGAAGAGGGCTGTCGAATTCAGTGCAATTTGGACGCTTGAGACTTTCAATATTAATAAACTTTGAATAAACAGGAGACCAGCGCTCTGTGGCAATGGCAACAACAACTGAGTCTCCAGTTTGAGCTTCCCTGTACTTAACAAGGTGAACAGCTCTTTGCGCTTCAGGATTCTCAGGTCTTCACTTACCACGACTCAGCTACTGTAGCTCACTTTGACAATGTCAGAAAGAAAACTGCAACCAGCATCACCACAGACCGACTAGCAAGACTTACAATAAAAAGAGACAAGAAATGTGTGCTTTTTTAAAAAGTGGCATCCATACTTATGAGAATTTTTTTTTACTTTTCTGAGTGACAGGTTTTATTGATAAAAACAGGAACAAGAAGCCAAAGTCACTTCATATCATTGTTTTATTTATGACAGGAAATAACTCACATATTATATTTGTTGAGATATCATTGAAACTCTTCAGTTCACCATTATCTCTTCCATGAGGGATTATTCTAACACAGGCTCCAGGAACTACCCAGCTCTCGTCTGTTCCAACATGCTGACACATACACTGTTCGCACACACTGCTGTGCTGCTAAATTAACATGCATTCGAAAGTGCTCACTTTATGAGGTGTGTGTAAATGTATATGAGCAAACACAGACACAAATAGTAGCACATCGCAGCTGCTGATGGAAGTGGAAATACGGAGCTGTGGCTCTGCCTTTCTGTCTCTAACATCATGTGGTGCCCGTGCTGTGTTGCGTGGTTCCAGAGGGGAGATGTGAGGGTAGGCAGGTTGTTTCTAGTTTTAGACTTTTCTCCTATTTCTTCCTTTCGATGAATCTCTCGCCCCGAGTGAGTTGAAATCTCGATCTGTACTCCGCGTCCTGGCGGGATGGATGATCAGACCTGGGCATGGGAAAGCGGGGCTGTGGCCTTGCACGGCAGGGGCTCCCATCGCCCTCCTCCCCCACCTTATCCTCCTCCCACCACCTTCTCTCCCTCCAAGTCGAGTGATAAGAGCTGTATGAAAGACCTTCCTTTCTGCCGGTGGTGGGAACGCTGAGATAAAGTGGGCGATGGGGGCGGCTGTTTGCCCTCTCCAGGGAACAGGGAGTTCTCAGACTCCTCTGATACACTTGTACAGAGGGGATGAAGGTTGCACGGTGTGTATGTTGCGTTTGCGTGGTTGGTATTCGAGTATTTGTTTGCATGTGACATTTTCTCATGCAACATTGTCCCAGCCTGCTCAAGTTTTCATCCAACAAATGAAAACTCCCAAAATACAAGTTCCATCCAGCCTCCATCCGTCTCCAACATCCTTGAGAGTCTTGCGGTAGCAGATCAACACCTAATATCTGATGAAGGTCGACCAAACCACAGGTCAGGTCGATCCTGCTTGCAGCCTTGACGTCATGTCCAAAGTATTTCTGCTTCACGTGGATTTTTCTCAAGTTTTAGGAACAGTCAAAGTCATTACTTAAGTCAGAGTGAGTGATAAATCATCAAGAGTAAGACAAAATTGCCCTTGAATAACTGGCTGTTAGAAGCTAAAAGAGTTGGCAGAGATCCCTTTTATGGTCTTATTAACAAAAATATAGTCCGTCACGGGAGGCGACTCTTAATTAATCTCTTCTCTTATCTCAAGAAAATTTAACTTACAGAACATTAAAGCCAGGACAATTACCTGCGAGGAGGAAACATTCAGAAAGTTTCTACCTCTGTGCCGGTGTCCCTCCTGGTTTCAGGCCGGCATGAATACAAACCTTGGCTTAATTCCTCCAGTTTTACCTTTATTTTCTGAAGGTTGTTGTCTGCGTTAAGGGGAGGGTAATTAGCCGCCAATCAAATGACCAGGGTTTGATTCATGAGCAGCTTCCAGGGATGACAGAGTTATTGCTCCGGTGAAGCCTGAGCTGCGATGACAGCTGATGCTTGCAGAAAAAGAAACAAACAGGCACATTTGCATCGCTCTGGTTTTTCTCTTTTTTTCCTTCTCCGAACTTCCATCACCTATTCAGTGTGACAGAAAACGTGATTATCTCTCTCCCCCTCACGTTGCATACGGAAGGAAAAGGGGGACAAGGTGTGTGTGTGTGTGTGTGTGTGTGTGTGTGTGTGTGTGTGTGTCTGTACACACCCCTCCCTGCTGGATGCACCTTGTGTCCCTGACACTTTCTGCCATTATTAGATACACTGCTTCCTGCTGGGGAGGCCAGGTGTTGCTGGGGCTGTCATACACACATCTCATATCAAGATGCCTCACACATGCAGACCGGCACATAGACTAACACACACACACACACACACACACACACAAGCACACACACACACACACACACACACACACACACACACATATTCACACGCACAGTGGCTTGGGAGAGGACAGATGTGATATGTGTCTGCCCATCACTACTACACAGAGGTGGACCTCAAACTTCAAGACCCACTTTTCAGCTATTAGCTGTGCACATCAAGATGATGAGGACAAGCTGAGGATGGTTCACTGGTTTTGGATCTGCTTTAGAGGCCCACAACATAGAGAAAATCATCCTGGAAACGCAATTAATGCTCCTCTTGAGACCAAAAACAAATGAAAAGTATTTACATATAAGGCATTGTATGAACTGGATTGTAAACTTGATTTTATTTGATTCGACTTATGAACACACAGAAGTCACCAACACGAGATATGTTGAAGAAACCCAAAATATTTCACAGACTCATAGATATCAGTCCCCTATACACGCCTTGTGTTTTTCATCAGGATCCATTCATTATTCCCTCTGAAATTAGTAAAAGCAAATTGAAAAATACCATAGATTCTTCTCCATGCCGAAACTCAATGTGTTCTTCCCTGACACATACCACATCCTCCTCATGGTAATCTGCCCATTAGTTTATTGGGCACTCTTGCTAACAAACAACAACAGACAAATAGACGGGGGGAAATCATAACCTCATTAGCGGCGTTAACAACAAAACTACACCGAATAATTCATATCCACAGCAAAACACAAAGCCCAACAGAAACAGATGAATGGCTCCAGTTAATAACCTGTCGTCTAAACACATAAACAGGCTCAAAGCCGACCTCTACATGTCCCTCTTATTTAAGTCTGCTTCATATTTAATGATACACAGTCCCACAACACATGCAACTCAGCTTCGGGCTGTGTTATTAACTCAAGGTATTTACACAAGTGTCTGGTGATGTGTTGCCATATTACGTGTGAACACAAATATTCACAGACATGCCTAGTGATTGTAATAGATGCAGTATCTGTTGTTTGACCCTGTTTGACAGTTCAGTAGAAATTACAAATTGTTTCACTGTCAAACTCAAGCAAGACAGACATCATCAGAACAATAACGCAGGTATTCATGGAAATGTACATTTCACTGGTGTATGGTACACAAAAGAATACAAAAAACATGAAATAGGAGAAAATCAAATACCTGGAATCAAATAAAAAATAATAATGATACAAAATAATGTAAAGTAACAGCAGTAAAAATAAAATAAAATAACAGTAAAGGTTGACCTGTGGAAATTACAAACTAAACTTTAAATACTAAACATAAAGAGCTGTGTGGGCTCAGTTCCTGAAGCCCCTCTGTTGTTGCCATTGAGCTGCATAATGGCAGTGGGGTTACAAGCTTAGATAACTTTAGTAACAACAGATTCACAATAGAGTCACTGGTCCAGTATAATTCTTAAACATGGAATAAACGTCAATGTAGATTCAGGTCATTGTTTTCAGCCTGTTCTCTCTTCAGTACAGTTGGTTAATGTTTTCCTCAAATGTATTGAAAGCTCTCTTACACATCTCAGCCCTTTATCTCTGTATCTTGCCAGAAAGCCATATTGCAGAATTGTGCATCACTGTCAGGCTCCACACACCACACCATAATCCTATTGGGAATGCAATTTGAATAAGATAGATTTTATTGAATTAAAGTTTTAATCCTTAAGATTTCTTAGGAAATCAAACCCTGGTTTTATTATTTATGGTCAGCAATGTTTCTTTAACTGACACTGAATTTATTTACCATTACTAATTAAGTAGCTAGCCCTTTTTGGTCTGAACCTTAACTTGAATGAAACAATGTCTGCAGGTGCTCCATCAATATTTTTTTTTATTGATATCAGTTTGGAACAGACATTTTTTTCACTTTTTAGTGAGAGGATCCTTTTAAAATGTTGCCAGCGAGTAATAGAATAAGAGGGAGCAGCCAGTGAGCTGTAACATGAGCTGCAGGCAACATTGTAACAACGTCAACAACTTAACTCGGATCTCTGTTGCAGTTTGGCTGAACTGTAAACAGATACACTACAGCCTCTTCTGCTGTGAAGTACAATTTAGTTTCTCTCTCATTTGTAAAACCACTTGCAATAACATAAAAACGCAGGAGTGTCTCCTAATGTAGCACCTCCAGGGTGAAATGCGTACCAGACCATCATGTCATAGTTACAGCAGTAAAAATACATTAAAAATATTGAACTGCCATATGAAAGAAAGAAAATGCTGAGTATAGCATAATGTTGTCGACCTTTCAACCCAGCCTCCTCCTCGTGACACAGACTTTGCTCCTCTCTTCACATACACTTCTTTCCTTAAGTCATAATCACTACTGCTGCATTTGTTCCTCAGACAATACAATGTCACTGGGGGGTAATAACAAGCTGATTGCACCGACGACATACAGGGTTGATTTTACAGCAGGACAGTCTTCAACCCCCGATCCTCTGGGCTGCTCTTGACTGCAGAGACGTTGGGGATGAATCTCTATGATTTATCAAAAGTGAAACAGCACCGGAGAAGATGTGATCGTAATAAGCAGCCTGCTAAAGTGGAAGATCATGTGCCATTTCATCCGGCCATTTATTCCAAACCCCTTCACGGGAGGATGGGCTCACACACGTCTCCAGTGGCTCGGTGGGGAGTAAACATCTCACAGTAGGAGAAGCTTCCCTCTGAAATACTGCCGCTCTCTGTGTCATTATCACTATTTCAATTAAATAAATGTGCATTCTCATCTTCAGCACTGATACAAAACTATAAATCTATTTCTCGCCTCCCCCACCCCAAACCCCCTCTTCATTAACTTTCTTTTCAAGTCATTTCCCACCAAGGTTAGGGTTAATTCTTAATCTCTTCTATTAATTTAAACTGTGGGCCAAAATCTAACTTTGTAATTATGGGGCATTAATTATGTCTTATCCGTTAATAGATTGAAAATGGCTTCCTCGTGCCAAAAATACTTTTTTAATATTGAAAATTTGAAGCAAATCCACTTCAAGGCCTGAGTCTAATTAAAAAATGCAGGAAAAGCATAGTCAGTGGAGGTGCTTTTTAGAGGGTAAGTGGGAAAAATGTCAAATTCCCTCCAAAAACACAGCCTTTTGTGAAGTTTATGATGAAACACAGTCTTATTAAAGGGGAGACACCAGGGGCTCATCCCATAATGGAATAAAAGCCATATCACATTTTTACGGCTCTTTTTACTCAGCAAAGTTATGTAGATAACTTTATGAAATGCAACAGTGAGACGGGTGCCAGATGGTTTGAGGGCAGGCTTCTTCTTCCGGTTGGTGCTCAGAGTGAATCCACAAACAAATAGTAATAAAAACCAAAGGGGCAATATCATACAACAGTAGTGGTGATATGTTGTTAAGATATTGTCGTCATGGACACAAATCCCTCTCCCAGCACTTCCTTGATGAAGTGCTGGGGTGAAGTGCTCCCCTGCGACTTGTCAGAGAAAAACACAACAGTAAACGGACATGTGGCTTCACACCACCTCTATCATGGACCTTTGGTGTTATTACGAAACAGTGGCGCAACAGTTATGAGTAAAGGTTCACACGGATTGAGTTGTCACAGGTATTAAATGCTTTATTGTTGTACATGTTCTGAGCTGTTAAATCACTGAATGACTTACACACTTGTGGCAAAACAATATGACACCACAATACAACAAAAATACCTCTTTTGCACTAAAATGAGTGGATATACACTGTAAACCCCCTAAAAATGGTAATTGCCTTATTTCTTATTGCCAGTTTTCAGTTTTTGTATCCACCGGTGAGTCAGGTTTGATGTTTATATTTTTTTCTATATATTGTTGTATATTTCTATTTCTTTATATTCCTTCACCCAAGTACTGCATCCTACTTATGTGATGTCTTCTGCTGCTGTAACATTGCAAATGTCCCCATTGCGGGGACTAATGAAGGACTTCTTCTCTTATCTTAACAAACGGGTCGGAGGAGCTCTCCCCATTTGCTGCCAGTGTTGCATTTTGCACAAGAAGAAAGAAATCCATGTTGCATGTTGTTTCCAAGACATACAAAACAATAGGTGCAGGAATGTTCATGGCAATTTACGTATTTTCCTCACCCTATTCAAGGGTTAAGTGCAGAGGATGTCGCACCTTGTAAAGCCCTATGAGGCAAATTGTGATTAGTGAATATGGGCTCTACTAAAAAACATTTGGTGACTAATTGATAATGTCTTGCAGAAAAAGTGTAGCGGCAGCGTCTAGACTGCTCAAATTAAAGAAGAAAGAAGCTATTTAATGGGTCCACTTGTGTCTGCTGCAGAGTCCTTTGACGTGGGAGTGAATAGCTGCTTTCAGACATGCACTGAACTCTGCAGCTCCTCCATATTTTCTCCAGAGAACGTGCATGTGTGAATAAATGTCCCAGTGAGACGCTCCCCAGTTTCTGCAAACGTTATCCACCTGTCTTCCTGGTATAAAGTCCGTAGAAATCCTGGAGAGGTCGATGTGTGAACACAGCAGAAGATCCCTCGCTGGATTTACTACGAGCGAGTGGGGGGGGGGATGATGACACTTCTAACCCATGAAAGGGGAAAAATGAAATAAACTAAAAGAAAACAAATATCTCACGGTGAAAAAGCGGTGACACACACATAGATGAAACTGTAGTGGACACGTGATAAGACAGAATTCACCAAACACTGTTACATTGGTTTACACTAAGTGATTGCACTATGTGGTTTGCACGCTTACACACCCTATAAGGAACTGTGGGGTTACCAAGGTAACAAGGGCACTGGGAGTGGTTAAAAGCGGATGTTTGGTGACACCCGGACGTGCTCTGTATTGTTGAAATGTTTGTGAAATAAAACGCACGTCGAGAGCGAAGTGAGTGGGTTACAGAGGTGGACTAGTAAATGGAAAGTTCAATCCAAGCTGGATAAATTCAGCTGTGTCACTCAGGTTAAATCTACGTGAGGAAAGTAAAGTAGTCTATAGCCCTTAACTCCAGCTGGTTAGTGGCATCAGGTCAGACAGTGGTTGTACTGGGCACTAATGTGCACAGCTCCATTCTGTGGGATTTGTAAAAAACCTGTGTCCTTAGATAACTTCTTTTCTTGAGGTAAAAAGTTCAGATCGAGAAATAAACTTTAAAAATTCACCATGCACCGTGACCGCCGATTGTTTGCGGCCTGCTAAATTAGAATTGGGTCAGCATTACATCAGGAGTCTCAGTCTGTCCCATCTAATCAAACATCAAAGGAGAATAAGTTAGAGGCTCTCATCGAGGACAGGGCGCTGAGCAGTGGTGTGAGAAACAAAAAGTGTCCTGCCAGTGCCCTCTGTGCCCATAAAGAGGAGACGGCTCCCTGTACACACCCACAGGCGGGCAATTACAGCCCAGTCTGACCGTTAGCTGCTTCTTTTTCGGCTCCATCGACGTGTCAGATGAAGTCTGAGAGGATTGAGGATGAAAGATCAGGCACTGGGCAGCTGGCAGAAGGAAACGACAGCCGAGTCGGGATGAATTCATTTTTTGTTTCGAGCACAAGGGACATGGATTTTCTGCACATTTCAAATATTGATTTTCTTTTTTTTTGTGGGGAGGGAAATGGCCGTCCAGTCCAACTTATTGTCATATAATATTGAATTATTGCTGCACTGTTAGAAATATATGTTTGCAAGATTACACACGGGACAAAAACACATCACTTGTACTGAATGAGGACATCACATGACAGAGTTTTGTTTGCTCCGTCCAACTTCCGCTAAAGGCCCTGCCCCTGAAAGTGCCTGTGGATGCCACTGGTTCCTTGAAGGACCTGGAGTGCATGTTTGCTTAGATTATCTCCACAGTCACACGGTTTGAAAACCTGCCTCGGTTTAGTAATTTTGAGACATTTAAAAAATCCTTTCCTCAAGAGGACCGGAGAAGATTGGCGAGCAAGTGTGGGATTGTACAATGTGACTCCTCGGTTTGATGTCGACTTCCAGAGAAAAAGAAAAGTCATAATCTTGGACTCAGACTTGTCTCCCTTCAGAGAGCCAGGCTTTGCCTATAAATAATCCTTGCTCTCATTTGCTCAGGCTGCTCACTGCCTTGCAAGTGAAAACAGCTGCGAGGAGAAACAACTCCCCCCCCACCCCCCTTCCCTCTTTGTTTCTCTTTAATTGACTTTTTAACAAGGCTGTGTTCAAGTTGACCAGCTACACCCCTTCAGTCCCGAATGAACACTCACACACATATACACTTCTCTTATTGACTGAGGTGGGAAACTCATTAAAATGGTGTGTGTGTGTGTGTGTGTGTGTGTGTGTGTGTATGTGTGTGATTGTCTGTGTGTGTGTTTGCAAAATGCTCCCAATTTAAATGAACATTAAATGAACAACATGTTTGTATGCACGGCGAGGACGACCCCTGGGTTTCAGCCGGGGGAGGTCAAGCTAAACAATGTACTCTGGCTGAGATGAAAACACTCTCATGGGTGGATTTGGAGCAAATGATTTCCAGCCATTGTCATAAATTCCTATTGAGGCTCTGTGCCCCGAGAGTCATTTGAAAAGGTAATCTACCAAAGACTGGGCGGTAAGAACAACAACTCAAGAGGCTTCATTGAAACGCTTACAACATCATCATATCACATGGGTAAAATGTGATAGAAAATACATGCATATAACTCACATAAGTAGTTTAATGGGGATTCATCTAGTGTATTGATCTTGTACATTATCACCGTAACATGTACCGTGGTATCAAAAATTGTACTATAAGGACGCTCCATGGCAAATTACCCACTCTGAGGGCAGCACTGCACAAATCCCCCTCACGTCGAGTCATTTCGATCAGAATTCAAATCCATCCACTCATTATCTTCACCACTTATCATTTAGCAGGAGGTTGTCTGGGTCAGACACGTTCACATCAACAGGACAATGACACAAACAGGGGAGGGGTGGAGCCTGAGAAGAGCAGCCAGGAGGCAGGACATGAAATATAAATTCCACTGCAGAGATCATTTTGTCTGCAGCACATCAACACAGGCATTGGTTCTCAGCTCTCATATGTAATTTATCTTTCCAGGCTGACGTCTTTTGTTTACATGTATGACACCTCTTTCTCATCCATTGATTTTTAGAAGTTTTACATCCATTGCGTGCTACAAACCTCATCAACACGCCCACTCATTCGCTGACATGTTCCTGCTGTATTCTCACATGGGTCCACTCGCATATTTTCCAGACACTTTACCCGGGGGGAGGGGGTCTGGCAGGAGAAACTCGAGAAAATGTCCGGCGCAACTGAGCACTCTCACTTACAGCCCCTCCAGAGAATTTCAGGAGAAGTCTGGAGTTCAGTGCATGTCTTAAAGCAGCTAGTTGAATTCATAATTTCTCCTTTTCTTAGAGTTCTGGAAACATATTTTCTCTTACTACTTTCTGACTAAAACACTGGAATCATTCCAGCTATTTTAAGAGCACATTTCAAACCTTCTGATCATTCCGCTCCTCCCTGTGCCGTTCACTGTTCGCAATTATTCATGCACCACCACATCTGAATCAAATACCAGTGTTCCAAATAACAACAGCATTTTGAAGTTTGTTTATTTATTTTTTGCTTTTCCCCCCTCTCCTTCCATTTGACTTATTTACCTGTTTGAGCTGCCACAAAGCTGGTGGATTAGCAGCCAGCCCGAGGGGGATGTTGTTCACTTTACAGAGGACTTCAGGGGGACTGAGGTGATGTTATCGTTTCCTCTGAAGTCTGTGCTATCCCTTTGAACACACATTATCTTCACATCTCTGTGCTCGCCTGCAAATGGAGCAACACACAGGGGGTGCTTTGAAAGGACTGAGCAATAAGAAGGTGCGCGAGTTACCAGTGAAGCATACTTAATTTCTGTAACATAAATTAATGCTTTAAAAATAAGATCCCCGTCTGAGTGGGGAGCTCGAGACAATGGAAGACAGACAGTGATGAGGGGCGACGATGAAAAATCTGCAGTCAGACATTCACCTTCCCCCCGATGGGCCACAGCCGTGCAACCACTAGAAACGTACGGGGGGGAAAAAGGATGAATGAACGAAAGAGGCGCTAAGCTTCCGAGCATCCTGGGACCCCAGCTGGCGGAGAAAGCAATGCAAAGAGACTGACAGACTTCAAGGGAGCTCACAGAGGCCTTCCTGCTTTTGTCTGGTCCCCTCTTGCTCCTTTCTGCTATGGCTGGAAAAAGGAATTGTGTGACACTTGGCTCCTGTGGGCCCGCGCTGCTATAAGCCGGCAGTGAAATGCAATGCCTTCTGCCATGTCTGCGCACTCAGGCTGTTGTTGTTTTGCTGCGGAGGAATCAGAGCAGGGACTCTGGGCTCTACTGTACACCCAAAGGAGAGCAGATTTTTATTCCAGAGTGAAATGCCTTCTGGCACTTTTCCGCCAGCCCTTGATTTGAATAGACAAGAGCTGCTGGGGAGGATTGAGGGATAAAAGAGGCTGAGGGAGAGAAGTGACTGGAGCCTGGAGAACAAACAGTCTATATGCTGCATCAGCATTCACACATATGGAGAAACGGAGTGCTGCGGGTGAAGTGACACTAAAACAGAGGATGCATGTCTTGTTAGGTCTTAGCTAGAGAACACCACCAATATAATGTTGGTGGAATTGTGTTCCCATTTCAAATTTCTCTTTTAACACTATCCTAACATATAAACATGATTGATGTAACAAAACTGTCAGCCCATGTTATTCCCAGCAGCTTTACTCTACTTTTGAGAAATCCTGCTTTGGAGAGTTAAGTATGATGGGCAACTCTAATTACTATACCACACCCATAACCCTCGGCTTCTGTGAGGAGGCTGCCCAGTGGTGGCAGCCCATTTAAAACGCTTTGCTGGCGCAGTTAAGAAAAAAACGTATACATACTGATTTCATCCTAAACTGATCCAGGATCTAAAAGTAAACTGATCAAAGCTGCAGATTGTGTTTCCTAGTTTTGACAACACTGAGTCTTTAGCCTCTACCTGGAATGTGTTAAGCTTGGTGATTACATGTTTCTTACAGAAATGCATCTTGAGAGTTGTATATAATTTACTTTATCAAACAACAAAATTGTTTCCACGTTTCTTTTGGGGAGTTTCTGTCACCTCATATTGGGTCTTGTGTATTTTTTGTATTATTCAAAAATTCTCAGACTTTTTCCTGCAAGGCTTGTTCATACAAATGTTTGAAGTTATATTCATCCAGTCAGAAATCATTTGTTCAGACTCACGAACACCACCGGTTTGTGAATTGCCAAACAGGACTGCCTGATCCACTTTGTTTTTTAAACTGTCACTCAAAGGTTAAAGGAGCTATATCACACTGTTTCTACTGTCAGAAATCAGCAAACAAGAACATAACTAATCTAGCAGAGGCAGTGGATTCATTAGAGGACCCACAACAATTAGAAAATGTTAATAGTGCATCTGTGACGGATCTACCAGGAGAGAGATGCTCTACAGAAATAAAGAGGGCTGGTTTAGGTTGCGAAGTTAGATGCTAAAAATATCTTTCTCCATCTCTTGCACTATCCAGAAATGAAGCCAAAATATCCTGGATATGAACGCTGCCATCTTGTGTATTTGGAACCAACGTCTGCACAGTACTGATTGGGGGATGGAGGTATATCGAAGTGCGACCAATGCACATATTCATTTTTATAGCATAAAAGAAAACAAATGTGTTTTCTATATATCTTAAGTAAAAAGTAAAAATCTAAGAAAATACGATACCAATCTCTCATAAAATGATGTTCCTCCAAGTACTTTCTTGCTTCTTCCTAGAAGTGTCTGGGCCCACAGGTTGGGAGCCAGCGGTACAGGATCCCACTCCATGAATGTCCAGTTACGTTAGGTGTGGAGATGAGCATTTGCTTGTATGGAGTCTGTTAGAGTGAGTAAATTGGTTGAAAACTGTACAGTATCTTTTGGATAAGGAGCCTTGAAACTCTGCATCAGTGACTTTCTATTGACATTCTGTCTCCCGCAGAACAGCGAGGGGTCAACTATCAGAGCGATGGAAGGAGCATCAGCATGTAGAAGCTGTACTTCATTTTGCCACTCACATGTGCCTACGCAGAGGGTTTTAGCAATGAGCGCTGCATACGTAGCCCTGATCTCATCTTCATCCTTTTCTTTCCCTCGCCTCACAGGATTAATCAGGGGCTTTTATAACAGCCGCAAATAAGCAGACATGTCTCTTTCTCCTCCCTTTGACCTGAATGCAGCAGCAGCCTTCCTCCCACTTTGGTAAAGACTGCCATGGGAGCACATCAAACACATGCCCTCTGCACCTGAGGCAATGAAAAATAAATCAACAAACAAATGAATAAGTAATCACAAAGGGAGAAAAAAACACAAGGAGGCTTTAAAATATGTGCAAAAAACACGTTTATCTGCACAGTTCGTATGTTCCTGAGCCTTTTGTGTTTGTGATAATCCAGCGTGTATTTTGGGAAACGCATCAGTTTTTCAGGTCGCTGATCTCATTAGATTTATGTTCATTGTTTGTTTGTTTTTTTTCCGATCATGCAACACGTAAAAAGGCTTCAGTGGGTTGGTTTTGTGTAGGACATTGTTAGCTTGAGAGTATGCATCACTTCCCACAGGCTTATTGCATTAAAGCCGCCAATATAGAGCTAAAATCGCTGCATTGCTTTTGGCTGGAAGAGCTGAAAGACTTTTCTTTTAAATCCTGCAACATTTTAGAAACATCTCCATAGTAATGAGAGCTCAGAGGTATTGCAGATGGTTCCCTACTGTGTGCACAGCTATATGTGGAATTACTGCATATTTCATAGAGAAATAAACACAAGGATACTCATTCAGAATCTCTGAAGTACTATGAAAGGACTGTATCACCGTTAAAACACTAACACATTCAGTGTGTGATTGATTACTTGTAGAGACAGTGCAGGTGTTGTAATGTCCATCAATTCATAAGGGGGAAGGGTACCACCTGCATCTCATTGAAAGTAACACAATCCACTGACCCATGCAGTTTATAGCATACCCACTGAGCCATGCCAGTGAACTCTAAAGTGTGGATTAGGTTTGCCTTCTAATGTTGACACACAGGTCATTAATTCAAATCATGGACAGTCCTGTAATAGACTTGCATCACACAAATACAGTGACTGTTAGTTTGCAAACAGCTTAGCAAGCAGCAAGCGTTCCTTGTGCTTTGATTCGATGCTAAGTGCTTCATCAATCACAATCCCAGACAGATCATTAGAGGCTTCTAGGGATGACAAGACCAGCCAAAACATCTACTGCCGATTGCCCCAGACCACCCCTCAAACCCTTAATTACGCCTGACGTTGGCAGTTATCAAAGACGTGTAGTGATAAGTGACTCACTCAATAACTGTATCCATTAGCTCAAGCAACTTGTTAGTGTCAAGGGTTTTAAATTACTTACCTTGCATTATGGTAGATGCAAAGCAACATGTGCTTTTTCTGTCGAAATAAGTAGCTCTTAGACAAGACTTTAAAGGTCCACAGTGTAGGATGCATCTGTGGAATGTAAATTATAATAATTATTATCACGAGTGTTTATGCCACCTTAAAATGAGCCGTGCCTATGTACACCCTCTTCAAAGGAGTCCGCCACATTCTTCCATGTTTCTACAGTAGCCTAGAATGGACAAACCAAACACTTAAAGCAACCAACTTCATGCTCAATATATTATAGTCAGTACTGCAGCTGCCAGGTGGTTGGTCTGTCCATTACAAGACAGTCACTTGTCATTGTGTAAAAAAGTGATTTCCAAACTAGAAAGTAATACATAAAAAGAACACATTAGCGATAATTGTTATAAAATGACAAAAATACATTTTAAATACAGCCATGCAAATAATGAATGCCATCTGCCTTTCAATTTTCTTTGTTCCTTCATGACCCCTGGGGTGATGATGACAGATCAACTTTTGGATGCTTGCCTTGAAAGCTGGTACAGAAATGTCATTCTCCTGACAATATAACAGCTTAGGTGATTCCATAATATACATTACGTTATATGTTGATGAGAATTGTAGTGGTATTATTATATTATCTTATATTATATTATATTAGATTAGATTATATTATATTATATTATATTATATTATATTATATTATGTTAGTATGCTGGGCTAAACTAAGCTAGCTCATGTTAGCATGCTACACTCAAATTGTGAATATGCTAAATATTATACTAGCTGTTTAGCAAAGTGCAACAGGTTAGTAGTCTGACATTTAGCTCTAGCACCACTGTGCTATGAATACAGCCTCAAAGAGCAGCTAGCATGGCCGAAGACTCTTGTTGAAGGAAAACACAGTAAAGACCAGGCTATCCATATGACGTAAACAAACATATGGTGTGGCTGTGTACTTTGATCTTTTTCAATCATTGAAATCTAAATCAAATCATCATTAACAAATCCCTTGAACAAACTAAACACTGGATAATCCAGCTTGTTAGTATATAAGTGTTATATGACTACAGAATATAAAACATCCTCTCGTTGTATTTGTTGAAATGATATGAACTCCAGGGGATTTGCTGATATGATAAAAATAACCTTCTCCTTAAACAACCCAGTGTTCAACTGCAGCTCCTTAGAGTCCAACATTAGACAGCTACAGATGCACTATGCAGCTCCCAGTGTTTCAGCAAACAGCATGCATAGTCAGTCAACTTTGCCTCCAATAGGGAACGGACAGAATTGGGAATTTGTTCAGTGTGTACTTGTGTTGTGAGCATAACATGCCCTTTTGTCCTTCCTGCCCACCTGCTTAATGGAAACACTGCTTCAGTGTATCACCTTGGGAATGATCGGTAATGTGTGTGTGTGTGTGTGTGTGTGTGTGTGTGTGTGTTGTGGTGGAACGAGGCTGTGCCCTAGGACAGTTCGTTCTCTTCCAGATGAGCGGCTGGGTGATACATAACAGAGCAGGCAGGTGGTGGCCAGGGTCACGAGGTAACTGTCACGGGCCCTTCACCTGTGTGTGCTCCCAACAGAGGGGATCCTAGAAAGAGCAGGTCTAGACACATTCCCTCTCACCATTCCCTCATGAGTTACTCTGGGGTCCAAGTGCCCCCTGGTGAACAGAAGAGAGAAAAGTCCCTGAGCAGGATGAGCTACAGGCGTTTTTCACAGCAGACATTTTGACATGGCATAGCAGGAAATGGACAGGTCTTCCTGATAACATTAACAATGGCTCTGTTCACTTCAAGTGTCCCAGTAAGACATGACAGTGTGACAGTGTGACAGTGAGCCAGTGTGAAAAATACCAGGACCCTGAAACGGAAGCAGATATATGGAATTCAGCCATCATTCATTTTATTATTTACACCTCTTCATGTCCCACCGTGACATGTCAGAATGTCTGCCGTGAAATAGGCCTGTGGGTGGTTCCATTTAGCGCTGACTTTGTCATAAAACAGAATTTCTGTGCACACATGAAAATCACACATCATTTTCCAGCCTAATTCGGATGTAAAACCCCAGATCACCCATGAACTACACTATTCATATAAATATTCAGCATATTTCTGTATCGCCCACAGCTACGGTATATTCACCTCCTCCCATGTTTTGCTCTGGATATAGATCCAATGTAGCATCAATGACGACTTGCCTCAGGAGAGTTATAGCCTTATTCCAGCAGACAGAGTGGGGAGATCACATGAATATCAGTTCCCATTGGAGCTGTACCTTTGGCTGCTGTTTAAAGCCTAATCAATGAAAGAAACATGACCCGTCTCTCTGTTGTGTACAGGACAACAAGATGTTTCTGGGAAAACTTCTTGCTAAGTACGATTCAGAAGATAGATCAATTGCAGGAGAAAAAAAAACATCTATGCAGATACAGTATCATTTATAAATGATTTACAGCACTGTTAGGCGTAAAATTGAATGACTACATTTAACAGCTGAGCAAATTGTTGAATAGAGCAGCAGCAAAATGCAACACAAGCTCTGTGGATATGCGCTTGCTGACTATGGAGATTTGACTGATTTAGCTGCAGGCACAGGCTACCTTCAATGTCCAAAGCCATTAGTGATTCCTGTATTACTAAAGCGCTGCTCCAGGGTTCCCATTTCCTTGCATTAATGTCTAATTTTCTCCATAGCAAATCAAAGGCTTATTCTAATGCCTCTGCCTACCTTAGTATACACCCTAAACAATACAGGTTAGAAGGCTAAGGGGTTTTTTCATGGTGAAATGGAGACAGATGGAAACATGCCACTTTTCTGTTACATTTGAAAGCAGAACGATTTATTATCAAGAACAAGAATATCAAACAAGAGAGAGGAGGGAAAAAAAAGTCCATCAGTTTTGTGAACTTGTTTTCGCTGATCACATAAACACTTCTAGCACAGAGAGAATGATTTATTAAGCTTGGAGATTCTTCCATTTAACTTTATGCCTCGAGTTACAGTGTTTGGTTACACTTTAGATTATGCCTCACAATGTACAGCGTAATTACTCCAAAGTGTAGGCCACTAGTATGGACTGATACAAAGTACCACAAGTTCTTTGTAGATCGCAAGTTGTACCCCCTTATTCCATAGCTTCAAATCTTTCTGTCAAGTACCAACACTACATATATAGGCATTGGTGTACACTGTACTCTTTCACCGTGAGTACTAAAGACTATACCATACCTCTGGAGTAACTGTACATTGTGGACTGTAATCTAAAGCGTTAACCTGTTTTTCAAATTTTTTGCCTTATGGTGTAAATAAAACAGCTCTGATGAAACCAGAGATCACAACAGTTGTATAGAGGCTATTCAAGGGCTTGTTAAATGTCAGTTCTGTAAAGTGCTTTATGCCCCCTTTTTGTCCTCATCCCAGACAAGGTAGTGGCTTCATTAAGTCCAATTTGTGATCTGTGTTTCTTATTGCCAGTCAAAGGTGCGCTTCACCAGTCTGAAGAAGGTTCGGTTGTGTTCCTGTAGGTAGGAGCGGAGCTGCTGGAGGATGGTGCTATTGACAGCCGGGTGAGGACGTCCCTTCGACTCGTGCAGACATCGCTCTCGACCGTCACTTCGGATACAGTAAAACCCCTTGGTCTGGTTGAAGTAGAAGTTGGAGGACACTATCCTTGGGGGCAAATTAAGGAAGAGCTCCACCTTCTGAAGCTCTGGCAGGGGGTCATGGATCAGAGCGTCCCCATCTACGATGTGTATTTGTTCCAAGGGAAAGTGACGCAGCCAGTTACGCATATGGACGTCATAAAGGCTCCTCTGAATGGCCTTGTATCTGATATTTAGGGCTCCATTACGCACTAGCAGGTTCTCAATGGCTTGCACTGGCTTGTGGTTCTCCAGCCGGTTGAAGTACACCTGTGTGTAGTCAGAGATGACCCGCTCGGCCGGGTCGCGCAAGATCAATAGCAGCTTTATAGAGGAGTTCATGGCACAGATGCGTTCCGGTGCAAGAGCTGATGTGAAGTAACCAGGAGTTTTCTCCACTGTGATCTGGTGTGGGTAAGAGTAGGGCATCAACTCTCGGTACCACTCAAAGCCCTTGGCATAGTTCTCATCCCAGTCAAAGAAGTGCACCTCAGTGGCCGCAGCAGCAACCTCAGGGTGTATATCGAGCATCTCCAACAGTGCTCTTGTGCCCCCTTTCCGTACCCCAATAATGATACTATGTGGGGCTCTTTTACTTGTTCCTGGAGGTGGAGATGAGGGCTCATCTCCAGTGATATTTGCTGATAGTCCAGAAGCAAGGTCCATGGGGTCCAGTGTTATGCTATATCCTGGCTGGATGAGCTCACGTGGAGCAGCATATGTCTGGAAAACCAGAAGAAAGGCTGATATCAGGAAACAAGTCATGGCGATGGGCTTGAGAGTGAAGACAGAAGCAAGAAATATAGGAAGTAGGTTTAGGTGTGGACAAGATCTGTCTTTGTGAACTCAGTGGTAACAAGAGCGGTGGGACGTGCACTCTTTGTCTGCCATTGGATTTGAACTGGAGGAGGATGAGGAATCATCTGCATTCCACAGCACATCTGTAAGAGAGAACAAAGACAGAAAAAGATCAAAAAAAATTCAGACATTTAAAGCAGAATGAATGTCTGCATTATACTGAAACTGCACGTTCCTCATTCCCGTGAACAGCCATAAATACAATCTATGTCAGTGTAAGTGTCATGTAAGTGTATCATCTCAAAAGGATAATCTCAATTCATTTTTCTTTGAGTCCCTTTTCATCTTCCCTCTTCCCATCTGCTTTCTCCTCTCACTCTATAAAGTCTCTCCCAATTGATACTGTAATTTCTCCCACCGAAAAACATTTAGCCAGACAGCTCGTTAGAAAATGTGTCTGAGATATGCAAGTGTGGCTGAAGGCCAGGAGACGAGGCCAGAGCGCTTTGTCTTCCTCGACCAGGTCAAAACCCACACCAGGATCAATACATTCAGCGTACACACCCAAGCATCAATATCAAGGCATCTGGAGACGTTCAAAGACAAATTTATTGCAGGAAATCAGATGAGTTCCCACTTCTGTGCGACTTTGATTTCCTATACGTGCCGAGAACGATCGATACGAGATCCAGCGAACACGAGGAGACGGATTTACAGCTTTAAATTAGATTAATAATATCGCTGAGGGCCCTTCAAAACCTTGGGAAAAATAAAAACCTGTCTGGTCCTTTGCACTTTTTATGTTAGTGCTACTAAATATCATGAAGAAAAGTCCCTGTGCTCTGTTGCAAGCAGCCCTGAGATGAAATAGCAGAACAATTTTTTTTTTTAAATGTCACGGAATTAATTAAAAAAATAAACAAAACAAAAGTATTCAAATACTTTCATGAGGAAAACAAGCTGAGAGAGCTGCTACAGTCAAAACAACCAGGCTGGGCTATGCAAACATCCAGCTTCAACAGCAAAGGTCACTGTAAGGTAATCTAAATAAATGAGGATATTCCCTGCCTGGGAACACACACACACACACACACACTTACTGTGAGTGAGTCAGCATGTTGATGTTTCTAACACGCAACAGATGCAAAACAAATGTAAAGACTTTTTCTGGAGTTCATGTCTGAAAATACTCATGAATACATGAAATATACAGATTTATAGATTGTGTCTCATGATTCTGTTAATGTCCCAATTTTTAAAATCTCACTCTTTGGCTCAACTCCTGTTGTATTTCACAAACGATATAAATAAATCTGACTTAGCCTATAACGTGAAACAAATTACTTTGTTGGACACACTGATGATCAACTACTATGAAAGTCATTTTAACATTTTGTTGAGAAACTCAAATGCATAAAAATAACTTGAGTCTGTGCGCTTGAATTGTTTTCAGTGACAAATCTTATTATTAATCATGTATCTGGTTGAAGAAACACTCCACCTCAAGCAAAATGTATTTATATAAGTTGTCTCTCTAATGAGGAATATAATAACTCGTGTGCATAGCACATTTGTACGATGTCACCTGTGGCCTTTCTCTCACCTTACAGGCTCTTTCAACCATGTAAAGGCTATGACACATGCCCCTGTTTCCCACTGCAATCTGTGGCTCGATTGTGAGCCTGTGAGCTGAACACAGGAGGGTCGACCTGCCCTACAGGGCTCAGGGTTGTGCGAGGAGGCACTTATGTGCTGTGACAGGCGCGCCTGCCTGTCAGCATGTCCCTGGTAGAGAGCTGCCAAGTCCAATGCTAACAGCCAGGCAGCCAGACGAGCTTTCTGTCTCATCCAATTCCCCCCACTCCGCATACAGCACACCACCACCTGGAAGGAGCCATTGTTTTACATTCCACTGGGCCTTATTGGTTTATTCAGCACTTGATGCATCTTTCCAGCTTTTCATTTGGCACGTAGCTAACCACGCTATCTGGCAGACCACTTAACCAAGACTATTTCCACTGAACACTGTTTGGCCAATGGAAGGTTGCACAGCAAAGGTTGGCAGGCCACAGTGAGAGCTGGGAGAAGTAACGTACCATCAGTGAAGCTGTTTTCAGCAACAAATCCTCCGTAGGATTCAGGTGAGGTGCGGACCAGCAGGTGGAGACATGAAGAAACCTATTCATTCTGCTGTGGCTCTCACATGATTGTATTTAAAGCACATCGACACTGGCGTCACCTCTTATCACCACAAACTCTCTTGACATCTTCCTCTGTGTTTTCTATGTGTGTGAAACAGCTTTTTATTCCTCAGATATTTGGTGTCTGTCGCATGTTAAAAGCGTCATCAAGCCCCCTACTCGCTCACGGTGAATCCTACAGAGAATCTACTGCTATGTCCTCAGATCAGCTCCTGTGGAGGTTCGGCAGATTTTATACTAGGGTAAAACTCTGCAGAAACTCCAGAGGCTCTCACTCTGACATTTGTGTTCACACATGCACCTCCTCCGGTAGAAACTCTGGAGGATCCCTGGAGTTCAGTTCATGTCTGAAACTCACTGCAGGAGAGAAAAGATTCAAATCTCTTTGGTCACTGTTCTGCTTAAGGAGTTTGCATGTTTGGCTTCTGTGAATCTACTGCAGGAACCCATGGGAGAGCATAATCTTAATCCTCCACAGGAGCATGAAGGAGCAGTCAGTCCAAAAACAGGCACAGTGGAATCTCACTGTGGAAAAATGCAGGTGGAACTGGAAATATCATGAAGCAAGTTGAAGAGTCGTAAACTTTTGATGATGTCTTTGCTCTCATTGTTACACCCCCATGTTCTGCTGATTATATTATTTCACTATGTAACAACATTATCTGTTTATTAGGGACACACCAATCAGATACTCTGAATCAGTCCTGGCACTTCAAATCTAAGGAGATCTGGTATCGGCTCTAATATGACTGATCCAGCTTCTTGTCAGTGTTATTATAGAATTCAGTTTTTGTACCAGTTATGTTCAAAATGATCTCACTCACAGAGAGGTGTGCAGATTTTAGATTTTGGTCAAAGTGAGAATTCGTATGAAATACTTAATACCACCAAGAATTGATTTATCTTGGGAAAAAGAGTATCATACCGTATTTAGCAGTTCAAATTCGGCCAGATTGGTCATGAGATGAGAACACAAGACAGGGAGCAACGGTCTTGACTGTCTGGGGTGGGTGAGGCCTCTCGAGCCACAGCCACCCCAGACAGTCACTAAAGCCCCGTTTCCACTGGTGAAAAAAACCCACTATCATCTGGCTTTTGTCTGCGATGGGAATGGATACAATCAGCATCTACACACTGGTCAAATGATGGAAACATGACAACCCGGGTGAATGTGCTAAATTGGCAAGACGGTGAGAGAGCGCCTTAGTTTCCGACGCATTTTGTGACATTGCATATGACCCACTGGGGTAAACAGAAAACAGAGAAGCAAACCACTTGACAGGCAATGGGAAAGAAGTCCATCGCCTTTTTTGAGTGGGTTTACCCATATATAAATCACCCGTGTATACCCGCTAATATTGGTGTAAAAGAGGTTTGATCCCCAGCTCCTCCAGTCTGGAGTGTCCTTGGGCAAGACACTAAATCTCACATGGCCCCTGATGCCTCTGCCAACAGTGTATGAAAAGTGTGTGATTGAAAAAAAGCACTTCAAATATAAAAGGGCTGTACGAAAGACTGGAAAAGCACTATATAAATATAATCCATTTACATTTACTTTGTCATCAATTAAATGAAAGAGAAGAGAATCCCAGTCTTAGCGCTCTCTGTCTCTGAATTAGTTTTATTCATAGTAAATGGCCACAGATGTGTTCAAGACGTCTCCCTGCCTCGCTCGCTGTGATCTACTCCAGCACGTCTTTGACCCTAATTATGAATAATTGCAGTAACTGAACTCGGTACCGTCAAAGGCACAACTGCCGATAACAAAATCAAACCTCTGCTCCACTTGAACTCATGATACGGAGCCTCCACACACGAGAGCTGCACTCACAGACCATTAGGCTGTGAAACTCGTCTGGCATCAGAGCAGAATTGCTGCCTGCTGCCTGAGCAGACAGCACCACCAACAGATCTGCACTATTCATTATATCCCACCAGGCTAAGAGGAGGGCTCCACAGGTTCTCAGCGCCACAGGAAGCCAGGTTCCCACTAATTAACCCAAACAGCCGCCTCTATACATCTACAGAGCAAACCCTCATTCATATGCAGTAGGGCCCCCCACCATTAACTGTGGCAGGCAGCAGGTATTGTACAGGGCAGCTTTGTTTTTTAATAGATGCTCATTAGAAATATTAGTACAAATAATTACTGCAATAAAGCAAGATTACAAAGGGGGGCTGTTGTGCTCGGAGATGGATGGATTTCAAATGAGTAAGTTAAAAGTATCTATCATTATTAGCATTCTCTTTGTGTGTGGCCACATATTTCAGAGAATTCCCACATAAAGCCACAACAGAGGCAGGGTATTGTTTTGTTGTCAGCAAGGCCGAAGACAAAAAATGTAATCTGAAGCAGAGACAAACCTCCTTATCTCCTGCTTGTGTCTCTGCCTTTTTTCCCCTTCCATCCTGGGCTCGTGTATCTCTCTGTTTCAGTGGCCCACAGCATTCTTAGATGATCTCTTGTAAAATGCATTGACCCTTCACCCCCAAAAACTATCACTTGGGACATTGTATTTTCTTAAGCTCTCTCCCCTTTGCTCTTTTATTTCTTTCGCTCAGCCATTCTCTCCAACACGCCCCTCACAAACAGGCACAATGTATTTCCCACCCACACACATCCAACAGAAACTGAAGCCGCACTCCCACGTGCAGGAGGTGTTTTAAATTATGAATGCATTTTGGTTCACAGTGGGATTACTGGCTCAATTTGTTAATTCCTCTTACAACAACTTAAGGATTTAGCGACTCACGGAGGATCGAGATGTATCATTTATTTTTCCCTCCTTGACCTTTTCCTTAGAAGCGACGACACGCCTCACACAACAGCCTCCGCAGCTTTTCTATTTCTCAGAAGTCAACGCAGTTATAAAATACTGTTTATTATTGCTGGGGCAAAACAAGACCAGAAAAAAATCCTTCATTCCCATCCACGTGTTTAGTTTCCAAAACCCTAAAAATACACTCTGCATCAGCATGCAAGGGATTTTTGAAGGGGCACCTTGAGCACTGCTGGGCATTTCAATCCCCTCTCAGAGCTGACTTGACCACGATGTCAGGAAATAATGAGCCAGTGGTACCCACTCATTTAGCTTGCTGCTATACTACAGCCACTTACTGTTGAATATATATATATAGGATGGAGACTGTGGTAACATGAGAACGGAGCTGGTCAGGAAAATGCATGTGGAATGAGCAATGCTCTCCCAGCAGAGGTGCCTTTGACTGAGGTGCCCAAAAACAATTAATTTACCCTCCAGTTGCCCTGTGGAGTCATTCAATGGTAAATGGTAAATGGCTGAGAGCTCCCAATACCATGATCCTACTGTAATGGTTAGCAGCACCTACAGCTATTTCACTGAGTAGAATATCTCTGGTAACCAGTAGAGGTTCTCACTGACTTCTTCTGAAGAGATGCATGGTGTCATTTTATTAGGCACACCTAGATAATGCTGGTGCTGGTTTATGATACAGTATGCAGATGGGTGCTGCTGCTATTTAACCTCCCCTCAGTGATACGAATGGGGTGGACAAAATAGCATGATAAACACAATACAAGTCAACAGCACCACAAACAGCAGCGTTCAGAATGAAAGTACAGTCAAATCTAAATCTCTTAACAAAGTATAACTGTCATGACCTATTACAGGAATTTTGTTTTTAACTTTATTAGGTTTGGTGTATCTAATACACTGACTAGTGGGTGTCACTGCAATAGGAACATTATCATGATAATACTCTCCTCTGGGGCCACCTGCTGGAAAACCATCTCAAATTAATATCAATGATTTTTAGCTCTTTTTTTATCATTTCAAAAGCGTTTCTAATTTTATTGAAAAAGAAAATGATGTGCCAACTTAAACAAAGTAATAATAATAATTTGGTAACAAATCGTTTGTTCAGCTTAAATTTACAAAAGTTATATTAACACAATTGCTAACCTTAAAAAAAAATGATTATCAGTTTATTGATAATTGTTTCTGTGTACTACATCTCATCAATACACGTACAATAATCTGTGGTTCATATTTACATTTTCTACATTCTGTCCCTTTGAGTCCTCACATTGTTAAACCCTAATCGCTTGGTCTTCATTAGTAAAATGTGTTACAGTAATATTGCATCCTTTCTGGCCAGGTCTATAGCAGCACTAGCACTATATGTTATGTTGATTTGGTCTGACAGGATATGATGTTAGGCATTAGACGGTTGATAGAAACCTTGAACAGACTTCAACCTTGAGTGAAGTCTGAGAGAAGATCTATGCCATTATTAGGACAGGCGTTATCTAATATTGACACAGACGGCTCTATCTGACAGCTCAGCAGCATTTCACACGATGACACAGAGGATGGAAAGACAAAATTTCCTTGTTTTGAGCAGAAATTATGCTACAGCTCTGATAATAAGCGATATTATATCTATTTCGGGAGCGTATGAGTAAGACAATGACCTAATCCACACCCACATGTCAGCACAGGCATTCATTATGGACTTGAAGAGGGTGTTATCTGTCATGTGAGAGTACATCCAGACACATGTGGCCCTGGGCACTAATTATAGTGTTTAAACTGTGCTCTTCTATACATTGAGTTAAACCATCTCAGTGTGGCAATCTTTTCAGCTCTGTTTTTTTCCTGCAGACTATTGTAGTGCCTTCCTTCTGCCCACTGCCATCTGTGCAGCAGAAGAACATGAGCCACCCAACTCGATGAAGGCCTGTGCCTCGTCAACAAATGTATGTTCATGCTACATCGCCAACATTTGCATAACGATCCGTCTCAACAAACATCTCACACACTTCTACTGTAATTTTGAGTAGAGAACCGTCATTGGTTTTTCTGATAGTTGCAGAAATGGCAGGGGGTCAAACGAAGCTGCATGGAGCCACAGACTGTCACTTCACCATCACAATACCGCAGCCTTAACACAGCCTAGTTGAACCAATACAGTGTCCCTTCAGCTCGCTGGATGCCCCGGCCCTGGCTTCCTCCAGTTTATCTTTGACATTTGTCAATGCCCGGAGATTTATTTCAAGCATAGACTGACATTGTCTGGATTCCCAGGAGGCATTTTCACAGATAAAATAGGTGGACTTGCTCATCACCCATGGATGAGTGGAGCCAACCAATCCTCAGGGATGTGTTCCGCGGTCGGTTAGAAACAACAACAGACGATGAGAAGGAATTCAATCAGCAAGTGGCCTGATGATCCTCAGCCTGCCTGCCACTTCTGATAAAGCACGTGTGGTTTCGACGGCGCCAGCATCCCCGATGCTGCAGCACGGCCTCCTCATCACCACCACTCAGATAAAGCTAATTCTGCTCAGATGATTTAATGTTAATGTAATTCTTATCATGCTCTTCCCATCAAAACTTTCCTCCTTCTCACAATGAGTTTGATCTTCTCCATGTAAAGTAATTGCTCTACAGTTCATCGCAGAGGGAACTCTCTGAAATGCCGACTTAATCAAAAACAAATGCACCAACTTTATTCTCTCTTCGCGGGTCTAAGCCTTTGGAAAGCCGATGCTGTTCTCCAGTCTCGCAGGCATCGTGCAATATACACATGCATTATGGATGAATTACTTCATCAAATAAAAAGCAGGGCATCTTGTAATGAACTGCGAGGATACTCTTAATCTTTGATGAGGCCAATCTGATGAATAGTTTAATGAGAAAAAAAATACAAGGAGGCCTGTTGGGTGCTGACAAAGATATCAGAGCTGAGATGAGCAAACTGCAGAAAGATGCACGCTGTTTAGAGAACTTTACGATCTTGTAGAGTTGTTTATTAAATGCCATCAATCTTGCAGCTCCTAACCAGCATTAAGTTACACATCAGGAGTAAATCCCACCTTAGCCAAGTCTTGACTTATATACTGTGGAAGCTGTGCACCAGGGCAAAGCATGTAATACATTTGAACTGAGTTGTATGTGCACTACATGGCTCAGTATTTTTTGGGGACAAATATCTTGTGCTTATTTTCCCAAGCTACAGCTGGTGTGTGCAGTTCTACATAACTTGGAAAACCTTTTCCTCTCCCTGGCACAACAGCATCCTATTGGAAGGCGCACGCTGCAGATCTGCCAGTGTTTTCCTGCCATCGCAAATATGTACTCGGCACTGCAGAACTTGAGGTTTAGTGTGTGGACCTTCTGCGATGTGCTGCTGGCTGCCAAGCACTGAAGTGCTTCAACACCAGGCTGCATACAGTTAGTGGGTTGATAATAATGCGCTCAACTTGAATCGGCTTCCCACAGGGGTGTCCTGCGTTTGCTCGCATCAGAGGTCGTAGCATCGTACAGTTAGATGTGTCCGTGCTGGTTATGGCGCTCCCTGCTGCACATCCCTGCATGTGTACGGTAAATAAATAAGAGGGAGAACACTGTGTATAGCCAAGCTGAACACACAGCAGCAGCAGGGGATTGTGAGGCAGAAGCAACCTGCCGCAAAACAATATAGCCCCTATAGTTTCCTACAAACAACCAGATCTCATTGGAGAAAGTCAGCGAGCAGGTATCGACTGACCCCCTGTGTACATAACTTGACTGTCTCATTTGTTTGTGCCGTACGTGTGAAAGACAAGTCAAGTCAAGCGTAACTGTTAGATATGCAGATCAGAAATGGAAAGAGTATCAGACTGACGCCGACACCCACACATGTCTGGAATGTCATTTAGCCACAGCCGGTGACCTTGGACTCCGACTGTCACAGTATCAAGCTACCTCATCTGCATAAGTAATTCAAGTTGTTTGCTTTACATGCTGGTCATTGATTGTAACTTAATCACAGGGAATGGACTGTGTGGGCTGAGAGGGCTCGGCTGTCTCAGTGCAGGAGTCTGAAACTTTTAATGAATCGTGTCCATATCAGACATGTTCACAACATGTCATCATTGGAGAGATTCACGGTCAATCAAGTCTGTCAACAGTCGGGGTCCATATGTGCACTGAAGCATGTTTTTTGATCCTTTGCTAACGTGCTTTCAATGTAAGCATCAGGGTGAAAAAAAATCCAGTTTGACAAATCCAGGAGATTTCTTCTATAATTACAGGCTTTATACATTTTGTTTGCATTTTCCCCAATGTTTTTCTTGAAGACACAGGTAATGTTGTACTGAGGAGACATTTGAAGTTATTAAGGATGTTTAAAAATGTGTGATATGCATAAATCACTGTATTTTTTTTTAAAGTAGACCTTTCATGAGTCTATGACAGAGTATTAGAACCACTTAAAAGGAGTCTGAGATTGAAGTCGTACTATTACGAGAATAAATTTGTAATTTTGCTGGAACATATGTTAGAAGTGGATTATCAGTAGCTCTCTCTGAAATGTTTGATTGTGGTGATAATCAATGGGGTTTTGTAATTTGTCAAGAACCAAAGAGATTAGTAGGCCTGACCAAGATTTTGAATCCAGAAGGCAGAAGAAGTTGAAATACAACTTATTTCTTACTGCATGTTTCTAAAACAAATGTTTTCCTTATTGTCGCAATTTTATTCAATATGAACCGAATACTATATGATCTAGGCAAACCTTTGTTTTGTTTTTTATATATTCCAGAATATAACATAAGAAGCATTTAGGCTGTCAAAATTTAGGGAAAAATGCTCCATGTTACATCCTTAGATGTCTTGTTTTGTCTTTAAGTGAAAGATGCTAACTTTAAAACAATATGAGACCAACAAAATACGGAAATATACACAATTGAGCCCCTGCAGAGAAAGAAAACTTTTGCACGTTTGTTGATTAAACAAACTCAAAATCATTATCTGCGTCATTTGCCGAGCACAGTTTGTGACTGTGCACTCTCACACCTCGGAGGCAAGTGAAATCAGAAGCTGCTGTGCTGAATCCTTGTAATTTCCTACTTGCAGAGTAAACTAGATTGTAAGTGTTTATCTATAATAACAATCTCCAGCTCTGCCTCTGTGACGGTGAACTTCTTCAGAGGTCTGCCTGGGCAGAGATGTGGGAGCGGGTGTAAACCATCATAGCTCCACGTGGCTGTCGTACACTCCCTTATTGCAGCGTTTACAGCCTTTGCCTTCCAGCACCGCTCCACACCATCAATGGTGCTGGTCGGCCGTAGCTCAGCGCAGAATTTTCCTCTCTGCCTGACGGGATGAACACTCTCATGCCAGCTGGGCTTCACATCTGTTTTCTAGCCGACTTTCCAGCATGTTTACTGACATTTTCATGGAAGGCTTACCACAGGTATTGGCATTCTCCATTTCTTTATACCATCTCGTCTTGTTCTTTCTGGCCAACATAACACCAGCAGCGGTTCGAATGCAATCCTACCATACACTTTCTGTGCTCGGCCTGCATAGCGAGGTGGGATTTGTCATCAGTTTAAATCACTAGAGCATGCACGAACTGAGATGAGGTGGGGGTTAAGAAAGAATCACTGCTGGCTTTAACTGAATTTAATGCACATGAAAAGGAAAACAGAGCAGTTAAGTGAGGTACATGCAAAGAATTCAAACTCATTTAAATTGCAGAGAAGACTCTGCAACTTAATGACAATATCTGTGCCAGCGCGGCTCCGGGTATGTGACAGAATCAGGTTAAGACGATAGAAGGAATAAAACATTGTGTCATTTCAGCAGGGTGACTTTTCTTAGCAGAGCTTTGTCTCTGCTGGTGTGATGGTAAACCCACAAGCTACCGTCAGAGCCCTGGTAAAGCGAATGAATATGTAATATCTTTTTTTGTTGTTTATTTGTCACAATGCTGCAGACTGAATTGAAGCCCAGTCCAAAGATGAATCAACTTCAAGTGTCCGACAAGTTATGTCAGAACTACATAACAACTATGAGGACTTCTCACTGTCAATTTCATCTGTGCCCTCTTGTTGCTGCATGAATAAGTCATCAGTCCCCCCCCCCCCCCCCCCTTCCCACTGTTCCCCTTTGGCTTATTGCTCGTGTGGCCCCCTCCTCGGTCCTGTAAAACCTACTGAAGTGTTTATGGGAGACAAGAGGCAAAGGAGGTTGCAGGCCCAATAACTGCTTTTATCGGCCCACATTCTGCAGCGAGGGCCAGTTTATGGGGGGGGGGGGTTCTGAAGAGCGAATTCTTAATTAGAGAAGTTTGTGGACCCCGGCATCAGAGGCCTAATTGGGGGAACAAAAGGAACCAGAGAAGGGGGCTTCTGCAGGATTGCTTGTTGGCCCGATTCTGAGGCAAAGATGAGAAAACAGCCTTGTGTTGTCAAAGCAATGTCAATGCCTTTTTAAAAAATGGGCTTGCGAGGCTTGTTTGGTTAGGTGTGAATGTTGTGTTTGTCTAGACGAGTGTGAGTCTTCTTCGAAATTAGTTGGGCTTATTGATTTTCTTGGAGGCTTATCTTTATTAAAGGAGTCTACCTTGTCAAAGGAATTACTGCCTCAGCCATTAAGGTGAGCCGATTCTATTTCCCATTATTGTAAATTCCAGCCCAGGAGACCTAAATGGCTCAGGTTAATGGAAAATGCAATGTTTTGTCACAGGCTTTTCTTATTAGTCAAAAAGTTAGCTGAAAATAAAATCAAAGGTCAGAATAAAAACTTTTATTTCCTGCACTTTTTTAAAAACTGTCAGAAGGATAACATCTTAGAGGTTGAGAAAATTATATTATTTGCATTTTGTATAAATGTCCATTAAACTGAGCTAATTAAACAATATTTTTTCTAATCAATGTAAATATTTAAATTTTGTATTCAGCCTGTGGCTCTCTTAGGTTTCTACCTGTTTTTCCCCCAGTTAAAAGGATGTTACACCTTGTTAAAGCCCTATGAGACAAATTGTGATTCGTGAATATTGGCTATGTAAATAGAATTTGACTGATTGATTGATTGATACTCTTATTATGCTGGTCCTTTAGGAATTAGGGTTTTGGATTTTAGAAAAATAACCATATTTTTGGAAAATAATTCCGTGCACTAGTAATGAATGACATATGGATATATCTTATGAATAATGTGATGTGACCATGCTGTGATCAATCTGTTGTCATTATACAGAACAGAATATCTTTCTCTTTTTCCTTTTGGCCACAAACCCAACAAAGGTTAAATGCTGCCTTTTCTTCAATAAAAGTTTCTGGGAGCTACAGTCCAGTATGTGATTATTTTTACCATAGATATCTGCATGATAAAAAAATGTTAGTGTTAAAATGCTGCTCCGATATCATGAAAAGCCACATTGGACAGTTCTGAAACATTTTTTAATATCCTGTGTGAATCCTGTGTTCCCAGTCGTCTGCATATTAACTGAGGGGAGAAAAGGGGAGAAAATTAATTACACTCTGACTGCATTACTTTAAAAGCCCATAATTATCTCAACTCCATAGCAACAATGAAGCAAGGGCAGATAGAGTATAGGAGCTTCATTTCCTTCTGTGGACTCCCGGAGCAGAAGCAGACTGGGACTTTACCTTGATTGTGATTTGTTGGGGATTCTCTCAACCTAATTCTTCTTAAAAACACAACAAGAAGTGGCACAGTCTCTGCTGCCGTTAGCCCAGTAGAATTGACGGCTAAATTTAGCAAACCTTAAAACAATGGAACATTAGTCGATAAGTGCGATGCAATCCTCCGCCTTCTTCGTTCATCAACTGCTGCTGTAAAGCCTAGATTAAGCATCTTTCACTTCATTTAGATCGAGGATTGTTTTGGGGTTTGTCTGATTTTATCTGTCTCGAGCACATGCCACGCTCCTATTGGTATTTAACGAAGATTAGCTTTAAATTGATGATTAACCTTTGTAATCCTTCGTGCATATTGAAAATGGTTTGCTTGTCTTCACCACGGCGACGCAAAACAGAGGCCGCATTATCGTTCTGGGGAAATTGAGTCTCTGAAAGCAAATGAGGCGGTGTTATCTGCCTGGTGCTGGGCTGGATAATGAAGACATATCATCAGACTAGAGAGCCATCTCATAATGAATCCCAACACATGAAATTTTTTGCGTTCTTACCGTCTTAACATCTTTTAATAAAACTTTACTGTAACCCTGACAAGCAACCACCACCCTTATCTCGCAAAGAAGCAGAATTTACTTGGGGGTAATGAGTGGTTGTTGTATTTAGATGAGTGTATTAGGAAGTAATCAGACATTAAATGAGTAATTTCTCCATATTTAACTCCAACTGGGGAGGTAATGGTTTAATTTGCTGGGCAATGAGTTTCCCCATGTGGAGAGCTCCTTGTATTAAATCATAAGCCAGTGCTACTGCATCTGTTTCTCTGCAAATCATTAATGCGCACGTGTAGCTGCTCAAACTTCCCTGAGCAGAGTCAGAGAGATTCTCTAGTGACAACACAACCGCAAAAGCTACACAATTGAAACACAACCACAACAGAAGTGAGTAACAACCAATGTTGACAATGAAATGTGCAAGTATGGTTGTGAACATATTATATTATATTTGATATAATATAATATAATATAATATAATATAATATAATATAATATAATATAATATAATATAATAATACCCATCACAGCGGCAGACTTTAATAGCTTGTTTGGTCTGATCAGTCCAAAACCCAAATATATTCAACTCACTATAAGGATGAAGAAAATAACATTTGAGGAGTTGGAACCTGAGAAACTTTGGGCTTTTTGCTTGAAAATGACGACTAATCAGCTATTGATCATCAATCATTTAGTTTCTTTCAAAGCTGAAAGACCTGCATTGACTTTTAGTGCTACAATGTGGACAATGGCAGAGCCTGGCTCCTCTGTCCTGCTCTGTACTGATAAGTGATGAAATAAGGATGGTATATTATTCTTTGACACCTTGGGAGCTGACATCAAATGCCATATCTAATCCCAACAGGGCTGCAGACCTCTGGAGCAGATATATGCCTACAACTTGTAATCCCATTGCAGTTTATTGAGGGGATATGATGTAAAAAGGAAAGCCTGTGATGAAAAGTCATTCTAAAGGCGAGGGCCAGATTCTATCCGATTCTTATTGGGCTGAGCCGGCCTCCAGTTATCCTTTGAAAGTCTTTATCACACGTTCACATTTTGAACCAGCTGGAAGGTGTGATCTAACATGATGAAAACTGTGAAAAATACACTCTGAAAACATTATTAAACCAGTGTAAAATCTTAATATGGATGTGTACAATTGATACTGTAGAAAACAAACCTCTCTGTTACCTCCCTATGTGATTTTTACATGTGTGAAAATATATAGCACAGCCCCATTTTCCCCTGATGATGCAAACATGCATACAGTACATGGAGAATACTCTTTGCATGTATGCCATGAAATTTGAAAAAATAAAATGCAGATAAGTCAAGTTAATTTACAGTAATACATGAATATTCAAACACACATTTGGACACTATGCATTGCAAATAATCTGCTCACATCCATTCTGAGGTTAATTTACTGAATAAGAAAAAGAAAAATCAAGCTTTGAATAATGTCAAAATCATTTCAGTTTCTGTATTATTTACTGTCATTTGCTCGAATCCCATTTATAAGATCATTTGAATTTGTTTTGCAAAGATGATAAAAACTATGAGCAAATATGAAAATAATGATCATCCCCTAATCATCACGGCTCAAACTTATTAACTGATCCAACAATACACACTAAACATGCTGAACATCTGCTACACACATACTGTCGATTTGTGGAAACAACAGATGTAATTACAAGATTACAATCATGTGGCAGGAACTGAAATAGGAAAATAAAGAAATATAACAAACAGGAACATAGATAAATTAAAAAGTTAATTTCAGTGTTTCTGATATCTAAATACGTTTTACAGCTTTACAGTTGAGTGTCGAGCTTTAGTGCTATGGTGAACCAAAAGATCCATGTTGTTCATATCTTTATATCCCACATGTGTCTGCTCGTGGCAGGGAGAAAAGATAAGAATATATTTTGTGTGTGTAACATTGACTTCATTATAAACTTATGTATATTAAAATGTGTTCCCACTTGAACTGGATATTTTATCAGCAATGAGCTATGTTTAGTGCCTTATTTATGACTCAAATGTAATCGACATCTTTTTGGAACATTGACAGTAAATGAAAAATGGATAGCATTAATAATAATTATACATAAATGATTAATTGTTCAGCCCCCCTGAGTGCTATCTGCATGTATCCCCCTCAGCCCTAACCTCCACCTACAAGTTAGGGCAGCCTGAATGTAGCCTGAGAGGCAAAACCCAGGGGAAAGAGTAAGTGCATCATGTGGTACTAATTGTAAGGGACCCTGGTGAAAACTGAAGAGTAAGAGAACAATGTGAAGAGTGTAAATCAACCTGAAACAATGGAAGTGAGGGAGGTAGGAACATGTCCCATGCTTTTTTTAAAATACTGTAATTAGTAGAACTACAATATGCAGCTGCAACTCACATTTCAGTATTCGACAATGGTCGGTGCAATTTCAGTAATTTATTTTCCCAAATGATGACTTAATCATTTTGTCCATCTAGATAATAGTGAAATTGTACTGTCACTGTTTCCCAGTTAACAAATATCTGACAAAGTTTTGCCAAGGCATAATGGTATTTATGACAAGATTTTAGTTTTTCATTGCATTATATTCAAAGCTCTAATGGCTGTTTCCATTCTTGATTAACTTATCAAATATCTTCCAGATTAAATGATTAATAATTTGATGAATAATATAATCAGGAAATCGAAAAATGCCCAGGAGGAGGCTTTCGGAGTGAAATAACTCCCATTAATTAATTAATCATAATATGATAGATGATTGTACAATAGTGTTTCAAATATTTTACTTCTCCACATATATAAATTATGAAAAATAATCTATATTTTAATATAGTTCTAATATGTGTTGAGTGACAGTGTCAGTTTTTACAAATGTAGGATGGTGCTAAGACTTTAGTGTAAAACTAATTACATTGTGGAGTGTTTCTGTTCACTCATTGTGTAACTGCTGAAATCTGCTGAATCACTTAATAAAAAGTAAAAACTGCTTTGTGGCATAAAAGTGGACAAGAGGCCGCTGCTCTTTCGACTTCAGAGCGGCTGCAAAGAACCCTCTGAGAGCTGCTATTCTCTGGCTGTAAGGGGACACCAGGCTGCAGGACACAGTGCCGAGCAATATCTACTTTAGTGTACAGTCACTTTCAGTAATAATTCATTTGTAAATACACAATCATTGCGGCAGTAAATCCTTGTTTGTAATTGCTGCTGTATTGGTATTTATTTTCATAAACACCTACTTTTAACTCTGTAATTCAATGCACAATATGTTTGGTTTTGGTTGTAGTTAAAAAGAAATTCTTCAAGTTAAATCTTTTTTAAATATATAATATTGCTCAGCCGTTACCTAAATCTCCATGATTCTTAAGTGTTTCTGTGTTTTCTATCTATCTATCTATCTGTCCATCTTTCTACATATTTATCTATCTTTCTATCTATTTATCTTTCTTTCTATCTATCTATCAGATTCAGAGTTTAGAGAGTGTTTTTTGTGAGCTCTTTGCCTTTAAGCCAGTTTCAAGTGTCAGGTGGGAGGTGTTTCCCTTCGAGGTGGGAAAGAGAGAGGGGATCAGCTCCTTTCCAAAAAGCCAAGAGTAAGTGGGTCATTCAGCACCATGGACAGACCCCTGCACACAACCGCCTCAGACAGATTCTCTGCAGACTAATGTGACTTACTTACTGTAAACTGTATGTCTATGTAAAAGGCCTGCTGGACCTTGTAGTGATAGGTGATCTACTTTATTAATAGGTAAAGCTTGACAGGAGCTGAAAGGGTTTCCTCTGAAGGACAACACAAGGTCATTATTTTCATCTTGTGTGCACTTAACTTAGAAAACAAAGCACAGATTGTCCGCACTGCCTTTGCTCGGCTTGTGACCTTCCCACATTACACTTAAATCAATGTGCCTAAATATCAAATTTCACATCTAGACAAACCCAGCTCTGCGATTTTAGAACAAATGTCAAATGTTGCTTCTGGTGGTGGCAATGGGCGCGAGCCAGGAGGACCAGTGCTTGGCATTTTGTTCTCATGAGTATTCATCTGCTCCTGTGAAATTACTACCAGTGATGTGTAGAGGAAAGGAAAAGCAGGAAAAGAGGAAAATGGCTTTAGCTACCTCGACATTACACTGGTTCTCTTCCAAATAATTGACAAAGGCTTGATGTGTGTTACTGGGGATCCAACCATTGATCTGACTTCTGATGTTCTTGAAATATATATTTTTCTGGAGAAACATATTTCACACACAGAAATGTCACAACGCTATCGTCTACTTTCCCTTCCTCCTAGACTCACAGAACTGCAGACACCCACACAAAATAAATTGATACATATGGCGGAGCAGAGGCATGCGAATCAAAACAAATCTCACTCCACATGACGGGGTCGTGATCTCTCTGAAGCAGCAGATACTATTTATCTGACAAATATGACAAGACATGTGTGATACAAAAAAACAAACGAATGTATGACACACAATCACCGATAATGAGGGATGAGGCTGGCATGTGCCTACTCATCTGATGCGGACAGGGAACAAAGGTAATGAATAAATAACTTAGCCCGTCATCAAGTGGAATGATAAATCTACTTCATAACGCTTGGCAATGATGGCGCCGTCAGGCTTTTCTTGAACCTCTCGGTGAAAGAGTGGCCTGTGAAATGTGCTCACTAGAAGGCATCACCCCCCCCCCACACACACACACTCGCTCCGTCTTCACCCACTCCTACTCCGTCCTATTATTATACAGAATTGTATTAAATTAAGCAGAAAAAAGCCTGTTGTCTGACTCTGTCCACACATTCTACATGCCTTATAAGGCATAATAAGGCATCCCCAAAGGCTGAGTTGAGACTCCGAGGCTTTTGATGATGAAGACGAGGCTTCCATGTGCCAGGCAATGACAGTTTCCATGCTGTTTTTTAATACTTGTGCTGTTGGTGCACATGGTAGGTAGCAACCCCTGAGATGTGGCACACAGCAGATGGACCAAGGTGGCTCTTTGCACCAAGGACCGCTGCCTGCTGCACACTCATGAATTATGGAATTCGGCACAAATATGCAAATCTGGGCATTAGCCTAGTTATGCCCCTGTACTGTAAGTTACAGTGACTTATCTATTATGTATGAACCAAGGATTGGAGTGAAGAGGTCCTTGCAGCCGGCTTCATGGCCCCCAGTTTCTCACTTTCACGTCATGAAAGAGAATGAATAGCAAGGGAGGTAGCACCAAAACATTGGCTCTCTGCAGCGCCACGTCCTCGTAGACTTGGGAGAATTAGAGTTTGCTTCCACGCTCAATTGCCAAGCTACTTAAAAACAACAATGGCTTCCACAGGATTTAGAAGCCTGGAAGATACGTAGGGAATAAGCATGAAGTTGTTGCTAATCCTCTAATTTCCCCCCACAAGGCTGATATGAAATGCTAGTCTGATCAGTAATCAGTCCATGGGGTAGGCAGACAAGGGATCCAGCCAACTCTACATGCACACACAAAAAAATCTGTCTCTGTTTGACATTAGCATCACAATGCTGCACGAGTGAGTGTACTCTGCTGATCTAATCATAGAGGTGTACATATCCAAAATCAAGAAGCTAAAAGAACAGAAAACCTGCTGCGTCAAACGGATGCATTTAAAAATCCTGTTCTGCATGAATAAGTCCTGCTGCTCTGAGACCAACACAGTGATCATTAGCTCAGATCAAAGCCAGTCATCAGACACATGACAGCTGACAACTTCTATTTAACAGGGTGAACAGGAAATAATGATACCTGGTACCTTGTGAACCCGGTCGCTATGGAAACAAGAGAAAGCCACTCCTTCACACTGTCCCATGATCCCAACTATCTGCTATATAGAGATATAGTAGAGTGATGGCATCCTGAGCAGAGAATGAAGTCTCTCTCTGTGTGTGTGTGTGTGTGTGTGTGTGTGTGTGTGTGTGTGTGTGTGTGTGTGTGTGTGTGTGTGTGTGTGATGTTATCAGGAGCGTGTTCACTTTTATGCATTGGCACATTTAACATTCTGTTGAACCAAAAACACAGCAGCAGCACCTTCTTTCTATACACTACTCACACAAGGCACTTCCATGCTAACTATGATAGTAATGTTACCTACCAGCTATCCACCTGACAGTGTGCTATGCTTTTAAAAACAACATTTACTGGTCAAAGCTTTTCAGACAGAAGCTCCAACACTGACAGGAGCACCAACCTGTGGATGAGACATGATGGATCCATTATACCGGTCTGCACTGCAGCTGGCTGGATTGTTTTTTGTTGGATTGCCTGTACAGAGACTACATCTATGATACTATGTTTATATTTGAAAACTGAATTTTCAAGTAAAAACGATCTCTGCCCAAACAACATTGGCACCGCATCAGTTTTAATTCCTGTCCATCACCTGAAAACACATATCACATGGCCACTAAGGTACACTGGCTATGTGCCTGTAAGCAGGAATGGCTTGAATAATAGGTTGTTTCAAATGCATGTAAGCAGTTGTATTGTTGTAAAATGCTGAGTTTAACTGGATAGCTGCTGTTCACAAAGACAACAGGGTCAGCAGGGCTGGTAATTGATTATCCAAGTTGCGTGCTTCATTGTTAGGTCAGGGCCAATACTGGTTTCCTCTGGAAGTGGGTCATGTGACAGGAGTCCAACAAATCACCAAAGGCTACATCATGACCGAAAAGACCCAATGAGCGGTTGTGAGTGAGTAAGTCATTGTTTCCTAACAGCTCCTTTTCTGCTCGTCCCGACTAAAGCTTCCCCAGAGTTGTAAATTGAAACAGGGCCAACACTGTTTCCAAATTTCCAAATTTTAGCAGCTCTAAAAGTAGTGTGGAGTCATGTGGACGCCAGGTGTATCCGTAGAAGAGATGGTAATGAAAACAAAGGAGTGTGGATGTAGCTTCAGGGTATATTTACTCAACACCTCATCTAAGAACACAAAGGGAAGAGGGAGATGTCGCCAACAAATAATTTGTTTTGGTCAGAGATGCTGGTGCGAGTGCGACATCTAGTGGCAATGAATATTATAAACATAGCCTTTAGATTTTTGGGGGGGGGATATTTTTTCCGTGGAAATAGTGTCTAAGCTTTAAGTCTCTGGGTGGGTTGTCCATTGCAGTGTTTAGTTGATATTTGACATCCAGCATTAGTTTATGTTAGCAGTGACAGTCCTGTGACCTCAGTGTAAGTTACTAGGATTCAAATCATGACACAAATGGAGGGTAACTGAGAAACATAAAGAGTTGTCAAATCCCAGTTGGTTTTAAGTAACAGTTAAAGAACATTACCCAGCCAGTGAAATTACCACGTGACCATTCACTATTGTATTACAAACTTTTTTAAATGAGCACCCACACAGATCCTGCGCCAATCAAATTACAGCACAGGAACCAAATCACAGACAAGAAGAAAAAACAAGCATCTAGGATGCGCTCTAACTAGCTGCAGAAAAATAAATGTGAAAGATATCATTTCATTTTTATGGTAATTCAAATTCTGACCAAATAACACACATTCAAATTAGAACAAATACCAAGGATGCATATTCAAATTCTTCTCTAAAGATACATGTTGGTATAAGTTGGACTTGAATACAGAAATGAAGGCCTTGACATTGCATCAAGCGCATTGTACAGCAAAAAAACACGAGAGCTCTTTTTTATCTCCTAATAAGGAAAAATCAGCCAAACCAAAAGAGAAAAAAAGTCAGGAATTAATGAGCAATTTCAATAAACATCCCCGTGTGCACTGGGTAATAGTTCGCATCCCTTTAATTCAGCAAACATAACTTCATCAATTATTTATTCTATTCTCTTGTTATGTTCTATTGCTCTTGAAAAAAAAAGTTGAGGAAAAGAAAAATGCACTTTTGTCGAGTTGCTCCTCTCATCCACCCCCCTCTTTGTTCAAGTGGGGCCAACTGGATAAACTCCATCAAACAAAACACAATAACAGGAAATTGAAGACAACAAACCGTTTCTCTCTTCACCACCCCCTTCTCCTCCTCTCTCTATCCCTCCCACACGGAGCTCTCCACACATTATGATGCAACATCCACTGACCCTGTGTGTTTGTCCAGTCGTACATGACTTTTCTTTTGGGGATTTAGAAAACATAAAACCTTGGCAGGCTGCGATCACCTTTACGAATGTGCTCGTCAACACTTACAGTCTCTATCTACACCTTCATGCATTTGGTTTAACAAAAAAAAATAATAAATCTGTCCCATAGCTGCGGATAAACAGTGGTCCCTTTCAAGTTGATTAGTCGGGTATGAAAATAACAACCCCTCTCTCAAGTCGACCTTTTGCCCTTTGTTGTCACTCTGCTTCCCATTTTTCTGACCAATTTAATTTCTCACAACACTAATGGCCTTTCAGTTTTGATGAAAGATTTTACCTTAATTCTATAGTTCAACTTTTAACACATATGCTTTTTAATTTCAAGTTTTTTGAAAAAAACTTCCCACACCATGGAGCTTTAATTTTCTAGGTTTTTCATATCTTGTTCCCAAAATGAATAAAATTAGGTGATTTGCTTTTGAGGGTAAAGTATGATGGAAAGGAACTTGTTACGCCTTAGTAATCATACAGCCTCCCTCTGTGTAATAAGTACTCACACACACTGTAATTGTGATAACATTTAGAGTCCACCCCACTCTCCGGAACAAGTTCTGCCTATGACTAAACACTGCACAAGAATGAAACTCAACAACTAAATCCCACTTTTAGCCATGGGACAGGATGTAGGAGCTGATGCGTGCTGGGGGGAAAGAAAGCCAGTATGTTTCAGTTGAATTTCATCAGAGATCTTATTTCCGTCAAACAACTCGGCTGATGCTTTTGAGAAATCCTTCAGCTGGCAGAGGCCAACACCCACATAATTAAAGGTGAATATTGAAAAGCCTGTGGCAATTTGCATCCTGAGGCGTTCATATACGCGGCTGCTGGAGTACCACTTTTGGTCTGGGAAACAATGCTATATCAATCGTTTGTTACAACAGGACACTGGTAATTATCATTAGATGCTCTTGTCTGGTTAAGTGAGGTGAGAATACACTGCTAAACACCACCAGCGCTATAGAAGCAGAACGTCTGTGAACAACTCACATGGGTTTGAATCTATTTTAAACTTTTAACATTCAATCAAAAACTTTTAAAACATGTTAATGTGAAGTGGACTTTTTAAACCACGACCCAAAGCATCTCCATAGGATTGTTCTCTTATGAAGCTAATTTATTGGATTCAGCGTTTTAATTAGTTTGATCAATACACAATCACAGAGCATCGAAATGTGAACTGCGGGGGAAAAGAGGATGCTCTCGTTTCACATGAATGGATGACCACGTTTCAAAATGCCAGAGATTTGTTCTTGCTGTGAAGCAACACTGGATTTATCCATGCTTAATAATTGATCAATTAATCGCCCGTGAATCCCCACGCATAACACATCCTTATTGTCAGACGCTGGAGATTTCAAGTGTTGCGTAAAAAAAGGCATGTGAGTGAGAGAAGCTGCTGGTGTTGTTTGAAAGTGGAGGAAAATCTGGTTACCTCGCTCAGCACAGGAGGATGTCAGCGCGCCTCGTGGGTTTGGGTTGATCTCAGGAGCGGAGGAGGAGAGGGAGGAGGAGGAGGTGGAGGATGCTGCTGGAGGTGATGATGCTGCTGGAGCATGGAGCGCACCTCTGCGCACCGCCGGTCCACATTGAAGAGACGCGTCCGTCGCTCCTCTCGGCCACTCACATCACTGACTCATGTGGAGGCGGACACCACAGGAGGTGAACGGACTCTCTTCGGATTCTTCTGGATAAGTCGCCTCCCGGCTCCGGCTCTAACAGACGAGCCCGTGTGCGCTGAGACGCGGCTGGAGAGTTGTGGCCAAGCCGCTGTCTGGTTTGCGTAGAGCGGAGCGGAGGGAGCTGGGAGGAGCTGTGCGCCGTCAGATGATCAGAGGTGCTCTCCTCCTCACTGAGGCTCTGCGTCCAGCAGCAGATCCACTTCACAATACAAGACAACAACACAACCATGCACATTTATAATGCAACTCGCACCTCCTCTTTTATTTCTGTGGCTGTTACTTTGTGTTTTCTCTGTCCCTTTCTATACCCACCTCTCCCCCCTCCCCCATTTCTCCCCACTCCCCCCAACCGGACGAGCCAAACACTGACTATGGTTTTGTTAGAGGTGTCTCTCTGTTAAAATGGAGGTTTCTTCCCTCCACAGTCATCAAATTCTTCCTTGTAATGGGAACTGTTGGGTTTCTCTATATAATTAATCTTTGTAAAGTGGCTTGATAATGTATGTTGCTATTTGGTGCTATACAAATAAAATAAAATTGAATTGCACTTATACTTGTCTCATACTGCTTGTGTATAAGCTTCATACAAAATCTACTGGGTGACATAAAATCTTATTGTAAACTTTGACTATAATTTGTTTTATGGTTGTAGATTAATACCCTAAAGAGATAATTCACACAAAGAGCCTGTTTTTGTTTGGTGTACTGCTGCCGGTAGAAAAACCATACCAACGCTCGCTTGTGTCTCCCTTTATTGGCTGCCAGTTAAATTTAGGACAGATTTTAATGATCTTTTAATAAAATTTTAAGCCCAGCACAGTCTGCCCTCCAAGTTACATTATAGATTTATTAACTCCCCATGCTCCAAGTCTTAATCTGAGATTTTCTTACCAACAATTGCCAGTAGTCTCTAATGTCGCGTTCCAATAAACCTTGAAGCTCGGAATTACCGATCCCCGAGTTGAAACTTGCAACTAAAACGCTGGATAAAGACGGAATTTCAACTCAGAAGGTCGGAGGAAGCTCACCAATCCCAACTTGGAAATCTAAGATGGCCCCTATATCAATAGCCGTAGTTTCTACTGTTTATTAGCACTTCTCTCATTAAATGTACATGTAGTACTGTCCAATTACTGTCTGTGGACGTTCCGAGGTGTAATGAAAGGTGGCATAAATCTAGGCTAAGGCTGACCAGGCTTTTACCATCATTGCCCAGAGGCTCCGGAACTCCTTGCCTGAGGAGATTAGATCTACCAGCCCGTTACCTGTTTTTAAATGATTGCTTGAACATATTTTAAGCGGAAGCCTGTTAATGCCTGATTTCTTTTTTGTTGCTTAAGTGGATGTTTGTTTGTCATGTTATCTTTCTTGTTTTTTCTGTATTGTGTTTCTGTATTGATTCTCGTGTATTTTGTAAAAGATATGATGATCTCATCAGCCTCAGTTTGGGTTTGAATTTACACTTTTGAACAAAGGGGAGATGGGATACTGATTAAATTTGCAGCTCACATAATCAGACTGTGTTTCCATGGGGTCATTAACAGTGTTACATTTGTTTGCTTACACAATAAAGCCACAAGTAATTTTGCCCACAAATTAAAATAAAGCGAGAGGGAGGAGAGAAAAGAGAGAAGTTGAGTCCAGCTTTCTTCCTCAGCTCAGCGGCTGTGGTCAGTCATGGTGTGAAGAGGTTGTGAATGTCAGTAAGAAATGGTCGGACCAGTGGGGCACCGCCAGGGAGAGCAAGGCACGCACTGCCTGACCCATTAAAGCTAAAAATAGACATTAATTACACGATACCAAGTGAAAGCAATATCTCTCCTTACATCTGATCTCAGAGCAGCATTCTGTCCAATGAAGGAACTGACATTGCCTGGTTTGATTTCATTTTGTAATTTAGTGGCTGTTGTCTCTGGAAGATAATGTGCATGTTATATATTGTTTATGTCGTTCTCAGAGTGTGAGCATGCACCGTTGAATAGTGTGAGACTTGACAATCTGAGGGGAGAGCAGCATTTCTTTTTGGTTTATATGGGAGACAGGTGAAGCTGCTCTTGACTCATTTTCCACTGTTCTCAGATAAGATATGATCCCTCACACCTTACTCTACACACGCACAGATGCTTGTGCAAACTGTACTTGTACATTAAACATTTATTCACCAGTCTTTTCTTCCTGAGCGATAAGAGGAAGCAGGTAAACAAACCAATGACACTGATGTATCATCTCTGTGCAAGAGCTGCAGTAAGTTTGAGAGTGGCTGCTTAAAGGACAGTTCAGTGCATAAGCTCTGTGTGTGTAGCAAGTGGGCAAGAGAGAGAGAGAGAGGGAGAGAGAGAGAGAGAGAGAGTGAGAGTGAGAGAGTGTGTGTATGTGTGTACTCCGAAGCTATTCAACCATCTGACAAGCAGTTCAGAAAGAGTATAATAGCTCTTAAACACCTCAGTATACTCTAACCAAAGTGCTTGCCAGATGCTTGTGATCTCCCTATACACACCTTTGTACTCCTAAACTAAAAAAGTAAGCGGGGTTTGGACTTTTCAGATTTTTTCACATCAATTTCTGTCTCTATTTGTGTGTATAAATGAAGTGCAACTCTTGAAATGCCCTCCAGGAAAGATTGCCAGGAAGATTATCACATCCTGCTGCTCCATGTGACACCAAGCTGTACAATTGCGTGACTGTGAAGTCCATATTATTATTATTTTCACCATTATAGGGACCGAATTTATCACAGTTATCAGTATTATCACTGTATTGTTCAAATGTGCTGAAAAGGTTCAAAAAGGACTGATACACAAACCCAAGCAATTTCACCAAATTTTAAATTATAGGTTAAAAGTCGATCAACATAAACAAAACTTTAATAAATAATTCAAATGTGCATGTAAGAACAAGACAACCATCTGTAAACAAAGCCGGTGTCAGGTGTTGAAGACACACAAGATAACAACGCAGAGCCAGAATGAAGGAGAGAACGCTGACAACTCATTGTGTTAAGTGCAGAAGATGAAACCAAATGTCCACCAGTCAGGGCAAAGTATCAGTATTTGTTACTAGCTATGGCAAGAGCTCATGCTGTGGCCATACCAACCAAATCACCATGGAAACCATTATAATTAAAGATTGAAGTGGTACAACTAATCACCAGAAATGTTACCACTGTATACCATTACAAACCAGTAACCATTATGAGCATCACAATTCATTTTTCAATTTTGTTCATCACATTTTCTGTTTAGTGTGTCACATTTAGTGCACAGATTTTGCAGTAGAATATGTGTGATATTGTGTGGCATTATAATCCAATGGTTACCTGGTAGCGATTTGTCCACCACAGATATCTCCATGTTATACCTCACCTTGGTGTGAAGCAGTCTTTCTCTAAGTTTGACCCACACACATTAGCATAAGCACCAAACTGTACTTCTTCTCTTACCCTCCGCTGACATCAGCTTTGGTTTGAGAGTCTAAAAAGAGTCTCATCGTCTCACAGGTGGAACATGATGTTTGAAGAAGACAAAGCTCTTTCACAAAGAAACGGTCAGATATGCCTGGGAGCAACATGTGAATCCAAAATCTCCATTCATAATGGAAGTGTACAGCATGTGTGTGTCTCACATTCCCATTGACTACGGCGTCTACTTTCTACAGGAAACTGTCTCAGAGTCTCCGCTGCTGTAGCCGGGTGCCTAAAGCGAGAGCCAAAGAGAGGGCAAGCAAAGGGCGCATCTATATTTCAGCAGCTCAGTCCACCTTTTGAGAGAGGGAGAAAGACAGAGATAATTTCTGATTGCTTAAAAATGTATGGTGTTTGTAGGACAAAAGATTGCAGCTGCCTGAAGATCTAAATACTGAGAAATGGGCACAGTGAACAAATCACAGCATAGTCAGCATCAGTGAAGCTGCATGGGAATTCAAATCTGGCAGAAAAAAAGCCAGTTGCAGCGTTAATTGAGCACAAAAGAGCCCTTTTCAAGGACTGGGACAGCAGCTTGGAGAGTGGAAACTCCAACTCTGTCCCTCTTAATAAAATATGGTGCTGCGCCAGATAGAGAAAATGTTGGGTTATGAGAAATCTAGCACCCAAGGGCTTCTGACCCTACTTTGAGGAGTAGTGGGGCGTGAGACATGGGAATAGTTGCAGGGTGTGCTTTGCAGTGTGCAGATCTATTTGATAATTTATCAGGTGCCTGTTTCTCCAAGAAGTAGTGTTAACCTGCAGTCCACAGTCTGTAGGACACCTTGAGACACGATGCTCAACATGGACTTTGCATTCTGACTTAAAATCATACTGTTAACTTTTAAGGGAGACTCTATGATCAAATCTGCTTTCAAAGCTATTACCTTCAGACAAGGGATTTTAATAACTTGAATATTCAGCTCCCTGCTACTTTACCCTGCTTGTCCTTTCATCCTCCACACTGGATCATGATGAAATGGATCACACGTGAACATGACCCCTACTTACATGAAACCGGTACAGCTGTCCTTCTCTGTGATTTGAGCATGCTGTGTTTGCTGTATGTTGTGTCATCTGCTTCCACGGTACACAGCCGGAGAGCTGCACCAGTGCTGTCACAGAGACTCGTCCCGTCCCAGCCTGGAAAAGACTACCGCTGATGAAATTTTCATTGAGCAGATGAAGCTAAGTGTAGTTTCATAATTCCCCCGTGTGTTGCATCAGCCTTGTACTTATATCGCTCTATCAAGACCCACTGAGAGTGGATTTTGATGTCTTGATAGCTGAAGGGAACTGTTTCTGTTCTGAGGGGGAGTGATTTGAGAAGAGGTGCTTAACTAAACTAACTGTCAATACGAAGATGTTCTCAGGCTGAAGTGACATGAAGATGACCATCGAAGAATAAATGCCTGACTGGGATTTGACTGCTGGAACCTGAGAGAGCAAATCCATGTTTCTGGAGGGAATTAAACATCCCTGTTGTTTCTTGATGTAAAGTATTTACTTGTCAAATCCTTGCATAAGTGTGTGGTTAAAATGTAGGAATGCTTCAGATTCCTGTTTGGCTCCAGCGAGGGCAGAGATGATGATTTGTTCAGTAATACATCATCACTTGACAATGAAGCTATTTCCCATATTTCCTTCACATGTTTGTCATGGCTTCAATCATGCTCACACTTTAATGCGGCTGTGAAAATAGTTAAATGTTTCTGTTTCGTTTAGAACAGCGTGTCTTGCCAAACTGTTGCAACTGTGGCATATGCTTCGTGTTTATTTAAACAGTAGGAAATCAGAGGAGGCTCGTGGCTTACACCGGGCTAATCAGTGGTTTCCCATTGTGTCCATAAAAACAAGCCTTTTATTTTATCAAAGTATTTCCTCACTGCAAACGATTTTTTGACTCCAACGTCTTAAACCCATCGCAAAGGCACATTTGATCTCAAGTTCTGACTTGTTACATGCAAATTTCACGAGTGCTTAAAGAGATACTGCACACGTAGATATGCTTTTTTTGGGCTGTAAACAGAATTATACGACTGTTGTTTGATGCAACAAATAGTAACAGCAATTTGGTTTTAATATCTATTACTAAATGCTGGCTATGAGAAACCTACATTTATGGGTTGACCTATAGGCTCATAACGACACCACATGTTTAAAACCGTCTCGGTCCTCGCAGGGTCAATACCTACGCAGTGTCAACGTTGAAAGGTTAAAGCCCTGGTTGCCCCCCCCCCCACCACCACCACCACCACCACCACCAGCAACCGCTCACATGCTTACCTAGACGCCAGTGCCAGTGCCAGTGCCTGAGCCCGGCGTGCTGCACCCAGCCTGTGAGCTGCTTCTCTTTTGAGTTTGGTTCTTTTTGCTGTTTACAATGGCAACACACACCCCACTGTGATCATTTCAACCATACATCCACTCTCATTACTGATTCCCCAGATGTCAAGTGTTAACATTTTCTTAAATACATTTCGGTTTGTTAAACATATTTTTGAGTACATCTCCCTCCATTGTTGCGGCCCAGGAGCCGATTGTGCCAATAAAGCAAAGCAAATTTACGCTCCTGTTCCTCCAGTATAAGTTTATTCACCCCAAACAGCCATTGGACCATCTGCACAGACGTTAGCTGTCCCTAGCTAACAACATTCACACAGCCCGTCCGTGTGTGTGACCGTGCGTTTCTGTGACATTCACACCGACTGATCTCCTAATGGTTTTATAGCTCAACGGTATCTCCAGTTCTTTCTGTTATATGCCCCTAGTTTCTCTCCTTTCTTCTTGTGTCTGTTTGAATTTTGAAGGTGGAACCACAAAACCTCTGCTGCTCGGGTTGAATCATTTTTAAGCCACACACCTGCACCTCCACCTTTAAGCTGTATTATTTAACTTTGTTTACCTGGGGGCAGAAGGTATAATATAAAGTTAAATTGGCTAGCACATTACAGAAAGTCACTTCACATGCGGAGCAATATTAGCATTCATTTGGAGTTCCCAGCCCCTGAATGAAAGTCCAATATTCACTCTCCTGACCTCTGTTATTGTCTCCCACACCAACTCCTGATCTGACTGTCTAAATACTCCATCAGGTTCCCCAGCTATTTGCTAATTTTATCAGTAGTGTGGTGCACAGTGTGATAACAGTTTGCTTCTGCAGAAAAATAACATTAATGAGAGTGGAGTTCGGGGCATGAGAGGTGAAACAATGAGAGAAACGTTGCAACACTCAAATGAGCCAACTTGAGATACGAGTAAACATTCTTTGTGGGTTCATCACAGAGATGAAGTCCTTTAACTCCTTGTTATTATGAAATACACTGATCAATGCAGGTTTATTCCATGCTGCTGGAGGGACTTTAACCCTGGACCCACACCCATGTCTTGGATGTGTCAACCAATATGCTGCTCATTCACTTTGAATGGGGTGATGTAATTTGTTGCTGAAATATATTGTGGTTCCATTGGGTTTGTGTTGCATTGCTTGTGCTGAGCACAGCAGAGGCTCGGCAGAGAAACACCAGCCAAACAAATCATCTTCTAACAAACCCTTAAGGTCAGGTGCTAGCCAATCAAATCACATTACCGTGAGAAAGAAGCTGGTGAACTTGGTGTGCTCATGTGATTTTATTTCCAGTGTACTCCTCTCTAGCATTGTAATAATAGTGTGTCCCAAGCATGAAATCTTTTTCAAGCCATTTTCTTTTTCAAATGAATTGTGACTTCTGGTTTGGTTCTTGTGATTTTCTGCAAATGGAAAGGCAAACACTCCAGGTCATTTATTGTGCCTGCTCAGTGCCACTGGCTGAACGTGAAGAGAATAAGGAACCACCACCAACTGTGAGGTGACTCAATCAGCGTGGTCACAGAAGAGGCCACCCCATCAATTCCTTGCATGGCGATGAAATACTTTACTTAGCAGGAGGACGGAGGATCAAGAGCTGTGACTTCCCTCTCCACTGCTCATTCACGACGCGCAGCTCTCTGATTATCCCGTGAATGGAGCCAAATCACGGAGGAGAGTCAAGTGTTGGCCTACGAGGTGCGTTTGAGGCTGGCCCAGTGTCGTCTGGCTGAAGGAGCTGAAGGAGCATCAGAGCAGATGAGGGAGCTCTGAATCCAGCTTCAAATTAATTGGATATAAGGTTTGAAGTGTTTAGCAGTTCTTACACATTTTTCCTGCTGAGAGGCAGATAAACCTTAAACTAGTTTAGCCTAGTCAATCCTAATTTCCGGTCTCTAAACTGAGCTACGCTACAGACCGCCTAGTTGTAGCTTCATATCAGTCTGCTGTCATGACTCTTGGCAAGAACAAATATAAGCATATGTCCTAAAATGGAATGGTATGAAACAAGGACAGAGTATTTGGGCCATTTTGAAGAAAATAAAGTCATAATTTTAGGCTACATGTCAAGTTAGAAGGGGAATATCAGGAGATCGCCCTGTCACTTGTGTTAAAATGATGAATACGGGGCATCATGTTAAATTATACTTAATCATCGCAAGAAACTGTATCTATCCAGGAGAAAGAACCTGAAGGAAATCGCCTCTTTTGCAGAGGAGGAAATGTCGTGGTTTCATAGTTTCACAATGCTATTGATTCCAGATTTTGGATCCAGGAGTGAAACTCCAGCAAAGACAGGTTCTCCTTGCTACTTATAACCAATTAAAAAAATGTATGGCATGTTTCCCTCATAATTTTACGACTTTATTCTTGTAATATTAAGAGTTTCTTTTCAGATACAACTTTATTCTTGTAATATAACCACTTTTTTTCTTACTAATACTCCTAGATTCCTGAGGATTTACTTGTTCAGTTTAACACTTTATCACATCATGTCATTTCATCATCTGCTGAACAAAGGAAAGTGAATACATGTCTGGCTGTGTGACAGGAAGAATTTCCAAGCTGTCATTTCCCCTCTGTGTCCGGTGCTCAGGCTGAATCTGAAGATAGGCCGAGTTAATTTGGAGCAGGTGATGTGGGGATGCTTTTGTTCACACTTTCACAGCTGACAGTGTCCCACCTGCCGCTGTGTGAATCCAGCACTGACAATATGTCGCCTGGACTTGCCATGTGGTTTTCACCCTGAAATCCTGTCGCACATTGCATCTACTTCTCCAACAGTTCAGAGACGCTTTGTGAATGAGCTCATTGGAGATTCTTCTCTATTAGTAGCACTCATAATGTCCAGGGAATCCGCATCTTTATGTATTATTATAAATGTAATGACCATACTGTGAATTTAAAACAAGGTATTTAACATCTGAATAAAAGGTTGGGAAATGTGTGAGTGCATTATTTCATTGTAATGTGAAATGTGGCCTGGCTGCTGGAGATCATTATCCTGCTTGTGGCCTGGTGCCAGTTAGAAACCTCTGAGCAGGTTTCAGATGAGTGTGAACTTCCCCCGCAGTGTGCAATCAGGTGACCATACGTCTCTGAGTCTAACTAGCTCGTTCTCATTCGCCCACGAAGCAGATAATTTTAGACACCTTATTTGGAAGTGACTGAGGTGCGTGGCTGCCCTGTCAAGTCTCAGAAACTTTTCTTTTCCAGGATGAAATGCCTAACTTGATTGAAATTGATCAGGCCTTCTACTTGAATGAAAAAATGCTGCTCAAATCCCTGAACTTGCCACCTATGCATTCTAGTTACTTGACGAAAGTAGTGTTGTCGAAAGGCATTTTGTTTTGCTTCTCTAAAACATACATCCTTCAGGCTATTTCTGTTTGACACAACTTCAACTCCCCCATGCACCGTCACCACCCTGAAAAAACAGAGACTTCATCAACAATAAAGACGCTGACAGGAGCATGATGTAGGCCCTCGGTGAGCAAATCCGACAGGGCTACACCGAACGTCTCCTTGCTGACTTATTAGCATCCTGAAAAGTGGGTCAATCAAGGGAGGAGACGAGAGGCATGTTACAAAAACACTTTTTTGTGTTGTGTAGAGCTGAATCTAAAATACACATTTGTTTATATCATAGTAGATATTATTTAATATAATAGGTATAAAGGCCTAAAGGTGTGTTGCATTTAAATATAATTTGAGACAAAACAAGTTCAGGGGCATTTGAGAGCCATCTTTAAATAAGTAATTGTTGCTCATTAGCTCTATATCTTCTCTGTTTCAAGCCGCAACAGTTTCTTATGAGCTAATTGCCAATTAATTAATGTAAAAGCCTTTCAGAACATTCATTCCCTACTGTCAGAGAAGGACTCTCAGTTTTCTATTGTTGTTGCCAAGCACTCAGTAGGGCCGGATATGTTCATCTTACAGTTAACCAGTCTCTATCATAGCATGGTGACATTTAAACAGTTATCATTGCAATCAGGAAAATAAGTAAAACTATCTTATATTATAAATCTAAACCAGGTGGAACAAGTATAATATGTGCCCTTTGTCACCAGATCTATTCATGATTTTCAAAGACAGGATTTCAAGGCGCAGCTGTCGCAAGGAGAGAGTTCATCTCCGGATCCTCAGAATTGCATCCCTGCTTTTTGTGAATGATGTGGTTCTGTTTGCTTCATCAAGTTGTGACCTGCAGTGCACACTGGGTGGTGGTGGGGGGGCCATGTGTGAAACAGTCGAGATGAGAGTCAGCACCTTCAAGTACAAGGCCATGGTTCTCTGCCGGAAAAAAAGGGTGGATCGCTCCTCCAGTGTGTGTGGAGAAGCAAGTTTAAATATCTCAGGGTGTCATTCATGAGTGAGGGGAAGATGGAGCACAAGATGGACAGGCAGGTTGGTGCGAGGCCACTAGAAATGCAGGCGTTGTACATCAAAAGGAGACAGTTGAGGTGGTTCAAGCCTCCAGTCAGGATGCCTCCTGGGTGTCTTCCGTTGGAGGTTTACAAGGCAATGCTCAACTGGGAGGAGACCCCTGGGTAAACCCTGAATTCGCTGGAGGGAATACATTCCCCAGCTGGCCTGGGCACATCTCGGGATTCCCCCAGGGGGGAACGGAAAGCGTGGCTGTGGAGATCTGGAATACCTTACATAGCCGGCCAACTCTGTGACCTGAGCACGGACTAGCAGAAGACAACAGATGGACATACCAGGTATTATCATTGTGATTAAGGAGAGCTTATGCTATACGTTGTCACACAATGATAATGATTAGAGGTTGAGGCCTTCAGGGGCCCATGTAACATCACTGCATTAAAAATAATGATGCTGCGATTGATGATGACAAATGGCACAGATGAAGAGATCATAGGCAGGCAGGTGGGAGTATACCAAGCCTTGTATAGTAATTTAATGCATGAAATGGGGACGTACATGTGTGTGTGTGTATGTGTGTGTGTCTTGGTGTCCATTGTTTACATAGTCTATTACTATTTTATGCAGAGCACCTAAATATTTAAGTCCATGTAAATGCTTTTTTTTTCTGGATGCTGCGTTTGCATATTTATTTGCTTTAAAGCCTCAGCAAACAACTGTGTTGACGGCTCACTGTGGATTCAATAAAGTTGTGATTATGGGAGAGCATGGCCTTTTTGCAAATGGACTCCTTGTAAATGTATCACTCATTTCAATGGGACTATAATTCACTCTCCGGGACCATAATTTAAAAATCACAACGCAAAGCACATATTGCAAATGCACACATGCAAAACTGAGGCCTTTGACGGATTTGTGTTATGATACGTGTGCAACATCCTAATTATTCTGTCTGCAGGAAGGGCATTGCCAAGGAAATGCAAAGCCAGAGTGCCTTGGTATTGATAATACAGTTGCACATAGCTCTAGGTAGACTTGTGTTTTGCAGGTAAATTGTTATCCTGGTTGTGCTGGAAGCTGTCCACACTCACTTTGATTACTCATAATCATGACCAAGGAGGAATCAGCAGATATGGTACTCTTGTCCCACATTTAGCTCTGCCCTCATCTCCAGAAATGAAATAAGAAGAAAATGAGAGAGGGGAGTTTTGGGGATCTCTGACAGATCTTTGGAGTTATTTGTATCCTCAGGCAAAGCAAAAGTACTGAGTGTGATATCGTCTTATTCACTGTATAGTTATAGTTATAGTTTGTTTTGTTTCTTTTCTCAACTTTTTGTTATGCAGAGTAGCATATTTTCGACACACTGATGGCGTCTGAGCCTAAGGGAGTTACAGCTTGTCTGCATGCCGAGTGCACTTGTTTGGGTCTCTAGGTTCTAGCGGTGGAGTTTTAAATAACAGTGTAGGAAAGTAGAAAGATAGGGAAGTGCTGTGGAAATGTGTCCTGCTGACACATTTTTATCCTGGGCCAGTCTCATCTTTTGACTTGACAAGAGAAACACACCAAGCTCCAGTCATGAAAATACTATATTATGCAAACATATATTTCAAACTTAAAAAGATAAGTGAATCTTTAAAACAAGCCTTAGAGTCAGCACTCATGCTAGCAGCTTTGACACAGTCATGCTTAGGGCTTGATGCCGACATCATCATCTTAACATATCTAACATAGCAATCATCCGGGAATAATTAAAGTCTGTGCAACATTTTGTGCCACTCCATCTATCCAGGAGATTTTAAGATATCTTACTATCTACATGGAAACTTCAACCTACTGGTGTTGGTAGAAGATTGCTATCTTGCCATCAGGGATATCTGTACCAACTTTGATACTTGAGAAAAAAACTTACCAAAAAACTAAAATATCAACCTGATAGTGACAGTTGAAGCTAAGTCATCAAGATTCCTCTTTTGAGAATAGTATTGCCATTCTTCAGGTGTGGCAGAACAGCCTCAGTGTATCGTCAACACAAAATCTCCCTGTGACACTCCTCCACTTACTTCCTGCTTGTTGTGACCTTCCTGGAACTAATATGATGTGTTTGAGCCCCCATTTCTTAAAATGATATGTAAATGAATAAATGTTTACCGCTATTGATTCCTTAATCAATCCCAATCATTTCCTTGTTCACAGACGAACAAAGAGTTGAAGCAGGCCGGCGGTGTCCCCGCTGTGTAACCTGTGACTCCTGCTCCAACCACAACCATTAATCACTCATTAAATGTCTAAATATACAACCTGTGCTCTTTTTTGTGTCAACGTCTCGTAACAGCGACCCATCGTTCTCCCACAGGTGTTTATCCACCTAGAGGACCCCTGAAAGAACCTAAAGGTCCCTTGAAACTTCCTGAAGGCCTACTCGGACTAGAACACGATAAAATCACAGTGCCCCAGAAATTCCTAGAGAACCTCAAACCTCCTCAATGGCCACTAAATGAACTAACCTGAACTTGAACAACCTTTAGAATCTCATCATAGACAACTTAAAACTCTACAAAACTCTCAGTGACCATTTAAATCCTCCCCCAAAACCATAGAAGGCATTTCTGTATCCAGATCATGGAAAACTCCCCCCTAGTACAATCTCTTAAAATACTTCCATAACCTCTGTTAATGTCATTGATGACCTTTTTCCCATGACTAAGACGTGACGAAAACGGATCTTTGAAAATAAAAACTATGACTAAATCTATTTTAACTTTTCGCACAAGTACGCCAGCCTGATATTGAGTGGACGTATTTTTATGTAGTGGACCATTTTTATCGCAATGTCAAGAATATGTTTAAGCTCTGGTTCAAGTGTTTTGCTTGCAAGAGATTCTCTGTGAATAATACAGAGTGTGAAATTTACGTGCGGCGCCACTTGTAAGACTCTCACTTTCAGTCCTTTCTTATCCCCAGCATCGCTCCAGCCCTGTCCCGACACACACCAATACAGTTTTCTGAAGATAGTCCCTCTTCTTTTAGTTTTGTAAAAATGTCCTCACCTGTGCACGTCCACTCCGGAGCGCGGAGCAAAACAGCATTACGTTTTCCGTCAAAACTGTATCTGATGAAAACAAGCAGCTGGGCAGAGTTTAATATATCTGTGGATTCATCTAACTGTAAAGCACATTTCCCTTTTTTAACTATATTCACCAGCTGGCACTTTATGTCCTGGGCCATGTTGGTGATGCGCCGGGCAATAGTCCCGTTAGACAGCGGCACTGATTCTAGATCACGGGCTTATTTATCTACAGCAGCGGGTTTAATTAACGTTTCGCCGATTGTGTGTGGCTTTTTTGCCTGTGCAATTAAATATGCCACATCATATGATGCCTTTTGAGCTTCGGCTGGGATTGACTATTATGCAGTTGTAGACACAACACAGGGGGTCCCTGGGCCTGAGAAGGGAAGAAAAGGAGTTTAATGTGGCTATTAAATGTGACTAAAACTAGACTACAATGTAATTAGTTTTCGTCTACGAAAACTAGACTAAAACTGAGAAGGATAAAAATTACTAAATGTGACTAAAACTAATATGCATTTTCTTGACTAAGACTAAATCAAAAATAGCTGCCAAAATTAACACTGCTCCGAGAGGACCACTAGAACCTTCTTCTACTTCTACAACCTTTCCAAACAATCCATAGAACTTCTTTAATGACCTCCTAAAAACCCATAGGAGAACATAAAGGACCTCTAGAACCTTCCCATTGACCACTTAAACATCCTGAGTGACCCAGAGAACTGCTAGAACATGCTAGTTAGTGTGAACGTGTATCTTTATGAGGCTTTGGAACGATAACAAGATGATTTGTTTTGCATGCAAATGCAGGTGTTGTATTGTTTTTAAAGGTGGAAGAGTTTCTGAGGAGTGACCTGCTGTATTTTGCATATGCAGATCCAGTGGGAAACAAGCTGGCAGCACATCAGAGGTCAACACACTTCTCATCTATTGTATCCTACAGAAGTGAAGTATTCAAAGGGCCATTTTGGGCAGGCAGAGATTATTGTTCAGGCAGACGCATAGATACATACACATATCATAGGTAAAAGTCTGCAATATAGTGTTGATGTTATTTAAGGGAATTATAAACAACATGAATCATAATTAGCTGATTATAAGATTTCTTATACATGTCAACTCAACAAATCCAGTGTCATTCAGAATAATTCTGGTTAAGCATGATGAATGATCTGATTGTGTCATAATTGACCCCATTGTATGATGTATAATGTCTTAATGACCATAAACGTGCAAGTGGAGGTTCTTTCCAGTGGTTTGATCTGCTACTTCCCCCAATCTGTGTGAACATTTCTCAATGTATTTGGTGTGAAAGCTCTTTGAATCAAAGGTAAGTGTTTCATCAGTACTCAGTAAGTGTTTAGAGGCATCGATATTAGGATCATGGATATCTGACGTTTCTTGATTCTCTTCCTATGTGTCCTTTCTCTGCTTGTTTCCCTGATAGCTCGTGTGCTGCTGGCTGGGCGTGGCTTCTGGTTTCCCTCATCTCTCGCCAACGTACCCAAGCACCTGCAATTCATTCATCACTACCTCCTGCTGCTGTGTGACAGAACCGCCTCAAACACCACTACTCTGCCAGATCGTCGTGTACCCTGTGGTTTCAACGCCTCAGCCAACTCTCGTCTGAATATTGTGATATTTTTGGAAAAGCTTTCAGTATTTCTGCCTTAACCTTATCTTTCTCTGTTCAGGATCACCTTCACTCACCCTGTTTGCCTGCCACATTTGGCCACACTCTCCATTCCCAATCTCCCTGGACTCTCAAAAATTGCAGATCACGGACTGGACCATGTCGGACCTGGAACCCTGTGGTTTTCTAATTAACCATTTTTGCAATATTGCTTAGTAAGTTCATCATTGAACTTTGTTCTGAAACATGTTTTTGAACTTTCATCACGCCTGTGTCTCTGTTTTCGGACAAGACTCTGATTGCCACTGAAACGTTAACAGATGATTCTGAAAGACGAAGCATCCAGACTGAAAGAGATGTGTGGATGCTACTGTAGGAAGGGGTGAGGGCTTTTATGTGTCTGTGCCCAGGGGCTCATTTTCCCATAATCCATTAATGAAACCGACACAGGTTTCTGAATTAGGTATCCCTGGGAAAAGCAATATTTGCCTCATATTCTAATATATTTGCATAATGTAATTGAAGCACAAATTACCAGGGTAGCAGACACCATATTCAGTAAATTATTTTATATTTATTTGTTTTTATATTTGTCTTCTAAAGCATATGCATATAAACTTATCTTTTTACCCTGATAATATAATTACAATGCTTCTCTGTAATAGTTGCAAAGGTATAAACCTTCAAGACTGTATACTCAGCATGAAAGTCATCTCGAACTGTTTGGTTCGTTTTTTTATCTTTTTTTAAATTGGAACCAATGGAGCCATCCATCCATTCATCATCTGTACTGCTTATCCTTTTTGCAGGGGGTAGCCAATCCCAGCCGGCATTGGGTGAGAGGCAGGTTACACACTGGACAGGTTAAAGCGTATCACAACCAATCACATTCACACCTACAGTCAATTAGAAGTCTTATGGTGCTATATGTTTTATGTTTTACATCCATATACATATAATATATATTATATTTATTTACTGTTAAATGACATCTGTAGGACCTCATTTTTATACCAGGTCCACAGCTTTCTCACTATCTGTGTTCAGATATTTAGGGCTGCTGTCTCGACTTTTGAGCGGGACACATTCAAAGAGGATGGTTAGCATTCCTACAAACTAACAGACATTCGTTGTGAACTGAATCAATTCATGTGTGAAGTAAGTTTCCATATTTGCACTATTCTTATTAGAAGAAATGCATACATTGTGATAAATCAAGCTGAGAGGTGATATACACGTGTGCATTTGATTTGTGCCTGTTGAGAAACTGATTGTCATGTAGATCTCATTTACCATGAAAGGGACAATCAGAAGTGTCTTTCTGTTGTGCGACTGCAAGTGCTGTTGACTCGATTCAATCAACCATGTGCTTGTTACTAAAATTAGGCTGAAAAAAGCCTCATCAATCGACTGCTTTGCTGCATATTTAGTCTTTCCTCCTGCGATCAGGCAGGAAACACAGCATGCACCAGTTTGTCCAGTTCAATCCATATTTTCAAAAAATCTATTATATCCTCTGTTATAGTTTGCTGATTCATTGAGTTCCATAACAATCTTTAGGAAACTTACAATATAATTTCCCCGAGCTTATCAACTTATTCATTAATAGGGAACTTGGTACCTGCTAAAGCCATCATTAATTTAAAGCTATTAGGATTTGTTGATTAAAAGAGTGTGTGGGCTGTCATTCATCAGAGCAAAAATTGGTCTTTAAATTATTATTCATGCTAAATTAACACTTGAAATATGGACATAATTGGCAGATATGGTAAAATAGGCCTAGGTGAAACAAAGAAAATGAATAAATTTATGAATAATAATCTTCTAATACAGCCAGATAAAAACATAAATCGAGCACAAAGCAAGACATCAAAGAGGTTGTAGCAATTCATGCAGATATGAGGGCAACATGTTTTAACCACAGTGATCTTCACAGGCACCAAAGGCAACGAAACAACAACCTGGAAATATGAAAAACAGAGGAACTGATGGAAGACGGATCATAAAAAATCTCTAAAAACCTTATAAAAGGTTTATGCATGAGGTTTAATTCATCTGCAGTTGTTCACGTTGTATATTAAAAAATGTCACTTTAGTGGTGTATTGTCGAATATCTTTGTCTTTTGTGAACAGAAGCAAATGAATGTTGATGGGTTTGATCTGATTGTCAGATCGCTGACATTAACGTTTGTCTGCAACGCTATCACATCCAATGAAGACATCCAATGAAATTCAGCACAACACGGAATCAATTTATTTATGCAACCTGAGAAATGAAAATTGGAATCGAGAGAGGGAAACAAAGACAGCTCACCTTCAAAGTAAAAGTTGAGGGTTGCGCGTTGGCTGCGTGGTCAATTTAATGAGAGCGTAACTGTATAAATACCCAAACAGCATACTGATTTACAGTTATAGTTCTGAGCATTTTCCCAAACCTTATTGTAAGCAAACTGCCAATGGGCACAAACATCTTGTGTTGCGCTGAATTAAATTGTTTGACGCAACAGCAGCCCAGCTGTTCTACAATAAGATCACACCCATCAACATTTCTTTACATATTTAGACGAATGAAATTAGGAAATAACATCTGAAGATAAATTATATGCATTGACCATAAAATTGTTTAATATTTTAATGTTGCTTGCAATTACTGTATTAACATAACCATTCATGAGAATCCACCATTAAACCAAATCAGCCATCCAAAATGATGCAAGAGAGATGCAAAAACAGACTGAGATCCTCATTCAGGCTTTCTGGTGATTTGGTGTCCAGATTTAAAATCAGTTTGGCTCCTGGCCGAAGCATCAGAACCAGGTTGTAGCCTCCACTGCTGATGGAGAGTTTGATCAATGTGTTGAGCAGAATTTTAACACTGTATCCACAGGTCCATGTTATAGGACGTGGAGGGGGGGCTGCTTTAATGTTTAACGGTGCATGTTCTCAGGGTCCACTGAATTCCACCCACAATATAGTTTAGTGGTGAGTGCGCTGAATAGAGAAACTCTTCTTCCGCTCTAACTACTTTGATGGTCTGCTCTAAAACCCTTTTATAAAATGTGGTTTCAGATACATGTGTGTTGATTAATGTTGGAATCAGTATAATACACTCGTTATTAGTGTAGTTAATACTGAAAACGCTCCTTGAGCATGGTACTTTGTCATAAATATGTAAAAGAGAAACATGTGTATTACTGGTGTCATAACGGAGTAAGTCAATGATTAACAATCTCCATCATGGCATAAATAACCATGATCTGATGTGGTGAGTGATCAAGGTCAAAGCTAAACTCCAATATATTGTGTTTCCAGTGATTGCTTCACAATAAAAGTCTACTCAGTCTTTCACTACTTGAATGCTTTGAATCAGAGCAGCAGTAGGAAATGTGCTGTTGTGCATTAGCGGTACATTAATACAGCTCTGATGTGGCTTATGAGACAGTAAACAGTGAGGTTGACATTAATGAGATAAAATTGCAAACAGTAGCAGTAATTACATGTATCATTTAACTTTAACAACTTTTGTTAAACAGTGACTGCGTTTACATGAGCACTGGTATCTGCATAACTGTGACACCCAACAAGTAAAATGATGCCCTACTCATAACGCTCCTTTCAGTGTCCCTAGAATCCATCATGATGACTCAATCCTGACAGTCACGGCTAAATGGGCTGTGTTGTTGTAACCATGGTAACGTCCAACCACACAGGTGCCTGCTCAGATAAGTACAGAGATGTAAGTAACTGGAACACTTGTGTTTACCATGTACTCATACAGTGCCCATTGTAAACATTTGTTTGGACTGTTCTGTTCTCCTGTCCTGTGTTAGTGCTTCGGAGCTACTTCAGAATTATTCCTTGTCTTTAGTGAGTTCTCCTCAAACAGTTTTACAATATACTGTCACGTTTTACTGTTTGTGTGCTGGACATTGTGTGGAAATCCTTTTATAAACAGTCTCTGGTGCAGATAGTCAATGTGTTTCATAAAATTAAACTAAATTTGCTTCATCACTGTTCATGTGTGTGGCTACATTTTTATTAATATTGAACTTATCGCATGTCCAAGTCACATCAAACGTGGCACTGCACTTCCCTGAGTCCTTGACAATCCACATGCTCAGTGCGAAGTAGAACAGTTGATGAGAAATGTGTTCCACATACAGACAGGCAGACAGATGTTTATGGAATTAGTGGCTTGATACGTGTTTATGAACCAGATTTCTCAATGTTCCATGTAAGCATCACATCCACAATATGATCAAGACCGGGATTAGCCTCATAACCGGGTTACTGAAATGAGCATAAAATAATGAAAATGCAGTCTGTTTCCAAACAAACACTCCCACTACCTAAAAGAATCAGTACGCAAATGCAACTGAATGTTAAATATTTTCTGATGTGCTCTTGAATAAAATGGTTCTCCCAACAATACTGACTCAAAAGCATGTGCACACTGACCACAAACAATTTGATGCCCCTCATGCAAACACCCACACAGTCACATTCAAATTCAAAACAGGTGCCACTATCTCCTGGAGCTACGTGCGGGGGAGTCCACCTGAGCAGAGCAGCCAGGTCGTGAACGCTCCGTGACACCGACGTGTGAATGCGCCTCGGCATCCATCCCTGAATTATTTGTGGGCTGCCACGTGAAGCGGGTTAAATGGTCTCCTTCAGAGATGCACTCCGCTCTGCAATTTCAACTCGTCCACATTTCATGCATCTGGGGCCGCGTTTCTTTCATGAAAGAAAAAAAAAACAAGGTCACAAAGTGGCGGTTGCATAACAGAATTCTCAAGAATGTATGTGCCACTCTTTTTCCGACCCACTCTGTTTGACTGACGGGAAAGAAACACACTCCACAGATTAAAATAGTAGTTTCTGTGAATATGGCTGGTACTCTATCATTGACACCTGCCAACAGACATATAATTTCCTCTTGCTGCCATTGAAAGGACGACATCTGAAGTGTACTGCTATGAATTACTGAGCTCCGACTCTTTGAAAACCATCTCCTGCTACATACGGTAAGTTAGCGATGTGTAATTTACTGTCTATGCCAAAGCCTAATCTTACATATTCTGTGCCATAAATACAGTATCTTAACATTAACTTTACTGCACAGTGCAAGTGAGAGAAACAGGTGATGATCAGACAAAGAAATCAGACAAAATGGAAATTGAAGTCAAGTCACTTTTTCAGGCAGCTGTTTGGTGCTGAGCATTTGGCACACAACGGGATCAGCTCAAAACAGGTTCGTGAGAGTGGTGAAGTGAATAGAAACCAAACTGGAAAAAACAAACACACACATAAATACCACTAAGAGACTTAAAGGAAGAAAACTCACCAAGGAAAAACAGAGCATCACTTCAAAAGGTTCTTGAGGTTCTTATAAAAGTGAATAACAAGCCTCTATAGCTGATTCTTTCACTCCATGGACTCAAATCGTTGACAAGTACACAATGTCCAGATATGTCAGAATCCAAACACAATAAGAGAGCAAGTTTGGAGGCTTCCAACGTGTGGAAACCAATTCCTCCACTGCACTGAGCCCAAATAATACTGCTCCTTTTTTTGTTAAGCCATTAGGACCAAATGCAAATATGTGTGTGTGTATATATATTTAAGAGCGGGTTTAACGTCAATCTAATGACAATCTAAGCGATGGGAGCGATATTGAAGCAAAGAAAATAACAATGTAGGTTCAGACCCAGACGATTCCTGCTGACCTGCTCTCCAAGGCTCAAGACAAATGAAAGTCAAATGTTTTAGCTGTCAAATGTTCATTTCTCTGCCGGCTTCAGAGGCTAAGAAATTTAAGTTTTTCTGATCGTTGGCAGTTCTGTCTGCTCTTCAGAAAACCCTCAGGTCCAAGGGGGTCGTTTCCAAACAAAGCTTAGGTTTTAGAGTTTGTTCTTATTCTGCACTTTGGATCTCAATGGGTTAAAGTTGGGCCGGCATTTGACAAGTCCTTCAGAATAAGTGTGACAGGCGAGCAAAGCAGCTTAATTTCACTCAGCTTGGAGAGATTAGAGGCAATAGTCCTCCACCATCATACATTGGGGCACACTCCCAGAACATCTGAAAATAATAGACCAGTCAGAATGGTTTTCACTGACACATACACTGTGTATAAAATTGTAATGAGCTTGCAGGTGGCTGAAGTTTCTGGTGCTAACCCAAAATTTGTCTCAATCAAACACTTGGCCTCAGATCTTGGACATCTGTCCTCCCCAGAGCAGCTGTGACAGAACCCAGTAAAGATTAGAGCCCAAGTCACTTGTGCTGACCCACTGCTGATATAACTATATGGATTAGGGAAGCTATAAGTACAGCATAAGTTTTAAGCTGCATTCATATTGTAAGTGGCAGTTGGGGCGGTACATGCAATCCATATATTAGCCAAGTAACTTTTTCGGGGTTTGTGCTCAGCACCAACGCTACCAAGATACATTCCAGAACATAAAGTGATCCGCCAATAAATGATTTTGAAATATTTATGCAGTGTTATTGCAACATTCCCTTGAGACAATAACAGAGCAATAATGGCAGGAAACTGTGGCCAAAAAAAGGGGGGAAATTACTGATGCATAAGATGTGAAGAGTTATCAAAAGATTTAGGAGGCCGATGAGATATAACTCCACAGCAGAGTATAATCACAGTCGGCTCCGTCTCCGCTGAGTATACATCACAAAGACGCAAAGTGCTTTTCTTCTCTGTGAATTGTTACACTCAATGCGGGGGCTTTTCTCCGCTGAGATTATTGACGCATGCTTGACCAGGGAGGTACAATGGGGATATCAATTAGAGGAGTGCGTCTCCCCCACCTGTCGAGAAGCCCGGACCATCTGCAGGCTGGGGCGCTCTCACACATGCATCTTCCAATGAGCCAAAGCTTGGGGGGAAAATGTTGGATTCACACCCCATTTAGCCCAATATTAACATAAATCATTTTGGAATAAACACTATACTGCAGCTCAGCAGTCTATGCTCTCCTACTTTACTTCTTTCATGTGGTTTTCCATTTTTCCTCATTAATGAAGCTTTTTTATTTTATTTATTTATTATTACAAAGGGTTTTTTTTTTTTCTTTTTTTCTCCATGAGTAACAAGGGATTTCAAAGCTAAATTCCTCATTCTTATGTAGAACGTAATATCAAGTACAATCCAATTTTCATTTATTTCACAAGTCAAATACTTATTTATAGGCTAAAGCTGAATTTAGTTCCACCCAATCTGGTGTCTTTTAAGGTAACATTGAACATTCAGGCTAGTCCCCGTAGGTACAAACACACACAGTCGTAGCTGAAGCCTGAGCAGCTGGTTTAATTGCCCCGAGCGTTGCAATCATCATCCACTATGAATGCATGTGGCAAAAGTGTAAGGAGACGTCGCTCATCTTTAATTTAGCAAGCAGGCGTCTCAGGCTGACAACAAACAGTGGAGTGCACCAGAGGGCCCCGGTTATCAGACCTTACACTGGGTATGACCTACCATATATAATGCATTTATTTCATTCCGTGCAATACATACTACAATCGTGCTCTGCAGATTCACTGTATTATTAACATTACAGACTACTTACCATATTTGGAAGTAACTTCAATAATTGCTCTAACCTGCCTCTTAATATATGCACATGCTGTGTCTGTGTGAGAACATGTTTTGTCCAATAAGTCTCCTCTTGATTTTTGGGATGTAGACATTTTTAGACTAATGGTTTTTGCAATGCTGAGTACAGGAAATTATTTTTTGAGTTATCAGAGTGAAGCCCTGAATTATTCATGCCGAGGAAGGTCTAAATGACACTGTGCTCTCTAAAAGCATGTATGCACGTATTGGCTTTCCACAGAAGCAAGAATATCCAAGGATAAATCACGCTTTTGCAGCCACTGGCAGAGTCAAGAGTGTTACACAAGAAGCCTTTGTCATTTCATCTACAATCACAAACCTGATTTGTGTTTGAAATGGGAGGCTTTTTGTCACCAGGTGTGAGAGCTGGCTGCAGTCAGACACATGCTGTCTGCAAGTTGACCCTATAAACATGGAATAAACATGAATCACACATGTATGTGCAATTGTTGGTGTCAGGCAGTCGTTACACTGCTCTGATAACAAAAGGCAGCATTTGAATACAAAAGTAAATGTATGACTATGTTGTTCTTTGTGTACCTACCTATCAACCAACCTACCTACCCACCTACATATCATTAACCTACCTACCATTAACAAACCAACCATTAACCAACCCACCTACCTACCTACCATTTACCTACCTTCCATCTTAATTAACTACCTGCTTTGTTTGTTTTCATATTATAGGTCTGTTATGTATTTACAGTTTTTGCATTTTAATCCGAAAATATGAACACAAAACAGAATTGTGTGTGTGTGTTAATAAATATTGAGGCATTGAGTTAACATTCACAGGCACAAAGCACACACAATTAGATGCATTGTGCATGCAGATACATTCACACAAAAACCGGCTGCTTTCTCCATATTTACAAAGTCTAGGTCTGATCTCATATCATCATCAACTCAGTGGCAAAAATATGACAAAATGAGACCAACATGTACTTATCATATGAAAAGCAAATATTTGTATTAGCTCAGTAACACTCAGTAAACTCTGGCCCGTATCCCTGTCTTCTACCCAGCTATAACCTGCAACCTTGAAAAATTTGAAGAACACAGAAAAGACACTGAATTCCTGCATGTGTCAATACAGCCATGCCACTACTATTACTACTGTGCAATACGAATAACAGAAATTGTTTTTATTATAATATCATGTATTTCTGAATGTCTTGATCTAATAAAAACATTTTTAATGCATCCAACTCAGCATAAACACTTTCCTTATTGCTCTTCCCCGGAGAAAATCAATTCCTACAGATAATTTATTCATATCTTCCTGCTTCACTATTGCCTGCCATTGAAAAAAAGAGAGGAAGACAGAAAGACATTTTTCTTTCTTTTCTTTTTGAAGGCCTTCCATTAAATATGAATGGATCCTTGGATTCAGTGAAAAGAGAAGGAGACGAGCAGAGCCACAACAGGTCCGAGTTAAATATCTGCACCTCTCCCTCTCGTTTCTATTTCAGGCACATGCGCTCAGCGAACCCTCGCTGGTTAAAGGCTTTCAAAAATGTAGTTGCTAAGTGACAACTGTGGCTGAGATGTAACAGAGACGGCTGCAGCAGCTTTGCTTTGTTCCAATTGTTAAAATGTCCCACAGCCAAGTTAACTTGGTGTCACTCAGATGAAGATCTCTAACAATTGTTCATTTCTGTATTGTCAGTGACAAACCAGTAGATCAGGGCGAGAACTGTCACAACATTGTGCGCTGATTAATTCGGTAATGTTCTCGGAGACAAATAAGTGTTTGCACGCCTCCCAAACAAAGATTTGTCTGTGGTGCAGGAGTGAAAACACCAAAATTTCCTTCTACTAAGCTTTATGTGTTTCAATTGGGCTGTGGAACTTTGGCCATGTGTGACCTGGTGAAGATCAACGCTGAGCTGAAATTGAACTTAACAACCAATATACAGACATGTACTTAACTCCCAACATTTTATTGAAATTTTCCAGAGGTGCTGTATGTATGTGATAAATGTCTGAGTCACTTGCTCTGGACATTTTCAGGACTACGCAGCAGGAAGATTCACATAAATGACGCAGACAAAATCTGCCCTCCTGGAGGGGCTGTATTTGAGAACTCAAAGTGAGACGCTCTCCACTTTCTCCGGAGTTTCTCATGCCAGCCCCCCTGAGGGAAAACTCAGAGTCCGAGTGAGCACATGTAAGAACACAGCAGGCGATCAACTGCAGCATTCACCACGAGCGAGTGGGCGCGATGATGAAATTGTGTAACACATGACAGTCACAAAACTGAAAAAGCCCAAAGAATACAAATACCTGAGGATGAAGAAGCAGTGTTATACATGTAGAAGACACCGGCAAAGACGGGTGATGAGAGCCAACTTCCTGCCTCCTGTGCCACCCTTCACCTGTCTATTCCAGAGAAGTCTTTGTTGTGAACATGTCTGACCTGAGAATCTCCTGCTATGTTCATATCAATCAATCAATCAAATCCCATTATGTATAGCCCATATTCACAAATCACAATTTGTCTCATAGGGCTTGGCAAGGTGTGACATCCTCTGCCCTCAAAGGGATAGTTCACCCAGAAATGAAAAGTCACTCATTATCTACTCAGCACTATGCCGAGTTTCAGGGGCTAACAGTGTTGCAGCCGAATCCAATACAACTGAAGATATTAGGGACTTATCTTCAGACGTAAAAAAAAAACAACTGAAAAAAACACAACATGCCTCCATACTGATCCTGTGGTGTCACTCAAGTGTCCGTAAGCCCCGACATTCATATTCCATTTGAAACAAGATCATTTATACCATGTTTTAAGCCAAAAAGTCCACCAGAAGTGGCTACGTTAGCTGACGTTTAGGTGTAAGTGACACCGCTTTGAGTCGAATATGAAGGTCGGGGTTTGCGGACACTTGGATGACACCACACGAGATGTATGGAGGCATGTTATGTCTTTTTTCTGTTGTTTTTAACAAGCGTAAAGAAAAACTACCAAAAGAAAACGTTGAAACCTCAGAGAGAGCCACATGTGAGGACGGAAAGAAGTGCCAATAGATGCCACGTGTAGCTGAACACATCAACAAAATCATAAATATACAAGTGATATATACGTGAAAGGTCAACTCTGGAAAATGTCTGGAGCCAATTGTGAGTTGAGTTCATTGTCAAAAAACAAAGGCAAATTGTATTCATTGATAGCTCTAACTTTAGCCTCTATGTCTTATTATTTAGTCATATGTAATATGATGTAGTGTTTTCCTGGTGCAGACGCTGTCATCGTGGCTGCTCCAAGACATGCATTCAAATTCAAATATATGGTTTCTATGATGCAGTGTAAAAATAAAAAAACCCTTTATGTTCTACCCCCCACAACTCACAAATACACACACCCAGTGTACAGACACACATAATGAAAATGTTGTTGAATAATTCATACATTATATTTTGAAGATTTAATGATGTGTGCATCATTGTGGATGGATGCTGGTCAGTCGAGATGCCATGTCCTGCCTGAATCAGGACTGCAGCAGAATATCTAACAAGACTGGCAGGCTGAGGATATCAGTGTTTTGATGAGAGAGTGTGTGTTTGTTTGTGTGTGTGTGTGTTGTGGTATGGGGAGCGGTCCTAAGATCACTGGGGTGAGGGCCGCGAGCAAAATGCATCTTTAATTCCGACGTTGTTTATCTTTCCTCCTGTCAATGAGGTGGAGAAACCATATAATTACACTCAATTTCAGCTGATGCACTGAGGAAATAGCTGTCGGTGAATTCTGAAAACAATCAGGAAACTCCTTCAGAGAGGAGTGTTTACATCAAAGCGGCGTCGATAATTCCTCGCTGAGACTAATTTCCTCCAGGTTTTGCTCATGTTCGTCTCTGACAAGTTTAGTAAACACGGTGCACGGGAAAATCCCACTGAGAAGTAAAACCACGTCCAACTGTTTGAGGTATTAGATGGTTTTTCTGTATTTAAAGCCCTACACAGGTTGTAACAGCAGAATACGGTTCATATGCTTGTTCTGTGTGCACAGGCGAACTCAACGTAGCTCTGGATTTACACTGCATTTGCATGAGCCTCTTCCACAGTACATTAGGCAGGAAGTGGAGATAGACCTAATAATGCGAGCCCCTTCTTTTTACAACTGTGATGAGCTCATTTCAGCCATTACCCTTGAGAAATCTTCTTTATTACATTTAGAGAGTTTCGCTGAGCAGGCGCGCTCATTTCAACGTTCAGCGACAGCATGCAAACACTTTGGAAACTACGCGCTTGAAGCAAACCCATGGATAATAACACAGGGTTTAATGCAAACATAAAAATAATTAATTATGGACGTTTACACTCGTTTTGGTTGTTTTAGGATGATTTCACCAATTTAATTGGAAATACTGCACAGACTATTTAAAAACTATGTAACTGTGTGTCATCATATCAGGCTGTAGGATGGAGGATGGCATTATGGGAAATTTCTGTAGCATCTATAGTATTGGCAAATAACCTTAGTGAAGTGTTCAAAATGCAAATTTCAGTAAGTTGCTGTTTCAACCACTGATTTAATTCTCTAGTTTTGTATTTAAATGTGTCTTTGTACTATTATTTTTCATAATTATTTTTAAAAGAAAAAAGTACTCACAGTTGATCCAGTTGTCACCACAATAAGAGTAAGTTCAAGGACATTAATTGGCAGCTACAGTTCTGTGCTAGTGTCACTTGGAGAAGGATTCTTTGTTTCAGGATGGTGTGATGGTCCCTTGAATTTGAACAACACAACAACACACAAGTTAACACAGACACACAAACACACAAACACACACATGCTAAAATGACAAGTCCCTTGGTTCTTCTCAGCATTTTTCTTGGGAAGCAGGAGATGGATGGAGATGGTTTTGTAAGAATTGTCATTAAATACCAGACCAGTGAACTTAAATGGTTCCTGAATTTAAAAAAAAGCAATTGACACCTGCAGTAAGCAAGACCTTCCTGGTAGCTAGTCTGTGCTGCTTATTACGACCCATACTAACATTTTACTGTCGGGTGACCTCTAGCGCCTGTAGTCATAATGACAGGAGCAAAGGAGGAAGTCAGGCGACGTCGTATAAAGAGCGCCACAGTCTGTGTAAGGAGGAGGTTTAGATGGATTTGTGAGTCTGCTGTTCATTTCTAATGTCACAACAATAATCTGCGTTTTAATCAGACTGTATATAGAGATGAACCATGTGTCTCCATTGACTCCAACAATCCAAACATTTACTCACTCCTGGATAGAAAAGCTGCCATCTTGCTTTGCTGACATCAGTCTGCGCATTGGAGATTGGGGGGTGTGGTACACGCGCTCAACCAATCAGGGGTCACTCTCAGCTGTCAATCATGATATTTCACCCATTTCATAGCATCAAATAACTAATTAAGACCAAACTTACCAGACATATTGATACATTGGTGAGATAAGAATTATCAAGGCACTTTTGAGGAGCTGTTATGTCGTCCATTCGATGATACAGTCTATGATTTGTATCCAAACCAAGATATGTTTGTAAACCTATCCAAGCAGATGTAACCAAACCCTTCAAAAGCTAGACTGCATGTTTATTATTGTAACCATGGCAACACAGGTTCAGCACATTCTGCATGTGTTTTATTGTAAACACAAGAGGGGCTATTTCAGGAGATGCTCTTTTGAGATAGAGGGTAGGGAGACTCAGGTTGGATGACTTTAGTATAAGAATGGAGCAGGAAAAATCTATGGCAGGGAGCAACCTAGAAATAAACCTTAATATTTATAATTATTATTATTGTGCCTGTAGGGACTGGTCCGTTTACTTGTCCTGTGTGAATGCTCTGGTACTACTTCAGAAATATCCATTGTCATTAGTGAGTCCTCCTCAAACAGTTCTACAATACACTTGTCACTTTTTGACTGTGTGCTGAACGTTGTGTGCCAAGCTTTTTATAACTGTGGGGCAGAGAATCGTGTCTGGTTTATCCGCTTCCCTGCGTAATTTACAGTAGACACACACAGAAGTGTGAAGCTGATTAGATGAGTGGTTTGTGAGATATGGGTTCCACAGACAGACATAAAGACAGACAACAGGCTTTTGGGGAATTGGTAGGTAGTTGCCTGACCCCACGCATGTACTGTGAATGCATAAAGCATCCGACAAAATCATATCATAACAAAATGCTAAACAGGCTTAAAATGAGGCCGGTAAAGATCCAGATCCAGTCGACTCAAATGATCGAATGATCTAGAAACACAGCAATGTTGGTGGAATTAGTAAATAGATAAAATATTGTTATTGTTGTCGTTACTGGCCTACGAAGTTGGAAAGTAATTTTGTGGCAGCACTATAACACCTGAGTGACAGTGTTACTTACCAGTACGCTGTGTGCATCTGACGGTGTTGTGTATTTATGCTTGTGTGTGTAGCTTTGGTCCCATTAGTTCTGCAGATACGTTGTATTTTATCACTGGTCACAGCTGCTCTGTCTTCATCAGGACAGTTGACACGGAAATGGAGCTGATGGGAACGGAACCAAAATCACAGCTCGATTAATGGAATCAGTTCTTTAAACAGATTTAGAAAATGACGGATTAAACTAATCTTAACCGCTGATTGAATCTAATGGAAACTAATGAGATCCAGAGATGTACTTATCTTTATTCACTGTGTACAATATTTAGTCCGTGTTTAATAGAATCATCACACGCCATCTGTTAGTACAAATGGAAATCAAGAGGGATTCAAATTAGGTGTAAAACGAACTCTGTAACTAACTGCCTTGTAATTCCTGGAAAGCCTTCACTTGGTGCTCGTAACTGGATTAGTTGAGCAGGTAGAGGTGGGCTGATGCAATCATTACCAGTGACTGTCTGCATTTTCCATCCTGTCTGAATCTGCTGGCTGTCATTTTCATGGACCGCTTATGTCCACACCAGAAACCTCTCTGTCCCCCAGTAACCGTCTTTATGATATCCAGTGGAAATAACCTGAGGAAATACAAGTCCACTACAAACTGACATCTCTGAGACTATTGCCAAACATTGTGTCATTTCCTTTGGGAAAGCGCTGCTTCAGTATGGTAGTGGACCATCCGGACCTCCGCTGTTGGCAGCAGGAATCAGCACAAAGAGAGAGCAGGACCAAAGTCTCAACTCCGACCTGGCAGTGACTTCTTGCTTTAGAGAGAAGTTTTTTTGCAACCTGGGAGAACAGACCATTTAATGTTTCTTTAATATGTGTTTTAAGAAACTTACGCCCATTCTGCCTCTAAAAGTCCTGCTGGTGTCAAGGTCATGAAACTGTCGTCTACTTCTGACTGTAGCAAACAGCAGTCATGATCATGATCGTGGAAACTTGTTGGAAATATCTTGTAAGGAGAAGAATTGCAGCTCATTGTAAAATTGCATGAAATTTGAAATCTGGATGACTGTAATTTTACCGTTTTAACACAGCTTATTACATCTCTGATCTACTGCTACGCTATGAACCAGGTCTGCCTTCTGTCCACAGATTTTGAACTAAACATGGAGAAGCAGCGTTCAGTTTTTATGTTCCACATATGTGGAACAAGCTCCATGAGGTGGTCTGCAGGTCTGCTGCAACTTTTACTTTTTTTTAAATAAGACTCTCCTGTCTGCCAAGGCCTTTTATTAAATCAAATAATTACTCATTTATTACACTGCACTCTTTTATTTCGTAGTCCTTAATTTTTTATTCTCTATGTTACTCTTTTTAATTTCTTTTAAAATGCTTCTTTTTGTATTATGTTGCTTTTAAAATTTACCATGTTGTCTTTTATATTTTACTTTGAATTGCCTTGTTGTGGAAATGTGCAAAACAAATGAACTTGCTTGTCTTGCCATAAAAAAGAGAAAACACAAAAGCATGTAACTCCAGAACTGGTTCTGCAAAATAAAGTTTCGATACAAATGGAAAAATATGGGAAGTATTTTCACAGGTATAACCGTCATACACTGACTTACACTGCACTTCTAATAATCCATGTTGGGAAGTGGATGATCTCCATGTTTGCTTTAAGTCTGAAACCCCTTAAAACAGCTGACAAAGCTGCATGTGCACAGCCCCACGTTAATATGATGAAGCACTTAAAAGAGGAATTAAATATTTCTGAGGCCCATTATTTTTTCAATTTCCACTTTGCATGCACCAATTTGGCCCATGTCATACTCCAAAGTTGAGTCTCAGAAGGAACAGAATTACTTCATTTTAATGAGTTGAGACAGCAATTTGATCAAGTTCAATTCAAAGCAAGCAGGGGACCTTTAAGAGCTTTGAAGCTATTTAATCTCATGCTGCTATCTACACAATGTAGTGACTCTTCAGTAAACAGATATGCTTGTTATTAAAAAATCCCTGCCATCCCATCGCTTTAATTTGAGCTGCTATGGAGAGGCCCAGAAGAGGCCTAACAAATGACTATGGACAACTTAGCACCTGCCAGACTGGGAGCCAAAGATGTAATTATTCCAGTTACATAGCATATTGCAGTCAAATTAAAGTCATAACAGCGAATGACGACTGGAGAGGCCTTCCTGTCACGCATTAAGATCAGATAAATACAGTGAGAGACGGAGCAGAGGAGGTTAGTGCTGTTTATCAGTATCTCCTTTGGGAGGCTGTGCGTCAGCAGCAATAGAATTACAGTCACTCTCCTGACACTAAAAATACTCTGAAAAGCCACAAGTGCAGGAATATTTCTGGCCAGGTTCCGATCGTTTGAGGGGCCTTCATCTTTAACAGCATCATTTGAGTTACACTGTTTATACAATGTGGTGTAATGCATCAACCTTAATGGTAAAATCCCAATAAACAAATCTGGAAACAATAATGTCACTATTGTATTTTCTGTTGTTTTCCACAGGTTGATTTGTGCAGGAAATCTACTACACAGCCTAACAGCACAACAGTAAACCTTGAAAAAAAGTCTCTGTTCTACCATCAAAAACAAAGCTAAATCTGTCACTGTGGTATAGTATGTGGCGGAAGTGGAGGTGCTGCTCGCTTTATATCATTTTCTAAAAAAGACCAAAGGAAATCAAATCCCACAGAGAAAAAGAGCTTGTGGCAGCTTTTCTCTTTTGCAACTGTGTTCTTGTAAAAGAAGAACATAGAAATACAACTTGTAGATACAATTAAAATATTACATTCATAGCCAGAACTTGTACAGCATACATCAAGTATTAAAACACCACATGAATTTTGTTTTATTAGCATAATGGGGAAATATTTGAAATCAACATACAGTACATCATTAAATATTCTAATAGGAGAGTATCTGCTCATAGCAACCACAGACCATAAGTAAAGATGGATAATATGACAGGCCCGAGAGTGAAGCCAAAACCACTTGATCACCAAACCAAACTGAAAAGTCAACTATTTACTTAAATGGTTTATGTCTTTTTAGATCGTTCTTATCACACTGATGTATGTGTAAGTGTTAATCTTTTGATGAATTTGGTTTTAATTGGTTATTTTGTGCTATCAAATTGTGATGAAACATCACAATTGACGTTATTGGACACTAACAGTTACACAGACATTTTCTTAAAGGAGACGATGTGCTCATCATTTTAATTTGGGATAATACACAAAAAGGTCTTTATAGGTTAATGTTTAGAAAACGCATCACTTTCCTTATTCTGTCCATTGCTGCAGCTCCTCTTTTCAGCTTCTGTCTGAAACACTTTGTTTTAGCTCCTGTCTCTTCAAGGCCCCATCCCAATAAATAACACTGTTGTGATAGATCAACTGCTTCTATTGTGTGTTGGAAATGTAGCCCTCCGCTCTTGCTTAACCTGACTTTGTTGGGTCGCATGAGAGTCACTAGGTTTGCATTATGCAAATGAGGGTGATGTCACATGACGTCATGATGCCCCAGTAGTATCGCCCAGACTTGTGACGAGGTGTTTCAGGGGTTGTTTGCTGTGGGGGGAGAGGAGATCCCTTTATCACTGACTTTGGGCTTTTTGAACTTTACAGAACTTTTTACATGCACAAACCCTGCACAACACCAAAAAAATCACAATAGTTCTGCTTAAAGCAAACATTTTCTTAATGGGTCAAAGACTGAGACACGGACAGGGCAGGAGACACGGACAGGGCTTGAGACATTCGCCATTGAGTTGCTCTTCACGCAGTCAAAGACAAAACATGATCAGATCAGCAGATGAACCAAACAGGAGTCCAGTCCTGACCGAGCTGAACAAGTCTAAAGAACAGCAGTGTAATGGACATCCTGAGAGGTTCAGGGCTGGTAGGTTATTATTAGATCCAGTTATGAACTGACCTTCATGTCATTAGCCTTTATCAACAGTTCTACCTCAGAGCTTATTTATCCACAGCAGTGTGCACACCAGATGGAGCACAGGCGTGAGGGTATTAGGGATAAATATTTGACTCTCTGTGTTTGCACTGTTTGGTGAAGATTATGAGTTTGTTATACCAAACACTCCATGGGCAAGGTCTTGTCTTCCTCCACCCTTCAGGGACCTCATTTACAAAACAGTGCGTGGGATCCATGATAAAGGTGTACGTGCACACAAAAGCCCAAAATGGGGTCACATGACAATCAACTTGACAATGCATGAACTTTGTCAAGCTTCACGCTTCACCTATAACTCTTCTATGATTAACCATTAACAGTAAATGGCAAATCCCTCATGAAAGTTTGCAGCAGTGACAAATTAAACAAAGAGGACAATATTTGCATGTTGCATAATCTGGTTGTGATCTAAGAGAGCCAATACAAACAACTGACATGGTCAAAGTCGTAATATTGTATTGTTGTAATTGATATTTAAGGTGTATGGATTGATTCACTACATCTAGACATTCCAACTTTAAAGTTGCCAGTGGCCATAGAGCAGCTCAGCAAATTACTGAGTATCTTATACCTAACTGGTAACTGGTAAAGATGAAAAATGAAAAAGTCATCATTCATCATTCACTCCTTTAACAGTTTCTTTATTTGTTTCAAAGCCAGGCTGTGCTGCACCCACAATAGCTGATGGAAATTCAATTAGTTTACTGAGTTTTCATATTTAAATAAACTATGAGATGAGTCTGACCTCTGCCTGCAATGCAACTTTAGCTGATCAATCGTTCTTTTTAAATGTGACTTCTTTCACAAGTTTATAAAATCAATCACAACACAAACTAAAATCTAATTGGTGATGTAGTATTAGAAGATAGTATCAAAAACTACTGACACTGTAATACTTTAATGCTGTATGATGATATCTTGGATTTATTAGTTTCATCGGTTAGCGCAGATAATGTGGTTGAGGTGAAATGGAATATTCTTGCAAAATATTGGCAAAAGATACGAAGAACTTTCTTACTTTCCCCCACCCTCTCATTATGTTACACTCCTGCACATCTGCATTGACAATTTCCCCCTGTCCTTAAAATGTCCATACAAATGGGGCAGAGCTTGTTTGTATAGATTCCAGCCTTCCAAAGCCTCTGTCTGGCTCAGTGTTGGTTATAAATGAGGCACCTGATATGTCCATCATTCATTTGTGCAGACACCTCATCAGTCAGCCTCTCAGTGGGCTCTCCTATTCCATAAATACAACTGTGTAAACACACCTCTATGTGCTTGAGTTGTCATATTCACTCTGTAGGACTTGGTGTATTTTTAAAGTGTGTCTGCAGGGGCATGTGTGTGTGTGTGTGTGTGTGTGTGTGTGTGTGTGTGTGTGTGTGTGTGTGTGTGTGTGTGTGTGTGTGTGTGTGTGTAAACAGCATGTGGGTGTGGTTTGATTAACACTTTAGCAGCAGAGATGTCGTTCATTAGCACAGACACCACAGCAGTATTAATTGGATACATGCAGTCCCAATGGAATCAGACAGGAGAAGCTCATTGGATGTAATTTGATTTTCACGCCGTTGAAAATAAATCTTAGCATGTTTTACACCCTGTGTAACAATCCATCTGTTTCACTGACGTGTATTCCCAGTACAATATTTAAATGATTATTAGTGATATTTCCAGTATCATCTGTGAAAGATCCCTCACAGACTGTGATGGATCAGGTATAATGATGTGACGAGAGCGCCAACCTATTACTCCAAGGCAAGGAAGTCGTTTTTGCACCTCTGCTGTTTTCATGTTCTCGTTTAATGAATCCATAAATTTGTGTATTGGCAAATAAACTTATTCTAAAATATAATAGATCATAGATGATTTCATAATTTCTACATTCAAGCAGTAATATCTACCTCACATTTGCTCAAAGTAAAAACTCATAGTCATCAGCTGCCACAATTCACCTAAGAGGCCCTAAAAATAGCTACTCCTAATTACTGAGGCTTTTCTTGCATTATGTTAATATCTTGAGAACTTTCCCTCACAGCTCACGTCTGACCTCACTCACAGGTCATTAACCTTCATTTATTTTATAAGATTTAAAAACTCAACCATCAAGCAGGATGACCTTTAAAAAGGGTTGAATCACCATATCATGTGGCCGTGTTCCAGGATGAGAATGTGTTGTACCTACTGTAATGTGCCTAATTTACCTCATTAGTGTGCAAAAGATAAAATAATGTGACACATGGTTTTCTCTGTATTTTGTACAGTTGATATCATCCATATAATTGAAACAATCATTGGGTTTCAACCAAAGCCCCAAACCCCTGGTTGCAGTTTTATTAAGGTGGGCAACTTGAGTGGAAGCTATCCCAGAGGTTAGAGAAGACCACTGCAGCCTGATGATATGTGTACGGTATATTAGTCACACAACACCTTTTTCTTAAAAATCATTTCTGGTCATTTCAGGTAGCACTTCTCCCATTGTTCAAGTTGTTTTCTGTCAGCTTGGTTTTAATTAGTTATTTGATGCTGTAAAAACAGGGTGAAACAAAGACGGACTCACAATTGGTTGAGTGTGTGTATTTGCAGGACCTACATACCTGCAGCTCCAACCCCCGATTGCTACAGCACAGACTCTGGCTCCAATTGCGCAAGATCCTGGCTCAGTTCGTATCCGGGATATTTTGGCTTCATATCTGATAGTGGCAGGAATTGGAGGCAGGTCGTTTATCTTTATACACTGTTTCATACAATATATGCAACTTGGGAATCCTCACATGCAGGAACAGACAACTCTCAGTTTCAGGAAAAAGTATCGGAAGGTTCAGCACACAGGAGTGCAAACCAACAGGGAGTGTATTTGCAGGACCTGTACCTTTGTACATTGTCATGAGGCAAAAAGAAGGGTGAAGAATCATTGTCTAAATAATCAATACAGGGAGAAACACTTGGAAAATGGAAAAGGCTAGAACACACATCACATAGGAACAAGATGAAATGGCTACGAGGTGAGAGAACACACACACACACACACACACACACACACACACACACAGACAAATGCAAAATCTACAACACAAATGCTAAAGCCACACAACTGAAACACAAACAAAACGGAAGTGAGTGACAATGGGAGTGACACTGCTCAAAATGAGATGCTTGTCTATTTGAGATATTACAGTACAGGTGCTGTTCTTACTTTTTGAATGCTCCAGGCACCTGTACCGTAACAACTCAAATAGACAAGCATCTTATGTTAAACTGATTTGTCCAGGTTTTCACTGACAATGTCTCACTTGACCACAGTACGTTGAATTTCAGTGTCAACATCCATTGTCACTCACTCCGTTGTGGTTGTGTTTCCATTGCATTCCTGTTGTAGCTTTTGAATTCCTGTTTTCCATTAATGCGCTTATGTGAAACGTCTCGGCCACCGTAGTTACAAGTGTCAGATGAGAATAGAGAAGAAGACAAGTTTCTTGTTCATCACCTCAAACTGTACTTGAGGAAATAAGTGTCAGTGTTGATGTTCTCCATCTCTGACCAAATGTTCTCAGGATTGTGTAACGTCAGAGAGAGAGAGGTGTGCGGAGAGCAACAGCTCTCACAAAGAGGACACATTACAAAGAGAGGCGTTTTTTCTCTGCAGTTTGCAGTCATTAAAAAAAAACACAATTTTTCATTGGTTGTGGGTATTGACTGTGCAGGCCTGTCTTCACACATGATCAATAGCAATGTATAATGTCTGCTCTGCACCGCTCTTAATAATGAGCCTCAGACGAAGCCAAATTCTCAGTGTGTTTGGCTTTGAAAGAATAACAAGGTTGTTAGTTACAAAGGTTACACTGATTAATATCCCTCTCTCCCATGCCCATCGACGGATGAGTAATTCTTGGTAATGGAACATGCTTTGCTCAAAGAATCAATCAGAGTTCATGCAAGTGATGAAAAACCATCTGGCTGATATCAGAGAAATGAATTAGAGAACAATCGCAAGGGGGTGGGGGCCAAAGAGCTCCTGCCTTCTCCACACATCTAAAGATGACGGAGCGGAAACAAAGATAACAGGACAGATACAAAATAAGCAGCAGTCACACGTTAACAGTGATGAAAACCTACTGTATGTGGGCAGCTTAGCTTCCAGCCCACATGCAGCTTGTTGACGGATTCATAATGACTCATTTGATTTGTAGCCAGAAGGGATTATACGTATAGCAGATACTGCATGCTGTACCTTCAGATAAACTCTATGCCGCGCACATTAAATTCTGCCAATATTGCTGCAATCGCACAATGAATTGCTATTTGTTATCAAATTGTTATTTATAAGTGAGGAACAACGAGATTCGTTTTTGGCTTCCACACAGCTTCGCTCTTGAGGTGAGGTGGGAGATTACTTTGGTAGCAGCTCTTCACAACGATCAACAACGATGTTCATCTGATCCCCTCCTTCTCCCGTTCTATACACCGCTCCTGCCCATTTCTGTGACTGAGGCAGACACTGGTGGAGGGCCAGATGGGGTGTGTTACACTTGTTTTGCTGTTGCATGACTGTTATTTATATGCCACAGTGACGGCGGTCGGCAGCGGGGCCCCCTCGGCTTTTGTTTTCGAGCTCGAAGAGGAGAGAGGAAGTGAGGACCGAGGCATAAGCAAGAAACAAAAAGAAATGTCCCTATTAGATTATCACCTCGGCCCCTGTGGAAGAACTCTCTCCTCCTGTCTTGTTTGTTTGAACTCGGCTCGTGTGGCCCCCTCCCTCAGTGCCTGGAAGGGGAAAAAAAGCGGTGTGATATCTCAATATCACCAGTATTAGCCCAGGAAAGAGCCGTGGCTCATTTTAACGCCGCCCCATGTTCAGGAAGCTTCAACTAGCAGATTGATGATACATGTCCTCCGGCCACCCATGACACCTTCCAGCCTCACACATCCCTCCACCCTGCACTCCTTCCTTTTTACACACACACACACACACACTCGCCCCCTCCCCTAGCTGCTCAATAAACTGGGAGAAAAAGCAATATCTCTCTTGAAGGCAGAGGAATATGATTAAAGCTTTTGTGCTGCTGTTATCATCCCATGAGCCGTTAACAGTGAGCAAAATGAAGCAAAGTGAATTACCTCCAGCTGTCAGCGTGTAGCCTGCAGACCCAGACTCAAGGGCCTGTAATGTTCAAAGCATTGTTGACACTTACAATGACAGGGGGAAGTCAAGGAAAGCACATTTGGCCTTTGTAAAGGAAACACTGTTATGGTTATGGCGGGGAAAAGTTTCTGCTTCTGAGAACAAAATATAATTTTTATTGTTACTGTGCAAACATATTGACACTGGTAACATGTAGTAGCACCTATAACAGTACTACAGAGCGCTGTTATTTCTAAGGATTATAAAGGAATGTCACTCAAAACTACTATCTGTATCTATTTAGTGTATTGTACAAAAAGGGAGTTTATTTTATCTTGTTTTCAACTGAGATTTATGCAAACTGCTGACAAAATAATATTTTAACCATGTACCTGAAACACATAATGAAATATGACTTTCATCTTAAATCAAATTTAAACAAAATGATGTTTGTAGAAAAATACTGACAGAACTGCATGATTTTCTTTAAACCTCATACAGTGTTATGATAGGAGGAGGTCCAGGTTGTTTAGGTGTAGTTGTTGTTCTGTGTTACTTACAGTAATTTGGTACAAAGACAGGTTCTCCAACTTCCTCCCATAATCCAACATGCAGATTAGGGATTAGGTTAACTGGAGACTTAATGTCTGTAGGTGTTTGTTTCTGTTTCATGTCTCTGCGGACCTGTCCAGCCTGTGTGCCACCTCTCGCCCAATGCCGGCTGATTGGCTCCAGCTCCCCATAATGAATGGATCTTATTTACTGTTACCCTTTCTGTAATTTTATTGATTGCACTATCAGCAGCATGAGCTTCAGTGAGCTTCAGTGAGTTTACCCGTATAGCTTTAAACATCTTCTTGACATGACACTGCTGGTTAAAAGGGTCAAAAGCGTAGTTCTTCCTTTTTTTATTTTTCCCCTCACTTCTCACCAGTGGTATTTAACTATGTTGATGGTAACTAACAGCAAATAAGGCATAGCTAGACACTACTTTTTTTTAGCAATAGCCATCTTCATCCACATCCAGTTGATTACTTACTTTCAGCTTACTTAGAAATGATGTCACCACTTAAACAAATATGTTATTGATCACTCCAGTGTTGTTTGGACAGGTAACATGACGCACTGACTTCCATTCACTTCGTTTTCACTGATCATCATGGGGTTAGCAATAAGACAGTGAGGAAGTGTGCAGGGAATTAAAATCCCCTTCATCACACGGTGTGTGTCTGTGTCTCCTGTGGTGTGTTGAGCACTGAATTCCATGCGGATAAGAAAAGGCTGCAATATGAGAGGCAGCATCGAGTCGCTGTTAATCCCACCCCTCATCACTTCCCTTCCTGTTTCAAGGGTGCATTCAGTTGGCGGTGTGGAGAGAGATGGGTTATAAACACTGCCATTAGAAAATGTGAAGCATTTTGCAATGCTTCAAAGATAACATTAGGACTCGCCATTAAAAGAAATAACATCAGTTGTTGCTGCTGTGCTCGTCAGTAGCAGCAATTAAATGAGAGGAGACTGAGACAAGAAGAAAAAAAATGAGAAGGAAGGGATGAGAAGAATAAAGTGTGAGGAGACTGATTGCAGCCGGTTCTCTGATCCTCTCCACGCTCCCTGTGTGATTGCAGCCTTGTCAACGAGCCGTACACCTGCTTTTTTGTAGTTGATGGACAATATGTTGGCTTACCCTGTGATCTGTGTTTAAATGCAGGAAATGTAGCCCGTAGAGTCGTCTTGTCAAACCTCAGGATGCATTAGCATTAAAAAAAGAATGGCTCTCCAAACAACACGATCGTTAAAATGTAAAACTCAAAACATAAGAAGTGGTTTAAAATAAGTAAAGTAAGTCTATTGGAGAGCTTTTTGGAGGACAAACAACGCTGACGGAAAGAGGACATTTTTTTTCTCCACATTTTCACAGCTCAGACATTGTTTACCACCTACAATTTACAGTATCACCCTTTGTCAGCCTGTGTAAAAGAAAAGCACAGAAATCTGTTACTGCAGCGAGCTCTCGTGTGAATGAAAAGGCAGCGTGTTGATAAATGAAGTCAAATAAATTAGGACAGGGACTCATTTTGTGCCAGACTGATAATTAAAGATGCCTTGGGATTCACCCAGTGATAGCATCCATTTCCACTTTTGAATCCATTAAACAGGAGCAATCATCCAGATTGACACAATGAGTGCTCGGTGTAAAAAAGGGAGATCACATGACACATCTGCTTCAGTAACAACCTCAACACTGTTCAATAATTTAGCTTTGACGGCCCCCTTTAAAGGAATACTTTGATATTTTGGGAAATATGCTTAGTCCCTCTGAGGCTGAGAGTTTGATGAGATGTCTGTCCATTTAATATGAGGCTGCACCCAGTTAAGCTGCTTTTCAGAGGTGCATGTGTGAACGCAAATATCCGACAGTTTCCTGCGGACTTTCTCCGCCTGGCCTCCCAGTATAAAGTCTGTAGAAATCCAACGCCAGGTTCTGTTTGTTGTCACTTTGTCTCTGCCTGCTGCACCCAGCTGCTCCACCTCTCTCCTGAATAATGTGGAGGAATTGTTGCTGTTGTGTATGTGTGAAACCACCCCTGCTGTGTTGTGAATGTGTGAAAGGCAAACTCTGGGTAAACTCTGTAGCAAATTCTTCGTATTTTACCTGCAGGTCATGTCTGAAAACGGCTTTAGCTTGTCTTAGCATGACAACCATGAACAGATGGGGAATAGTGACTTCCTGCAGTCTTGCCGTCACCATTGCCTATATATGGAGCCAGGCTTTGTCCCCCTACCTATGTGCTATGCTAAGCTAACCCCCTGCTGGCTGAAGCTTCACACTGTAAGAACATCTCCCTCTCAGCAAGAGAATGAATATTCAGTGTTCAAGGAGTCAGAAGCTGCACACAAGGATTTATTGTAGACAAGTTGGCTTCTCACATGACACTGCACATAAAGCGTATGTACAGTTAGGTCTTGTTCAATTAGCCTTTCCGTCCTTCAGATGCTCTCACTCAGCTGTGGGTTCTTTTTTATATCACAGAAGCACTCAACTGCAACACGGTAAATTAATATTACATGTATTTTACAAGAGTCTAGCTTCCCTAAACTGAAACAAACCTCAAATATGATATGTGTAATGGTCATATGGATTTTGGAAGGCAGTGACAAACTGTAATCTTGATGATAGGAGCAACAGATCAGAAAATACCTTAATAGGGAGTAGTTTGTGGTCGAAGGTCAGGTAAACATCATGGTAACAAAACATTACTGACAGCTGGTAGAGATGGAAACACTGGTCTCTCATGTCAGTTAGAGCCGAAAACATCCTCTCTACCCAAAGCTTTGTAGTGTGAAAACATTTTGCTACTTTAACCTTTGTATTTCAGGACCGATGGTCATTATTCACAGAACTAAAAGTGTAAGAAAATGTTTGACGCCCCCCCTAAAAGAAAACTACCGCCCTGTGGTTGTATGCTTCCTCCAACTAGTACAGTTTCAGGCCGCATCATTTTTTCTTATTTCCACACTGATAGAAGGTCATGGTGAACTTTATTTTTGACCACTGAAATGTAATCAGTTAATATTTGAGTCCAAATAACAACTGGTCAAACTTTCATGAAAATTGCTAAAGGCAGACTCGAGATACCAGGTTGAAGAGGCTAAAAACATCTTTTGAGAGGCCACTGTGGCCTTTACCTCTGACCAGTTTGTTAATCTGTAAACATTTGTCTAAAATTTCCAAGGATTCTATCGAGGCGTTCACAAGGGAAAAAAAGGGTTGTGAGGTCACTGCGACATTGACCTTTGACCTTTAATTTCTTATCAGTTATCTTATCAGCGTTCCTGAGATATTGTGTTAACAAGAATGGGACGTATGTACGTACCAACAGACGGATGAACAGACAACCCGAAACATAATACCTGATAGTGTGGAGCGATACAATTTTAAGAGTTCTTCAAGCCGTATCGTTTCAGAATCAAACCTTTTTTTTTCAGTTGTTCAATGACTCCTCTCTTGTCTGACGTCCTTGTTGTATTTCCTGTGTAATGTTCTCAACAGCTGTGAAAGCTGTGAGAATTATGTTTGCCAACCTTGGGTTAACAAACATAATTCCTGTTCCAAAGGTCAAGAATGACCCTTCCGGTTTCAGTAAATACAGGGCTGTTTAAAATGTTGCACCAAACCATCAATGCTGCAGTTTTCCGGTGAGGACAATCTCTCTCATTGTTATAGAGGAGCAAGGAGTTTGCAGCAGCTCTTCACAACGATCAACACGCAATTTTAAGCCCATGTAAAAATGATGCAATGACGACAGTAGGAATGAAACCGAGTTTTACATTAATCAAACCAAAGCTGTTGCCATTTTGTGGACCAAAGTAGTGCAGCAGATTTCACACCTACTCTCCTTCCACGGAGCAAAATTAACTGCAGAGATGCTGCCAGGCATCTTGACAATGGTGCCAGTTTACAGTGATTAACCTAAAAATGATGATTTACTGATAACACTCCACAACACCACCTTTAACTACCATGAAATGCAAGATGTGACACGATAAGAGTCTTTAAGCTTTTCCTTGTGTTTCTAATGCATCCCCTCATTGGGGTGTGTTATTGTCCCCAGATTGTCTCTCTGTGTGTATTTCTCTGTCTGCTTGGTCTGGTATTCTGTCTCCTTCCACCTATTTCACTTACACACCACCATCATCTTACCAGCCCAAGTTCAACTGGTTGTGCTGAACAACGCTCTGGATATATTCCGATTGTGGTGAACGAGTCTGACCCGGACAATCTCCCCCTGCGTTCTTTATATTTGAAACCTTTCCTTCCATCCAGCTCTCAGCATAGAACTGTCTTCTTCTTTTTCTTGAGCTCTTGCTCTTCTTTAAGAGAGACTGTCTCCATTCTGCTGCGAGTTACCATAACCATAACAGTCCAGATCTGGTACAGTTTCAGCTTTTGAGAAAAGTCTGTGCTTAACTAGAGAAGGTAAAGGTAGCACTCCACTGAAATATTGTCCACCGGCACTACTTTACGTTTCATTTCTTTTAATCGATCCATCGGGATGGCATGTGGCTTGGCCCTGGAGGGTGGGTGTTTATTCAGCATGAAATGAGGTGAAGCCTAAAAATACACGGGGTCAGGTGGGGTTGCTTGGTGGGGTTAAATGGTTGACCCTGGATTCAAAGAGCCGCAGAATGAACAGCGCTGCCTCATTAGCAGCCTGGTATGGAAGTAGGTCCATCTGGAATAGCTGGCGGAGAGACTGGGACTCAGCACAAAGCGAGGGGGAACGAATAGCTGATAGATGAACAGACTGACAACAGGACACACACACAGTTACACTAGCAAGTGGACACAGATTGTGATACACACCAATGCTCTCTGATACTGTAACAGTGAGAGACAATGTCAGAATCAGAGAAGACCAACACACTGCGCAGAAACAAAAACTCAAACCTGCATAATGCACGTGGACACTGTGAGATGTACTTCGTTTCAAATCTCTGAAAAATGATACTCTAATTAATTCAAATGAATGAGTGCAACAGTGACCACCCGCTTTTAGAACAGCTCTGGTTTCAGAGGTAGATTTCCCATTCACGTTCTCCATTGATGTTTCAGAGTTTTAAGCCTGGAACCAGGTCGACAAGCTGAGAGATGAATTGTGACCATGAAAGATTTGATTTGGAGCAAAATGAATGCTGAAAAATATTTAAAAAAGGTAAAGGTACAAGACTGTGATCATAAAGAGTGAAGAAACTATGTCTCCCATAAACCATTGCAATTATTTCAATTTGATCTTGTTAATATACTGTTGCAATATATTGTATCTCATGTGCATATATAGTGTTTCATAAAGGGTAAAAACCTAGTGAAGTAACGCTGAACGATCCATTGTAGCCAAGAACATCTGACATGATTTTTACTGTGATGGTTCACATTTACATGGTAACGCAAACTAGAGATGTCACTATTACACTTGAGGATTATGGGTAGTGTAGTCATTCTCCTTGAAATAACTACTAAAACAAGTTTTTCGGAAAACGCTGTTGATATCATGTGAATTTGTGGCTTCTACAGGAGCATATAACATTGTTTCACAGTCCCAAAGCTTGTCTCAAAACATTATGGCCGATGATCAAAATCTCTATTCAGAAAATAAATGGGATTTTTATTCCGGAACCACATTGTTGAGCTCTATTGCAAAACAGATGAGTGATATTACAAACAACTTGGAATGCCTGTGGGGTCCTGTGAGAGCCGTATGGACTCTGGCCTAATCATCTAATTGGCAAAGAGTGTGAGTTGTACATAGGCCTAGTTTTCTATGTCTTTAAAGTTTAATCATAACCAACCAATGAATGCAGACTCACGCAGAGGCTCTACATACACACATCCCCACAAACGGATCAGATTCTCTTCCCCTGCCTGCGTGCCACAAAGCAGAAAGCGGAGGGAAGAGTGTTGTGACATGTTGCAGCAGATGGTGCGTCTCCACCTTTTCGTCCCCCCCCCCCCTCTTCCTCTCATTCCTCGGCCACCTGTGGAGGAGGACACGCCATCTCTGAAACCGTCCGCCCTCCCTGAAATCAAGGATGCAGTTCATTTATCACGAATGGAGCAGGTCACCTCAAAGTTTGCTGCGTGTGTGTGTGTGTGCGCATGTGATTTTTTTCTCACACACGCGCGGATTCCGCACGTCCCTCCCTACACGCCAGAACGAAGGAGTCTGAAAGTCACAGTGACACTGGTGGGAGGGGAGTTTGTCTTTGTGAGTGAATCATCTCTAACATACGTATTTAACATCTTTACTGATCACACAAATCCTCAGCTTCTTTTTTTTTTTCTGCAGGCAAATTAAAGAGACTCGTGTTGTGCAGACACTCGGCAACAGAAGACACGCATCTGCTTCACTTCTCTCCTGCTGAGTTGACGATGTGACAAGCCTTGAGAGGCATAGATACGCAGTGTCCTTATTCTGTCACCTTCCCCCATTGGCTTTGACTGGCCCCAACACATGCATTCAAGCCCCTACAGCACAGCCAATAAATCACTGTCTTCTGATACAATACAAAGAAAAAGTTTGCCCAGGGAGCTCGGCTCAGACATGATCCGTGTTTGGTCCCAATCTATTTCGGTCCTCTCCTTTTCAGTGGCTGGATGTCTGACATGAAAGGATAGATGTGCCAGTGGCTCCAACTGTGATGAAAACTGTGATGTTCTTCGCTGCACTGATGGTTTGGATAGTAATCAAACTGAAACAGTTTTGTGCGTCTGCTCTGCTCATTTTTAGCATTTTCATTCACAGACGCTTGCTCTCACCTCTGCGGCACGTGTTCCCACTCTTGTTCACATCACACACTCCCTCGCTCATCGTTCATCATGTCCTTTTGTCACATGATTTTGAGGGGAAAAAGTGACACTTCACATTCTATCTTCAGAACGTCTCCAGGGAGGCTTTACGGCTGATGTATGTTCCCTCAGGTACATGTGTCCTCCTCAAAGAGTCACCCATTAATCTTTGAGCACTTCCTATCAATGCAAACCTGCCACGTATCATCAGCTTTCTCAATCTACCTCATAATATCTGCAGTGACAAATTGTCAGAGCTGCACAATGACCTTACGCCATTTTTCCGTTGCGGTGTATCCACTAACGAGTTGTGAGACAATGAGCTCATGGGCACAGAGGCAGCAAAAGCCCCCCCACCTCCTATTTCAAAGGAACTAGACACCATCACACTGAAAGACACTGTTCATATTTTGTATTAACATCCATCCTGAATAACCATATCACAAATGGACAGCTTTACAGGTGTGAATGCACCCAAAATGCATAGAAGACGCATTTGAGATCAGATCACACAGTCCACATTCAGAGGTGGTCTGGGATGCATGTGGCCATTCTTAAGGACTCATTTATGCACAGTGTTGAATACGTACATGGAAACGGTCACAGCCTTTGATTGCCCTCTGCGTTGATTCCGTCTTCTGAAAGCTTGCGGATGTTAACGAAACAGATGAAACAGAGCATTAACACCGGAAATCGTAGGGGGCAGTGTAGCCACTAGTTCAAGCAAGACGACCATAATACACGAGGAAGAACATTCAACAACAGCCGCTTTATGTCTCTTTCTTAAGAGGCACATTATCATAACCTCCTTCACCATCGCCATGTGTGCTGCTGTCAGAAACTCTCTGCCACTGCACCGCCCTCTAGTGTTGTATCTCTTTGTGTACATGAAGGCAGCATTAATGATTTTTCATACGAACACACACAAAGTAAAATCAAACATCTTTAAGCACAAAATGTGTAAAAACAACATAGTTTGGTCTTTACGGACAGAAATCGTGTTTATCCAGATTGTGGAAGTGACATCACACTGCGATCACAAGTGGTCACAGCTGACATGATGTGACCCCTGAGAGCCTGTGATTGGATCTCACAGGACAGATGGTACCATGTCTGATGGAACCAATGAGACTCGAAGTGACTACAAAAATCAGGGGACGACATTTTGTTTCATTTGGGTCTCTTTGCAAAACTTTGTGACAAAACGACCACGTCTCTTTGGGTCGTTTTACATCTCTGCGTGGCTGTTAACTGTCTCCCTGGTCATTTTGTGTCCCTCTGTGGTCATTCAGTGTCTTTATGCGGTGGTTTTGTTGACTTGCGAATGCAAAATTGTAACAGTCACTGTAAACAGATGCTCTACATACATTTATGGATTACTGAATTACTGAATGTGTGTGCCGGGCACTGGCCCAGAGGGTGTCAGGGGGCCTCTGAGCCTGGGCACAGTAGACCTATTCAGTAATCCCTCCATAGACGTACATGCTTGTTAAAAGGTCAGGAGTTGGGCTGTGCTGCTGTGAGACACAGAGTGAGTGAGACCTGGCTGGTATATTCCATTGAGACGTCAATATAAAGCTCCTGTGCCATGATGGATCCGGCCGAGTTAAAAGAAAAGGTGTCAGACAGCGATGATTGAAGGCATTTGGCACTAGAATGTCAATGAGAGAAACCTGGGGATTGGAAATGATTGCATAGGTAGAAATGAAAACTGATTGGGAGGCAAAATACATTTTTTTTGTCAGCAAATGGAGCACCTTTATGCAAATTACTGCAAGCAATTTTTCAAACATTCACACATCTGTCATCTCAGTCAGACCTCAGACATCCAGCATGTAAAAAGGGAGTGTTTGCCAGACTGCAAGGAGCTCAAGGCAATGATTTGCATAGAGAATGGCCACCTGTGATTGGCTGAAAGTGATGAATAAGCAAATGATCTGAGTGTTTGGAGTTGAACTTCAGCTAAAAGTGTCATCTCTTGGTGAAGCTGGAATTTGGGCAGTAATGACTAAATGAATGACTAGAATTTATTAAACCTTTTTATCCAACAAATATTTGGTCATAGACCAACATGGACTGGTAAACACTCATGGAACCGTTTTAGTGTTTAACGAATTCTAATAAAAAACAGTGGGTTGTTTTTATGGGAATAGATTTGTTTTTAAACCTAAGAAGGGACATTTTTTGTCAGAGCAATATGCAGTTATGTATTTCTGAATTTGCGTTCTACTTATTTTTCTCTTCCATAGCTACATAAATAAACATAAAAAAGCTTGATTGGTTGTTCTGAGCCTTTCAGTAAACCCCCGTCACACGGGACACCAACATCTGCTAATGTCCGTTTTTTGTCTACATTGTCACAAGGTTGAATCAGAGTTAGATGATAGGTAATAATAACAATGTAATAATAATAATAATAATAATAATAATTTGTTAAACAATTTTATCCCCCAAATATATATCCATGGAGTGGTCATGCTAGGTTTTTTGCATCTTCTGTACTATGATGTCTTTCTGACATACAAAAACACTTCTGACACACCCACCACAGTGCTGTAAGACCAGAAACACCAGAGCTACACCTCATTTTTATACAGTTGATGGGCTACAGACATATCGCATGGATGACACATCTCCACTTCCTCCCATTATCCAGAAATGAAGCCTAAATATCGTGGATACAAACACTGCCATCTTGTGTATTTGTATCCAGTCTGTACAGAAGTGGAGCCACTGTATTGAGGTTCCATATACATGCGCTCGACCAATCATGAGTCTCATCTGTCTCATTCCGTTTTCACATCATCAGATAAATAATTACAAACCAACTTACTTGGAACTAACTAACTTACTGGGAAAAATTAACACTTGAGCATACATCAGTGTGATAAGAAGTCATGTTGTCCTTTTTACATAGTAAATGGCTGCAACCAGCACAGTGCGGCTACACTAAAGATGCCAGCCGTGCTGATGCCAGCTCACAGTTCACAGGAGCACCAACTCATCTAGTGCCACTGTTCATCATCTGGCCAAGCATCTCATGGGTCTTAAAAGAAGCTGGCAGCTCTGCATTGAACCCAACATAAAAGTTACAGTGACAAGTTAATTTATACTGATAAGGACCATGCAGCAGCACTCAAGCATTTGTGGCCTTATGTCCCTTTCATCTATACCAATTTCGACTCATGTTTATTCAGCACAAACACAGAAAGTGTGTTACAATAGTAAAAATGCCTGAAGAGAAATAAATTGTCTGTATTACAATGAGTACTTACCACAGTTCACTGAGGTTAAACGAAGAGGTTCTCCAGTATAATCAACTGTATCGTTAGGCAGTCACAGTTATATTCTGCAGAACAGCCAGATAAAGCAGCAAACAGAAAAGATGACCTCACTTAATCTGTGATATCTTGTAAATGAATTTTATTAGGAATGAGAAGGAGGACTTTGGAGCAGATAGCTTTGCCTCTCTGAACTAACTTCTTTGCATTTCAGATTTACAAACAGTTTAAGGATCTCTAAGTCCTAAACAACAATGTGTGAATTCCTCAATTGAATGCTACAGCCTTTAAATCCCCTTACACTAGTGAATATTTAATGTGAAAGTAAAAAAGAAATCCCATTTGCACTTGAAAAACAATTAGGAAAAAGAGAGCAAGACAAATGTAAATTTATTTAGGTCAGCTTGATTTTGTTTTACTCTGGAGAGATCTCCTATTTTTTGGTGAAAAAAAAAAGTTAATCTCCGTTGAGTGAAAACACTGGATAACCCAGGAGAGAAGGGTTCCAGAGTCCGCTCCATCTGGTTAACACCGCAGTGCAGAACCTTTAAAGATTGTTTTGTGCCAGCAAGGTTGAGAGAGCAGCACTGCGGGAGAGAAAGAGGGACAAAGAGCGAAAGGGGGAAAGAAGAGAGGATAAAGGGAGGAGGCCTGGGTCAAGTCCTCAAAGTGCTGGACTGTTCTACTTAAAGATCTTTAAATAGGGTATTCCACTAGAATGGCTTGCTCTCATCTATCTCTGCTCTCATTGAGGAACCCTGGGATAAACCAGGGGCTGATGGGAAAGTGGGTTGGGTGTGTGGACCTCAGGACAGGCCGTGTCATCACTGGAGACACGAGTCAGGCTACATCCATACCAATATGCTTTAGCTCCGTATGAGTAACAATCCCTGTCCAAATCAACACATCTTTAAACAAATGTCACATGACCATTCACATACACTGCTCATATGCATGTTGGTGTAAACAGGAAGCAGATTGTCTACACTGCAGTTAATTGCTTCGAAACAGCATAAGTCTAATGTATTGTCTTCACTGCAGGTTGTAAAGTCATGGCGCGTAAGAACCAATTAGGAAAACGGGTGACTGAGTTATCATTTTCAAACATCTCCGTCAACACCTCCAATGTGGTGGTGTGGAAGTAATGTCAGACTTCCCCGAATTGCCCACAGGGATCAGTTAAGTTTTTTCAGTTGTGGACTTTTGCCCTACAGAGCCACCATACTTTTGAAAAATAAGGACACGAATCCTGATAAACAACCTTAATACATAAAACATGAGCCAAAGTCAAAGCAATAAGATAATGGATGTTTTATGCACTGGAGCCAAAGTCGCTTTGAATGCCAAGATCCATCCGTGTGGTTAGTGGACTCATTTACCTTCCGTCTGAATTCTTTCTAATTTCCCGGTGCAGCTGAGTGCCTCTAATTTCAGCCAAGCATCTGGGGAAGGGGACTCATTGTGGAACAAGAGCGGAGGCTATGGGTCTTTGGATAGCAGAATGCCAGCTAAATGATCTCCAGTGGACGTAGGTTTAAATGGAGGCTAAATGGCGACGCCAAACGCTCCTCTATCTGAAGCTCATTACCCGCCTCTCAATTCCCCGGAGACCTGGCTCAGCTTCACGCCGAGCACTTTCCTGCCAGGAGGAGGGTGATTACAACATTTTGCTCGACAAAAGCTCCCCTCCCCCTCACTTTCCTCATAGCTTCCTGTCTTCTCCCTCCTCTCTGTCCGTGGTCACCCTCTTTTGCTTCCCTCTGCCTTTCTTTCACACTCTTCCTCTCTCTCCTGCACCTCGCATGCTCCTAAGACGATTCATACTCTTGTCTGATTTGTCTTTGTGTCCTGACCATGATTACAACACTTACACAGACAGGAATGGTGAAGGAGTGTTTACTCGCAAACAGACAATAGTGAATAAGGAATTATGAATCATACAGCGGCATGTAATCCATATGACAACAATGAATGTAATGGCAACAACTACACATAACTGTATGGAATTAAAAAGCTGTTTGAAAGCGAATCCCAGCAGAGCAAGCAGACAGGACAAACACTGATGTACGCGGCGTGTATCATCCAGTCAGGGAGGAGCAGAGCCTACGCATTTCTCTGCCAAGGCTCGATGTACTCGAGACCCAGATGGGCAAAGATGTCCTTTTCAGTCGTAGCTGCCAGGAACTTGTTCTAGAGAGAGGACAAACAAACAGAAAGTCATGGACTTGTGGAGAAATGTGCTGGAATTTGTCACCAGAGCAGATCCACAGATTCTCAGCTTCAGGCTTCACTATTCCTCACGATGTTCATGTTCTCACAACCTTAACTTCTACAAGCTGTCAATTTCGATTTAGGACTTTATTCGCTCACTTCGCGCCAAGGCCCACACATGCCGTGAATGTGCAGATTTACATTTGAGCGTCCACCTCGCTCCCGACCCATAAACACTTTAACCTTGCTCTAAGTGATCGCACTTTTCAGCAGATGAGTATTTTCCCTGACAAATCACGACAGGGCTATTAACGGCTGGCCGTCGACCAACGCCATGTGATGGGTTATTTCTCTGTTGGAGTGATGACGAGGCCTGACTCACCTTGGGAGTGAGACAGCCCGGAGAGAGAGGGAGAGAAAGAGGACTGTGATTCTGACACATCCTGCCCTCAAGTGTTAAACTGGACCTGACACGTCGTGAAGAGAAGCCAGAAAAACCAAGAGCACGTCAGCTCCCGCTGCCAGCGGACTGAGATAACTGAGAGCAACTAGTAGGCAGTGAGAGAGAGGGGAAAACACTACAAGGCAAGTCTCCCCCACACTGGCTTGTTTTTTATAATGCAAATGACAGGTTGGCCATGTGACAGGGAGGTTTACGTGCACAATGCATGACGCTCATTTCATCTTTTTATAGTCTAATTTGGGCTAAAGCACATTTCTGGCTGTTGTTTGTAGTTTTGTCCATTATTTCTTTCACTTACGGTGACATTGAACAAAGTAATTGCTGAGACCTGGGAGCATGGAGAAAGTTGTTACATCAAAGTATGACAGGCCCAAAAATGAGGGCAAGTAAAAAGGTCTTTAAAATGCAAATGAGGTAAAATGGAGTTACAGTTAAGAGATTAGGAAAACATTGGTAGATTTCTCCTGGAGAGATGTTTATGAGTAACCATCAGGTCTTTGAAACATGACATGAGACTGCAGACAGGGAAATTAACAGCAAGGTAAAAGACTAAATGTGTCTGTAAAAGAACTCCATTCAATGTCCAGCTGAAACAGAAACACAAAGTTGCAGGAATCAAATTAAGTTGGTTTCCTCCATGGAGCATGTGATTTGATTGACATATTTTTGCTGCTCCCAGTGTCCTTGCCTCCTGTCCTCCTCTCACCGTGCTGTCAGTCATCCATCTCGGGTGATCCCATCACAAGTGGACAGCTTTAAAAACAGGTGGTAGGTGATCTGCCACATTCTTTTAGCAGTGTGAACAAAAACGTGTCTTGGGCCGCATTAAAGACAGCTGTCAGCTGACGCCCTCCAACCTGCTACAAATTATGAGCCAAAAAATGTTTAAACGTCTGAGTGTTTTCCAAACATTAATATATTTACGGCGTCCGTAAATATCAACACTGACTGCCACATATTTATTTTCCTTTTTCATTTTCCTTTTTTTTTTTTTTTACACGATTTCAAAAGTGTAATTTCCTTGTAGAAATGCATGCAGCAAACATCTGCTATTGTAAGATACAGATTGTTTGTTCATTTTATGTAAACACCAAGATAGAGATCTCTTATGTTATTATGTTGTTGTGAGAAGTGTAAACATTTCTTGGTACATTATGAAACTGTGGCTTGAGACAAATTTGAATATGGTGGGCTGTCACAGTCTAGATAAATGATAATAAACACTGAAACATGTAACCATGATGATTATTAGATCATATCTATTATGAGTATCTTTTAATGATTTATAAGTTATAAGTTTGTTGCGATATGCTTATGAAAAGAAAGGATACCAGATAAGAGTAGAACTCTTCATCATCAACCAAATGCTTGTGCATGTTGCTCTTCCAAACTTTATGTTGAAATACCTTGGGGATGTTATGTTGGGAAATATGGCCCAAAATACAAAAAATGAGACCCAAGTTGTTCACTCCTGAACGTCTGGGGAGTCTGTTCTGTGGAACTATTTCCATCACTCATTTTCTCTTGCACACAAAAACGTTTATCATTGCTGTCTTGGGGAACATAACAGTATATTTTTGGTGAAACTGTATTATTTTTGAGTGAAACTATCCAAAGCCTATTAAAGTTGTCCACCGCTGCCTGTAGTTTTTCACTGTTCTCATAACCCTGAGCCCATTTATTGCTCTAACCACTCAAAACACATGAAATACAGACACACATAGCTGCAATTTATGGTGCGGTAAGCTACTCTCTATTAAACAGATATAAAAAATATGCAAAGATGAAAAGTGGAGGCAGTGGAAGAGGAAGAAAACAGGAAAGAGAGGAGAGTGCTGGATAAGGCTGATGTGATTTGTAGTAAATCCAGATTTCTTACAGCACATGGCAGGGCTTACTGTTCAGTGGAAACTCTGGAGATCCAACTAAAGGAGAACACAGGGCACAGATGAGATTCTCAACATTACCATTTCAGCCATTGTCCTGGATCAGGGGTAAAGCCCTCTCTCCGCTGCACTGTCCACTTTCCTCAATTCCTGCAATCCTTACATGCCCTCCGGGTGATGCTGCTTTATTTACTTAGCACAACACAGTGTGGGCTCTCAGAGAGATAAATCCACAAACCTTATGTACCTCTGAGTTCTCGCCTTCAGGGAAACTGCAGTGGAAATGGGAAAAGCGGCTTTTATTCTTTTTGGAGCGTTTTGGTTTTATCAAAAGGAGCTTAGAGTTCAGCAATAGAGCAGCAGGTAATTAGAGAGAGAGAGGTTATCCATCTGAGATGCTCACGTGCTCAGTGACCGGTAAGCCATCCGCACCACAAGCCAGAATGGGAGAGGTGTGTTTTACTGCGAGCCAGTGTCCTTGACTTTATAAGCTGCTAATCAGCTCCATGTTTCTCTGTCCGCCACGTAATGACATCCCTCATGGACGTGAACACATATCAGTTCCTGCAAAACATCTGCCCCTTCTCTGCTGCCCGTCATCCTCTCTCTGCCACCCGGCCCACCGCTTGACGGATGGAGCTGATGGACATGGCTGCCCGCCCGACTCGAACCCGACTCAACTGACACATCAAAGAGAGAGAGAGGGAGGGAGATGCAGAGATAAAGAGATGGAGGGACAAACCTGGAGAGCTGCTCAACCCGATCAGCCAACCTGCCAGCAAGCATGTGAAGGACAGAAACACAGAGGGCGCTCACTAGCAAACAAAAAAAGGATTTTCCCCACCAAACTAAAACATCATACTGGATTTAATAAAATCCAAATGTGTTATACTATCAGCTCAATGTGGATACATAAACTTTTTTTTTACTATTTCAAGCTGGCAACGCAAAATCATTTGTTTCATTGTCTGTTAAAAATGTATTTGATACGTTGTCACCCTGATTATTGTTGAACTCAGACTGCATCCATACACACAGAAGATGGTAAATGGTGTGTATTTATATGCACTTTAGTCTTTATGACCATTAAAAGCACAGCTATCAGGAGCAACTTGGAATTCAGTTTCTTGCCCAAAGAATGGGGAGACTGACCGCCGACCCGCTGTACCTCCTGAGGTAGCCCCAACACATATCTAACATTGAGTATAAAAAAGCCTTAATACAACAGTGAGTTTCAAATCCATTTAAGAGAAAGTGCCAGCCACTTGGCAGTGGAGGGCACTTATTTTCCCAGACAGACCCTGGATGTCCAAAATATTTGTCAGACTTCACAACTCAAGACTGGTTCTTACATGAATTCAGGAGCTATTAGATCATCCTGCAGCCGCAGCCATTAGAACTTGGGTATGAGGTAAATGAAAATCTGCATGTTGAACAGTTCAGTAAAGTTTAGTTCAGAAGCAATAGAACCTGTTTTAAGTAAAGTTGAACAATATGTAATTTAGTAATGAATCAAATTGTTGACTAATTTAAGAAATCCTATGTCAAGCCTCAAACACCTAAAAGACAATGTGTTTATAATTAAACAAATGAAACAGGAGAAAATAGACTTCAGGTTTAAAAATATGCTTTTGTCCAGTCTGTGTGGGCAGCCATGAGAAACATGTGTCACAACCATGTGCTAAACATGGGACGCAAATATTTTCTGTGGAATCTGCATTAAACTGTATATTTTTTAACACATTTGAAAATCATTCGTATCTATATTAGCGTTTCCAGATCATTTTTGTAAAGACTTACATGTCTCCTGTTTTCAGCTGGTAAACATAAAGAATCTGGTGCAGACAGCCCAGCTGACCTTATCATTATTTAATGTTCACAACGCCGTCTGACAAAATCAATTTACAGGTTAATGGCACCAGATGGATGGAGGGGAATAGATTTATCCATCTTAGTGTGGAAACACAAGTTCACATGAATCACGACTCCAAATGTAGCGTCTGCTATTAGTCTGTGTTTGCTTAGACTTTTACATATATACATCATGAGATGAAAACACGTAAGCTTGCTATGCTGCCCCAAGTGGTCAAAACCACTTACTGCAGATCATTTTTAAAACATATTTTACACAGACTGTATTGTACTGTAGTCAACATCCATCTATTTAAAAGTCAACTTGATAATGTAGACTTTTAAAAGATTAAACCTGAGAAAAAAAAATATATGAGGGATAATCTTACATAAACATTGCAACATTAGGCAGGGAGATATGAAACGCACAGAGGAATACAGGAGAGAACCAAGCTAAAGGTCACACACAGAGAAGTATGCAAACACAACCTGAAATCTATGCTAATTCACTTACGCAAACTCACTGGTAGGAAAATGTATTTGAACAAAAACCTCTGTGAGTGTGCTATCATTTCACTTTCTGCTGCGACTGTCTTCTCAGCTACATCAACCAATTACCTCGTATTAAGAGCTGGAGTGCAGAGGTCAAACTGAATGGCAGACACCCATAAAGCTTTCAAAAGCATGGGTTTCACCATGCTGCTGAGGTGAATGCTTTTCTTATCCACAGGTCTAACAGCTGAGGACATACACCTTTATACAAGGAGTCTAAGTTACGCTTCCATCAGAGGAGACACACTCAAAAGCACACAGGAAGGTGATGTTTAGAGAAAAATACATTGCAGGTTATCAAATCAGCTAATGTTCTGTTTCCTTTTTTTTTGGACAATCTTCCTCTGACAGTTAGAAATAGATTACTTTACTGCCAAGAGATCAAGAAAAAAAAATCATCTGATTGCCTCTAAGTTAATTTGTCTTTATTGCGGCTCACAGGAAAGGGCTGACAGGGGCAGGAAAAAAAGTGGGAAATCGATTATGTCCGTGTGTCTTCCTGCTGTAACGATCCACCGCACGCCCACACTTCCCCTGTGCTCCTGTCTGCAGGAGCTCAGTTCAGAGGACACACCGAGTTACCAGAGAGGGCACAGACACCTCACTAATCACACCAGCAATTAGTGCAAGCGCCATAAAGCACCGCCGCCTATAAAACAGCTATTGAGTTTAGTGTTATCGTCATTACCTATCTTTCCTTGGCTTGCTAATCAGCCTGTGCATTGGGCAGAGAGGCAGACGGCTCACGAATAATGAATTCCTAATCAGAAACAATGGGATCCTCCCCTGACATCCCTGGTGTTATGGCTCTTTGCTTGTGTGGAGGAGTAAACATTTGCAAATCAAAGTTATTCAGTTGATTAGGCTGGCCGAAGGTAATGAACAGATACAGTAACACGTCTGAGAGAAGTGTCATAAAAGCTCGATGGTTAGTCCTTATAACTGTAATATCTTTGAGTATCATTGTTCTACTTTGACTCTCAAAGTAATGTCAATTTATCCCATGTGTTTTCAGTAAAATATGTTGTATATATTGTGGTGCGTTTCTAGCTCACCATGAATTAAAAGAAAGCTCCTTGTTGGCACATTTTAAATTCATACAGATCATTTTCTTCACCTTTAGATACAGGAGCATCATTGTTGAAAAATAAATGATTATAGATCAATCCTCTAACTACTTTTTCCAATCCATTCCAGTAACGTCTGTCTGTATGTGGAAAGCATATCTCATCGGCTTCACACTCAACATGTGCATTTAAACTGGTTCGAGGAAGTGCAGTGTAAGATTAGGACGTGCAATAGGTTCAATGTTAATAAAGATTTAATAAACAGACTGACCAGCACTCTGTCACAGGCGAGGGGGGAATAAGTGTGCCTTCAGTCTGTGGACCGAGCTGAACATGTCTTCTTCTACATCCTCAGATAAACTACAGCAGTTGTAGACTTTGGTCTGAAGATTGTGTTGGTTGCTGAACAGACCTCTGAAATGCAATGCATGAAAAAATAACAGCAGCTTTGTTAATCATTCAAACTTAACTAAAAGACATGTGAGTAGTAAAAAGGGCAATTCAGTTTTAAACAGTGACTATAAAAGCTTCTTTGCTGATAAAACAGTAATTGCTGATAAAATAATTCTGAAGTAGCTGTAGAGCATTAACAAAGGTCAAGCAAACAGACCATTTGAGCAGGCAGCTTTAGGAACAGACACTGCACTAGTTTATATATATTTGAAAAGGTGAACACCCTCTATGGATGGGCCTCCCCCACCATTACATTTCATTACATTACATTTCATTTAGCTGACGCTTTTATCCAAAGCGACTTACAATAGGTGCATTCAACCATGAGGGTACAAAACCCAGAACAACAGACCTGTTTTCCTCTGTCCAGGGCTCAGATTTCCTCTTACTATAGGCCACACATCCTCATGATCCTTCTGTTCTTTTCTATCCTGACGAGCCTGACTCTTAGGCCCAAGGCCCCGCCCCTACCCCTCGAAGGTTATCTTGCCCCTTGAAACGGAGTCACAAGGGGTAGTGGTTGAAATCATCCCCTACGAATTGGGACAACCCTAGAAGCTGTTACATCATCATTAGTCGTCGCGAAAACCTGACATACGAGAGTTTTGCCGGAGATGTCATTGTTATAACATTGTTGGGATCTTAAATAAACCAATGATAAATCCAGCACGCTCGCAATATTTTTTTAAGGTTGTTGTGTAAAGAAGTGACCATAATACATTGAAATGATATTAAACTAGGATATTAAAATCACTATCATCATTTTTTATCCTTTTTAATGGAGAAAATACTACATTTGTGGGTCTCTCTCCCAACTTGCCGGTGATTCACCAGTGTACCCTTCCGTTTGAAGTGAGGGTCTGAAAAATCCCCGTTTGGAGGGGTATAGAGCCCTACCCCTTAGCCCTACCCCTCCGTCCCAACAGGTATTGAGACAGCCTACCCCTACATCATGTCTGCTGCTGCAGGTGGATCTGCCTGAAAAGTCATTTCTTCCTCTTTTCCTCTCATATTCCCTTCTGCTGTTGTAGTCACAGTTTCCCTGGAACCTTCTGTTACTATCTGTCCAGGGAAGAGAGTTTCTCCTGTGAGGCAACACATCGTCGTAATCAATCTTCCTCTTCCCTGACCCATCAGCTCCTCTGGTGCTGGTGGTTGTTATAGAATAATCATGGTCAATATTACTGAGACAGAATGCTGACCATTGGTTAGAAATAAGAACTAACAGTGTCTCCAGTTTAAAAATCCATCCACTCTGAACTGCCTGCAAACAAGATGAAAGTCATCAAATGAATGTGTAATAAATGTTCTATTTACTAAAGTCATTAAGTAAGAACACATTGGCTTTGTAAACCAGTGAAATCTGACAATTTACATTTCTCAGTTTTGGAGAAGGAGCCAGTACAGCAAGACATGTGGTAACAGTGGCTAAAATAAAAAGTATACATTTTAAGTTGATTTAGTAACTTAATTTGAATATTCTCCCTGAAATGCAACATGTCCAATTGGACAATTGCCTTGACAAGATGTGATTTTGTTGCCATGACTTTAATATGCATTTATTAGCCTGTAATCCTCCTGAAGTTCATCACCCAGGTCCGGAGGCATCTTGTGAACTTGGGATGTGTGAGAGTGACTAGATGAAGCTCTCCCTTATCTGCACAGCCTGTAATTGTACCTTGACTCTTCCCCACATGGACCCAAACAGAACACTCTTCTAATGATAACAATAAATTAACTTTCTCTGCTCCATTGAAGCCCATAAATAATTAATTGGTTTGTTAAAGAGGGGCTGGTTTTGCATGACCGATTTGTTTCCTGCAGTGTGATCGGATGCTGCTGTCACAGCATTTCTTTCATTCTGCTCAATGTAAAAAAAAAACACATCGGTAAAATATGAGCTTCGTTTGAGAATATTTTCAACACGACCTTCATATTGAAATGAGCCAGGATCTTCTGAGTCATTTTGAGTCTCAACATGGGAGAGGCCACAAATCATGGGATGGGGAAGAAATGTGCTATAAAGCCTTATAGCACATTTCTTCCCCATCACACACACACTGTTTATAAAGACGTATCTCCATTATCCAGATATAAAGCTAAATTAACTCCGCATGCAAACGCTGACATCTTGTGTATTTGGTGTCTGCACAGTATGATAAAGCCGTGGTAGTGAGGTCCCGCTTCTATATGCAGTCAACCAATTGTGAGTCAGTCTCAGCTGTCAATCATCATGTGTCACCCCATTTCTATACCTACAAATAACAAATTAAAACCAGATTTACAGAAAAAAATGTACACTTGGACAAATGTGTTTTAATAACTACTTAAAATGACAGAAACCATCTTTGAGAAAAATTCATTTGACGTGTACTTTTACTTTTTAAGTTTGGTCCATGTTCCATCCCAAAACTTGGAGGCAGGATTATATATGCAAGGATTTTTACCTTTCCACTGCTTATTACTAAGATCTTGAGGAAACTGTTATATGATGAAAATATATTCAACAAAATACCACTGAAATTAGGTTTATGATAATATGGGTTTGATTACAGAGCCTACATATGAGGTTTCTAAAGGTTCAGTCAGAGGGGGTGACTGCTGACTGTCATCAGCCTAAATAGAGCTCAACAGCGCGATTCTGGAAGCAAAAATTAATTTTCTGAAAAGAGATTTTGATAATGAGCCATAATATTGTTATTGTTACAATGTCATATGCTGCACAAGTCCATATGACATCAACTGTGAAAGAAACTGTTTCATTCACAATCGGAACGGGAAGTACTACACTACCCACTATGTGTAATAGTTATGTCTGTGATTGGTGGAGCTTGCTGTTGCCATGGGAATGTTTACCATAACTCGAAATCATGTCAGCTACGATCTGATGGTTCTATGATACATTTTGTTTATCACAGGGCAACCACGATTTCTCTTTCTAACATGCTGCTGGTTATTTAGTAGATGAGGAATGGAGTGTAAAGGGCAGAAAATCACTGCAACAAGGTTCAATTCAAAAAGAGGTGCTGGAAGTCATTGTTAAGGGATGATTCTCAATGGTTTATGGGATGCATTTCTTTTCCATTTTCCAAATTTTTCTTTGCATAAAATCAAAGGTTTTATGGTCACAATTCATCTTGTAGCTGGTCGGCCTGGTTCCATGCTCACAATTCTTTTTAAAAGGTAAATCCTCCGGAACCATAGCTGTTCTAAAAGAAGGCAGTCGCTGTTACGCTCCAAATCTGTGCCTCCACTGTCAGTGAATTAGCTCAGTGTGACTCTGTAACCACAGCATTGGAAGTGGTGTGAGCACAGCACATATATAAAGCAGCAGGTTTGTCTCTCAGTGAGCTCAGTGTTCTATCTCTATGACAGCACTGGTGGGCTTTCATGAGGTATTTTGCTAGATGAAAAAACTGGAGCTTTTGTTTCTTGATAGCACTCATTTTGTATTTTGGTAACTCACTGTGATGGTGAATGTGCCAGTAGGGAGTCAAAAGTGCAATATAGTACTTTTCAGTAATAATGGAGCAATGCAGGGTTATTTTGGTGCCGGAATGTGTCACAGAGAGACTTGGTCCGAGTAAAATGTTAGAGGAAGCATGATATTTTCATTGATTTAACAAACATATCGAGATATTCCTAAATAATAAAGGATTTTCTCTAACCACTTTATCCTGCTGGCTGTGCTTTTAATGATTATCATCCAAGACAGAAGTGCCAATATGCGTCATGAGTTAAAACGCTGGCAAATGCCATCCTTCCTCAATATCACTGAACACTCACTTTCTGACATTGTGAAATGGCTCTCTTGGGATCCAGGAACATATAGCCAAATGTGATATCTCCTCCCACACGAATGTAATTTAAGGTACCATATAATCACTTCAGAGTCCCATTGGGACACTGTTGTGGTGGATTTTTGCTCTGAACTCTTCTCTCCATCAGAACATGGTCGCTCAGAGCAGTCTGCTTTTAAAGGAGATGAAAAGAAGAGACGCGATATGTCATGGCTCATGTCAGAGCCTCCACTGGTTGATTAATGTATTCCTCCTAATCACACCCTGGTTCCAAGACACTGTGGCCACAAGGTGACGAAAAATAAGTTCCCACATCCTGTGCACCGGCATCATTACAGAAATAGCTTCTTACCTTTGCTTTGCCGTATCATATTTAGTCCGAACGAACACACAGTTGTTTCTGCAAACAGAAAGTGAATCACCTCTGCATAGGAAGGCTCTGATCAGTAAACTGTGTTAAGAATAGCTCATGTCCAACCTTTCAAGAACTGGTTACATGGCTGAATCCTAACGCTAAGGCATCACCTGACTACAGCATTGCTAAATGTCATTTTATGAAACAATTTCATTAAAAACGACAAGATGACTGTATATATCATGTTTACACATCTACATAGACCACGATTACTACTAAAGAAGTGAATTACAAATTATTGTGGCCGTGTTGATAAATGCAAACATTTACGAAGTACTTATCTCAAACCACAATCATTCTTGTGTGGTAAGCAAACCAAACCACAGCCATAGCATCAAAATGCTGATGGGTGGGCGAGGAGACACGTTATTCTTCTTTATATTCAGTCTATGGCATGGACAAATCATTTACATTTTGTTCATTAGTTTGGAGGACTTTTAACCAGGAAGTAGTCAAGTTTAAACAGACAACATGTCTGGGAAGCTCTGCTACTAAATGCTACTGCCTTGATCAGCAGCAAAGGTTATTCATGTAGTCAGTTCAGTTTAAAGATTCAATCTTAAAGATTAGTTCATACATGTACTTAACACCTCTAAAGAACAGGATCAACCTTTAACCTATGCCTTTTAGAGGGCACTGCAGCACACAGACCGCAAGATAAGCCTGAATCACCCCATGGTTGTTCCATTGAGTGTCCCTGTAAATAAATCATGGGGCAACCTGAAATGGGAGTCTCGGACAGGCCGGTGCCTGTGCCACCGCAAAGGCTGTGTCAATTAATGTTGCACGACAAGCAGACATGGCCCAAAACTGGGCCTTCCTGAAACCTTCTGCCATTCACTTTCATCAATAATAAAGCAGGATCCATCGGCTGAGTGAGCCCAGACCCTGGTTCAGTCTACCTACCCCAATCTCCAACATTCCCTTTAACCCTTCTTTGGCCTCTCCTTCCATCTTACAAGTTCACAAAATCGTCAAATTTCTTCTCTTAACACTGTTATTCCATAACTATAAGATTGCAGTTTGCAGGACTCGGAATGTATATGGTTGGTCTATTGAATAAAACGTTTTTATCTCTAAGAATCTATGACTTCTACTCATTAGGAGCTAGTAACAGGAACTGCGTGGGTGGATGAGAGGCTGAAAAAGTGGCCAAGGTACAGTGGGTGAGATAGGCGTGAAACTGTGACAGGGAGAAAGAGGGGGGTGGTAGAATTCAAGAACAGTAAATTAACAGATAATATTCATGCAATTATGTGCCTCCTTTGTATTCAAAATTTCCCTGGCTCTAAATGTGTCCACTACTCTTTTTTCCTGCTTCATTTCAGTCTATTTTTCAACCGTTCCACACAACCTCCTCTATCATTCCCCTCTTTCTGTCAGGGAATAGCTGTCAATATGATTTATCATTGATACTAACTGATGTAGTTGTCCCACTGTGAAGGCTGATTAGATGACCATCCTGCTGATACAGCCTCATCAGGGATAACAGTCGGTGGGAGAGCGGCGACAGAGTCACCCTGTCTCTTTCTTTCTCTTTATTCGTCGCTCTGTCCATCTTCATCTCCCCCCTTGTCACTACCATTTCCCTTCCCATAGCACATTCCAATAGACATACCGTCCTCTTAGGCTTCACTAGGCAGCCATTTCACGGAAAAAATATACTTGTGCTGTCAACATAAATGACAATTTGCGGCCGTTTTTTAAAATGTATCCGTGATGCTGTAGATTTGCCCCATTTGCCCCAGAAAAACTGCTGTGTCAGCAATGAACAAAATAGTATCCACCTACAGAGAGTAAAGAAGTACAAGAAGAATTGAAGAAGTAAAAACTGTTTTTTTACCTGTTTTCGCTTTGCTATCTCTTTGGCACCACATTTTACCAAACAGCCTTAAAACCGGCATGTACAGTTGATGCCCTCTCCAGAACAACATAAACATTTTGCCTGTTAAACACGCCAACATTGTCAGTGTGAGCACCACAGCCACACCCATACCCACAGTTAGCTTTTTACACATGCACAACACAGTGGGAGGTTTTCTGCACAGTTCACAACAGCAACAAATCCTCTGCGTTATTCAGGCGAGAGGTGGAGCAGCCGGGTGCAGAAGGCAGAGGCAGGAAGTAACTTATTAACTCCAATGCGGAGATCACAGGAATTTCTTAACAACATACGGACAATGTTGTCGGCTCTATGTGTATGACACCGTATTGTCAACAGGAGATATCGTTCTTTTGTCTTTTTTTTTGTTTCTGTCGCGTGTTAGAAGCATCATTAGCCTCCCACTTGCTTGCTATGAATCCAGCGGGGATGTGTTCTCACATTGGATTCTCCTGAATTTCTTGGGACTTTATACTAGGGGGCCAGGCAGGGAGAAAGTTTGCAGACATTTGCATTCATTCATTCACCTCTTACACAGAGTGCAGAGAATCAGTGCATGTCTCCTTTACCCCTGTTACCCCTATTCTCTTTTTGAAACTCGAAGAGGAAAAAGTGACAAAGACTATAACATGAAAGTCAATCAGTATAAAACTAGTGGACCATTTATTGACTGGTTGTGTGACACTTGGCTTACCACAGCACTGTGCACCATTACTGCAGCAGCACTCCCACTTCACACCACCCTATTATTCCCATTGAAGTCCATTAATTGTTTCTCTGACCTCTATGTGGAACGACCCAGTTACATGGCAACTGTATCCTGAAGTGCATGTGCATATTTGCATTGTTCACCAGTCATGGGGGCCTCATTACTTTGGTGATTGGAGCAAACAGGCGTCTTGTTTCAGGGGAGGCGAGGACAAAAGAGCGGTTCTCACAAAGTTGTGCAAATAACTCGATTTTTCAGAGACAACTGACATTTGAAACATTTTGCAAAAAACAGAAAACTTCTAATAAAATAAGCCAAAGCAGAGGAAATTGTTGCATCTGGTATTGATGAGGTATTTTTTCAAAGCAACAGTAGAGCACAAAGTATGACAAGGGATTGTTCAGGAAACCTTCCGCAGTGGAATTAGACGTCACTGCAGCAAACACCTTCACAGTTAACTCAATGAACGCCAACGTCACTGTATAATCCATCATGCATCCACGCTGATTTACCTGTCTGCCAGAATTCCACTTGGCTTCCATCTTACAGTCAGAGCCTTTCAAGACCAACTCGGGGACATAGCAGAGAAAACGTCCAAACTGTCGTGATCAAAGCAAATCCCTGAAATTGAAAATTCCTTGAACCATTTTTGACTGGCAGAAGAAAAAAGAAGGAAATATGTGCAGGTATTTATGGCAAATGAAAAACTCCTGTCTTTGTAATGCTGAGTGGCAGCTCCCTAAGAGGAGAGCAGCGTTTTTTAATCAGAATAAATGCAAGAAGACAGTCAGACCTTTTTCAGAGAACTGACAAAGACATTGCAGGCATGCAGGGGTGATTCCGAGTAGGTATTCTCATTGTTGACCGTTTAAAACATGAACTGACAATAATAATTTCGACCAAATAATTGTTTACTTAATTGGTTAATCTGGTTAATTTAATCTGGGACCATCTCAGCGGGTATTCTCCCCTGTGAGTTAACAGATTACACACCAGGCCAACCCCATAGCATTTGGTTATATTGCTGTTTCTGAATAAAAAACAATAGTAGAGTAGTCCTGGCTTGTTAAGAACTGTCCCAATTCACCCCTTAGCATTACCACTTGGCCCAACCCTTTGGTTTTGCGCATGGCCGTAAAGGGCTTGTGTTGTTCCATTTCCCTATGTGATGTAGGGGCAGTGGCCATCTAGCCCTTCAAACATCCCTTCAATCTTAGTGTATTCAGGACTACCGAATAACGAAGGGGTAGACGGAAATCCCCCAATGCTTTACGAACGGATGAAGCAAACCACTTGGCAACCCATGCGGGTAAAATGTTCATAAATGTAAGAATGAAATCTTAAAAACTAACCATGAAATTGTTTTTTAATCCAGCGGAATATTTTATTTAAATCCAGTAGCAAATGACATGCAAATAACAATGTGAGTGAGTAACGAGTAACTTTCATACCCCTGTGTCCCGTATATGAAGTTTGAAAAATAATTCCCCGCTCATGTTATAACGTTTTCATTCATAATTTTGATAGATAATGGTTATTTATATTATAACGTCAGATGATTATGTTTTTCACTGTAATAACGTTTGTTGGCTGCTGATGACGTAACCAGTGTTGTCCCAATTCCTAGGGGAAGATTTTTTAGCCCAGCCCCTTGTGGCTCACTCCAAGCGAAGGGCACTTCATATGTAGGGGTGGAGCCAAGCGAGAGGAATTGGGGCAGGGCAATATGAGAGTTGAATTTTGTAATTGTCCACTTAACAGTTCCACAGTTTACTCTAATGGGCATCTGAATGACTGCATGCCCATCATGGCTGAGGGAATACGCACAAAAGCAGAAAGTTAAGGCGACATCTGCCTGCCTAAGATGCTAAAAACATGAAACTATGGATGTTTTGACAGTCCACCGAAGTGACTACAATTCTCTCAACTGAGACAGACGGGTCTGTGTGTGAAAGAGAAAGAAGGAGAGAACAGAGCAGCGCTGCAGGTGTGTGATGATGATTGAATCATAATTTTCTATGGTTTATCAGAATCAGATCAGAATCAGAAATACTTTATTGATCCCAGGGGGAAATTGTGTATGTTACAATAGCTCCATGCAAGATTTACATGCTGCTGTTTGCACCTGCAAATATTAACCACAAATTGCATTGGTATTTTTTCCCTCCATCAGATATTTGTCCAATATATAACATTTTAATTTTGTCAGTTAATGGTTAATCAGTTTTTGGGGGTCAGTTATCGGTCAGAAGAAAAAAAAATCTGAATGTACATCATCAATTAAGCTAATATAGTCACCTGCCCATAGACTGGAAGGAAGTGACTATCGATCAAAGATAACATGCAGCAGAAAGTGTAGCAATCAATAAACAAACCAGTAAGGTTTCCAATTGAAACACTTGCCTTAAACAAAGCAGTGAAACTGTTTTCTTGGCTTGTGTGCAATGACCTCATTTACACCCCAATAACAAAATCTGGAACATCCAGATAATGAACTGGCTGGTAGTATTTCCCGTTATCTGTGTTTCCTGTAGTCCTTATTGATTCGATGCTGCTTTGGATGAGCACAGAGAGGCAGGTGAAAAGGTTTTGAGCAGAAAAACCTAACTTACAAGAGCCTTTGTTTGTACCATGGTCATCATTGTGAACACGTGAAGAAGATATGGGAATATGTGGAGTGTCCAAATAACTTGTGAGCAGAAAAACAAAACCCACTCACTTCCCCTTTTGACTATATTTGGTCCTGACATACATCATGGCAGCGACTCAGAAAAGGACCTGCAGAGCCCCATTGTTTAGACACACCATGCAGACATCAGAGGTGATGGGCGGATGCTACTTCCTTGCTGTGTATGTGTAATAATCCAAGGGACTGACATCAGGAGATTGTGGTGGCTGAGGCAAATTGCCAGTTATATCCCACAACTGAATTGTGATATTATCTTACTTCTTATGACCTGAGCCACCCAACATCTATCATGTTCATCTTCCAGTGGCAGCCTCCCTTAAAACTAACATCATGAGATCGACACTCCAAGCAGCTCTGCACATAGAATCACCTTTCTGACAAGTTAGGCCCAAGGGGGTAATGGAAATTTCCCAGAAGGCCCTGCAAATCAAAGGGGTGAAATGGGATTGGGCCTAAGTCTTCATTTGCCAGATCAGGCCATAAACCTACAGTAATTGTTTCTTTAGCAGTTTGTGCAAACATCACACATTGTTGCATTAACCTGTAGTGTAGTGTACTACCACATTTGCTAATGTGTACATTACCTACAAATGAAAAATAAGATTCACAATCGTGTGCAGCAATTTCTTGCATTATTTTGTGTGAAAATGCTTTTTCCAAACCACACACAAATATCAAGCAGCCTGAAAACATGTAAAACAATTTTACGAATGCGTGCATCACAACCTGAATACATATTTGTATTTTGCAAACAGTCTTTTACTTCAGCTTCACAGAACTGTTCATACATGGTTGAACTACTCTTTAGTACAAGCACACACTGGCCTCAACTATAGCAAAAGCATTGGGAAGCAGAACAAAAACAAAACTGAAGAAAAGTATCAGAGCCACAAAAGTGAGCAACAGCTCTAATAGAAAAGCTGATTGTCTCAACAGTAAATAATGAGAATGCCTCCAGCTCATCCTGCAAAACCAAAACCTCCTGGTTTCCTTACCTGCAGAGCCTTTCTGTCTATCCACATGTTTCCCCACTTTACTCTCCCTCCACAAATTATGACTGCAGCGAGATTTTACTGCTGGCGATGCTCCCTGCTTGTTTTGAGTTTGTAGCCTGGTGTTCCTAGAATGCACCTGTTGGCAACAATTTTACAAATCCTATTTACAAATCCAAATGAATCTTGTAATCTGTAATTCACTGTCCTTATCTCCCACCTGGGTGGGAGCTTCTCTTGAAACTTAAGACAAGGTTTTATGAGAGTAACCCAGAGCGGACAGCCTGTAAATATGAGATATGTTGAGATTCTTTAAATCCTGCAGTCTGATCCAAGCTTAAGAAACTACTCCACATCCACCTCTGCTCTGCTCCCACATGTCTCCATGCAGTATGTGGGTCTATTATTGTAACTGCGCAGTTTTACCCAGACACTGCTGTCACATCACAGGGTGTTGTGATTGTCAGTTTCTTGTTGGCTCTGTGGATGATAATCAGCCATTTAAGTTATGTGACTAGTAGTAGGGGACATAATGAGTGTGTTATAATCTTTAATGACGAGATGACGTTTCTACCTGCAGTGATGACATTGATACCCATGGTGGTGACATTTCTATCTGCAGTGATAATATTTGCACCCACAGTGATAACTACTCTACCCACAGTGAGGACGTTTCAAGCTATGACCACACATCTGCATTACATTCCCCGACAATGAAATGGTTTAATGTTCTAACTCCAAACAATGATGACAATGTAACTTGTGTTTATGATGGATCCTCACTTACTGAAGCAAACTATGAATTGCTTCTTGGTGTGGCTGTCAGGCTGAGACCCCACCTGGTGTGCGCAGGTCTTGCAAATAGTCTTGTAAATCAATCATCATTTAATCTTTATTTTATAGCAACTTTCAAACAAATCAATTGCAGTTCAAAGTGTTTAACAAGCAATTGACAAAATGTAAAAAAAAAGGATTAATGTGTTTAGGAACCAATGCACTCATACATTGTAAAGGATTACAAAGTAAATGATAATAAAACAGTTAACGTTAATAAAAAGAATAAAATTATAAAATACCATCAAAGAGTATATAAAGAATAGGTTTTTAGTTTACGTTTAAAAACATCTATATTTTCAGCTCATCTCAGGTCTTCTGAGAAGCTGTTTCATCGCCTCGGAGCATAATGGCTGGAAGCAGCATCACCAAATATTTTTCTCCTGCTTTGTGGAAAAGGGCTTAAGAATAGTCCTTAACTCTTCCAGATGAGTCCAAAATGTCACAGTAAATCTGAAAGCAAGTTATAACTATAATCATTTTCACAGTAGCACTGCGAATGAATCACCACAGACTACAGCTCACCCAAAGAAGTTAACAACATAACGAAAGGACAAAGACCAGCGCGAACATTGATGAGGCATTTTAACGCTGGACAGACTACCAGGAGTTGAAATGGGTGAAAAATTATGAAGAGGTTGGAAGGTTAAGTTCAAATAACAGTCACTCCCCACAATCGCTAAACCCACTTTTAACTCTATCTTAACAATAAAGAAGAAACACCCTATCTTAAAAAGTATATATTTCAAACTAAAGTTAATTTGACCATATTAATGTTTACTAATTGGGACATTATTTGCAATAATCATTTGTAACTCGACTGGTTTTACTTTAAAAAAGTATTTTGCAAAATGAAAATGTCCTCTAATGGTGTCACTTGAGTCAACGTTAGTTGGTGTTCTCAGGTGGTATATATGTGTCATTCATGAGACCGTGTGGTATTCAATTCAGTTTAATGTGCTTGCAATTGTCTCTTAGGTTCATTAATCATAAAGTCTGAATCTGAATTATTGATGATGAATTAAATATGACACAGAAACTATAGAATAAAATTTGTATCTAAATAACATAATAAAAACTAATATTTAGCCAATGAAATATGTGTTCAATGTGAACAATGATTGTAACCAACTCTTTTTTTGTATCATAAACAAATTAATTTCCAAAGATATGGAAAGTATGCAACTACTACCCCTGCAGAGTGGGAGACATCTGTAGCTGAAACCAAGTCTTCACAGGAACCAAATTCAGAACAATTTACTTTGTTTATTATCTACAAACATTTCTTCCATTAATCAGAATAAGTTATATGCAGACTGTATAGACATATTAAAAGTTTATAAATGTGCTGTATTTGTTAACAATACTATGAATAAATTGTATAACTGTGATATACAAAATTTGTTTTATATTTAACATAACAGCCTTTATATATAACAGCCTCCACTCACAGTGGAAGTACAGTTGTTAGCAAATTCATGAATAAACAATTGTATCAGCCTACAGCTACACAACATTGTTGCAACCTTCTAAATATACTAGTCCTGATCCCAACTTAAAGCTTTAACACATTTAAATATTCATCAAAGTGTGCATTCACACCTTAAACACACTACGTCTTATTCAGGTCATTTAAATTCCTAACGAGGTGTAAATAAGATTCAGACTGAAGCTGTAGCACCCACATGCTTTTTGTTAAAACACTCTATGATGCACTCTACATGTTCTTGGCGAGAACATGTAGAGTGATGCAGCCTAATAATAAAACCAACCATTCACAAACCAGGAGGAGGATTAGAGGGAGGGAGGAAAGAAAATAAGAATTCAATTTCTGTTCCTGAGAACAGACACCTAGTGTAGCAATTACCAGTGTAATGTTCCTAGAATACTTCCGGTGAAACAGTGTATACAGTGACGATAGTTCAACTTGTAATCCACTTATTGTGCTGTGTTTGTTTTAGTGCGGGTGAGAGAAAAAAACATACCTCCCTCCTCACTTATATTGTATATTAATATAAGGACACACAACAGAATGTCTTATTTTTAGCTGACTGATTCTTGCAATCCCTGCTATTGGTTGCTTAGAAGGTGGGCAATGAACTGGAATAACTTAGGTTTTTTTATTGCTTTTTATAAACAGCACTGGATTAAAACTGCCTAAGGTCTATAATGGACACAATGGACCACAAATGGTGATAAAGTAGCATGAAATTGCTGCAAGCTTTTAATTGGTAAAGGATCATATTTGCTCTTTCATAATCACGGGGAGAGGGGTTGGTGATGATGCTACCTTCATATATAATTCTCATTAATTCTGGAGAGCGGTGCCTCTAACATGTCGTTTACAAGCTGAGGAAGGAAACTGTAGAGGAGCTCTTGTGTGAGTGCACGATTTGGCAGACATGTGTGTACGTAGGTGAAGTAACATATTTCAAGGATTTCCTTTTTTAATTTTGTATGAACCCCTTCTCCCTCATCACCAGTAAACACAAATACTTACACTATTGCACCAAACGCAAACTAATTAACTTTGGTTGAAAGCCAGTCGTCACCCAAGAAGCACTGAATGAACGTGATCAACTTCTGACCTTGAGAAAAGGATCACAATGCATCGCTCCTCTTTCAAACGCAGCAACACCACGTCTATTTATCTACCTCTGTTAATTAAAATCCATAAGAGCAGACGCACCGCCCAAGGTCGACAAGTAGCATTTGCAAATGTGCATGCTTTGTGAACAAACACACACACACACACACACACACACACACACACACACACACACTTCTACCTCGCACAACACTCCATCTTTAAACACCAAATTTTCCAATTCTCCCAGTACGCCACCAGGATGTTTGGAGGACAGAGACCGCACCTTCCTACGCTTGTGTGTCTGTCACAGCGTATGCTCAGGTGTGTGTGTGTGTGTGTTACAGTGTGACGCCCTGAGGGTCCCTGTGCCACCATCCGCTAAATTAAACTTCTCCGCCCCTTCTTCTGCTCGCAGAGAGCCGGCCTCCTTCCAGCCGGCTCCCATCCTGCTTCCAGGCGACAAACACTGCCTGTGTGAGCACTGAAGCCCGCCGAGTGTTGGAAACCACCACTCCCCAAAGCCCAGTGCAATTGCCCTGTTATTGTCCACTCATCCACTGCTCAGAGGCTGAAAGAGAGTGGGGGGTCGGAAGAGCTGTGAGCACTCTACATCCAAAATATTGTAATTGGACATGTATGCTTCATATTAACTTCTGCTGTTACCCCGGAGGATAGATGCAGAGAGGGAAGAGGTGTAGAGCACATAATAAACGTATCTACTCTAAAAAAATGTAATAAAACATATTTTGCTTTTCTGGGAAGTAGGGGAGCAAGCTGAAGAATATTCAGTCTTTAAAGGAATTTCCTGTCGTCCTTCTTACTAATGTGTGTCTCACATTTGTGCACACAAGCGATCAGAACCCTTTTTACATATATCCTGCAGGAATCTAAAATTAGCACTACCTAAAAATCTACTCCAATCTACTCCTCGAGGTCTTTTGTATGAATCTGAGCTTTCCTAGATGTCCCAGTTAATGTTTTATTTGCAACAAAATCACTGCTCAAAAGAAATTATTCATGGGCTTACTTACTTTAAACTAGGTGTAGTTTTAGTTCTCACAAAATAATACACTTAAGTCAGATACACAATACACGCAGAAACAACCACCTACCTGCAATTAAAAGACAACAATCAACCTAACCTGCATGTCATTGCCCTGTGGGAGGTAACAGGATTTTCTTCTTTTTTTTTTATTTCAGCCAATTACCTATTTGTTTGCTATGTTATTGTTTATTATTAAGTTCCCATGATACTGCCACTGGAAATATTAAGAATTTAAAACAACTGTTGTTTCAGCACTTATTCACTAAATAAGAAATTGGGGATTCTTTTTTCATCTCTGACCAGCTATTCCTGCTGTGAGTTTAAAGTGATTAATCATGTGATCACTTGAGAGCTGCTCTTAATGCTTGCTGTGTTTTCTTTGGAATGCAAGTAAATATTTTATAATGAGACAAATGTTGAAGTGAAAAAATGAATGAGAAGAAAAATAGGCCATTTCTAGTCAAAATGTAGATTTTAAAATGGTAAAACCTAAATTCTTTAAGGTTTACAGTGCAGAGTAGGTTTCCTTTTGTCATAACAGTGTTGTAATTTGATTAACACTCGGTTAGTTGAAGTGCAGAGAAGAGATGTCAGGTAGAGCGAGAATATAAAAGGTCCTCTCATATCTGTAACTGTGCTTCAGGACTAAAGCCAGGCCATCGCTGCTCAGAGCCTTTTGACCAGAACCTCATTAATCACACTCCTACAACATGACATAGAGTAATTACCCTCTAGGAGAGACACATCGAAACACACACTCACAATATATAACACACTTTTAACTCACAGCATATGGTATGTATAAATTTGCAGGAAAAAATGGACAGTGAAATGCATTTAAACAAAACACACTTTTAACAGGTGTACTTTGTTTTGCAGCCTGTGAGTTCCTGAGCTGAACTACCAAACACACACGCACACACACACACACACACACACACACACACACACACACAGCGAGTTTCAAGGGTAGACCCTGCCACACATACAGGGGTGGGTTTTTTCAAGGTGTTGGGCGGGTCATGAATGCCTCATGCCTGGGGAGGGAGTCAGTCTGTCTAGGCATGATGAAATTCTCCACCTGTCCTCATTCATCAAGCTCTCTACACATATTAATTATTACAAACCCTCAGACTTACAGCAGAGGACACAGGAACACACACACACACACACACTCACACACACACACACACACACACAGACCCTCCTTCTCTCCCTCGCCGACACCACTCTGTCAGACCTACACTTCAGTTAAAATTCAACTGTGGTAGATACTGATGCTGGTCAGCAGAGTATTTCCAGAGGACGCCTAGATGTCAGTTACTGCCAGCAGGGCAGTCCCAACCCAAACTTGACGGTGGAGGCTCGGTCATCAATCACGCCATGGTGCAAAAGCTTTCCTGGGTTGCATTTTGTCAATTCTGTTTCACAGTCACCAGTAACAAGAAAACCATACTGACACAGTAGCTTCTTTATTGATAAAAATAGCCCTTTATCACAGCGGGAACTTGAAGCAAGAGGAACAAGGGTCTGAATTTGGTTCCTGAGCCACAGAAATGAATGAAGGCACACTAGAGCTTAAAAGTGACAGTTCAAATTCAAAAAACTGATTATTGTTCCATTACCTTACAGCTACAAACACTTTTGTCAGGAAAAGGTTGCAGTATTTAGTAAATACAGCATGATGTTCCTTTCACAGACTTTTGAGATGACAGATAATAGTCAAAATACATCAGATACGAATGTTGTCATTTTCCACATTTGGAGCCGGAGTCTGCACAGCAGCACGCTTGACCAATCATGAGTCATTCCCAGCTGTCAATTATGACATTTCAACCCATTTCTTAAAGCAACACAAGAACAAAAAATGTGTATCTGAACAAACATCAGTGTGATAAGGACTTTCTACATTTTCAGTGTTTGAGTTTTTAGTTTGATCCATGTCCCATCCACTAACATGGAGGAGGTGGGCTTCATGACCTTTACTGCAGCCAGCTGGCTTCACTTTTGGGAAGCTGTCATATCGTCGACCTTTATTCACAGTCTATGGTCTTAACAGGATGTGAACACAGATCCCCAGAGGAAATACTACCACCTATTGAAAGATTAGAGCATAACAAACCATAAAATTCACATCTGAACAATAGTACTGTTCTGTAGTGGTCCCAAAACGTAGTTGTATAGAAACATCGGTTATGTATTCAGACACCCGACTCTGCTCATGGTAACATTACTGTTGTCTCCATGATCGATCTTTGTGTCTGCCGCTGTGGAGGCTGCGTTGCCCCTTGTGTTCGTCTTTGGGGCTCCCCAACCATTTTTCAGAGTCAAATATATCATAACAATATTTGGACAAAAAATCAAACACTAGAAGACTGAAGTTGTCCAGTCGCAGCTACAGGGAGTAAACATCACAGTCGGACATGATGCAGTAGACCCGCGCAATTTCGACTGCTGCACTCAGCAAGAGTTGCCACTCACCACTTAAAATGAAATGGTGACACATCTATTATTCAAATTTCAACTGAGAGTGTAAACTATTAAACTAGATCTGACCGTTGTGAAAGATCTCAGGGTTCGCATTACCCAGAAAATGTGAGGATGGAGGACATTTTCATAGAAGACATATTGACATGTCACAGTAAGAAAGGTGTGAATAACAATATTAACGGAGACTGAATTCAATTTGGCTGCTGTGGTTTTCAGATCCTGATATTGTAAATGTTCCCTGTCACACTACCATGGCTTACTGTGATGATTGAAAAGAAGAGAGTCATTAATGATATCAGTGTGACCTGTGCTTTTTCTACTAAGACAAGTCAAAATGTAAATGGACTGTATTTATATGTCACTTTTGTAGTCGACCACTCAAAGCACTTTACAGTACAAGTCACATTCCCCCACTGAAACACACACTATTTCTATCAAACACCATTCATACACTGTCAGCACAGCCATCAGGAATAATTTGGGTTGCATTATTTTGCCCTAGTGCCCAAGGTCAATACAGGATGTAGACTGGATGTGCTGGAAATTGAACTGCCGACACCCGCTCTGCTTCACAGCAGAGCGGGTGAAGCCCCATGTATGCTGTGAAGAAGGACTTTGGTCAGCTTGCATACAGCATTCATTCACGCAGTGGGCAATCACTATAGCTGCCAGTATGACTGGTGGTTTAAATCAGGATACAACTGATAACATATTTTGTCAGCAATAAAAAAACATATAATTGAAGCATCTGTAATTAATATTTTTACAATAATAATTCATCAGCTAATCAAGTCACAGTGACATACATAATACATAATATATAATACATAATTACAACCTAAATGTGCAGCTCCCATCAGCTTAACAATGACTTTGACTTCAGTTTTAAGCTGTCAAGTGTCCCTCCACTCTCACTGCTCTCACAGCGTCATTTTTTAACACTAAAAAAAGCTCTTAAAAAATCCCTGACAGAGCCAGCGACTAGCAGCTGAACATGGTGGAGCATTTACTTCAGTGCCAGAGACTTTCCTCAGGGGTCAAAAACAGCCTAAAAGACAATAAATATTGGACTCACTGTGACCAGGTGCCCAAAATCAAAAAAAAAAAAAAGTTTCAAAATCGTTCAACTCGATTCTGCTGCACCAACAAAATCTGTCATTTTAAATATAAATCATGAATTATTTTCTCAATTATGTTTTCAGTCTAACAGAATAATTGTTATAACTGTTAATTGTTACTATTTTACATATTTTCCAAAGCCCCAGATGACATTTCTTCACATTGTGTGTTTCGTCTGTCCAACCACACAAAACCCAAAGAGAAACAGAGACCTTTTTGCATGTTAATTATTTTTCTTGATAAACAATACAAATTGCTCAAAGCACTTTTTGTTTAAGGATTATTAAGTTAATCATCTAATTGTTTCATTACTAAGTGGAGTTTCCTTCTCCAACTTTTTATGTCACGACATAAAAATTTAAAAGAACACCACAAGTGTTGTTGCTGTGTGTGAAAACTGTCACCACTCAAACCACAAAACAAACTGGACATTAAGTTCCTCATTTAGCTCCTTCTTTACCTGTCTGGTAAAAATGGATCTGAAGTTTTGGTAATTTTTCAACATGGTTGGCAGCAGGAGGAAAAGCAGAGGAGAAAAGGGTGGACGCCAAACAAAATGGCATCAGATTATAGTTGTGTTTACTTTCAAAGAGCTGGGAACAGTGCTCCTCAGGCCATTATCTCACACAGGGTATAGCCTGCTCATTTCGCTATGCGTGGCTTTATGAGCGAGGAACTCCAGCTGCCATCACCCGTCTCCTGATACTCATAAAGCCTTGTGTTGTGGGGCCATTCCCTGTAATTGGTTTGTATTATACAGTATGTTCTCACTACGGACCAGAACCTGCATCTTCAGCCATTTCACTAGTTTTTGGGTGTTGAATGTTAGTATCTTTCTCCTTTGAAAGTAAACTGAATCACAGCAAATGCTTCAAAGTAGAAATGTGTCTGTTGTGCATGAACCTTAAGTCATTGTTGCTGTGACAGATGTGTGACGGCCCCCTCCCACAGCGATTCAAGGATTCCTCCTGAGTCTGTTCTTAATTGGGAGGAGAGATCATTAGTGTGAGTGTAGCCCTCTGATCTTTTTTTAAACATTTTATAATAAGAAGCGGACCAACTTGTTTCCGTTGAGAGCCTGTCTGAAGCCCACAAGATTTAAGTCCTCTAAATGACCGCCTTTGGTCCTTAACTGAGATGTCTCCGCTTCAAGCAAACATCACTCCCGTTTCTCTGACACCAGTAACATGAGCGGCGCACAGTTTCTGCAAAACCACCGGGCAATTAGAAGGGACACGGAAAAGTTCAAAACACCATTATCGCACTGTCCTAAGCGACACATTTGATCCCTTGAATGGTGGCCAAGAAGTAGGGGGCACTCCTCCTCTTCAAGGTGAACCGTCAGCTTTGTGTGAAGGTGGTGACAGGACGGACACTGGGACACTTAATGGGTCTTCATTATGTTAATTACAGAGGATATATGGAGCGAGGAATGAAAAACGGGTCACACTGTTGTGCGATTCTGTCTGAATGAACCACTTTAAGCTTTCTGATGACCTTGAAACTAGCCTGCGAAGGGATGTTGCATATCGCTTAAGTGAGCGGGAGTGAGTGCATAAATGTTTTGAGCTGTTTTACTCCATTTTTAAATCCTCAACATCCTTACAAGCTGATAATCTGTTTCAATCTCCTGATAATCTCATGTTTCCTGCCTCGTTAGAAGTTAAAGAATATACCACTTGGTGTACTTTCTGAAAGCATCACACTCCGACAAACACATGCAACATTTCTGTGGGAATGTGTGTGTGTTTGTGTGTGGTTTCCTGTCCACTTCACTTTATGGATGCCTGCACTGTCAGCAAGACTCGCTCTGCCCTTGCATCTTAATAAACACCATCTGAGTTGGCTGCTTGTGTATAATATCTGTCAGGCAGCTGCCACCCAGTGATCCCAGAAACTCTGACCTCTGCCCCCGGGGAGCCAGCGATGGGACATCGCGGAGACAGGGTGTCTTCTCCTGTCGATCCATGCAATGATACGCCTTACACCCTTGTCCCAGTCCACTCACAACTCAAACGCCTTGCCACTCTGCCCTATGCATTGGAAATGAGACAGGGCCGCCTTACAGGATGCAATGAATAGTCAGAAGGATGGGATAAACTCGAGCCTTGGAGATGCCTGTCACAAAGATTGATGGTTCCCTGGAATTTGTTGTTGTCTTGCCAGTACTATAAACTTTTCCCTGCTGAATAATTGAGTTCTTCTGCTGAAGAGTCATGTCAGTCTTTTTATAAGTTTACACGCAGGCACTTTCAGGAGTGTATCTATCGACTCCTCACTGTCAGAGTAGGTGAGGATAAAAGAAAGCTGAGGTTGTGCTATAACAGCTGATGTACGACATACAAATGAGATTTAATACAAAGGCTTCATTGATCAAAAAATATCAAACTAAAACTTGCATTTGTTTGGTCTGCTGTTAGCTATATCCGACTTGTATTACATGCTATTCAAATCGCCTTAGTTGTTGCTCGCTGCATGGAAACTAAAAATCACAGCCATCTGTCACCCCTGCCTCCAGACTCATCACACCTGATGTCAAAACTGATGTTAGGAAAATGACTTCTCTGCATGGCTAAAAATACTTTAACATGCCACAATGCCACTATGTAAATTTGGGATTTTTAATTTTGGCTTTATAATTGCTTAAATAATTCACTGTCAAAATCTCATCAAACGAACGCTCTGTCAACAGACTGATATGTTTACTAGAAAAGAACCATAAAGACAGCAGGGAATCTTTCTTTTTGAAAGTTATCGGTCTCTGCATCTCTGTATCTCACAATGGAACATCAATGAAGTACCAGAAAAAACAAGGTGACGGCTGTATACATTACCTTGCAAACAAAGGCAGGACTTTATCCTGTTTCATCGCTCTACTTTGCCCATTTTCAAGTTGTTTTTTGATGTACACACACACATATTCGCCAAATGAGACTTTGCTTTAGGGTCTACGGGTCTGTGTGGTGGAAAAGGTTCTGATTGTGTAAGTTGTGAGGAATAGAAAGAGGTTATTCAATTCCAGTTGATATATGACATTAACAACTTCGATCAAATGCAAAGATTGCAAGTTTTAATATAGATAAAAACTTTAAATTTACGTCTTAATTGTATCACATGCTACTAAAACGAACTTACTCGCTGTTCTCCGCATGGAAAGTGTAAAAAATCACAGCCATCTGTCACCCCTGCCTCCGAGCTCATTGCACCTGTTGGAAAAATGACTTTTCCACATGGCTAAAGATACCAGGTGTGCAATGAGTGAAGGCCCGACTTTGTCATAGGTTAGCGTTTATGACAGCCCATCTTAACATAGCACTATTACCACCACTGCATGAGCCTTTCAACAACTACATGAAAACAGACCAAACCACTGTTTCTCCCCTCCTGAAGCCAATTAAGTACATGATTCCAACAAAGGTGAGGTGTTCCCAGACAAAACCTAATTAGCGCCAGCACCGTAGGCAAGCAAAGCGATAATTGGTTATTAAATTGCACGAGTTATTGTGTAAATACGTTTACCCGCCTTTACTGTGTGTATTTATATAATTGTGTAAGGTAAGATGGGGTTTATTTAATTTGGAAATGTGGAAGTTAACTTCCTGTTGCAATTATCTTCACATTTATAAGCTTGTGCTCTCACATATTGAAACAGTGAGAAGGTTTGTTCATTCAGCTGTGTGTGTGTGTGTGTGTGTGTGTGTGTGTGTGTGTGTGTGTGTGTGTGTGTGAGCGAGAGAGAGAGAGAGAGAGAGAGAGAGCATGCTAAACCATGCCCACCTCCCACTAAACGCTGTGATTTAATTAAACATGTAGCTGCTCGCTCAGAGTGGAAACATGTATCGCACCGAAACATTTGAGATAATTTGTCAAACTTTTCTCGTGCAGGGGCCTTCAGTCACGCAGGCCCTAATCCCTATACCTTTAAGGACCAGTGCTTTGGCAGTTATTCTCTCTGCCTGTTCATAAACACACAGTCAGTGGGGAAATGTGGCAAAGCACAACTCTGTGGAAAACGCTGATGTGATTGCCTTTGCACTCACTGCTGGTGGATTTTGATTCACACTCCATCTCACACTCCACTTCTATGTTTATCTGTGTTTTATAGCGAGTAGTATATTTTATAGTTTATTTTAAAGAGCAGAGCATTTTTGCTTGCATGCTCTTTGAGACCAGCCTGAAAAGACCGGTTTGGTTTCTTTGTGGAGTCCATTTCAATCATAATCATGTACATTTAGATGGTACTATTCCACTATATCATACTGACAAAAGGCCACATTTAATCCAACAATAACATCAGTCATTAAAATAAGTCATTTTGATCACTTTGATAGTCCTTTGATAATCTTTCACAAACATTATCTTAGCTAAATACCTTGCTAGCTACCCAGCTACATTCATTAGAAATATAAAAACTGACGATTCAGCTGTACAGGATTTTGCAAGCTGTGGACAACAATTCTCAAAGACACCAACTCTTAAATCGAATTATTCCTTTGGTCGAGATTAAAATAAACACTTGACAACTGCAACCAGCACAATGTGATCAACACTTTAAGTCACTGTATATGCTGAAAAAGCATATACAGTGATGGTGCTTTTACTTTTCTGTTTTTGCCTGAACTGTTGTGTGTACTCATTGAGATGAAAATGTCTCACACAGGAAGTGGAAATCAAATAATCTGCCGAACCAAACACATCTGTTCCTTCTCATCCCTTTCTGTAAAATCTGGTATTTGGTGACTCCATATTCATCATGATGCATCCTGCTGGTAGTGGTGGCCCAGTGGCAAACATGTGATAAATAATTAAGATTAAAATTAGATATCTAATCCCAAACATGTTTCAGCTAAAGATGCCCAAATGTGGGTAAACACTCCGTTGTTACTATTTGCAGCTTGTATGATGAGCATTTTAACATGCAAGTTTGGAACACATTGTGCATATGGAGGGACGAGCAGGGAAGTGGAGTATGTCGGAGAATAGAGACGAAATCTGAAGTTAAAATGTTTTTGTGTAAATCATTGTTACAGTTGAGGTATGAATGTCTCTATCACATTTCATCAGCATGTGTTAAGCTATTTCTGTCTTAACCAAATAGTTTGTACATTGCGGCATTTGTTTAAACCACTAGTTTAAATGTTATCCAATAAATATTTGCTAAACTTTGGCACATTATTCAGTGACTGAGCAAAAACAGTTTGTTGTTGTTGTATCTAATGATGCACTGAATACCTTAGTTTTGTCGTACAGGGTGTGGTTGTCCAAAAGCATCCGCCGCTCGAATCGAGCAAAGCTCCTCAGGTCTCTCTCAAACTGCTGTGGGAGAGAAGGATCAATAGTCAGAAATCAAATATCTGTTTTATTTGTGTCTTCATATGTGACTGAAAGCAAAAAGCTCTTCCTGTGGGAGTTTTTAGCTTTTTACATCATTAACAAGAAGGTATTTGGATATTGCAGGCACTTGTTTATAATATTATACACTTGCATGACTTTGTATACATTTTCAATATATCAAGATTCTATCAAGGTGATTTAGTTTTCTGTCCTTGAGGGTGTTCTTGTGCCCGGGCAACATTTTATCACATGGTGTTGGCCAGACAATGAATTATCAATCATCACAGCAACTTGTACTTTTTGCTGTTGTTCTAATCATTGATTGCCCCTGAGGCTACCTCACTGTCATTCAGTCTCTATAATCCTTCATACCCTGGAGCCGGTCCAGCCCAGCAGTGCATAAGCGTAACGATCCAGAGGCGGTGACACCAGGTCCACACGCACAGCCCTCCAGCCCCTGTCGTCTCCCTCTGCACTGTTGAGACCTCCCTCCACTTTGCTTGCCTTCAGCCTCAAGATCAGGAAGCACTTTGCAAAGTGATCCATAGCCTCAAACCTGAGGCTGGGAAGCTTGGACCATTCAAAGGTGGAGGCCTGGTAATCATAATACAGCAAAATGCCCTGGTGAAGAGAGAAAAACTAAGTTTAATAGCATGAACATCTGTTAGGTTATCGATTTATATCTACTGCAGGGTTTATATATCCTATTAATAATTTTATCAATGCAGGTTTTCCCTTTATAGATTCTTGCTTTTCCGAAAACATCAGATGGACACATAATGCACAAACTAGTCTATCTATAACAATTAAAGCACAGGCATACTTGTTGGATAATGCAACTAGAATTATGAAAAATGCTTTCATGGGTTTAGGTGAGTGAGTTTAAGAAGGACTGCCACTCGATCAAGCTTCAAGGGAGCATCCAGGAACCCTGACAGCAAAACCCCTGGTCATCAGGGCAGCCACAAACCCAGCTGACGATCACAGTCTGAAAGCTGCAAGGTGTTGATCCCGACGTTGATCTTGAATTTATTCCGAAGCTGAAACTAAAGTAAGGATGTCACATCTGAAGTGATGAGGTCAAAAGGATTTGGCACAAACATTCACTTTACCGAATTTGATGGTCAAAGGTCAAGATAAATGTGACCTTGTAAAATGTGTTTTTGGCAATAACTTAAAAGTTCCTCAGCTAATTATGAGAAAATACATGTATACCAGTATAAGCAGGTATGCAAGTTCTCTCTGCCACCTGGAAGTAGTTTTTAAGTTTCTTTATATTTTCGATGTAGCAAAAGAAAAAATTGCACCTATTTAAGTCATTAAGTCTTCACTACAAACATCATTGTTTGTCCCAATTTTCTTTCTCTCTGTTTGTGTATCCATTTGTCTGCATTCCATCTTTTTCTCATCAAATCATCAACTCATTTCAACTGAGTGTAAAGAAACCGGCTCATCACTGCGCTCTAAACCAGATCATCAGGTAACCTATGGGGTACAACACTTTGCCCAAGCATTTACTTTTAGATAAATTTGCATTTAAAAGACTCAATTACTTGAACACTGTTCAATGTTTACACTGAAAAGCACAATTACTGTATGGCTTGATGTGTTTTGCTATGTGTTCTTGGAAAACAAAACAACTTCTCTTTTGTCTGTAGGGAATATTGTAAAAATCTGTCCTATACATCCATTCTAAAGTATTCTTCATTAATGTAGGCCTATATTTGAGTTTTATTGGAACAGCCCTGTCTTTGAAACTAAAAACTTAACTTTAACTTGACCTTAACTGCAAGAGCCTTGTCACAAAGCACAACCCTGTTTCTTGATTCATTATAAGATCATTCATAATCACACACAGTTTCAATGCTGTAATTCTGCTTTCAGAGCTGCAAGTCTTACAAAGTGTTATTTCTGTCCATGAGCACTGCGGCTGTCTTTAAAACACTTCTTAATCTTGATGATTAGAAAGTTTAGACACAGGCCTTGAGGTATTGGACATTGTCATGTTAAGGTTATGTTTCACTGAGCAAAGTAGTTTTTTTCCAATCTTACAATTGTGAGAGGAAATATAAGAGAAACTTTCTGAGAAAGATGTCTGGTGGTGGTGCTATAGATTATGGAGGACTTTATTAATCGATTGTTATTTATTTTCACTTTTTAGACATGACAGCGCTATGGTTTTTAATAGTTGCATAGGAGTCCCTCAGTCAGTTGGTGCACCCACTGGGGCCAAGACTGAAATATTAAAACTGCTGTGCCATGAAATTTGGTGCACACATTCATGGTCCCCAGACAATGAACTCCAATGACTTTGGTGAATGTCAGATTTTTTATTTAGCATTTATATTGATATTTGTGGTTCTCCAAGGATAATTTGTAAAAGCAAATAGTAATTCCCTGACATCATCAGGTCAAAATTTGTATTTGTTGAATCCTTTGGTTTATCACCAAATTCCTGCAAAACTAAGGACACTCCCATCAACCTAATCAGTACTTTGTCCTGATTAACTAATGTTATCATGCTAAAATAACTAACCTAACATGGGGATCATGCAAAATATTACACTTGCTGAATATCACCATAAAGCATGATAGCATGCTGACAAGTATAGCACTGCTAGCATGGCTGTAAACCAGTGGAGGACAAATTGTGGCTTCTTCTCTAAAGTTTTCTTCAATCTCCTCTGAGTAAAGATGCAAATAGAAGGCATATAAACACCAATGAACATGAAACTGGAGCATCTAATAATAATCACTGAACTACATTTCAAACTTAATCAGGTGGCAGTCAAATGGAAACAGCATACTATAAAACAATATGGCAGAAACAACAAAACTTTTTAAATGTGCCGAACCTATCAAATGCATTTCAAGTCATGTAGTGTAGCTCAAAGCATACATTTTGCATTTTGTAGTATCTTTTTCCAAGTCAGAAGAAACTTTGCTTCTTTCAGCCATTATGGGAAAAATGACTTGCCCTCAGATACAGTACTACATCAGCAAGATGAATACGTTTGTTTTATTGCTAAGAGAATAACAACTGGCCCGCAGTTAAACCAGTGCTGTAAACTCTTTAGTCTTGTTTCCACTTTGTCTCAGACATGTCACTGCTTTCAGTTTTTTTGCAACTTAATGCCACTGTTTGTGTATTTTAATAAAAAACTGAATGATCTTGTAAGTGATGTTGCAATCTAAAACAACTATGTTACAGTATATCATTACATTACATTAGCATTACATTTCATTTAGCTTTCTTTTATCCAAAGTGACTCACAAGTAAGTGCATTCAACCATGAGGGTACAAACCCAGAACAACAAGAATCATGTTGATGCATGAATGAAATCTGCTCTGTGACTTAATCAAGAGCAAAGACCAGATATAAAAATCTTCCTTTTCTGATTGACAAAACAACAAAGCTATGCTAGTAAAAGGACTCTCACTGTGTGAACACCTGCTGAGACTTGACACCAGTCTAATTTGAGCCCGGAGTGGTGAGAAAAGGAGGATGGTTGAGTGTAAGATCCAATAGAGAGACGAGCCTCCAGTCAGCCATAGTCGATGGCTGAAGCCGATTCCGTGGTAAATGGGTCCACTCCTTAGATAATGGAAATCTCTGCCAAGTGAGATGTCAGTGTGTGAAGGAGAGAAGGAGAGAGGGCCACTGATGAGAAACAAAGCTGTCAGTGTAGAGAAGAGGGAAATGGAGTGAGTGTAGGAGAGTTAGAGAATAAAGCGTTCAACCTGTAAGAGAAAGTAAGGAGTAGGTGGATGAGTAGATAGCGGGAAAGACAGATAAGGGGAGAGGGAGGAAAAGGACTGTGTGTGTGAATTGATTTCCTCCAGGCCTCGCCCTGGCTGATTATGTTTCTCTCTGGATGCAGTGTTAAAACGATTAAGATTACAAATTGTCAATTTAATCCCAGCGCCCAGTGTAATTGTTGGGATACTACTCCTCTCTCACTGGCCATAAATCTGCCACACAATCCTTAAAGAGCAATAATTGGAGAAGCGAAAGCAGTGAGCAGCCACTCTGCCTGTCCAGCCCATGACTGAGGTTGATTGCGAAACATTAACAACCTTGTCAGCGTGGCCGGAGTCGCCGCCACCAAACATCCCTGCCTGACCGTCAAACCGCACAAGTTATCAGACGAGGACAGTGTTTCCCAGAGGGCACTGATGGAGGGAGATAGCAAGGAATCCAAGGTGGTGACGGTGAAAACCTTGAGTGACACAGAGGGAGCTGATCTCAAAGAAACCACCGGCCCCCACCTCACTTTCCCTCATCTCATTATCCTCAGGGGTGGACACGTTTGTCGCGCAATTGCAGGCAAAGATTCTTGATGTCACCCTTTGCGGCACCCATGCACCACTCTCCCTCTGCAATTACAGATAACCATTCACCTTTTCGATAATGGGCAGGGAGAGGGATTCTTGAAGTTCCCTTTACATTCTGTAATGGCTTAGCTAAAGGCAGTGACAGCTCCCACTTAGATAATGAGGCCAAAATGACAGCATAAAAGCACTTAAACACCGACTAATCTGAAATTAAAATCCCCCCGAGCCACACTTCAGACAAGTTGTGGGAGAAGGTCCGTAACCCATCTCATGCATAAGGCTGCAAATGTAGGTCACTTCATATTCCACTATTCCAGCACATACTGTATTTTTTGGTTGCTCCTACCAGTGCGTTTCTTTCTGGAATCGTATAGATGCCTTTAGAGAAAAGTATTCATATAATAAGGTGATAGTTGCACAGACCATTAAGCACCTGAATATGGATGCTTTTCGATTGATGAGGTTTTCTTGCCCCTGTGCATGCAGTATTGTAACGCTGCTTTATCTCTCACTCTCTCTTGTTCTGCCTGACGCACATAAATCTACCATAAAAACAGGACGTCGTGAAGTTCCCAGTCTCAGCATCGCCGGGGGCTGTTTAGCCCAATAGCGCTCTGTAATCATCTCGCACACAGCAGGTAATGTCAGCAAGCATCTGAGAGTAAGCTGATTCCACCAAAACTGTTTACAGAGGGAATTACAGAGGAGGACAGCGGGAAGATAATCTCTCCCCTAAAGCTTCGCCTCTGAGCGCTGAAAAAAGAAAAAAGTCAAGTGAACATGACTTTTGAAATTGTGAACTGAAAGCTGGGCCTTTTTTCCTCTTTGATTATTTACTCAGGCTCTTCTTTTTGAGAGATTGTGATGAGTGGTCACAGGGGCCAACGCAGCCACCTACATCTGCAGAGGATGAGCGAAAGGCGCTCCGATCTCATCTCGCATTCTCTTTGACTCGCAGAGAGAGGCTTCAAAACCTGCCTTCAAGTTGCAGATTACCACGCGTTAGCCTGGACCATTTGGACGGCGCTTTGACTTTGATTCACAGCTTCGACAGAATGAAAGAGCCTGATTGCCGGAATTAAAGTGCAGTGGTTTGTGTGTGTGTTTGTGCGTCCTCTCGCTGCCAGTCAAAGTAGCCCTCACTGCTCAGATTTTATTTAGATCTCAAAGTGACTAACTCTGTGTGACTGCAACATAACCTCAGCTGTATGGGCAGCTCTGTCTGAATCATTTACTCAAGCTAAAGGGGAAGCTCTCCAATTCTTAACCGCAATGACTCGGAAAGCAGAACAATAAAGCCAGGAGCTGAATGGCATCGCACTGGCGGCAATGCATACACAGCTCAGCCTTCAGAAAGAAGAACTTATACAGTATTTAGAGACAGAGATGACAGATGGATAGAGGATGAAACATCGCTCTCTCTGTCGTTCCCATTGCTATTACCAGGGCCAAGCTGAATCTCATCTGTCTGCCACAGAAGCTGGGGACTGACCTTGCCTCTGCCCCCAAGTTATGCTTTCAGAATATCAGCAGGAGGAAGGGAGGGGGGGAGGAATGAAATGATGAACCCGATTTTACAAGGACGTTTCTAGATGGATGTATTTTTAACTCCCTTCAGGCGGAAGAAGGGTGCTGAATGAGTGGGTGGGGGATGGCAGGGGTGCCCATGATATTAGGCCTGAGTGGAGACATGTTGGGGGGGACCCCAGGGCCTTGATTGCAGATGACAAGGTCACACGACTTAAGAGTCAACCTCTGCTACCTCCACTTAATCACTGTCTCTTGTGTCCTCATCCCTGCAGACCAGTCCCCTCTCCATCCCTATTCTATCGGCCTGAAAGCTTCTGGTTGTTTCACACTATCCCTTCTTATGCTCCTAAAGCCTTTTTAACACCTGCCCTACCTGCCTAATTCACTGTCTCACATCCATTATACCTCAGCCCCGCACATTCTCCAACACTTTCACACCGTCCACTCGTTCCCTCCTCCCATGGTGAATCAAAGTGGCTGCGAGAGGCTGCAATAGGTGCGAGCTTCCCGCGATAGCGTAGGAGGTAATTATCATCAGGATGGACCTCTGAAGGAGCGGAAGGGGGAGTGGAGCTGTAGATGGAGAAGGGGGCGGAGGACGGAGGATATTTTTAAACCCGGTGATGACAAAAACCAGCCGGCAGCTAGACTCCACAGCGTGGTTCTGCTCTTCATCAAACCCCTGTCTCCTCTCATGACTGTCTCCTGCTACGCATTAATCGGAGAGAGAAGAGAAGTCCTTCCACATCCACATGACCTGTATATTTTCTGTAAGGGATGCTGTCCATCATGTATTTTCATTTGGCTTCAAAGATCCAGTTAGCTGTATCATGTTAACATATATGTTCAGTGGAAACTGAGCTGTCTCGATGATAATAAGGTATTATGTATTTGTATATGTGTATAATTCCTGACCCACTGCCCAGACTCTCAGGAGACAACTATAAACTAAGGTCGTGTAACCAAATATCACAATGTTGACTCATTGGCTGTAGGTCTGACAATGTTTTATGAGTTTGTGTTTTAGTAAAATGTTACAGTGGACACATTTCATTAGGAATTAATTACTAATAATGAGTTATTTTGTCTTCTTTGAACTGTAAACCAAACAATTTATCACCTTTTTAATTAACTTTACACATAATTTAAAATCATCACTGTCCCACAGACTGTAAATAAAGGTGGGCAACATGACTGCTCACAAAAGGTGAAGGCAAAACGATTGCCACCTGGAGGCTGTCTGCAGTATAGGCCTCCTCCATGTTAGTGGATGGGACAAACTAAAAAGGACAATTTATTTGTCTCAAACATGTTTTTTGTCATTTTAGGTTGTTCTTCACACTGATGTTTGTTCAAGTGTTGCATTGGATGCAATGAAAACAAGGTTCAATGTCACGATTGACAGCTGAGACTGACTCAAGATTGGTCACATTTATCAGCAGGACCATGCTACTGTGGCTCCATACTCCGATTGCAGACTCTGGCAGTTAGAACAGGATTATTTCACAGGTGTAAGTTTGCAAATATTGTGACCATTTCTTCATAAACAGATTGTTTTTATGTGTTTGTTACAGTAGTTTCCCATCTGTCATTTCAGTCTGGCTTTGCAGGTTGTTGCAGTCCCTCAAGGCGTCTCGTACACTCCCCTTCTCAGTGAAGTTGGTTTAAAGTTTAGGTTTGGATTTTTTTTAGAATGTCTTAATACAATCCATAGAGAGACATTAAAATGATTGATTGTTGAACATGGGGTCATTCCTCCTCTCCTTCACGTAGTAAGAACATAATAGAAGCCTGTTATGAAAGAATAATGTACATTTGAACTGAAATTAAATGACCCTTCAGCAGTCTGTGTCAGCCAAATCACACAAGTCTCTTCCATAATTTATTTGTTTTATTATGGACCGTGTATGACCAGGAAAAAAACAACTGCAATAATACTCAATGTGGCTACTCCAGCCTGCTGAGGCTTCATACTATTTTTGGCTAAAATTCACATTACATTTTTACAGAACTCTGGATTTAGGCCATTTTGTACAGCACAGAAGAGAGGAGGAATAATTGCAGTGACCCACGACTCTTTCAATGTATGCAGCAGTTTCTTGTGAAAACAGTGTGTCTTTGAAATGTTTCATTAACTGAGAAAAATGTCTTAGAGTCCATGTATCTTTGGAGCGCCCCAGATGAATAGAGCTTTTCAAAGTTGATAAATATAGGCATAGCTAATAACATGATTATTTGCTGCATAGCACTGCAATAATTAATGAACGGAATCAGTCTGTGTTAAAATCTCTGCTGTGAACAACTATTAAATAGAGCTCTTGATCTGATAATGTAAAGTATAAATAAATAGACATTTTTAATAGAGAAGAAAACGGTGCACTCTCAGTGTGAAAGAGGAGCCTTTTGTCTCGTGTATGTAAAACCTCTGGCAGTTTCAGAAAAGTCAAATTTGCATTCTACATGTGCACAACAAACTAATGAGAAAATATGAAGTTCAGGTTCTTCTTGATTATTTTTTAATAAAATTCTGCTTCCTAAAAAATGCAATAAGAATGTTCTTTTCACAGTTTAACTGCTTTATACTTCTACAAATATCACACGTCATTATTCATTAATGGAAAACAACCATGTCTATTTCTGTTATAATTCCAAAACTTTGCTTATTTGCTTCTGATTCATATTTGCCAGTTATTTAACTAAACTTCCAATTAATGAGTTTAAAACTGAACTTGGAGAACTTGTTATTTTCTCCTCTCAGGTGCATACAACAACTATGTTTACTCTTTTTTTTCCTTTAAATGCAAACTGTGCTGTCAATCAATTGTGAATAATCTTGTAAAACCTAAATGCTGGATGAGGTAAAAGCGGTAAAACATTTACAAACATGATCGCACTGGACTTCTATTTGCAATATTGTGATTAAGACCTTAGTTTAACATAATTAGACAAATGTGTATACAAACGTTGGGTTTTAATTAGACACTTCTGCACAGCATTGACATTTGTCACATTACTTTGATATAAGCAGCAAATAACTGAGTACAGCCAATAATTAAACCATTAGCTGTATGTAAACAAAACTTGCCATTAACATCGTCTATTTCTGTTTTATCTCTTGTTCACACATTTTCTCTCTCTTCTCATTTCCTACTTCCAGCTGCCATCCTCCTCCTTTTCTCTTCTCTCTCCCACCTCTTCTATTTTTCCCAACCATGTACCATTAAAGGATCCATTTTCCATTAAGGGGTCTCCAGTGCTGCCCATGATCCTTGACAGACCTGCTAAAGTTTTTTTTTTTCAAGAAACCTGCTAAATTGTACTATTTCTCTTTTACTTGTTCGTTCACCTTTTCAGTCTCCTTCCATACAATCAGAGGCCGGACCACATTTCTAAGTTTTATGATATGGCTGCAAGGACACAGTTCTGGATGATGGAAAAGTGTCAAACCCCATTTAATGACTTATCAGCGAAACATGCAGCATGCAGTGAAGTCAGAAACACAGTATGTCCTTAAGGCAAAAAGTATCGTCAGTTCTTCATATTTTTATCTCTGGAAAATCCTCCAGTGTCCGACAGTGAAAAATGAAAAGAAGAGTGACTTTCAGATTAATGAGGCTTTTTACAGTTCTTTAAAATCTAGATCACAGAATACACAGTGACCACCGGGATGTACTTTTTCTGTCTTTTTGTCATTTACTCAGAACATTAAAAAATGATAGCACAGCATGGATGCCTATGGTGTCCGGTCATGTATATTTAGCAGTTAGACACATATACATCAATCTGCTGGGTGCAGCAGAGAAAAGGGCTAAAGAGGTGATTAAAGAATATCGTCAGCCAATCATATTACTCAATCACTGTGATGTATGACAGCTCAATTAAACACAATTCATGCTTCTGCATCGAAGCTATGCCGTCGGTACGCATGAGGCCCGAGCATTCATAGTTGTGCATAAGTGTGTGTGTGTGACACACCGACTTTTTGCTTCCCTGTCCCTGACTATCATGCAATTCTTGTTACCATGGTTACAGCTTGCCTGCTTACGTTGGTTACACATGTGTGAGCAGACTGAACACCATCAAAATGACCAAGACCATCAAAAGGGATTGTTTTGGGTAGATTGTTTGGTTTTTCACACATACAGAAAGCCGTTCTGTGTTGAACAATTGCAGTGTTCAGCTTTTGCTCACTTAACTAATTATAAATCATAAGCTGAAACTGTGAAAATAGGAGTGCCGTTAACTTGACATTAATTGCAAAAGAAGTTTAAGCACCATGTTAATTAGGAAAGCCAATCCTAATTCGTAAATCAAAGTTAAGATGTTCGCTGTCTAACAATTCTTTGGTAGACGAGACCAACCTGAACATAATTTCTAAATTTCTCCATCACCCACCGCGAGTCCTCCTGAGTAGTGACCGAGCCCAACATGAGCCCAAATAGGGGTTTTGATTTTTCACCGATGGGACAGGTTGTCACGCTATATTCTGTATGTATCGTCTGCACTTCTTTGAAGAGCAAATTGAAAATTCCAATTTAAGTTCCATGATCAATAGAATAATTAATAACTGACTGTGCATGTAGCTATCTAGCACCTAATGTTAAATTACAAATTATAAGAAATCTGATAGGACAGGGTATAAAAACACAAATGGCATTTTAATTTTGAATGTAAAGCAGTATAAAGAAACACTTTAGCACTATAGCAGTATATACAGTTATTTTGTCCACCCAATTGTGCCTTTATATTTAGCTTATTGGCCTAAAATAACTTAAACCACAAAAATGTGTGGATTCAAACCCATATGAAGACCCACATTTTACAAATTGTGAGAAAAACACTAAATTTTATTGACATCCTCATTACTGACCTTGAGTGAATAAAACACAACTAAGAGCATACTTACTTGTTGTTTGAATCTGTCGACGATGTCTGGTAAGAGACTCCTCTCCCTCCCCGGCTCTGGTGTGGTCACAATGAAGTCAACATCATGACCAAACTCCTTCCCCCTGGAGATGAAAACATAGCACTGATAATTACTCACTGTGACAATGAGAACACTAATCATTCATTCACAGTCCCTAACTGATGAAGAGGGAAGGAGGCGAACAGAGCTATTAAAAGCACAAGCTAAGCTAATAACACTTTTCATTATTCAGACAAGTCATTGCTTACTGCTTGTTGTCTCAGCTGTCAGAACTTTTATCACAGTCATCATAATTTTTTACTTGAAGCATTGTCGAGCCATATTCAACCTGAAACAATGTATTGTCGCTGTCAGCTCAACTGCAGGCGCAGGGTGTTCCAGTACGGTAAATGTGATTTGTGAGGTCACAGTGACATTGACCTTTGAACACTAGAATTAAATCAATTAGTCCATGACTCCAACTGAACATAGTAAATGTGAAGAAGTTCCCTCAAAACGTTATTGAGATATTGTGTTCACAAGAATTGGGACTGACGGAGGACCCAAAACCATAATGTGCCTGGCCACTGGCTGTCACCAGTGAGGTAGACTTATTTTAAATGAGTGTATATGAAGCTACTGTATCACTGTTAGACCGACTTTTGTAATAACTCATGCTGCTGTGACCTTTGATGCCAGACTGTTCACTCATGAAGACTATAGAGTGCCAGTGTCTGAGATATTCTCTCTGTAAAGTGTTCTGACTGTCCTTATATTGTTATTCAGACAGGAGACAAACTACTACCTTGTCCTCATTGGAGTTTGGTATAAAAGGCTGGGAAGGGTTAAGAAGATTAGATACTCTTTCTCATGTATGGGAACAGTCTGTTACCAGAATAAATACTTTAATTTAAATCAATGGCGACTGACAAATGCTGGAAATAAAAGACCCTGTTCAAGAAAATAATCGATGACCGGCTTAATGCCTTTAATGCTGTTATACCATGCAGGCAGTTGTACCTGGGGCGAACTATTGGGTTGCAATCACATCATTTATTCCTCCTTTTCCCATATGTGCAGATCCGTGTCCAACTTGATCCACATGACCATCGGCGCAGAACTACACCATCAAGTGAGACAACATGAAAGAACACGAGGCTGCAAACACTGTAGTGGGCTAAAATAGAGGACGGGATAAGCCCAGATTGTTTTGCAGCAATGTCCACTAATATGGTATCTTAGGACACAGAATCAATATCAACTCTGTGAGCAGCACATTTTTACAATAGCCAACACTGTTTTGCAGTCAAGTGCAACTACAGTACACGATCATCTGATTTGAGCAATGGGGTCAGTGCTGAGAGATTTAAGGTGAATACCTATGAACAGAAATATTAAAGTTGGGTAGAAAAGTCCCTTCAAAGATCCATGATCAGCTGCTGCAAAAATGCTAAACTTTACATCCATTAAGATAGGAATAGACTTTTCTCTATCTATCTAAAGACGTTTTCAGACAAGACCTGCGGTTAAAATCAGGGGAATTCAACACATCCTCCTCAATATTCATGCGAGAGGTGGAGCAGCCGTGTGCAGCAGGCAGAGGCAGGAAGTGACGTATTAACTCCGCTGCCGAGATCACGTGATCGTGTTTACAGCACCAAGACACCGTCGTCAGCTCTTATCACCACAAACTCTCTTGACATCTTTGTCGGTGTCTTCTACCTGTATGACACTGCTTTTTCACTGGGAGATATTTGTTTTGTTTTTTAATTTAAAATTTTGCATCTTTGCATTACTCGCAGTGAATCCAGCGGGGAACCCTGGACCTTATATGAGGAGGTTAGGCAGATAAAGTCTGCAGAAACTACGGAGCATCTCACTCCGACAATTCACACATGTACCTCCTCCGGAGAAAATACTCAGGAACTGTGGAGTCCAGTGCATGTCTGAAAGCTGCTTTTGATACTGGCAGCAACAACCTGGTAACAAGCTGGCATCTCCTGCACTACAGGAGGCAACTTTGAAGAACAGAACGCCACAGGGTGATAATCATGAGCCATTTGCAGAGACTCTGGATATTTCTCTCTTGTATGTATGGCTGACCCTCTAAAGGTGAAAGAAATGAAGTAGTACAAAGGCCTGGAGCCACATTTTTGCATGAAGCCCGATTCTTCTGCTCAGTGGACTTCTATTTGTTTTAATGTACTGTGTGTATATTTAGAATAGATACTTTTTATTGATGTCAATCTCATCATTAAAAGGGGGGGGGGGGGGCTGTGGGGTCATTTATATGTGAACCAAAATGGCAATCAGAGAGCACATACCAAGGCCAAACAGTCCCTTTGAGAAATCACATTCAAATTTATTAGATCCAGATTTTTATTTGGATCGGCACCAAGTTGGACATAATTCATAAATACAAATCCCCTGAATATGCCAAATTAATACAAAAAATTTATCAAGATCCATGAAATTAAAAAATAATGTTGAAAAACATCCGATCTTGCAATGTTAAAGAAAGTAAAAATAATTCTTGGATCCGCCCCATCATCCAGATACATGACAAAATGTTTCATGGTTATCTGTCCAGTAATTTTTGCGTAATGTTTAAGAAATTCTTTCTAGAATGTTGAGAGTTGTTCATTCTCTGAAGATTTACAGACATGATGTGGTGGATCAATTCTCTTTACATCATGCAGCATTGAGAGAAAACCCACACTATTGTTCTCTGACAGAATTTCAGATTGTCTTGTCTAATGTACCCTCAGAAGAACAGTTGCAGACTCATTACATGTTGATCAAATTGGCCAGGTCATCCAGGTATTAACAAGGCCCTCCTGAGTAAAATGGTTACCTCTCAGTTGATTGTCATCTGGCTATTTGACAGCATGAATGAGTATCACAGAGACATCATCTGACTAAGCCCCTAAAGATAACATCGGCATCATGTGATATAAAGATCACAGAAAATCAATACATTTCCAAGTAAAAAACTGAAATTACAATATTTAATTCCCACAGGAATCATGCTAACTAACAAACAACAACAAAGCCTTGTTGGCGGAGGTAATATCGCTCAATCGTTGTTATAATAAAACTGGCTTTTTTTCTAACCTTTCACAGCCATTGTCCAGTCAATACAGCTTTAATTTTTTACAGAAGAATGTTTAGTTGCAAAAAACCATAAACAAACTTGTGCTTTGAAGGTCATAAGAGGAGCTGATTTGATTGGCTGTCACTGAAGCCGGCTCAAACTCCTCCTCCTGATAATGTGTTCCTCCTACTAGCTATATATTCATCATGTTCCAGGCACTTCTCCAGACTGGTCGGTGCTGTGCCAGAATTGTGCACGTGCACCTCCTGTCAGCACAATTGCAGAACAGCAGTTGGCCACACCCACCTGTGTCTACACACTGTGCATTCCTGCCGACGCACAAATTCAAAAGTTTTCTATGAAGTCTCAATAATTCAAATCATCAAAAAACGCTCCACAGGCTTTATTTTGTAGTCTGATGTGCTCTTTGGCATTTGAGCAAGATATCAGGACCATGATGTCTTAAAGTAAAGCGGTGATAAACACATGTAAGTCAAAATGAGTAAATATGACGAGTGAATATGTCTGTAAGTGAGTCCTGTGATCGACTGGCCACCTGTCCTTCACTCAAGAAGACAGGCTCTGCAGGATGACTCAAGCAGCAGTCAGATGGAATGATGAAAAGTGACAGTGGGCCCCTGGGATTATAGTAACCTGCTAACACATGGCAGTTTTACAGCAAACACAAACACCCAGAGCGGAAGTTACCCCTCAGATGATACACACTACATCCAAAACAGCGAACTAAAACTACAACAATCACTGTCCACACAGGCATTTTGGCTCCCCGTCCACTAATATGTCACTGGGTCTGCGTTTCGTTGTGAACAGGAATTGCTTGAATAATAGCTTATCTCCTACAGTTGTAAGTAGTTGTATAATTGTAGAATGACAAAGACAACATGGTCAACATCGCTTGCAATTGATTATCCATGTTGTGTTCTACACTGGTAGCCAAAGCAAATGCAGTTTGTTTTCTTCTGGAAGGGGGTCATGTAATAAGTGCATGAAGAATCAGCAAAGGTTAGGTCATGACCTGAAAAGACACATAATCAGCAAGCGGTTGTGAGTTTCTACAACATTGTTTTGAAACATCTCAGTTTCTGCTCGTCCAGGCTAAAATGCAGCCCTGGACGGGGCCAGCAGCATTTCCAAAGTCTCTGTTTTAATGGCTCGAAAACTAAATGTTGCGAGCAGATTTGATTCTTTTTCAAACGAAAATGTACAAGTATGCAGCAACAATCTTGCCCTCGCAAGGCTAAACCTATTTCAGCACTACCAAAAGCCCAGGCATCATTTCATAGTGATCACCTTCCACCGCCCACTCAAACACACACAAACAGTTTGATAAACAATTGCAGAAATAATGCAGACGCTAAGTGTCACACCTAACCACAAAGCAAAATGACTATAAACGTCGTGGGTGATACGGCTCAGAAGAAACCTAGGCGGCTGCGAAGCTCCGTGTTTGATGTTTCCTTGCTGCCTCGAACAAATGAGTGAAGGCAGAGAGAGAGAGAGAGAGAGAGAGAGAGAGAGAGAGAGAGAGAGAGAGAGAGAGAGAGAGAGAGAAACATTAAAGGAATGGAAGGAGGCGTGAATGGCTTGTGGGAAAGCTTCAAAGGTCACCGTGGCTAATTCAGGGAGCAAGGAAGTATTAAAAAGAACAGCCATTAGAGCTCCACAAGGCATGATAATGTTAATGGTTAGCGATAGTGGCAAAGAGCATGTACCCCTGTGGCACTGACGGACTGTCCCTGGCTTACAGGTTCACTCAGCAGATGGTGCTTTAGTCACAGTCATTTAATTTGCTCTGTGACTGTATATCATGTATCTCACTTGTCCTCATACTCAGTGGTTTTCATGTTGGCCTTTATGTGAAAAGTTTACACTTCTTTAATCAGTTGACTGGTTGACACAGCTATTTGAGAATGCATCACAGACTCCCATCTGCTGAATGAGCAGCTTTCCTCCAACACCACTAACTGGCGAAGCCGAGATTCTACAGCACTTCCAGTGCGTACAGGGCACTCAAGTTGTGAGTGAATCTCGCCGCTAGCCTCTGCTGCGCTGGCAAAACTCACTCGAGTGCACCGCATATATGTGTGCCATGAATAGCAAAAAACATCAGCGGGAGAGAGACAAAGAGACCATCAGCATAAATTCAGTTTACCTCCAATCAGCATTAAAAAAAACCTGACTTTATCGAAGCACGGCTGCTTGTGAGGGGCTGACATGGGAATCGGTGGTTGTTTGAGGTGAAGACATGCCGTTTTACTCTTTTCAGCTCTTTCCTGAGTGCACCACATAGCAGCATTAGTATGTGTCGGGTCTGTGCCTCCTCTAATTCAACCCCCTTCAGCGGAAATTAGACGACACCGTGTCAGGCACATTCTCTCCAGCAAAGAGGGTGTTTTTCATCATCTCTGCCTCTAACGGTGCACCTTCACAACACTGTTTTTATTCAGCATTTGGCATCCCACTTCTGTCAGCGGGCGATATGGCTGAGGGAGATTCAGCAGAAATTGTTAGCTCTGATGGACTGTGTACAGCAACACTACACTTCCAGTGTTTTTTTAAAATTCTAATGAAGTGCAAAGCAGAGCAGAGCAGTAGATCTATAAACGCCTGGTGTGAACTTAAGCAGTCTGCTCTTTTATTGTGCGAGAGAAAATGTTAAATAATTAAATACTTCTCCACAAAGCCCATAAAATATACATGGTTATTTACAAATTTGTGTGGACGACAGCGCGACATGTATGAATAATACAGATGTGGGGAGTGTTGCTGCGGCTGGAAATTTCACTGAATGCATTCATCTGCAGGAGGGACGGAGTGCGAGAGCTGATACAAGTAGCTGATCAGGGAAAAGAAACCTTTTGTAGTGATGCATTTCACCTTCCATCTCGCTTGTTACCAAAGTTTGCTAATGCAGAGGAACCAGGTGATATTCGAGAACAAGCAGTGTGTGCAAAGTCAACATGGGCTATATCTCATTATCTGACGCCATGTTTTTCGTGCTTTCGCCTGCAAGCTGATAATAGAGTTACTTTAGAAAAACCATGACACCCTGAACCAAACTGACAAGGATTACTTATCTCAATTGTTGTTCATGGAAGAAACAGTGCAGGGGGACTCAGCCCCAGTTCGAGGATGTGAAGGCTGACACCATCAGGCCCCTCATCAGTGTCAGTTTGAGGCGTATTCCAGACGATCAGATGTTAAATAGCAGCCGCAGCGGGGACTTCACACTGAAATAAATACAGTGCTCCGCTGACACTGTGTGAGCCTTTCACACACAGTGGTGACAGAAGCTGCGTTTTCAAGACTAATCTATTTTTAATCCCCCCCCATCCTCCCCAACAAAACCGCTTTAATAATTGTCACCCGCCCTCCACAGCTGTCCTTTCAATGAGGATAATGTCATCGGCATCAACAAATCCTCGCCATGTTGTTTCCTCTGAAGTGGATGACAGCCTGAGTTTATTCCAAAACGCTGCTTATTTCATGAAACTTTCGGGAGTTATTTTTTTGTATATGTTATCCAGAAGATGAAAGATTCGCCAGAGCCAAGTATGTCTATTTAAAGAGGTATTGAATATACTGTATGTGTATTCCCATTTTTGACAAGGGCTATCGGCTGGGAAGATGAAGCTAATAAGAGACTCTGCATCGCGCTGGAAATTATACGTAATTAAATCGAGCTTTGACAGGACTTTAGAAGTGAACATTTTCAAATATGTCACACTGAAGAGAATTAATGGGTTATTAGTGGTGCTGCTGGCATCTCAGAGAGCAAATGCACTTTTTGTTTGCACTTTTTAATAGGCCTTGCCACGCCTCCCAATATGTTTAAAACCACATCTGGAGAATCAGCTTTTCAACACGATAAAAGTAAATTACTGACTGATAATGTTCAAGTCATCATTCTTCAATTATAGCCCCACATGAATCCAATTAGGTCTCACGTAATATTCCCCGAGCCTGCACCAAACATGAGATGAAGTAAATGTCTGCCTCGTCGCACTGAGTTTGCTATAAAGGCTGTCTCACAGGCCCTTTACACTTTGCAGCACACTCCTGGCACATAAATCTTGCACAGTTCCTCCCCTTCATTCTCGATGTTAACTATCCACAATGCTCTAATCTCTTTCCTCATCTCCTTTACCACATTACCACATTTTCCTCTTGAGAAGCAGTTATTTACATAATGAGATATCATTGCAGCTGCCGTTTATGCTTTCCAAAGATGTAGGATTTTTCTTTCCTTGTGTTTTTTAAATCCCATCTTTACTTACTGGACCTATAACCACAGACAATAATGAATGTATACCCCAGCGTCAAGACACTGAAGTTCGACCATGTAACTGTTGAGATTGGATGTTCTCCCTAACATTACCCACTGGTATGCGTACTTTCCAGAATACTTAGTTGCATTTTGTATTAAGTAAAGCCATGTTTTACATACATAATAATAGTAAATTATATTTTTCAAGCAAGTTTCCCAACCCTACTACACACCATTCAAATCAGTTTGTGAGAATTATCTCTGTATATATTTGTTTGGGACATTGTGTACTCGCTCTGTGCTCTGACATTTCTTTGTTTTCTCTTTTTCTTTGCACACCACATGCCCAGAGGCAAGGGCGGCCTGCTCCTTGTGGGAGAGCCCGGTGGTGAGCTCCCGTCATTGCTGCCTGCTACTTTTATTCAACATTCAATGATTTCTTAGATTTTTCTTTATATTGTGTGTTTGAGTTGCATTGTGTCGGGTGCTGGAATGAGGTGAGTCTGCTCTGCACCTTTGATAACTACCACAAGCAGTTGCACCCTTTTCTAATATTTCTAATCAGTTCTAATATCTAACTAATACCATCACACCTTAACCACCAGGGGTTGCTCATTATAACCTGTGTACTACTGGCAACATAGAATAGATGTATAAAAAGTATACAGTACTATGCATTAGTGTACGGCATTGTTCTATTTATTTAGGTCGGCAGATCGGATCCCAGCCCATGCCAAAGTGTCCTTGGGCAAGATGCTGAACCATGAATGTCCCCTCATAGATGTTGAATGCAATAATTAAAAGTCGCTGTGGATAAAAGCGACAGCTAAATAAAATGTAATGTCATTTTTAATACTATAATCAGTATATAAATGGAACAGACGATGACACATCTCCACTTGTTTAAATGTTATGAAAGCTTAAAATTGTAGCTTTCGCTAAATTGCTGTTCAGCTCAAATCCACCAGGGCTCCATATTCAAATCCAAATTACTTTGAAAAGTCAGTCTATGATCATTTTGTACCAAAATTCAATGAAATAGAAAATGTTAGAAAACAACAAACACAGTCAAGTGAAACATTTATAAGGTTTTTAGAGAGAAAAGAGATCTTTCCCCTTCCAACACATAAAGCTTGTAGCCCAGGCACTATTAAAGACTGCGAGCTGAGCTGAGGCAGCTCTGTCACCCCTGCTGAGAGGCAAGCGCCTGTCCTTACTGCCAGACTGCTTTTAAATTATTTACCGCACACGCCACTGGTCAAGGCTGGATCTCTACAACACCACATAGCAGAGTGCCCCAAACTCACTCAAAGCACTGCACATTAAAAAAAAGAGCAACACAAAGAGCTGGCAATGGAGGGAGGCGCCGGCTGTGAACAAACAGTCACACTCAGTAGGTAGCTTTACAAGAGCACTCACCATGCACTCTGAGATTGACAATGAAATGCATCTCAGCATCCTAATGAAAAACACGAATGACCTGTGCACTCATGTTTCTATTTTTTATGATTGAGGAACCTGTGATAATATGCAATTGTAAAAGTCAAATAAATTAATTTTATTTGGTAATTATTAACAACAGGAGGATGTATTTCATCACCAACCGCTTTAAGGCATCTACCCAACCACACACACACACACACACACACACACACACACACGGTGACATCCATGCTGTGACTGTAGTAAGTAATAAGGAGTAGCCACATGGGATTTAAGCAGACCTCCTGAGACTTTTTTTATATCTTTGCATTCCCCCATGCATAACCAATATGAGGTTAACAACAGTGGAAAAGAAAATGCTGTTCTGTTTCAAGCCCCATATAAACACTGAAAGGAGGAGACAAGTTTTGTACCTTCGAAAGCCACCTGTCAGCGTTGTTATGGCGTCCGATGTGATCGCATGGACAGCTTCGTCAATAATGTTCCCAAGGGCTTGGGCCTCTGCCTTACTGACAGCCCTGGAGATGTCTTCATAGTGCAGAAAACCTGCAGGGAAAAGACCATGTGCTTATTAGTCTGGCAGTCAGCCATCAATCATAGCCATTTGCCCTGGGGAAGTGGAGAGTCATGGTGAATTAAAAGTAAGGTAAAGTGTGATGTGCTGGCAGATAGGAGGCGACTCCCGGTGCACGCCTGCTGCACACACAGGAGGATTACAGCCACAGCAGACAGACAGAGCTAAATTCTGAATTATGGATTGATGGGTATCTTGTTGATTTCATGCATCTTACTTTGTGTTTTTTCATTTTTCTGGGCGACATAAAAACCATCAATTTCCTTGTCTTTCCTTTAGAACAGACAAAGCTACACCGCCATGATATTTCTGTCTGTAGTGCAATAAAACAAATGGGATGATTCATGTTTTTGCTCTTTTAAGATTTACCGAACACAGTGGCGAGTTCAGGGTACAAACCCATTTTCAAAGAATTGCCTTATTTCTCTGCATGGAGCGGAGACCGCACTGTTCCCAAATGATGGATTATGACCAGTTTGATGAAGATGTCTGTCAGTATAATACTATATTGGATGGAGTTTCAAAGTGAATGGGAACCTGCAGTATAATGTTTTGAATAACCACCACGTGCATAGTATATACAGTACATCCAGCAATATCCTCAGCAGCAGCAAAGAAATGATGCAGAAAAATGAAAACAGCTGCATATCATTGTTTTCCTTTGAGGCATTTAACCACATACTGTATGTTAAAGGCTGATTTCTATCACATTTGAAGCTGATGTTTTCTGCATGTCTCGTTGCTCCTGTATCACTATTTTTGGTTCACTCAGTTTGGTTCACTCAGATTTGAGCATTACATTACCTCAGATAATAATCACTCTCAATTTAACTTCTTGTTCTGCATTTCCTTTAATCTCCATCCTGTTTTGGAATCAATCGACTATTTCATATGTCTTTAGCAATGGTAGTCGTATGTCTGTAGGTATAGAAACATCAGTCTGATGTCCTGTCAACCAAGTTGCAATATCTCAACACCTATTTCAGGTGTTACTGTTACTAACACTGTTTTGTTAACAGACATTGAAACACAATGACTCTGATGACTCTCCAGTGACACCAGCAATTTGAAGTTTGTGCTTCAGAGTGAAGTGACTCAATAGACATTGGACTGATGCTATTGGTGCAGACATTTACAATCTCTGTGGACTATTGTTATTGCCCCCTAACTTAACATCTAGCGCCATCACTAGGTCATATATTAAGTGACTAACACTTTGATTCAAGTCCATATACTTCAGAGTTAATTATATTTTCACCTGGAACATGGACTGATGTGAAACAGAAACAACATCTAGTAGCATAATTATACGCTTCAATGTTAGGAAACAAGATTAAGAGTCAACAGCGATGAGAGCAGCTCTGAGAGGCTGGACTGCACATCACAACAGTGCTTTGGGCTAAATGCTAACTAACAGCACTTAATTCAAAGTACAGCTGAGGCTGATGGGAATGACATTAGATTCTATGTTATTCGGTCATAAACCAAATTACTGGATTCATTTAAATTCTGACCTGAAGATGGTGCTAGATTAAAGTGAAGAGATGCAGACAGAGTTACTGCGATTCATCCTGAAGGGGGCATTTACTGTAGATCCATGACAATCAATCCATTGGTTATTGACAAATTTCTCTGAAAACCACAAATTTGATGGTAGGTCAGGAGGTCACCAAAGTAAGCAGAGTGCATCCTCAAGGGTTACGAATGTCTTTACACTTTTATGCCGATCCACCAACTAGACGTTTATACCAGTATGAGTAACACTTTTGACCTTTTGGTTGGTACAACTGTAAAACTCAGGGGATTTTCAAAGTAAATTAGTTTTTGGCCTCTGAAGATAATAGACATTTGTACAAAGTTTCATCACAGCCAATAATAGTTGTGATATTTCAGTCTGGACCCAAGTAGCTCGGTTTCTAATTGAAATGGATTAACAACCTAGTTTTTCATTGAAGTAAACAACAAACTGGTGATGCCAATTTGTGGGGAACTAGCAGTCTGACACAGACAATGTTTTACAGGCAAGTTTGGTGGTGACCAAGCTGATAGCTTCGCAGTGAGATCATATCAAATAAGCTGAAACCTCATTCAGAAGTAAAATTTTTGAAGGAGCCTTGTTGCAGCTGTGGGGCTGCTAGAATGATACTGAAGAAAACGTTACTAGCATGACACGACCAAAGGTGCAGATTTGTTCTAAAACCAGTGAAAACCAGTTTCAAGTATCACCATCATCACTACCATCGGACATCAGATCCTTCACCAAAGACAAAAAGTTACAACCATCACATCAGAGGTTAGTGCGATACTTTTTCAAAAATGTAATTAATAATTTAGTATAGCCCATGAAGGCTGTTAGAATAAATATGTGATAATCGAAATAGCATTTGGCAGGAAAAAGTTTCCCCACCCCTGCGTTACATGTACCATTAACATGCTATACAAGTTATAACACTGTGAGGAGCCTCACATAAACTTGGCGTGCTCTGGTTCCCGCTCTGCCCAGCTGATTGATGACGGCTAATTCCACAGCAGGCATTCCACTTCATAGTCACTATTCATTGATTTTTATTAAAAATACCCCTGCTGCCTTTTGCATTATGTTTTCACTGTAAACACCCTGCTGGTCACATCTCATCTCACTTTTAGAGGAAACACATTACAGCGAACAAATCACATAAGAAACCTCCTATGGGAAAGAAAAGGACAAAAAAAGAAGCTCTGAATGAGATGTAGGACTTTTCTGAGAAGCAAATTCAAGTTGTATTTGTCAGTCTATCGTTTGTGGAGTGTCAGAGTGGAGAGGGCGAAATGTTGATGTACCAGTTTGTTGCATCTGGTTTAGATGGATGCTGGGCTCTGTCAGAATGGCGCCGAATGAGCGCAGTCCTTTGCGGTACCACTTCTCCGCCGTCTTCGGTCCAACCCCAAACACACTTGTGAACAGCTGGCAGGAAACGAGGTAAGGGCGTAATCAAGAAGACATGCTCGTGAAATGACAGGCTCTCCTCAGAAGGAGTAAGCGTTTAAAGTTTTTCAAGAGCTTTATGTCCTGAAGAGACAGCAAATGTCGATCATCACAGCTGATTTGAAAGCACCAGAATAGAAAAAGCAAACAAATGTTATTTTTCCTCTACTGACCTTCAGTGTTTGATACCTTTCATCAGACAGTATTTTCTCCGCTTCAAACGAACGGCCATATTGAAGAATATCCTGCAACATATAAAAGTAAATGATGTGAAAACACTGGTGGTATCAGCATCTGCTAGTTTCCCACTTTGTTTCTGTTCCATCAGCGATTAACAATTGGCCCAAATTGCTGGACATTTTAAAGCGGTTTCCACTTAAATCAGGTTTCCTCATTTCCATTTCGTTTGAAGAAATAATGACTTTGCTGTTGTGAAACCTGGGATTAATACTGATTTTATAGCATTCATAAAAGGCCCAGGGTAATGTTTTCCCCAGCTTTTATTGTTTGCTATGAAACAACTATGTCCTGCGTTTAATTGTCTGCCTTACTGAGCAGAGCACAAGTAATTTGCAGGTCACATTTTAACTGTCTTCATTATGTGAAGGTGTCAACTCAGACAGCAGTTCGCTGGTTAATGTCCACCATCACCCGAGGGGACATTTTTAAAGTTGTTAGTGTCACAAATGAGCCTGCATCTTTGTGTTTTACAATAAGTATGCATGTGCATTTCAAGCTTGCACATGGAGTGATGGCATCTAGTTTTAATGAACCAGTGAACGTAAGATCTAGACTGTGAGTACAGTGCAGATTAAAGCAGCCTTCAGTGCTCAAAGATGCATCCACCCGTCCACCTCTGCTTTTCAACCCTCCAGCTAAGGCCAACCTCAAACGCAAGGATAATTCTTCAACACACTCCCTGCTCTGCGGGAGATGCAATTCTTCACAGTGCACAATGCTCCCTCTCACGCACACAAGCAGAAAATACATACTATCTATTCATCACCAACTCTGCCTCAGTGCTCCCAGACTTTCATGTCAGTAGGTTTATATCTTTTCCCCACTTTGGATGCTCAATAAGCAGCGAGCGGTTCAGTCGCTGCTGACAGTGTCACTCCGATGTTCAAAGGCACATCAGGCATTTTGTTTTTACTCTGTTTGGTTTCACTTTGTTTTTTGTGTCATGTCATCTTCTTGTTTTGAGCTGCGATCTGTTCAAAGAGACAACCTAACCACAAAAAACAAACAAACCAAAAAAAAACCTCACCGCTGGGCGTACGTCTGAGTTCGTGTAAGAACAACAAGAGGGAGAGGTCACTCACAGGCAGACTAATTTGGCCTCTCTGGTACATTTATGTTATTTTGATGAGTAAATCAGCCTCTGTGGTGAGAGATGTGACAGATTTTGAAGCCTGCTCCGAGAACCGCTGCGTGTATGTTAGGTTTAATGTGTCAGTGAGTTAGACTGCAGGGCTCACCTTGTTCTCCTACAGGGATTCACCGTTCTCTCCGAGCAAACATTTTTCGACACTTTCCCTGACAACCTGCCATGATGTCTGCCCTGAGCTCCAGTGTAGGTGATGGGATGATTGCCCAGCGACCCAATAAGATGCTTTTTTTTCCTTCAGAAGATGAAGTAAATTTGTGTGATGCCTGTCAGTATGTGTGCTCATGTGTGAGCATTGAGTGTGGCAAAGTTTGTGTGTCTGTGCGGGACTTGAAATATCAAAACTATTCTTAATATCTTTTTGAAAGATTGAATGCTATGTCATTTTTTTCTCTTTTTTTGACCTTCAGTAGCTCATGGCAAATGAGTTTTGAAAGTTGAAATTCCACTTCAATGTCCAGAAAGCATATTTGTGCTGATTCAGAAAGATTCAGCTACACTCTTCTTGACAGAAAAACAAACTTAAACAAATTTAAAGCAATACTGCTCCATCAAACTATTCAAAAAAGTCTAAAAAAAAATTGATCAGTGTCATATGTGCTAAGTACGACCTGCCAAATAGTTACTTTTTCTTTTATTGCAACTAAGTTTGACCTCAAGAGCAGTTTCAGGGACACATATCCATTTCATGAAGTTCTACTGTGCAGCACTAGTGGCACAAGGGGCTTGGTCTCTCATTTGGTCAAGCATTTACAAGTCCACTGGATTTACAATATTTAACAATGGTTTCTCTTACTGTTCAACTAACTACCATAAAGAAACGTGTTAATCCAACACTTAGTATTTTCTTACTTACTTTCTGATGATTACAAACAAAATTATTCTGTAAAAAAAGATCATAATTATAGAAGCATATTGGTAAGTCACATATAGCTGAACGATGGATGTGTTCTTAATACTCCTGTAACTAATCAGGTTTGTTGATATACTGTTGTTTAACTGTATTAAGGGGGTCAATATTACATGTAGGTGTGCAAAGAGCTTTAACAAACTGCTAAGTGGTCAGTTTTATTATTTCACAGTGAAGTTAGTCAGGTCTGTCAGTGTTGCAGCTCTTCATATCACTCTGTAATAAAAGTCCATAAAGGTCATGGTTTACTGCTACATTAAACAGCCATCTCTATAGTTTTTACTGTTTAAGCTCAATAATCACATCACCTACATTTAGCATTACTGCTGACAACTGGATTTTTCTGAAACTATTGAGATTGTCTTTCTCCCTTCAAGGCAGGCTCTGACTTTAGATAGTTTCACAACAGTGTGAAAATAAAGTCCAAGAGACCAGAAGGTCGTGTGGTGAGAGAGGTAATCCATACAGTAAACAGAGCATCACTTATTGTTTGCAAACAGGAGCTGATTTAAGAGCTCTCCTTGATTACAAATCCTGTCAACTCCTGAACTTGTTACAGTCACAAGGTATGTTGTCAGAACATTGTAAGAGAAATCTTACAGAGTAAAGGAATTTTGTTTTTTCTGGAGCTGAATGATGTCTTAAGTGTAAGTATCAATTCTCAATACAGGATGCATTTGGGAGACCAGGATAAGTCGTACTGAAAGTTGACAACTGTGCTGTCCTTGCAAAACGACTATTATAATCTCACTACGTCATTGTTACCATACCCATTGTTGTCAGTCTTCATGTGGCCCTCTTGCAGAGATACTATTTACCTTCCTCCATTTGTAATCCATCTAGCTCCCTAACAAAACCTTGGGTCCAACACATACTGCAATAGAGAAGAGGGCACTCAGTATTCTAATACAAATATGTGGTGGATTGAGATACTCTTCTTCTGACTTTACTCAATGGGCCTGATCTACTAAAATCCCACACACAGTAAAGTGTGCTAAATTGCATGTGTATTATGACAGATTGCACGTTTGGTTGGTGGGTGTTTTGCGGGGATCTAGTAAAAATAATTGCGCAAATGATAACAAGTGCAAACATGGTACAGGCAGTAGTATTTAAAGGAGTGTTTTGCGTGCGTTACTGGTTTCCGCTTGGAGCATTACAGAGAGCAGAGTGACCACAAGCACAAAGCGAAATTGAATGCCATGGAATTGGGCTATGTTGTTGAGCTACAGCAAAGACATATTAATATAACTCAAAGAAAGGCGATATGGGAGAGTATCTGGGAGAAAGTAAATGCTGTGGGTAAAACAAAAAACAATCAAATTAAGAGAAGATGGAAAGCAAATAAAACAGTTGGGGTGGAAGAGATTCTTCTGACCAATATTGAGCAGCAGGTGCAGTTCACTTTCTGTAAAAACACGTTCTCTCTGTCTTCTTCCTGCCGTCTCCTCCTCACCAAAATAACTGCAGCCATCTGTGCTTAACCCTGTGCCGATTAGCACCTACCTTTCAAATGTATTAATAAAGACGCAGTCACAATGTGTCTGCTTAATTAAAGTTCTTGCATCTACTCCTCCCAATATTTTGCGCACTCGGGTAGAAACGCCTGATAATGCATATTCATTGAGGAGAAAGTACTAAATAGACAGTGCGTGTTATTCTGCACGCAATCCTCAGCGCACACCGTTAGTTGATCAGCTTGCGTGTGTTTTTGCAGGTGTAATCGAGTTTGCAAACCTTTAGTAGATCAGGCCCAAAGTGCTGTGATCATGGATTAGAGAGGCTCCAAAAATACTAAATGAAAAAAGTAAAATAACCATAATATTTCCATTACAATAATCAAACCCAAAAATTGGCATTCCTGAATGCTGTGAGAGGCTGACAAGAGTTTATCACTTTAATGCATTAAGAAAACGTTTCATATGGTTAATAAACACAATTGTTTCAGCAGCACACAATTATGGATGGATTGGTTGTCAGTGCTCTAGGCCTTACCTCTATGACCCCCTTAGTATGTTCTCCGAGGCAGGGCAGATCCTGAACCTCCCCCAGACAGCGCACCACACTGGGCAGACTCTTCAGCACTGAAGCAGCTCTCCTGAAGGCCTGACATTGACCTTCAATCTCGCTGAATTCATAGCTCAGTGCCATGACTTCAAACGCATCCTATTGAGAGAGGCAGGCAAGGACATGTGAAGGGATGTAGAAGAATAATAGAAGAGAGCAGCTAAAAGCAAAAATACACATTATTTTATGAGTCATCAATTCTTTGGAGTATTTACGCAAAGGAAAGGCAGAAAAAGCCAAGCAACTAAAGACAGACTGAGCAAAAATGTGTCAGGTGTGCATTCACATGTGAGATGCAGTGACCCGGACAGGAAACCAGACAGGAAGAGAACTCCCTCCAGTTCCATCCTCCCTCCTCGATCCCCCCTGTCTATCCCTGTTCCTGTCCCTGTTGCTGTCACTGTACAGTAGGACCGGCTGCTGCGTGTTGTTTTCTTCCGGATGACCGGACAGACATTTGAAACAGGTGAACACCAAACTGGAACCTGTCATTTTCCACTTGTTCACAACAGGCTCCCCAGAGTAACGAAGGCAACGTGTTCAACAGTCCCCTTATAAAACCAGATCTAAATTAGCTAGATTCTGAAATGTATGTGCACCAAATTGCATACATTAATAAATATCTGTCCTTCACTGTGCCTGGTTACTTTCATATTGTTCAAGAAGGTGAACAAAAATTAAATCCATATCCAGGCCAAAATTAAATGTGTTCTTTCATTGCCGATGTCCCGTCCTTCCACTGAGTCTTGTGAATGAAGCAATTGAAGAGAGGATGAAAAAAGTTGTGATGGCACTTTTTATGCAATGAACTTGAATCAATTAATCTAAACTATTAATCTACATATATATCAATAGGAAAAATAATTGATCAATTCATTCCTAATCAACCAAATAGGGAGATATGTCTATTTTCTACTAGCTTGCTTCCACTGCCCAAATTTGACCAAAAACTTCAAAACATCAATGAACATCTTAGATTGAGCACAAGGTAAATCAGTCAGACTAGTGACAACAGAATCATGGAAATTTCATTTTACCACAATGTTTTAGCATTGTGTAGTTTTGTAAAATTGCTTTTAATGGGGCATTTGAATGAATTATGGCAATTTATATTTCCATTTTAACATATAGAGGCAAAAAAGAAATGATTAACTTAATTATGTGTCAGATTCAGTAATATTGTATTAAATATATGGATTTTGTCAAAATCCATTTGGTATGTTTTAAAATATCCTGGTAAAGACCAGAGTAACAAATACAAAGACTGTTACTACTGGGGACCATTCCACATCATTTACATTCACATTTTAAGCAATGGATTCCTATTGTCGAGAAACAACTTGACTGTCACTCTAACATTGGCATGCAGCTGAACATGTGGCGCCGTGTTCAGCTCGGCCGCTTCACGGTTTGCTGCTGCCGCTGAAGAGATGAGCTACTGTTGCGGAACGAAGTGGAGGAAAACATGTCACCACAGGAGAGCTGGATCATCAGTACTGCCATTCATTAGCCAGGTATAATATTTGTATGTGGGTTATGAAAAAGGATTTGAAATGAGATTGCTGTCTGAGTGTCTCTGAGACGGGAGCCGGTTGGTGCAGTGAGAGGTGAAGAGCTGCCGGTATGAGGAGTACTTCCATCGTTTCTATAGAACTTTACTGAAAAATACCAGCTGGTTTTTATTGAAGCAAGAATATGGAATCCTAACTGAAACAACCAAGAGGTTTTTAGCCTTTAGCTTAGCATTAGACATTAACAAAAAAGGCATTCAAAATTAACAGTTGATAAAAACTGTACAGTAAAGTATGGGATATATGTACCTTAGCTTATCAAAAAAGCATTACACAAATGTCTGTGTGTCACTCTGTTTGTGTGTTTAAGTGCTTCTCTGAATGAGAGAATTGTGAGAACTGAACTAAAAATTGATGTGCTATCTCATTTTCTAGCTCTAATTTGGCTTTTTCACTGTGAACCTACAAATATTCTTCCCCAACCCACAAGTTGTATTAATAATCAAAGTGCCATCCTGCCATTTGCCTTCTTTTTCTAATGGTTATTGTAAATCAATATTTTTCCTTCTGTCTACCTTCTTTATTCAGATGCTGTTTATAGATATGTAATATTATGTCTATTGATTCACTTTAAATGCAACAATAGTAATGATGCCAAGCTGCTTCTTACATCAATTTTTGTTTTGTGCAACAAATACTTTTGCAAATGTTCAGAGGTGATTTGATATTTAAAGGTTCAGTGTGTACGATTTAAAAGGATCTATCGGCAGGAATTGAATACAAAATAATCCTAGTGATGTTTTCACTTGTGTGTTTCATCTAAATTGTACCAACTGTTTTTTTAATATTTAAATACTTTATATTTACATCGGGAGTGGGTCCTCTCTCTGCCTGTTTGGAATGGTCTGTTTGCTTGGCTTGTGGTAATGCTGGTTGCAGATTTTTTTTTCTAGCTGTTCAGCTGTTCACCTGCTTATTCAAAGTTCAGCGAAGCTTGACTCAGAACACAGAACCCAAAACTGAGGAATGAGTTTTCATTGCCGTGCCATGATCACACTGTTGTCGTGAACGTACTGTTGTTGTGATCAACAATATCCCTTCCGTTCAGGAGTCCCAGGGCTGGTTGCCTTTCAAAGGTTATTAATATTGACTTGTGTGCAAATCGCAACAAACTCAACACTACACTTCTCTGGGCACTTAACAATCAACATGACAAGTGTGAAGCTGATAAGATGAATGGTTCTCGAGATATACAAGCCACACACATACAGACAAAGATTCTGGGAACCAGTAGATGATGATAGAAAGATGCTTCATCCAACCATGGGAAAATGTGTTAAAAGCTGTTCTGAATATCTGTTCAGAACGGCCACTTTCAAAGGGCGGCTGAAAACCTGTGCCATCATAGAGAGAGGTGAGAAACAATAATTAATAAGAAATATAATATAAATATGGACTCAAAAGAGAACACTTTCACTCTCTGCTGGGAGACATAGTACGCACTTGTTTATGTGACAGAAACAGTTGTGTTAAGAACAAGCTTGAGAGAAAAGTTGCATTACTGCATGACTTTTATCCCTTTTAGATTAATGTTGTTGGCTTTTTGCTTTTACTAAAACTGTCAGAAACAATATCTCATTCTTCCTTTGTTAAAACTCAGTGCCTTTATTACCCACAATGAAACTTAACCACTAATAGCTACTGCAGCCTGGAGCCACTAGCCTCCAGCAGAGATGAGGAGGTCTGGTCAGCTCACTTCACTCTGATGCTACACCCCGTTTTTTTTTCTCCCATCTTCAAACATGTAGACTTCAGCAACAACCAACTCTGATGAACACACTTTGAAGTGAACAAACATTGAAGTTTAATTTATGTGCTGTTTGGTCCAACAATTTCTGAGAAATTATACAGGGCACTAATGTTGGAGACCTTCACTTATAATCAAATCATCTTTTCAGGCTGGAAAGGTATCGTACATTATTCACACAAGAGAGTTTGACTTAAAGTCAGAAAAATATACGTTACTGAGTGCCATGATGGTGTGACAGTGAATCAAAATGCACAATACCAGGACTCTGCAAACCACACAACATCAGGAAAAGCTTTCAGGTGAGGGTTGATGTCTTGGTAGAGCAAGAAGGAGGCAGGACATTACGTTTAAATTCTGCTGCGGAACACGCTTAAATGTGTTTTTGTTGACAGCACGTCGACAAGCTTGCGAATCTCGTTCTCGTTCCATCCTTGACATCTTTGTTGGCATCTTTTACTTTTGTTTTTTTCAGTTTTGCATCCATCGTGTGTTAGAAATGTAATCAACGGGCTCACTCACTCAAAGTGAATCCTCATTCTCAGGATTCTTTCACCAGGGAGCTGGCAGAAAAAACTCTGCAGAATTTCCACAGCAACTGACATTTGCGTTCTCACATTCAGCCACATCCACAGTTCAGTGCACGTCTAAAAGCCATTTTAGTAAATAGATAGCAATGGAAAATTGCAGGTGTTTCTAATGCTCTGTTGTCACGATGCAGCCAAAGGAGACCATTTTGATTCACACTACTTGACACTACAACTGATGTTTCACATTTAATTCAACAATTAATAACAACACATTGTGTAACAAAGTGTGTAGTATCATCTCTAACACAGCTTAGTCTGTAATCGCGGATGACATTTGGGTCAGCATTTCATATAATGCCAACCCTAGCATGATGCTACTCTGCCCTGGATGTAATGCATGAATTAGTTATGTTTAAGAACAATAATAGCAAAACTAGAAATTCACATCAGTGAAATACCATACAGTTAATAAACCACTCTGCCATGGCACAAATGCCTGAAGGACAAATAGTGAAAGGCCACTACTGGGACTAAAATGTCTAGATCCATGACGTGGACTTGGTGCAGCCCAGTGTGACCAATGCTCAAGACAAACTCAGACATATTCATGCCTTTGTTTCCTCTCCTCTCGCAGAGACACAATCTGAGGTCATTGCACCAGCCACAGTCCTGTGCAGACATGCAGCCTCAGGTCAGTGAGCAGCAGACTCCAGTCCGGCTCACCCAGGAGACGCACTGACCCGTTTTCAGCAGCATGTAGAATGAGAGCGACCCTTTACATCCCAGCACATGCACACACGCACTCGCATACAATTACACACATGCACACACATACACAGATACACAAGCACACACACCCAGTTGGGTTCTCCTCACAGCACGATACAAATAGGAGAAGCAGGCTTATAAATGGATAGGTGATAGGGCATGCTTGTGTAGTTTCAAGTGTGTAGTGTGCAGAGTGTGTTGCAAAAAGTCTGTCTGGAAGCCACACTAATAAAAACCAGAGGGTAAACTGTGGATTATCAAAAAAAAGATGATCTGGTACATAATACACTAATAACAAGAATCTCTTGCAGTGTGAAGCCATTACATGGTTCTCTATGGAGGATAAAAAACAAAAATAATTACCATTCATGCCTTTCCATTCCTGTCTTTGACCTCAGCTATACATAGATATACCTATATAGATAAGTAGTATAAAATCTGAACATTTTTTTTAAACTTTGGAATTTTAAGTTTAATATCTCTTGGAACAACTTATTGATGGTATTTATCTTTGAATCACAATGTATTTCACTGATACTAAACGAGGGATTTCATAAAGTTACGGTGTCTGGTTAATACTGGTCAAGAAAGTAGTTGAAATTATTAAAGCTTGGAAGCAAGCAAACGCCAAATGAATGGGTTTGGGCATTGAGGTTCCTACAACCAACCAACCAAATCGAATCACAATGCAGATTTTGGTGTTATGAAATAGTTGCTGTGCTTACAGGCAACATAATCATCACAAGCCCAGTTAAACCCCAAAAACCCAACCAATACCCAACCCTACAAATTATGTTAATCACCTCGAAATGTTGTAACAAAGACCCGACACCACACACACCCACACACACCCACACACACACACACACACACACACACACAGACACACACACACACCCTGCAGCCAGTCTGTTAACTGTCAAGTTGTCGTAGCAACTGCATGAATTCTGCGCTCCGGGCAGGAAACCCACTCTGTATATGCATTTATCTAATTAATGAGGAGTTAAGGCTGGTAGTGGGACTTGGTGCGTAGGGACGTTGATGTAGCACGCCGATTTACCCCCTGCCATCGGATATCACGGACATGCCTGCGAGTCATGTTCGCACAGCAGCCAGTCTCACCGCATGTGCAAAATGAAACCATGAAAGGAGGTCAGAGAACCCACAGAGAAGATTTTTAATAAGATTAACAGCTAGGAGATGAATTTTATCCATCACTTATCTGATGAATGTGAGGACATAAATGGGATTTTTTTTCTTCTTTTCCTTCATGTAATGTAATGATTTATCTCAAATGGGGTAGCTCATTTGATTTCAAAAACACCTTCAAAGAAAAGTTAACTGCATTTTAACATGGAATTTACCAAGATGTGGTCAGCAGTATGATATTGAAACTCTTAATTCAGTAGAAGTACAGAAGAAGCAGCAACGTGAGACATTTCTGATCTTTGTATCTTTTTGTTTGTTGGTTCTTTAAGTTGTGAATGTTAACGCCACTTCAGTGCTCCAATACCCCATCCACACATCTCCTCATCCGTGGCATGTCTGCTATCACTGCATCGGAGGCCTTGTGCTGCAGGGAAGCAAATTCACAATGTTAAGCCTTTTCTCTCTACACCTCTTTCTTCCACTGACTTTCTTTTCCTCCCCTCATTAGTCCAGCAAACTGTATGTTGTGTCTTTCTGGCACACTTCTGTGCGTCAATGCGCATGTGTGCGTTTGTTGCCATCAGAGAAAAGGAATTCAATGCTGCGTGTCAATCAGCCAAGACACAAATGTCAATTTTTGTGTCGGCATGCACTAGGCTTATGGTGAAATAATGACAGCAGAAGTCTCAAGGCTAAGCAGATAAAAAAATGGAGAGGGAGGAAGCTTGACTTCTGTGTGTACTCACACAAAGATGGTGGATTTTTCAGTGGCAGCAAGAGCAAGACAGCAAGAGACAACCAAAGTGAGAGAGCGCACAGTGTGAATGGCAGGGACAAGCGGTACAGGAGTGAAAGAGTGCGAGGCAGAGATGGTGAGGGATGAGGGATAAAGAGGGAGCAGGGAGGAATAAATCAATAGTGCATGGCTTTGGGATGAAGGGCCGTTTGCTGCCAGTGTGTGATTGACACCTCACTGGGGTGCTGTTTCTGAGATGATGCTCATCCTCTCTTCCTGATCCTGACACCTCCCTGCACCACCTACTTCCTCCTCCTCCTCCAGCACACCCTGTTGCCCTGGAAGCTCCTCTCCTCCTCTACATCCTGAAAGCATTGCAGGCTGTTTCCTCCTTTTGTGTGCACAAACACAACAGTGCACGTTGATACTCACATACCATTTAAAGCCCCAGAGTATGTGGTATTTTCCTTCCTACATTGTGTCTTTGTGAAATGAATTGTTGTGGTTGATTGAATGAATAGTTTTTGGGGATGAGGTTACAATTGTATGTGCTCATTGTTTGTCTCTAGGTAAGACTTCCAAGCATTGAATTCCACTTGAAATGTTAGTGTTGAGCGAATCATCTCCTGGCTTAAACGCCATAATTAATGCACAGATATGAGAGTGCTATCAATTTGTTATGCAATTCTCACCAAGAAAGTGAGGTAAGAAGTGTTTTCCCACAACAATTCTTGTTACTGTAGGTACTACAGAGCCAGGATCCCGTTGGCGCATCCTGTCATCCGCTAGAGTCTCTTTTTATTACTTTTATCAAATATATTCTTCCATGCTTGTACCTTGTTCTCATTAATACATGAACATTTTGTCTTACAATATGTGAGAGTTAAACAAAGAGACTTCCATGGCCCATGCATCCTTTAAAGAAAAAATATTGCTGGTTATAAAAAGAAAAAGGAAAAAGAAAAAGAAATGAAAAAGAGGAAACGTTTGCATATACATATATACACATATGCATACATAGAAATATTTAAACACATATACATATGCACATATACATACATTCTTACAAATGCACATACATGCATGTTAAAACTACTTAATATGCAAGTCAACTTCCCTGTGGGATCAGAGAAGAGGTTTTGTTTTTTTTAATTTGTGTAATCGCAGTATTCAGTACATTTTCTCCATCTCTGCCTTGTTAGTTATGGAAAAGTACACAGCAATGTAAAGAAAACACAATTCTTTATGACATATATTAGCCACTGCACTTGTAAAGCAATAACAAACGAGTGAACAGAGCTTCATTTAACTAAGCTGAGTGATCTGGTTTTGATCCTAAGGAAGTTACATTAGTGATATAAGGGAGACATCAAGGTCATCCAGTTTGAAATTATACTGGTAAAAGCTTCAAAGTCACACAAATCTTTATCTAAAATCATACAATACAATACAATACAATAATTCAGTATGAACAAATTGTACGTACAAAATGTACACACAATCTTATTTGTACGTTATGTGTTGTGTTGCTGTAGCAGAGTCCAGAATTTAAAGGAAACATATTATGCATATTCAGGTTGATAATTCTAATTTGGGTTATTACTTGAAAAGGTTCACATGCTCTAATGGTCAGAAAAAACATCACTTCCCTCAGACTGTTCATTACTGCAGCTCCTCTTTTCAGCCTCTCTCTGAAACCTTTCGGTTTAGCTCCTGTCTCTTTAAGACCCCCTCCTGTAAAAGCCCAGTCTGGTCAGATTGGCGATTTGGCCCACTCTATTGTGATTGATCAAATACTTCCAGCATGTGCAGGAAATGGCGTCTTCCGCTCTTATTTTAGCTGGCTTTGTTCATCGACATCCTGGACTTGCCACTAGGAGTGCATAAAGCAAATGTGGGTCATCGCAATGTCACTTGACAACAGGATGATGGAGGTATCGGCCAGGCCACTGTCGAGGTGTTTCAGGAGCTGAATAGCTGCCTGCGCTGTAGACTTAGGGCTTTTTAACATTGCAGACCTTTTACATTTACAAAAAAACATATTACATATGTGAAGTATAACATGTCTCCTTTAAGAGTCTGGTGTTGTGTTGGATTGGCTTCTTTTTCTTTGCAATGATACGAAGACAGTTCAAAAAATAATAAAACTGCAAACTATCTTGTGATGGGATCACACCAGCTACATGAATACTCTGTACTCATTAATTAAGTATTCACATCAACTAATCAGTATTAGTAGTAATAGTTGTGGTTGCTAGGTGACAGCAAAGCATGTTCCAAAACTACTTTTTTCGGCCACACACAGAACCATATTATTGTGGGACTGAGCCAGAGAATACTGTATCCATTTTGTTTATTAAAGTGAGGGTATTTAAGAATGTCTCTATTTTTCTGGCATATGAACATCACTTTTGTTACAATACACAAAAACAAATCTCACCAGGGTCCATCACCTCTGCCATCAGACATGTTTCTCCTCTGACAACACTCATCACTACAATGCTGTCAACTGACAGCTAAAAAGCTAATGAGAGACAGTGAACTTTCTTAAGAACATGTTATCACAACAATCTGCTGTCATCTATATTTAGCCACTTTTAAACACTGTGACATCCATGACTTGACAGCATAACACACAAACAACTAATGATGGCATAATTACAGAATAAATGTGATTTCAGTATCATGAAATCTCAATTATGAAATAATTTCAATTTTCCCGAACCTGAAGAATTACACAAACTAATGAGATGTTTTGGTTGACTTCTTTGTTCAAATCTGATGCGATTGTTGGAGATCGTCTGGCTCAGACATGTTCTCAACAACAGGAAAATGACCAGAACATTAAGACAAGGGATGCCATCTGTGTAGAGCATGCAGGACATGTTGTATAAATTCAGCTGCGGATAACACGTGTTTTTGTTCAAAGCACATCAACACCAGTATCGACCCTTACCACCAAATACTTGAATTTAATTTTTTTCCCAAGCGTATGGAACTTATTTTTATCCAGGGGGGGACACCCTTCCAGAGAGTCTTCCCCCTCAATATCATTGCAAACATAACAAATGATAATTTGAAATAATAATACAATATGCACTGAACCCATGTTTGCTAATTATAGATGCAAAATGAAGCATCCTTAAGCTTTGATTGAATCCCTCTCCTTGACTCACATTGCACTTTTTTTACTTTTTTTTATGTATGAGGAGCCCAGTGATATCAAATGCTAATTTATATACGACAGTAATGAAGTGCTTATGGAAATGTTCCACAAATGTGTCATCAGGCAAAGGCAACTCAGAGAGAGGAGCTGAGCACAGACAGGCAAGGACAGTCAGACAGAGCCAAAGACTCTCAGGTAAGTTTGTTAGTTTTTGTCTCCAAGTTATGACATAAAGGCCCTCTTATATTTAGACTTGTAAAAAGTAAAGACATTAGTCCTGTTGTTGTATTGAACTGTGCAGTTATGAGTATGGAAAACACCTTATTTCTCTTCTAGGAGACTGTTCAGGGTCATTGAGAGCCGGAAGATCCAGGGAGAGAGCCAGGTGACTGGGGCCCAGCTCATCATGAGGACCCTATTGTCCGCACCAGCACAGAGGATGGAGCCAGAGACAGCGAAGATCATGAGGATCCCTCTCTCATCGGCTAATTCCGACATTAGCTAGAGTTTTTAGAGGGCTGGCAGGAAAAGCTTTGGAGATTGTCCGGAGCCTCTGACTCTGACATTTACGTTCTCCCATGCTAATTTCAGGAGATAGGAGTTCAGCGCATGTCTGAAAGCAGCTTACATCACAAAGCCACGGAGGCATACTAAATAACCACTAAACTATATTAAAAAACATGATCACAAATACAGACACATACAAACGTTTCAAAATATCTCTGGGCACCTTCAAAAGATTTTTCATTACACATGTATTCATGTCATCATCATTGTTCTTTGCATTCCAGCAGGCAGGAGGACAGATCAAGGATTGCATTTTGTGTATTAATCACTTTGTCCTTATAAGCACTGTCACAGAACAGTACATCATGTGATTTTCTGTTTCTTATTTCTACAGAGAGACTTGCTTTATTATTGAGGTCTGAGGAAAATACATTTTTTGAAGTAGAAGTGATTTACCTGTGGCTTTCAAAACACCACATCTGATGCAATCACTCTCTCTCTCATTGAAGTCATCTTCGATGTAGCTTTGTGAGGGAAGATGAGTTAATCATGGGGATAAAGAAATTGAGTGGGATCGCTAATTATGGAGTTATTGCTGTGGAAAGAAAGAAAGAATAAGGCCCTGCCCAGGTGAGACGTGTGTGAGTGTTCCCATCTGCATGTGTCCATGTGAACAAACATGTGAGTGCATGCGTGCATGAGTTTCAATACATGCCTTCATGTGCACGGGTGAAAATTATTTGTGTTTGCATTCATTATTACTATCACTGGGAAATACAAAGTCATAATAAAGCAGAAGAGAGGCTTAGAGAGGCTCATCAGCAGGTCTCCACACTCTTAAACACACACTCACACTCACTTAGTCTTCAGAGTTCACTTTCTATAAAAAACTAAATGAAAAATGAATGGAATACAAAGAGTAAACCAATGTTGATGTGTTTATCTGTATGTTTTAATTTGTTCTTTTAATCAGACTGAATGTTCCATGAGGTCACAGCTGTGCTATTCAATTTTAAAGTAATTACTGTTTTCATAATAGATTCATCTGTCAATATTTGAGCATTCGTTGTTTTCAAGATGATTGCTTAGTTTAAAAATATTAGAAAATACTGAAAATGTCTCTCATAATTAAGAGGCCAAAGTGACGTTTCCAAATTCATTGTTTTCTTTCAACTAACAGACCAAAACCCAAACAGCGTATTTAAAAAAAACAAAAAACAGGAAAGGCAGCAAAGGCTCACACCGATGAAGATGGAAACTTTTTGTCATTAATGCACAATAAATGCTCTTTTTGATTCATCCCTTTGTAGAAATGTAGGTAAAGTCTTTTCAGCAGTACCTCTCAAAACCACTGTGTGGTGGTTTATTGTTTGTGTGATTAATACACTGTCTGTACGTACTATGGGCTACTTCCTATTTTCTGGTCTCTCACTGTGCACCTGCAGTTTCATTGCCATCATATCCTCTTTCTCTCAGGCTCATCAACATCTAGGCCAATCAGCCAATTAACCACTTCCCCATCTCCATGCATGAACCTGAGTGTCTCTTCCTCAGCGGCTCACCTCAACCACCCCCTCCTCTCCCGATGCTTTCCACCAGATGGCAGAGGGACAAATCCATCATTGCTTGTGAGGAGTGTCACGTCTGTCACCCATCTTGGCGCAGCGCCTCAGGGCGTGTCCGTGCCAGCCCCAGTGCCAGGGATCATGGGCATGTCAGCTGTTGCACCTCCGATTGCCACAGCTGCAGATGCTACTCATTTGCAGGTTAATGTATTTTGGGGGGAGTTGTGTCAGAGCGCTGGTGAGTGAAGCAAGCCAGCCATCCAATTAGAGCAGAACAGATTAGGGGGCTTTTTATATTTTGCACAGCTGGAGCTACAGCCGCAGGTGGGTGAACATATAAAAGGTGCAGTTGTGTCCAGAGTGAGGTTAGAAAACAGTTTCTTACTGTGAAAGTCGTGTTGTAGTTTTCCGTGTTTGTCCGTCTCTGGCAGGCGTACCGGGAAACTTTGACCTCAGGAGTGGGTGTAGAACATTCTGGAAATGCGGGCACGGTGTCCTGTGTAAAAAAAATAATCACAGACTGATGAACACATACATACACAGTCATATATTGTCATTATTTCTGAGCCTTTGCAAATTGTTGACAGGCTAAATGTGTGTATGGTTTTTCCTGACTATTGCCGAAGCCGAGCATTCAAATTGAATTACATAAAAATGTAGCCATTTGCCTTGGAGAAGTTATTTTTATGACTGTGTGTCTCCAGGGCAACAGGCTAATGACACTCATCTCACAGTCTGGTGGCATCTAAATCCATTACACTACCTAACCCGTGGCATTACAAATCTGCTTGCCATCATCCAATTTGCCTCCTGTAAATTGCCTTTTCATTCTATGAAGAAATGGTTCCCCATTTGTAATATATGTGTCAAAAGGATTACCAATGTAATATTAATATTCTTGCAGACAATTAGAACTCACAAAAGAGAACATTGTGTCCATAAAATTGCCCATGGAATAGGTGGGAGAATGATACAAAAAGGGGAGGAAGAGGAGGAAGAGAAAGATGGAGCGATTGTCGCCACACCGTGTTGACTGGGATCGATGCTGCAGAGGGAACAGGAGTGTCTCAAAAAGATAATGAAAAGAGCTGGTACCTCTCACAGAGCTGGGCTTAATCAATCAGTAAGGGATTCATAAAATGTTCATCATTTATTCTCTGCCAGGAGCCCTTCCTGTTCTCCACAAAAAAAACTGCATATCTGAATATATTTCACGGTACAATTTTTCTGCCAATCAAAAGTAAAACTGCCCTGGAAACTCCCTAACTGCGCTGCTTGTAAATACAAAAGGAGGTTCTCCCTCACTTTTCCACCTCAGTTTGTTTAATCCAATATGGGATTGTGCATCCATGGAGACAAACGTCTGTGCATCAGCAAGCAGAAGTTGCTTTTCCCATCATTATTATACAGGCCCATAACTCTGTGCAAGCTCTAAGACCGATCAGATAGGCAGTGAATCCCCTCCTGGCCTCCTCTCCAGTGTCCTCTCCACCTTTGCTGTACGACTTAGATGTAACTAATATGTGCAGTCTACATGCCGCAGCTTCATTTCTCCACATACCATCTGTCGACAGGAAATGGTAACAACTGTAAGCGTTGCAGGACCTCGCCCACTCCTGCACCCTCCTGTAAACCAGAGAGGCACTCCACGCCATTCATGATAATGGCTGTCACGAAGAGTGCAGTCAGGTGGGTAGATGAAATCCTCCTGGGCTGGTGAGCAGGTCAAAGGTCACAGAGGCTCCACTTCTAAAAGGAGACTACTTGTCACTGAACACACAAACCTACACCTGGTCCTCTGCCATTTTCTCTGCTTGCATCAGATCACATTATCGACACGTTTTCCATAGCTACACAGTTAACGCGCAATTAAACATTCCTGTTGGCTCTGACTGCCTGAGGTTGGGTGAAGCAGGGGCTGAAAGAATCAATGTGCTGCAATAAAAGGATTTAACTAATCTGAAAGGGTACAAAAAAATCAATATGTGGCAGTCAATGTTGATAATGTGGCGAGTCACCACAGTTGGATAAATGTATGGGAAACACTGAGAAACGTAAAAATAATTTCAGATCATTATGACATTAGTGAGCTGGAGGCCGTCAGCTGAGTGGGCTGGTCCTTCAATGAGGCCTCGGACACAGTTGTTTTCACGTGGCTGCGTAGATGCACTCAGCTGCGTTCACACCTACACAGAGCTGTCCACTTGTGATCGGATCACACGAGATTGATGTCAATGCCAGCTCTGAACATGTCCCTGGTGTCATTCTGAACTCTGAACTTTCATTTTTCATTCTTCATTCTTCCACATGCACAATGTTGTGATGACGATCTCTTCAAGGGTCCTCTAAAAGAACAGACATTCCTCTTGTTTAGGCTGCACTGTACTGGCCCCTCAATTTATATTGAATTTTAAGATCCTTTTACCCACATACAAAGCTCTTTTATTCATTTTTATTTATGATATAACACCTTTATTCATTTTCAAACACTTCCGCCGCTTATAAAACAATAAATGCCCTGACATTAACTGATACTGGTACTTTTGTTTCTATGAAGGCTCACAAAACGAGTTGAGAAACCGTCTTTTGCAACCAATGTATGGTCTAATACTGCGGCACACCCGGAACAGTTTCAAGCTTTGTTGACAGTTTCAAAAATGTACTCAAGACATAGCTGATTCAGACAGGCTTTGAGTTAATGTAGGTGCACGCTTATGTCATCTAACCAATGAGTGACGGCAGTCACAAGCTACATGCAAACTAAATCCTTGGTAAAGATTTCCACTTATTTCCTTTAACAGCATATTCTTCCATCTTCCCACCTCTCCACTTAAATAGGTTAAACATCTTCTCTGCAAGCCAATAAGTAATGGCACATGTTCCATTTCAATACATTTAAAGATTAAGATTCCTCCCTGAATTCCTATAGAATATTTTTGACAAGGAAACACATTGAATTTCCAGACTGTCAAAAGAAGCTGCAGGCAAATGTGGCCGAGAGGTAGCTTGTATGGGGAACATTTTATCTCTATAGCTCCTTAAATGGATTTATCTCTCATAAAAGACAATCTCCTAGAAGCGCCACGCAGATAAATGCCACCGCGCATTACCTTGTTGGCTTCGAAGAGGAACAGCATCACAAAACAAGCAGAGAAGTGGGCTTTTGGTTCCCCGGGGAGATGGGTCAATAAATGCCAGCATGGCCTCGTTAGCCTTGTCACTTAATGATGCAGTCAACTAGAAGCATGCCACTGATGTGCCACGCTCGCAGTGCTTATGTGGAAACAATGCCATTGCAAGACAAAAACACTCGTGGGGTATTTCGCAGTCCCATACACAGTGAATGTCATTGTGACCGTTGATGCCATCACAGGCAAGCATAACTCCGGGAGTTGAGTATTTTCCTCTTTCCACTGTGGGAGGAAAAGGAGATTTATATATTTCTTTACTGTGGATCCATATGCCTCATAGTGCCATCCACAGGGGAAAATGTGTGTTTCAATGTGTTTCAGTTAGTGGGCTGCTCGGAACCCTGACATCCAGCTGATGGCTTTATTTGACACTCCCATGCAATATGGGGGCAGTTTCTGTTGCTATCAGCAAGGTGAACTGTAGAACCATGAAAGAGACAGAGGGACGTTAAATTTGTTCTCCCTGTCAGGGAGCTGACATTACACATTAGATATCATGGTTTTTTAGGTTGAAAAGAAGTAGCTTATTACATATAGACATATGTTATATGGAGGAATAACTTCAGAATATGCATTTCCTGTACAAAAGTTATAAATGATTCTTTCCTCAAATAATGTCATTTTGCATGTCTATCTGACATTTCCAATTAAATAAATCATGCCATATTGCTAACCCTATATCTGCATAGATACTACTAACCTGAACAAGATGTCTGGTCTCCACAGCAACAGGTCTCCCCTCTCTCATGCTCTCAGTGAACCAGCTGATGTCCAACACGTGCACGCTGGGTAGATCCTTCAGATCGCAGCCCTTCAGCCATGTCCACAGTGACAAAGCCTGGCTGTTCTCTGACACAACATGAGTGACCGTATCGCTGAGGAGAGAGGAGACAAGGCCTGTCAGAAGGGTCACGGTTCAGTTTGTGGTCTTGTTCAGGTCAGTCATAGCTCCATTATTAAGGCTAATACAGACACTTTTAAGTTCAAGGTCAAGTTCAAGTGCCATTTTTATGGAACCAAAAAAGATCTTTAAAAGTCTTGCACTAAGCCACTCACAGTTTAGTACAAAAAATCTGGAAGGTTAGGGTTAGCACAGAAGCACAGAACAGAAACTCCCATGTGAAAGAACAAAAACTGTTCCAGCATTACATTTTGTTTCTATGCACAAACAAATAACCTGATATGTGTTTCCAGGGCCTGAAGTAATTTCTCTTCATGCAAAACATAAGCAGCTAAAAAACCTTGATTCCACATTTACTGATTGACAGGATACCATGAATTGTTTGCTTCACTGGTTGATTTCGTAACGTATACCTTGCCTGTTTTGACCTTAGAAACCTTTGGAGAGCGAAAACCTTAGAAAGCGATTTTGAAAGCTCAGATCTCTGTATTATGATCTTACTCATGCTGCTCGGGGGAACAACACTGGGTGAACAATCAGCACAGACCCTCAGTGTCTCTCTCAACTGTCTGATAGCTGAGCGCTAAACTCATTCAACCAGTGCCTTCTATAGCTCCGGCGAGGCTTTCAACAGACTTTTTATCATGGCCTCCTCCCTTCTGCTTCCTTCAACAGTGTCTAAGTACCGTACCCAATCAGAGCACCCAGCCGTGCATAATTACCCTCTGCACACTCCTCCTCTTCCTCTCTCCTGCCGTGGGTAAATCAGCGGAAAGACTCCTTAAGGGGAGGTCCCAGCAGAGCTCAGGCTGAGGCCTAATTGACCAAATCACTGACAAAACTAATCCTCTATCTGCTTGGCATATCAGTCAGGCTGCTGATGGTCCATGTTTCTTTATTTTTATAATCACGGTACAAAGAAATTGACAAATACATGCATTTCTCCAACAGACAGTTTGAGGGATTTAGGGAACACAAAAGCTTAAAATTCAATTGTATGTCACAGTAATAGATATTTGGCTAAAGGGATGATTTCATCTAAAACTGCTAAGGGGTTGAGTTGCTATGCTGGAACAAGATTGAAGATCTAAGGGGGGAAAAGCACTCTATGCTCGTGTCATGTTTACCAAGATATACAATTTGAATCATTATCTTAATGCGTAGCCACGCAGAATGTAAAATGGCAGATTAACATGCAAATGAGGTAGAATGCAAGCCCAGCACCAGATTGAATCAGTGGGACTCAGCCCAGACACAAGGACAAGCTAAAGTCGATGGGCTTTGATATGGAGAACTCTCTCGATCTCATCTGTCTGCCCTTTTCCTGTCAGCAGCTACCCGCCTGTCCCTTCCAAAAGTGAAAAACAACAAACAAATCAAAGACTGAGTGTGTCCATAACAGATTTTTACACCATAGCGAGGTTTCATTTGTTTGTCTTTAACAGCTGCTCCTGTAAGACAACTTCTAATTATTGGCTACACAATCACTGTAAGAAGGTAGATACAATTCTTTAAATTTACAAATACCTTCGTGACTTTAATTAGATTGAGCGTTTACGTCCACTGCATATTATGTATGTATGCTGCATTAGAATTATGCAACACTTTGAACAATTTTCCCTGAGACTAATAGTACTAGGACTAAATAGCTGTACACTGCAACACAATAGAAATGGGTTTTTTTGTTTGTTTTCATGTCTTTGGTAGGAATGCTGTTTGGCTTGGGAACATGGACTGTTCATAAAAATGTCAGACACTTCCTCCCACTATCCAGAAATGAAGCCTAAATATCCCAGATATAACCGCTGCCATCTTGTGCCGATGATGTCAGTTTGAGTTAGAGTCTGTCCAGTAGTGTTCAGGGGATCGAGATACTGCCGATGCCAATCAAGAAGTTTCACCCTGTTTTCTTAGCATACAATAACTAATTAAAACCAAACTTAAAAAAACTGTGTGATAAAAACTACCAAAAATTGGATGTATTTTGACTTAATAGTTTAGCCCATGAGCCATCCACTAACATGAAAGCGGCTGGGTCAATGACCAATACGGCAGCCTGCCAACAGGGGGTGAGTGAGACACTTTAGCTTCACTTTTGGGGAGCCTCATTCATCCCGCATTGTTTACAGTCTATGTTTGGGAGCTGTTGGTTAAGCATAATATAGAAATCATGTGCATGGTTGAGATACTTTTGCAGGGTTGTCGTTTATAAAGGTCAGCTGCAAATGAGAAGTCTACTTTTGTCTGTGACCATCTGAAATCAAAGGTTTAAGTATAGCTACAAATTCAGACCAGTAAATTAACCCCCACTGTGAAGTACATGCTGTATATGTTGTCTGACAACTAAAAGCTTATTATATTTAACTATAGGGGACAGGGCTTAGAAATGGTTAATTATGATATCCACAGCCTGTGTGTGTGTGTGTGTGTGTGTGTGAAAGAGCATTTATTGCAGCTCATCAATCAGCCAGGATAAACATGTCGATATCTGGATCCAAGTTCATGTGCATCAGACTCGAAATTAGGACAAGGGGCGACTGGCGTGTGCATGTGCTCGAGCACATTCCTTCATGCACGGAGGAATGCACACAGTGCATCAGACCATATGCTCAAGGCAGTGTGCCTATAATTTGTGTGAGGCTAGATAGGGGAGGTGTTATCAAACTGCAGCTGATATCAGTTTTGTCGGCTTGCAGAATTCATGACAGTTTGAGGCTGGCACGCTCTACTTCCTGTCGTTGGTTTCAAACAATTGTAACAAGCCAAGTGTAACCATAGGAGCGACCAAGCTGTGTTTCTGGGAATGCTGCCACGACCAAGCTGGTGCACGGCTGGCAGGAACACTTAGACATGCATTTAAACACTCACACACACACACACACCTGTTGGGCATACTACACTCAAGAGGACCTGTTATTGACTACATATAAACACTTGTTCATTTCATCTTAAGGGAAGTCTAATTTAGAAAAAAATGACCTCACTGACTGTCTAAAAGTAAAAGTAAAAACACATTCATACACAGACATCTGCTCACCAGAAGGGCTCTAAGTCTCAATTTAAGTTGCCTGAGGAGTAGATTTAAGTAAGTCTATCCTCAAATGAACCTTCCTCTGAAGCGCTGTGGATGTCAAGCAGAGGGCTTCTTCTATGTCCACAGTTAGGGTTTTAAGATATAATTTCAATTAGGGACAGAAAAACTGATGAAGAAGCTGCTTCCATAATTACCACACAATAGATATTTCATCATCGCAAGAAACAAGCTTGCAAAAAATCTCTTCTTAAGTGCAACTTAACAGAAAACTTTCAACCAACTCATTAAAAAAGTTTGTGTGGGCTCTGTTGCCTGTCTTCCAATGTTTTCGTTTTCTCACTGCCAACAAGCTGTAGCTGGTTCAGCCCATTTCCTCCCCAGCTAAACGTATTTATGTAGGAGCTGAGTTATGGCTCAGGGGGAAAATCCACTAAGGTGTAGCAGAGGCAGGATGGATGCCCTAACCATGTCTAATCAAGTATTCATGAGACAACAGTGGCTCTTTAATTAGCAAATTGAACCTTAACTTCATAAAAAGAAATGAAAGTTTAAGAAAATGTCACAAAGTACATTGACAATTTTTCAAGGAGAACAGTCATTTAGAGGGTTAGACATTGATATCTGAAATGACTGACATTTTTTGCATTATCTGTCATTTTTTCTGCTTCTACCGACAACGAATTTAACGTTTATTTGCGCTCCAAAAACCGAGTCATCATTTTACCTGAAATCACAGCCATGCTCGAAACAGGCTTTTAAACAGTATTGCGACCTTCCATTTCACTAGGGTAACAATAAGTGCTTGAAAACCAAGATCAAACCATTCTGGCTGGTACCAGAGCAAAAAAACACAAAAGCTTTTAGGAGCCAAGCCCTGCTCAGTCAGTTAACAATAAAATGGAAAGCTTTTTCCAACCTGAGGACGTCCTCCACAATAAAGCCCTTTGACCTGGCCAGTTGGGTCAGAAAGCTTCTCCTGCTGTTTCCCATTTTCCTCTCCACCAGATACAGTCTTACATCCTGAAACTTCACCTTTTCAGGCCTGGAAACCTTGTCTTCCAACGGCTTCTGCCTTTTCCTCACACGAAGCACAATGGGAGCTTGGAACATCTCTTTTAAGACAAGGTGTCCAAAGTATTCTTGAACCACTAGGAATTTCTGGTGTTGTGAGCCTTTTTTGTAATCGTGTGTTACTTAAGAAAAAACACCTAAGAAAAACACCCACTTTGATAAGGCCACAGTTGTTTATTTGACAGTTGTAGCTTTTTTTGCCCATGGTGGGACTAAGAGTGTCAGTTGAAGCAGGGTTGGTGAGAGTTGGCAGACAGGAAAAGCTTCTGGCAACAGGTGTTGAGGATTTGGTGTTTACCAAAAAACACCTGCCAAGATCGAATGATTGAGGATGTTAAGAAAACAAAAGATAAAATAAAAACCTGTTGGCATGGCATTATTCACTTCCTTTAAAAGTTGTTCTGCATGTTCTGGAGGAAGTAAACATGGCTCCAAGTGACTCAGAACTTTTCATGCAGTTTTAACTCCACTCTCTTGGCTCGGGTAAAGCCTCACTCTTGGGAGATGCCTGAATTCTGGTCACTTCGAGAAACCCCTCACAGCTGTCCTGCCATGTCCAGTTCATCTCACTACTCACCGTCTCATTATGTCTGGACCAAGTCTGCACCATCTGCTCCACCACTTTAATTAGCTTACTGCCTAAAATAAGAGTCTTTGTGGGCATTTCCCCTAAGACCCCACAAACTCATGCAGCCTCTGCACGGATACGTGTAAGCCAGTGTGAACAGGTAAAGCACTGTATATGCAGAACTAAGGTACATAGGAAATGGATTTCATCAGTTTAACTAATCTATTACTTTTGTTTACAAAGAGATAAGCACCAAACAATGTATCACTTCACCAAGAAGGAATGATTTGTAGATTCAAACGAAGATGAAAAAAGAACATAATTATAGTTCTTGATTAGACTAAATCTAATTACCACTCTGTTCTTCTCTTCGGTTTAATAAGCACACTTTGCTTCTGTCTGCTACACACAAAATATTACACAGCTCTCATTAGCACAGAGTTGCTGGGGTTAACGGGTGTCACAGGGCAGATGCGACTAATTGTTTGACGATTTACCACCTTATCATATATGTATATGAGGGTCCTGGCCCCCGTCCAAACAGTGACCGATGAAATCCTAACATCACTATGACAAATGGCTCTAACACTGCCAGGAGAAATCCCTGCGAGGAAAATGAACCTAATTTCTCATCTAGCTTCATATGTGAGAGCATGATAGAATGATCTCATAATTAAAATTATCATACATATTCAGTTTGGTTAAAAAGCAAAATGTGGCAGTGAGTGAGACCGTGAGCCAAACTCGGCTCGACTTTAATTTTAGTAAAAACCACAGGAGTTTATTTTTTATGTAAAAATTCTCTAAGGTACTAAATATGTCATGGACTCTCTACAAAATGATGCTACAATCTTGTGATATTTGTATTTGAATGTTTGTATTTAATGGTGTTAAACCTATTCATTAATGCTGCCTTTACTAAACGACCACTGATAGTCCCATAGTCATCTCAATTCATAACTTCTTTGTTACACTGCCTCCAGCTATTTCCAGTGGCACAGCTCCATTTTGTCTGTTTTATCCAGTCTCTTAGCTTTAAAAGGACAAACACAAATACAGACAAAATGAATGCAGAACTATGGACAAAAGGCTCCATTCATTACTGTATGCATATGCAACGTTAAGCATAAAGGAGCCCTTCTCATATTTAATTCTCATATCTATCTTAGTCACAGCATTCATAACGCAGCTGTGTCCTGCAGGGAGAGTTGAGTGATTGGTCACATTTCAGCCCTACAGTATCTTACTCCCAATGCAAATTAGGACCAAGTGTGACCCAAGGTGTCTTTGCTAGTTTTAGACTAACATGGTTGTAATTTTCCCAGCCAAAGTTCAGTGGCAAAGTCTACTGTTATTTTAAGGACACATCATCAAGAAGGTTCTATGCACCTTCATTACGGGGTGCACAGAGAGCATACACTCTGCTTGTTACACACATAGATGGTTGGTTTGTGTGCTTTCACTCCTGTGCAGAGACACCCTGTCTGTCACTCCCTGGCAACTCTGCCACTAATCTACCACAGTGTGCACCTGCTTCTAAATGGAATGAAAGATGGCACTCTGATTAGTTTACTGAATGTTTTGCCAAAAAAACACCCATGATTAATTAAGACTCGGTAAATGGTATTTATGTTGCACTTTGCTAGTTTTGATGATCACTTACAGTGCTTTACAGTTCAATTTTGCCATTCACCCGTTTACACACACACATCTATGTGCAGCACTTTCTCTATCACACATCACTGCCAGCACAACCACCAGGGACAATTTGGGGCTCAGTAGCCTACCCAAGGACACTTCAGCACTCACATCAACCCTTTTCAACCAATGTGCCTGTTGCAGGAACTTTTCCCTCACTGTATGTGCTTTAGACGTGTTCTTTAAATGTTGTATTAGGAGCGCTTAGTCTTTAAGGAAGGAAGGATAGATGGAGAGATAGCTAGATGGATGAAATATGATCTACAGCATTGTTTTGACAGTACTGTTTTCTTTTGTCTGTTGACATATGGTGTCAAAAAGAGACAGCTCCAGTAGGCTTCTTGCATTAAATATGTGCAAATCAATAGCCAACAGAGCATCAAAAGAGAGAACAACTCTGCCTGAAGGTGAGTCATATTATCCAGTTTTCTTGCTGAACAGTTACTGCTTTGTATCATCAATATTTGAGGTTGAGGATGGTTTGTAACAAAATACAAGGCAGTGCAGGAGGAACACACCTCTAACAAATCAGTCATTAACAAAGAAGTAACAGCTCCCTTTTTTGTATTTGTCTTCATGATTTTGTTATGAATTGAGGTATATGACTGGGTTTTATGTTGTAGTCATTATCTGAGGAATCTGAGAATCACCTACAGTGTTACTGCAAACCCCTGGAAATAAACATGGCGACAATAGTAAACAGATGCTAAAAGCAAAAGCAAGTAATTGTAGTCTTCTATATAGACCAGTTTTTAAATATGTGAACAGGCATATTATGATAAAAGGGAAGATTTTCAGCAAAATAAATCCACAGCTGAGTTATTTCCACATAAACACTGCACTTAACAAAATGCCGGTCTAAGAAGAAGAGATTCAGACAATGTTTTTGATGTCACAAAACTAAGAAACCAAACAAAAAAGAAACTTGGGTGGGTGGAGCTCAGTAGGCTCCTCAACTTGAAGTGAGATGTGAGGTTGGGGTGACAGGGAGCATATTCAGCTATCCCAGTTACAAAATTAGGGGAAGGGGAAGGAAAGTGTATAACATTTAAGCCATTTTTAGGTCCTGAGCGGATTGTGTCATAAAAAAAAACATTTGAGGAACAAAGAAAAGTTTTAAGTGGCGTAATAAGCTTCTTGAGTTAAAAAATTTATATCAAATTTATTGTTGAGCTTCTTCATCTACAACACTGTATGACTCAGTCTGATAAAACAGCAAAAATCTATATGATAAAAATTTGTTTATCATAGATATTTCTTGTATCTGAGATGACAGTTTTCAAATGAACACAAACTCTATAAATATAACTTCCAATCAAGAACAAAAATAATAAATGTTTAAGAAATTACACAACCTACCTCACCATTATGACACTTCTATATAGAACAATTTTGGGGAAGTCCTTTCTTCCCTTTTGTCTATGCCTCAATGCAGTAACAGTAGAAGTTACGGATAATATGTCTGGGCTCTAATGAGGTGACCTCCCCATGTGTACTTCTTTCTGCTGAAGCTGGATGGTGTGTCGTTCCGTGTCGACGGGTCAGTCTATTACTGTACTTTCAAACGCACACTCCTGCTCAGAGGTTTCCTGTTGAGACAGAAATGAACGTTCCGTCCAGAGAGGAGTGTGAGGGCTGGGACCCGGCACAAGTAGCCCTCTTTATGTGCCAGGTGAGTACAAGAAAAACAGGAGTAAAATAAAGCACTGGCAGAAAACCAGTGGATACTAAATGAGGCTAGTTGACCTACAGTGGATCATGTCATGTTTGACAATTTCTCTTCATGCAAACTATACACAGCTCAAGCAAATGTTAAGACAGAGGGATCATAAAGACAAGTGATCTCTGTTAACATGTAAATTCAGAAACTAAAATCAATGTTTACTGCCCTCAGAACAAAATGCAAGAATGTGCTACCACCGTAAGAAAGCTGAGGATTAATGGACAACGATTCCTGGTGAGTTAATCCCTCACATTTTTCATATTTTACCTGCTTTCTCAGAAAATACTCTGTCCCTCTTCAAGTTTCAAAATCTGTTCAGGAGAATATCGTGGTTGTGGTTGTGGTTGTGTTTAGTTTATTATTCTAATTACATTCAAACGGACAAATCCTTCCAAGCAATCATTATCATTATTATGATAACCGTGTTAAAAACAGCAGGACAATGTGATTAGTTTTATTAATTTGTGCCCATTTTGTTAAAAATTTTAAAATGAATTTACTTAAACATTTTTTCACTCAAGGTCAAACATGTTTGCAGCAGTTTGGACTTTTTTCTCTCTTGTTCAGCTACAAGTGTTTCTAAATCCTGAACCTTTTAATTGATATTTCTTTAATAAATTGAGGAATAAAGTTAACTTAAAATCTTAAACAACCCAAGAAATTGTCACATTTGAAACACAAAGGAGAGTTTGCAGGATATGAAACGTACCCACGTAAACTTGCTTGCATGACTTCCCACACACAGTTTGTAACGAGGGGCCTTCTGACCTGGAAGTGAGTGAGTCAGTTGGAACTTCTGCTTTGAAAGGACTCTCGCTCTCGCTGCTTTTGTCACCATAGGTGTAGAACTGCAGGAGTGTGTGTGTGTGTGTGTGTGGGGGGGGGGGGGTTCCTGTAATCTACAGAGTGAGGACCTTTTTGGAAAGTGAGGACATTTTGGCCAGTCGTCACTTCTTCAAAGGGCTGTTTAAGAGTTAAGACTTAGTTTTAGGGTCAGGATTAGAAACTAATTAGATTACTGAGTACTCAGCTAATAGTGTAGTATTACTGAGTCCGCATCTAATAATGTAGTAATTATTACTGAGTACTCATCTAATAATGTATTAATGATTACTGAGTACTCATCTAATAATGTAGTAATTATGACTGAGTACTCAACTCATATTGTAATAGTGATTACTGAGCATTGATGGGTCAGAACATCAACGTGGTGACAGGCATTGCAACTTTTGTGACTCCATGACAGGATCGTCTTTACCAAGCTATAGTTAACTAATAAAGCTGTTACAGCAGTAAAACACCCTTTCATTCATCATCCCCTCTTCTGACTGTTTATCTATGATGCATTAGTACGATTACAAAAATTACAAAGCCAGCCTATTACACTTGTGTTTCAACCAGGCACATTGTGTTCATTCTCCTCTATTGCTTAATGCCACGCTAATTACAACCTACTACAGCCACTGTATATTCAAATAGCAGGATGCTTGGCTGACTGCCAGGTAATATTCCCAGTGTGATAAATGCCTGTCTAAGGTCTCAGATATACTTATACAATCTAGGTAAAGTTGCCACCATAGGAACACTAGTTACGTAATGAGCTACAATTTAACCGTGCCCACGCACGGATGCACTCGCATCATAGGTGCACTCTGGTACTTAAACAAATAGCACTAGACCTGTTAGACACCATGATCCACATGTGGGGCCTCTGATACTTCTGAGAAGCACACTGCCACAGTGAGTGCAGTAGAAAACTGTCAGCGTCTCATTTTCACAGAAAGTAAGAACTGTGAAATGAGTCACTAGGCTATTAAAGCTGTGATCCCTACTTATTTAAGTTAAGTATCATTTAATCTGCCTCAGTCATGAGGGGGAAGAGGATTTTATGCAGTGAAATAACTTAAGCATGGGTTTATAACTTCCTAATATTTGGTATTTTGAGGATCCTATTAATACCTCAGTAATACGTCCTGTGCACTGCCTCTCAAAGCATTCATTCATTCATATGCATCTTATTATTGGCCACTTCTTGAGAGCAAGGATCTACTCTTCTATTCATTATTCACTGACCCTGAACTTATTCCATCTCAGGTGGGATAATGCACCACTAAAATACTGTACTTCCACAAAGTCCCACAGATTATTCACCACCTAAAATATGCTCACTGTGGATTTGTATCAGTCAGACTGATCAATGTTTCAGAGCAGAGACTTTCATGCAGGTAACCAGTGCAGATCTGAAAAAAATAATAAATATATAATATATATATAGTAGGTGTATTGTCTAATAGATCCCATAGCTAAACCATTGCACCAGAAGCTCTATTAAACTCAGGTACACACAGGCCCATATTAAGCAAGTATATTTAATCATGGCCTCACAATGGTCTACACACACCTTTGCTTTAACCAGTCTAACAATTCTTCCGAGTCACACTCTATCAGTTTGATTTCATGGGTGGTCACTGTTACACATTGATCGGAGTATTAGGTATTGAAAAAAATCGATCTGACTTAGTGTTAGCTGGTTAATTCCACCTCTGACTTCTCTCTATTTTGCTCTTCTTCCCCTCCCTCTCTCATCTTGCAGCAGGGAGTCGTCACATGACTCTGCTTCCTGTATCTGTCATTACCAATCAAAACCCCTAAGCAGACTGGTGAAATTCAGACTTCAGGACATTGCATTTCACCGGCTGAAACAAACCAATGAGAGCATCAGCAAAATGCTGTTTGTTTTGCCATCAATAAATCAACTTAGTTTCACTCCGTATTTTACCATGCTCATCTAAGCCCCACGATGCAGTGACCCTATGCCTCCCCAGGGTGGCGTATAACCTATTCAGTCAACACTACAGACATCATGGCAACCTAATTTCTGTTTGTTTGTAGCCACAATAACAGTGTGGGTTTATGGATAGCTGTCAGCTAATATAATAATACTGTATGTTTCTGCAAGATTAAGACATGTTGCTGTGAGTTTCATATACATGCATGATCACAAACATTTGTAAACCTTATCCCTGCTGAACTGCAGCGGGAAAAGGAGGATTGAGTCATCACGTACTAAGGTCATTATGAGCTAAGGGCAGAGAGGGTCTGAATGTCATGCAGCCAGTGTGTCGCTCCTGAACTTTGCCTTTGACTTACTTTGCATATTTATATGTAGTTTATACAGTAGATGGAGCACAGGTCATAAAATCAGTAGATACAAGTTAGTAGGCAGCAAAGCTTTAAACTGCTGTCAGAGGAAAACACCACGCTCTGCCTGGGATGCATCTTCTTCACCTTACACCTACAATATCTCCTCATCATTTGTTAAGAATGAATGGAGAAATAAGTCATTCTGGTTGAGAGGTGGGTGGCAATACACAACAGTGTACTACAGTGTGGATGGGAATGACAGTGAGCCAGCTAAGCTCAGATAAAGGTAATCTCCATCTTTTTGATGCCTGTTCGATCACACTGGTAGACAGATTAAAAGAGGTGTGTAGTGGATCAAAAGAACTGTCAGCCTCCATTTCTGTGACACTGTGGCTGGTTGAAGACGTCACTTTCAACTTGTGTGTTTGACATCCACACTACAATCAAAGGCCACTCAACAAGGAGAGCCTATGCACACATCTATGGCAACATGTATCACATGATGACTTTGTTGTTGGTATCAAACACCTGCTGTGGAATACTGAAATACAAATGATATGTGCTTTATCAGGACATTTTTGTAAAATCTACTGAATCTACAGTGTATAAGAAAAAGACACTGTGCCAGGTGCATGGTTCTAAAGGGTTGTACTTTGTTTCTTAATTAAAGTATGCCTGTGTTTTGGTTGTATCACTTCAACAACTATTGAAGTGATGGGTTCGAAAATGACAATTTGTCCAAAACATAAAATTTCGAAATCCTGTATTTCTGCAAAACAATTTCCAGTAGCCTTTGAGAAAGTATTTGGGTCTGTAAATTCATAATACATGTTTTGTAACCACATGAAAATCAAAAGACAGAAAACAAAAGTTTTTATATCTGACTGAAATAGTCACACTCAAGGTGGAGAGAAAAGTCGACTTTCCCAGAGAGAGGGCGCACACATTTTCAGATTCCATAGTGTTTGTGATGGCTTTCCTTTGTATCTGTTGTCATGCTTGTTCTTAAACAGCCTATGTGTCTATCAGATTTGTAAAAACATTTTTGACTGCAAATGAGTGCAAATTTCACACTGAGACGATTTTTGTTTTTTTAAAAGGAAAAAGACGTAGAAGAAAAAACAACTCTTCCCTGTAGAGAAAAAAACTTGGAATGAACATTAAATATTCACTTTAGGAGGCAGAGATGTTTCTCTAGACAGGATTTAAGTTTTTAGAGGACTGGCACATACCCCAAAAGACTAGTTGGTAATTACGACAGAAATTACCATTGAGATGAGGATGACAAATTACCCATATAGTCACTCAAATGGGATTGATTTCAGTGCAGAGATATTATTAAAATCCATCACTTGCCAATCAGAAGAGACCCATATAATACTATACTTTTACATGGTGTCACAAGTCAGAAATTTTAAAATCTCACACAAGATGGTTTTTAAAGAAATCTTAGATGTAAAATATAGACAAATAAACCATATATAGAAATAATCTACAGCTCATAAATTGAAATGCAGATCATTGCCAGTAAGAAATAAAGCTGACTTTGAAGTGAGGTGAATTTCTGTTGTTGTGGACTGAATATAAGACATAAAAACATACAAATTTAAATGTGACTGAGTGTTTTATACTGTGAGTGAGGGTTTGAGTCTATAGTAAAAAGAGGCTGCAGCTTGTAAAACTGTTGTGTCTCATTCGAACAAGCACAGACAATTCTATAAATAATTCAATGTGGGAGCAATGCCAGAGTATCCACTGGGGCGGACTATTTGATATTTTATTCGGTGTCAAAAGGCTAAGTCTGATTTTATACAGACAGGTTTTTTTTCTTCCCTGTAAGCTAGTGGGATGATCAAGAGTGTATCTGTGAGGCCAAGGTTCAGATCTTTGAAGGAGGTAAAGCCTTTCATATTAAGTGATCTCACTCTCTGATTTACAAATGATTAAATCAAAAGCTCTGCTTAAAGAGATAATGCATGTTTCTGTTGCACCAAAGTGCCCATTTTCACACACTGGTGTATTGTGAGCTGCATTTTCAAGCCCCTCCCTGTGGAAAGTCTAGGATACATTATAAGCAGCTTTGAAAAAACTACCACACAATCAACTGCAGGGGCATTAACAGTACATCATTACACATGTTCCACAGGAGACGCTGCCGATAAAAGGCCGTCCATGCATTACTCATGTGTAAATTAACTAGCCACGTTAGACCCACACCTCATACATTAACCCCTTCTAACAAGCTTCTATCCATTTGTTCATTTGATATCTTACAAACGCAGGAGAACAATAAACACGTTCTCACAAACATTTGTTGTCGTGGATTTTCATTTCATTACAATAATAATAAAACAGAGGAGAGACGGAGCTGGTAACGACCTGGAGCGATGAATTATGAATCGAGAGGGGGATACATAATTTAGTGGGATTTGTTGCATATTTTATGGTAATCATTTTCCTTTCATTTACAAATCTCACTTGTCTTACTGTAACACAGACATTAAAATGCAATAAAAATTTGAATGCAGCAAGAAGTCGGATACTTTTTAAAGGTTTGTTGATTTATTAAAACTGTGACTGTGGTGTTAGTGTGTTGTTTAAATAGAGGAACAAGCTCTTCACCTGAAAGTTTACAGTTTTTATTTGCAAGAGGGAAACAGGGTAATGGGGAAGAAAACACACATTTTTATCCGTGCTTTTCTTTTAAGAGATTAAGTCTACGCACTTTCCGTTCTCCGTGATATTGACTCCCACTGTGTTCGGATATTTTTGGTGTCATTGTTGCAATACATCAGTGGCAAACAGTCCATAAATAAAAAGATTTGACTTACTGCTCCTGTTCCCCATATAAATATTTATATCATCTATATATATCATCAGTAAGCCCTTGAGCAAGGCACCCAACCTCCAAGGTCTCTGTAAAGGTGCTGCAATATCTGGCCATGAATAATGGCCTGTGTGAAAGTGAAGTCCCTGCAAGGTATTATAATATATGCATGATTGTAATGTATGTGACAATTTCTGACCCTGCATCTCACTATTAGCTCTCCAGAAATAAAATGAGGTGACATTAGAAAGTGGCACTTTGTGAGATGCTGCCCTCTTCTGTTAGCGGAGAGGTACTGCATTTCTACAAGTACCACCACCTCTGATGAAACACGTGTATTTAGTGAAGTGACAAGGTTGCAGGGTCATCTCTGCTACAAGGAATCACAGTCGAGTGTGAACTCTGTGGTCTCCAGTTTTCCATGTGTTTACAACTGATTTCTCTGATGCTTTCACAGAACCTGTCTGACAGTGACATGAGCAAGTTTAGTCTCATCCACCAACCGTGAGTAAGACTTAAATACATCAGTCATCACACACCTCCATCATACCCACTTCTCTTCAGCCTCTCTCCATCCTTCAGTTCTTTTCTTTCCATATGTTTCACGCTCTATCATTCGAAGCACCTGTGTCCTAAATCATCTGTTGCTACTGTCATTAGTGTAACATCATAGAGGAGCACTGAGGTCATTGCCAAAATACACAATACTATACATCTCCATTGGGATAGTCGGTTTTGATCATTTTTAAGTAAAAAATTCGAAATGACAGCAGGTGACAGAAGGTTACGTGATTTATGCCAGTGTATAAGATATAAAAACCTTCATACTTATAATAAAATAAGTTTACATGTACATTGCATACAGTTATTTTGTACTTGTACACACATACAGCTGCATATGAAGGTTTTTGGTCTGCCTGTCTGTCTGCACCTGCACATTTGTGAGCATGGGTTTGTTCATGTTTGTGAAATATGTTTTTCCCCTTGTGTGTGTGGCTTGTGTGGGTGTGAACATGTGTGTCTCACATAAACTGAGACCATTAAATAAAAAAAGAGTTATGTGATGTGTGTATCTATTTTATATATATTTGAGCATTTATAATTGATATGTGCATAATTACAGATATTTGTGTCTGAAAAAGCATTGTTCCTTCAAAAGTCTAGATCGCAAAAAATGAAAGGTTCTATTTATGGTTTAATGCATATTAAAATTACAAATTTTACATGCAAATTCAGATTTTTAAAAATGCAGTCCAGTGTAGAAATTTTAATTCATTTTCAAATTCAAGTGAGGTTGGATTTCTCTGTCAAGTCCACTGAAAAATATTTATTTAAGTATACATTTGTTTTAAATTATGAGCGGAATTTTGTTAACAATCAAGTGAAACTTTAATCAAACTATTTATGTATATCCTGAACAAACTTTGCAAATTAATTTTCACTTAATTTGAATTTAGTTTTTTATTCATTTCTGTGAAGGTCAAAGCTACAGAATGAAGGATGGTAAAGACTCATGTACAGTAGTTTTTCCAAATAATTTCCCATTCATTTCCAGACTGAATAGTGACAAATGGCGTTTTGTCTCATAGTGCTTCCTTAAAAATCCAGAGTTGTCTCTTTAATTCTTGAATAGTTGTAGACATTTATCAACACAGACAGCGTCTTGGTTTATCCCACTCTGCTGTGGTTCACTGTGATCAGAGGCAGAGCAGACATTTATTTTGCAAAAAATCCCCTTGGTGGTCATACACACACACACACACACACACATATTCTCCTCCTGCCATTCGATTGAGCAAAGGATCAACACACATTTATTGACCCTTCCATATATAGAAAATACTCAGGATTACAACATGGTACTTTCCATGTCACATCGACCATGACCTTTTCCATAGACCTAGACTAAAAACAGCCCTGGTGCCCAGCAGTGACATCAGTAATGACAAAGATCCTTTGTAAAGAGGAAGCTTTTAAAATGTAGTTGTGCAGTTTTCTTTGAACATGAAAAAAAAGACCAAAACGGTTCCAAAACATACATGCACTAACTCGAAGGCCTCCTCCAGTGACCTCAGTCAGGTGATATACAGTATATAGAGTGGGGTCCAAAGGTGTGAGACCACTTGATAGTGGACGCCACTATTTAGTTGGGAGTAGCAGTTCAAATGGCAGTGTCTGGGTTAGGGTTAGTGGTGGAAATATAATTTAGAGTGGAGTGAGATGTGATGCAAGAGGTTCGTTCAAAGTTTGGTAACTGAAATCTGTTTTCGAGTGTGTGTGTGTGTGTGTGTGTGTGTGTGTGTGTGTGTGTGTGTGTGTGTGTGTGTGACGCAGGGAGTGGAAAAGAGAAGTGATTTTTCTCACAGATGTATGAACACATTCCCTCCCCTCTATGACAAAGACGGGACTTTTAACCAAACAGCACTCCTTTACGCTGCTGCAAAAAATCTGACACCACAGGCTTAATGCACAAGAGGAATGAAGAGCCAAAAACGTAAACTGCCGGGTTTAACATGAATATGGATATGTTAAGTAAATTCACCGTTCCTGCCACGGCAAAGTTTCGGTAAGAGGTCCAGTTTTATTTGAACTTTAGTATCTACGTATGTGGACGATAACACGCTGTCACTTTTTGCAAATCCTTTAAAATATCTGCTAAACTGTTGCTATGTTTGGTACCTTGGACAAAAATGAAGGTTTTTAATTTGAAGTTTTAAAAGACTTCTGTCGTAAAACGGCAGTAAAACACATGTTTTTTTTCTTTGACAAAGTGACAAAGGGGGTTCAACTGTAGAAAATATGTTCAGAAGTCATTATGACATGAAGTAGCAGGTAAACACAGGTTTAACTAATTATTCACTTAAGCCTAATCAAGTGTTTCTTTCAAGTGCCATGCCAGATGGCTACTGTAAAAAGGTCCGAAGTAGGCATTTATCAAGAGCAGGGGTGGAGAAGATGTTTCCTATCAAAGGCCAATCTCAATTTCTATAACATCCTTCAAGGCCCTTACTGAACTATTGAATACATATATTACACTGACCTCCCTGATGAGAAGGCTGCAACTGCATCGGTTTGGAGAGGAGTCCGATGTCTGATGATGATGATGATGATGATGATGAAGTGATTACCTGGTTTTAGCCAAAACAGCTTGTTCAAATAAATCCCCACCTTTGGTACTTCAATTCAAATAAAGTCAGTCATTTTTTCCTGGTATCAAACTCTGCAGAGATAACAATCACAAAAATGGCAAGTTAGTCCATATTTGTTATGTCGTTGTTGTTTCATCACAGGACACAAATGAACAGAATGTACATTTCTTGTTGTGCCCTTCAATGTTTTCTTTCTTGTGGTTTTAGCAGCTCCACGGCAGCAAAAGGGCTCCTTTACCACTTCTCCTTCTGCATGAGGTTTCAGCTTCCTAGCTGTTAGCTCACCTGTCAGCTGTTTACTTCTTAGCTACTACCTCACTTATTAGCAGTTAGCTCACTCATAGGCTGTTAGCTCACTTATTAGCTTTTAGCTCACATCTGTGCTCTTAGCTCACATTTGAGCTGTTTGCTCACTTTTTACCTGTTAGCTTACATCTTAGCTGTTAGCTCCCATCTTAGCTATTAGCTCCCATCTTAGCTGTTAGCTCACTTTTGATCCACCAGTATTTGTCCCTTCTACTCACCCGGTTAAGCTGCATGCTAGCAATTGTAATTAGAACGCACTCGTCCATGCAAACTAAAAAAATCGACATGTTTACATAATTTGCACATCTCTCTTAGACAGTGGAACATTCTGCATCAACATTTCTTTTTTTCATTTTTCAGAGTTGCATTTTAAGAGCAGTATTCCCAACTCCACCCATTTTTATTCCAACATTCAATATCTTTTTAGAAACATTCAATGTTTTCTGTGTAGCCTGTCCGATGCACAAATGTGGACGTAATGTATGATGTTCAGTGCAAACTGAAAGAAGCACTGATTTTAGTGGAGGTAACAGTGGGTTGAATGAAAAAGTCTGGTTTCCTTTCTTTTGAGCCCACAAAATCATGATCTATACATTGTAGAGACCTTTAACTCTGATTCACAGCCTCCCTGTTAGTCCCACATGTTAGTCTTCTGTTTGTGTTCTTTTTTTATTGCAGGAAAAAAATGCTGTCACAATATCATTTTTCCTGTTCTCTTTCCTGTTTCATTTAAGAATTGTTTTGCGGGCCTTATACAGCCCAGATGTTCCCTACCCCGGATTTCAGTATAACAAAGATGTTGTGAATTAATATAAACAATTTTGTATAGTTGGGAAATTACAGAGCAGTTTTGTGGATATACTACATTTACCTCCCCAATGTTTTGATTGTGACTTTGCAAACTGAAAATATATCCATAAGTTTAACTTTTAAATGTTGTTCAGCTTATATTATTTAAAATACTGCATACATCTGAAGATCTGTCTCTGAATAACAATACCATTTTATGTGTTTTCCAGGCAGCTTCAAAAGATCGTTCAGGACATCAAGAAAAAAGATGACAGCTTTCTGAATAAACTAAGAAGGTCAGTGATGCATTCTAACAAAAAAACAAACAATTTTATTGTGACACGGGAAACGAACCTCTGGGAAGTTTGGTGATCTAAAAACTCTCAATGTCGTGTGTGTGTGTTTGTTTGCATATATATGCATCAGGGGAAGGATGTTAATTCCTCTTTCACAGGCGTTGGAAAGAGAGAAAACCCACAAACCAAAATATCTTCAACAGATGTCTGTTCTCTCACTTTCCTTTCCTGAAATAAGTCCTCTATTGACGTGTAAGGATAGATTCTATAACGACACGTGTATTTGTTCTCATCCTTTCTGTAAAATATGTCAGTCAGCCATGTGCACTTAAATAAATATAGACCTCTCACACGTTTACAGCACAGGTACCTGCTGTGGTAGATGTGAGAGAAACTTGTCAAACAATTCCACTTTAATGCATCACAATATCTCTTTACATTACAGATTTAAACACAAACCAAGTCCGAAGGTACCTGAGAGAGATTACAGAGGTAAGACCTGTGTCTTTAACACTGCTGCAAATGAAACTGTGTTGATGAAGTAAAGAAGTCCCCATCTGTTGATTCAACATTGACACATGGAATTATTCTTTATTCATGTCTGTCTTATAACAACACTCAAATGCCCTTATTGAATGAGTTACTGACCACCTCTCTGGTCACAAAGAGATCCCTAGCACTATTGATGATATGAGTGGTTCACAGTATTGTCAGCCATGTCAAGTGAATATTATGCAAAGTTACAACTTTGTTAAAAAAACAAAATTCACACTTCATATCACCAAACACCAAAACTCAGCAAGGAAACATGATACACAAAATGGAATTCCTCACTAAAAGGACTGTAACTGGAAGATTTGAATTGGTCCGACTATTGAAGCCTCGTGTCAACTTCAGCTCACACTGGAGTGAATTTCTGTGTCAATTATGTTTCAAGACTGTGTGGGTTTCACAAACCCTCATGTTTTTAGTCACAAGAGCGTGAATTCAGTCATGTTACTGAACTTTGCAGAACTTCTGTACCTGGAGCAGTGTTTATTCTCTAACACTTTTAACACAATTGATCCTTTTTAATTCACCATCTGCCTCAGAGTAAATTCTTACCCGCTGGCTGCTTAATGGAATAATACCTAAAACTTTGCAGTTTAATTTTTGCGGCTGAATCTGACCAGGTTCAGCCCACGTTCTTTCACATTCATTTCATCACCCTGTAATGACGTATCAGTAACTTTGGCCTTATGAGCTTCTGAGCTTTTGAAACAAATCACACTCCTATTCAAGTGAATGGGAAACACAACATACCATATTAAATATGCCATATTTATTTATCCTTTCACCTGTTTCCAGATGTTGTTTTGAGAAAGACACTGGGCTTGGTTATGTGAAGCCTGTGTACAAATTGCTTCATTCAAATTGTGATGGCATCACTTGTTGAGAGATTATTATTAACAGAGAGAGTTGAGGAGATACGCTCGGCTAGAGATGAGGCTTTGTTTTAAAATTAGAAAATGTGCTGGTATTTAATATCTTTTATGCAACTGCAGGGTTTAATGAATTCACAAAATAAGAAATCTCCCATCTCTGGTTCATATATTGTTCATATATAGACTAGAAAAGCGCTATACAAATACAAAACCATTTACCATATTTCACCCTTTGCAATTACATCCCTGTAAATGTTTGTGTGTACAGATAATGACGGGGATTTTGATGATCACCTCTCTGAACCTGATTACGTGAGTTGGAAATTGCTAGTAATTAAAATATTTATTTTGTCTGATATATTTGTTTGAAACATTGGAAGTATGTCGTTCCCAGGATAATGACTGTATGTATGAGGATCTATGTGATGACCAGGACGGCAGCTACGAGCCTCCTCCCAGCCAAAGAGTCTTCACCACAAACCCCTCTGCCTTCTTCCCAAGGGCGGACTACGTTGGTCAGTAAACAGCTGTTTGACTTGTAGAGCTGCTCATATCTGCATGTTATTCACTGCTTTTATATATGTATGATTTTGTTAATAATAACAATAACAAATATAACAATATCTTTATGTATAGCACGTCTCAAAACTAAGTTACAAAGTCCTTTTCAAATATAATAAAACATGAATAAAACTAATTCAAGAACTAATAAACAAATTTAAATGTGTTACAGAAATTTAGGCATGACCACCTATTACAATAATAAACAGCAGAATAAGGTAGAATAAGGGGATGTGGTCAGATTAAAGTACATTTTAAGCTTTGATTTAAAGCTTTCATTTGTTGAGTTCTTTTCACATGGAAGGACCAGTTTCCATGTGATTCATATTTCTGCAGAATGGAGTTGGTACATTAAGCCCTTCAGTGGATACGCACTGATCATTCACAGGATGTTTCAGATTGGTGGTTCATGCAAATGTTGATATCCTGTTTCTACTTCTCCTTTCCAGACAGCTGTCGTAACCGTCCCACCCGGCCCCCCAGGAAGCCTCTCCGCCCGAGCAAAGCCTCCAAACAACTGCCCCCTGAACCCACCCCCACTGGGAGTGATGAAGTAAACCAACCTGAACTCAAGCTCTTACAAACACTCTAGCGCAGGCCTGTGTCTTGCTGAGACTTCCACTCAACATTGTCTTTGGAGAATTTTGCCATATCCTGTGTGTTGGTGCTATCAGTTGAGTGAGCACAGCTGACGTGGACCTTTGTTCACAATATGTTGTTTTGTAGGAAGACTACATCAGTCCAGACGGCAGCAACGAGGATGACAACTACATAGAACCTGAAGAGAACAAACCTGCCAGTAAGATACGCAAACAACCTATAGAGAGAAAAGAAGTCTAAAACCCGTGATATGTATGCTGCTGCTGTGAAGACTAACAACTCCAAAAAATACATAAAAATATAAATATCTTCCCTATGCCTCTCCTCAGATCCCATAATGCCGTGTAGGCGCACAACAGGGATGGATCGCCCCATGTTGCCAACACCCCCAGAGCATCAACACGGTTCTGGTAGGTGCAACAATACACACGTTGTACCTGCTGCAGGTTCACAAGGGGCCAATTTGTATAATTATCATCCCTTATCAACACTACAAATACCATGCATTCAAACCCTGTGTTGAATGCACCATCCGGAAACAAAGGGTGATATAACATTGTGATCCCACTATACTTCTAGAATTACAGTATTATTATGACGCTGTAATAATACTGACCATAATAACTGAAAATGCACAATGTGGTATCCAGTGTGTACTTGTACACTTGTACAACTTGTACATGTGAACAGGAGCCAAACGTTCATACCTTTCACCAAAAACTGTCACATATTCAAGTTTCCTTTTTTTTTCTTTCTTTCAAATAATCCTCCAACAGTTTCATTCTGTGGAGTCTTACATCTTATATAACCTATCTGTGAAATAGCTTCTGTTGTGTAAACTCCACTTCTGCTTCCTTTACAAATATTTTTTTCTTTGGTTGTTTTTCAGAGTTTTATGAAGTTCCAGAGAAAGAGGTGAGTAAACTGTAACAGACTTTACAAGCATTTTTAAGGTGCTTTTATAGGTGGAATTAAATTTTATTTGAATGAATCTTTACAGGAGACCTCATTACCTCCACCAGCAAGCAGGTCAGTTTTACACTCTCTTGACTTAGGTCCTATCATTCCTTTGTATAAACGTGGATAGTGAAATAATCAATAGAATCTGAGAGTAATAATCTCCTTGTATTTACTTTACAGACTGTATCCAGTGTCTCAGACACAGTTAGACCTCTTACCACCAAAACCCAGCCCCAGGTACTGACTGGCAACAATGTCATTTCATGTAAAGACCTAAGAGATCAGTTGCAAAGTGAATTTTACTTGATTTCTATTATATCTGTATAGTTTCAATATTAAAGATCCAAATGTTGAAATCATTACATTACTTTGCTATTACCACTCCTAATAATTTGTTTTTGATTTTAGACTGAATAGGAGTAGATCTCCGCTTCCTGTAAGTGATGACAAATGTAGATTTCATTCAAAAGATGTTTTGCAGTGACATTATATGCTGCATAATTAGGAGGATATTAAACTATGGGTTTCATGATTTTGCAGGTCCAGGAGCTCACAGCGGATGATGAATATGAAGTTTGTGATCCAGATTGTGAGTATTAAATTAAACGTCGTTTTCCTTTTGATTTGTGTTAAGACTTTCTACCATGAATCATTCTAGGTGCAACACCAGGAGGGAAACTAGTGGCATGGGAGTAATAAATTCCCCTGCATTGGAATAATAAGTGCACCCTGTTTATTTGGACGATGTGCTCTTTTAGGTTCCAAGGATAAAGCTGCAGAGGGTCCTCCTCCACCTTTGCCAAAACCTCTGCCCAGAGAGTAAGCATCACTTATGTCACATTTTTTTCGAATTACATATAAATATAGGGAGACCTGTTTAAATGTTATGAAGCTGATAATCTGATCTAATTGTTTTTCTCACAGCTGCTCACCAAAACCACCTTTAAAGCCGGTAGGAATATGATTTTTATCAAGTCCACAATAATCCACATAATAGTACATATAGATCATCCTTGTTTTACTGTATTTTACTTTCCCATTTGATGAAGATGTTGAATAATGCTGAAAAACATTTAATATGACTTCTTTTGCAGAAACCGGCTTTAAGACCAAGGCAGTTTGAAAGTAAGCGTTCACATTCATTTGCATCATTACAGACTTTTTATTAAAAACTGGAGACAGATGGCACTAACTGGCCGATAACCTGTTAGCGCCATATATTTCTGGAATTCATGTCTTTCCCTGAAACCCACATTAATGTGTGACTTTTAGTAAAGAATGATGACCAGTTGTAGTGTCCCAAGATGAGCTAAAGACGATATGGCCAAAAACCAAATCAAGATAAACTGTTTCAGATCAGTTGTAGTTGCAGTTATAGATAATTATCTCCATAAATGTCACATTATTATTTTTAAAAATGTCTTTATTATAACTTTTTATATAAGTTTAAAACAGATTTTTGCTTCTGAATGAAGGTTTTCTTTTTAACCTTTTCTTTATAAGAATGACAAACACTTGATAAACAGCATAACATTTGACATCCAAGATAGAACAATATTGTGTTATATAAAAGTGTTATACCTCCTCACTGTGCACAAGGCAAAAGCATTATTTCGATATATGTTTGATCCTTGTCATAAGGTGATTGATGAAATTTATATTACAATTATAAATGATATTGTTCTTAAAACAACTGAAAATCACGCATTTTGAATGATCAATTGGATAGAAAGCATATAGACAACATGCCATTCCTTCATTTTATGAAGCTATTAAATTAAGTTATTGATATTATGAAGACATTACTTAACCACTGTTTGTCTGGATTTCCACAGGCCAAACGCTGCCTGTGATCCAAACTGACCACAGAGTTCCTCCAAAAGCTTCGACACTGGACTTGATACGCCCTAAGTAAGAACTGCAACATGCAGGTTTACACTTTGCATTATACTGACTCTGTCCACTTTTTAAACTCAAGTTGAACTAGATAACAGTGGATTTAATCAATTCTGTTGTACTTGTTGTCTCTATTGCAGAATTCCTCTTCCCCAGTTGACCCCCCTCAGTAAGTACAGCTTCTTCTTGTGTCTCCTATACGAGACATACTTGTAAATGGTGCCATATTTATTTTGGTGCATTATTATTTAAAAAATGGTTTTATTCTAAAAGCTACACTGTAACTAAACACCATAATGTGTCTGTGTGTGTTTGTGTCTGATGTGTCAGAACTAACTCACAGAGGAATTGTTTCTGCTGATAATCGGTCAAAGGATGAAGCTAAGGTGATCCACATGAAACATGACATTGTTAAAAGGATTTAAATGACTCAGCAAATTATTTTTCTAAATGTGTTTTAAAATATCCTGTTTTTCCGCTGACTTCTCCTCAGGATGCAGACATGTGTAAGAAGCCCTGGTACGCCGGCGCCTGTGACCGCAGGACTGCTGACGAGGTTTTGCTTCACTCAAATAAAGTGAGAAAGCCCGTACTTAGAAAAGCAATGTTGTTAATCCAACCGAGCAGTGTGTGGATTATTTCCCATGATGCCCCGCTGGGTTTGACTGCGAGTGCTCTCTGTTTCAGGACGGGGCATTTATGGTGAGGAAGAGCTCCGGTCATGACGCACAGCAGCCCTACACATTAGTGGTGTTTTACAAGGGCAGGGTGTACAACATACCAATCCGCTTTATAGCAAACATGCAGCAGTATGCACTGGGAAGAGAGAAGAAAGGAGAGGAGGTAGAGTGGAGGACGTTTCATTTCTCTCATTTACACTCTTTATGTCTGTGTAGACATGTTGATATTTTCCTGAATAATAATGTTTAAACAAAATTAGGAATAAAGTCTGGCTGTGGCTGAGGTAAATCAAAGACACATTGTTGTTTGACTCAAATTATATTATTTTGCCAAATAATGTTCAAAATGTCCAGAATTTAATTATATGCAGTTTGAAAGGGCCCTTGAGATAACCAAGGCAACACAAGACACTTAATAATGTCAATGTAACAAGGTTATTACTTCCTTCAGAAAAGTCGAGGTATAGTTTTTCTACATGCTGTTTTATGCTGAAATCATATCCTCACCTGCGTCATAGGCCTTTTTTTTTCTTTTTGACTTATAATAGCAGGAAATGCACATGTCCAATTAATAACTTTAGTCTGTCCATGTGTCCCCAGGCCTGACAGATGTAGAGTCTCACAACAGTCATTTTCACATAATGTAAAAATCACAAAACATGACGCATTACATCAGACGGGTCACGGACCCTGTTTTTGTCCTGCTGGCCTCATTTTTTAAGGTTTTGTATCAAGCATACATTTCACAGTTTTAAATTTGCACACACAAATTAAAGTAAATAGTAATTTTAGCACGCACAATACCACAGTACCCAAAAAACTGAGGCAGGCATTTTAGTTTAAAACATAGGAGAAGATAGTGAGCGTCTCTCTCTTGTGGGTTTGAAGGTCTTCCACACGAGTTTAATAAGTTAACCACCAGTGGTTGTCAGGGACATGTCATCAGTTGTGTCCCTTAGCTTCATGGTGTTTGAAGCCTTTTAACCACAAGGGCAAATGGGAATCAGCCGTCATTGATTTTATTGACATCTATGCTTTTCCCAATGTGACATGTCAAAATGTCTTCAGTGAAAAGGGCTCATATACAATCTTTATGGAAAGGGTGCTGTAACTGGGGGTGTGAAGTTTACATTTCAAATTTACATTCTTTTTTTATGTTTCTTCCTAACACTGGAACAAGCTAATAGAGAACACAGGTGATAAAGAATGTAGGAAGACTGAAACTCATGGTAAAGTTGGGAAATGATTCAGTGTTTGAATTAAAAGATTAAGCTGAATATATAGTTACTTATTTATCATATATTATAATTAGAATTAATCTGTTAATGTAAAATGATGACATCAAACACAGACCTTATAGCTGTCATTTATCACCTCAACCATTTCCAGAAGTCATGCCAGAACATCTCATAAATCAACCTTTGGAAGCAACATTTGATACAGATTTCAGCTGATTATTAACTTCATGAGATGGGAATTTAAACTTTTCTCTTTGGACCAACTCATCATCCTCGTTTTGTTGTTCTCAGCATTTCAGCAGCATCTCCCACATCATCGAGAACCACCAGCGGAATCCTCTGATGGTGATCGACGGCCAGAATAACAGCAAAGACGCCACCAAGCTGTGTTACCCCATGAGGCCTTAAGACGACCCAGTGATCGGGCTTGTACATCCCAACCCGCTGTGTTTACTGTCAGACTGTTTACAGAAGTGCTGTGTGATGCTTCTCTCCTCCTCCATTAAGATCACATGGTGCTGGGAGCGTGCACTGGACTTTCCTGCATTGCTGGTCATGCAGAGTTGAAAGCAGCACTGACTCAGAAGACGTTTTAACTCAAGTTTTATTAAGTTTTTTTTTTAATGCTCTGTCAGTAAACAGTGTATCAAAATGAATGCAAGGAATGAGACAGTGTTGTTGTAGCAGAGGGAAGCAGGTAGACACATAATTCAGTTACGAGAGCAGAACTTCGGAGAGCCAAAAAGCACAGGGTTGTATATTTTTGATTTTAATAAAACTCTTTTTCTTGTGTTGTAAAACTCAACTCACGTCTTCAATCATGAGAAAATAAACAGTCAGATTTATTCTCCTTTTAACAAATAATGTTGTCACACTCATACACATTGGTTGCATAACGAAACGCCAAGGCACTTTGTGAAACTTCTATATTCTAATATTTTACAGTACCTCCTCCCGGAATATATACAAATATAATTTTTTTTACCAAAATTGAAAAAGTGTACACACACGCGTGTACACACACAGCGAGTGACTGACACTCCAGATCTGGGGGTACGTGCACAATAAATTTTACATCTGTCCAATTAGTGTCACACACATAAAGACGAGCCACAGTTCCCTTTGCTGCGAATACTCGGGATCATGGCTGCTTAAGGAAATGTTTCACCACAGTGGGACGCTGGTCGAGATTGTCAAAGGCTTAGGCCTGATAAGGTGAGGTAACGGGGAATATAAATCCTCCTTTCATAGTGCAATTAAAAGACAAGATGATCATTTCAAGTCAAAAGAGAGGAAACTTGTTGAGAGAAAAACAAACACACGAGCAAATTATCCGGATTTAAAAAAGAAATGATTTTGTTAGTATTTCATTGATGACACAGAACAATGGTTCACTCTTTGAAATTAATCCTGTCTGTAGGAGTAAATCCTCCAACTGAATAATGCATGGGAAATAACTTTTAAAAGATAATAGCATATTTGAACCATAATAGAATTTGGAGATTATACAAAAATTGTACAAATGAACTGATTCTTTTCAAAGGCCCAAAAAGCAATGAGAAAAAGCATGAAAAGACTAAACCTAACGTCATAAATAAATGTTGAATAAAAACAGCTTATTGTCTGTTTTCTTTAACACAAAGTTTTGGTATATCTGAGTAACCTGTGGGTCTCTGTATCCCATTCCAAAAACATAAATATTATAGCTACCACACTGTATAGCCTACCCGTACATAAACTGATCCATAAAACTCAGATGGTATGGCAAATATACATGTTACAGTGTTCTATAAAAGATTCCATACGACAGTGTACTTAAATCACCTTAAATAAAGCTATTGCGTAGACATTATACAAAAAAAATACATAAAGAACTAAGTTGTCGACACGTCCTTGTGGCTGCACAAATAATTACTGATCTACAAAGAGTTTGCATCAAGCTACTCATACTGGGAGAGAGACGACGGTAAATGTTTTAATTACCCTGAGAATGTGAACCCTTCCAGGAAGTGTGAGAATGATTCCAAAAAAAAAAAAAGAAACACTCATTAAGACCTTAAAAAGAAGGAGAGTGGCTATCACAGTTTCTGTTATTGTTTTTGATGTATTGCAAAGTCATCCTTTTTTTCCAGACTAGTTGTGTTTTTCATCCAGTGTGTGTGACATTCAAGAGTTTTCACAGTTTGGCCTTTTCCACTCTATCAGGTGTCGCTGTCGATGGTCAATCCAAATTTCCTGACTTGTAAATGCCCTGCCGCAGAACCAGCAGCGGAACTTCGTCACGACGTCCCTGCTGGGAGAGAATGCGCCCACTACTTCATACTTTTTTCTGCTCAACCTGCGAAGTTTCAACCTCAAAAGAAACCTCTCCTGTACAGAGTTTTTCGTGAGGCGCGCAGAGCCAGACTGGACCTCTGGTGGGTCGTAAGTCTCAGGGGCCTCACTGTTTATGGCTGACAGAGCACTCAGAGTCCTGCGGGACAACACCACCTTCTGCACCTCTCCTCTGTACCTGTTGACGACCTCCATGATCCTGGTCACCTCGGGGATGTCGGCATCTGGGTGATTTAGCACCACAACAGGCTGGTCTCTCGCCGGACGCTTCACCAACTGAGATGGATTTATGGCTACTAACTTCAGGGTCCTCTCCTGGTTTTTAGGGGCCGGCTGACACCGGTGCCCAGAGGCTGGTGAGGGCTCTTGTTGGATGGCTTTCCCCACAGGCAAGTGAGTGCTGTGCAGGAGATCTGGGCAGGAGTCTGGAGGCACTTCTCTGTCTCTCATCCCCTCAGCACTGTGGTTACTCTGCTCTGAAGACAGAGCAACGCTCAAGTCTTCCAGGTTTACCTCACCTAGAAGAAAAAAGGGTGACAATACTTTAAAAACACAAACATGCTGGTGTTCATGAATGTAAAATATATACTGAATGTTAAAAAGCCAGCGTGTGTTAATCTTTAACCACTATGTCTGAGTAGAAGCTATAATTTGCTGTCTTACCCTGTGGTGTAATAGCCGGTTGGGAAACAGGGGAAGACTTGGTGTAACTGCTTTGAGTCTCTCCATCAGCTGCTGAACTCGTCTTATCGTCTGGCTCATGGCGGTCCACGCTACTGCCTGATGTTTGGAGCGGTGAGTTCTTGGGGCACATCTCTACTTCAGTCTCTGCCACAGCTCCTGATTTACCAGCTGAACTTCTCACGTCAACTTCTGTTTCAGAGAAATGCAGTGACTCCTCTGGATCATCTTGCATTTCTTGATGGATCGACAACGAGCTTACGAGCATGCTGGGCTCGTCAACGTCCATATTTATGGACCCCATTGGCTGTGCAGCACAACTTGGGCTGAGTTCTCCTCCTGGCTTTGATTGTGGATCTAAAGTGATGGCTTCAGATGGCTCACGCAGATCAGTCCTGGAAGCTCTGGTCCATTTCTTCTCTGTTAGAACCTGTGCTGTCTTCTCTGTTGTTATATGAGGAGTTGGCAGCCCATGATTGTCATCCATGGGATCACCTCCTGATGGAGACAAAGAGCTTTGTGACACCCACTGCTTCTCCTTCACGGGATTCTTCTTCAGCACTATTTTCAAGGGCAGTCCTGAGGATCTCTTATACACCTTTTTAGACCTTCTTTTCCGTCTTCGAATTCGTCTCTTATTTTTTGGTAGGACTTTACGGATGGATGTCGGCTCTGCACTCTCATTCGTCAACTTCAGCTCACTGGAGATATTAATCACATCCTCATGCATGGGCTCCTGCTGTTTTCTCCCATGTTCCTCCATTTCCTGATCAGTCTTTAATTCCTGATTCTCTCTGTTTTCCTGCATTTGCGTGCACCCTGGCGCCTCGCTCTGGGCTGACACCGAGACGTCGTTGTGGAGTTTGCTTTCAGTCTGCGGACAAGGTAGACAGTCATTCAAATTTGACTGACACCCATTTTGGTCAACTGCACACCGAGCATCATCAGCAGCGCTTTCAGGGAAAACGGTCTCTTTATCTGACGTCGTCATCCTTCTCATCCTTTTGGCATAAGTGGCGCCGTTCTGTGCTACAGTTATCTTGTTCTTGACCGTGAGGACAGTAAGGTCAGACGAGTTCGACATGATTCCATTCTCTGACTTTGGATGAAGAGTCACATCTTGAGGGACGTTCGACAAAACGGTTTTCAGAGCCTTGGTCCATTTCTGGTCACCGGTTTCCCTGGCGACAGATTTCATCAAAAACTGCTGAGTCTCCTCTAGTGTTGTTTGTGGGTCTGACAGGTGGCAGTATTTATCCAGGAACTCTCTCCCTGGCAGGGAAAGACAGTCCTGGGTCAGCCAACACATTTCCTTAACTGCACTTCTTGTTAATCTAGGCTTTATTTTTGGGATCGGGTCTTTTGGTTTCATTGCTATGGAATGAACCTCCTCCTTTTTCCTCCGCCTCTGGTTACCATTCTGGCAAACATGGACAGCTTTAATGTGCTTAGTAATCAGCCATTTCTGAGATGCCTCATAGCCACAGTGTTGACAACGTAAAGTGGTTGGTTTAGGCCCAAACTGATTCTTGTCTTTTGTGCGTAGTGATATATCACTGTTCCCTCCTTCCAGGCCCAAATTATGTGCATATATATGTTCCAGAAATACTTTAACGTCACCTGTGGAGAATCTCGGACACGTCTGACATGAATATTTGCCATTTTGGCAGTGACACATAGTCAAGTGTGCACTGAATTCAGGCCATGTGCGCTGAACGTCGTCATTACAAATGCTGCAACAAGAAAAAGTGTCCTTGTGGCTTAATAGATGAATCTGTAGGTAGGAGAACTCATGTGTTTTAAAAGCACATGTATGACAGGAAAAGACTGGCGGGCTCCCTCTGTGTTTGACCTCAAAGTGTCCCACCAAGTCTTTGGGAACATATTCCAAGTTGTCGCTGCATTGAGAGCATGTGAACCTCAGTGTTTTCTCACTGTCGTTTGTCCCGTGCTGGCTGTGCTGTGCTTCCTGGGAGGTCTTCTTTGATGAAGGCCACACTTCGCTTTGCACCCACTCTTCTGCTATCTTCTTTGGTCCACACTTATCTTCACTTTGCATAGTTGGGGGCTGAACAGCAGTCTTCCTGAGGTGGAGCCTTCTGCGCCTGTTTCTGCCCTTCTTCCTGAAATGCTGTTTCTTATCTCCTGCGGAGGTAGCTGCAGAAAGATCCATCGAATCCACGGGTTTTCAGCTTTCTGAAAGGGCAGAAAGACACAAAGAAGCAGCTCAAAATGAATGCAGCTCCGAGACAAAGGCAACAAATCAACAAGTGCTCATTTCTTTTGCTATGAATTTTTTTCAAAACAGCCTTCATGTCTCTTTGATCATGTGACATCACTCAGAATTGGTTTCAATCAAGTGCTCTGGAGATAAATATGACTAAGACCAAAGAAATGATCATATACAATAAACACTACATGCCAGACATATGTAACCCCTTTAAAAAAAACATAGGTAACCCTGTTGAAAAGGTTGGATGTTTTAAAATACTTAGGAAATTATATAGATAGGCACTTGTAATTTTATAGATAACATAGAATATGTTTTTAAAATGCCTATGCAGAAATTATACCTACTCAGAAAGCTTAGTGACTTCAAGGTGAGTCAGAACACTCTTGAAATGGTGTACAAGAAACTGGTGGGAAACGTCTTTTAATTTGGTCCCTTGGTAGGAACAGTAGTTGAATGTCAAGTGTAAAGGGAAACCGTGAAGGGTGATAAATGCGGTGAGAAAAACCACATGGAGAGCAGAGATAGCAGCTAAGCGATGTGTAGGAGCTGAATTACACAAAAGATCACAATGCAGCTTTCGTTGTCTGAGCTCTGTACTGATACAGTTTCCCTGCTTCCACGTGCCAAATTAACATTACATTTAACTTTGATCACAAACACACTCTCTACAGGACTCCGGCAGAACATAACATTAGGCTACATATTGCAAGTAGCTCCCTCAAACTCGAGTCGACATGACAACCAAATGAAAAAAAGTGTGTCTGTATTTCATGTGAAAGGATTCCAACACCGGGACGTGCAGCAAATGTTTGAAAACACTTCAGTTTAAAAGGGAGGAACACGACAAACTTAAAGCACATGGCGATACATGAGATACATTTGAAAGCAGGGGGATGCTCCTTGTCTGACTGTTTGCGTGAACAAGGGGTGAAGGGGTCAGCCGGCAGTGTGGACGTCCCTGGCCCACGGCAGAGAGGACACAAGCAATGACGGGTTTGGAGCGGGACTATTTTGGTGTATTGTTATTTACTTTTAAATTATAGTAGTTGTGTTAGGTTTTATTTATTATGTGAAGAGTTTTGCACTGGGCAATACAAACCTTCTCTTCTTGTTGACCCTCATTTTAGTTTTGGGGTGTTTTTAAGAAATAAAGTTCTGGTATCATTTAGGCACCGAACTGTTTGAAAAAGATAAAGAAAGAAAAACCTAGGGCAGTGGAATTTCTGTTGTTTGTGTAATGTGTCTGTTTGTGATAAACTCAGAGCACTCACAATTGACTGTTTGTTTTTATTTATAATCTGTTGATGTTTTTCTGTGGAACCAAAGACAAGTCTCCACAGTGAGACCACTAAAGTATACATTTAACCTCGCGGATTGTGACCTGCACCGTTTCATGTCAAATCCACACACAGAGGCTGCTCCCCTGCTTACTGCTTCACTTTAAGTCCACCTGTTGCTGGCCATTGTTCACAGTGTCGGTGGATAGATGTTAATCCATCGCACCAGCATCACGTTTGAAAGGAGGAACTCAGATTGTTATCAGTCACTGAGCTGCTCACCTGCACGCACACACACACACACACACACACACACAGTTATGAACTTCACACGCTGGTTAAAAACACAACTAAACCCGCTATAGTGAGCGGAGGTGGTGCAAAATAAAAAAAAAAAAACTACAAAAACACGAACAAATGCACGAATAAAAAGACCACACTCCTGCCGGGCGGGGGGTTGTTTGAGCAGCAGATGAACGAGTGAATCGTGCGGCCATTGTGCAGTTTGACTTGACCACAACAAAGTGATGAGACTGGCTCCGCAGCGAGCGACGAAAGCCGTCGGGACCAGAGAAGTTAAAGATAAGAGTGTGGAGCTGTGCGAACACCACAAGCTGCTTTCCTACCACACACACACACACATGTTGTTGTTTGTTAGCCGAGCTAGCTGCTGCTGCTGCTGCTGCTCTCTGGAGTGATTTGAATTAACGTGACGCACAACAGCTTACAAAGACCAAATAACTTACATTAAAAAAACAAGCATGGCGACAAAGTTTGCATCGAACCCGCTTTTTTCCACACCTCGCATCGAGCGAGAGGAGCCGCTACAAACACCGCAGAGCCGCGGGGAAATAGCACGGGCTGCAGTTCAGAGTTGTCTCGGGTTTTTACCTTTTCTTTTGTGGAGAGCTTGACAGCTCAGCGAGTGGCAGCCATGATGGTTTCATCCGGGGATTACAGTCTCTGAGCTTCTTTAGCCTTTAGCCTGGTTCCTCTGACTGAGTGTGTCCTGTCCCGAGCCTACACACACACACACACACACACACACACATTGAGCTGTTTCCCATGCAAACACTGATCTCAATGCACTGTTGTCGCCATTCATTCACATGTGGATCATTCACTTCTCTCGCCATCAAAATCACACTTTACTCCAGTTCCAGTGGAGACTGACTTCAGCACCTTGTAGGCTTATATTCATTTACTGCACTGACGTATTAATAACTGTCATTGTCAACTGCATTCAGTGTTTGCATGTAAATAAAGGCTGCTAGTTAAGGCCCCTGCAGTTAAATTAAACTTCAATGTGTAACTGTGCAGAGCGATGATCAACAGTTATAAGTCCAACATCCATGCACAATTCCTACATCAGTAAGGTGCACGTTTGCAGTCATTCACTCGATAGCTTTTAGCAAAGCCACCCATCATTGAACACATTTTTCTTTCCAAATTGTCATAATTATTGTCAGTATTGTTAGTAAGTTACTAATTTATTTTACAAACGGGAGAAGGGCACTTCAGGGGCAATCAGATCTCAGCAGCCCCAACCCTGTATCCACCCCTGCTTATGAGTATGTTTTTAATTTTATATTTAGGGAGAAGGTTGTATTATATAATTAAAAACTAAATGTATGACCATGAATGAACAGAACTCCAGAACAAAATGTCCAGATTAGATTCAGCCCCTCGTGAAGATTTCAGGAAATGTAATTTAATTGCTATGTTTGAAAGCAGCTTGCATTAATAGAAAATTATTAAACACAAAACTAAATTATTTTTGATATGGATTTTCATTCATTCATTCATTAATTCAATGCAATATAAATATCTTTTGCAATTGATTTACTTTTCTTGTTTTTGTGTGTGTTTTTGTTTGTCTTGCCATTAATCTCAGACAAGTGTGTATCGTACCCCTGGTATGTCTGAGAGAAGCAGGAGTCTGTCCAGCAGTTCACAAAGTAACACAACGAATTGCCACTATTCAACAGCCATAAAAAAAAAGCCCACTGGGCCTGATCTCAGTAAATGTGAGACACTTTACTGCATCTAGATGATAAGGTGGGGATTAATTCACAGCAGTGACCTTTTTGTAAAAGATCGGTTTACCTAACTGCCGTTTTAGACACATGTAGAAATTAATTTTAGCATTTAATTCCATGTAGTTAAAAATAATAAGTAATCCTATGTTTACCGACCTTTATGTGTTGGACCTTTGCTGCTTACATGACCTTAAGGTATCCTGTGTATGTAACCTTTTGATTTTGTGTGATATATTGCAAGTAGCTTTGGTTTTAAATCATGTACATGACCCTAACTGGGCAGAACAACCTTTGTGCTGCCAACAAGCTGGAACAGAAACTAAACTAAGCCGAGGTCCTCACATGGCTTCCTGTACGAACATATGGTGAAGATGAGCATATGAGTTGCCAAGGAACCTCTGATGTACAGAGGAGAATCAATAGTTTAAATGTAGAAATCAGATGAGTCAGTCAAGACCAACCCCCTCCTTAGGAGGTAAAGTTCTTTTTGCAAAGGAAATCAGTACACAATGTAAAATCAATAACCGTCAGGCAGCTTACACCCTCAGCTGTCGTGTTTCTGTCAGCGTTTTCAGCAGTGGGGCTGTTCACACTTCTGAGCAGGTCAATGGCTGTCTGCTGCCCTCCAGTGAAGAGCTGCATGACACCAGAGGGAAGAAAAGCTTCAAAAGGACGACCACCAGCTCCCTCCACCCAGGACGCCCTTTTGTTTCCTCCGGGAGACACTTCCAATCCATTAAGAACGAGACTACCCAACACCTCAACAGCGTCTACCACAGAGTGGATAGAATTACCAATCCTCTTATAAGCCATCCCCCACACAGCCACCACCCCTGTATGGCTCTTTGTATTATCTAGGCTAAACATGGAGCAACCATTTGATCTTTTTCTATGATTTTTATTTCAGACACATAGTTTTACACTTGATTTTCCTCACAATAAACGACACGGTAGGAATGAATGTGCCGACTCAGAAAAGCTTTCACATTACTTTTACCTCCAAGAATAATTTTCTGTCTTGGTTCAGTTGGCTCAAAACATTACATTTTCCTCTATAGCTCCCACTAAAATCTACTATGCTGTTCGGCTACTGGATATTGCACATCTTTAATTAGTAAGGTTTATTATCCGCTGAGGTCTTTAATGAAATATACAATCAATATTTATTTGGGCCATGAATAGTTGAAATGAGTTGTTTGGGTGACATGCGACATTGCATCAGATGAAAGTCTCTTGGAAGCATTTTATGGAACACTGTTGTTGATTTAACCTATCTGGGTCAAATTGAATTGTGCTGTGCTGCAGGGGCACACTGACCCATTTTGAATTCGTACCACAAAAAAGACACTGAGCATTTGGTCAACATTAAACTGAGCATGAATGGCTTCTTCTCCCAGAGGAACATGAATGCACTCAAATTAATGTTATTGTTGATCTAATTTAGTTTATAGGAGGGGTGACACTGACCTCGGTGTAAAGATGTAGGTGAAATCAGATTGATTATTGTAAGTAAGAAAAGAAAAGAAATATAACTAACTATATTTCATCCATTCGCAAATTTATGACACAACACCTAAGGAGTCACTCACTGTGTCTTTGTATTCATGTATAGCCTGGGTACATGGGTATCATAATCAACAATATATTGCTTGAAAATAATCAGAATACATGTTCAATACATTTCCATTAGATTTCATTTACAAGTTGCCTTAAATTGCTCAAAATGTCTCAAAATAAAATTAAAATGTGCAAAATAGTGTTTAAATAACATATGCTATAGAATGATTCCCCAAATTGTATTTTATGGTCATTTGGGGATTTCTGTCCATATTTTTTGGAGGCCAAAGGGGTGTAAACATGATGCATTTTAACCAATGACTATATATGGAATTTATAAACAGATATGAGATTATCTAAACCATAATGAGGATTTGAGGGCATAAGGCATCGATGATCTGCCTCCATAGGGTCTGTCCTGGGCTACGTTTTGGAGCTCTGTCTGATCTCTAGCAGCACACTTGGCTCCTAGTCTTCTTAAAGTTCTGAATTTGAGATATTTTTGTCTTTATCTTTTTTGTTGTAGCATTATCTGCATGCATGCCCAAATAAATGGATTCCATAAGAATTGTGCATAGAACAAGCTCCTGGTAAATACCAGCACTTCAGTGCACAACATGAACAAAGGTTCCAATAAAAGCCCAGACATCAATCACATCATTATTGTAGCTCATGTAGCTCAGGAACATTTGGGTCTTTTATTAATAATTACTTCACCCTTCTCTTTTATTGGCTATTGGCTGCATCTGGCTGCCAGCAGTCCGTGCCGCCATTGGATGTTGACAGTTGCCGTACTTACTTGTAATTGGCTGCGTCTCGTGTGCACCAACAGTCCCAGCAATGGAATGATGCCTTCAGGTGCTAATGGGAAACATCTTCACTCTCATCATCAATTGACACTGAGAGGGCTATGTCAGGTTGAAAGTGACATTCTAGCAAATGGTTAATACATGTATGTTATTTAACTTCAACACTTTGTCAAGTTGTAAGATGATGTTGGTGCCCTCCCTTACGGGAAACGACAATGCCAAAATATTATAAGATGTTAATGTAGCCTTGTATGAATAAGTGCTATGTTTGACTAGCGTTCTTTTCACCACTATTTAACGCTACTATTCGTCTTTCATAGTAAATTATCCTTGCTTGTTCCTGCGCTCTCAGCGTGAAGTGCTGTAGTTTCCCGCGGCCCCTGAAGGCAGCAGTAGTGTTTGCTGAACTCGTGCTGAGCGGATCTCACTACAACAAGTGAGTGTCAGCAAGCATGTCCGGTTAGTGTAGCTCAGTGGAGCTGGCTGTGATCATCACTACATGTGCTCATTGGGTGAGTGTCCACACTAACAGCTGCGTTTCCCCCCTGACTTCAGAAAACAACAACATAATGAACGACTGACGACCGATCACGATGCCCACTCCGTGGACAGTCAGGTTGCTGCCGTGTGACTTGAACAAGTTGCTACTGCTGTGAATGAATTAGTTTTTCAGTGTGCAGATGACCGGCAGTGCTCGGCACCAGCTGATTGTTTGGGCTTTCACAGGTTTCCAAAGCACTGTTAAATGGAGCTAGAGGACCAATGGTGGAGAGGACAGCTGGCCACAGACATATACCAGGCACTACGGTACAAAGTGAGTGGGCCACAACTGCTGCTGTGATGGCTACCATCACAGACATGGAGGAGAAGGCACCTTTTAAGTGTTTTTAAATGTTACTTTATTCATTGTTTTTATGAGCATCTCATACTCCCATCTCTTGATAAATCAATGTTTCAAAAGAGATGTAATGTCATGGGATAAACCACCACATCCCATTTTCCAGGGGGGTCCTAAACACTAATGGGAAACAGAAAGGAACAATAATACAGAACAGACAAGCGAAGCGTTAAAGTTGCAACATTAATACTAGATACAGTCAAAGGAGAGAAAATCATTCTATTAAAATTGAGGAATGAAGCAAATACAAGAAATCAAGGAACAGTAACATCACTACTGAAAACATAAGCTGTTTGGTGTAAGACGAGAAAACATTTTAGAATAAGGTAAATGATGACAGACAACTGATTTTTAAAGGTAACAGAGGTTGATACAGAGGTGACAGTAAAGAGGGTTGTGTTGAGCCACTTGAGTGTGTCTGACATTGAGCAATGTTGTGTAAAGATAGGGGGGGGGGAAATACAATGTTCAATGTATGTCTCTGTGTTTATTGCATTTGTGATAGAGCAACCAATGCGCTCATTGTGAGAACTGTTATTATTTATAACAATTACTGATACTATATATTGTAATTCGGCACGATTTGAATTTAATTTTATATCGGCCCTGACCCATCCATCAGACTAGCTCCAGTGTGTTTGTGTGTATTCCGTATATTTTTTCTTTACATTGTATTATAACAGATTATAAACCAATGAGAATTTAATGACCATAGAGTTTGTCGGCCCTGAGATCTCAAAACGATATCTTTTCTAACAGGAGCTCAAGTTGCCGTCCTACAAGGGCCAGTCCCCTCAGCTGAATTTAAGACGATACTATGCGGACCTCATAGCCGTTGTCAGCAACCACTTCAGACTCTGTCCTGCAGCCAGACACCTGGCTGTCTACTTGCTAGACCTCTTCATGGACCGCTATGATGTCACGGAGCAGCAGCTTGCCGTGGTCTCGCTCTCATGTCTTCTGTTGGCCAGTAAGTGACCTCACACTCCCAGGTGTCTCACTTCTCAGACTCTGCATTGCTCTTGTGTTTGATGACCAGCTCCAAATCTTCCTCGCTGCAGGTAAGTTTGAGGAAAGGGAAGACCAGGTTCCAAAGCTGGAGACGCTGAACAGCCTGGGCTGCATCAGCTCCATGAACCTGATCCTGACCAAGCAGGGTTTGCTGCACATGGAGCTGCTCCTGCTAGAAACCTTCCAGTGGAACCTCTACCTGCCCACAGCCGCTCATTTCATAGAATACTGCCTGTCTATTGCCATCCATGAGGGAGACCTCCATGATGGCTGGCCCTTGACCTGCCTGGAGAAGTCTAAATTATACATGGCCAAGTATGCTGATTATTTCCTGGAGGTTTCTTTGCAAGGTGAGTTGTATTTCAGGTCTTAGAAGTGGATATGATTTAGTTTTAAACTTAGCTGACGTTGTGTCACTTGCTTGTAGCATTCTCCCAAGCTGTTTTCAGACATGACCTGTGGGCAAAATTGAATTGGATACAGAGTTTACCCACAGTTTGCCTTTCACACATGCACAACAAAGTGGGAGGTTCCCTGAACAGACGCACATCAGATCACAGCAACAAATCCTCTGCATTATTCAGGTTTGAGGTGGAGCAGCCGGCTGCAGCAGACAGAGGCAAGAAGTGACATATTAACATCTGCTCTTATCACCACAACCTCTTGACATCTTTGTCTGTGTCTTCTGCTTTTTAGCACAGTATTTTCACTGGGAGACACCAACACCCCCCACTCGCTCGTGGTTAACCCAGCGGGTGGTCCCCTGCTGGGCTCTCACATCAACTTCTCCTGGGTTTCTTTGAAACTCCAAATCCAGGGCTCTCAGCCTGACATTTGCGTTCACACATGCACCTCCTCCAGAGAAAATACAGAGGAACCGTGGCACTAAGTGCATGTCTGAAATCAGCTTTAATGAAGCAGTTTTGTATTCGCAGTCTCTGTTTTTAATACTGGTTTCAAGTGCTTGTGCTGTTTTCATCAAACTTTAACTCCTTATAATCTTTACTGTGGTAAAACGAACATTGAGATCTGGCCTCTACTCAATTCTGACAAAGTTTCTGTAATTTCTTTCCTCCATTGCAGAGCATTGCATGTTGTTTGTGGCGCTGGTGATGGATTGCTGTTTTCTTTCTCCCCCAGATCATGTGTTTTTGTGTTTTGCCCCCTCTCTACTGGCGGCTGCGTGTGTGGCCGCCTCCCGCCTCGTCCTCCACCTGTCCCCTACATGGCCGCCACAACTGCAGCGCCTCACAGGCTACACATGGGAGAACCTGGTCCCATGTGCTGAGAAACTACTCATGTGTGTATCTGAAAAATGCGCTGTATTCTGTACACGCTTGTCAACAAGGACAATTAGATACAGGAATTAGTTTCAGTGACAGTAATGCAGATAGATACTGACAACTTTCAGTTCAAGCTGTCACACATACATTAAAGCCAGGGTTGGTAATCTTGGAAAAGCTTGCAAGAGCAGGCTACACTTCAAAATGCAATTGATAAATCCAACCTCCTCATCTGGCCTTGTGCTAAATCTACGCACATGAGCATGCAGTAGCTGACAACTGCTAGAAGCCGAATTTTCCATCCTGCAAGGGCCACAGACACAGTTTTTTACTTTTTGTCCAGACAAATTTACTTATTGCTGTCTGTGGGGACGTGGAGAGGATTTCAACAAATAAGGTAGAAAGTGCAATCTTTAAATCTGACATAGCAATCGACCCTCAGCCTCAGATTCGCTCTCACTCTCTCAAATATGACGGTACACCACTGATCCTGGTCTATCTCTCTCTTCTCTCCCCTCTTTGCCACCCACCTCTCCTCTCTTCCCCATTTCTCTCCGCTCACCCCGACCAGTCGACTGAGTCTGGTTCTGCCAGAGGTTTCTTCCACTTAATGAGAACGTTTTTTCTCTCCACACTTGCAAAAGTGCTTGTTCATTGTGGGAGCAGTTGAGGTTTCTCTATGATTTTTAAGGTTTTTACCTTACTGTGTAAAGTGACATAATGTATGTTATGATTTGGCGCTATACAAATACAATTTAATTGAAACGTATTACCAACCCTTACTTTAAGAGACGTCAGTAGCCTAAAAACTTCCTTCTGTACATTAAAGAGGAAACGCATGTCAATCCATATTGTGATGCTCATCCTATAGCACTAAATTTCCTCACTAATCAGCAGTGCAACTCTTTGTCCCTGTGTATGTTTCACAGTGCACATGACAGTGATGTCAGGGAGGCCAACAAGCAGAAGTGTCAGCAGCAGCAGATGGTGTACCACAGTTCCGGCCAGACAGCCACTGTGGCCCAGTGCCTGCACCGGCCCAGCTTGCAGTATCCCCAGCAGGCCAACCACAGGTCTGCCTCCTACCTCAGCCACTCCACCACCAGTCTGCCGGCTCCCAATGGCCCCCAGCACGGCAGCACCCAGGCCATCTCTGCCTCACTGGATCCAAAGTCCAACCTCACCAACAGGGCTTACCAAGTCAGCATGCACTACACCTGTGCCGCTCCGTGTTTTGACAGATGATGGATTTCTAGGATTTAGTCGTTTTTGAAAAGGAAGAGAAAAGTGGTGGGGATCTGTTTCTCCTCAACATAACAGAATACCCTTGAAGGAAAAAAAAAAGCGTGTTTTTAATTTGAAGAGACTTGATGAAATTGTGGCAGCACTTTGAACCATAAGGTGTACGCAATGTGCAATATGCATACTCTGCTGTAATTTTCTGTGGAGAGCCTGCTTGAGGTTGTTTTTTTTTCACGAAGTTTGAGATATCTGTAATGAATGTTGTTGTGAGGTAACTAGAGGCAGAGTTTGCACCACTGTACTGACTAGTGTTACTGTATAATTTAGCTACAGACCAAAAGTCTTGTAATTAAGCCAAAATACCTCAGAAGTATTGTACGTATTCACCTTGTGCCTGTGTTATTTAGGGACATTACTGTTTAGTTAAACAGGAAGTAATCAAAGGGATTTACGTCAGTGCCTCGAATTTTGTTTTGAGTGTTATTTGTGTAAGTAGTAAAGAATATTTTCCTCTAGATGTCAATTTATTTGCAGAGAAAATTGTTGCTCTTCTGTACACAGAGGATTTCAGTCAGTGCTGTGCACTTCTATGATGATAGTTTTAAATAAAAATACAAAACTGTGTTGGTTGAACTGAAATGTTGTCCTGTTGATTTCTTTGATATGTTCCCTAAAATTAGGTTCTGGTTCAAAATGGCATCTTTATATATTACTGTATTAAAATCCTTACACTACTGATGACTGAAAAAATGTACTTTTCTTGAGAATTTCTATTTTATTCTAACTTCTACTTGTACATTCAATCTCAGAGAGAAATATTTTAGTTTTTACTCCACTACATTTAATTGGATTTCTTGAATTACATTGTGCATACTGCAGTCTATTATTGGGTCCCCCAAAAGTCACATTTTTATTAAAACCAGTGAATAAATCTGCCATGAAAGTGGAATATTTTCAACTTGTGTAAACTGTAGTCAGATATTTTTATGAATATTTAGGTATGAAGTGACATTTTTACTTTTTAATAATCACTTATTCTGTCTATTTTATAAAGTTATCCAACTTTAAAAAGTTAATTGCTCTTTAAATAATAAATGGAAATGACTAGACAGGCAGATTCCAATCTATTTTAAGAGAAAAACACAACCGGATGTAAAATGATTCAGTCCCATCTTTATGATTTGCTGTTTTTTATCAGGTAGTGTTATTGAGATTTTCAGTATCTTCTTTTAAGAGAGAGACACGAGAAGAGGAAACATTCAGATCAAATTAGTTAATCATTAAAAGCAACACAACGAGTTGATAAATAAAAAAACAACATAGAGGTAAAACATAAAAGCAATACAACAAATAAGACCACTATTGAATCAAGAATCATAAAAGATATATTACAAAGTTTTAAAATCACTAAGGGGAAGGTAAGGCTGCAGTTGTAGGACAGATTGCAGCTAATTCCATTTAAAAAGTACATAATACCTGAAGCTGGTTCTGCCAACATTAGTGTGAGTCTAAGGATATGTAGTTACTGGATCATGTAGAGATTCATTTTAAATGATAGAAGAGAAGTGAGGTAGTTTGGAAACTTTATAAATGATTTTTATCATGGTGGTAGAGAATTCTGTCTTTTAGTGCTGCTAGAGAGCGCTGTTTGTTTTAGTTGTATGTCTTTATATTGTTCCCTTTCATTGCTTCTACTCCTTGACTTTTCATTTGTCATGGAAAGAGACAACACTGTAATTCAGATGTGACTGACAAACCTCTTTGCTCTGTTTTTAGTAAGCACTCAGTTGTAATACGTCCACACCCTGCAGTATACTGTATGCCAACATTAGCAGCTCATGGCCAGTGACAATACAATCCACAGTCTGCAGATGGCAGTAAGTGGCTCGTTTCTGCTGATGCTTCTCAACTCTTCACAGCTCGCTTCTCTTGCATGTGCACTGAAAAAATAAGCTTTACCAGAATTATTTTCAACGCAGACAATTAGGTAAAATCATAAAATATATAATGATACTCTGCTCCTGTACTCAGGATATTTTAAAATCACCAAAATAAACCCATGCTCTGAAGTGATAAGAAAAATGACCACAGTGTTTTTGTCTCATTTAAATAAATGTAGTTTATTTAAGGTAAAGGATGGGAAAGCATAAGCTAAATATGTATTCTAGTGTGTTGACAATGTTCCTCTGAGGTGAACCACATGCTTTTACTCTTTTGGATATAAGAGGACAACTTTAGAAAGAAGCATACAAAGCTATTCACTATTATCTATAATATAAATCAGTTCCTGTTCTAAAACAATGTGGACAGACCTGATGGAAGCAACCGTTTCAAGTAAACCTCTAATGCACTACTGATTCTCTCAGTATACACGTCATGAAAAGGCAGACCTACGAAAATAGCTTTCCGTTCTGGGATATATTCGCTGCAGAACTTCCTGTGTAGGAGAAAGCAGTCTTGATGGACATTTGTGACGAGGACCAGAGTCTTCACGCTGTTAATGATTCACTATTTCCCCCCTCCCAGACACTGTGGATTATCAGCTCAGAAGCCAAAGCAGTAGGTGGACTAAGATTTATGAAGCCATCCAGGCAGCTTCACCACTCACACTCGCCTATTTACCAGCCAAGACCTCCTGAGTAATTCTCATACCTTTCAGAAATACATACTGGCTCTCTGTCAATGCTTTTGTCTGTCACCTGAATCAGAGTGTGTGATCAGGGTGACACAGGCAAACCACACTGAACAACGATGGAAGAATTTCAGTCAGAGGTAAATTCATCCGGCAGCATGGGAAACTTGAAATGTCACTACCATATGAGCATTTCCACATTTCCATGTAGAGCTGAGAAGACAAGCTGTGAGAGAAATAAGTTCACTGACTTTCTCGTGCTCCTTTTTAGTTGCTAAACTGTTTTATGTGAAAAACCCAACCACCCACCACTCCATCTGTGCATGCAGACACTAGAACAAGCACAAGAGCAGTTTAGCAAATTGTAACTATCGCATCTAATGTGTATATTGATGTAATAATCTGTGTGATGCAATCCTCTGGTGAAGAGAAGCTGTGTGGTTTGTGTTGGTGTCGGTGGTCAGCCCACAACACAGCAGGGCTCCGGTGAGCCTGATTCTAAATCAAAATACAGCGCTAAAACTGCCACTCCATTAGTATTCAGTCCAAAGTAAAAAATGAAATATTGGTCTCGAAAACAAAACGTTCAAACTGAGAGAAGGTTGAAGCTTTTCTAAACTCTTTAAGATTTTCAGTGTATGTACAGTGTTCTCCTTTCAGAATACTACACAGACGTCATGACTTCATTCTGGTTTCCAAAGTATCATACTGAAAATATGGAAGTTGCACAATTTAACCAGTGATTCATTTATTATCAGGAATTGTGTGCACTCTTGACAGGCAGACCTTGGAAAGCAGCCTGGCTCTTGGAGTGTAAGATATGGACTATAAATGTATTCAAGAATATCACGTTCTGTCACAAACATATAGGCCAAGGTTAGAATCCCTGTTCGGCCGGAGTCTTTCCATGATGAGCATCTCCTCATGTCTGTGTGGGTTTTTCCAAGGTATTCTGGTTTCCTCCCACAGTCAAAAACATGCAGTTTTGTATCAGGTTAACTGGAGACTCTGAATTGACTCTTGGTGTGAATATGAGAGTGACTGGTTGTTAGTCTCTGTGTCTTGGTCTTGCAAAACACTGGCAGCCTGTCCAGACCTGCCCAATATCAAATGGGATTGTCTCTAGCTCCCTCCACGACCTTCAAAGGATAAGTGCTATAGATCTAAGCCCTACAGCTGAAGTACATTGATTTGAGTTGTCTTCAGCAGACTGGGAGTGTGACAGCAGCTGAGTGGAAACCAGCTTTTTTTTTTAAAGCATAGACAGTATGTTAGAATGCTCGCAAAGAGGATGGAGGTAGAGAAATAGAACAGATTAAACTAGCAACAAAAAGGTTGTATACCTCTGTCTCACACTGAGTAATGGGCTGTGTTCAGTGAACTTCAAAAAGTGAAGTGAAAGCTGAAAGCAGCCTGTCTTGAAAAGCTGTACTGCTGTAAAACTGCTGCTTCAGGGCATCTGAGCAAAACCTCTCGTTCCTCCGTCTCTGTTTTCAAGACGAGGGGAGATTGGTATGAAGACTGCTGCGAGGCACGTTTAGGTACATTACTGCTACCAACACACTTTCATTCAGCTAAGGCTAAACCCTCTCTCTTGTAGAGAGATTATTGAAAAAAAACGATAACCCAAACAATATTTTGTATTATATTCACACTACAACAAGAACTTTACTTTTTTAAACTCCACTAATGTGAGAAGATTTTATTTAAAAAACAAAAACCTTTGGATTCATGTTTGGGTTTAAAGTGAAAGGGTTTTCCTCATTCTGAATGGATTATAACATTTTAATGATAATGCAACTTAATAAGTTCCAGTAATAAGAACCAATTCAATTTTGGCACTGATCCAGATCAAGGGGCAGATCAATGATTTTTTTTCTATAACATTGTGAGACATGGCGTTTATCAACATTTTCATTGATTTCACAGAGAACAATTCATGGATCTTAACGAAAAAAGTCATTTAGATATACAAAGATATTTATGAGGGTGTGTAATTTGGTGCAGATCCAAATAGAAATCTGGATCTTGTGAATTCAAGTATGGTTTCATAAAGAGACTGTTCGGCCTTAATGGAGGTAAAGTTAATTTATATATTATACTTGAATAATTCATACATTATAAGTTAGTTAGTCAGTTGGGATCAAAGTCCATATTCCTGATATAAACCATAAAGTTATATATCATTAATCAAGATGCTCAAATCAACAAAACCATAACACTGGCCCATTTCTCTCTAAAAGTGGAACACACACACGGACTACATCCCTGGACTTTGAGGACACTTCCGGCTTCCGGTAGGCTGTACTGGGACTTGTGGCATGTGCACTGATACGGTATTTAGGTGTTTAACATAACTAACAATTAATGCTTTAACACTGTAATACCATCAAAGCAGCTTCATCTTGTAATAGCATGGGGTAGTAGGCCTATTATACTGCACAGTTCCCTGAAATGACTTTGATGTAATAGTGTTACATGGGACGGCTTAGTGTCAGAAACAGGGATCACATCAGGACATAGAGGAAAGAAGGGGGCGGGGGGGCAACATGAGTCAGATTGATGCCACAGGGGGGGGATGCTTCCTCCACCTCCAGATTCATGAGCTCATTACACACCAAGTGTCTCGTGAAAATCTCATCACCCTCTGAAGGAGGATTAATCAGCCCGATACATAGATTCAGGTGATGTATTGTTGTCCAATTTATGAAAATATATTTTCTATTTTTACATTACAACACACTCGATATCTTTTCGTTATTCAGTTTCGATGATGCATTTGCCTTCAGAGGGCAGATGGTAGGAATGTGAGCCAGTATGAAAATGTCAGTGAGATCTCAGCAGTGTGTTCAAATGAGATGAAGAGGTCTGATGTGTCACACAGTTCACAGCAACATACCGTTTGAGGCTGTAGTGATAGAAACTTCTGCAGCTATGATTTGACAGGTGTCAGCTGTATATTTTATGATCTGCTCCCATAATATTTTTCATGAGACAGGTCTGACTCTTTTTGTCTTTTTCCAGTTCACTGCAGCTTTTCCTGAGGAAGATCTGCCTGATGCAAATCTGAGCAAACGTCCAGTATTCTTATTTCAGAGTAAAACCACAGTCTTCATAGGCTTTTATAACCTTCCTGATAAAACTCAGGTATACACATTTGAATTCTCAAGCTTTGTTTATTTTCAAATGTGGGTTTTTGGCAGTTTCTTGATTCTGTAGCCCAACTTCCTGACGTCAGCAGGTGAAACAATGTCAGATCAGTTCAGTTTGAAACAGAACATGTAGCATTGTCACTTTACAATAAAATGTGTTCAGTATAACACATGCATGCAACAGCTTGGGCTGCTATCTATTTCAACTGCACCCGATATGTGACAGACCCATTTTCTCAAATGCTGCACTGAGCAAAAGCAAGGTGTTGAATCGATGGAGCTGCATGGGTGACATTAAGTCCGGCTCAATAACGTGTCTATATTGAATATATGTGTAGCCTAGGGCAGCACAGTGGTGCGGTGAATAGCACTTTCATCACAGCAAGAAGGTTCCTTGTTGGAACCCTGAATTCTGTGTGAGCTTACATGTTCTCCCCATGTCTGTGTGGCTTCCTCTCACGGCCTAAAGACATGCATGGTAGTTGATTTAATAAAAGACTCTAAACCAAAGGTGTGAGAGGGAATGTTTTTTTTGTCTCTGTTTAAATATAGATCCGTTTTTACAAGTACTAAGCAGTTGTGACAGAACCACCTCCTGACAAACCACCCACCCAACAACCACATAAACTAAATCAGTGAAAAAAATGCGTTTAAGTCACGTCTGGGTCATGGGAATATTTTTCTTCTCTAAAGAAAATGATCTATTGGATTATTATTTAGAAGAATATATTGTTCATTAAAAAATACTATATTACATTTTTATACATTGTTTTGCCCCAAAAGGTTGAACTGGATTCACTGTCATCTAAATGTGAGCAGTCATGTACAAACTGCAAAGGCCTGTGCTTATTATAGACATTGCATAAGAATGTTTCATAACCAAAATTCTGCAGTGTGCCTATTATATGATAATATCATTTCAAATTCAAAATCATGTAGCTGCTCTCGACAGTGATGCTTTCAAACAGCGATGTACAAGATGCAACTCCATAACACCAAACCTGCCCTCTTGTTTGAGCTGTTTCTCCTTTGTGATTTATCCACTGCATCATTTTTCATCATCATCACATGCATGCAGTGCTGCCTCCTCCATATCACAGTTTCCATTTTGGTATGGTTTTATTTGTATTTACATGACAATCAGCAACATCCTTTTTGATATTTTGCTGTACTAAAAAGTGCATTTGTTAAGTGTTCTCATCCATGGGGTACAAACAACTGCAGGAAGAAAAGAAAGAAACCTTCAATTAATAGAGGTCAGACTGCACTTGTGATATTTAATTGTCACGTTTATGGCAGAAAAATAGGACTCCTCCCTCTGGATACTAAAACTTCTTAGAAAAAAATAAAATCTGTAATATGAGAGTCTCCCAATTTAAAAGACCATAAAATATTATGAGGACAGATTCTGAAAGGTCACTCATGAAGCCTGCTCTCTAAAACTCCTGATAGCAACTCTGGAAACAAAGTGCTGGAGCTTCAAAGCCCTGTGCAGTTTACTTTTAAAACATTACATTGCATCACACTGCTGGGAACATGAAAAGAGGTTTGATAAACTCTGATGAGTTTGTCTGGAAGTCACAGACAACACTCAGTAAAAGTTGGCATAAAAGCAGTGAACAACACCTGGTGAGTGTTTAAATCTCAGTATGTTTTTTTCCTGAGCCAAGGAAGTTATAATTTCACCTGTTTCCATTAAGAATTATGCATAAACTAGAGATTAATGGACAGATCCAGGGTTTTTTTAATCACTTACTTTAACTGTGTTTAACGGCTTATCTTTTCTACTATAAGAAAGAGATAATCATGTGTAAGATTGTTTGAGGTATGTGTGCCATTTAATTTGTGTTGGCTTAGATCCATTTTTAAAAGTCTTCAATTACCAATGTTTACTGCAGGCTCTCTGCAGTCATTTCAAGACTTTTCATGACCTTTTGTAAGGATATTCATGTTATATAGAAACAGTCCAATGTATATATATTAAGTATTATTTTATTACCTCTTTAGGACATCTTCCAGTGTAAACACTGACCTTGTCAGGACCAGTAGACTTCATGGGGGCTAAAGTCTGGTCCTAAGGAGGCAGAAAACCATTTCTGCAGTCTGAGTTAAGGTCAGAGGTCAGATGTGAATTATTGTTAGGTTAAGTTTAGGGTTAGTCTGTCCATAATGAATGTATGTGTGTGTGTGTGTGTGTGTGTGTAATTTATATAGCACTGCTGACAATTTAAAAAACAACAAAACACCAAAGACAACAAGCAAATTGTTATAATATCATTTAAAATAAAAAAAATAATAGGCCTATGATATTTTAAGTGAAGACAATGAGTGCTATAGCACATAAAACAGGTAAATGTATTGGTAAAAGAAAACGTGTAAAAAAGACATATAAAAGTCATTCGGGGATGATTTACCTGAGAGCAGCATCAACACTGAGAGCAGCATCAACTACAATGAAAGTTTGTATATAGAGCCCCAGAATCAGCGGTTAAATGATATCGTACACATTTAAGAGCTCCAGCTCAATCTAACTGTTGATTGTTGTCTTCAGATATTATGGAGCCACGTGAAACACTTCCTCTGACATCACTGACTAATGTAAACTAATGTCTTTCACTTTTGTCCTCTCTCCTCTTCATCCGCTTCCTCTTCTCATGTGCTCTCTGATTGGTTCTCCCCCGACGCTTCCAGCCAATCAGCCTCCGCCTGCTCTGGAGGAAGGAATAAATGCAAGATGGCTCCTCATATAAAAACAGTCTTGTGGCTCGCCCTCAACGTGCGACTAAATAACTCTTTACACCGCGTCAGGCTAAAGTATTTGTCCACTAAGAGCTCCGAGGGGTAGCTCCAGCTGCACAGTGATATGCGAGTGGTTCGTGGGCAGGAGACACCGCAGGGACAAAGAGGGGACACTTTGAAGCCATGAATCGGCGGTGAAGTCGCTCCGCGGCGGACAGAGTTGGTGTGGCCACAAGCGGGAGCCCGGGCCTCGGCTAGCTAGCGTTAGCCGCTAACTAGCTGATGACTTCATCAACCGCTAACAGTCGCGTTGGGAACGTTAAACGGCAAAGAGGGGACCGTCCTCATACCGCCGCTGGACATTTGAATGCGGGGCGTGAAAGGCCTTAAAAGCTCTGACCATGGCGGTATCAAGGTGAGTTTTACCCCCATACTGTCTCTTCTGTGTGTCCGACTGTCATTTACAGTCAGCTAGCTAACCTGCTAAGACCTGCTCTCTTTTGATTCGGCCAAGAGTGGCGCGGCGGCGGCGGAGCAACGATAGCTGCTAAGCTAACAAGCTGTGGCATTATGGTGTAACCTAGTCTCTATTCGTGGCTCGGGCTTGCAGGCCGGGGACAGACTGGGCTCGGGTTCAACTGCAGATGCGAAAATAAAGTTCGAATAAATGCCCAGCCTTTCGTGGCCCTCTACCGATGCTTTGTAGTGACACACAGGCTAAGAAACGTGGCTCTGTCATGACGGCTCCGTTCAGCCAGTTTGCAAACATGAGATGCCGTCATAGGTTCCCTGTGATCCCAGGTCATTCACTGCCAAAGCTGGACAAGTTGCACCCTCTCTTCGATGCGTTAACTAATACCCCAGTGCTGTATTGTCTTTCTTACGTGGTCTGGTCCAGTGTTGTGATTGTTGTGACGATTCCACGTGGTGTCAGGGGTTTTCTTTTCCACAGCAAAGTGGACTTATCTGTAATTAGGCTGAAGTATTAGTGGTACCTGGGGTCACGACCTGTCCATCTCTAATCTACTCCTCTTTATTAATAGACCTGTTTCTAACCTCGGGGCCAGGCCAGGATCTTTGAACAGGTTGCCTTGGTGCAAAGCCAAACTATTAATAATACATAAGGGTTTTATCCATGCATGCGAGCACTGCCATGAAAGCTTCTGTCATCACTAACTTAAATCATAGTTAATTTAGAATGCAGTAGTCGCGGAACAGAGTTTAGTGCATCTCTTTAATGCACACTATATAAAAATATATATGAATGATAAAAACAGACTTGGATGCAGTGGTCTGCACATAAACGCTATACACAATTATTGAGAAGTGCACTATGAAAAGTTTTGTTGCATCAATCCCAATTGTTGCTCTCAAACGTGGATAGTATAGCACAGTCCAAACCTTGCCAAATTCTAAATGAGTACATAAACAAAAAACTGAGTTGCCAAAGAGTTATGATATATACAAATAAAGGTTTAACCTCTGCGTTTTTCCCGATTGGATTCAAAGTTTGTCCTAGAACAATTGACTGTCAAATATTTGAAAGGAGCAATCGGAATGTTGGTTCAGTGCTGTGCACATTGTGATCGGTAGGGTTTCCGTTGACCTTGTTGTATTGTTTTTGTCATCTGTCTTTAGACTTGATCGTTTGTTTATCCTGCTTGACACTGGAACAACACCAGTAACCAGGAAAGCAGCAGCCCAGCAGCTTGGAGAAGTGGTCAAACTCCACCCACATGAACTCAATACCCTCCTATCAAAGGTTAGTGTTTACAAGCCTCCATATGACAATATCATCCTTGGCATGTGAAATATTTTTGGTAAAAAACTCCATAAATAGTTTGACAAAGCAAGTTTTGTTTTGTGTTGACAGTTTTATTTTCTGTTTCTATTTCATTAATAGGCCAGACACTTTGAGCTTAGATTGTATGTGTGACATATTAAATGTACTTTCTGTCAATTACAAGGTCTTGACCTACCTAAGGAGTCCCAACTGGGATACTCGAATAGCAGCAGGCCAAGCTGTTGAGGCCATTGTAAAGAATATTCCTGAGTGGGACCCGGCCCCCAAACCTAAAGAAGGTGAGCTTTCATTTAAATACTAAAGTATTGGGAAAATATCAATTGTCAAGTAGTTTTTGGACCATTATAATATTATTCAAAAATATGAAACATAACATCGGTCAGGTAGGTTTTCTCACCACAGAAAGAAATAAGGAGAAACAAATACATTAACTAATGAAGTGAACACTTTTTTCCCCTGAATGAATTCTTCACAGTTCTGTATGTGATCAGACTTTGAGCTATACAAAATTATCAGTAAAACCAGTCACAACTTGTAGTGAATGTAGCTGTTATCCTCCGACAGCCATTTGACTGTTAGTAAAATCTTAGTCCAGTTGGACGCCTATAGACAGCTCAGTGTCACAGTGTTCACTAGTCGGCTGACTGAGATGCTGCAGTGACTTGTTTCCTCTCTCCCTCTCATGTAATTATTTTCTCTGACAGTTAACATTTTCCAGACTTCAGACTTGTTGAGCTGGCCTTCAGATATTTGCTGGTTTAACAGGTTTTCTACCTGGTTCATTATTACAGTATAGACATCAGGAGAAGCTATGAACCTGTTTTCATCAATGAATTGCACTTCTCTATTGTGGCAGAACATATTACACCAGACTTCAGAAACACCTACATGTTAAACTTGACTCATGAAACTCACAAAACTTCTTAAGGCTGATTAAATCACTATTGACAGACTTATAAACAATAACCTAGCAGCATGGTAAACAACCCATAATGCAACACTCTATAAAATTACATTTTTTGAAAAAACAAATCTCATATTAGTCCAAATACAAATCCTTCCATCCATATCAGTAGAGTGTAATTTTTGTATGTTCATTTGATTTATACACTATGCCTAGTCTGGAAAGCCCTGTTGTACCTTGAGTTTAATTGTGATGTCAGTTATGTGTTGTTTTATTGTTCGATTGATCTAGATGAAAGGGGAGGATGGAGGAAAAAGAGACATTGTCAACTTTATCTGCATCATAACAAATGTTCTCTAATTCATAAAGTAGTCAGAGACATGAATGTGCAGCTTTGAGACTCTTGTTTGTTTCCCATAGAGTCTTGTGAAGACTTATCTCCAGAGGACACCTCTTGTGACCGATTGAGTTTCTACCACTTCGACATCTCCCGCCTCCTCAAACATGGGGCCTCTCTGCTGGGATCTGCCGGGGCTGAGTTTGAGCTGCAAGATGACAAAGCTGGTTTGTGGTGTTTATCTTGTTTTCAGCGGAAGCAGCAGCCACACTGTTACACTTTGACACGCACAGAAACAGTTCTTGATTTTTGTTCATTATTTTGTGGAGATTGTAACCTGTGGAAAGGAACAGTTATAATTATAAATATAAGAGGATGGTATTGGTTATTGGCTATTCTTTTTGGCACACAGCTTTGGGTCTGTATTCTCCAATCTGTTAGTTCTGACTTCAGTAAGAGGATTCTGTCATGACTTTTGTTTGCTTAACAAACTTTGTGCACCAGATTTACTCCCCCATAACTTCATACTCGTATTTAGTGAAAAATATATTTAACTGAGGCTGGACCACTACAACATCAACTCGATTTTTTCTTTCTAGATACATTTACCTCCAGAATGACCGTTGTTCGTACGCACATTACTCTCATTGAACTACAATGTACTCTTCCTCCATTTTTCCACACTCTTAAGTTTTCCTATGATGTCTTTATCTTTAGGAGAGATGGACCCTAAAGAACGACTCGCTCGCCAGAGGAAGCTTCTTCAGAAGAAGTTGGGTCTAGACATTGGTGCTGCTATTGGAATGGACACAGAGGAGCTGTTCAATGATGAGGATCTTGACGATACCTGTCAAAGTGGACTCGGAGCCCATGGAAACAAAGCTACAGCTGGATCCAGCTCCCGCAACCATCTAGTAGGTCCCATTTTAGCCTCTCAGCTTTGAGACCTTTTGTTTTAACAAGGTTCTTGGTGCAAGTTGTAGCCTTGCAGGGACTATAAAGTTTAAATTTGGAGAGGATAAGGAGTTTTGAGGCACTGTCAGCAGTGTGATGCTCTGTAGTCAGACTCTGAGGTCAAATCCTAACTCCTGGCCATCTTAAATTAGTAAAGCCGAGACGGGCCGGTTGTGTCTTGTCTCACAATGACGGAGGCCGTTTCTGTGGAACTGAAATTCAGAGTTACAAATGTTGTGCAGAATATGTTTTGTTGTTAACATTTTGTATTGCAGCACAAAGGCATGTCAGAACAGGACATCTGCTTAGAAAGCTGCATTATGGTCATGCTGATGGATTTGTTTTCTCTTTGGCCTGACTGGCCTCACTGTCTTTGGTGAATCAGTTTTTTCTCAACCTGTTTTGAATCAAACCTTGTGGGTTTTTCTTGGATCATGTCGGGATTTCTTCCAGGCCTGTAAAGGGCTGAACACTTTAAGTTCTAGTGTCAGTGCAATATTACAGTATTTTTGGTATGTTAAATGGGCTGCCAATAATAACACTCGAAAAGTATCTGACAAAGTTTTAAAACAATAAAAATTTAAGTATTAATAGTAGGGCTGTAAGGATTCTGAAATTGTCCAAACGTCCACGGTTTCAGTTCCCAATACACAAAGACAGAACCGCAAGACGTCAACCTACCGAAACCCACCCGCTGCCGAAACAGCAGGTGCAGCCATAGACTGTATATAAAAAGGGTGCAGCCTGCTGCGTGTGTGCATATGTGTCCACCACAACCCTGCATAATATGAACCAACACACAGAAGTGACTAGTAGCTTCAGAGCAATAAGTGTGGAAGTTAGAGAGAATGTTTTACCTTTTACAAAAGCATGTTGTAAAGTCTGCGCGTTGTTGCCGCTCTGGAGCCGACAGCTCGTCTCTAAAGTCGGACTCAGGAGGAAATCATCTGGTGGATTGTTTACTCTTTATGGAGTTTCCCTGGAGCTGCCGGCCAGTGTATGCCACACTGACTGACCGACATGACCATCAACGGTTCCACAAGTGCCCTATACATAATGTATATAGGAACGCAGTTGTTTTTGAAGTGGCATGGACGCTTCCCTTTCTGTTTACTTTCCTGAGTTGATTGTTTTATGGAATGGATTATTTTTGTTCCATCTGTTTTTCCTTGTCTGACCTGGATTGAACTGAACTATGTTGGACTTGTGGGGGAGACTGAAATTGACTTTGTAAATATATTGGTTGAACTCTGGCTGTTGCGACTGTGGAGACCAACACACTCGCAGCTTTCCTGTTCTTTGGTTATTTTTAACCGTCATCTCTTTACTGTTCCAATGTTGGTGTTTTAATCAAACATAGAAATGTCCTCCCACTTTTTCTTAGGCACCTGCTACTGCTGCTGAGTTGATCGACTCAGAGTTCCGACCAGGCATGAGCAGTCGTCAGAAGAATAAGGCGAAGAGGATGGCTAAACTCGTGGCTAAACAACGATCCAGAGACATGGATCCAAATGAAAAGAGGTAGGATCCTAGGTAGAATAAGTTATTCTGGATCTTTATTTCTTGAGCTACAGTCAAATGTGGCTCCATCAGTGTTCGAGGCTTGGTCTCATTTCATCTTGCTTAGATCTGGGGCTGTATATCCAAAGTTGATGTCATTCTAATAATGATTTCCCCTGTGATCTCTTTCTCCTATAGTAATGACAGTTTTGAAGGTGAACCTGAAGAGAAAAGAAGGAAAACCACAAATGTAGTTATTGATCAACCAGCAACGGAGCATAAAGTCTTAATCGACAATGTTCCAGATAACTCCAGCCTTTTAGACGAGGTAAGAAATCAAAAACAAGCCAATTACCCATTTAATCCAAGTTCTCAATGATTTCACTGCTACTGTATACTTACCCTAAAAAGCACATGCATACAAAAACTTGGTGGTGGTGACTTTGACTGACTTACTGAGTGATGTGACACAATTCACTAGAAAAGATGTATCCCTGTGTTGTGTTGGTACCGACTAGTGGTTCTTCTCTCACAAACGTATCTTTGAGAAGTAGTTTCAACAACAAGTTTAATTAGTGATAGATATCATTATGTGCTGACAGTTTATTCTATGCGAAGACGGTGACCCATAGAACCTGAAGCTGATACATTTCTTTACTGACCTGCCAATGATTGTTAATGTTAGAGCTTTGTGAACCTGTGTATTTTCCACCCCTCGTGTCTGACCTCCGTCACACTGGTCCAATCAAGCAATATTTCACATTGACACATGCTAATATTCACTGGTTTATGCTGCAGGATAATGCTCTGTAAACTCTGAATGGTATAAAAAAGTAGTAGCCATGGGGGATGTCAATGATGTTGCAGCTTTTGTAAGCAGGTCGTCTGGTTCACTTTTGCAACAGCCATCACTGGTTACATTGTTGCAGCACTTCTGTCATCAGTCTTTCTGTTGCTGCTTGGGCTGAATTTTGTTGTTTTTTTGCACACATGCTCTAAATACATTTCAGTTTGCACGCTGCTTTCCTTAGTTGCATGTGTGAATGCTCACAGTCGAGCTCTGAAATTGTGCAACTGACAATATAATAACTTTGGTAACTGTCTTGTTTTCTTTTGACACTTTAGTGGCCTCTGGAGAGCTTCTGTGAGGAACTCTGCAATGACGTCTTCAATCCTTCATGGGAGGTAAAAATTGTTTAAATTGCATTATATCCTATACACACATTTGTTTGTGGTTATATAATAACTTACATGAGACCATAAAATATAAACCATCTAGCACTTTTGTATTTGACTGATGCAAGATTTATGTAAATGACTAATTGAATTGTATGTGGTTGTTTACAGATTCGTCATGGCGCAGGTACAGGTCTTCGAGAAATCCTAAAATCCCAGGGTGCAGGAGGTGGGAAGTTGGTGGGAAGCACTGTTGAACAGGTATTTCTTGTTCTTGTTCTCAGGATTTTCAACGTTTTGTTGAGAATTAAACACAGCAAGAAATGTTGGTGTTTTGTTTCAGATGATGCGGCAGCATCAGGAGTGGATAGAGGACCTGGTGATCCGGCTGCTCTGTGTCTTCGCTCTAGACCGCTTTGGGGATTTTGTATCTGATGAGGTAGGTATTTAAGAACCTTCTAATTTATGTTACATATCTTAGAGAAACATTTGCTCCTCGGCACTTCGCCAACAACACAACTCAGCCCCCATTAACCTCCAATCTGGGGGGGGGTCTGGATTTGACTTGAAGATAATTGCATGTAACCAGTCGGTTCTGGTGCTGAGCTTTGTGGGCAGGTGCAGGGATGCAAAACTAGTTAAATTTGTATCATCCAACTCTGTTGCTCTGTGTTTTATTCCTCCTATATCTCTCTCCCTATCCCAGGTGGTGGCTCCTGTCAGGGAAACATGTGCCCAGACTCTTGGCGTGGCCCTTCGCCACATGAATGAAACTGGCGTTTCCATGACAGTGGACGTCCTGCTAAAGCTTCTTAAAGAAGACCAATGGGAGGTCCGTCATGGAGGCCTGCTGGGAATCAAGTATGCCCTGGCTGTCCGACAGGTACCACCTGTTTTCTGTGAAAATTATGAGATGTTAAATGAGCACAGCAGAGTTCTATAACATATTGGTTTGAGCGCCGTATGGTCATGAATACAAACTGTAGGGCAGGATGTGTGACTGGACGAAAAGGCTTCTTTTGGTCTGGTAGCATATGTGCTTCTTGTGAAGAGATGTCACTCTAGAGGCCATTCTGTCCGATCTCGTAGCCGTATATGGTGACGTTCATCTGTCTCTTCCTTTGTGTTCCTCAGGACTTGATCTCTGTGTTACTGCCCCGGGTGCTCCCTGCCATCACTGTAGGCCTTCAGGACCTAGATGATGATGTCAGAGCTGTGGCCGCTGCAGCCCTCATCCCTGTGGTGGATGGCTTGGTACAACTACTGCCCAATAAGGTCAGAGAGGCAAAAACAAGCTTCCCTTAACAATTGCGTTTTCAGTCTCTGTTGAAGCAATTTTTCATACTGTCCCCATTGTGTCTTAATTTAGTTTTGAAATTCTTTTCCTCCCAGGTCCCCAATATAGTGAACACACTCTGGGATGCTCTTTTAGACCTGGACGACCTCACTGCTTCCACCAACAGCATCATGACGTTGCTGTCGTCATTACTCACGTATCCACAGGTCCGGCAGTGCAGGTCAGTCTCTGAAGGCCGTATAATAACTACTGCTAAACCAAATGTTTTCTTGAATAAAGATAAGTTAGTATAATAACAGAAGGACACAGCCAGCTCACTAACCACACCACATTTTGTAATACTGGCGTTACCTTTTATAAAGGAATATAATGTTTAAATATCGTAAGATGATAAAGTAAAAATGTTTTCCGAAATGAGAGAATTTGATTTAATATTGAAATATAGGACAAATGGTCAGATACATTTCTGACTTGCTTATTATCTACAGCCTATCCAGATCCTCAGATCATCAAGCATGTTTCCTTTAACGTACCTATAATTTTAACTATATCTCATTTGTTTAATGTTTTCTATCCGTTACTGTAGCACATAGTCTATTGCCGTATGAATTGTACTACTCACATAAAATAGATTAAATAAAAGGATTTCTGGTATAAAAGGTCCAAAATGATGTAGCTCTACTCAGTATATAAACCCTGCAGCTAAGGCAGATATTTGGTTACTGTTTGAATGTGGAATGTATTTTAAATTTTTTTACATAATGGTATAAATGGCCTTAACCTACATCCTGTTTCTCTAGAAACTCCATATTGGCCACCTATTTTGTCATGCTGTTTGGTTGTATGCTTGTGTTCCACTTCCAATGCACCACTGAGCAGACATGTTCAAAACACAGTTAGATTAGCACTGACTTTTGATTCTGAGTAGCATAATGTAACCTTGTGATTATTATTTTATTTAGATCCTTTATTTTTATTTTTTGATGACAATCTTAAGATTTCTTATATTCATGCACTGTCTTGTCCACTCTAGCATGCAGCAGTCATTAACAGTCCTGGTTCCTCGGGTTTGGCCGTTTTTGAGACACACTATATCATCAGTAAGACGTGCAGCACTGGAAACTCTTTTCACTCTGCTGTCTAAAGCTGACCAGGTAAATTTGCTTTGGAGCAAAAGGACATTCATGTAAAATATGACAAAGTATCTCCAATTTATTTTTATCCTGTAAAATGCTTTTAGTTCACAGCTTTAAATGTAGCTAATATTAGTTTTTCTTATAAAGTGGTGGTTTATGTTTTTTGTTCTTCAGAGCTGTGCCATTTGGATCAACCCCATCCTACAAGACATGCTCCGGCACATCTTCCAGTCGTGTATACTGGAAAGCAACGAGGAAATCCTTGAACTGATCCAAAAGGTTTGCTGCATCACCCACATTATAACTTGACTAATAAAATGACCTAAAGAAGCAAAACAGACAATTTCATGTGTACCATACACAGAACTCAATGCTGTACCCTGATGTGCACCTCCCCAAAAATGGAACTATGCGTCAAGAGCTGTGATTGGTCCAAAGTATTTACCGCTTCACCTTACTTGGTTATATGGTCGTACAGACCATCTCCTCTGTCAACCTTCTTCTTCGTTGCAGTTCTTTAAGAAAAAGTAATTGCACTACAACATCCATTAGCTCCAACATGAAAACACTCGCCATTGTTCTGCAGTAAACCAAGACGACGGAGAATTTGTAAACTGAGGGAACCGTAAACTGGAAGAAACTCTAGCATAGAAACTTTAAAGTGGTTCGGCTCCACGCCCACTAGCGTTTCAGTGGTGTAATTGCAGAGCCATGCACACACCCACGGCGTTGATTCAATGCAGAATCATGAATCGGCCTTAAAGTTTGAATACTTGTTTTTTCTTTCAACTTGTGTATCAATGACATTTTGTGTTTAAATTATTTTGTTGACTGGGTATTGCTGTGTGCAGGTGTGGATGGAGCTGCTCTCTCAGGCCCCTCAGCAGTACGTGGTTGCAGCCAGCTGTCCGTGGATGGGAGCCTGGCTCTGCCTCATGATGCAGGCCTCACCCATTCCCATAGACCTGAACATGCTGCTGGAAGTGAAAGGCTCGCTCCAAGGTTGCACTCCTTCTTAATAGCTATTCTCATTCTTCGTTGCTATTATCATTCTACCATGTTCAGCTGGATTATTGTTTATAGTGAGTACAGGTGTGCAGTGGTTATGTCAGTATAATACATCCCAGGATGGTAGGGAATCTGTGTAGCAGATTTTACCCACAAGGTCATGAAAACAATGCAAATGACTTAAAGACATCACACTAAATGGATGCACCTCAGCGAGGTTGCTGGGCAACAGACTGGCAGACACTGAAGACAAGAATCTTTCAGTCACAGTTCGTCTGAAGAGACTTAGAAAAGTCAGAGGACACAGAAATGCAGCGGAGATGTCACATTCAAACAACAAGTAACTTTATAGCTAGTTTGTTTAATGAAGTGTAGCTGAATGCTGAGGTGGAATGAATCTGAGTTATGGAAACTTTCCATGTTCCAAAGACTCAACATGTTTGTATATAAAACAGAGACGCATGTTTTTATTGCGTGATGGACATAAGCTGCCTGTCATTTTGCCATGCTACATTTGTGATGAACATAAAAAAGATGTGTAGTTTAATTTAACTATAATAATGAATCTTGTGCTGATGCAGCTGGATAAGGCTGGTTCAAAGGCACGTCAGGGGACCATTCAGGTGAAGGAGACGGTCCAGGAGTATATAGCAGGCGCAGAGACGGTGACAGATGACCCAGTGACGAGGGACTATGTGGTGATTCGAGCTCGTCTCATGGCTGCCAAGTAAGTTTGATTGTTTTCTTTCCAATGGAACATTCAGATATTTGGACAAACTTACATCATCTCAAGGAAAAACATAAATTACCAGATACACTGTTTTTAAAGATTATAACAGCACTGATGTTGTTTCCCTGCTCTTTGTATCTCTGTTATGCAGATTGCTGGGGGCTTTGTGTAGGTGTATCTGTGACCCTCAGCTCAACGCGGCATCTCAGGAGATCCGACCAGCTGAGTCTTTAGGCCAGCTGTTGCTCTTCCATCTCAACTCCAAGTCTGCCCTGCAGCGCATAGCTGTGGCTCTGGTGCTCTGCGAGTGGTCTACTCTGCAGAAGGTGAACAGTTTGGCCACTGACTTTGTTCGTTGTGGGAATGATTACAAAATATACACCTTTTCAGATGTGAGCAGGATCATGCATTTAAAGGCCAAATATCTCTGTGCATCTTTCCAATTTCTCTAAGGATTGTCAGGTGGTGTCAACCATGGTGCAGCCTCGTCTTCTCGCCATTCTGTCTGAGCAGTTGTACTACGACGAAATTGCCATCCCCTTCACGCGTATGCAGAATGAGTGCAAGCAGCTCATTGCATTATTTGCTGATTCCAACATAGACCTTCAAGACCGCCTCAATTGTAGTGTTTTCACCATTGACCAAGCCAATGAACTGGTGAGTCAAGATCATATACATGCACTAACTATATTTGATTTAAAAAAAAAATCTAATAAAGTAGGCATGTGAACCTATAAACATTCCCTTGTCCATAAGTACCATTCTAGTGTGCATGTTAATGGGATGTGAAGACTGAAGTGTAGCGCCTCTGAAGAATTATCCAACAGTGAAATCTTAGTCTTTGCACGCTAAGTATTTTCTAAGCTCATAAGTATTTATCTATTGTGCAATAAAAAGCATCTCGCACGGAAACCTTGCACACGCAGTCTGATGCATTTTGTTTATGCTATTCATTCCAAAAATTCACAGTAGGCGATCAAGTGGAGTCGAGCAGTGAGGATGATTTTATTTTTTTGGGCTTTCTCACATCTTAACAAAAGAAAATTAAAATATCATCTCTATTCAATCCTGAGAAGCTGCCAGGAAGGAGGAGAATTTCATCTCATCAAGGTGCTGCAAAACTATCAAGTCCTATTACAGGATGTCAGTGGTTTAGTTTGATATGCTACCATTATTTAGACATAAATTAATTTCTCTGATCCAATTGATCCTGAACAGATCAAACAGCTCACTGAAATGCCTTTGAGCAATGTGAAAAATGCAGCGACTCAAACACCTGAAAACTTCCATGACATACGAAAAGTTTTGGATTCAGTGTGTAAACATGATTGACACATCATGAGGCTTGTATTTATATTTAAATTTCAGGACAAAAATAAAGACTTGGCGCGCAAAGAAGACTGAAATTACACATTAGAGGGAACATTGTCATAGCTGTCATAGTATTCTGTTGCCATCACAATGACAAGTTTTCCAATTGCCTCACTGTAATTTGTTTTCCAAGTTTGAATTCCCTGCACTGACAGCTCTAGTATTAATGACTTGGTACCCAGCTGATTCTCGGCTCCAAAGGTTAATGGATATTTCACTCTGTAACAGATCGCTCTCTTTCCAGTCACTCACTTCCTCCTCTCGCTTGTTCCCTAGGTAACCACCATCTTTACAGAGTCAACAGCAGGTCTGAATGTGCAGTCCAAACAGTGGCAGGCGTTGGACGGTAAACGTCAACAGGCTCAGGCAACGGTGATGGAGACCAGCACAGAATGGCAGCAGCTGCATCTGCGCGTCCACATGTTCACGGCCTGCGCAGTGATTAACCTGCAAGTGCTTCCTGACAAACTGAATCCTCTGGTCAGGCCTTTAATGGAGGCCATCAAGCGAGAGGAGAACACCCTGATTCAGGGTTACACTGCTTCTTTCATAGCCAAGCTATTGCAGCAGTGCGCTGGGCGCTCACCGTGCCCCAACCCCAAGATCATCAAAAACCTCTGTGCGTCAGCCTGCGTGGACTCTGCAGTCACACCCTCATCTGCCTGCCCTGTACCCCCCACACAGGAAAATGCCAAAGGTAAGAGCTGTTGATGCTTTGGGATATTTTAAGTCATTTTACCCAACATGTTGACTGTGCTCGCATGCTGCTGGCTATTTTTATCTATTATTTCTCATGCTGTCAGTCAGTGGTTTGGAGAAAGACTGCATGCATCATATGGTCAACAAGACCCGTGGCATCATCACTCTGTACCGTCACCAAAGAGCAGCATTTGCCATCACTAGTAAGAGAGGACCAGCCCCTAAAGCCCCAAAGGCCCCCTCCACAGAGCTTCCTCCTGGCAGCACCATCAGTACTGATAATGATGAGGTAACAGAGGAAGTGCCCAACAAACATTTTCCTCACATTTATCTTTCATTGTACTACAGGTTGTGTTCAATCCCTTTTTTTTTTCCCTATTCATTTTTTTTCTTTTTAGAGCAGGAAGCCATTTCTCATCCAGAGAAGAGGGGCCGAGTTCTCCCTAACAACTGTTGCCAAGCACTTTAGTGCAGACCTCACCAAGTCTCTTCCGTACCTCTGGGACAACACAGTGGGACCACTGAGGACAGTGGTGACTGAAAATCAATGCATTGGTATGCTGATTGGGTTAATTGGATTTCTTTATCAGCAGGAATGTCTTTTACTTAATGTGTTTTTGCCAACATGGCAACCTCCAGCAGTACACTTTCAGTGTGTTTTGTAAAAAGTGAAATATTCTAACAAGCATGATAATTAAAATTATTGTTGTCATGAAATCATTAAAAGCTGTTTATTTTACTAAGATGATCTACTTGTTGGTGGGCTAATGAACAGCCCATACAGGTTTAAAGGTTATGAACAATTGTTGTAAATGTTTGGACTTTGGTTCAGTACATACAATTTGAACTGTAGTACAGAATATCCACCATGTTTGACACATGAGGTGGTGGTTTGGACTCTTTCCATCAAACCTTTTTTTTGGGCTCATGAGGGTGTTATTTTAAGAAAGTCTCAAGGTAATCTGTTGAAATGTGGCACAAATGTTCTCAAATCCTATCAGCTAATCTGTTAGTCTAAGGTCATGGTGATTTCATGAGTCTTGAAAAAAAGATTGCTGACTGCTGTGTGGTATTTGTAGTTTCATCGATCTATAGAGCTTTGTTCCAGATATCAACTGGTTTCTTATATTTGTTTACTGCAGCCTGGCCTCTTTGTTTGAGGTTTACCAGTATCTTGTGGTGAATAATCTGGGTTTATGGTCAAGTCTTCTCTTGTACATTGACAAAGAAACTGTTGAATTTGAGCCTGAAGAAACACCCAGCTGCCCAAGAATCATTTTGTGGCCAAGTGTCAAATTATTTTGAACCCTTGTAATTTGGGTACTGTATGTCTTAAATAGCTTTATCTTTCACACCGTTGTTTCTATATTGACATAAACTGAGTGATTTGTATGTAGTCTTGTTGTCTCAGTGACCATGTTCCGCTGAATCACTGTGCGTCTCTTGTGTGTTCTAGATAGGCAGGTCCAGCTGGAGAGGGGAGACTCTGCAGCTCAGGAACTGGTCAACTCTCTGCAGGTTCTGGAGGTCATCGCTGGGGCCATGGCTTCTGAACTGAAACCTTTGGTATGACTCATTCTGTACTGCTCTAGTCTTACGTCTACTTGATCACTTACAAGAGCAGTTAAAACAGCAGTTAGCAGCAGGAGAAAAATGATGTGCCTTAAATGACCCTTTATTAAATGTCTTTTCTCTCTTCATGCCGTACTGCAGCTGCTGCAGCACCTACCAGATCTGTTCACCTCCCTGCAGCATCCGTACACAGCTGTGCGTCACATGGCCGCACGCTGTGTGGGCGTGTTTAGTAAGCTGGCAATGTTGGAGACCATGAACAGCTTCCTCGAGTGTGTACTGCCCTGGTTAGCTGCTATTGACGACTGTACCAAACAGGAGGGAGCCATCGAGGCTTTAGCCTGTATCCTTCACACAATGACACATCTTCAGATTCCACTCTCACTATTTAATACCTAGAATGAAATGCTGCAATCTATAAAAGTATAAAACATAATGCTGTTTAAAAATGTATGTTGGGATGGAGGAGGTGTCAGGATTTGATTAGTCTTTTCCATACAAAACTTTCCTTGACCAACGTCCGAACCAGGTGTCATGGAGCAGCTGGATGTGGACATTGTACCTTACATTGTGCTGCTGGTTGTTCCAGTTCTGGGCCGAATGAGCGACCCCAGTGATAGTATACGTTTTATGGCCACCCAGTGCTTTGCCACACTCATCCGACTACTGCCACTGGAGGTAGGATCAGTCAAACCGAAGATTTTAAGCAGACAAGAGATCATTGTGTTTTTTGCTTCTGAAGGTAAACTTTTTTCCTCTTGTCTACCAGGCAGGTATACCAGACCCTCCAGCCATGTCTGCTGACCTCATCCGCCAGAAAGCCAGAGAACGCCACTTCCTGGAGCAACTGTTGGATGGCAGAAAGTTGGAGAACTATAAGATCCCTGTGCCCATTAAGGCTGAGCTCAGGAAGTACCAGCAGGTGAGTGTCCGGTTTCACCGTTCACTGCATCTCTGAAAAACTCCCTCAAGCAGCAGATGAAAGATTCACCCCCTGTGTTTTTACACATTTTAACAACTTGTGGAACAATGAAGTGTTCTGTGTCCGACCTGCCTCTACACCTCGAGCATGAACATTTTTCTGCCAGATTCAGCAATCACTTTAAGAGCTGCAGGCTGGCGATGTAGAAATAGAGGTGTGACAAGAAATGGTTTTCCTGACAGAGTAGATTTAAAGCAGTCAGGTGGAGATGGGGTGTGTCTATAATGGTGGTTGTTGACAGCTCTGCTGAGCTCAGCCATCCATCTCTTTAATGGAGCATTGCAGAAATCCACTTAAAATGCTGCTACCATTGTTACAGCTGTTGGGCAACACAACGCCGCCTGCTTTTCAACAACTCTACCCTAACTGATGTAGGAGAAAATTTCATTGTGAAACCCATTGCAGTTAAAATGAATAGGCTACTTATTTTATTTCAGTTCTGTGCTGGTGTTTTCAGTGTTGTTCTGTCTCATCCTGCAGGACGGAGTGAACTGGCTGTCCTTCCTTAACAAGTACAAGCTGCACGGGATCCTGTGTGATGACATGGGTCTTGGAAAAACGCTGCAGTCCATTTGCATTTTGGCAGGAGATCACTACCTCAGGTAAACAGTCCAAACGGCTCCATTTGTGTTGCCACTGTGTGACTTTAAATTGTACAGCATCAGCACACTGACTCATCACCTGTCACTGAATGACTTATATCGAACCATTTAGTTTGTACTTTGTACTATTTTTTTTTTTTAATTTAATTTAGAAACTGAAAACACAGACACAATCCATATCTCTATAGCTGCTTTCAGACATGAAAGAACTCAGGATAATCTCCTGAAATTATCTGGAGGGGCTGTATGTGATAACGCAATTCCCAGTCAGTTGTTGCAGACAGGTTATGTTCCTGACACACAATGGACACAAATGAAAACTCTAATATCTCGGGATGAAAAAGAGGAGCCATATATTTTGAAGACAAAGAAGTTAATGTGGAAAGACTCAATTTTTGCCAACTGTTTAAGGGCCGAGGCCGATCTTCCCGTGCTGAGTGTTTATATGTTATATATTATTGCCTGCTGCACCACTCCGGAGATTTATTTGCTGTTGTGAACGGGTCTGTGCAGAGAATCTCTTGCTGCGTTGTTGGTTTGTGAAAGGCAAACTGTGGAGAAAGTGCAGACCCCATTGTGTGGGTATTTCTTGCAGATCATGTCTGAAAATGGTTTATTAGATAAAAAATCTAAAGTCAAAAGATTACATTTCTCATTGAAGTTGAACTTCAGTTGGTTTGGCCTGGTTTTAGTTTTTACAAAAACAACAAAATCTAAACTTATTTATGTTAAACATCATCAGTTTGTAAAAGTGTTGTATAAGATGCTTTTCACTTATTAAAATGCCAGCTACAGCGATGTCAAACATTGCACAAAGCAGAGTTTGAAATTCAAAGGTCATTTGTCCCAGTTCTGATGTACTGGTCTGATCCCATGTTCATCTTTGTCATTTTCATAGTGTTGTGTAGATAAACTAGACTCTGTGATGTTCTATTCAGGGCTCAGGAATATGCCAAGACTACGGCTGCAGACTGCAGCCCCATGCCCTCCCTGGTGGTTTGTCCTCCCACACTGACTGGCCACTGGGTGGATGAAGTGGGCAAGTTCTGCAGCAAAGAATACCTCAACCCTCTGCACTACACTGGGCCTCCTACTGAACGAATGCGGTAAGGATTAGTCAGTTTACTGCAAGACAATGATTCATGTGCTAATCTTATGTAATGTAAAGACTGGGTTCATTATTATATAATAAATGTTTATTAATTGTCATTTGTGTACAGCTTACATCCACTTAATGGAATTCATGAAACTGAATGAATATTTACCTTTTCAGGTTGCAACACCAAGTGAAGAAACACAATCTTGTTGTCGCCTCTTACGATGTTGTGCGAAATGACATTGACTTTTTTCGGTGAGTGCTGTTCCAGTAATAATATTTTTGTGTCTGAGAGGTGGGTGTCCCATTCTAAAACTCTTTTCAAAATTTTCAGAAATATCAAGTTTAATTACTGTATTCTTGATGAGGGTCATGTCATCAAGAATGGGAAAACCAAACTTTCCAAAGCCATCAAGCAGTTGGCCGCCAACTTCAGAATCATTTTGTCAGGAACTCCCATTCAGGTGAGATGCCGTCTTAGGTCTTAAATAAAATTTAGCCTTTGGAATTGTAGTTGTTTTATTGTATGTTTACTAGTAAAATCATTAATATCCTATTGTCCTGCCATTTTTACCCTCAGAACAACGTCTTAGAGCTCTGGTCATTGTTCGACTTCCTCATGCCGGGGTTCCTTGGAACAGAACGGCAGTTCGCTGCACGTTATGGTAAACCCATCCTGGCCAGCCGTGATGCCAAAAGTTCCTCACGGGAACAGGAGGCAGGTAAGTCAGCTCTCCGAAAACACTGACAAGTTTTTTTTCCTCCCACTGTTACAGTTCCTAATATCCCATATTAAGTTGAGGATATTGATTGTGGTTGATGTTGGTTGCTCTCTCCAGGTGTGCTGGCGATGGAGGCTCTACATCGACAGGTGCTGCCCTTCCTGCTGAGGAGGATGAAGGTGGACGTCCTCCAGGACCTTCCTCCCAAAATCATTCAGGACTATTATTGCAACCTGAGTCCTTTACAGGTACTTATGTCCCTGAACTATCTAATTCCAGGGCCCACAGGCTAACAGTTGGTCTGTCATTATAAATACATTAACACTGTGACTACTGCTTTTTGTTGCTATTGGTTGTAGTTATATTGACGTGTAACAACCTGGTATGTTTCCTCGCCACCTGCAGGTTCAGCTGTATGAAGACTTTGCAAAGTCTCGAGCCAAGGCCAGTGTGGAGGACACCATCTCTGTGGCATCTACAGAAGAGGAGGAAAAGCCCAAACTGAAGGCCACAGGCCACGTCTTCCAGGTGCCCAGTTCTATTCTGTTATTATTCTCTTTCCTAGAGGTCCTAGAAATGTGTTGGATTTATTTCCTTCTTTGTGCACAAGACAAACATAACAGGGACACACACATTAGTAAAACCTGCTTCATAGTGTAACTAGAGGCCAAATGTCATTGGGCTGCCTTTTTGTTATGTTAAGTGCAGTTTCTTCTCAGACAAGCTCCAACATAAAGTAGATTTAGATTTTTGGGTAAAAGATTCATTTTACGGAGAAGTGCAGTTGTTTGGAATCAAAACATTAATTGTTTATAGTAACTATAAGTCTTTTGTTAAAATATACTTAAAATACGTCTCCTTCTGACCATGCAGTTATATTATCCTGCGTTTCTACATGTTTCAGGCGCTGCAGTACCTGCGGAAGCTGTGTAACCACCCCAGCTTGGTCTTGACGCCTCAGCATCCAGAGTACAAACGCATCAGTGAGCAGTTGGCGGATCAAAACTCCAGCCTGCGGGACATTCAGCACGCGCCCAAACTCTCTGCTCTCAAACAGGTAATGTGCAGGGAAGTCTGCGTTGAGATCAGCCAGTAACTAAGACTAAACACAGTTCTTGGTGATGAGGTGGAATAATGTGTTTGTTTGCATGAAATAATGTGTAATCAAACCCATGAGACATTCCTGACCAATGAGAGTTTCTGTTAATCGTTTAACTCTCTTCACTCTTCTTCAGTTGTTGTTGGACTGTGGTCTCGGTTGTGGAGGAGGAACAGAGGGGGGCACTGAATCGGTGGTGGCCCAGCATCGTGTGCTCATTTTCTGTCAGCTGAAGAGCATGCTGGACATTGTGGAGCAAGACCTGCTGAAACCCAAACTGCCGTCAATCACCTACCTGAGGCTGGACGGCAGCGTGCAGGCCGGCTTGCGCCACTCCATCGTTTCCAGGTCAGTGGATTGATTACTACAGTCTGTTGCCTTTTATTGTGAAAGTGAGCTTCCACTTATGTTCAATTCTTCTCCCTTGCTTATTTCCCCTCAGGTTTAATAATGACCCATCCATTGACGTGCTGCTGCTGACAACCCATGTTGGTGGTCTTGGTCTGAATTTGACGGGTGCTGACACTGTGGTGTTTGTAGAACACGACTGGAACCCCATGAGGGACCTGCAGGCCATGGACCGTGCACATAGGATAGGACAGGTAGACACATGTAGCTTGTTACAGGTTACACACCGCTACACGTCAGCAGTGGCATTGATCACTATTGTTGAACATTAAAGGTACGGGCTGTGTTTCTCCACAGCATATGAAAGTCTTTAAATTGCACAAAGGTGATACTGTGAATCCAAGATGCAGCTGCACAGCAGGAAGCTGCATCTTGCTGCATTATTAAACACGATCTTTAAGCAGCGTTGGATTGTATGACATCGCTGCTCTTGTCTGAAACCAGCGATGCAAAATGAACCAAACTAAACTGACAGAGGCCGACTGTCCCACTCGTCTCAGTACATTGTGTCTGTTTTTGCAGAAACGGGTCGTGAACGTGTACAGGCTGATCACCCGGGGAACTCTGGAGGAGAAGATAATGGGTCTGCAGAAATTCAAGATAAGCATCGCCAACACCATCATCAGCCAGGAAAACTCCAGCTTGCAGAGCATGGGCACCGACCAGCTCCTCAACCTCTTCACTCTCGACAAGGTGAGACCTCAGAGTGTTTTGTTTCGGTATGAAGACTGGACAGATGTCAGGGTGCTAAAATCAGTATGTTCTCGTCATGAGTATGTGATGAATTTACAAATGAGACCAACATTGAACTGATAACTGCAAACACCCTGGTCATCTTAGTTCACTCAGCTTGGCTGTGGGTAGGACTATGGAGGCCATCTCTTCCTGTAGTTCATATCCAGGGTTTTTCTCTACTCTGCTACTTCACTTCATCTTCCATTATGGGGAAGTGCAAATAATTCTGGGTCTGTGATGCCCCTTTTATCTGTTGCACTTGACAGGTCTTAAATGTCTTCATTATGGTTTTTAAAAGTCTTAACTTCAACTTCAACACAGTGCAAAATGTTATGTAGTTTCTTTGCTGTGCTAAAGGCTTTGGAAAGTGACTGGAGGTGGGGACATTTCTTCATTCTTGGATGCATCGGGGTGCGGACGTGGACAACAAATCTTTTCCGCTATGTTCTTTTTTTAGCAATGTCCCACCACTGCATAATTATAACCACTGCTGCTTCAGGATAGACTAACATTAAAGGTCTGGTCGTCTTTTACCTTGAGTCCCCTGTCCATCAAGTGCTATATAATATAATACAGTACTGAAATAATTAAGATTCCTAAGACAATCACTTATAATCTAAGACAGTGGTCACCAACCTTTCCGAGCCCAAGATCACTTATTAATTCCAAACGTAAGCTGAGATCTACCAAGAAACCCACTTAGGAGGGTCATATTTATTTTTGCAATTTCTGTAAAGGCTGAAAGTACGAGCATAAATATACATAAAGAAAGGCAGTTGTTTAAACTTTATCTATTCAATGCACAATATTCACATTAATATCATGAATATGGCCATAAATATGACTATTTCCTTGAATGAAAGAAGTCCCTTGTACTTAAATTAATACCAGTACTATACAGTATGAAGATGTGCATCTTCTGCTCCTGTAAATATTTCACAATAAAATCTCCTTTTTTAAACAAAATAATGGATTCCGTCAACAGAAACGCTGGAGTGTTTTTATTTTGAAACGCATACAGAAAGTGGTTTTAACATTTTAAAATGCACATTTGTGACATCATTTCAACTTGTCGACCTCATCAACTCATGTGAAAGATCATCTTCTCTGTTTATTCTGCTGTGAACCAACCAAAATGTTTCTGTCTATGACACAATTGTATTTACAACACTTTCCGAACCCGTTTCAAAGTAAAAGCACTCCAGCGTTTCACTTTCTGAATCCATTCATTTGTTCTAACGGGGCAATCGATGGGTTGGCGACCGCTGATCTAAGACAAAAAGCATTGATTTGTGGATAACTTTGAGTACATGGTTAAGTACATTCGTTATTGGCAGTATTCCTCAAAAACCTGATTTGTTAAACTTTTAACTTAGCCGTGCAATGTGTCAAACAGAGGCCTATTAATTAGCCATTAATATATAAATATAGATTGTCAGATAATGGTGTCATTATCCAGATAATGGACTCCACTGACTGAAAGTGCTATGACAAAATGTCATTTCTGCAGATCACACTATTTAGAACAAGATGATCTGACAGAATCCTGTTAGCTCACATTCCTACCTACTCCCGACATACATGCCTCTGCTCGCATGATTTTTACAACACATCTATGTTTGGCTGAACTTCGGTGTTTTTATAAATGTGTTTCAGGATGAAAAGGGTGAGCAGGTGCCGTCGACCTCAGGGAAGACCTCCATGAAGTCGGTGCTGGACGGCCTGGGAGAGCTATGGGACCAGCAGCAGTACGACACGGAGTACAACCTGGACAGCTTCATGCACTCTCTGCAGTAGCAGCCTCCGTGTGCCGACCAAGCAGGACCTGGTCAGAGCCTGAGGAGGAACCCCACTGTTGCGGTCACCTGCCCCAAACCCACAATTACACCTTCAAAAAGCCATGAGGAGTCACTCATGGTAACAGTTACAGTACATGTCCCAAAGCAATAACAAAACACAGCCAAAATAAGAACTAAATCATGTTAGTGCACACATATGCTGTCAGTCACAGTGTTAAAGCCGTTTCTTCCTCTGACATCCCATAATTCCTTCAAAGCGAATCTAAAGTATGATGACGATGTACTGTTAGCGACAAATGTCTTCAGTGTTAGTAAACAGCAGCCTCAGCGCTGTTCAGTGACTTTCCTCTGCTCTTAATGTGCATTATACTTATACTTTACAGTTACAGCACCAGGTGCTACGCTCACAACCCACTGCCCTCCTCTTCTGTTGCATTGCCAGAGTACAGTGTTAACAGCTTCAGACTCCATTACCCAGCTGCCCCTCTGCCCCCATCAGTCTTAAAAGCACCTGCTGCACCCACATGCTCCTGTCAACACCTGGATACAAACACTATGGCAAAAGGAAACGGAGTGATGGCACCAAGCTCAACGGAGGAACCACGCGTCATCGGTTTTCTGGCTTTTTGTAGCACCACTGGAGCTCCGCAGCTTGACATGATTCCCCTCCTCCAGGTGGCGCTATTTTTTACTATGTCAGGAGAATCCATTCTCATGACCTGTGGCCATCAGAGGCTTCAGTGGACAAATGATGTGTGTTGACTAGTGTAAAAAAAGAGAGAAAGGACGTGGGAAAGTTCTGGACTTGAAGCAGCGTTGCAGAGACTGAAGCTGGTACCTGAAACTTGTCACAAGTATTTTAAAAGAATAATAGACTTGTACATATTTCTGTAATTGCTGCTTTTTGTTTATGATCGTGGAATTGTATTAAATTCTACAAACCTTTGAACTACAGCTTATTTTTTTTTAACGTTATGGGCCAGTAGATGGTGTGGTTATACATCAAAGAATAATATTTAGATAAGATTGAACCTAAAACCAAGTGAACCTCATTTTCCTTTGACATAAGCTCATATTAAGGATCATTTACATAAATGTGTTCCTCACTTGTTTTGTGCTCGTGGCCAAGCAGAACAAAACCTGCTTTAGTCCAATTTTTGCAGTATATAGAATTGTATTGATCCAATTTGATGGCTGGGATCTTTTTTTTTTTCCAAGTTTTGAAGTCAGAATTTGACGCAACGTAAGATACACTTTTTAATTTGGAGACTTGACTTTTCTATCCCCTTTTTTGTCGGCCACTGAAACGGCCTCATCGTGGCTGTTTTTTTTTTCAGATTATTGCATCTCCGTCTGAATGTGGAAAATAAATCCATTGTACAGAGATGGATGAAGGACACTTGTTGCTGGTGGTGTGATGCAGAGTTAGTCCAGCACAGAGATGGGAGAGGATGCCATGCAAAAGACGACAAGGTTTCACAGCGTCATACAACTACGTTTAATCAGATTTTGCTCATTAGTACAGGAAAAAGGAGAAATTAAGATGGGGACTACAAACTCTGAAGCAGTAGTAAGCATTAGCAGCATCGAGCTCCATATTTCCAGACAACCAGAGGTCCGAGTCAACAGTCTGAAAAGCCTCGCCGAGATAGAACCAGTGTTAAAGAGTCAGGAAATAAAAAACAAAACAAAATAAAAGCACAGATGCCTTCATTTAAAAAAGAAGAATCACAATTACAAGTGGTGGGATGTTTGCTTGAAATAAAGAAAAGCACATTACCAGTCTTTTTTTATCATCTAGTTTGAGATCACAACATAAGACCTACAGTGTTTACCTACTCAGAGAACGCCCATGAAGCATAAGTGAATATACAGTATACTATCCAAGTCTACTTACATGAAATACACACGTTTATCTATAGAGAGGAATATAGAAAATGGTTGCCATCATCCAAATCATGATCTTTTTCAGTTGCACATACACTTAAGTTTTATAGTTCAGGTATAAATGAGAAAAGTAAAATAAAAGAAGGCCAGGAGATGGATAAACACCAATTGTGAATAATACTGAGGAGAGCAGAAGAAGAAGTGGGACTAGTAATCAGATGTGAGCGGTAGTTGGTGTCGGCTAACGTCAGCTGTTTAAACTGTGAGATAAAGTTCAGCCACTAATAACAGTGAGCCTGTCAGGATGAAGAAAACACGACAGAATCCGCATGAATTCAAGAAAATTTGTTATTTGGGGAAACATGTTTATTTACCGAGAGTTGCGTGAGAATATCAACACCACTCATGTCTTCATTAAGGCCTGAAGCCAGTTAGCTTAACTAGTTATCATCCAACGTGACATGTTTACACTTTGGTTTTAGTTTGAAATATAAGGCAGATTTGTTACTTTCTAGCTATTCCCTCTTTATGCTAAGCTAATCAGCTTAGCTTAGCGTGGCTTGTATTGATCGGCTCTTCTGACGCGGCCAGAAAGCGACAGAGGACGGATAACCAATCTGATTCCTGTCTGATAGGTAAGACGCACAGTGCTCACTGTAGCATCTCATGAATTAGCATCCCGTGTTTTTTTTTTAATCCAAACATACGAGGAAGTGCAGAAACTGTACGTGAATAAACATATTTCCCAAAAGTGTCCATTTAAGGCCAAAGACGAGGAGAATAACATGTAGGATCTTGAAAAGGCCTTTTTTTTTTTTTTTAAGTCGAAGAAACTATATCAGATACAGTGCATTTCCATATTTACATTCATACCTAGATACAATCACACCGGTGCACTCGGCAGGGACTGAATGAGGGGGGGGGGGGGGGTCTGTTTGCTGTCGAATATCTCACAGCTGAGGAGGTGTCGCTCTCCACTGCACAAAGTGACTTATTGCACAGTTAGTGGGTTATAGTAGCAGTAGTAGCAGTAGTTGTAGTAGAAGTAGTAGTATTGGTTTAGCAGAAGCAATGTAAATGGTCAGTGGTGTTGTCCATCCTCCACAATTACATCACAACATAATGTACGCTCCATTCTGCCACTTTTATTTTATTGCCCATTCATTTGTTTACATTGCGAATCACTTAAACATCACCAACCACCAACCTGTTGTTTGTGACTAGTTTTATAGATATATATATTTTTTTTCTCTGTAGATCATTTTCACACTAATGTAAGCAACATCAGCGAGTTAACACGTAAAGCTTAGCATTTCAAGAATCGAGACACTTTAGTAACATCATTACAAAGTTCTTGTTTTTTTTTCAGCTTCCAAAAAAATGAAAAATGTGAACAAATGAAAAAAAATAAACTTTTTAAAGAATTAGCTTCATAAAATTAATTTATTCCAAGTAAAAATACAAAATAATATTAATGACATTGACCAGATATGAAAGTCTCCCCCAGAAATAACTATTAATGGTTGAGAAATAAGTCTGTAAAGAAAAATAGAAATAAAATAGAAATGAAATAAAAATTAAAATATGTAAAATATGTTTAAATTCTTTTCTTTTTTAGCAAAACTTTCTAAAAATAATGAAAATTTCTCAGTACAAAGGCTACATTACTACTGGAAGGTACTAGCAGGTAGAGTAGGTAAATACACAGTAGAAAATGATTTTAGTGAATCACAATGCTTGCAATGAAAATAATTCTGCAATAAAGATTTTATGCCTCTTTTTTCTTGTTTTCTTCTTTTCTACAAACAGTACAAACAGTATTGCACATTACAACAAAGAGTCAAGGTTCTGAGCCTTAAAAAAATGGGACTAATTCAAGTCTTGTGTGAATAGAAGAAGGCCACCGGTCAATTGATGCACCTTGGGGGCTTTCGGTCAAGTTACAGGTGAAAAGACTTGTGTCTGTTTTGTGTTAAAAATAACATTCTCTTCTCTTTAACCTCCAGCTCTTCAGGGAGTCTCACACAAGTCTCTTTTTGTCATGTCACGCTAACAAATCAGGGTCACGTCGCTTTTTTTTTCTTTTTTTTGTACAAAAACAAAAAGGGAGCACATACTTATAGGAAACATAAAAAACTTCTCTTAAAAAAATAATGAACAGAAGATCTCTTTCACAACTCTGGTCAGCATAGTAAATGATTGATTATAAATATACAAAAAACGTGGGAAATATGTTCAGTTTTCTCTCTGAGCACCTGATCGATTTTTCTCCAAAGAGCTCGTCTCGGATGTTTTAGTCCAATTTGACCAATTGGGAAACTCACCGCCACCTCTGCCGTGATAAAGTAGACTCTCACTAACTACGTCATTATATTAGTTAATAAAGCTCTAGCTCCTTCAGTTGATGTCTTTTTCAAAAAATAAATTCTTAAAATAAGAGCAAATAAGATTAAATGATAAAAATAAAAAATCAACCATCTGTTAAATCAATTCTCTCGAATAATTAAATTAATATATATTTTTCTCATCTGAATAAACTTACTTAGAAAATATCAGTTTCTCTCCTAATATATTTCAAAATTGAGGTATTGCAAAAGATCTTGTCAGTCAGAAAGCACGCCGTGTATCTTCTCTTTTTTTTTTGTCTTTTAACAAAAAGAGCCGCTGACTGTCGAAAACTGTTCCGATACAAAGAGTAGTGCATAACAAATATCTATCGTAGAGAAGGGACGAACATAGAAAACCTGTCTGGGCGGGGGGAAAGAAACGTCACAAAAAGCACCCAGAATATTCTCTTCCATAGGGATACTTATTATTACTCATGGTTAGCCTCTTGTTTCTTTTACATCTTCTCAGTAAAAAAAAAAGGATCTTCTGCTTCAGTTTCAATTCTTCTTTTTTTCTTGGACAACAAACATCTATCCTAACCCCCCCCCCCCCCCCCAAAAATAACAGTTTGCGACTAAAACGAGAAAAGGGAGAGGGGACAGCGGGGCGCCAGCATGGGACAATCACAACTCACGAGAAACATAACAAAATTATTAGAATAACGGGTTAAGGGGACGAGGGGTAACACAGATCAACTGGCAGTGATGTAGGACCCCTGTTCAGATTGTCCACAAAACTGCTAATACCAGTGTAACCTGACCGCCCCCCCATCCCCATCTCACTCCCCAACCCCAGACCCCCCAAACCAGAGCCACCTGGTCTCCAGTGGCCAATACTTACATTTCTATATCATGATTCATAACTGCCCCTTCCCAACCGTCCCACCCCATCCTGTTTAAACTGCACACCATAACCTTTTTTGATAAAAACAAAAAATATATATATTTTTTATATATGTCCACCATTTTTTAAGCAGGTCCATTACTTCAAGCTTTGCAGGAAACAAACAAAAAAAATCTGGATAAATATGGTAACCCCCCCCCCCCCCCTCCCCACCCGACCACTCCCAGCTCGCACATCTGCACATTCTGGCATTGACACCCCCGCCCACCCCCACCCCGCCCCTCATGTAGTGAGAGCATGTGCAGAGCACCTCAAGTCTCCAGTAGCTTCCACGATTCGTTTTCTAACCTCACCCCCACCTCCCACCCACCTTTCCCCGTCCGCCCCTCGTCTAAAATCGACTGCACCGCCGGCGAGCAGGCGGCTGTTCGCCCCGTGTGTTGTCAGGTGGTCTGTAAAAAGTCGAACGTGTAAGCTCTTTGGTTGCATTGTGGGACGTAAACGTGCATTATTTCCTTTTTTTTTTGTTAACGGTGGAACAAACCAACAAATAAACCCCAAAACAACTCCGTTCTCAGTTTAAGCTCACATTGTTGTGTCTTCTCTTCAGATCAGACTCGGTGTTTGTAGGCCTGTTTGTGTGCGTATAGCCGTCCTTGTGTTTGTATGTATGTTCATGTGTGAGAGACTTCTGTGTATCCTGGTGTGTGTGTGTGTCTGTGTGTGTGTGTGTGTGTGTGTGTGTGTGTGTGTGTGTGTGTGTGTGTGTGTGTGTGTGTGTGTGTGTGTGTGTGTGTGTGTGTGTGTGTGTGTGTGTGTGTGTGTGTGTACAAGAGAACATATATACTGCACGTGTGCATACACTAGTTATGAAGTTTCACAGGACTTCTATGTCGGACATTAACGACAGTTAAAGCGAATCACAGTTCTAGGCATACTCAGACCTAACTACATACGGTATAAAAAATTGCACAATTATATCAACAATCACTGCAAAAAAGTACTTCACCTATCATAGACAGTTTTAAATGTTTATCCTACATTTAATTTGATTTGTGATTATTAAAAGTATTTTCCCCTCCTCGCTGTCTGGATGTGTGCACCGCCTGTTTGTGCAGGAACTATCAGCTCTGGCTGCACCGCGGTGAGGCCCGTCAGCCCGACCGTCGACGCAGAGCTCCCATGATTCCTTTGACCAGTTTCTGTCCAGTTTCGTGCGAGTCGAATGTATGCCTACAGTGTATTGTGCAAACATGGGCAGAATTGAATAGTAGACATGATACTGAAAAGTGTATTGCATGCAGCAACCTGATTGAAATAAACATGCAGTTAGGGGCGACCCACCCCGACCCCGCCATAAAGGTAGCCACTGTCGTCAAGGGGCGCCCCCTCCCCCTGGGATGGCTCGTCGGTGCTTCTCTGGATCTGTTGTTTATTATTTTAAACCCTCGCCTGAATAAAGTACTTATGGTATCTGTTTATACCATGGATTTAGCAGCAAAGCTATTGCAGCATACATTTACATAACACTAAAAAATAATGTTATTATAAAAATAAAGACCTAGATATTGAAAACAAAAATCTGATTGCGCGTTATGAGGTATTAATATTTTCAGAGTCAGAATTGAGAGCGAATATAGCCGTGTTATTTTACTCTGGGTGATACGGGCCCACACTACTGGATAGATGGGTTAAATCTTGCTACATCTTATGCCACCTACTTTTCTCTGTGCATTAATTTCACTTGCCTTTGGTAATTATGATTTTTACTAGGGGCCATATAACTAAGTGCATGCTCCTGTTACATAAAATTTGAATGATCTATATATTCATATTTATATGTATAGATCGATATGAAACAAAAAATATATACTTTTTTTTAAATATTTGTAAGGTCCCACCTCTGTCTCAGTAAAGGGGGGGAGGGGGTCCAAGAGGACGTACCACACCACCCAGTCAACAGAGTGGGGAACTGAAAGTAGCCAGGAGTCGGACATACCATCCTGTGTGTGTGTGTGTGTGTGTGTGTGTTTAGTGAAATCTTGTGCCAAAGTGCAAATTCTACGCTGATAGACTTTCGCTTTTCTTTTCCCCCACAAAGTTCCATCAGAGGGGAACACCAGGCGATGAGTTCAGAGCTGCGAGGCATGAAGACAGTCCTGTGTGTTTGGTGGTATCCTTTTTTTCATGAGGTGTTTGTGGGGAGCAGGGTGGAGTAGATGGGGCTGTGTATTGTGGGAGGGGGTGTTGCAGTACTGTCCCAGGCTGTGGGATAGCAGGAGGCCTTTTTTTTTCTCTTTTTTTAGCGGGGGGTCAGGTGTGGGTTCACCGGGGCAGGGTCGACTCATGAACCCCCCCTCAGCTCCAGCGGAAGGACACGTGTCGAGGGCGGTCCCCCCCTTCCTTCACCAGTGGCTTGTGAAACTCCCGGCCGGCTCGCGAGTGGATGCTGGCCCAGCAGTACTCACAGTAGTACTGCAGGCAGGTGACGTTGGCACAGAAGAAGGGGGCGAACTTCCCCCCGCAGCGCGCCCCCTGGCACTCGTCGCACATCTGGTCATCCAGGACGTAAGGCTTCACCTCCACCTGGGGAGGAGAGCGAGAGGAGTTTAGTTTCTCGTCTTCCACAAACACGGATCAAGACAAACTGTATTTTAATCTCATATTCTCACTTAAACACTCTTCTTCTTAAAAATCTTCTAAAATCATCCTAAATCAAATTTCTTCCTGAACGACATACAATAATATTCCAAACTATGAGACCAGTTTGTTATCGTTAACATCTGGGTGTGAAATACGGCGGGTCTCTGGGAAAAATCGTAACAATTCACCTCAGCCCACTTAAAAACCATAAGGGAAAAACCCTAGACACCGTCACCGTGAAGGGACACCGTCAGCTGACCTGCTTATAATAATCGAAAAGTACAAAATTAGACCAGAAACCTCGCTATTTGTCCCACTTCAATATGAACAAATACATATTTTAACAAAACAGACAGTTATCTTGCAAACATCAGCTTGTACTGAAGAAAATTAAATAATCACTCGTCCCACCTGGACGGCAAAATGCAAACAAAAAGCCGGGAGCCGACCAACACACAACAACCCAAACAACACAAATACAAACTAAATCATTCCCCCAAACCCAAAGTTCTTACAATGTCCTCAGTTCAACAACTTAAATAGCCTGTGTTACTCAGTCCCATTACGTAAAAACCCAAAACAAACAGGTTCATGCAGGTGTGCGTGTCGAGACGCCGCAGACATAATCACGACGATATTCCACACGATGGTCTCACAGTAATTCCCGAAAGTTTCTCCAAGGTAAATCCTCCACTGTAGTGACAGTTTTCTAAAATAAAACCTCAGGTAACCCCCCCCCCCCCCCCATCCTCCAGTAAAATGAGTTTGACCACTGAGCCAGGAGACAAGAAATGAAAGCTCAGTCTCCATGGAGACGTCTCGGTGCACGAGTGGGCAGGGCTGGATGCTAACCTTGTTATAGAGCGGCCACAAAATGAAAGGTTATCGAATCCTCCGACAGTGGGAGTCAGCTACAGTGCAAAGTGCAGAGGGGGTGGACGAGGAGGTGGAGGACAGGAAGGAGCAGAAACTATTAAACACCAATATCAACTCAGGCGATGAGACGCAGAGCAGAGGTGATGAGCTTCTATGTGCCATCATCAAGAGACATTTGCAGTTAATGACCTTGTTAATGCTAAAGGCCAGAAAGAGAGAATTAGAAGAAAAAGGCGTCTTTGTTCCACAGCACAACTCGGAAGTCAAAGAGTGATTCTCAAGGACGTCGTCCCCTTGTGCCCCAATTTGACTCCTCAGTTTCTTGCAAAGTGCTAATTCTGGCAAAATACTGTATATGTAGAATTCTTTAATGAATTACTCAGAGTGCAGTGCAGTTTGGTGACCAACACAAAGACACAGCACAAAACAATTAAGTAAACAATGAAGGGGCAACAAAAAAAGTGGTAAAAAAAGGGAAGGGGGGGTCATGGTGTTTGGTTCAGATTATTTTATTGTTGTGTAGGTGTGAATGTGGATTAATATAAGGGTTTTTGTGTCGAGGACGTAAACGGGAAGAAGCAGGAAAGAGGAGAAACTTTGACAATATTATTTGTCGCTGACCCCAATAAGGTGACCTGATGTATGCCATGTTACTTGGTTCTCAAGGCTGTTTCCGTGTTTTTGTTGTGACTCATCCTTAAAAGGAACGTCTTTGTTCACACCCTTCAAGTGTTATTTGTATTCCACACAGCTCCAGTCAAAATAAAGACACTCCCAGAAAGAACCCCCGCTGAAGATAGCTGGTGATAGCTGGTGATAGCCGGGGTGTGGTGGACGGCCCCGCCCTTCAGAGGCTCGACTTCCTGGCCGACAACCAGTCTCTCTTGGTCACGATCTGTCCCACTGCAATTGGCTGGCGAGCCTAAAATAACCAGGCTGCAGCACAGCCCTGGCTATACATGTATAGGGAACTACTATAATTAAACCGACCCTATGTGTCTGCAACTTGAAACATCTGTCGGGACTCCCGCAGCCAAAAGCCCTGGTGATTACACAGCCAGGCCCAGCCTTCTGTTATTGCAGGCTGCACCGAGCAGTTGGCTGAAAACGCTGCTATAATGAAAGCTGTGATACATGGGAGAGGGCCCGGGCAGAGTTCAGCTCTGATGCATGCCATAGGAATGACTGTGGAAACCTCAGCTGTGGTGGGGACCCTGCTTTCTGTCAGAGGGAGGATGTTGTGAATGAGGCGCGTGAACCTGCTCACCCTTTTGTCGATGTCATTGTGCTGCAACTGAACGAAGCGAGCGCTGATGGCAGCGATGTAGCTCTGCTGATTGGAGAAGGCGACGCGGCCGGCTCCCTTCGGGTATTTCAGCTCCGGGTCGGTGTCGATGCCGGCGTAGCAGACGCCGCCGTACAGCCGGTCCATGATCATAGCCAGCTCCACTGAGGAGAGCGAGGGAGGAGAAGACGAGAGGGGGAGAGAAGATTAGTGCTGCAGCCAGTCCTCACAACTCTCAGGAGGTTTTGCTCTTGCTTTTGTTCTCAAGTAGAAAAGCCTTCAGTGACTTTTAAAAAAAACGCAGAAAAGGTTTTACTTTTGTGATTGACACGGTTATTAACTGACGTAAAAATCTACCCTGTTGCACTATTCATAAGAGCAGCAGTCTCAGTCTGCTGGTATAATTAGTTGGGGGTCACATTGCAGACCAGCCAGCGATGTTTATCCCTCGAACAGAAAGACTGAGCCTTCCATTACACCATGAATTCTTAACATGACGAACATTTGGCTCACATCCTGGAAACCCAAGTAGAGGATTGCTTTCTCTCAGAGAGAACTTTTCTTTATAGCCTTCAGCCTCTGTGCTCCATGCCAGTCAATGTTCTGAATCCAATTTAGAGGCTTTTGGGGTATCTCATAACGAAAAAAGATACCCATTCATATTAGTCAGTTACCTGCACGCAGGGGCCGTGGCACTCCTCCGACAAAGATGGTCTTGCGGGGGTCCAGAGGCTGGGAGCCATCCATGACAAAGTCACTGTCGCTCAGGTTCCAGGGACGGATCTGGACCTGCATGTAAAAGATATAAGAGGAAAATAAGGGGCCCATGTCGTTAGTTTTCTGCCAAAAGCTAAACACTTAAACTTCACTACACAGTCTGCACAGTCTGTAATTTTGATAATAAATGATGGTTTGAAGATTAGAACGCTGAGGTTTGGTATCATGGGTTTCTTGGGGGGGGGGGGGGGTTGATTCAATGTTGGGCCCCCCAGGTGTCTTTTGCCCGGGTCCCCGAAAGTCCCTTGACACGCTCCAGGACATAAATGCAGTAATTTAGAAGAACGTGTGGCCCAAGTGTCCTTGGACAAGATGCTGAACCCCAAATTGCCCCTGACGGCTATGCTGACAGTGTATGAACGGTGTGGGATAGAGAAATGCTGCGTTCAGAAGCACTGTATGAAAGTGTGCGTGAACGGATTCATAAGACTAGACAATATATATAAGGTCATCCTAAAAAAATGTAATAGAAAGTGATCGCAAACCTGTCTTGTACTTTTATCACCAAATATTCCTTCATGATTCGATTTTAGCAAACATTTTAGCTCCTAAAAAAGAAATGCATTTTGAGGACAGATGTCCAAACATAAAGCAACTTACATTTCGTGTTCTGCCACTCACCGGTTTGTCTTTGATGGTGGGACTGGACACACACAGGTACAGTTTGCCATCCTCCTCGATGCAGGCGTCAATTAGGGCCTGAACAGAGGTCTCTTCCTGGAACAGCAGGAAGGCATAGCCTGCAAAAGAAGAGCAGACACGGATTAGAAGAAAAAAGCAAACTATACAGTCACAACCATGTGACTATGATAGTTTAGAGTTAGTCTATATTTACAGTTCCTACATTGTGCAAGTCACAGTACGATGACTAAGCCTCATCCTTTTTCCCTTGTAATTCAGACTTTGTCCTTGTGGCCTGTTCTTCTGTCCTACGCCTGCCTCCATAAACTGCTCTGCACCTGCTGCCCCTTCCTGCTCACACTGCCGCAGATTAAATGGCTAAGAGTGCCCCCCCACCTCCACTCCTAAAGGAACCATGCAAAATTGATCAGCCCGACACACTGCAAATCTTCCCAGAAAGGTGGGTCACATGGAGAGAGTTCGGTGATGTTTTTGTATAAGGCAAAAAAAAAAAGTCACTCTGTACTATTGAATTATTAATCATCCAGAGCGGAGGCCATATCCAAGGTCACAGCTATTAAGGGGTTTTGGGACAGACAGGGAACCAATTCAATAGTTACATCCATCCCTCAAAGCTGCGAGGGTCGGAAAGCAAGAGGGATGTGATTTATAGGCTGATCAAAATGAGCACTGCACGCCGAGAAAAGAGGAAAAACAAGCAGAGAGCCCAAATCGACTTTTAGACGGCCGAGAGATAAGTGCAATACTGTCAAAAAGCAATAAAGATCAGTGAACACAGTCGCCTGTGAATGGGTTGTAAATTATTAGTGTATTACTCTGATTATGTTCGCAGGAGCCCAGCACCACCTGTGGCACCCATGAGTCAGGGGAATATGAGCTGCTGTGTGAGCAGAGCAAGTGGGATCGGTGGATATGCACAAGTGCACACGATCTCACACACGCACACACACGCACACACACAGTCTCCGACTTCTGAACCTTCCATTTGCAGCGTCTCTTGGGGACACTACAAAAGCCATGTGTTCCAGTGTCTCTTGAGAAGCCCTCTCTCAGTATCACCCTTGTGCACACATACAACCTCGGATCCACACACACCTATTTCAACAAAGAGATGAGTGAAATTGGCAACAGGGAATATTCAACTGTCATGTTGGGAGGAAGGGTGCACGTGTATGCTGCTGTAGAGGGAGGGAAGGAGAGAGTGCGGAGGTGGGGAATAGAAGCAGGATGAGAAAGAAAAGGCAGCGAGCATCAAGAGGCAAACAAAGGCAGGTGCGTGTGTCCTCACGAAGCTGCTGCCCCGACAGACGGCTTTTGTCCGTGCTTGAGTGTGTGACGTGTGTTTTGGTGCATGGGACGTAACCCCCATCACAATGGCTCTGCTCAAACCTGCCATTGATGGACGGCTTGGACAGTGGACAGTTGAGTACAGGTGTGAATGTTCAGACCTGGTATTAACATCCGTCCTGGGAGATCTGATCACAAGTTGACCGCGTTTAGTTAAAAGAAGAAAATCGGGCATATTTAGGCAGTGTGTGAAATTTGGTGCAGCTTGATTGAATGTGAGTTGGCGGAGTGACTGAGGATCATTCTAGTGAACAATAAGGCCTCAGGGACTCTCCTCTGTCGATCACCCCCCTATGAGGGGTCATACCCACCTGTAAATAAACATGAGCCTACTGGTTTTGGATCAACACATTAACATTCACAGTTTAAGGTGACTATATGCATATAGTGTTAAGCAAAGTGACCACAGAGGCTCTGTTTAGTTAAAAGTTTTGACAAACTATATACCATCATGGGAAAAGACTAATTGCAATCAGCTGCTTTAAGTGACCAACTAATCTCTGTACTTTTGAAATTGGTCGACACAGAGCCAATAGAGCCTTCGTCGTGTTTGTCCATGTGCCTCGTCATCACCCGACACAAGACCCAGACTCTGTGTTGCTGGGTTACATAAAGAGGGTTTGTCACTGGGACAAATCATGTGGTTTAGTACTGACATCCCCCTAAGAGGAAAACAACTGCAGTCTTGCACACACACAGACAGACACACACAGACAGACACACACACACACACACACACACACACACAAAAACAAACAACGTGAAAAGGCAGAGCTAGCCAGCAGCTCGTACAGTCTGAAAGAGGGAACAACGAGTTCCATGACCCAGGGCAGGAGAGAGGCAGAGGGAGAAAAGAAGGAGGGGGAGAAGAGAGAGACACACATGGGAAGAGTGGGAGGGGGAGTGAGAAAAGGAAGCAAAGGAGAGCATACAAACAGAGAGACATGTGAGGGGATGAGGGAGCAGGAGGAGTGAGGGAGGGATATAAAGGCAAACCTGCTACTGTAACTACATTATAAAGCTTAAGTTACAAAACTGATGCAACAGGTCTGGAGAGTGAGACTAACAACCACTACCACACTCAATTTCACTCTGACATGAGTGTAATAGTGTTTTGATGGCCTCTATTACATCATTCAGAACGCCATCCATCCACACAGGGTCGCAGGGGAGGCTGGAGCCAATCCCAGAAGACGGGGTACACTCTAAGACAGATCGCCATGCGTATCACAGGGACAACATGCATAGAGAAACAACCACTGACACACACATCAACACCTACAGACAATTTAGAGTCTCTTAACCTACGCTTCATGCCTTTGGACTGTGAGAGGAAGCTGGAGAAAACCAGCCAGACATGGGCAGAACATGCAAACTGCACACAGAAAGACCACCGCTGGCCATTAGATACACAACGTCCAGATGAACTTCATATTAAAATAAAAAAAAGATATGCTTTATTAATGGGAAAAAATAAGAACTTTACAATGCTGCAGACCTCTGTAGGGGTGCCCGACTATTAATCATCCTATACAGGTCAGATTAATACATATAAGCCATTTTCAGACATGAATTCCTGAGCCAATTGATTCTGGGCTTTCTCCATAGTTTGCCTTACATGAAGAATTCAGCAGGAGATTCACTGCTCAGTCACAGAACTCAAAGATATCTGCGGAGCGTTCAGGTGAGGTCTTTGTCGATGTTCACCTCTTCCATCTGAGATATTTGTATTCTTTTGTGTTATTTCAGTTTATTAGAAACCTCAACAACACCCACTCACTTGCTGTGAATCCTGCGGAGGATCTCTTGTCGTGTTCCCACATGGTCTCATTCTAGTTTTAACTAGGGGTTGGGCAGGCGAATCTCTGGAGAAAGTCCGGAAACTCTCCCTCGGAAGCTTTGTGTACTCACATACAGCCCCTCCACAGAACGTCAGGAGATTCTGGAGTTGAGTGCATGTCTGAAAGCAGCTACAGACTGCTTTACACTTCATTTATGTACAATTTGACATAAAACTAGATCCATAAAGTTTTCTGCTCCACTTTAAAATTGTGTGCTTTTCAAGATCCCAGGTAACTGGTCTGTGCTTTATATAATATTTAAAAAAAGTATATATAGGTATCAACAAGATAAGGACTTTACTCTCAAATGTCATTCTAAATTTCTACAGTAAATACGTTGAGATCAAGACAGTGTCTGCTCATGATCAACAATCTACAACATGGCAAAGCTTTTCATGAAAATACAGCTTTGCCAGAAGCCCTCCATTACAGCCGGCTGTGCCAGATTTCATGGGCACTGTGCCACATTAACGCTCTGTTATTTAGTCTGAATGCACTGCAGAGGCTTATGCCATGGGAGGAGAACGCGGATCTGCAGTGGCTCGTGTCTGAGATTTATGGGGCTTTGCAGCTGAGCTTCCAGCACTGTCCTGGGAGGGAGAGAATACATACATCTGCATGATTTTCCAGTGTGCACAGCCATGTTTACAGACCAACGATAGGCAGAGTGCCGTCGTAGGTTGCCCAGACAAACCGATGACAGAAGTCTTTCCTGTCGACGGAGGCCAGCAGTTTGACTCATGGGGAGAGAAATGGTTACCTCAACAGCAACCTGATGACAATTACTGTAAAAACAGATATTAACTCACTAAGTGCTTCCACACAACCACAAAAGTGCAACCTAAAAATAGTATCAGGCTGTAGGTTTTAAGGTAAATAGGAGACAGGTATTAATGGAAATGTTAAGGACAATTCTCATGTCTGTACATTTACAAAGACTGGAAGGAAGGGTGGGGGTGTAAGTCTTGTTCTGTCCAAAAGTAAGAAAATCTGCCAATGGCACCTCTAAGACTCACTGATTAACACTCGTAAACTCACTTGTAAATTTAATTAGAACAAACCGAAACAGGAAAAAACAAATGTTGTGGTTTTACCAGGAGGTTTCTTTATGAGCTGGACTTTTCCTTGGCTGAAGGTTAGTGCCAAACTAACCTAACCTGGCTCATGGCTTTAGCTTAGTATTAAATTCACACACATGGGTGGTATCCATCTACTCATTTCTCTTATGTTAATATGTTTAAATATGAACAAATAAACCATCTATTTAGTCTGCCTTTTATGTAGACTTTCATTTGATGTTTTATTATTTATATTATTTATCTTTTAATGATTGCTATTTATCTTATTCTATTTTGTTTTATTAAAATGTTTGTGTTGATCATCCCCTAACCCTATATACTTGTACTTTGTATAATTCATTTTATGCTTCATAATTTGTTTTTAACTTTATGTTTTTATAGTTCGTTTTTTATTTTCCATCTTTATTTTAAACTTTCTTTTATTATTTTGTCTTCCTGTTGTCTTCTCTATTATTGAGCTTTGTTATGCATTAGTCTTTAAATCTGAATGTTTAACTAATTTCTAATTCATTTTTCAATCACCTGTAAATTGCACATTGAATCTGAAATCAGGTTTGATTTATCTAAATCACAAAATACTAGGCCAGACAATAATCTATCGAACAAAAGGTCAGGTTTTTGTGCAAATTATATGAAATATAACACATTAATTATTGAGCTTAGTAGATTTTGGACAGAGTCACGTTCTGCTACCAGACATAGCTGCCAGGGTAAAATCCATTTTCTGTCCGCTCAAACTGGTTCAGACATTTGCGTTCACACCTCCTACAGTTAAAGTCCCGAAAAGTTCAAAGTTGCCGCGAATGTGTGAAAGCACTAAAACGCACACACCTACAGTAGCTCTGCTCCCAAAGTCTGGAGGCAGTTTTCCGTGAAAGCGCGGATGAAGCCAAACCCCCATGTAGACGATATATATCCCATGAGAGAGGGAAAAAGAAATGTGCAGTGGGGCTGTAACTCTGCCGCAGAATGTGAACAGACCAACTGCTGACAGCAGCTTCCACCATGAGGAGAGACAGAGGTGGAGGAGAAGAAGAAGAGGAGGGCTTGGCAGGACGGATAGGAAGGGAGACACAAACATCTGCTCTCCCATAAACAAATGCAGACCCTGAGGCTTTGGAGCAATTGGAGAGGAGACCGTGATGGAGTAGAGGCGGGGTGAAACCAAGCATCGCTAATCATCTCAATTTGAAGAAGCCACTCGGTGGATATAATCCCAAGGAGAGGGCGAAAAGATAAAATGAGGCCTGAGAAAAGCAGTCGAATTAGCCATAGTGCTGTGCAAATGTTCAGCACAATTATAAAACCCTTTATACTGGACTCATTGTATCCCACAGTGCATTGTGAAAAGTAGTGTACTACCTGTGGTCACAAACTGAGCAATATATACCATCATGCATTGTACTCGCTGCGTTGAAAGGCAGACAAACAAGAGGAGAGAGGACAGCACATCTCAGTCTTCTCACTCTGGCCAATCTACTTCTTTGTCATATAAAAAAATTGTGAGGACCAGCATTTTAAAAACAGTCGGTTTTAGAGAACGTTCCTAATATTTCAGATGCCGTAGTTTGGATTTTAATGACCGGCATGAGACAAATCTGTGCCGTAAAATGTGTAATAAGAGCAGAGCAGCAAATCACAGCACAAACTGCAGCAAACAAGTTCATTTCTCCAGTTCTACACCCTATACAGTGAAGTAGGAGGCAGTGAATGAGTGGGTCATTTCTGACACAGTTTCGTAACTGTTTCCACTGTAGCACGTCTCTACTGCCACATTCATATTCAACGGAAAAGAGGGAAAACATGGAGCTTTGAACGTTTTAACAGTACATTTTGTCCCATTATATTATTTAAAAAAGCAGATCAATATCAGTCGATAGCAAACCTCAGCTGTGACCTTTCCAAACCTCCAAACAAGTGTGACACACTGTTATTGCAGTGTGACGTGAGCATTAGCATTTGTAGCAGTTTATAGCTCCCAGCACTCAGGCTCCAGCACACTCACAGCACGGCCTCCCCCTCCTCCTTACTCAGTCACAGACAGAAATAGCTCCCTAACATTTCTTCTTATTATTCTTATTGTCCACAACAGTCAGAGTAAGTGGGTAACAGGAGAGAGGGTGACAGCAATGTGGTGACCAAAGCATAATAAATCCACTTTCCCTTTCAGGAGCCATATTTGATTGTTTAGAACAATTCTCTTATAATCTAAAGCTGAATTTGGCCACTTGTAGATATTGCAACATGATCCGAAACACAACATTATCACCTCACAAAGGTGACAAATATCATCTACACCTCCAGGAGATGCATTCATTAGGAGCAGTGTTTCTGGACACAGGATAAATGAAAGTACAATATTCCGTCCCATTGAAGCTCTGTTTTGTTCTCCACCAACTCCTAACAAAGATATCTGGCTTCTTCACTGCTAAATGCTTAACACTAAATGCTTGGTCTTCACAAGCTTGTTGCTAACACAGTGTACAGTGGTTGTTGCAAGCAGCTGCTCGCTTTGACTGGTAAAGAGGTTGAAGACAGTGTTGAGAGTATAGGATAAAAAACAAAACCCTTTCCCATACCTTCCAGACAGTCCCTTATATTAATGCAAAAACTCCCAACACTTTGAGTTCGAGACAACATTTTTAATCTCTTGCTTCAAAGACATGTGAAGATTATAATTCTGAAACTGAAAAATTAGAAAAGAGATGAGATAAGCTAAAGATAAGAAATAAGAGCAGCTGTTAAACAATGTGCATTTCTTATTGGCCAATGCTGATATTTAGAAAGTATGGCCACAAGAGGTTGATATACAATGGTGATATTATGTTGTTACTATATTATATGCACTTCCTAAAATACAATAATTTAAGAAAAGAAAGACACACAATTGCTGAATTTAGAATAACGTTTATTTTACATAAATGTATTTTACACAAATATTGTTTGCTTAAGTAGATCTGAACTCCTATTTTAGGTTGAAATATGTACACAAATATCTTGATTATCAGATGCTGAATATCTCAAAATGTCTGATATCGGCCGGTTTAATCTGCCGACTGAGTCATTGGTCAATCACTGACAAAGAACACAGCTCGTTCCTGCTCCCTCACTAAACTGCATGTCCTTTCCATGCACCAAATGAGTCTTACCCGCTCCCTGAAGTTAGACTGAGCCATGGTATGAGTCATCCCTGAACCAACCAAAACACATTCATAGCTGTCCAGACACACACACACACTGCAGTTAAATGTGAAGCAGGAAGGAAAGTGACAGCTCTCTTCCATTCGGTCAAGCTTGGAAGAACGTTTAACACCAGGAGGGGCCAATGACCTCTTGATGCGAATCCCACTTTTGTAAATCAGCCGTTACACAGTCCGTGCAACAGTAGAAAATGTTCCCACACACATGTAGGCATCAACTTGCTCTCAACCCTGAAGCTTTAGGTGCTAAGAATCTGCCACACATTCCTTGCTGATTATGGATTTTGATATTAACAGAATATTTTGTCGGTTTCCCTTTGACTTTTTGGAGAGGGGGGTTTTAAATTAGAGCGAGAGATGAATTCTACACAAATCTTTATTCCCACGTCTCCTCCCCTTACATGGCGGCGTCCTCCAGCTGCCGTAAGCTCATTCATTCCCCTAAAAGGATGCTGCATTTTTTCTCCCGGCTTGGATATTAGCAGAGCCAAGCCTATTGAAAATAATCCTCCCGAGCTAAAAAAAAATAAAAAGGGGGGATGTTGAAAAATGAGAGTGGAGGAGAAGCTGGCAGAGAATTTTGCAGGTCTCCAGATGCGGCTTATTACCATTCGTCTATGGAATGTTAGTTATTTCCAGGACGTCTTTAATAGCTTCCCTAATTTGACGCACGGCAGCTCCTGGGCCGGAGGGAGGGATGTTGGAAAAGAGTGGTGCTACTCTGATCAGCTGCCCACAAATGACACCAGAGAGGCCACGCAGAAAAACGAAGAACTTTCACACTCCTCACTTACTCATTCAAACAAACACTTATGGGTCAGAGCTCATGGTGGCGAGATATAGACTCATAATACATGATATGCGCATTTCTGCGAGATGTCTGCAGGGGGCTGCTCGCATAAACAGACACCTTCATGCTTCCCCAGCAGGAGCCGCGGATTCTGGGAAACATGATTCTTTGCAAAACTCAGAGACAGCGACACACCCGAGGTGATGTTTATTGGTGTAGACTTTGATCTAACGTGAAAACACAGATCATGCCCTGAGAAACTTTCCTACCTTTAGGTGGGAAGTAGGATTTGCTTTCAGCTTTGTGGGGCCAGTCGACCACCAGGTGCCCGTAGCGACGGAAACTGTTGGTGATTTCATCTGTAAAAAAAGAAAGCAGAAGAAAGGGGGCTTGAGTGTTATGTTCATGACATGATGAGATACCATCCATGGCTGTCCGTGAACTATGCATGTGAGGGACTCTAGAGCCACACTTTCTATTTTTCACCATGTTTCTGCTGCAGTGGTAGCCACTGCGTTAAACAGGAGCACAGGCCAAACACATCCATACTGCACTGGTCTGACTCGTGCCATGGAAACTCATTAATTTTTCAGCCAGCTCAGGGCACACACTGTGCATCCACTCCGTGTAACATGAGCTTGTTCAACGCTGTAGGCACATATGACCGTAAACATCCCATATTAACGTTCCGACAAGCTCCAGGAAACAATAACAGGTTTATAACGCACCTGGTCTCAGACATTGAAAGTGACTTAAAAATCGACATATGTTAAGAATCTTTTAAAATATATATATATATGAGGAAAAGAAAGAAATACAGTGAATCTTCGGCTCTGGTCTGGTCAACAAATTATATATTTATCTCTCCGCCAAAGAGGTTATGTCATTGGTGTTTGCACCATTACACAAAACCTGGTGGAAGGATGTGGTATGGGTCAGGGAAGAACCCATTACATAGCCCATTAAATTCGGATGCAGATCCGTATCAGGGGGCAGATCCAGGATTATTTTTTTACCACTTTCTTTAACATTGCAAAATTGGGAGGGGAGTTTGTGCAATTTGGTGCAGAACCAAAACAAAAATACAGATCTAGTAAATTTAAATGGCTAAACTCTGGATGCAATTCTTATCCCCAACTAGATGCAGCTAAAATTAAACTTATTTAATTTCTTGCTGAGACTTTGATGTAAAGATCGATACCCCTCATGTCTGTATAGTAAAAATGTTTCTATCGCCATCTACTGTGGCTTGTATCATGGCTTTTTCTTTCGTGTTTTCTGTTAACTACTGTTTGACTGTAACATTACGTCCTGTTTAATTCATACAAAACCATAAAACCACAGACAAGACTGTGGCTTCACAGGGGGTGATGTGCCTAACTATTTCTTTCCTAAGGGGAATTTTCCTGTCTTTGTACAATACTATGCTCTGGTAACTCTCTGCAAGAAAGCTAATAAGCATGTTTCCTATTTGTCCAACCACTCTTTCATCAAAGTGTTCTTTGGTTTGGAAACGTTGCTGTAAAACTTCCAAACTGTACATCAAACCCAGGCCTGGGAACCCAAATGTTCATTGGGGCTAAATACATTTGTTAAGAAGGAGTGTCAAGGTGCCCTAAAGCCAGCCTTTATATATATATATATATATATAAATAATGGCAAACAGCCAAAGACTGTACTGAGAGGCTTCCAGCTGTGTACGTAGAGTACAGCGTGTATCAGTTTGATTTTTGGGCGGTGTGGAGGACGGTTAAAATCCTACCTTGACATGTAAATCACTTTTGTTTACCTTCATCTATGTCGGGTGGAAGTCCTCCAACAAAGACCTTCCTGGAGTAGCGCTCCATCCGCTCTCCGTTCTGACAGCGGGTCGGTGAGTTCAGGCCCGGGGTCAAGGAGGGGTCACCGTGGCCATCGTCGAGGAAACCATCTTCAAAGGGGAAAAGGCATGAACGACCTGGCAGGGGCAGACAAGAGAAAGAGAAGGAGGCAGGGAAAACAAGGAGGGAGGACAGGGGAGGACAGAGAGGTGTAAGAGTGAAAGGTAAAGAGGGAGGAGTGTGAGAGGTAAGAGTAAATTAATCACATCTGGAAACAATTATAGAAACCGAATCAGGTTGGTTTATGAGGTCACCATCACTTTGTTTTGTCCGGTTTTACTCAACGCTCAAAACATCCATTCTAACTCTCATATAAGGATATTGTAAAAAGCTACAACTACTATGATCGGATCATATTATTAATATGTCACAATAATGTGATGGATTATCAATACAATTCTTCAGTGATTTGGTATAAAGGCCACAATGTTAACTAAATATCATTTTAAAAAGACAGGAAATCCACAAGCTAAATTATTATATTACAATTCAAGAAAAAGTGACATCCATGAACACTGAATTAGAAAGAGGTTCTTGTGAAAACCCTTCTCTAAACAATGGACAGTGTTGTTAAAGCAGCCCATGTTTTTAGAATCAGATGTTCCACAATGACATTTGTGTGTAACGTGCGGGTGTGCACATGCATTTGACCGCTGCATATATCAAATTATAATCATGACATCAAAACGCCGTCTTGGGAACTTGCTCCCGCTCCCAATCATCATAACATTAACAGTAATCCTGACCTGAGGGAACCATGCTGAACTGCAGCACATAATGCGAATGGAGAGACAGTTGATCAGCCAGTAATGAAAATGGTTATGGTGTTCTCCCCCAGTCGGACACATCAAGCCTTGTATTAAGGGAATTGAAATCTATAAGTGTGTGTCATTTAGTGAGGACTGTTGGGCCTCGGGCAAAGGTATGTGCTACTCTGGTTTTAGTGTGTTTTTTCATTGTGGTGTTGCTTGTTCAGATATAATATGTATGTTCTATTCACTACAACCACATTTAAGTCCCTCACTTAAGCGGGTTTGATCTTTGACGAAATTTAAATTTCACATAGTAAAGAGATCCTGCACTTTTTTCTCCTGTGTGGTCATGTCAGCGCCTCATGGACACTCTTTATTGATAGGCCTTTGGTTCAGACAATATTTCCTGCACTTTGCCATCTCCACCATATTACAGCCTAAACATAATAACCCCAGCCTGATATTACAGTAAAAGTACAAATGTCACACGGCAGCCCTTCCCGCTCGCTGAAGAAAAACAGAATTATTAAAGCAGCACATCAAATCAAAAAATGAGCCATGTTGGAAGCGCCTGCAGTATCCAGATGATGATTCACTTCTGAGTCAGCGTCCTCCTTCATGAAAATCCCCAAAGTTAAATTTGGAAAGTCTCCAACCAAACATGCTTCAACATTTCCAAAGATTTAGCGTTGGATTTGACGGCAGATTCAGAATCATGTGGTTGAACAATGAAAGAAAAGGGAGTGTATCGATTTTGCACCAGATACTGCGATCAGATGTCTTTATGTTTTTAGGAATTACAACCTCCCGCATTTGTACCAATGGTCGTGTTAGCATCAGAGGTAGAACACTGACTCAGAACGGAGAAAAAAATTAATTTAGCAGAATGATTTTTCCCCCCTCTCACCATCAAGCAAAACAAGATTCAAATTTGGTGGACCCTTGCCCCATCTTGATTGAATGCACATCATGGAAAACAGTGTGTCAAAATTAATATGATTTCATTCAATCACAGCACAGATGAAAAGCAGATAGTGACACCACACTACGGCCCCCCTTCAGAGAGAGGGAGGGAGAGAGACATGGTCAGCATGGCAAGCAGAACCCCAGAGAAAATGCCACAACGTTACCTCTTCTACGGCCATAGCTCCGGGCTGCTTGTCAGCATAGTGGGGGAGGGAGGGAGAGAGACACAAGGAGAGAGGGAGAGAGAGGGGGAGAGAGGGGGAGAGAGGGTTGGAGCAGGAAAGAGATACAGAGACATGGGTTTTGAGGAAATGAACCAAAACCAGGAACATCTCTAAGGCAACAGCGAGACCACATATGGCAACACCTAAGCTTCGGCAACAGGAGGAGGGTGATTATTGCACCTCCCTGCAGTAAACCTGCTGCACCTGCCTTAGCAACGGACAAAAGCAGATGCGGCAGGGGTGGGTGGGTTTTGCCACGGAGATGGCTGAGATATTTAGCAGCATAATCCAACGCCCCATAGCCGGAGATCGTCATCTCAGCTTAATGAACCATCGATGGCTCGTGTTCGTGCTAATCTTCTGTGAATATTCACAAATGAGGCCATAAAGCTGAGTGCACGCAGGACTGGAGGTAGAGCAGGTTAGTCATTATCATGGCCTTGGTGAAATATTTTAAAAGTTGCTCCAGGGTCAGATTTGGCAGGCCAGCTGCAAGTGGAAACTTCCCACAGGTTAAAGGGAGAGTATGGAGGTGGCTGGCAGCCTCGGGGCTCTGAGCGGGGAGGATAACATGCAGGGTGGAGGGGGTGGGGTGGAGAACCGGCTATAATGTCTGTGGGCTGCACTGATCCAAATCTACTGCAAGGCAAAAGTACACTGTGATCATCACTTATATCTAATCAGCTTTTCACATGTTCCCGTCTTATCTCGTCCTTCTTTTTAATGCTCATGTCACTGCACTGACTAATACGAAATCGAAAAAACTGTAAGATAACTGGGAATTTTTATTCTGTCGACTGTGCACTTTTCTCAGACATTTTAGACTGCAGGGTTCGTGGGGTTCATTTGGAGAGAAAAATTAACCCTGTGTCCTCAGCGGCAACTTACTGGCTTTTTAAAAAGGTCTCGTCTCCTCTCCCATACATGACTAAATGTTGTCACAAGACTCAAGGTCCTTGGAAACTGAGCAATTTCGATCAACATGGGGTGTGCCCCAGAAATATAAATCCCTAACGATGTAATGTGATAACAACTTAAAAATCTCCATGACAACTGAGGAAACTCCATCAGCTGATGAAAACGGAAAGTAAGTAAGTGGACCTTTAGCTGAGATTGTTTGAACAGCCTTTTCAACAACCTCTCTGTCTTTCTCCAATATCCCATCACCTGTAACAACATTAAACAATCTTGGGTCATGTATGGTAATAACAATTGAGCTGCTATTATGTAAATGAAATTGCCTGAGAAAAACCAGGAGATTGAATTAAAAGCTCAGGACGAAGCTAAAGGTCGATACTAAGATGACAATTGTAAAAAAGAGATCCATTATTTCATTATGTTGGTCTGGATTTTCCAGTAGGAAGTAAACTTTGGTTACATTTTTTTTGCAACACTAGCTCTTCAAAGTTCAAGAATAAACTATTCCACTCAATAAAGCTAAACTTTTATGTGGAGAAAAACCACATATTGTTTCAGAAATGTGTTTCAGTGTTTCCTTAATCTCTGAAGTGTTTTCACAAACAAGCTCAATTGGAATCTTGCTGTGCAGTGAAAGCAAACCGCAGAGGAGGCAAAATGTGGCTTAAGACGGGGCAAATTCCAACAAACAGCAGGAGGGGTTACACAGTACACAGAACAGATCCTCCTGCAGCTCTAAACTCATAAGTCACAAAGCAGACTCGTGGCCTCAAAAAGCAATATGGGCCTTTGCGTTGCGAGCGCCCCATTGTGTGACTTGGCCCTCTGGCTCCTCTCAGGGAATACATTGTCTCAGAGCCTCTTCTCCCTTGCTATGTTTTCATTAAAAAGATCTGGCTCTCCAATCCCCCCCCAAAAAGCCTGGGCAGTCTCTGCAGCTTTGCACTCTCACCGTCTGGTCTTGGCAGAAACAAAGTCACCTAGCAACCAGGACAAAATGAAGGAACCGTTTTCGCTGGGAAATTTTCAGATCCCTCAACGAGACGAAACACCGACCATGAGGGAGAGTAGGAAGGAGAAAAGTGAGGGTTAAGAATAAGTGCCAACTTCAAACTGTGTAATGTCTGCGAGAGATAAAATGTTTTCAAGAAAACTGGGTGATTCCTCTGGGCGTGAGGAGTTTGATGTCTCCTGCTCTGAGCGGCTTCAAAGCCTCAGACGCTTCTACTAAGCCGTCAAGTGAACATCACTAAGAAATCTGGATAGACGACCTATGCTGATTATGCTCAACCCTCTCTTCTTCACTTCAAGTGCTATCTGTAGACAGAAGAGGCCTTACAGGTTCTCACAGCATGAAGCCTCTGAGCTAATGGGTTGAAATGAGGGAGAAAAGCAGAATAAAATACTTTTAAAAGTTGAAACCAAAGCTTCCCTGTCTACACACATCAGAGGCTCCAACAGCGTGAGCCAGTTCTGACAGACTTGGGAGATCTGGGCAGATCTGGGCTTGCCTGAGCGTAATCCCATGACACAACAGTTTAACATCAATCCGAGACACGTTCTCCGAGGATACGAATGATGAAAAGAACAGAATGAGAAGCACCAGCGTTGTCGAGATGTGACATTAGGAAATTGTTTCCTCTGCCTTCACCCATCTGGATCCCTGTATGCCAACTGAACATATCTGGAGAGGAAGCTAGGGGTTTGCTGAAGTGATGTGATCACCAGTCGTTCAAACCAGCTTTGATATCTGCTGAGTTTTGGACAAGGCAAACATGACTCTCTCAACTAGAGGAAATCAAGCCCTAAAGAACTTATATCCCTGACCACATCTAAAGACAAATAAAGATCACTCAGGCAGGGCAGAGCCAAGTCTGGAAAACTTTGTGGCATCTATGTAGCAGCATACGGGACAAAGACCTGATAAAGACTCGTCTCCTGTCAATGCTGGTCATCTGCCATCTGGTGGGACACTGGGAGGAATATAATCTTACATGTTGAGGTATTTTTGGAAGAGCTATTCACAGGTCAACTGCCAGTGCTTCGAGGACTGTCCTAGGTTTATGGTGTCAGGGAATCCAGGCCTTAGCTAAGGGTAGGCAGGTGTGCTCCGTGTACTGTATATTGATCGGGTTGTGTAGTTGGGGGGGCCATATCCTTTCATGGGAACATGCCACAAAATACTTTCTTTAGTTCTTTCAAAACACAGAAGACAAAACGCAGCCACAATGCATTTATCAGCAGAACGGAAACAATTCCAATGAATTCTAGGAACATGATGGGTCTCTGCAGTGAAATGTGACTTACTGTTCAACGGCATTATGTGGTCTGCTCCAGGATGATGAAAGTTGAGGCCCATACGTCCTGTCAAAGAAAAAAAAAAACAAGAATTTTTACAAAAGAGGGAAAACATGGACAGCACTGATAAAAGCCAGCCTGTTGACAGATAATCATTTAACCTTTCATTCTACTGTCGGCAGGGAGCAAATGCCCATCATGATGAAATGTTTAGTGCCATGAATAAATAAAAAACATGATGTGTGGCAGGGAACATAACCACAGATTATAGATGTGCACGGCGAGGTGGAAACACACATTCCTTTATTGTTACATTATGCGCTCATACACAGACACGTACACACAAACAAAGGCAATAATAAGGGTTGGAATTTAACACAGCGTGCATTCTGCTACATTAAGCGTATGATTCAAGAACCCATATGCGGGTGCTTTTGCTGGGAGAGGGCTGGTGTGGGACATTTAAATAAAAGTCATGGCTATCTCTGTCTCCATCGTTCTTGTACAGACAATTACAAGAAAAATACACCTAAGCTGAGGCATAAATATCCTACCTGGTTTAAGACACAATTTTATAGTCTCAGTGTCAACATCGTTAGCAGCGGCAGCCGCACACCCTTATCGCCTAACCAATTAGGTCACTCTGTCAAAATCCACTTTTAGTAGCTATTTACTCAACACACAGAGACAGGCAGCCTATAGAGCCTCATTTCAGCTGGATAGTTACTGTAAATGAGTATCACTTTAGTGTTAACACTAGGGTGTAAAGGGGAGATGACTATAAAGGATCTCTTGCTATACTGCTTGTATAGGTTTCCCCCATATGCTACATGGACTTTGAGAGACCAACAGGCTTTATGTTGCAAGCTGCTATGGCGCAAATCATGAGGACATTTCAAATGTTTCAAAATTTGGCCACAGAAGACAGATAGCAGGGACACAAGGGGGTGGCCACACTGCAGCTCCACAGATGTGGATTTCCACACTCCTCTCGGCCAATCAGAATCAAGACAACAGTAGGGCTCGGGGGCAAATGGGAGTGTGATTAGCTCAGACATTTGTGCACACATTCATATGAACACCTGGGTTGTGTGATTTATGCATATGTTGGCCCGTGTCTCATTCTTTTTACAATTTATTAGCAGTCATGTATTGGTCAACATGTGGGGTAGAGTCTACCAACACAATTAAGGGGATTAAGACCAAATGTCTCACTGACTGAAGTGTCATTAAAAGAGAATCCCTTCCATCTCCAAAGCCGATTGTGCACTTTGTCCTTGACCGACTGCATTTGCAGTCAGAAAGAAAAGGTTTCACACTGGGTACTAGTACAATCCATTAAACACATACACAATCAAAGCCGTGACTGCTGATCATAGGGTAAAAGTTGCAACAAACACTGTGGTCTGTGCTTTCCTTTTCATGGACATTAGTCATTTTGGGTGACAGAGGGGGACAGTTGCCCTCCCGAGCCCTTAAAATAGCTCTGGGCATGTACCATCTGCTTCCCCTAGGAGTTGAGTGGCAGGGCCTGAGGGGCCCCTGAGTTGCTGCTGCTGCCACTGCTGTTCTGGTGACATTTCCTCATCGAGAGCATGAGCTATTCTCAACCTCCCCATAATGGTTGCACAGAAGCGCAGCCGCTCGGGAAACGAGCCATACCATTTCTTAGGCACGGATCCAACAGCACCTTCCCTGCATTTGGGAATAAAAACTGCAAACAGAACAGTGACAAGACATTTATGTCTTTCATCAACTGCTTTCCACAACAGTTAAGAGATAGGCTAAAAATATTCATAACAATACTGCATTCTAATTGACTTTTTGGCTTGAGGATAAACTGCTTCATAGCATCATGTTTTTGAAAACATGGTTCATGGTGGACACATCATGCGGTCCTGTCTAGGGTGCAAAGGTTTTGAGGAATCGGAGGAAATATAGGTTTTTGACCTTTGCTCCTCATGGAGTGACTGTCAAAACTACTGAAGGCAACACAAATGCTGAGCCTCAAGTTCCAATGTGGTAAGGTTTTCACTAGATTCCACGTGGCTGATCACCTCTGACTGGATCCCACCTGGAGATCTTCTCAACTGCTTTGGTCCTGTTTTGCTCCCTCTGGTCCACATTATAGCACACATTTAAGCCCCCAATAACACCTCTAATAGAAAGCTGCAGCAAGAGTTATGAGAGGGGAGTGGGTGTAGCAACAGCAAAGTGTGGAAATGTCAGCGGTGATGGAAAAAAACACCTCGGCTGCAGCAGGGTGCCCAAAAGCTGTGCTTTTGCTGACTACTGCCAAAGAACCCTTTAATTACCAAGACAACATTAGCAGAGAGGGGTAAGAGTCATGACAATACCCAGCGATGTGCATGTGTTATGCACACGTTCAACAGATGGAAAGATTGAGACTGGGTATTCTCATGCTTCTGTGAGAATACCCAGTGTTTAGTGTGTCTCTCTGCCAGAATGCCCCACTTCCTACACTTCACACCAGCTGGTGCTGAACCCAACAACCCTTGGTGAGATGATTACGACAGGGCAAAGGTTCCTTCAGCAATTAAGGCATAGCACATAACAGTTAAGGCATATATATCTGGAAGCAAATCCCCACAACCTCCAACTGCCATTTAACGTTTCATAAAAGCAGTAATTATAAAACTATTAAGTACATTTTCATACAATAATGGAGGATTTTCCAATCCAGTAAAGCCTGATGCACAACTTGGCAGTGATAGTAACACTTTCATGGTTTGTGAGATCCGCACAAAACAAGTTTTTAATAGACAAACAAGCCGGGACTTGTTTTGTTGCCTGGACTGGATTAGCACAGTCATGCTTGCAGGAGTCATGGATTTTCCACCATAACAAAACACAACATTCCGACACACTGAAAGTGTAATTTATTGGAAAGAAGGTGCTATTTAACCTTTAACACAACCTACAGACACATCATCTTATCTCTATGCAGTCATTACCAGCTGTTTAAAGTACAGGGGGCATCCCTCTGTGGTGAGATAATCTCAAGTGTTGTTTGCTACATGGTTTGAAAAGTGAAGGGGTTAAGTCCAACTTGCCAGCCAAACGTCAGCCTAACCAAATACTGACCTTTAACCTTGAGTTAAGCTGCATGACCCCTCTCTGAACCTAAAGACAAAAGTTCACATAGACTTCTTCTTTGAAACCAATGAGATCGTTTAAGGATGACGTGGTGGTGGTGTTCTTTTCAAGATTTTAGCTAAAACTTTATCTAAAAGCGTTCCCGCTTTAAAAACCTTTAAACCACAACTTTACCTAAGGTAGAGGCAGATAGAGCAAAGTCCGGGCTGCCTATGTGCAAAACTCTCAGGAAAGGTTATACACCCAAGCCTTCGATTTATCGCAGCACCTTGACTTATCACTGTGTTACTCATCTGACCTGTTCTGCGGATGCAACTCTTGTTTTCCTCCTGATAAAAACCCTTGTGTGTCAACTCTTATCCACTGACCACTGCTCCTGTCAACAAACACACAAAGTCAAACAGTGCCAGTGTTTGCCCTCCCCCTCCACTACTGACCACGCAGTTAAAACTGGCCCCTACTATCATTTACAACAATATTATACTTCATACTGACTATTAACCAACACATAGCAGGAGACAACCAAACACAACAAAATCAATGTTAACTGCTTGTGTAAAGCTTAAATGGTTAGCAGTGTTCAAAAACAAATGACAGGTGGAGTTCACCGTTCATTTTAATAAATTGTATAAATATTTATAGCAATTTTTTGGCTCTTTTTGCAGGCTCTTCAGACAGAGCTTTTGTAAGCTGATTTAATATAGATTTGTAAGTTCAGATATATTAAATACATGTCCTCATCTTGTTAAAATGTATAATCTTAAACAGAGAACAATATGCAATTTTCGGGAAATATTCATTCACTTTCTTGTTGAGAGTTACATTCAAAGATTGAAAGCAGTCTCCTGTCTGCAAGCTACATATAAAGCAAAAGCCAGGAGACTTTCTATGACTTTCAGACGAAGCCAAACTAGCCCTTTCTCTTGGTTTCTCTTGGCCAAACAGAGAATCACATGGCAGCTCTTCTTTAGGACTTAAGTCACATTAAACATTCTGAAGTTCAGTTCTGTAAATGCTCACACACAAAGACACAATGCAAATTGTAACTGACACATGAGTAAGATCATGTGAGTCAGACTAGCTGATGTGCACGTGTGTTTTCAGAGAGACACGGTCGGTGGGGTGGGATTCACATGCAGCTTTCACAGGGACACTTATGAGCATCTCTGTGTGTGTGTGTGTGTGTGTGTGTGTGTGTGTGTGTGTGTGTGTGTGTGTGTGTGTGTGTGTGTGTGTGTGTGTGTGTGTGTGTGCGTGGTATGTGTTTTCATATCTGTTGTGTCGTCTTTGTCATGGTCAACAATGAGTGATAGCCTGAAACAAGTGTGTGAAGTGAGGGTTTAGCATGGAATGTCACAGTTGATTTATATGTCAGAAACAATATGTGCAATACAATACTTTGCAGCAGCAGTGATGGTGGCTGTTGTTAAACTGGTGGTGTTTCTCCAGGCTGAGGGGAGAATCTCTTATGTGTGTGTTAGTGTGGGGGTGCCTCGCTCTCTCCACACGTGAGCTCAGCTGACCCAGTTCAGACACCTTACACAGACCAGTGTGTGCAGAAATGGTGATTGTTTAGACATCCCTGCGGCCCCGTCTCCCCTCGCCAAGGAGTAAAGAGCTCTTAAAAAGGTTGAGAGGATCTCAAAAGCAGTATTTCTCTTTCAGAGACAACACATAAACAGACACACACACATTGACGTCTCCTGTTGTCCAAACAAAGGCACTGAAAAGTGTGTGGGTGGGGTCACCTCATACACTCTTGAGAAGACCCTCAAAACCCCATTTTACCTCATTATGACCAGGCTTTGGGCCTCGTGAGTCCTACTGGTCCTGACAAGGTAACTGTATATGCTGGAAAGAGTCTTAAAGAGGTAACAAAATGAGTACACACACACACACACACACACACACACACACACACACACACACACACACACACACACACACACACACACACACACACACACACACACACACACACACACACACACACACACACACACACACACACACACACACACACACTCCAGGAAAAACAACTATTCTGGTCACAATGAGAAGTATGCAAGAAATGTCTGTGATGGGATGGATGTGGGTGGGACACATTCAAATGGGGATGCAAAACGGGTCTACTGGGTTGAACACTTTTGACTCGTGTTTGTCAGCTGTAGTCTCTTTAAAGTCAGATACCAAACTTACAGAAAGGGCAGTTGGCTTCACACAACTGGAAACAGGAAAAAAAGTAAACCAGGCCCTGCCGCAGCATTAGGGGGACAGGGACTACAGCCAACGCCTAACCCTGCTCCAAGTCTCTAAATCTGCAGCCGGCCACATAACTGATTTGTTTGGTAATTCTTGTTGTAAGTTTTATTCAAGATTAAAGCTACAAGCTTCAGTGAAACTGGCAACATTTACATGGACAGCAATACTCAAATTTACTCTGAATACGACATTATTTTGATTATGTTCATATAAGTTCCTAATAGAATATCCAATCCATTTTCTAGTGTATATGTGACAGAGCCTACTCTGATTATGAAGTATAGCAGTTGGTAACTTCCATACATGTACTTAATTCAATTATTGCTTATTCCAAGTGTTACGTTATACAGGTTATTCTGGAAATGCTGTTTTACGTGACAATGTCTCAGTCAGACTATTGTCTTAATCAGGTTAATAACAGAATGTTAATTTCCATGTAAACATTCTTTGATAGCAACAGCTAGCACAGCTTTAATGTCAACCGGAACACAGGATGATCGAATCAGGTCTAAATAAATTAGAATTCAGTCGGCTGATCCGGCTGTGCCTTTATAATTTGACCTGATTAAACTGCTGCTGCCAAAGTTACATTTCTGCAACATTTTGCTTGTCAACACATTCGCTATTACATTAAAACATTTGCACTAATGACACACATGGATACCAAAAATAGTTGGGGAGAGAAATTTCTAAACAAATGACTGAAACCTGAACCTAACTAAACCGTGAAGGTCTGGGCCATTTTGCTATATTGTCAGGGCTGGGTCAGACACAGTCACGGAGCCCATTGACTATAGTCAATCAGGAGCAACAGCTGATATTTTGGGGCTTCCGGTGTAGACAATGGATATCCAGGCCAAGGCTCTGTCTTCCATTTACAGACTAGTTTCTTTTATCACACAAATCAAACACTTCCACACATAAAACACAGCAACAAACAGTGATAGGTGGGTGTTTTAGGTCTAGACAACATTTTGGCTAATCTCTATTAACAGCAATCTGCATATTGATGCAAAAACAATCAAAAGCTGATAGCCAATGCATTTTGTTCAATGTGTTCCCGCTTCTTTAGCCGTCCACGCGCGGCCTGCTCGCCTACAGGCAACAAAGCCTTCTCAAACACGATTGGTCAGACTATAAATGGACACCGAAAGGAATCTTGTCCTTTGCGTACTGATTCTGAATAATTACATGTAGAATTTCTTTATAGAGATTAGTTCAGACAGCAAACCCCAGGTGCAACAAAAAAAGAAATATGTTCAATTAAAAATAAAAAGCGCATTCTGCTTCTTGCTGATTCTTCAGCAGACGCTAGACCTGGCTGAAGCACAGGGCTCCTCTCAGACAGTCAGTAGGTATGCTTGTAGGGTGGAGCTGCTCTGTGGTTGGTACAGTAGCTTACACTGCAGCCCCACAATGTCTGCATGACGATGAAAGGGGTAAACAAGCAGAGAGAGAGAGAGAGATGCAGGAATGCACGCCCATGTTTATGTATCACGCTCCTGCTCCTTTCCTTGTATCTCCTCTGTCTCTGCTTCGCTTTGATAAACAATCAAAGGGAAAGCCTGCAGGACATTACAACACCTTTCCAGTAAACTTGGGCCATTTTACTGTAACAATGCTCTCTCAGGACAAGATTGGGAAAACAGACTCTGGGCATGAGAAAGCGACATGCTTTGCTCATTATATACCCCTCCCACAAATCTTTCCAAACCCTACACCCGACCTGACAGGGCCCCATCTGGGAGACAGGAGTTTTTACAATGGACACATGACCTCCGCTAAAAAAATATTGGCTTAGAAGGCCTCACATACATTGGATGACCTTAAAAGGTTGGTAAGAGATTGTTGTTACTGATCTGATCTTCAGGCTTTAACTGAGTCGTGGCACGCCTAAGCCACACAATCACACACAAAATAAAACTCCACTACACTACGATGAACGGACTCTGCACCATGGCAATCATGTCACTTAGGAAAAATAACAACATGAACCACAAATACATTGATCGGCGCATGTTTCTGCTCACAATACGGTCAGTCGACAAAAGCACAGGTCATGTGACACTGATCACTTGATCCAGTGTTTCAAACCGGCAGAAAGTCAACAGGCGAAGAAAAAGAAAAGGCAAAAGAGGACCATGAGTGCATGCTGCACGCACGCACACACACGCACACACAATTTTGCAGGTAAGGCTCATAATGTTAATTACTCATTTCAGATGTTGATCCATATGGGATTGATTGGTAGATTGGCAAATAGAGAAAAAAAAACAAAAAAACCCAAATGATGATATATATACCCATGAAGCAAAAAAAAAACATAAACCAAAAAAAAAATACTGTAAGCATGGACGTATGAATATTCCTAACCTGCAAAATGATTCCTCCATATAATATCAGCGATAGTCATTGGTGGGCCACCGGCAGGGTGTGGTTTACCTTTGTCATGGTCAGTTCTTATCATATCCATTAAGGAATTCTCCAAAGAGTGCAAGCTAAAAGCATCAAAGGGCCGATTCCGGTCCTGCAACACAAAAAAAACAGGAAGAGGGTTAGGGTTAGAGTCAGGGAAGGACATCGTATGGACAATCAGGATTCTGTACACACAGCATCTATTGCATGTCGCACTTGGACAGGGACCCCTCCTCAATTGCTCTTCCTGAGGTTTGTTCCATTATTTATTTTCTATTGTCCGGGGGAAGAGGGGTGCTATGCTGAGGGTGTGGTATGCTGTAGAGATTGTAAAGCCCCTTGAGGCAATATGTGATTCTGACCTAAATGAATAATTTTTTTGTACTTTTGTGGCTGCGACATGCTACATTGTGCTACACCCATCAGTCATTATTATGCATTCATGTGTTGGAATAAATCTCAGAATGGGAAAATTCTCATGAACGCCATCTGAGGTCGGAACAAGTCAGACAGTTGGCAAAAATTGGGGTACAGGAGTTGCTGACCATTACACTTTAAAACCAATGAACTTAAAATCAGCTTTAAATAGTAGCTTTTCATATGAACTTCAAAATGACACTTTTATCAGTTGCAAATTATTTTATATGATTTATATGCCTGTCACACCTAAATCTTTTTTTTGTTTTGTTGCTCTTTTATGTGTATGTATATAATAGGTGTTTTAAACGCTCAAATAAAATCACATTCCGACTTCTAAGCACATGAACCCACCAAAGTCAGAACAATGACTTCACAGCTCAGGAAATGGGACCTTCCCAGGAGCATGTGAACACACAGTAATGCACACAGCATCACCAATGTATATTTATAATAAATATACAGGACATTATGTAGAATAGAACAAGAACATTGATTGATATTAGAGCTTTCAAAGTTGTGTGAATATTGTGCATGACATAAACTATTATTGTTACAATGTTAAAATTGTTAAAGATTACATGAGCTTGAACATTTAGCCTGTCTGCTGAAATTCTGTTTGGTTACCTTGCTCAAGGGCAGAACACTAGTAAAAAAAAGCCCCTGCCTCTGTTACAGTGGCGAGACGGGCTGGGATACCTTCTGAGCTAATTTGGACTAATATGAAGTAAGGATAGTGAGATTACACGTTACAGGTAGAATAAAGGAGAATATATACAGCATGTGTCAGACCTGAATTCTTTCCAAGGCCCCTTAAACCTTTTCATGTCAAAACGCTACAGTTAGAGAACGGACTGGATTCAGCCCTCAGGAATCTCACCTGTCAGGATTAATATAATTTACAGAGGCTTTTTTTACTGTCAAGTCTATAGAATATCAGTGAGCAGAGGTAACAGTGATGGAGTTTCAGCTGCTCAAAGATGATTATTTACTGTTATGTAGTTTTCTATGATAGCAAAATGTATATCTTTGTGTTTTATGCTGGTAACCAAGAGAAAAACTGTGGTCGTAAATGTAGACGAATGAAATGTCTCAAGGGAAACAGAAAAATCCCTTCCCTATTACTTACATTACATAAACAGAAATATATAATATGAACCTTATGACCCAGCTTTTCAGACTGATAGTTTTACTAAATAAATGCAAAGCACTAAGTTGCACAAGTTTAATTGTATCTCCGTGAAGATGGCACATGACTCCACAATGGCGACCCCCCCCCCATTGTTTGAGTGAGCAACACACTAACTTTTCATTAATTCTTAAGTTATGGGTCTTAAACTTCAGCTAAATAAACTGTGATGGCTCAAGAAATAATAAAGCACAGATGTCTTCTTTGCTTGCACAAATGTACACAAACAAATCAGACTACTTAAGAATAATTTCATGAGGTGTTACTGTTATGGGCCTATATGCTTAAAATTCTAGTACACACTTCTCAAAACATTTCCAGCAGAATTTGTATTTGTTTTTCCACAATTGTAATCCTTTGATTCCCAATTATGACCTTGCAGAGGTGCAATGTTTTCACAAGGTTTGGTCGTATTCCCAACAGACAGTGATACAGTTGAGTACACCATCTGTTTAATTAGACACCCAGCCTGAGTAATTAATGTGAGATATGCAGTTATATTGGCAGTGTTCAGGATGTGTAGCTTGAAAAGACTCACAGGTCACCACTTAGCTTGACCTGTAACAATCATTTGTAACGTTCGGCAAGGTTCACTTTGTGTAACTGAGTTCTGGACGTTTTATTTCTACCGCCATGGCCAGAAAAGATAGCGAAGACTCTGAAAAAAAATGTGCATTATGTGACGTAGAGAGGGAGGTCTACTTTGCTGCTGTGTGCTACCTCTCCTTGTAACAGTATTTGTTGTACCGATAAATGGTGACGTTACTGTGTGTGTGTGTATGGCGCATGTGTATTTGTTTGTGGTTGTGTGGAAGGTTTCCCTTTGTGTCACATTAGCAGTGTGGAAAGTCCAAGTGGTTAAGTTTTGTGAATATTAGTGAACATGTGAAAACGCAGCAGTGGATGCAGAGGAGGGAAACAACGAAAAGTTAGTTACAGCAATTTAGCAACAGAAAGATTTTTTATCAGTAGAATAAATCCTTTTCAAATCTGCCGTGTATTTCAATGGTTATTGGCAGCCAAGGTATTATACAATTATATATACTTTTTCCAAAACCTTATGAAGTGTAAGCAAATATGAAAATGCAATATAAACAGTAGTAAATATAAATTTGCCTGAAGAAAGGTCTGCCATACACGAACAAACGTTTTATCTAAATTTTAATACATTTTTTATTTCTATCGAGCTACTTCATTAAAGAATAATGAAGATTATGTAAAAGGCGGCTGTGGCTCAGGAGGTAGAACTGGGTCTTCCACTAACCAGAAGGTTGGTGGTTGGATCCCAGTCTCCCAATGGATGAATGGGTAAAACTGCTAAACTTGAAAGCATTTAATACAACTTTGAGTGGTCATCAAGACTAGAAAAGTGCTATGTTAAAGAAGCTATGAAAACACTTCAGTGACGTCTACACCCAGTTTGTGCCTCTGACAGGCGCTCAGTTCCACCTGATGCAGTTGTTTTGAAAGTGTACTCAGAGTTAATGTGAAGTTGCGTACTGTGGCCGAGGACATTAAGCTTCTGCTTGTGCTGCAGCAGTAACACTGTCATTAGTATTTTCCCCTCATGATTTACGAAACCGCTCCAAACTCATATCCGCATCGACCCTCTCCAGTGCAGGACTGGACAGTCAATAATGCTGCATCACACACCTCAAGGTAAGAGCGCTCACTGCTGATGACGTGTAAAGTCACCCACTGGGCGTGAATGAATTTCTGAGAATGACATGTGTGCCAAAGGTAAAGGGTGGGGAGCACGCCGAGCCGGAGCTGGAGCCTGCAGCCTTGGCAGCTGTGTCCTGTGTCCGCTGGCCGAGCCGGGGCCACACTGTTTGCACGCCACAGCTATTGTTGCCCATTCGGCTGAGCATTCAAAAGTGTTATTCCCCTCAACTCTGGAGCCGACAGCACCACGTAGATAAAAATCTGCCCACTTGGTACAAACGGTGAACACTTAAAACGCTGAGCTTTCAGTTTCCTCCCCCTCCCCTCCGACACATGTGGATGATCACAGTGACGGCTGGGGGTCGGGGAGACCGCTGTAGTGAAATGACCTAAAGTGATAAAACAAATTCCCAAAACGGATTTCACTGTTTAACACATCACAACATGTGGAATTCGGGTTCAAGTTAACCTGTCCCGTCTACACTGGAGCTCATCTTTCCACATGACCCATGAACAAGATATTAGAGCAGGTTTATGAGGGAGACCCTGATATAAAAAAGCAGACAGAGCACTTAAGATATGGCTGAGATCCTGGTTTTAATGAATAAAGTCTGCTTGGTAGAGTCGGCCAGTCTCACAAGAAGTTGTTGAATTCATCAGTGGTTGTTTTTTTCCTCCTTTTCATACCATAAAAATTACGAGCAGTAGTGAATTACTTTTATGTTGAACATAAATGTGCACCTTCACGGCCACACAATCAATCAACCGGTGGGAAAAGGGTGTTGAAGAAACCAATGAAAAACCCTGAGGGATACAGGTCATATCCAGGATGATATTTAAGCTACATATTACACTGACTCTTAATACATTTTGTTCCCACATATCCTGTTTGAAACTGTGAAATGCCACCAAGGATATACAACCTTGGGATTTAGGTATTATTCACTTAAGTTATGCAGACTATTTTGATCTTTTATAAATTGATTTGCTGTATAGTCTAGAAAAGGTGAACTAGTGAACTATGGTTAATATAAATGTTCTTCCAAAGAAATGTAACCCTTATCCATTACTTTATTCGTCTTACTGAAAGTACAAAAATACGAACATAAATTAAATCTGGGTTGTGAGAAAACTACAGATGAGACAAATACCTTGGCAATCAGAGAGGCAGTGTAGGTGGAAAATAAGGCAAAAACCTACACAACAAACAAGCTAAACCACAAAAAGTTCCTAATGCAAACCCGACTGGTAACACCCTCAAACCTGTCGAAGCTCCTGCTGCTTTGCATGACCACCAGACAGCATTTGACTGGGAGACTCAACCTGTCAGTCTGCCCAGACTCACCCCTCACTTCTTCATCTGATACGAAGTGACTGTGGAAAGAGACGACCACGACATAATCGCCACTGCCATCGTTTTAAAATCAGGGTATCTCCTGAGCAGCTCATGTGACTTTGCGTCTTAAGCCTCACACTGACATGTTAAGTTGCATTCCGCACATTCCTTGGCCTTTAAGCGGCAGCCAGCAGCAGGCGAGTACGAGCACATATCGGAGCACGCGGCACATTACATTTCACCCTGCGTTTCTTCTGCGGCATCAGAGGAATACTGAGGGAGATCTACAGAATGACAACAACTACACCTGTCACCAGCTGTCCACATGACACCGCGGGACCTGTGTGTGTGTGTGTGTGTGTGTGTGTGTGTGTGTGTGTGTCCTGCCTGCTGCTCAGATCAGCAATTTGCCTCTGAGTTTCACTTCAGTAAACAGGCAGATGAATACAATTGTGGGAATAATCCTCAGCTGCAGCCCTAATCTTTACCCCCAGTTGTCCCCATATTCCTGCATGATACAAATATGCTATTTCCCAGAGTTCCATGTCAGTAAACAGACCACTCTCAACACACATGTGGCCCCTTGACCTTTTCTCCTGGTGATAACTGGGGCTGTAAGCTGGCCAAGTCAAGAAAACACGGATACACCGAGGCTCTCGACAGAGGAAACTGAGTAATAAAGCCCCCACCCACACACACACACACACACACACACACACACACACACACACACACACACACACACACACACACACACACACACACACACACACACACACACACACACACACACACACACACACACACACAATCATTATCTCCACAAAAGGCTATACATTGCAGTCCTCTCTGCAGTAACAGGTTCACTTTTTGGCTTGTGCTCTGTCTCCCAAGTCCTCGCCTTTGATCGCGTGAACAAGTGCTCCTTTTTAAGAAAGCAGTGACTTGACGGGGTTGCAGTCGGCTAGCTTATTTATCAGGCCGCATAGTTGGGAATAGGGGGAAACACACAACTAGTCATGTGAAAAAGCATACAGTAATAATGGGACTGTTCATGTCAGCGTACTCTGTAGTCAGACCTGTCAGGGAAACATTATAATGCTCGTGACGACAGATCTGTTATGTTGAACTTAAGCACATTCATACATGCAAGTACCCAGTTAATATCAGACCACACATTTTATTTGACCTACTGAAAGTGTCTGTATTTAATCAAGGCCCTTTCCTCATAGTTATGATGCTCAAATGTTGACACATGTAATATGAACCTAAAAGAAAAATATTTTGCTGTATAACATGTTACACTATTTTGTTCGTTTTTCTTCATAACATGAAATGAGTTAGTAAATTCAGGACCTATAGGACCTATTCGCATGTTGTGACCCTGAATAAATGTGTAAATGCTTCCTAACAGCAGGAGCACAGACCTCTATCTATGTCAGCACTTGTATAAGGTTTATATTTTTAATTTAGAAAATCACTGTAAAAGTATAATATATATATTTATTTATATTCTCTCTGAAATGTGTGTCGCTCCTTCCCTTCACCTACCGGGATGCACTTGCGCTCCTTCCCAGATTGTTGCACCGCCCACTTCCGCGTAACAAGCCAATCAAATGTGACAGCAGATGTTGCTTTCACAGTCTATCGGATATCGCAAAAGCAAAACTAGGATGTTAAAAAGCGACAGGAAAAAAAACGAATTATCTACGAGATACACCGGAGAGAGCACGAGCACCGCGTTATAACGCAAACTTAACATACATACATAATCATGATTTATTGTTATTACCGTAATGATTACTAGTGTTATTATAAAATAATTATTACATGTCTGATTTGATAATGAGCCTAAATGTGACCTTCAATACTCAATCTTAATTATGTATTCTATAGCGTGCAGACTTAGAAGCCTGACTAAACCATCTCTCTCTCTCTCTCTCTCTCTCTCTCTCTCTCTCTCTCTCTCATATTAACTTGTGTAAGTGATAACAAGAAATGATTCGTGATCATGTAGGCGACCTGGTGATGAAGTGTGCATATGACACAGGTCTTGACAGTCTTGAGAATAAGAGTTACGAGGAGCACCTGAATGCGTCATGTGCCCTTTAAATCCCACGGAGAGTGAACAGGCTGAGGAAACTTAACTATTTCGTGCGATAATCCCTGCACAGCGACACTTTCTACCGCCCACGAAGTGTGCGTGTGTTTGGATGCGTGGAATACAGCCACGATCACCGGTTTATACAAGCAAAGACTCGCTGTGTCATCGCATGCAGCCTGATTGACCTCCACACCACACTCTGTCACCATACACGTCACATGGCGATGTTGACAGCTACTGGCAAATCCCAAGGGTCATTTGTCGATTCATCTCAGCCATACAAGTCCCAGCCTTGTGTGTCTGGAGTATTTAAATAGAGGGTTTTTAAATGCTGAATCACCTCGATCAGCTTTAAAACGGACTGCGTCCTAAGGCAGAATGTATGTGGAAAAACCCAGCTGTGAAAATAAAAAGACTGATCCTGTGTCAACAATGATAAAATGCCAATTGAATATCACAGAAATATAATACAAATCTCATAGATCCATAATGACTCCATGTACTGACAAGCTCAGGGTGACCTTAGGTGTTAGATTTATCTCAAACACTGATGGTTTTTCTTAATTTATACAGAATACATTTATATATGACAACATCGTCCTATATAAGAAGACCACCAGTGAAAGACAGACAACAAGTCCCAGTGGTCAGCAGTTTAAACACAGGCTGAGGGAACAGAGCAAGGCCCTGGCCTGCTCCTACTGGGCATGGATTTACCTGGAAAGGCAGTATGTTGTTGCTGTTGTCAGTCCTGAAGGCGCTGTCCTCCATCCAGGGCTTGGGGGTGAGGGGACCGGGTCTTGGGAATTTGGGGGGTGCTATAACGTTGCTGGAGTAGGGCTTTTTCATGGGGGAGATGGGGTTCATAGGTGACTGCACCCCGACTCCGACGCCGACCCCTACCCCGACGCCCACCGCTCTGCGCGGGTCCCTGCCCGCCTGCAGCCCGCTCCAGGGGTTGGAGGCCGTGCTCCAAGCGGCGTTTTGGTGATTATTCCAAGCGGACGATGAGGCAGGAGAAGACGACCCCTTGCTGTTATTCATGACCGTCTGATAAGCGTTTCTCTGGGGGAAGGGGCCTTGGCTGGGGCTGACAGGAGACCTCCTCTGCTGGGGCTGCTGCTGCTGCTGCTGCTGCTGCTGCTGCTGCTGCGGGGCTTGCTGCTGATGCTGTTGGGACTGCGGAGCCAGGCCGATCTGCGGGGAGAAATTACCCCCGAATACCGGGTTGACATGGTGGGGGAAGTTCTGGAAAAGCATTCGTGCCGTTCACCGACGGTATTCCCTGGAAAAAGCTATCGTCCACGGCGTTTGTGGTTCCCGTGGACCAAGTGCTCCCGAACGAGGAGGACGGGGAGGAGAGGGGACCGCCGGTCTCCTGCGGCTGCTGGTGGAAGCTCAACCCGGGCAGGATCGGCGACTCCATCGGCACTTTGTCCTTGCTGCTGACGCTCAGCGCTGAAGCCGCTTGGTTGCACCCGGTCGACGGGCTCTCCGACTCCGATGAAGAAGAAGTGGGCTCCGATGACGGGGTCGGGGTGGAGGGAGGAGGGTCTACTTGCGTCGGATCTTGCTGATGGTGAGGCTGGGCTTTGTTTTTGTCCATCAGTAAATCATCCTGCATGGTTTGCTGAGCTGAAACGGGGGGAAACAGAGACGAGGAGTTATTACTGTGATTGTTATTGAGCAGATCGTGCGCGGGGCTGCTGCTGTAGCATCTGATGAACTGGGACAACTCCGACAGGGATATGATGTTAGAGGGACCAGGCAGCTGCAAGGCGAATGCGTGATCACCCATTTAGCCGACAAGAAGAGGGTGGGAAAAGAAGGACACACTTCCCGACACTACAGCTGAATAATTCACAAATTACACAGGCAGGCTGCAGATATTCACCAGATTTCGCCACGTCTCGCTTTTTCCTTCCACGCAGGAACTCCGGAGCTGCAATGTGAAACTGATTCAGTGTGTTTTTCGCCCAAGGACCTCCCCTACACTCATTTACATACGTCAGTAAATACAGCTGTCCTTCAGCAAGGTTAAAACCCAGGTCTACCTTGACCCACGCACTCTCACACAAGTATACGCAGCTTGTGTTTGAAAAATAAAATGACCGTGCGCATTTTACGCAGCGGAGAATGACGCACCAGATCCACTTTATTTATACCGCAAATATCACTCATTGTACTTAGAATAAACATGTCAGTTAGCACAGTGACGAGACGGTAGTTTATACAGTTGATTTACCGAACAGACCATACAGGAATAATAAAGCGATAGATCTAATTATAGCGCACAGAGGGGCACAGCCTGAGATCCGCATTGACACAACCAAGGGTTGGCACTCACATTGATGCAACTTGCATTTAAAGGGCAACGTTATATCACAACTAAAAGGGAACATCACTCAGTGTCCTCTATTCAAAGTTAGAGAAGCTTCCATGCCAAATCCTCCTTTACTTTGCTTATCAGATAGTCCTGCAAAAGCAAAATTACCAGGCACACATAATGCGATCAAAGAGACAAAAGTTGCCAAATCATCAACATGACATAGCAGAGATCAGCACCATCTAAAACGTAAATACAGACACACAACAGTGAGGTTGTAAGGAGCGCATACAAGGCACAATCATAGGCTGTGGCACAGAGTCAGATCAGACATCCAAGGTTATAATTATGTTAAATTAAAAGCTATAATAACATAGGTCAGGCTCCTCCGAACTGTTCAGTCAGAACCTGGCTGCAGGGGAGCTAAACACACTGCCTCTACAACCGAGGCCTGTCTGCAGACTGTGAGAATAACAGTGCCAGATGACATGCAGGATCATTTCATCAGCGTGATGGCAGTGGCACGAGTTGTACTTTCAGTGTAATCGCAATAGACTGCATTGCACAGACACACACACACACACACACACACACACACACACACACACACACACACACACCCAACCAGTTAATCCGCGTTTTCTCCTCCCAGAGCTGCGCTTCCAAGGTCATCAAAGCGGCTCCAGGCAGCGGCTCACCTCACCGCAGACCCCGGCCCTTCGCACGGCCGCTTGTCGCTCTGATCGAGGCGCCCGTTCACATTTCATGGAGCTGTCTTTTGGCTAGAACCCCCCCCCCCCCCTTTAATCCATATGTGTCCCCCGGCACGCAAACCACGATAAAACAGCATGCGCACACACAAACACACACACTGCACTGTCGCCCCTCTGCCTGACGTGGAGTTTGAATTACCTTTATCGTTCACCCTTTCTGAGACTCTGTGAATAAAGTTATTTCAGTGTTTGCCTCGCCCGGGTTTAGATGTGACAAACGAGCCACCCTTGTGCCGAGGCAGTCAGCAGTTGCCTCAACAGCTGATTGACTGCGGCGCATGGATGATGCCGAGGAGGCTGTCGGGAGTTGTAGTTTATCGCGCTGCAGCGGCTGGACAACAAATGCACAGCTTGACTGAGTAAAGAATATATATATATATATATATATATGTGTGTGTGCAGGCCTGTAGGTTATATATAGACGAGCAAAAGGGGAAGTAACGGAATAAAGCATCAATACAAATAGTGTTGTTTGAAAGTAGCACCTCCTCTCTCACTCTCTTCTGCACATATAGAGTGTATACCTTACATATATGTATTTGCAGACAAGCAAGTTGTATTGTACGTTATACAAAACAGCTTTAACACTCAAGCAAAGCCAGTCAGGGTGTGTTTGGAGCATATAGCAGTTTAACCTGATTAAAACGTCTTACCATCATTAAACGTGTTCTGTAGCCATATGTGCATCTTCATGATGTCTGTATGTCCAATAAACCCTGGTTCCCCCTCTCCTCCATCTGTTAGGAGTGGAAGCAGGACATTAAGTTGGTGTTTGTGGCCATCAGAGGGAGGGAGGCACCGCCGGACTACATTTCCCATGTCAGGGGAGCGCGGCGCCGTCGTTGTTGTGATGACGCACTGACGCACAGTTACCTCAGAGACGACCAGGCGAACGGTCAATGCGATGGTAGCAGTGACAAACAAGGCCGTAGCGGACGGGAAGAGGGTTTTTTATGCGAAGGAGTGCATCGGCAGCACACACAGGCTTTAACTTTAGCCCGTCATGACCGTGAAGCTGTAGTTTTAGGCTAAATAAGCTTCTCGTTTGCAGCTGACGCGTCGTGTCAACACAAAGGCCTATGTAGCTAGCTAGTTCCTCGGCTAGCTAGCTAGCAAGGGGTTGAACGCCAACCTCTGCTGCAGCAAAAGTAACTGGCGTGACATTTTTTAAGTTTTCCTTGTAGCGTAGTGAATCTCCTCCACCGAGACGACGACATTTGAGTGTTTCCTCGCCTCTCCACCACTAATGACGGAACAGGGCGCAGTGGTCATGCAGCAGAATTTGGACAGGTGAGTTCAAGTTGAAGGCTAACATGCTAATGGATGCTACGTAGCTTTTTCAGTCAACTTACAACTGTTGATAGATGGGGAGGGAAAGTGAAACCATTTCGCCTCAAAATCTCAAGAAACGTTTTGACTTCAGCATTTTATTCCAAACACGGACTTCAAACTCTGTTAGTGTGTCTGCACTGTCAACACAGGACGTCCTCTACAACCGGTGACCTACAATAAACACTGCACTAAGTAACGTTAATGTTCACTATCACTATGAACGTATCCGTCCCAGCTGCACTTCTACCAAAACTTCTGTCATGTTAACTAGTGACATTTATACGAGGAGATGACTGTGCTCAGTTAGATTTCTTAAATTGTCACGTTCAGTGCTAACAATCATTATGGAAATGAAAGAGTAACCTATCTGCTTTTAAAAAAAGACACTGAATATCATTTCCCTGACAAGTTTACTTTCTTCCCCCTGGGTATGGACTATTGAAACACACTCATTCATAGAAAGCTAAATCGTAACCGTTCAGTTACATGATAAGATGTCTGAATTATGTGCTAGAACCCAGGTTGACCTTAAGGAGAAAGTCATATTCAGCTTATACTTAGAGTCGAGCATGCTGGCACTGCTAGGAAGAGTTTTATGAGAGATGGAGTACTAGCAGATATCAGCGTCTGTCACTAGCAAACTTGTAAATGGGGAATAAAAAACAGCAACAGACTGCTAATGGTGCATTGTGGGTTTAAATTGGTGTTGAAAACTTCCTCATCACAAAAAGCATCATGGGAATTGACTTGAAGAAGATGTACAAGTCACATGCATCAGGAAGGAAGAAAATGCAAGACAAATAAACAGAAGAAGAAATGAAACTGTCCAAGGCAAGGTTGGCATTGGGGAACCCAATTTTGTGGTTTGACACTTAAACAACCATATTTCGATTTTCTTCTCACTGCTAAAATGTCACAGCTAATCAAGGCCTGCACACACGTGTTCCCTTTTGAAGCCACTGGAAAGTGTTGCAGTGGTAAGCTCTACAGCAAACCGAAAAAGCTCAAACAAGTCTTCTGATATCAAAAGACAACACTCTGGGCACACTGAAGCTTTGCTTGGCACAACGTGGAACCACAGGATTAACAGTTTCATGGTCTCATTGAGGGGAAATTGATTTTGAAGTGTGGAGAATTATTTTGAGCTATAAAGACATACAATCCTACCCTCAGTACACTTTGACATGGGATGTCAGTGCACACAGTCAGCAACTCTGCAGGTCCCCTGGAGCTGTACAAAGTCCTGAACCTTGCTTATAGCTGTAGCTTGTCACTTTGACGGTCTGACTTGGGATACAATCCACAGACTGCAGCTTCAAATTCATGTCTGGGCGGGTGCTGTGTTTTTATTTGTGATAGCCAGCAACAAGCCTCTCTAGGTATTGAGTTGAATTCACATTCAGCACATGCTTATTCCGCCTTTGTTTGGCATCCTGTGTTGTTTTAGCAGGAGCATCAGTTCATGCTGTGAATGTTTCCAGTGTAAGCTTGTGATGCAAATCTTCGTTCAGACTGCTCAATGAAGAAATAGGGATGCACACTTGAACTCAAAGGTTAGCTCACCTCAGTGATAAGTATGTGACGTCATGTAATATAATTGAACGTCACACTGATCCGATGTAAGATTGAAAGGTTTGCAGCTAGATATCTGCACGTGATGTTGGTGGTCAGCTCACAAAAACACATGCCTCAGCATGTTGTGACTATTGGAAGCTTGTGTTGATGTGCAATTTTAAAGTTTTTCATCGTGTAGCTGAAATTACTACAACCAAATAAGGTGATCAGTTATAGGTTGTGTGGTCTAATTTATCAGAGGGAAGTTGTAGAACAAGATAAGTGAATCTGCTTCATCAAAATCCAAATTATATTTCTCTCAGGGTGTGAGTAGATGTTGACATCCACATTGGAAAAACTGAAATAAAAATATCAGTAGAAAAGGCAAGTCACGACATGCCAGCTATTGTCTTGCTTCTATTTTTAATGAAATGTGTGTTTATAAGATGAACTACAGCTAATTCAATACATCTCTCACAAATTGTGTTGATTTATAATGTTAGGACTTCAGTTAAATAAGCATCATTGAATGGGCTGGTGATGCATACAAGTTTAGCGCTTTCACTTACTAAAGTTACTGTTTTGTGTATTGAATACGCAAACTTGACCACACAAAATAAAATGTGTCTTCCACCAAAACGACTCTTGTTTTGAACTCAGACGTAGAAAATGTTACCATGCTAATTTCTACCCACTTTTATTCTCTATGCAGCAATACAACTGAGGGGTAATGCCACGCCTGCTGCTTCCCAAGCGTTGTCATGGCACATGTGTGACCAGAATTTTCCATCTTCTGTTTAAGTGGTCATGAGCAGATGCTGCAGCGTTAGATCCAAGCATTTTGGTGTACTGTTTCCGTCAGAATAGTCACCGGCATTTGATAGCTTGTGCAGCCTGTACTAACAGGTATTTGTAGGAATTTGACATAGCACTTTCTGTCAATATTGAAGTTTGCACTTTGAAATCATTTCCAAAGCACATTGTAGGGGAGCAGAAAGAAAGGAAGGGTATGTGAGGCTTGTGAAATGTGCTTGAGCTGCGTGCTGTGGTTGTGTGGCAGAGGCAATAACCCGGACAGTGTTTGAGGAGCTGATAGCAGGAAGATGTATGTCATGTCCCCTTGCCCATGGTTGTGTACCCAGCCACTATCACTGACAAACATAAGGCTCCACGGGCTCTTATCTGGCTTGCCACAAGCAGCCAGCTGCCCCTGCAATGCAGTGTTTCACAAATAGATGTAGGAGACACATTTCAATCCAGACTGACCTTTTTTATTGGCTTTCACACAACATCCTTCTTTTATTCTTTTCTGGTCTGCTTTTGATGTCCAGATCACGAACCCTGTTGCTTGTATGAATGCGTATATAAATGTGTGGACGCATTAAAACTAATACTGATGGACAAAAGTCTGTAGCTTTAATGGCAGCATCATAGTAATATAGTTAAATTGAGGAGCCAGCCACTGTCAATTTTATTATGCAAAATTGTTCCCATAATGAAAGTAAAATCTGTCACCACTTTTCAGAATTGACTTAGATTTCTTTTGTAGTAAGAGCTTCAAATTTAGCAGTGCCATTTCTCCTGTATCCTGAGAGTTTGATGCAAAGATGTTTAATTCCCCTGTGAAGCCACTTAGCGAGGAACCTTTACTTTTCGTTGAATTTGGCGCCTCTGTGGACAACAGCTGTAGTGTTTCCACTCTCGCCTGTCTTAAAAACCTCACTCCAGACAGCATGTGCATTTGTTTTGGAAGGGGTGAAAAAAGACGTGGCGAGCTCGGGACACACACCAAGAAAACACTGCACTGTATGTCTCTGCTCCACATGCAAACTGAGAGAGCAATTCCTGGGCGCATGTACCAAAGCGCAACACGGGGGAGGGGTTCAATGATCAAAATACTCAACATATTCATATAAAAACTTAAATTTATAAAATAGGACAGTTAAGTACTCAGCTAATGTACTGACAGTACAGTACTGACAATGTGTCAGTAAAGACAATCATCTATCATTATTAGAACTGATTTCACATAACCATTGAGTATTGCTTACATTTATACAGGTATGAGAAATGCATACTCCTCCTCCTCTTATTGTGAGCAAATGAAACATCCCACCCTCCTTCCCTCCTCGTTCAGTCCGCTCCGTAAACCGAGCAGACAGCTACTTCAATGTTGTTGTTCAGCCAGGTCTCTGTGATGACAATCACACAATGAGGAGTAATTCTCATTCTGATCTCTTTCATCCTGTTTGTAAGAGACCTGGAGTTGGCCAGCAACAGACTCGGGAGTGCTGGTCTGTACAAGGTTTGCGTTTAGCCTAGCGCGTAGCCTGGCTAGCTTCCCCCGCTTTTTTTCCCTGACTTCCGTAAATTGTTGCTCTAACTTCGCGGGTAATCTGCTTCTGCGACAGACATTGAGAGTAGTTCATTGAAAAAGACAATTTTCTTCCCAACTGTCTCATTTGTTGTTTTAGGTCATTAAGAAGCAGCAATATTCAAATACGACCGTTCCAGTTAAAAATTCCTTGTAGGGGCTTTGGCTGAATAATTCAAGTTCAAATAATTCAAATCATATGTTCTAATAACGAGATAAGCCTGCATTTTCAGTCTGACATTCTACTTTTTACAAGTCTTTCATTTCTTAAAGGGATAGTTCATCCAGAAATTAAAATTCACTCATTATCTACTCACCCCTATGCCCATGGGGTGGGTGAAGTGTTTGAGTCCACAAAACACTTTTGGAGTTTCAGGGGTAAGCAGTGTAGCTGATTAGTGACCTATCTTCAGACATAGTAAAACAAAAAACCAACATGCCTCCATACTGCTTGTGTGGTGTCATCCAAGTGTACGGAAGCCGACGACATTCATATTCAACTCGAAATTAGGTAATTGCCACCGTTTTTTAAGCTTAAAAGTCCAACAGGAGTGGCTAAGCTAGCCGACGTTAGATTTCAGACAGTCCCTGAATGCACCTCGTGGGAAGATATCAGCAGAATTTTAAGCTTAAAACACGACGTTAATGACCTCGTTTTGAGTTTAAATTGAGCTTTGGAGCTTCAGGACACTTGGTTGAGGCATGTTACAGGAGCAGTATGGAGGCATGTTATGTTTTTTTGTTTTATTACGTCTGAAGAAAAACTCACCATTGACTTCAATTGTATTGGATTCTGATCCAATAAAGTTTACCCCTGAGACTCCAGAAGTGTGTTGTGGACTCAAACGCTTCACCCATTGGCATAGTGCTGAGTAGATAATGAGCGCATTTTTGGATGAACTATCCCTTTAAGGGATTTCATTACTGTTATGTGAAATATTAGTTTAGAGTAAAGAGATAAGTGTAAAGCACCAGCTGTTATTGGAAACCTCATAGGTGTGGTAGCTAGCAGGCTTGAGTTATTTAAACCACAAATACTAAACTGAATAACTTCCTGTTACACTGTTGGTTTCGAACAGGGTTGTATCTCAAACCCTTTTATGGCTCTTTGACCCTACACCGATCCTTATACTGTGGACATATACAGGCAACACTACATAATCAACATATTTCAGACAAACCCGAGATATGAATCTGAAATGAGGGCCTAAGAATTTAGTGATACAAGTTTTGGATTAATCAATTTCCATCCACCACTTGTCATAGTCTTCCTAACTATGGATGCCAGCTTCTCGGGAGCTGTCAAAATTCCTTTTCCTGGACTCCTGTGCACTTGTTAATGTAAAACCAAGGTCACAGTGTCTTGTACTGTAGATTTCAGAAGTACACAAATTTGTGATAAAGTTGTCTAAAGCTGTAATAGAAATGGGAGACTCCTGTGTTAGTCAACTGAGTGGAAATACATTACTTACCTGTCAGTGAGCAACATAAACAAAACTTAAAACCTGAATGTTTAGTTTATTACAATACATTAAATGGGCTGTCATTTTTTAAATGTCACAAACTGCAATATACTATGATATAATATACTGTAATACAATGTACACACAAGACTGTGTCGATTAAAATCTGGTCATTTTAGAAGCTGGAATTCCTGTTCTGAATCTGGTTCCCCTGTGCCCTGCCTTTGTGCTGAGGACCCTCTAGTTTTCCCACAGTCACATGACCTCTGCTGAGTAAATGCCACCGTTGTGGGTGGCTTATGCACCTCTTAAAGAACGTGAGCCTGACCTGTGAGATGATGAGAAAGTAGCTCTGCGGTCCCACTCCTCTTTGCACACAGTGTCAATCATCCTGTATCCTTTCACAGCCCACCATCAGACCCCCCTCCTGTGTCTGTGTGACTTCATGATACAGTTCTGCACTTTCTTTGATTGCCAAAATCTCATTCATAGCTGAAGTGGTACAAGTGATGTTGGCCCAGCTTTGCAGGAAAGATCTACAGCCCTTTACTGCTGCATTCTTTTCATCCTGGACGCATGAAGGTGTTTCAGTATAACTGAAAACAAAAAGGATAATGCACACTGCTGTTTGCATGCCCTTGAAGTTTCAAAGCAGTTGGTTTGAATTAGATGTATTAAAGCTCATTGTGGAAACCGCAAAGCCACACTTAATTTTGCCTGATGAACATGTAAATAAGTGGTTGAGACAGCACGTCACCTTGCTTCAGTGAAACTCAGGCAAGATGCCATCATCTGTTCTTGGAGGACATTTTGATGGAGCCTTTCCAGACCTTGTTATGCCCAGGACACACTACCCAGTGTTCCGTGACGGCTACCTCGCTGAACTGTGTGGCTTTCGTCAGTGTGTGTGTGTGTGTGTGTGTGTGTGTGTGTCCCCGCACCAGTGTGTCTACTGCGGTGCTGGTACTGCCAGCTACTGTATCTCTTTTAACACAGAGTTTGCCCTTGATAATGGTAATCAGTCATATTAATCATTCATCATTGATGAGTGGTTTGTAGAGTTGTAACCAGAAACCAGTTGCATGATTGTTATGGAGGAACCGGAAAACTAGTGTCCTTTACCCTAGACATTGAAAGGATGTCAGCCCGTATTGAGGGTCTGCAATGGATTCATTCGGGATTCACTCCGGAGTCAAATGATTTTGCACTAGACTTGTGTTTTTATCGGCTTCGGCTCAGACGTGCTAATTAGGCAGACAGTGCATTGAGGGACACTTCAGTAGTCAGTGCTTTTGTGACGTTGAACATGATTCACTGGGAACAAAACAGAAAGGCAAACTCCTTTACTGGCAATTGGAATAGAGTTAATCGCCTTTTAGGGGGCGATAACCCACATTTAAAAAAAATCATGTTTGAGTTTTTTGGACAAGTATAAAAATACTGCAAACATTTGTTGTGAGCACTCAAATCACAAACAGAAATGTTCACAGCGCCTGATAAGTTTGTCATCATTGTGTCTATTGTTTTAAATGTATAGATTTACAAGCCACATCTGTGTCAAATTGCAGGCATTCTCTATAAGCAGGAGACCATTTTGTACATGCGCAGTGTAGGCTTATCTGCCCAAGTGTTCTGCTAAACAGGGTTGAGGCGACATCAAGCTAGAGATTAAGGTTTCTCACAGTGGATAGCATTTCGGTGCTGTTGTATTGGATACTGTCATGCTGTGGGGCTTGGTTACAGGAATAGGAGCCAGTGAATCTAAGGGAGCATTGGGTTTGTTCTCTGCTGTCGCACTCCTCTTGAGACATCTGACAGTGTTCAACCCAACTACTCATCCAGTCTTTGCATAGCTGTCTCAGTTGTCATCTTTGTGCTGTCTTTTGGGATATTAAGCCCCATCGTGCATCATTGGAAATGGCCACAAGATGTATATATTTTATCTTATCAGCCTTTGCCAGCTTTGCAGTGCAAAAAGTGTTAGATGTAGTGTCAAACAGCTGTCAGATGCAAAGAGGTGAGCAGTTACAGAGCGAGTTTTCTGAGGACAGAAGTGTGAATAGAGGCTCAGTGTTTCCGTCAGACTCAGATTCGCCATGTGTGCCGGCCCTGGCCTTTTAGCCGGCAATGTTACTTGAACGCCTCGACCCGAGCACTCCCCTCCTGCGTCGCCATGTTTTATTCAGTATCAGCAGAGTATTGGAAAATCTTCCATGGCAAGTTAGCCATCCACGGTCTTTCACAGAGGACCCCCCTCTACACCCCTGTGGCCGCAGTAACAACCTAGACCTCAGCACTATGATGACAGAAGGCCACAGATTTGATATGTATTATTCAACTGTGGGAGCAGTAGGGTTGAAATGTACACGGTATACTACGGAGAGTCAGTTGCTGAATAAATATTGAAGCCACTGTTGAAGAGCTGCTAAAGGTGGGCTCATAGACTTTGTACTGAAGTGACTATAAAACTCATCAGCTTCTCTCTAAAAAGTGTTCAGGTGATTTCAATTTTTCCCCTTTAGAGGCATTTTGGCTGCATGTTTCCCCTCACTGACAAATGTTATGGCCATGATTCAAAGTAATTGGTAAAGAGCAGTAGAACTAGATTTAAACCGTCTCTTCAGAGACCTGTGTGGCTGTATTAGACATGCAGACACGCTGATGTTTTTCTGTTAGATTTCAGGGCAAATCAAGAATGAAACAGGTGATTGATTAATCACTAAACTGGCTGAATAATCACAATTGAGAGGCTGTGTATAAGTTTCGGGAATGAATGAAATATCTTTAACGATTTAGAATTATACTTCATACAACAGTTAGTTATTTTTAACATCTCTAATATGGTAGTAAAAACACTGCCGGATTCCTCCATTCCAGGCGTACCTGTTAGAAACAGGAAATGGAACACTGAACCCTAGATGTGTTTTTATCAGGTCCGATTAGGGCAGATAGTTGTCCCCTGACAAAGAAGAGACACTGTTTGGTACCTCTCAACCTACCTAACACCGAGTTTGAAACCAACCTTTAGCCTGATTGTTATGAAATGGATAAAGTGTGTTGAAATGATTAACGCTGTAGATTTCATCATAGAGCAAATCTCTTTGTGCAGTGTGTATTAATGGTGAAGGTGATGTTTCCTGTAACCTGGACTAAAACAATTGTCTTATTCTTATAAATACCCACTATGTACATAATCAAAGACAAACGTCTCTATTACAGTCTCTTTCCTTGTTGAATCATTGTTTCCTTAATCCAGTGAAATGCCAGTTGTTCATATATATATATATATATATATATATATATATATATATATATATATATATATATACACACACACACACACACACACACACACACACACACACACACACACACACACACACACACACACACACACACACACAATGAGATTGTAAATATCCCATTCGTATAGTCTGGGTCGAATTAAGCAGTCAGCTTCTGAACCGGAAGATCTGTGAACGTGGTTTAAAGGAAAATCTTTATGATTTTTAGTTGGTTATTTTTCTAATTTCTCATAAAATTGTATTTGCTCCCAGTTTTTATTGAAACTAACAGAACTCTAGTAAAGGCTAGGGAGCTTTCTTTAAAACGAGAGTGTAACTACATTCTTGAACTTGGCCACATGCAGTGAGACACAGGGTGAACCGTCCAGCCAGTCGCACTCGACTGATTAATTATGGAAAAGCAATATAATGTCACAGTTGGAGATGTTCTGTTGAAGGTCAGGGAACTTGCATATCTAATTACCTTCCAAACTCACAGAGGAGGGTTGTCGGCGTGTATTGTTATCAGAAGGAGTCCAGTTAATTGGAAGATGGCAGCAAACAGGCTAAATACGTTAATGACTTGTCTTCTAAGTGAGGACACATAAATTGGAGGAAGTGAACTCCTCCTGCCTAATACCTTTTTGTAAGTGGTAGAGCAAATACTGTATAGTGTTGGCAGATATAATGTGGGAGGAGAGGAGACTGTTGATATGCTTTGACATGAGGCCAGAACAAAGCATTTGTCTGGGTGCCACCAAAAAAGGAAGACTGTGGGTTAGGGGTGGGTGATATATCGACCATACTCGATGTTTCGCAGCTTATACCATGTACGATGTATAAAATGACTATGATTATACAACATCGATTATAATTTGTCATTTAATTGTTTTAAGCCTTCAGCATGAAATTCTCTTTTGAGTTTCGCTTCTCTCGCTCTCTTCTCATGCCCCTCTCACAGCAGACAGCTTACTCCCCCGCCCATCCACAAAACTCTCCTGCGTGCATGCGTATTTTTGTATCAGGAGAGGAGGGAAGAGACTCCGAGAGCATAGAGAGAGCTAGAAAGAGAAGAGTCCCAGCAAGTTTACAAGTGTTGTTCATGTTCTTTGTGAACGCTGAACCGAACAAATCAGTTTACAAATGATGATCACTCCAGCGTGCGTGTGTGTGTGGGGGGGTGCTGTGCTGTCGGACATGCTTGACATGCAGTCAGCATTAGAGCTTGTTTTACTAAAGGGGTTATGTATTGATATTGGGTGATTTTATTGTCTATGTGCGTGCACAATCTAGACCAATTAGCCTTCAGGTCATTTGAGAGACTTTGATCACCGCCTCTCTCATTGTTCTCAAAAAGTTATAACTTTTTATTACTTTTCTCAGTTAGAAATCTGAATAAATCTGATCTAAGACCAGACCTTTGATTCATGTCTGAAGTGGCTGTGTGCTGATGACTGTGCGATTTCTACTCAAAGGGGACATTAAAAGATTACTTTCATCTTGATTTCTATCTCCTCATCTACCACACATCACAAGCTAAAATGCTTGTTTGGATGGAGGGCATTTGTTTTTAATACAGCATCTCTTTTTTTAGTGTGTGTATATAGCCATAGTACATGTTGTTATCAGGTGTATCATAGCTATTCTCTCTTTGTGTTGGTTCACACGTTAGGGAAATAATTGTGAAACTGATGTCAGGTTCATTTATGAACCTACAACCTTATCTGTAATAATCCGTGTGTGTTCGCAGTATGCGTTTTACCGTCTTCATGTGTGTTTGTTTTTAGGAGCTGCTGGGTGTGCTTCGCCACAGATGAAGACGACCGCACAGCAGAGTGGGTGCGTCCCTGTCACTGCCGCGGCTCCACCAAGTGGGTTCACCAGGCCTGCCTGCAGCGCTGGGTGGACGAAAAGCAGCGTGGCAACAGCACGGCACGCGTGACCTGCCCACAGTGCAACGCAGAATACCTCATCGTCTTTCCCAAACTGGGTGGGTTGCATCTCTCAAGGGATAAAACTGGGAATGGGGAGATAAGTAGTCGATTTAGAAATAACAGGATGACCTTGAAGAGGGATTAATGTTCTCTGTGGGTATGACAGACTTCTATCAATTACATTTTAGAGAGGCAGTGTAGTAGGTCAGTGTAGATTAAAAACTATCAGTCTAAATTTGGATGGTAAAATTCACTTCTAGTTTTGTCGCAAGTAATCCATCTCCTTGTCATGATTGTCATTTGGTTAGAAAAAAAAAGAAGCCCCCTTTTTTTGATCAGCCATTATTTCACATTTACATATCTGTTCTTTTCGTTATATTTACAACATGGACTCCGCTCATATCCTCCAGTGACAGTCACACTGGCAGGTGCTTATACGTATTTATATTTTTGAAGAACGTCTACTCATAATAGCAAACATTCGAGAAATATTCATAGAATGAGCTATAAGGAGCAAGCATGGCTCAAAGTGAGTGAATTTGTATCGTTTCTGTGTTCGTTAATCATGCTAGACCACATGAGATCATCCTGCGTGCGTGCTGTGGGACTGGGATCCCTAGCCACTTGCGTCTATAGTTGTTCTACATTAAAGCTACATTAAAGAGTACATGTAATCAACCCCCACTGACTTGACCCCACCGCCAACATTTTGTAATTTTTGTATTTTAATTTATTGTGCTGTCAAATTGTAATGACTCCTCATTTTCCGCCAGCTGTCAACATCGAAGCAGCAGTATTGAGCAAATTTTCATGCAAGTAAACAGCTGAAGCTCCTCTTGTGGGCCCTCTTAATAGCTGCTGCCTGTAACTGTACCCGGAGCTCTGAGAGATATTCAGTTTGTCTTGCCTGAGTGCATGTTTGTTTACTGTGGAGTCAGCATAGGTTCTGTGGTGATCTGGGTAAATATTTCCTTCCAGCCTGTCGGGGAACAAAAGGGTACCCACTTGTTACACAGCCCAGCTCCTGGCTGATTGATTAGCAGCAGTTTAGAGAACCGGCTGCCTCAATTATCCGAACGCGTCAGAATGACGAGGGCATCAGTTGTTCCCAAACACCAGCTATGACTCATCTAATGAAAATACACCACACGCTGCCACGCTTATGTGGCCAGATGCTGCTCACTTTTCAGTTTCTGTGTCTCAAATCCCTTCATATCTCTCTAAGACAGCATCTTGTCCTCAAACTTTGTGACATGGATTTCGCATTGACATTTTTGGGGGTCGATACTGATATTAGGGAAAAATTCCTGATACACATATAGGCTGATAAATATATTTTTGAATAATAGCAAGGATTCCCAAGTAGTAGTTAGAACCTGAATTAAGAAAAGTTTTTTTTAAAACGTTAATTGTCTTTTCATGTGAAAGGTTCATATCGGCTAATATTTTCTTCCATCCAATATATCAGTTGGGCTCTAATATAAAAATAATGTTGGTTTAATCCTGTTGATGGAATTTTACTGTGAAATATGAAGACTTTTACATATTTAAGGTGAATAGTTACCCATCAGCCACTGGGCCACTGGTGTTCCAACCCCAAATAAAAAGAAGTTGCAATTTGAGACAGTAGCTGGCCTTAAGACAATGTTAGTGTGCAGGAGTCCAGGCCTGACTGGTAAACATGTTCATGTTTATTTATAGTGACCAAGGCTGCACTGTCACTCACGCTGGTGCCATAAGCAGAAGGTAGCTCAGCTTCTTTAGGCACTTCATCCTCCTCAGTAAATAGCCGTGTGTATGTCTGTATCGCTCTCTGAGTGCTGATCCCTGGCACTTGGCCGGCTGCTGAGTATCTGTAAATGTGTTTGTCTGGCTCTTTTCTTTTTGTGTTTTAAGGTCATGTTGATTGGCTCTCAGGTCCCAGTAGGGATGTTAATTAGTGCTGTATCAACCATTAGATGCAGAAAAACACAATATTCAGTAGAACTGCCCAGGCCCCCTTCAAATGTGCCAAGTTATTATTGACACGTTATTAAAATATCACATATTTGCATTACTTAATAAAAAAGGCCTCTAACTAAGATAGGGTGGTAGATAAAGTTCTTATACACTTGTAAAGTTGGAAAGACGTGTGCCAAATCACTTCCATGTCTGTAAGACATTCCACAACTAAGATCAAAGAGTTTGAGATTTTTATTTCGCACTTTGATCTTTGAAACAGTTGTGTCGGAGCCGAACAGAAGACAATTAAAAGAATAAGGATTCCGCAGTGTCTGTCAGACCTGTGGTGCTGTGGGTGCACTGATACTGTTAGAATCAGTGACGAACAAAGTATAATGAAATAGAAAGTTAGAGAAATATCTTTACGAATATATAGTTATTACTTATTTAAATTTGTGTTTTCAGATATTTAGCCTACATTACAATCAAAATTTTAAACTGTCCCAAGTTAAATAAAAGTTATTCACATTAAGCCTTTTTCATTGATCACATTATGACATGTCTCAGTAGGAAAAGCCCTGGTGTAAATATTGAAATCAATGATTGATGAATTCTTGGTAAAGCAGATGCTGTCACACTGTCACTGGGACACTGGAACAGAATTAAGTAATTGCTAATGTTTTTATTAACACCGGTGAGAGTGTTGATTAGTCTAAATGTGTGCTCTGAAAAGCTGTTTCTTGAAAATATTGATCATTGATTTGTAGCTCTGTTGTATTTAAGAAAAGATTTTCAGTTTCAGTTAAAAAACAAGATTTACACGATTTAGTGTGAATGGGTTTGTTGCTGTTGTTTTGTGGACTAATAAGTCCGGTACTTCAGAATTAGGAAGAGCATAGATGAAGTGTTTAGATGTAGTGAAATTACAGTGAAGTCTCATCTGACTGGTTGCCAAGCAACATCATTTAATTCAATTGTATTTGCTTCTTTACAAAAATAAAATATGAAAATCAAAAAAATCTATTAATATTTAAACTCAAGACGACCTGTGTGAAAATGGATTCAGTTGAGTCCAAGAGAACTCATCTGACTCATCTGATAGGGGATGTACCAACATGTTTGTCTTAACTAATGTTCTTCTCAGACACAAGTTTTTGCTTCGAGACACATTATGAATGGAGTCTCTGTTTAACACATCAGTTTTTTAAGTCATGATTGAGACACATTGCCTCAGTGTTTTCTCTATGTGACACATCATCACGATGTATCTGAGGTTAGTTATTCTTGGCCAGTTCAAAGAAGTTCCTGTGGCTCATCAGCTCCTGATGCCCACGCCAAAGTTTGTGTACATATGTGCGACTGCTCAAGTGGTCTGGCCAATTGCACTAGAGTATTCTGATGGATTGTCCAGTGGTTTATTTTGAAAGGGAACTTCCTCTTTACTGTGGTTGATCCTCTGAGTGATGAGGTGCTTTGGGAATAATGCAGTGGGCTTCAGCCACGAGCACTCATCATATTTATACTTTTATATAAGCAAACAGAGGCTTGTGTTACCTTTTTATTTAGTCATGTTTACATGACAGAGTGTGAGGATGTGTGGGAGGACGCTGCACATCTAACTGTTCATCTGTTGAAGAGAAAAGTTTAAAGTGAGAGTAGCGTGTCTGGTAGAGCTCGGAGCAATCTGGGAGTCAGTGTGTTATTTGCAGCATGTAAATTAAATTGATCAGCATGGCTTTAAAACGTATTTTATAATTTAACAATCTGAATTTTAAGCCTTAAAAAGTTTCTGATACGTTAAAATATTACACACTAGGTCTTAAATACGTCTAGGTAGGTATTTTATGTGAACATTCAGACAGTTAAACTTTATAATTTGTTAAAGATAAATATTTTCAAAGAGTTTAATGTCTGCGTGATGTAGTTCTTTGCCAATGATACAGATATTAGCATGCTGTATTAACACTGCACTTCAAATGTTGAACTGATAACTCAGTCTACACTCCCTCATGGTTAGATTTTATCGCTTGGATTGCCTGTGCTAAAGACTATATACCCACTGTCTCTGCCTGTAGTTTGCGAGATAACGTTTTCAAGGTTGTTCTCTTCGAGGCTACTTCACCTTATCTTCAATTATGTGGAAGTGTATGTAATTCTGAGGCTGCCATATTCCTTCATATCTGTCCCACTTGACATATGTCTTTATCCATTATGGACTTAAAACGTCTTAAATTTAACTTGTTAAAATCTGCAGAAAGAAATATAAATTTGTTCATTTAGGTGGAAATTTTGAAGGTAGAGCAGCTCTGGAGGAGAGATGGATTACAGAGACAATTGCCAGTGTTAACCCTTTTTGCCACTGGTTTCCACTTTCTCTCATTGGATGGAAGGAGCTTAGATTGTGTAGAAATGGAAGTAGTGAGCTATGGTGTGAATTTAAATGTCCAACCTGCTACTTTACTTTTACTTTGTGGCAGGTAAAATAAATCATTCTATTTTTAGTCAAAAACAACAACTCTTTTAGTCAAGTAATTTTAACCACAATGTTCTGACGACAGAAAAGTCACAGCTGAATGTCAGTTAATGTGTTTGGGCAGGTAGTGGAGCGGTGGCTCGTTATATGCACAGAGCCAGTTGAGTTTACCTGAGAGGCTCCTCCACCACAGGGGAAAAGTGTCTTTTCTCCCTAATCCCATTAGCAAGTGCCAGACAGAGATGGTGAGAGAGCTGTGCGGGGATGCTGAATATGTCTGGGTGGGAGTGGGACTGAAAGTGGGTCACGGGAAGAGCCGACGGAGCTCATCAAAGGCCGAAAGGAGATGAGTGGAGTGACGCCGCCGCTCTGCTGATGAATGTAGGAAATCACAGCTGTCCTCCAGTGTTTTCTCCAGTGACTTTAACATCACATTCACACTTCATTAGAACTTTGCTCGGTAACAGTTACGCCTCTGGATTATAAACACGATGTGCCCCAAGATGTGATCCTTTCCTGCGGAGCGCGCCGTGCAAATATTGCAGGCTGAATGGCTAATTTAGTATTTTATGGTGCTGCAAGATATTAGAGGTCAAAATATATTTGCAAAGTTTTTGGGTTTGTTACTTGGACTCCCATATATAGATAGATTTAGCCACTTCCGGATTATTATGTTAGGATCTGATTTAAATGTCTAGAAATGCATTGAACCACATTGGTATACAGTGGTTAAACAAATGGCACTTAGAGGGTATGACATCAGTATCCCGTTTTATACTTAATTATTAATTATTTTTATCCTTTTTTTAAAGATACAGAAGAGTAAGTTTCTCTACGTTTTAGCTGAGATTATGTCTGTACCATCTGAGGAGTTTCGTCTCGCTGCAGGATACACTTGGCATTAGTGTGCTTCAAAGTGAGCAGGAGTACAGCATTGTCTGTTTTGCTGCATCATTGCTGCAGTGTTCCTTTTTTTTATTCCAGCCGTGCCTCCTTTTATTATGGCCATACAGACACCAGCGATACCTTTTATATTATATTCATGATTTGCCTGCTCCTCAGTCAGTTTGATGTTGTACCATCTTTATTTCAAAGCAAAAACATGTATTTCCCTTTCGTATATATACTGTAATTTTTCTGTCTTGGCTTCACATGCTGTGGTATTTTGCAGCAGCTTTAATCAGCCCTCAGAATAACAGCAATTTCACCGCTTAGCGACAACACTTTGATGACAGCTTTCAATTTGGGGTGATGGTGCTGAAGCTGTGGACAGGTAAAGACAGAGAGCCGTGTTGGGAAGCTGCCACTGTAGTTATTTTCTCAGGGTAGCTGCTGTGGCCAGCTCATTTCTACAGGCTTGACAGGCATTACTCACGTTTTGCTCCCAGGCTGGGACCCCTGCCTGGCCCCAGATTAGATAGGGGGTAGATTTTAAGCCACAGATCACTCTTTTCATTAACCTCGGTTTTGATTGTTTTCACTGACTGATGACTTTGGGCAAAAACTTGCAATATCGCAGCTCACAAAGAGTAGGGTATATTCTGTTCTGGCTGTATTCCCACCAGCACCTGCTGCAGAGCCAAAGCCAGTCTATCATGCTAATTTGGCTGCCAATGTAACTCTGAGGACGGTGTGTCCTTGCTGCTCTGTCTTTACGGACCCTCTATCTAGAAAGAGTAAACAAGCTAGCTGGAACAGCGTGCCAGCCTGCGTGCCTACTACTGAAGAACTGCGGTTGCACTTTTCCCCTCTCTCCTTTGCTTTTCCCCCTCCCTCCTGTTTAATTATCTTAATTATGGAATCTGCTGCCAGTAGCTGAAATGAATTGCTCAGCTCTCTTGACTTGCCAGTGGCCATTAAGGGCGACCCAGTTATCTCCAGCTGCGATGTCGTAATGCTTAGGCCAGGAGCCAGCGGAAGAGATTCCATCATTGTCATCAAAATATGCTATATTAATGCGCTGGAGCGTTGCAGGATCAATGTGGCCGGTAAATGTAGGTGCAGTAGAACTGAGCTCAAGAAGACATCAGAAGTTTGGCAGTAGTCAAAAGAGACCCACTGTGTTTATGACAGCTTTAGAGCTAAAAGTGTGATATTTCTGTTGTGAGTTAAGTAGTTTTAAAAGTGCCAAATGCTTCTTGCTTGCTTTGGGTACCTTCCTCCACAAGTGGGCTGGAGTGCTGCTGTCTAAAAGAGAGAGCCCTCTAGCATGAGCTGCTTAAAATACTGGACAGAGCTGAGCCTTAAACTTGTAGCTTTTATTGACCGAATGTACTCAGCTGTAGAAATAGCTGTGCAACAGTGGCTGGATTGTATACAACTTGTGGCAGGTACTTATGGGTAACAGCCTGACGGTGGCCCGGCTGTACAAACAGCCTAATAAAGTCTGTCTTATGTTAAAACTGTACAAACCCCAATCCCCAAAATAACCCCAGAGCCTCAGAATTATTTTGGAAATCTGCTGCTCTTTTTACACTTGATGTGTAGGCTAATGTTGCAGCCGTAGATGTTAGTCTGTTCTCACCGCTTCGGTTTCCTACGCAGGCTTATGAACTTGTACCTGCTGAGTTGTTAAGGCAATCATTTACTGGACACAGTGACTTGGAGATGGCTCGGCACCTCCGTCATTAATCCCTCCTGTCAGGACACTTTAAACATTCTCAACTCTCTGTGATCATTTTCTGTATGACGAGGTTGATCTCCAGCCTTGTAGCTTCAATGAATAGGATAATTATATACCAGTCCACTGCTGACATGCCCTTAGGAGAAAGTGTTCTTGAACCAAGTCCTGCTTTCGCAATGACCAGTGACTCAGCATTGTTTTAATGCCACTTCACAGCTTTATTACGCCCGGGGCACACCAGCTGCAGGACGGCTGCAGAACGACCTGCTTTTCATTTCCGCGCCTATGTTAACAGATAAGAGCTGGCACACTTGCTGCGGTTCAGCCGCAAATGTCATGCTGTTCTTCTAGAGATTCGAGGTCACGCCATTTTTTTGTTCATGTTCCTTGCGTGGTTCAGAGCTGAATATCCAGAGAAAATTATTTTTCAGGACAGTTTCAATTCTTTCCTGTAGCCTACCATTTCAAAATAAAAGCACTCCAGTGGATGACTTTAAAGTGTCCACTTAGTCATGTATTTATAAATATCTTGACACTGAATCCTGTTGAATGTTTGTTTTGGTTCTCAAATGTTATTGCAAAGCACCTGAAAACCTGCCTTCAAATCTGTTCAGATTTGTCTGTATGTATTAACTACTTATAAATAAGGCTAACAAACATAATGTTGTACCGTTACCCAAAAGGCCAATAAGTATCTCATTAAGTAACCAAATTAGTTTATAGGATTACATGTTCTGAATAAAAGTCCTGTTAATAACCAGCTCATCCACTGTTTAACATTACATTGGCAGCTCTGTGTTAGAGTTTACACAACTCCAGCCGAGCTAGTTATACAAAGTAATGTTACATTTACTCATTGATTAGTCCTGTTTTTTCAAAGTCTTTACCCTCTTGTATTGTGAAAAGTCAGACATACTGTTTGAACATGAACAACAAATTTAACTTAAAGTGGCCAAAACAGGATTTTAACACGTTTCCTTATGACACATAACATAGTCTAATATCAAAATCAGCCAGAGACTGCTTTTTACCCATCTCACTGAACTCATGTTAGCTTAGATAGCTTGCTAGCTTCAGCTAATAACATCTGCCACTGACAGTCGTCATTTTAATTCACAAAATAATTCGGGTTTCAGTTTGTTTGCTCTGAAATGTAGGACTTAATGTTCATAAAACTACATGTATTTTAGCACAGCTGCCAGTGTTATCACTGTAAACAGCACATGTGCCATGAGAGAATGGAAAGTAATGGAAAGCTTGACAGGTATATAAACGGTAACTAAGGGGCTTCGTGATCAGTCATTTACAGAAATCTCCTATGTGAAATACCCAAGACTCTACCTACATTGGCAGAACAGTTTGTTTAAATATTTAGGACAAGAAGGTGGAGCTGAAATTAGGTTTTCGGGCCCTTTAGACACAGACTGTTCCATCCTGCAGCTGAGCTCCAGCTCAACTCATCCAGACCTGGGGCTGAGTTCTGTGCCGGCTCCCTCTGGCAGAATCCCCACCCCACTCTCCTCCCACTGACTCCTGAGCGGGTTATTACTAGGATGTAGATGGGTTTGTCTGAGTGAGGAAACCAGGTTGTCTTGCTGTAAATATTGCATGATTTCCCTCGAGTCAGCCTGGAATGTCAGAGGCGAGTATGCAGCAGAGAATTTTCTCCACCCATCTTTTTTGTTGTTGAGATTCTGCTCTAGGTGAGTTTGAATTGCAGATCAATCCCTATGACATGCATGTGGAGAATCAGCCCCAGCTAATTTTAATCTGGGTGAAACTCGCCTGAGAGACTCCTCCTTGTCTGTCAATACAGCACAAGGTGTGCACCATACCTGACATGCTTCAAATGTTGGTAAAGCCTTCAGGAAGAAACAGTCTCTCTTTTTTTTTTTAGTCGTACTGGAATACAACTGGATCAGAGGATCATTTAGTGTGCACTTCCTTGTCTTCAGTTCCTTTTATTATTTTTAAAACAAGGTAATTAAACCTGTCGACAGAAAAGGAAACTCCACAGTGCTGCTTTATTTCCTGCATCACTTTTCCATAAAGAGCAGGTCACATGAAGAAACAAGGCTGTTCTCTCTCTGTTTGTCGATGGATGAGCGATATGTGTTGAGTTTGGATGCATTTCCTGTTCAAGTGGTTGATTTAGCAGCAGGAGTCTCATGACCCCTGCTGTACAAACACTCATTAGCTGATTGTCCAGTCTGTGTGTTTCCCATAGCGCCTCACACCTGGCTTCAGTATCATCATGCCCATGGGCCTCAAGTCTTTCAGGAAATATTTGCTTCCATTTATAAATCTGTATTTCTTCATGAGGGTTGCATAAGTATGGTGAGACGTTCACTCAGTTAAAGATATTTAAACATTTGTAAGTGACATGATCCTGTGTCACTTAAATTCAAATATTTTTTGAGCACCGTTGTTCCCCCAGATAAAAATGTAGTGGAGTGGAAAAATGTAATTAATCAATATCAGAAAGATGACTGCTCATCCCTTACATTTACGGCTTCAGATCCATTGTAAAAGGGCAATAAGTAAAGCTATCTTTATGATACTGCAACAAAGCTGATTGTAAACGAGTCACGTCATTCGTCACCTTGACAATATATTGACTTTTAATCTGAAATAATGAGTGGTTTAGGTTAGCTAAACTGTTTTTTTATCAAAACAGATTAAATGAAGTCTTGATGTCTCAAGTGTTTGTCATCTAAGATAGTAAAATTTACTATCTTTGGGTTTTGGGCTATTGGTCGGACAGAACCTCACCGTTTTCTGACTTTTTTAAAGATTGATCGGGAAAATAATCAAATGCAAATTTCAATCAATAATCTCAACTAAAATGTCACTCAGTAGAGCACATGCCTCCACCAAGGCCCCACAGCCCCTTATGAAACCACATTGAAATTCACTAGATCTGGATTTTTATTTGAATCTGCACCAAATTGCACAAACTCAGAAATATCAGTCACCTTAACAAGCCTAATGATTCCATCAAGATCCATGAATTTTTCTCTGAGAAATCTGTGATAAAACACACATCTCACAATGTTTCTGGATCTGCCCCCTGATCAGGCTCCACACCAAAATGTAATGGGTTCTTCCCTGACCCATACCACATCCTTCCACCAAGTTTCATGTCCAGAAGTGTTTGTGTAATCCTGCGTTAACAGACACACACGCAAATGAAATTAGAGGAGGTAATACTAGTTAGTTGCAGCACTGTATTTGTTCAGGAAGAGCCACAGGTTAGCGATGTAACTGTCAAAGTTAAATTCTCACACACACTGAGAGGAACTCTGAAATATAAGTTGAACGTGTTCTTACCTCAGTGATTTCCCTTCCTTTAGGTCCAGTGGTCTACGTGCTGGACCTGGCCGACCGGCTCATCTCTAAGGCCGGACCCTTCGCGGCAGCCGGCATCATGGTGGGCTCCATCTACTGGACTGCCGTCACATATGGAGCTGTCACCGTCATGCAGGTCAGACCAGGGATCCCTCCTCAGAGGTTTTGGTTCACAATTGATTTTTTCACTGTTGATGGCAAATGGAATCATAGTATTCTCAAAAGTAGTTTTGCAACTCGTGCATGTATTTCTGCAAAGAATTGGCATGTGTTTAGAGACATTGTAAAGTCATTGTGGCCTTTTTGTGTTCCTCCATTACTCCTTTCTTCCTGTTATTCAAAGAAAAGTCTAGCACTTTCACTCGTTGGCTGTAGTTTTCCGTTCACACTGTTCTCTCTGTCGTCCAGGTGGTCGGACATAAGGAGGGCCTGGATGTTATGGAGCGGGCCGACCCTTTGTTCCTGCTCATCGGCCTGCCCACCATCCCCGTCATGCTGATCCTCGGCAAGATGATCCGCTGGGAGGACTACGTGCTGCGTCTGTGGAGGAAGTACTCCAACAAACTGCAGATCCTCAACAGCATCTTCCCAGGTCAGGACACACACTCAAGTTGGAAACCCGGGAAACGTGTCTCTTCTTTTTAACCCTATGTTAAAACAATGTTATAAATACCATCTCAGTCTGTTTGTGTTGTTTATGCTTGAGCTCTTTGCTTTGAATGTTGGCAATTTAGAATTCAGATGTTCTCAGTGTGAAATCAGTTCAAGCAGCTGGATTAGAGGTGTAGGTGTGTGTGTGTTTGTGAGTGAGTTGCTGCAACTAAAAACAGAAAATTAACAAGAGATATTCAAACTCGGGCTGTCAAACGATTCCAATTTGTTATCAGATTAATCACAGGGGTTTTTCTTGGGATGATTTAGGTGACAAACGTACAGTCATGTGTTTGGTTATGAATCGAGTCGTGCCCCTTACTTTAATACTGAGTCCTGACTGTGAGCGTCACGTCTCGTGTTGTACTGAGCACAACATGTTGACGAGTCATTTTTCATGATGTTTAAATGCAGCCTCATAAACTCCGGAGCGAATCAAACAAACACCAAGTGACTTTGTGTACTGATCAGGTCCTGATAACTAGTGAGGAGTGTTTATTAGTTCCAGTGAGAGCAGAGCAGAGAGGAGGAGGACACAGAAACTCCAGCTCGGTACAAACCAACTGCAGCTTCAGCTCTGATCATGAAGCAGCTGAGACCAGAGAGAAACTCTGTGTTTCACTGTTCTTCTACAAAGTCACTGACCGGCTGCTTAATGTGAACGAGCTCTGATCTCACTGCGTGTGTCTCTCTGAGCGAGTGAGTGGGGCCAGGTATCGGTCCCTGGAGCGGGCCACTCTGCGCATGCTGTTAACGCGTTAAAAAGGGGTTAGGGTGTGGTTATGTGTCGCCCTGGTCATCTTTATCACAATATCATGAATGGATTTAATAAACTTCATGCACTGAAGCTTTGTGGATGTTAGAATTTGTACAAGAGGCCATCATATAGAAAGTCATGTGATGGATAAAGAGGCTTCATAATTATTGTAAACACACATGACAACAATTGTTTTTTTTCCAACTGCCTCACTGCTGCTGTCGATTCTGTGTTTCCACAGGGATTGGCTGTCCAGTTCCTCGGATCCCAGCAGAGGCCAGCCCCCTGGCCGACCACGTGTCGGCCACACGGATCCTGTGCGGCGCCCTGGTCTTCCCCACCATCGCCACCATCGTGGGGAAGCTCATGTTCAGCAGTGTCAACTCCAACCTACAGAGGACCATCCTGGTGGGTACACAACATATTACACTGATATTATTACATTCAGCCTGTCACACAGTGGTGGAGCGAGGCATGATTATTTCAGAACAGTCACAGTGTTTGTGAATGAAGGATTCCACTTTACCTTGTGTTAACTGTGCCGCACATTCGGCCCCACCTCGACACTCACCTGGTGGTGAGGACAGAGCGGTAACCCGAGTGGCTCGTGATCCAGGCTGCACTGACACCGCTGAACACTGTGTCCTCATACACTGACACACATGCTGCGCCTGGCCCGATGCTCGGCCATGATAAAGTGTCACGTGTGCAGGAAACACGACGAGTCGACCTTTTGGCTTCAGCTGCAAGACTCTTTTTAGAATCAAGTCATAAACTGATCTGTATAGTCTGTATAATAAAAACTTCTCAACCGAAGTTTTTTAAATGACAGCAGAGATGTTAATCACATGGTCGACACTTAAGATTTATTGAGGTACTGCACAGGTTCAATTTTCAACCTGTGTATTTATTTGCTATTTTGAAAAGACACACTATTAAAAACCATTTCTTCAACTCAAAAATAGAAAAAACATTAAACCACACATTGAACAAATTCAGAACCTTGTAACCTCCTCCTTGTAGATCAGTTAAATTTCTGGCATATTTAAATGTTCTCTTACTTTACATATTCACCCCACATAATGTACTGTCAGATCATTTACTCCACATTTAGTTTAACAGCTTTACTTACCTGTACAAAATAGCAATTCATCAGAAAAATGAATCAATAATAAATAACATGCTAATGTGACCCTGAGTGGAAACAATCTGCTGCAGAATGAGTGAAATAACAGAATATATATATATATATATATATATATATATATATGTATATATATGTATATGTATATATATATATATATATATATATATGTGTATATGTATATATGTATATGTGTGTTAGAAGGGTCATATGAGTTAAAACAGTTCCTTACAAACTACTTCCACTGTCTGTGTGTACGTGTAACAGTGTTTGGGAAGCGATGACATCACAGCTTACTGCTGCTTTGTGTGTATCAGCACTTTGGGCCGTGTTTCAAAGAGATCTTGGATAAGGTGATGAAAAACATTGTCAAATACCTATGAGCAGAAATAGAAGTAAAAAATGATGAGTATTGTTTTGGTTTGGAAGTTACAAGCTCACTGAGCATGCTCACAAAGTTCTCCTCTGGTATCTGACGGATCATTGATGTAGACTGAATCTTTGGTAAAACAAAGGTTGAGTCGATGGAGAGAGGAAAATATCTGCAGAAGTGTCGACGAGGCCAAAGTAAAGGATCTGAGGAAGCTTTAACGTTTTAAGCAGAACGTGTCTTTGAAATGATCTTTACTCTACAGGGAGGAATCGCCTTCGTGGCCATCAAGGGAGCGTTCAAGGTGTACTTCAAACAGCAGCAGTACCTGAGGCAAGCTCACCGCAAGATCCTCAACTTCCCCGAGCAGGAGGAGGCCTGAGGAGGAGACAACAGAGGGAGGAAGACCGGATGAACCGCGCTCGCACACACACACACACACACACACACACCTACAGTACACACACCTACAGTACAGTACACACACCTCTGCCTTTAGGGGTCAGGGGGCGGAGGAGGAAATGAACACGTCGGACTCAGGATCAGTGTCACCCGCACTTATGTGCTCCTCACCCCTCTCACCCTTTCTGGAGCCGCCAACATTCAACACAAGGATCCCAAGTACCGCCGCTTCAGTTTTAACTTTCCGATGTTTTCGTTAGGTGAAGACGGATCAGACTGACGCACACAGAGCGGAGCATGTTTGCCGTCACACACACAAGCCACACATCTCTTCTCTAAGACCTGGTGCCGGGTGGATGTGTCACATAAACTAACAGCTATTGTAAACATACGTGTATTTTAAAGGACATCAAATATGTGGGGCATGTGTAATTATAACGTTTTATAACCTTAATAAATGACTGTTTTATAATGTTTATTTTGCAGATTTGAAAAGTCCCCTTTGCCAATGTTGGAGGATTTATAGCGACAGAGGAATATGTTGAGTGTTTGGAATGTATTAAAGAGGAAACAACTGTGCAAACATGATGCAGTGCGTTAATGCAGCCAGGAGGGGGGGCGTGTCAAGGCTTCATCTGACGGTACGAAAACCCACTGACCACCGAGCAGAAGTTAACGCACAGCCTTTTATTTATTTGCTTCCTCCTCGTACCCCGGAAGTGTTCAGTCTGTTGCTTTATCTCCACTTTAAAAAAAAAAGAAAAAAGAAAGCTCTTCTGTGGTTGTGTCATCACCACAGTGGTCCAGGTGCGCAGCCTGTTGCCATGACACCTCCTCCTCCGGCTGCGTGGACGTCCATGGACGATCTTTTTTTCGCAGCACGTTTGAGATGCGACACTTCGCTGAAAGAACCCGGGAACTTGAACAGTTTTTCTTTCCTCCTCTGGGTTTTATTTAACAAAATCCTTTTCTTTTCTTTATTCTTCCTGTTCCTCCTGTCATGTGACCAGCGGGCTGCGTCAGCTCAGCGCAGACACGAGTGGCAGTTTTGAAACGAGTCACGGAAGCAGCTGACACTTTGGACCGTCTTTAAAGGGTCCGTTCACACAAATCACGAGCCATGTTTCCTCTAGTGGCGCGAAGCCATGCAGATATTTTTGGTTTTTTAATTTCTGCTTCAACCATGGATATGAAAAATCACCAATAGAAATGTCATCTCTGGTACCAGTGTAAAACGGAGACACCATTCAAACTGTATCACACCAACAGCAGAGATGTACTGGTGAACAAGATCTGGACTCAAGTACAAGTGGAGTTCAGTCGTTTGATCTCAAGTGAGCTGAGTCTGATGAAATGTGTAATGTGATCACTTTGATTTATTGTGCTGCTTTCTGCCACTGAGGACACGTGACAACCCTTGGTCTGACTTCCTGGTGTCCTACGTGGAATAATTTAACCTGCACATGAAAACTGTGCCTGTTTTACAGATGTTCTCCCCCCCACCACCAACCCTGTACATTCACCGTTCCGTCTCCATTCTGCCAAAATAAGTGTGAACTGTGTTCGTTGCTTCTGACTCTAGAGTTTAATGGTTTCAGTTCTGTGAATAAATGTATTTTTCCAAATGCTGAGTTGTGTGTGTGTGCAACAGAAACACAAACCCGCTTGCATTCAATTGTTTATTAATTAGAAACACACAAGGAGACAAGGAGACAAAACTCAAAATGTCAGCACTCGCTTCGTCATCGGCCCATGAACCCAATCAGCCAATCACAGTCCAGTGTCGCCAGAGAAATTGTAAAGAGAAACCTTCAGATGAACTAAACGTAAACCAGTCACTAGGTACTTCACAAGGTAAACAGTGCGTGGCCCGTCCAAGCCTGATATGTTAATGGTGCTAGTCTGAACACTGCATGGAAACCAGTCTGCCAAGCTGCAGCCTGAGGGAGGGATGCACCACCTGCTGCTGGTTGTCTTTGGACAAGAAAATAGTGCCTTTTAACACAGTAGCAGTTTGTGATGAGAGGGAATCTTGTTAGTAAAGGAAAAGGAAATATTTTTGATGTGTAGTAAAATGCTGGAAAACATTGAAGAAGCTTAACAGCATAAACATGAAGGTAAAACGTTCCACCCTCAAAAATCTTTAACTCTGTGTGTGAGCCATGAACCAGACCTGAGAGCAGGTTCACCAGGGAGGGAACTTCTTTCCCTTTGGGGGCCGTTAGGCGGCAGCTTGTGTCTTCTACACGGCAGAGCTGGTTAGCACCTGAGAGCACGCCCCTGACATCACTGCGCACACAATGCCGACCGCTCAGAGCGGACGGTCGTCTCCATCGAGCTGCGGCCACGTCTCACTCTGCCTCACACTGTCCAACATCATCAAGGTTTATTGCTTTGAGAGAGAGAGAAGTGCATATATTCAGACCAGAGCTTTTCTCCGACTCCCTGTAGACATCAACGCGTTTCTTTACAGAGAAGAAGGCGAGCTGCTGCTTTCCTTTAATTTGTATTAATCTATCTGAAGAGCCAAGACACAGTCCAGCATTTTGGGGTGAGTGAGTGATGCCCCCCTGGAAAGGCACAAGCTGCACAAAGTCTCACCTGCAGACAGTGTGAGAATCATTTCCCCCAGAGCAAAACAGAATGGAGGAGAAAATGAGAAAAGTAATAATAGTGCACTTCATTTCTGCAGCAGCTTTTAACTTTACAAAAAAAGAACTAATAAGGATTTGATCACGTTGAAGCCGTTTTCAGACATAAGCTGAGGAGAACGTCAACAAGACAGAAACCTCCAGGGTGTTGAGGTGAGGGGTGGTCAAGCAGGCAGATAATCATTCTGCTGCGGATCTCAGGTGTTTTTGTTTTACAGCACAGACACCGGGTCTCCGCCCTTCATCTGTGGCTCCACTTTTCATCCTGAGATATTTGTCTTCCTTCAGTTTTGCATCTGCCGCTTGTTGCCATCAACACCCCTCTCGCTCATGAGTCCTGTGGAGGATCTCCTGCTGCGTTCTCACGTCCGCAGGGTTCAGTGCACGTCTCAGAGCAGCTTTAGTGAAGTGAACAAAAGCACGAACGTAGATGACAGACTGATAAAAGTGTTTTATATTTTAATTCTTCACTAATAAAATTCAATGAGAAAGAAAAACAAACAGCATGGAGGTACCCTGAGATGTCTGGATTACACACTACTGGAAAATGCAATACAAAATAAAAACTATTTTTACAGGTATGATTCTCTGTGAAATTAAAACAGCTCCTCAAAAGGTTCCCAACATTTTACCAGTTTCCAAACAAAGAAATGTCAAATATGAGGATTAAAAGCAGAATTATAAGGCAAACATTCTTCGGGTTGAACAAAATGTTCCGCTCAACCGAGTGCGTCTTTTGAGATAACGTTTTTCAGGAGCAACCTGGAGCCTCCGAGGGTTACATGGCAAACATAAAAAGAGAAAAGACCTTCATGGAGCTACTGTCGTCCACCTGCACATAATCACAATACCCCCGCTATCCATTCTCAAAGCAGCACGTCTCAAATTATTATTCAAATAAAAACACCTCCTAGTGTGAAGCTTCTGCAGTACACATTCTTTAAAAAAAAAAGGGATCTGGCCCTCGTCTTTTTTTTTTTTAAACTTGTTTCTATTTCCTCTACGACAACCTACACAGTGTCGTGATGCGCGTGAGTGTTGTGGCGCCTTTCAGAGGCTTGAACGTGTGGTGAGTCTGGCGTGAATTCTAATCGCAGCTACGTCGACGACCACGGCTATTTGTGATTCAAATACACACGTTTGTTTTTCTTGTAGTGGTTCCGGCCTGCCACACACGTCCACACTCACATGCACCCAGCCAAACACACACACACACACGCACACACACACACAGAGATTAAAGTCTTCCTGATGGGAAGGAGCGGGGGTGTGATGAACAGAGCAGGCTCCCTCCCCGCCGCCGCCCCGTCTGCGTGTCCACCTGCAGGCCTCGCTCACAGCTTAGCAGCCATGAAGTTGATGTGAGGTTTGACGAGCGGGAACAGAGGGAGACTCCTCTTGAACTCCGTCATGTTCTCAACCAACGTGGGCTGTGAACAAACAAACAAACAAACAAAAACAAACAAACAGCAGGTCAGACTGACACACCTCCACACTTTACTCTAAGAGCTGTATGCACATTGTTTCTATGGCAACTACGATGAGTACTTTCTAACTTGGGAGGACGAGTGAGTTTGCTTGAGTCTGTTACTGCAGCTGCAGACATTGTTTATCCTTTTTCACTCAGCATCAAATCACTTCTTCTAAAAGTGGAAAGTTTCTGAGTTTAGACGCCGTTTCTCTTCTGCAGCACTGACCAGAGACACGGGACCAGTTTAAGAAGAACACACCTTCACACCTGCCTACTTTGCTTCAGACCTTCAGACTTTTTAGTTACTTGGATTTTAACTAACTCCACTCAAACAGGAGGACGTGGTACAGTTGTTCAGAAACATTTACCTGCACATTTAAATATATCGTGTGATCTAATGTTGTTCAGGGTGTGGAAGTGGGACTGAGTCTAAATAAACAGTGAGTTCCTGGTAATGATGAAACATGTCACTCAGTATCACAGTGAGACTTCACGAATGAACTGACAAATAAGATACACAGGATAAATCAGGGTTAGATACACAGGTTAACACTCCATTAACACAAGTGTTAATGGAATCCATACATTGTTAGTTTAGATCTTTTCAGGTGATTTGACCAATAGACTATTGCTAAAAAACACAGGGTCTTGTACGATGACTGGCATTTTAACATTATATCGCTACACAAACTTCTGTCCACACGGGACAGGACTAGTTCTTTAAAGGATCTAGTTTCTTTCCTCTTGTACAAAGCAGTTAGTGTTTAATAAGTTTGGACGTGCTGTGTGCAGTTCACTGACGTCGTGTCACATTAGTTAGGAAGGCTTGACGAAGCACAAACACAGAACATGACTGTTACCTGTGGCAGAGAAGGAGCAGGAGCAAGGTTGACATCATTCTGAGCCGGGAACTCTCCCACTATGGGACCTGGTGAACACACACGAACACACACACACACGAACACACACACACACACACACACGAACACACACGAACACGAACACACACACACACGAACACGAACACACACACACACGAACACACACACACGAACACACACACACACACACACACACACACACACACACACACACACACACACACACACACACACACACACACACACACACACACACACACACACACACACACACACACACACACAGAGTAAGGGTGACGTAAAGGTAAACCTGACGCTGACTGAAGCCAATGTGACCAGCACGTCTACAGACACTCACAGGAGTCCATCTCTCGGGACAGGACGTGCACAGACACCTTGTGTCTCTTCGGGGCTTCGACAGTCAGTCGTTCCTGCAGAGACACAGACAGACGGGTGAGTTGATGAGGAGACGGGGAAACATTGGAACGGCTTCGCTTTTATGACGACTGCATCGTTACTAGAACCACACATTTGAGTTGAAGTCATTCGTTAAAGACTAAAGCCCCTTTTCCTCTGGCAAGACCGGGAGGTGAAAGCGTTTGGGACATTGAACATGACGCACCAGAAAAAATAAAAAACAGGCTTACTCCTCTGCTGGCAATGGTAAAAGAGTCAATTTCCTTTTTAACATGTTGACCTGTGTTTAACTTCTAATTTTGGTGTAGAAGCGGTGTTAGTTGCTGCCTGAGCCCGTGTGTTCAAAACTCTGGTAAAGTGTGGCCAACATGGCTGTGTTTTTCTCCCCCAGTCTGGGATGAGATGTGACAGTCCCATGGAGATTCAGGACCACAGTTGGGACTCATCACTGTCTCTGGATGTAGGATTATATTAGAGTGAAGATTTGGCTCATCTGCAGTCACACAGCGTCGGCTCTGCTGACCAAAAAACTGAGGGAAAAAAAGTGATCGCAGCCGATATGACATTAGAAATGCATTAGGTTTATTCTGCATGGGGCCTGGAATGGTTTCTGCTGGGCTGAGATAATGCCAATTCTTTCAGCGGCTGCACGTCTTTGGCCCTTTATCCTCCTTGAAACAGGCAGGCTGGCTGTCATTATGGGGGCTGATACGCTGTGAGCGCCCCGTGTCAGTGTCACCTCCACGGCTATGAATAGAAGCAGGGAGGGAGATGAAAGCTGGGGGGGGGCAGACTGAGTCCAGTAAAACGATGTGTGCCACACACACACACTAGACCAATACTGCTGTTATCAGAAATGTACCCATCATGCAGTCAGTGCTGTGTAACAGTGATATGAGAGATAGCATTCAGACAGTACAGCTGATCAATACAATGCTGAGCATGTGTAGCAGGGAGGTAAAGCATGACTGGACACATGGGTCCAATATCGGTTTCATCTGAAAAGAAGCTACACTTTGGAACAACTGATCCTTCGATCTCTGTTTCTCTGTTACAAAGAAACTGTTTGATCAGAGGGTTACCAGTGTGTGGAAGGATTGATAGACCTGTGAAACATTTCATGATCATGTCATTAAACGTTGGGTTATTGTTGTTATTCATGTAGCTGCCTCCTTATAGCACCTCTGCAGTCGGTACAGCGCTAACCACGCCCACAAGGTCCCACGATTTAACGAGCGTCATAATTTAAGGCTCAAATAAAATGGTGGCGCCCTGGGCAACAACTGCACCCAGGGAGCCATTTCATCTTCATTCCCTTCAAAATAATGTTGGTATTTCCATTTTAAATAATAAGCTAAACTCTCAAACTTAGATTTGTGTGTTTCTGGTTTTTACTGTCAACTCATCACAACAAGTGAGAATAAGGATTAATGATATTTAACAGGTTTAAAATATAGTGATTCTCAGCTAACACCTTAATCATCAAGTCTCTGAAGAGTCTGAGCTGCCCCTGACATGATGGTGTTGGTATATATGATTTTTTTTTTTGGTGAAAGTTATTCTAAAATTAGATCTGAGAGTACATACCTCCACCGAGGCAGATGCCCCATCTCACCATGTCAGAGCAGCGTTTCCCATTAATTATCTAGACTGTATCTGCCCGCCATATACTAATTTGTCCTGTCACAGTTTCCAAATGAACCAAACTCTAACTTGATGTTTTGTTCCAGTGTAAAGCAGCATGAAGCTCTACCTGCAGCACAATTCTCCACGTGTTCACTGGACAGTCAAGGCTCACACGAGAACTTGTCTTTCACTCTTTAATCTGTGTTCCTGTCACTCGGAATCTGTCGCGCATAAGAGCAACATTCATGCAACAGATACACACATCGATAGAATCCATTAGTACAATACCCAGTCCACAAGTTCAGGAGGGGACTGAGTGAGAAGACAAGTAGAGAACAGGGACGTGTCTTCAAAGGAAGATCCATCATGTGACAGAGGGTTGAACTACTTACTCTGTAGAACTCCATGATGTTTTCTTTTGTCAAAGTCTTCAGATACGCCACTTCAATGTTATCTGCAACACGACAAGGGAAACACAAGTGTCAACATAAATCAGTTCTAGACACATCACTGCTCAACCAGAGGAAACAGCCTGGACTCCACATGAGGTCTATTTTAACACATAATATGTGTTCATTTTAAATGAGTACTGTTTGTTGTTGTGTCATAAGATTCAATCAACCCATCTATAATCCAATCCCACCCTTCCTTGCACAACAGCACATGGTGACAAAGTTAATGGTGACAAAGTCAAAGTAAATTAATAACAGATGAGGTAGGAAATGAGTGGATAAACTGCTATTTTAACGTTTTTAACATTCAAGTTCTTAAAAGTAAAGCAGTTCTATGTTAGGCCAAAGCTGTTATTGCTGCAAAATAATGTGAGTAAAACACTCACTTTAAATTGTTCAGATTCAGTTGCTTATGAAAAGCTCCAATATCAGGAGGTTGTCAAGTAAATTTCTTATTATATATTTAGTTTATTGTTTGACTTTATTTGTTATATTGTCTCCGAGTGCTGAGCTGCACAAGGAAGGAAATTCACAGAGAAGACTCCGTCTCTAAATAAAAAATCTAATAAATGTCTGTTGCCCCTGAGTGATGATGTATGCTGTATGTTTTTCTGTGCCCTTGGCGTTGAGCTCCAAACGCCCACCCACCCCTCTTCCGCCGCCGCTCCTAGTATCAGTAATCACCACCACTCCCTTGGCAGCCTTTCAGTGTTGCCATCACTCAGGGCTTTAGGCAGATTACTAGTGATTCAGGCCCATTACAATCCATTACTGCACTCAGGAGAGTGCTGCAACAGAGAGGTGTGCTACGGCAGCAGATTATTACGGGCTTTAATCGATCCAAATTTGCACAGCTCTAAGCAACATCGGTGCTCACCTCGGGGACTGACCAAAAATACTGAGAACCACAGAACTTACAGTACGTCTGGCTTTGTATGCAACACAAGCACTTCAGAACAGCTGGTAGATCTGGAGAGGGTTTTTGAAAAAATGGTGCGTTTGGCCTGAACCTTACAGTGAGCAGAGACATGACGAGGACCTCACCTCTGTCAAAATTATACTGCTGAGAGATGATCTCTCCCCAGTACTTGGCGCACTCAGCGGACAGTTTCTTGGGCTTGTCCAGGCGGCGGATGGCCAGGGCCTGAATGTGTTTCTGAAAGGCTTCATCGTTCATCTCCTCCACAGCCTTCTCCATGGTGCAGAGGAAAGCCTCCACGCGGCTCTCTAGGTAGTGGGGCGCTTTCTCCGACTGGATGATAAAGCGCAGCCCTTGAACGCCGTTCGCCCGGCGGGGCCCACTGAACACAATGTATCCTGTGGGGGTGGAGACAGGGAAGATATGTAAAAGCTCAGCAGGAAGACGATTTGGTTTGTGCAGAGAAAACTGCTCAAAGGTTGTTTTGTTCCAAACTATGGATTTCACATCCACTAACCTTATACGTGTTTAGATTAAAGCATTTTACAGGAAGGATTTTGAGAAGTGTGGTCCTCACTTATTTCTTACCAGCTTCTTTCTATTTATCTTATAATCACATTAGGTCTGCGACTTTTATTATAGAACAGCTGCCAAGGAAATGTGGTTCTGAGCCACAATCCACTCGCTCCTAAAATTTTTAACACCATCAGCAGCACTTTAGAAACTTCACTTACAGTCCCTGTTCAATGTAGAGCTGTATCTGCTTTCTAAATGCAGATTAAAATCATCTTCTAAGAAAAATGCCCAAATTCACTTAGTCACAGCAGTTTTTCTTGTATCTGCGCGACTTGAAAGGTAGGTTGCAAATTGCTATAAACGAAATGTTGGACATGATATTTCTGGCTCACCCAGCTGTTCTTTGGTTCTCAGTGTGTTGAAGCAGGGCTCGGAGATGATCTGACAGAACAGCTCCAGCTGCATGTTGTCGTGGGTCGACTGCATGTCCGTCTGGTAGTAAATCTCAATGCCACAATTGTTGTGCACCTCGTTCCTCTGCTGATAAACGTACCAGCCACCTGAGAGGAACAGAAGAAAGGGTGTCGTCTCTTTCTGTATCATCAATCATAAAATGCAAACACATTCACTTAGAAATGAATTACTGAAGCAGCCCTGAGCTGGGCACCAAACATTCACAAAGCATAGAAAGAAAAAAAAACAGCACATCCAAACTTGATGAACACTGGGTGCTGGACAGAAGTTACGAAAATCACAAGACAAGAATGTCCGCACACCAGTTGATGCTGAAGGTAACGTTTCGGGCACAGGCACCATCTAATCTGACTCAGTAACATGACCTGTCAGGTGACCTTTCAGTGCCGGTATATGTGCGGTGTCTCTGTCAGAAGAAAGGCCAGTGCCCCCTTTCCTGGGAGGTAAAATTTGTTCATGGGAGCATTAACTGTTGTGCTGATATTCTCATCTTATGAAAAACACAGCTCACTTTTTAATAATTGTCTCAAGACTAAAGAAAGTAACACAACTGAAAGAGTATCCATGCATTTTTTATGTCTATGTGTATTTGACAGTCACTGAGGTAGTTAAGAAAGGTTTAAAGTCATTTAAATCTAAATGCTTTCATAATTTAAAAAACCCTCCCCTCTCTTGTGCCGCTCAGTTTAACATAAACCAGATAATGGAGGAGGTAATGGAAGACAGAATAAGATAACATAAGCACTTTAATTTCTTTCTGCTTTGTGTGTGTAGATTTAATTTAGATTATAAAGCCTGTAAATGTTCAAAGAACTCTTTCAAACATGACTGCACCCTGGTGAGATATGTTGACAACTACACTTAGCATGTAATGCAGTCAGTGAGCTCAAGTAGAAACCAAAATCCACAGTGATCCATCATCTGAGATAAGAATGCAAATGTATTTCACCAGCTCAGATACACACATCGACATGATCCATTCCCCTTTGCAAAATCGAGTGTGTCGAAAATAACTAAATCATTAAGTCTGAGTAAAATACCTTGCACAAGTGATGAGCTGTTTCTGTTGTAGATACACAGCCAGCCATGCCTGGGCCCTTTGCTTGAGGCACTGATTGAGTGTAAAACAGTAAAGGTTCAGACGGAGGACAGTGGTGACACTCTCCAGAAAGGCGGAGATGTTCTGCTGAATACTAACATTGTGCTTTTTTTTGCTGAGTGGCTCCAAATTGGCCTCCTCCAGCCTTTTATCTGTACTTGAAATATGCTTGCTGAGGAGCCATCCATTCATCCATGGGGAAAACCAGCTTCTATTACGCTCTGCTTCAGTTTGTTTGAGTCCAGTGTGATCAAGCTCACTTTGAATGAAAGAGAAGTTAAGGCTGGGTAATGCAGGTAGCTTTATGCACATGCTGACTGAGCACTGCGGCTCTCCACTCAGGAAGCGTTGTGTGTGCACAGACTTTAAAATCTCCCCTTGCATTCTTCTACAAACTTCGTACTTAAGTTCCCTTAGAAAACATAAGGAATAGATGACAACTTTGGTTAATCAAAGCACAATAGCAAAGTGGCACGCTGTCAGTGTGGCATAAACAATAACAGTGAGACACTACTGTAACAATAAGAGGTAAAACTGCATATTTCCTTATAAGATGGCAAACTGTAGCACGAACTGTGTCAAGTACCCAATCATTCATTTTCTGACCATTTAAAAAGATATGCCAGGTTGTTGAGTCTTTGCTACGGTAAAGGAAGACTTTAAGAACATAAATGGTTTAGTAAATTATTTTCTAGAGTTGAACCCAGGCCACTCAGGGGTGTGTCGCGGAACGTCTTGGTTTTCGTTTCAGCGCCCGTGTTATCGGGTTAAATCAGCCACACTGTCTGCTCCTATTTTCTCTGTGTATCGCGCATGGTTCACAGAAACAGACAGTGAAAATGATCTTTTACTGAAGTCTGTCGAATATGTCACGGTTTTATACTGTTAGTCATTGGATTAAAAAGTCAAATGATTAATTTAAGATCACGTTGTGCTCTCACAGAGATCCCTGTATAAACGCCTACAGGTTTATTTGAACTTTCTGCTCCAGAGCTTTCAGCTCTGAGAGTAATGTGTTTTTTGGACAACCAGCCAGTCAGTCATTTCTTAAGCCAATTTTGTGTTTACATCGTTTTACGTCCTTCTCTTGTACCCCTGCTCTGTGTCTGACTGGCAGCCTGGAGCCAAACCTGGAAAATCCCTCGGTGAAACACAGGATGTCTCCGGGTGGCCCTGCATGGCTCTGGTTTTCCTCTCCACATCACTCAAGTTTCCTAATGTAATCAGACAGGCTGCACAGGTGCTTGGCTTTGCATGACTGCGGTCATCTCTGTACTGCGGAGAGGAGGCTGTGTACGTACTTTGTCCAATGACGGCATTGAATTTAATCAAGTCTTAACAAACACAAGAAGGCGTCACTGATGACGAGTGCAGGGGCACTGGGTAAGAACCCTTCTGCGTAGTCACCATGGAGACAGGCACGACTGGCCACTGATGAATAAGAGTGGTGTGTGGAGCGTGGAGGAGTACCTACCGTCTGGAACCTGCAACTCTCTGTAGCGAATCAGTTGGCTCGGGAGGAGGGGCTTCGTGTGAGCATGCTCAATGAGCTTGTCCTCCAACATTTGCATCATGCCAAGAGCAGACTGGGGAGATAGAAAATACACTTTAGCCCACAAAAACTTAAACAGTATTTTCAAGATAAATCGTACAAAAAAAGTTATACAATTTAATTACTGTGCACAGTTTCCCTTAAGCTGGCTCCTATTTTAATTAGATTTCCTATGTACATTATCCTTAATTGCTTCCAGCATTCACTGACAGGTTGCATTAATCTCTGAGCTCTACATGACCAGAATTAAGTTTGCTTGACATCGAACCTTTCCCCCTTGTAAAGCAAATTGATGGCACATGTGGGCATTACACTGCGCTCAACCAACACCTAATGTTCAGTGAGGTTAGATTGATATTCACTGGATATGTTCCCCCTTCATTAACTTTCTAAGCAGATGGTTTGTTTCATTAGCAGGAATTGTGATCCATCGTCTACTGAGGCTTCTACAGGTACCATAACACAAAGGCAGTGAATGTAATTATATTTGCTGTGCTCAGAGCATGAAACAAATCTCTTTGAATGAGACCACAGCATTGTATGTTTCTAAAAACAAGATACTGCTTAGTTGGGTTAATCCCAGACCTCAGTGTGGACACTCAAAAGTATTCAACTTTTTGGCACAGCAAGTTATGGGGCTTTTCCTGAGCAAAACCAAAAAGCACCTGTGGCTCAGAGCTGTTTTTCACGTGTTTGAGGCCAATTTTCCTACAGAACTACTTCAGCCGAGTCATATTTTGTAAACAGCTCTGAACTCTTTCCACAGCATCTTAAATGACTTCAGGTCTGAGTTCTGACTGGACTGAAAAAATTATAAAAATACATTGTCATGCTGCTTCAACGAACTTCTGAGCTTTAGATAGAAAAACAGACCGAAAAGGTGAGATCAAATTCAAGTTCCCTCAGCTGCCGCTAAAAAGGTAACTCCAGACAAACCTCCTTGGTGATGTTGCCATGGAGAAGGGTTTCAATATGTAACCGTGACAAGAGCTGAGGTATGAAGGCCTTGAGGCGTGGGAGCGTTACATCTGGAAAACAGATCACACACACAACAGCAATTAATCAAAGAGCGATTTCACAAGCTGCTATAAACACTGAATCAGTAAATAAAAAGGTGAATAAATGCTGTGTGGCAATTTCACTTTACAGCATCTCTGTCACAGACAAACAGGGTCACGTGATAGATTATCATGCAAACACACCCAAACACACACCCAAAGCATTTAGTTACACATGCACTAAAATCCAGTCCGTCTCAATGTGGGCTGGTCCAATCTGAATTCAAGCAATGTCTGACCTACATTCACAAGGATGAGCTACAACATGGATACACACACACACTCGATTTATAGAATTTATTGTTTGTCCATAGCAGCACCAACACACAAAAGCAAGAGTTTCAAAGATCCCGGACAGAGGACATGTGAGTGTGGGGACACTGACAAGAGAACAAGCTGTGGTAATTGGAGGCCATGTTGCCGGGCCTTCAGGCCTTGACCCTGCAGGTTAATAGAGTCCCGTGTGAATCCAGGGATAGGGTGTGTAAGTTCTGTTGTAAAAACATAACAATCCTCCCTTCAGGTTTCACACTGGCACTGCAAAGAGGAAGGACTGCAGCCAGGGAGGCATCTGCTGGAGATCAGCCTCAGCATTCAAATGAGGATTCAAAAGGAGGAGGAGTGAAAGACTGTACACCTAACACCTCAAACTTTATCCTCACTCCTTCTTACCTCTTACTACCTATTCACTAATAAACTCATTCTACTAACCAGCTATATAGGCCAATCTTCATTTGTTCAGTTCAATCCTCACTAAAGGGATTAACTATGCGAATTTCAGTTTGGCCCATAGTAGAAAAGGTGCTAATGAGCACAAAGTGAAAAATGAGATAGAAGGAATAAGGACTGGGACTTAAAGACGGAAGTAAAGAGAGAAAGAGAGAGATTAAGAACAGTGTCTCACCATCCAGAGCCTCTCTGAGCTCATCTTTGGTCCAAGCAACCTCAGTCATTAGTAGGCGGAGGTAGTACATGGCGTGCTGGTGAGGCTGCTCGGCTCTGAAGTTATTCAAAGACCGCATGTACTGCAGGGAGAGAGAGAGAGGTCAAGTCATTTTAACATCAGGGACTGAAAGAGTCAAAAGTACTTCTAATGCTACATCACTGCTCTTGTGTTGGAAGGAAAAATAAAGATTCAAAAGATGTTCAGTCAACTGTTGAAAGAGATTTTTCCCTCAACCGCGAGTCATCAAAAACTTGTATGATGATGATGGTGCTGCAGTCAGACCTTACCGCTTCTTTGATGATGTCAAAGCGCCTCTCGTCTATCTCGAAGGTGGCCATTTTCTCAATGATCTTCTTCAGCAGGATGTGCTGTTTGTCACTGTAACCTTTAACAGACAGCTGCAGCAGACATTGACAGAGGACACACGGCACGTTATCAAACAAACAGAGGTAAGATGATGCTAGATAAGGTGATCAGTGTGGGACAGAACAAACTGGAGCTTTATTTGTTTATTTAAAGTTTTGCGGGATCCATTTATAATGTGTGGGTAAGTGCTATGATTTCTGGCAGAAAAAAATGATTGTCGAGAAAATCCCATCTCTCCCCAGCTTTCAATGAGTCAACTTCACCAATAAAGCACCAGTACGGTTAATAAATGCCGACATTCCACTTCAATGAGTGGAAGTCTTTAACATACTTATTGTATATTATGGCGTGTTTGTGCATTAACAACCATAAAATGTCACAGAATGATTCAATATCTGTATAAGAAGATTGATTTATATTAGGAAGGATCACTGTCATCTCTCAGGAAGACAGAACATGCCAAAGTAGTAGATGATGTTTTCCTATGGAAATGTATATCTTAACAATTTAGAACAGTGAAGGTTATTTAAAGCCTCCACTTTGCAATGTAATTCAAACCTTATGGCCCTTCCATGATTCAGCAAAAACCTGCAGCTACATGGCAATGCTCCCTCTCACACTCATCCCATTCCTCGCTTCTGCGTCGCTAAATCCCCGAGGTGACACCTGTTAAAAGTAATCTCTCCTAACATCATTAACCTTGAAGAGAGGTCAGCCAGCTACACCGATACTGCTGACTCAAATCAGCCACACACAATCACACAGCTACAGTGTGTTGAAGAACAGTGCGGAAGGGCACAACACAATCAGAGAATTTACTGGGAGAAGTAGCTAAAAAAAAATGCAGGTTACTGGGTCATATAACAAAAGGGTGCAGAGTGTTAGTTAGTAGTTAGGAAAAACAAAAGCACCACCACTGCAAATCAGTCATTCGTGAGTAGATTGCTACTTTTCTATGCAACACTAAATCCCTGACACACAGGCACAAAGTTGTACTCGTAAACTTACATAAGCATCGCTGCTAACTATGTCCACCGAACCTCCTGGATACAGATTCACTTCCATCGTCTTTTCTGCACTTGCATCAGCAGAAATGTTACTGAAAATATCTGCATCATGACTTTATTCTTTGTGTCCTGAACACATTACCCTGAACGAATTTCGGAAGTGAATCTGTAATATCAGCTGAACCCACAAGAGTTCAGTGTATACTGACAGTCTGTATAAAATGTTTATTATATTTAAGGCTATAAAATAAAAAGCCAGTACTTCAAATAATCTCAAAATTTAATTAATTTTATAAAGGCTCGTGTTAGAAATGAAAGTCTTCTGGCAATTAATTTGAGTTGTCAAGGTAATAACAAATATATTAAATCCCTTTGGGTGAATGCAAATGTAAGAGCCTATGACATTTCCAGAGGGTTGCATTACTACAGTAAAATAATAAGTTGGAGAGAACACAGCAGCAAGCACAGATTCCAGTAAATCTCTCAGGTTGCACAAACGACACAGCACTTCACATGTTCCAATAGAGCGCAGACCACCAAGCCAGTTCCACTCTGTAGCAGCCGCAGAACGAACCATTCACTGGTGACCCACTTCCCTCCAAAATTCGAACAGCTTACTTACGAGGATGGCATTCATCCCTGAGGCTACGCCATACACCAGCCCGGCCAGGCGGGCTGCATATGTATACTCTTTTAAATCATCCTTCAGTAACCTGAGTAACAAGTAGGTCATGTTGCAGTGCAGGGGATCTGTGTATAGGTAGCGACTAATGGGAGGGAAAAAAGAACAGATAAAATGTTGGGAATGAGGGGTTGCCAACCAGAGGAAAAAAATAAAACAACAAGTATAAGAAGAATGATAAGAGTATGTATATGCAGCCTTGTGACCAGCTGTCTGTCCTGACAGGCACAAACTCCTCTAGAGATGACTCGCACACCCAATTACAAAATAAATCACCATATTTAAATACTGCCTGGTGTTAACTGCAAGTATGCAATTACCTCTAATAACCCGAAGATGTGAGAGAATAAACACCTCCTCAGTTGTCGAGGGTTTCATGGAACATGTGTGAGATGGGAATAATGAGGAATGAAAAACAAGATGCAGACTGAACAGAGTCTTCATTGAGACCAACCAGGTCTAGGTCAGAAGGTTTTGTAAATTATTTGCAATTTTCCTAAGCTACATAGGTGAGAGTTACCACGTCTCATGTCTCAAATTGACAATGACTTTGATAATACGAGTAAGTGGTTTTCTGAAACTGTATTTCCATTCATCTGTGAAGAAAAACCTTCCAATCTGACCAGGTAAATGGCTTCAAATGACCTGTGGCCTGGCTGAGCCACAGCAGCTCAGTCTGAGGTGATGAGAGTAGGGAACGTAAGGTCTGGGATGCGGTGTGTGGGCACTGGGAAGGCCTTTCTGAATACTTACATACATCCCATAGACGGTATTTTGGAGGTCATAGTTCAAACCAGCTAGCTCGGCTGCATATGCATACTCGTTGAGGGAGTCCTTGAGGAGCTCCAGGTATAAATATGCCATGTTACAATGCAATGGGTCCACATATGCAAACGGGCTGTAGAGGAAACGGCAGTGGTTAAACAAAGCACAGAAACATAGAGATACTAGTCTCTTCATTCTCTCATGGTAAGAGCTGGAGATAACACAAATACAGTACACGAGTTTTCAAATGAACAAACAATTAGCTGCAGTTATTTAGGGTGTAATGCTACAGTATGTTAGTACAGTTTGCACAATGCTTTGAAGATTCAGTTTGGCAGCTAATTACAGATATGGTGTAAACAGACAGGTATAAACCCAACAATTACAGTCTAATGGATTAATACTGTGTAACTAGAGTCCCACCCAGAAGGGTTTGGCAGAATTTCAGTTGTAATCATTTGCTGAAATACAGACATATGAACAGTGGAGGGAACCTCAGAAGTAAGATTGTGTTAAGAAGCTCCAAGTTAATTATATGAAAATTTAACATTTGGTGCAAAACTATTCATCTTTTAGAGGGAAATCCTGTAGTGATATTAGCATTTATACCTGCATTAACTAAGTGTAACTGAGTAACTTTGAGATTGTCTGAATATTTGCTTTACTCCTACTTTCCTGTTCCTGTCTTGATCTAAGAGGCTGGCTCTTTGCAGATGTGGTCTTATTTAATATGCTACTGTAGTTATAAAGTTCAACTGCTGATAATATAAAACCAACACTTTCTTCAGCTCCTTTAAAGCAATCAAATTTTTTTTCTATTTGTGAGACTTTTTAACCCAAGGACCTACACACGTGTTGATAGTTTTGTGAACATTGAGGGTTTTTTTTCATTACTTAAAAAGGTTGGAAGATGTTTAGTATTACCAAACTAAACATGATTTGCATTTACATAGGACTTGGTGCCAGGTGAGTTACACAGGTTCATAGTTATTGACTCACCTGAAGAACTCAAAGTTCAGACAAGCCTTGGGTAGGAAGAATTTGTCATCCTGTTTGAACCACACCTTGCTCATGGCAGTGTCCTGAAAGAAACACCACACGCAGGCAGTTATCATTTTTAGATTCATTTAACATTCACTCTGTAAAAAGATAATCATTTGCACGGGGGTCCATGGAGATGCCAGCAAAAGCTCACTTCAGCTAATCATCACAAATCAGACTGTGGACATCATGTTACTTTGATATTAACAGATTACAAATATGGTGTGAGTAATAATAGAAAAGACAGCAGCTCTTATCTTGTCTTTCTTTAAAAAATGGAATACGTGTGCTGTTCTTCAAGTAAAACTATTGAAAACAACAGTTTTACTTGATCACAGAGCAAAAATATTATTACCATATGAAAGTGTAAGAGATTTGTAACTATATCAGTGCAGCAGAGACTTTGTCTTAAGGTAATGAAAGTGACAATACTTTGATGAGAGCAGCTTTGAAAAATCTTGCCTTGATTAAAGTGGGTACTGATGGAGAGTCTTTCTCAAGAGGGTAGATCTCGAAGTTGGTTGGGATGAACTCATTTTTCATCGGTAATTTGAACTTGCCGTTGAGGTCTGCATTTTCCCATTTCTGGAAGACAGGAAAACATTGAGCAAGCAGCGTCTCCCAGGACTTAGCCTGCAGTCATACACCCACACCAAAATCAGAAGAACAGACTCCCAGTATTGTCTCCACAATGACTTCATTGATCACCTTGATGGTCTCTTCAGTGATGGCCTCCTGTTTGTACTGTGTGCCATACCATTCTTCTGTCTTGTCTGTTTGACCTTCAAAAGACTTTGACACCACTGCAACCCTGGAAAATAAAAAAGAAAGGAAACCATGTCACATTTCATGATACAAACACATCTCTTACCGAGCCTATTTGATACTGTTTGTATGCCACTACTCCACAATATGAGATGGTGGTTTGCTATTAGTGTTCTATTTGAATCATGTTTGAGGAAGTGAAGATCCACTAACACACATTTGCCTGAAACTGACGAGCCATGTTTAGAATTCCTATATGTTCGACTGGAGCCCTCAGTGTGCTGCATTTGGAGTTTGTGCCTCACGGGTACCTAAAACATTTATACAATAAAAAATAGCAACAGTAGATAACTACTTATTAAACAAACTATGATGACTCAATGCAAGCGTGATGATGCAATCAAACTTGCTATAACTTAACTTCCAGCTGCCTGAGAGAAACTGGCACTGAAGGGAATCTAATGAATTTTAAGCAGCGCTGGTGAATCCCCAAGGTTAAACAGCCACTTCAGCAAAGGAAGAGACTGGCATGCAAAGTATCAGTGTCAGTCACTGAGTGCATGCAATCACCACCCCATGGTGAGCATTAAAGAATAGACTCATCACACACCTGCACTTCGCATGACATCCCATAAAATGATATACAGTTAAAGGTTACATCTATGAATACATTTTAATAGCTTGATATCGCAGCCAACAGCTACAGAAAAGGACGCCACTCTTCCTCTGTGTGGGTTGTGATCGGTGCAATGACTGTACACAAAGATGGGTGACGTGTCTGTACTTGCTCCCACCGACAAAAAATGAAGCCAAAATATATCTAACACAGGTGCAGCCATCTTGTGCTGGAGACATCATTGAGAGCTAGAATCTGCACAGTAATGATCAGGGAGTTGAGCTGTGGTGTTGATGTCCCACCAGTAAACCCACCCACTCATAGATAACATATTATAAAAGGTTAAATATTTCAATCAGGCCAAAGTGTCAACACTCTTCGGTTGAACATGCCTCAAACAAACAAAAACACATTTTATACTTATATATTGACAGAGAGTCCCTCAGTGGTTCTGAAAATGAGCAGAGACTGATGTTCTCACACTGACCTGACATGTTCTGGTCTCAGCTTATCCAGCACCATCTGGATCAGATCTGGTCTGAAATCCTCCAAAAGGTACTCTGCTGCTAGAACCTCTTCAAGGGGGTAGTACTGAAACACAGAGCCGACAGTTGATAGCACTGTATAGCTAGAGGTGAGGAGATAAATAGTACACAATTTGAGGCAACGACAGAGAAATCAATTCTTACTTTCTTTAAGGCTAAAATATTCCAATGATTCAACTGCCACTGGAGGTGAGAATCAACCTATCATTTTAGTTATAGGTTTTATTCAATTTTGCAACTGACTTGGTAAAAATAGGAAGTGAGCCTTGATGAGACAATCTGCAGAAACTGTGAAATAAAACAATTTAATAAAAGCTTAGACTAATTCTGACTGTGACTCTGCAAACTCTTCATTCTCTCGATGCAGTCAACATCAGGAGCACGCAGCCTAATGAGGACAGCAGGTACATACGCAATGAGCTGCATTGTGTTGCCATGGAAACAGCCTTTACAGATGGAGAGGGGACCTACATGTAGTAAACCAGCCACTTTGGAAGTGTATCCTCGGGGCCGCTCCTTGTCCTTGAACCTGAAGGCCACTTTGTTTAAATCCTACAGAGAAAGAGACAGATATGGAGGCTGAAACAGGCAAAGTCACGACAAAGATATATATGACAAATGTCTAACCAGATTCTACACAGAAAGAACTGCACAGAAAGATTTTACACTGCAGTATAAAAAAAATGATTCGATGCAGCTTCATTTGATATGGCATAGAGTGACACGGCAGAGAAGATGATGAATGTAACTGACAGGTTTGAATCAATCAATCTCAGCTGTCAGCGTCTCTGCTGCTTTATTAGTGTCTCCACTAACCAGAACTAAGTGGGTCAAGTTTGTCATGCCCCTCCACCTGAACTGTTGTTGCTGGGTAGAGAACATTCATTACCTTGCACTCATCAAACACCCACTCCTGAGGCCCCTCCGTACGCAGCTTCTGGACGTATTGGAACATGTGGAAGATGATGTCCTCAACGTGCACTGCATCAACACAGATTAATGTTCTTTACCAACGCATAACCGCATTAACAAATAATCACAACCATGTGCAAGAAAACAGTTACAAACATGTAGAGTCAGGTGTGTTACTTACAAAGGCCCTCTTCAGTCAAGTCCACATTGATGATAAAGAACATGAATCCTCTGGCACCTTCTTTTTGCCCTCCGACAAGTGTGTTCACCCAGCCTAAAAACCATAAATCAAATTGATCACAATTTGCATGATAATTACTTTTTAATTAATTCATGAGTAAATTATTTAAATCTCTTCATAAGGTTGATAGTATATTTTGAATAGCTAAAATTTCTCTGGATTCTGAATTTGAAAAGTCTGCTGGGTAATGACTTTATCTTAGGGTTTTTCTATTGGTTATAAAACTGGGAACTACACAAAGTAAAATTGTACATTTTCTCATCATTGTTTGTATTCCATTTTCTATTCTTCAGTTGAAAAAGAAAACTTTCAACCTATCACAATCCCTAAATGCTCCAAACATGTTTGTCACTATCTGGCGGCTTTACCTAACATATTACCTTTAGATTTTAGCTCAGACAACAAACTTCCAGGCCCTTCATGGCCAATCAGATGTCCAAGATAATGTCCAGGGTTAGACTTGTAGTACTTCTGTAGGTCCGGGATGGGGAAGGTCACATAAAGGTTCCGGATGTCTTTGATAGGTACCACATTGTAGAATTGCTATGACAGAACACAAAGAACATTAAATAAAGTTGCTTGGGAAATTACATCATAGCTTCTTTGGTATAAAGTTGAATAAATCCTGGGGGGATAAGTTAAGCAACTCACCCTGAGGTGTTCTTCCTGGAAGGGATGCTCGGGGAATTCTGGCACAGGTACGTTCTTGTTTTCCACTTCTCCAAACAGCTTCACCACCATGGAGGTCAAATCATCTAATGATTCTGTAGGTAACCAAGAAGGACAAAAACTTTAAATTTCTCATTTATCTCAGATTAAGTTAAAATACAATAAGTAGGTTATATGAGTGCAAAGATGATCCAGTTTAGCAGAAGATTTGACTTTGAATGCGCTCGTCTACTTAAATAAAAATGTTCTAAAGCTGTTTCATGATTATTAAATCATTTCCAGGTTGCTCACATCAGTTTCACTGCAATCATTTATTTTTAACAATAAATGATGCACAGAAGCTGATAAGAAAAATAAAATTGATGATATGGATTGATGCATCCTTACATAGGCTGATCATATTTAATGATGTAATTAGAAAGCTATTGAAACCATATTTGTGAAACATTTCAGCTGTTAACTTTTCTTTTAGGCTATGTTACATCAGTAGTGTTTGTAAATGTCTTAACAGGAAGAGGGTGTTCTACCACAAAGGAAGCAGAGGTTTTCACAATGATAAGGGATTACTACAAGTAAAACGTGTGAAAGGGTAGAGGGAGGAGAGAGGAGAAAATAAATATATCATCCCACAATGTTCAGCAAAGCTGAACAGGCGGTAAAGATGCAGTATGACAAGCTGTAGGGTATAGAGCATATGGACAAACCTTTAAGAAATTATACAACCAGAATTAGGTAGAAGCTTCTTTGTCCTAACTATTGTCTCAATTGTTTTTGGTAATGATACCAAGAATAAACAACCAAAATGGCTTCAAGAGTTTTAAACTTTTAATTTAAAAAAATATAAAATTCCATGGTTCTCGCCTAACACACCAAGTCGTAAGTGACATGTATTGTTTGTTTCCCTTTGCTGTCTCGAGTGCTGTTAAAGCCAAGTGATGTTTTTGCTAAACTTAAATGTTACTTATGAGTCATGAACTCTTACCTCTCCCTAACACACACAATCCCATGAGGTTAGAGGAGTAATACGTGGAGTGAAACTGCAGGAGCTCCTGACGGATGTCGATCCCTTCTTTAGATGGTCTGGTCTCAAGGGTCAACTTGTTACCTGTAGGAGAAATAACGGATATATCAAAGTGTGAGTATATGTTTTGTTTTGATTTTTACATGCCACTACTTCATGACAAAGAACAAATGTAATAATCAATCTTTAAAACTTTGCAACTGCATTATTCTTCAATTACAAATTTTGTTTAAATGAATAGATTTAAAAAATATCAGCAGTGCCTAATGACAGTTCCTTAAACAGTGCATTATAAAGAATGGACAGGTGACGGTCACGGAAAAGGGTGACATAATGACTGCACCTCCTTTTGGAACAAGAATACAACCAGATTTTGTGGATTGCTGCATTACAAACATGCGAGTGGTTCGGGCAGAGAACCTGAAAGGCTGAGGAATTTATTTTATGACTTATTTTCACTTTATGGTTTCAAAGTGAAAATGGTCTTTAAAGTACATGAACAAGCTGCTTGTCTGCAGAAAGCCAAGTGCCATTGGTTGAAACTTTTTGAGACAATGAATAGGAATCAATCTGGAGAAGATTATGTTAGTCAGTTAGGAGTGCCTGTCTGATTCCTCCTCTATTTTCAACTGGAATAAAGATGATATAATTTAAGACTGCCATCAGGTGGCTATTTTGAGCATGGAACTACTCTGTGCAAATGCTACTCTAATCCGGCAATTCAGTTGTATATAGTTAGCTCCCTTCATGATACGAGAAGCTTTCCTGCAACAGTTCTATGTCAACTGAAAATGTCACTGACCAATATATTTATTGCCCATATAGCTTTAGAAAATCATGTCCTTGTTTTTTGCATATTCAAATAAAGTCTGATGCAGTTCTTTGTCACGCAAGACAATCTTTAACCGTTTAGCCTGTGTACCTGTACCCCCTCAGAATCTGTTACGTGTGAGAGTGACCTTCGTGTGTGCAAGAGCACACCCATTACCACCATAGATTAAAGAATTTGGTGGGAAATGCTGGGTAATATGAGGTATTAATAGGACCATATACACATACATATACATATATATATTCAAATATTACACCGCTTTAGTATTTTATTAGTGTTTAAATACTCTGTTCTCAATTGTGTTTGGTGTGTTGCCACAGCGTGAGACTAACACAGGTGGACATGATGACTTACTATCACGTAATAGTGATTAATGTAACGAGCAATGGTGGTAACGGAGTTTCTACCTGTTCCAAATTTACTGAACGGGTGGTTAGGGTTGCCAGTGGCCTTCTCCAGCTGAAACAGCCTCCAGGCATCATTCATTAGGTTCTTCTCGTGCTCTGAGTCCACAGCATTCACCTCTCTGTCCTTACAGCTCTCATCAAACAGTGGACACAGGAAGAACTGGGCAAACCTACACAGATTAAAAATGACAACTAATTCAACATAACACATTACAATATGTAGAATCACCATTTACATTTGCAATGAAAGAGCCAGGGCTTTGTAACTTTCAACAATAAAAGATGTGCACTTTGTAACCTAATGCTAGTCAGGGATAAATGAAGGTCATCTGTGTATACATATGTGTGTATCGTGCACAGTACAATTTTAAGAAACAGAAAAAGATGTAGTCTGTAATGGGGGGAAAAAAACATTTGCATAAACATCAAGTGTGAGCAACTGCCATGTAAATTATAAGTGATACGAACACAGACAATTTGAATGTTTTTAAAGCCACACCACAGATCAGTTGTTGCTGTAGATTTAAGCAACAGATGGCATATTGCCCGGACTAAAATCCTTGTTGGATTGAACGAAAATGTACCCGTCACAGCTGAGTGCTTAAATCTGTTAAGAATCCTCATAACAATCACATCATGAATGTTGTTCTGAAACGTGAACTATACTTTAGAGGTGTTTGCATTTAGTATTGATATTTGTATTGGGTTGGGGTTGCATCCTCAAAAACTCTTAAGAACATAACATAACATGATGGGTCTAAAAATCCCATTGCCTTTTTATTTTAAAGTATTAAATGTCTAGAGTCACTGTCATTATTATAATAATAATAATAAGTATGGTTAAAATAATTCAAACAGTAGGTGACACAAATTATTCTTTCAGACATATTGCTCTTCTTTTTTCAAAGAGGGACAATCATCAATATTTCAGCACACTCTGTACTGTTCTTTCCCACCACACTAGCATCCAGATTGCCTTCGCAATTCACTGGCACAGAGGAACAATTAGTCTGTGCTACAGACACAGGTGCTTGCTAGACTATAATTAATTTATAAGCAGGTAAGCTTATCCCTATAGGTTCAACTCTGACACCACCTGACTGTCCTCTCACCACAGCTGACACGTGAGCAGAGCCCCCCAGCAAGGCCGGGGACATCAGTCTCACCCTGTGCCTGAGGTTTCTAGTTTGAGTGGGGTAGGAACTAGTGCTGATGGTTACAAAATTGAGCATAATGAAACTGGGTCTGGTAACCAAAGACGGACACACAATGACCTGGCAACACTCTTGAATTATCACCTGGGCTCCCATGGGAAGAATCGTATACTGATACAACCACTTAGACCGGGTGTGTGGGACATACTGCATCAGAGCCAAATACAAAAAAAAAAGGAACCCAGACACATAAAAAAAACTCTTGGGTCAGGGTGAACTGAACGCACATGTAGCACAGGTCAAACTTTTCTGGCAGAAAGGCAAGCTAACCAAATAGTTTTGTTGCCTAACCCAAAACCAGTTTCGTGGAAATCCTTTCAGTAGTTTTTGTGTAATCTTGCTTACAAACATACAAACCAAGAGCAAACACACAGGGCTGAAAACATAACTGTCTTGGCAGAGGTAAAAATGAGTTTTGTAAGACTTTGAGTAGAGTGGACAGAGTTGATAAAACCAGACAAAGTAAAACTTGTCAAAAGTACAAGTTATTGAAAAAAAAAAAAAGGTCTGAAAGAATCCACAAAAGATTCATAGTTTCTCTCTCTAGTCTCATCACCACTATCATCAGAAATCAAACCCCTCGTAAAAGGGCAGTTCCAGTCATCTCATCAGAGAGGTAAGTGCGATGTAAGTTCAATTATTTAGTATAGACCTCGGAGGATGTTATAAAAATTGAAATGGCCCTTGACAGGTTTCCCAAACTGATGTCATGTACTTTAATTGAACAAAGCTCTCCTCTATGCAAGTGCAGTGAGACTGATCAGTTGTCTAGAAGTTACTTTCAGGTTTGCTAATTAAAGGCTTACATTTACGGGAAAAAATCTATCCCATTAAAATAACAACAGGAATGTACCTATCTAGTGCGCCTTGCAGGTGCTCATGGGACACATCAAAGTAATAGTTGGTATGCTCTCCACTGGTAAAGGCATTGGAGCTGCCTGCATGCTCGCTGAGGAACTGGCTGTACTCATTCTCCTTGGGATACTTCTCTGTTCCCAGGAACAGCATGTGCTCACAGAAGTGTGCCAGGCCCGAGATATTCCCTGGGTCCGATAATGAACCTGTGAATTCAAGAGAAATGGTCACAAAAATGTTTTTATCAAATCAATCTATTTGCTCATTAATGTTAACAGATACGTGTTAGAGATTGACGAGTTGGTCAGCCAGAGTGGGGAAGAAAGCAAAGAGCAGAAAAAGATTCAGGGTGTACAACAATAGTTGTTATAAGTGTCATTTCAGCACTCTTTTAATTCTTAAACATGACATTTAAATAATTAAGTGTATGTAAATTACTACTCTGAAACATGTACTAGTCAAAATACCTGGCATACTCTGGCCCCATTATCAGTACCTATTCAACACATTTTTAAGTGTTACGAATTGAATCATCACTTCCTCCTTTCAACCTACTATGGCTTAATCTGAGGAGAGTTGCATGTTAAATAATAACATAGCTTTCGCAAGTTAATTGTTTTAACTCTAAATGAGACACCGGGTAGGTAGAGTGGTAATTTGTTTACATGGTCATTCACAGCAACAGGAACAATGGGCAGCAGAGGTCAAAGTACAGAAAAGAATATGAGCAGCATTGGTGTTACTCTGTACATGTGATTATGGCAATCTGTAAGGTACATTTCTTTGAAGGAATTTTTATATAAAGTGGATGATCACAATAGCCTATGGGGCAAAATAGTCACATTGTATTCCACTTCTATGCCCTAAAACGGTGTAATACAAGTCCCCATGGGGACGAAAGCCACTGGCTGGCAAGACAATACCTCACCTATGTGGACATCCAAAGCAGCTGAGGATTTATCTGTGGTTGGGTCACTGATGAGCATGGCCTTCAGGCCATTGGTAAACTCCAGGGCCCTGTAAACCCGTTTGTCCTCTGGAGAGCGAATTATGTCTCTAACCACCCTCTGCACAGCCGGGTCAGGTCATTCTGAGTGGCAAGGATGACACCAGCCTGCTGTGGAGGAAACAGTCAAAAGATTAATGCAGATAGCCATGTTCCTGTTTTATGTCCTCACTGTGATCAAACCTAACATGATGGCCAAAGGAGATATTAGAGCTGAGGGGAAACTGCAGATGCAGCCTGCTTTGGGTCCAAATACTTACAAGTGACATCTGAGTATATTTCTGAAAACTTCAAGACAAATACTGTGTATCTTGTATATCAGTCAGTCAGCAGTTTACTAGGATCACCCAGCTAAAATGAATGCTGTTGGACACAGCACTGCTACTAAAAATCCTAACTTCATGAAGAATGTCCGTCTTCATGTCTGGAGACAGGGAAGTGCATTCACTTCATTCTTTTTAAACCATTCCTGAGTTGACTTTGCTGTTGTGCTCTGGACCATTTCCTTGTTGACTGATGCTCTGCCATTTTCTGATTGACGACAGGAGCCTTTGCTTTGAATATCTGTTGATACTGGCCTGCATTCATTCTTCCTAACACTTTATGCACAGCTCAAGTGCCAAATGAAGACAAACACCCCCCAAAACCTGAGTGAGCCTCCACTGGGTTTGACTTTGGAAATCAGAGCTTTCTCACCACATGTACCTGTGCAGTTCACAACCAAATAACTTCTTTGGTCTCATCAGACTACACAGTCTTGCCTCACATTATGGTCTTTGCAGTTGCGTGCCCTGAATTCTTCAAAAACATTTTATATCCCTCTCCAGCTTTGTGAAAAATAACCAATTTCATATTGAGGTTTTCTGACAGCTGCTTCCCTGATCCCATTGATTAAGTGGCTCTCAGCAGACTGCTCGAAACAAATCTGGTGCCACTCATCAAGCTTTATGTGCTGGCGATATCTTTTAAGGATCAGACACCTGATTTTACATATTAAAGATAAATCCTTGAGGTTTTATTAAAAAAAACTAATTTAATAAAAAACAAATTTAAGCTTTGAACTTCTTGCCATAAAAGATTAAGTTGGACTTGGACTCGTACTCATCTTAGGCTCTCCCATACAATTACTTTTACAGGAGACCATAGGACCTTATTATGTAAGACTACACTGAAGATGAATTGTGCAATAGAGTGTTCTGAAATCTAAAACAGTGTATGTGCTGAACTATCACAAACAGCTTCGTGAATAACCCAATACGGTTTAACAGCACAACAAACGAAACCCTCATTGAGTGGAGGTAGGATTTACCGTATTATAGAAGAGCAGAATTAAAGTGCATTAGTTTGAACTAGGTGTACCTAATAAAAAGTGTAGTGTTGGGGAGACACTACCTTCAGGTCAGAAGTGAGGTTTACGGCGACATGCAGGACACAGCGCAACAATGACACGCAGCCGGTAACATCACTGTGATGGATAATGCTGTTATTTAATGTTTGATCAGTCCATTGTTTAAATACAATACAATTAAGTCATTTATTTACAGCTGCAAATACGACGTGAGCAGCGGTTTCAGAAATACAGCTAACTAACCGTTTTATACCGTTTGTATATTTACTTAGAGGCACGACTCCCATGTAGAGCATACTATAGCCCGACAAGGTTTGAAGAACATATTCGCCAGAAATGCGTTCAATTCTCAATTCCCTGTTATAAAGTGAATTAAACGGACGCACATTGGTGCTTCTCATCGAGCACAGTGGAGATTAGCGGTGGTAGCTCGCTAGCCTAGACGACATTAATCCCACTCACAGGAGGGACACTAGCGTTAGCTTCATTTCTCAAAAAAGATAAAAGGGAAGATAACGTGCGTCGTGGTGTCAGCGGGATTGGCTTGTTTAGCTTGATGTTAACATACAAACACAGTCTGTTGTAAAGTAAACTATTACTCGTCCAGTTATATAGGTATACCGCACGCAAAAGCATTTTAGCTAACAAAGCTAACCAGTGATGCTAGCCGGTCAACAAACCGGCTTTAACAGCCTAAGTTGCTAACGTGAGCTCAGATGCTAGCTAACCAGCTGCGTGTCGTGGAAAATAATTCTGTTGTTTTTATCAAAGAGTTTCGGCCTTTGTCTGACAACACTCACCTAAAACCTTGATTGAGACAGAAACCGGTGCCTGCTGACTGGAGGTATCTCGAACACTGGGCTGTCCTGTTAATGCACTTAAACATACTTTACACCCATGGAAAACAAACCTGCGCTCCTACAACGCCATTTTAGAAAAGACCCAGCCAATCGAACGCGGAGCGGAACGTGATCCAACTATTGGTCCATTGATTCTCCGATAAATTAAGCGACTGATACGTACAATCACGACACAGTCAACTAATTATATTAACTATACACATACGGATATTTTAATTGACTGACATTTCGCAGATCGCTAAAGCCTTTTCTGAAAATCGCGTCGTGTCATTGATTCTGATATCGATTGTTTAGGCTGCGCGTGGATTATAATTTTACATTCAGTGCGTCAGATCCGGTCATAGCCTGGCTCCAATCCAACAGTGGAATAAATAAATAAATGAACAATCATCTGTAGAGATATGAAGTAATGAGTCGGACGAACACGTTTTTAAACTAATATTATTTATTTTGTTTTAATTGTCAAACGCTTATTTAGTTATTTTTATTGTGCTCTTAATGTTGTGATTTTGTAGTCTTGTGTTGTTTGTGAATTAATTGTAAAGCATCTGTTCGCTTTTTACTTTAATGGATCGATTCTGACATTTGTTTAAAAATAAGAGAAGGAGCTGTTTCTTCTTTGTTTTAAAGGCAACCAGATAAACAAAGATGTAAATTCTATGAACTGGTATAAATTATATGAATTAAAACTACCTTTTTTTAATTTATTTTTTTACTATGCCCGCTGTATCCGTTGTGAGTGTGCAGTGTCATCTTACAACCACTAGATGGCCACAAAGGCCTTTGTCTGTTAACAGCGTGTTTCTCTTCTTGCAGGTTTAACGTGCAACAGAAATGTTGTTGTTCTCTGAGACCACAACAGTGAGATCTGCTCATTGAGTAAGTTGGTAGTATGACTCCTTCAGGATTCTTCTGACTCCAGAGTGTGTTTTCAGACGCTGTTATCAGTCTCCTGTTTACTTTTAAAGGGGAACTGCTATCGAGAGTGCCTGTCTCTCTGCTCCTCCTCTTTAAACACACCAAACACGCAAGTTGTGTAAATCACTTTGAGCTGAGAAGAGAGACGGTCAGACCACCAGAGAGACCAGAGGTACAATGGAGAAATCAGCCGAGGGACCAACCAAGAAGAAAGTTGTAGCAGTGGTGGGAGGTGGTTTGGTAAGATGAAGATTAAAGTGAATTATCAAGCTGCAGATCTTGACTTTTGATTTCTTATGAAAGGGACAGTTCCTCTTAAATGGGAGGGGAAAGTGAGACTTATTGAATAGTTAGCAGATCATTATTTATGTGTGGCAGTGTAAAATTCACAGGATTGTTCACATTCCTCTTCACTCCTTCAGGTCGGAGCACTGAACGCCTGCTTCTTTGCCAAAAGAGGCTTTGAAGTGGAAGTCTTTGAAACCAGGGAAGGTAAAGCTCTCTTAGTAACTCACACATCACCCCTGTCTCACATCCACACAGCTTCATAACTAAAACATTCTTCTAAGACGTCTTGTGTGCTTTTGGTCAGATATCCGCCAAGCCAAAATTGTGAAGGGGAGAAGCATCAACCTGGCTTTGTCTCATAGAGGCCGACAAGCACTGAAACATGTTGGGATGGAGGAGAAGGTGAGCTCATTGAATAGTTAAGTGCGGTAAGGTAAAGTGCATATGACGTAAGAGGTTCTCTCAGATTGGTGTCATATAATTAGGTAGGTCATCCAATATTCCTGTTACATGTAAGTCCTCTCACACCCAACACTGATGTACTGAATCAGGGCAGACGGGTGGAAATCTGTTCACCCGGTTTTTCATCTTGCAATTCACAATTTTTCTTTTCCCTGTGGAATTTAAGGTCAGCAGTCTCTTTTTGTTGGTCCATATCTGCTGTACTGAGCATGTTATGCACGCCTGAGAACTCTGCATCAGACCCTCTTTCTTACACTTAAGTGGCTTTTCAGCCTGAGAAAACAAGGTTGTAAAGGTTTAGGAGTTTATATACTCTCAAAGATAGATACTGAGTACTGTCTTGACTGTCTTTGACACAATATCATTTCTTTACACTTATGATTTATCAAAATCCTTAAAAAAAGAGTCAATGCAAATTATGAAATTATACACAGTTATTTATTCTAAATGGTACTAAATGTCAATTTTGATCTTCTGTGGTTATCTGTTTTTCCTCAGATTATCTCACAAGGAATACCCATGCATGCAAGAATGATCCACTCACCGAGTGGGAAACAGTCCCCGATCCCTTATGGCACGAAAGGCCAGGTAAGCTGCTATTGGTGTAATGTAAGAAAACACATTTGATCAGATTTTTTAAAAGTTTCAGTTTTGTATTAAACACTATAATACCCAGATAGTCAGCAGTAAGAATGTGGTATAACAGTAAGACTGGTACATTGTCAGCATCTCCACTGTTTAATAATGTAAGAGATATTCTACTACATAATGTACTGTGTGGTTGTAAGGAAACATATTCTAATGATTGCATCACGTCGACTGAGTCACTCTGTAAATGAAATATTGACTATATACTTGACTTCATATGAAACAACAAGGGCATGTTTGTAAGCACACAGTAACAGACAGACAAAGTATGCATGAACACACAGGGATGTAAAATGTCTCAGAAATTCACAGAATGATGATCAGTGCAAGTTACAGCTTCGTCACAGTGACATTACAGTAAGAAGTCCAACTAAATTAAGGTTTGTCACATTAATAAATGTGTTTCTGTTATTTGTATGATTAGTTTATCTGCAAATACCTGTTTGTCATTAAACTGCCCCAGTTTCGTAGAGATTAGTCAAACAAGGATTTACATGATTAAATAGAGCAAAAATATACAAGACAAACTGTGAGAACTTGTGGATACAGTAAGGAGAGAGCATGCATCCAAGTGGCTTCCTGTTCTCATTTTAAATGAACAGTGTGACGATGAAGGACTCACAGAGCTGCACTTTAATTGATTGTTCTCCTTTCAGTACATCCTGTCAGTAGACCGAGCCAACTTGAACAAACAGCTGCTAACAGGTAAGAATATTAATAGCGATTTAGAATTCGGTCAAAATTGCCATTGGGTTATTGTGCAATATCACAGAATGTGTGGTGAAATAACCAAATTGAAGCCAAACTGGAAAAGAAGTTTAAATGATCTATTTTTCAAAAAACAAACAAACACGAAACTGACTCATGGTCCCTCCCAGGCACATACCGATGTATGTTAACCTGATGGCCATTTAACATGTCGGTCACATGTGGGAATAAGCACCTGAGCCACAATAAACAGGACTGTAAATGTTACAATGAGTATCACTGTATGCTGCTGCTGCTGCGGCCACAATTTGTTGGATAATGTCAAATGTTATAACATGTGTGAAGCACAAGAGGAGAAGAATCATAGGATGTGACTGAAATCATCAATTTCCTCAAAACACAATGGGATTAAAAAAAAAAGGTGTCCACAGCAGGTACTTTTTTCAGTTTCAGTTCTACAAAGGTTCACACGTCAGTGAGGATACATAAGTGTCCAAAGTGAGTGAGTGATGTAGTAGCTAAAAGAAGCTGACATTAGCTCTTGGCTCAACCAGACCAACTAAGACTGTAGCAGTTAACTGTCTTTGTGCACTGGCATTGGCAAAATTGCAATTTATTGCCTATAAATCCAACTTGTTGTTTGAAGAGGAGTAACTTTCATAAGTTACATCACTTAAAAGTGTTCCCTCTTTACAAACAGCATATCATACAGTAAATGAACACATGATCCCTGAGAGCCTCAATCAAGTGCTGTGTCTGAATTCTCAATTCATTCTTAATTCATGAGCTCTGCACTAAGCTCTAAGATAAAACACATAGCCCCCCCACCCCCACTTCTCCAAAACTATCTGTTGTCTAGTGAGCTGAGTCTAATCCTCTATAACCGATCGTTCCTGTGCGTTAGCCTCATGCCAGGCTACTAGGATGCAGTCGTCTTTTCAGGGTAAAGGGATTAAGGTTGGCCCAACACCATTGTTTCACATCTAAGCCAATTTAGTTGACATCTGCCGATACTAAAAGAGATTTTGCCTAATATTTAATGAAGTGCCTCTGTATATGCTTGGAGACAATGTGTGACAGCATGGGTCTGTCTTTAATTAGATTGTCTGAGTGTGCTGACAGAAAGGCTGATTGTAAAGCTGTCGCTCTTATCAAGGACAATCCAGCCTTGTGGAGTGAACACTGAGATAAAGAGATTATGTGTGACAGGCTGAACATCAGTTTCCCAAAACCAGGCACTCTGAGTTGTGCTCATCAGCATGTGTTCATTCCCCTTCAGTGGGGGGGCTGATTTAGCTGTTTGCTGACAGCCTGTGTCACAATGACATTTTATTAGAAATAGGAGGGTTAGGGTAAGTCTCCTATATATTTGTCCTGTCATATTAAACTTCTTGTGTTTATATAATTTGTGATATAAGCTCCTGTTGTAACATTTTACTTCCACAGAGGCCGAGACGTATCCAAACACAAAGCTGAACTTCGATCACAAACTGCAGGACTGGAGCGCTGAAACAGGGCTAATGACCTTTGTCAGGTAAATAGTCACCGAATGTGTGCACCCTTGCACTCGCAGCCCTGCACACACTCACAGACACACACACGTGTACATAATATGGAGGAGGGTAATCCAAGAGAATGATCCACTCATTTGGATTCTTTGTTTTAGCTTTATTGATCAGGTGTTCCTCCATGTAAACACACATGTTCTTGTATATTTTAACTGCAAGAGGCCCGGTTGCTGATAAAAAAAAAAAAACTTTGCCTTTGAAGCCTTGTGCGATCGTCCTTGAGGCGCACAATATACAACCCAATTACTGAAACACGTCCAGGTCTTTTTAGTCTTGGGAATTAGTAAATCAGTGTAGTGAATTATTAGCACAGTATGCAGGAGCACAAACTCCATTTCATTTTATTACCATGTTTTAATTGAATCCAGCCTTATCCAAAATGCGTAAAAATCCATTTGACCTGTATGATCATCAGTCACTTCAATTTATTTATTCATTTCTCATGCCCGGTGGTCCAAGCTCTACCTGCGTGGGTAAAAATGTGGTTCGGAATGAGTCACTGTGCTGTTTTCGATGCAGTGAACACTTTAATGCACTTTAATTTAATCAGGGTTTGTGTGAGTGTGCCTCAAATCCAAATGTCACCCCAGCGAAAACCTTACACATCGCGGACACATCCTTCCCCCTCCCCTGTAGTTGAAATATTTTTGATCTCCCTAGCTGGTGTAATTAAATGTTCGCGGAGATGCTGCCGCGATCATCAGCTTCTTTCCATAGTAACCAGGAAATGTTCTGAGATAGCCATCAGCATGAAATAGATGTCCATGACCTCCTTTCTCCCTCATCTGGGCTCAAATTGAACCTTATTGATTTAAATCTAATAACATTTTAATGAAGGCTGAGAATATCACAATTAATTTTGTGACACGTGCTATATTTAGGTTCAGAACTGTTGTACAGTGGTGGGCAGACACAGTGTGAAATCATTTTCAAATGATTCAGGCATGTGCACAGAAAGAAAGCATTGTATTTAAGAAGAAATTGTCAGATATACTTTATCCATCTACAAATGTGTTGGTCGCTATGCATGTTTTAATTTTCATACGATGTATGAAGCTAGTCATTGCACTGTAAAACAGTGAATTCATAATCCACTCAAATAGTCGAAATAACATTTACCACTGCTGTGATCACTATGAATTGTTTTTTGCTTAAATTATCATTCACTGTGGAGTCTACACACTGTGAATTGGAACGTAGGTTATGCAGAGGCTATAAGATGTACATGTATGTCAGTCTTAAATTTGGGCTTGACATGTATTTACATGTGAGGGCTTCCAAAGTTAACAATTTGAGCAGTGTGGTTTTATGTTTCCTATGTGTTATGGAAGCTGGTGAAAAGAGAACTCAGGCAGCAACTGATTCAGAAGGTTTTAATGTAGACTTGATGCATCAAGGAGACCAGAAGGTGGAACAATGTATAAACGCTAACAGAGTAACATTAGTGTCACCCCCAAGCCTGAAGATGTCTCCCACAGCATCCCAGTATATCTTCCTCTACTTGCATCACCCATTCTAACAGCACATCCACGAATGGCTAGAATTGCTGTCACTCTCTATGTTACATGTAGGTGTTCGCATCCTATTGGATAGTTAAGCCTAAAGAATGCATTCCTAAATCACATTGTGTCCTTACGTGTTGCCACTGGTGAAATACACAAAGAGTTCAAGTTGGTGAGAATATCTGTGGAATTAGACAGGCACTATTCTCCTGTACAGATATATTATAACATTCAATATGCATAATATATACTGGCATGTACAGTAACGTGTGAGGATGGTCAAAGTTGGAAACTTTCTTACACTATCCAGAAATCAAGCCGTAATATCCCTGCCACGAATGCCACCATCTAGCGCCAATGATGTGATTTGGTGCCAATGTCTGTGCTGAGTCAATCTAAGCTGTCAATCATGATGATTCACTCAATTTTTGCATCAAATAACTAATTGAAACCAAACTTAGCAGAAAATGAAACCCTCAATGAGAACAAATTACTTGAATGTTGTTTGACTTTTTAGTTTGGTCCATGTCCCATCCACTAACAAGTCAAGACAACAAATCTTTATCATTCCTGAGGGGCAATTTGTTAAATATGGAGGTGGCAGTGTCTATGACCTTGATCAAGACGCTTTGGCTTCACTTTTTGTGGAGTATCATTCCATCCGTCTTTACATACAGTTTATGGTCCAGGCTGAAATACCTTGACTTTGATGAATTGCCACAAAACCTAAACATTGACTGTCCTTAATGGATAAACTGCAAAGACCAAGGCGATCTGCACAGTTTTCTTCTGGTGGCAGATTGCCATTTTTACTTTTGTGTGAAGAATTTAGATTTAGTAAACACATTGAGGTCCTCACAGAGCCGACAGCATGACAAATCCTTTTTGTAATTACAAAAAGTCAAATGTTCAGGGACCCAGTTCAGACTTACTTGGTGTACAATGCTTAATGTAATAACCTGCTTCATAAATAAATGATAACTTAGACTAATGTTTGGGGTCTGGAGTAATTCAAAGGATTACACTCTGCAACGTTGCTTGTGGACGTCTAAATAATTGGAATTGTGTTTTAAGCAATCTGCCAACACCAAACAGCCTTATGAAGTCTGCAAGGATCGTTAGATGCAATGATCGGGTTCCAAGAAAATATTCAGATGTACTTAATATTGAGTTGAACAGATGCACCAGCATTTCCACTCGGGTCATTAATGTGTACTGAGCCATGAACAGTGTAAGATATCAGTGCCAATATTTAATTCCCATGTAACTCCAGGCACCATGACAGAAACCATGTTCATGTGGTACATCAGACTGCATGTGGAGATGTTGGGAATACTAATGTCTCCAGCCTGAATGAGCTCTTCAACACATTCAGCAAATGCACCAAGCGATATAGTGCTTTTATTGTTGCCATAGAGATTTAGAGGTACAATCGTTATCACCAACATGGCTCAGAGTGAAATGACTATGAATGAAAAAGTCCATTATCATTCAATGATGCAGCTGTAGTGTTAAAGAGGATCTAAAGTGACCATTAACATTTAACAGTTTCTTTTTACATTTAACTTTTTTAAATCTTCATGTGAAAAAGATATTAAACATATGTGTGTGTAATAAAATTGTTTTGAAATAAGAGTAAAAACAGTAAGACATGAGAATCCAAAATGTCAGTGGCCTAATTTCCCACTCGCAGCTTTAAGTGAACCCCTGCTGAGGATGAAAAGTTTTCTGTTTCTCAAGTAGCCAAGTGTGAGAAAGAGAAGCTTAAACACAAAGCGTTCACTCTGCATTACTTCTGTGTCTGAATCAAACCCAGAGCAGCACTTGATATATTTGAATGCATTAGGAAGATGATTTACACACCTCAGTGTCAGCCTGGGTTGCAGGTGCAGGGACGTTGGTGCTAAGAAATATAATAAAGATCTGTGACTGAAATGTTGCCTTTTCTCTTCAAATAATTTATTATGTGTGGGATTTTTGTAATATCCTGGATCCTCAGGCTAATAATTAACTTTTAAATTAACTTAAAAGTCTTGAGGTATTTCACTTACATTTGTGGCAGCTATGGCTCAGGGGTCCACTAACCAGAGGGCTGGTGGTTCAATCTCCGTCTTCCCCCATTCTGTGTACCAAAGTGTCCCTGGGCAAGATACTAAACTCCAAATTTGTTGGGCTGTGACGGCTGTGAAAATACACTGTATGAATGTGTCCGAATATGTGTGTGAATGGGTGAATGGCAAACCTGTACTGTGAAGCCCTTTGAGTGGTCATCAAGACTTAAAAAAGCTCTATATAAAAACAGCTCGTTTACCATATTCAAATACACGTTGAAAGTGCAGAGTAAATTAAAGTGAAATTTCCATGTTGCTGGTATGGTCTCCAGATCAGATGGATCCAAGGACCAGATCAAGGCAGACCTGATTGTGGGCTGCGATGGAGCTTTCTCTGCCATCCGAAAGCAGTTCCTGCGTCGCAGCCGCTGCAACTACAGCCAGACGTACATCCCCCATGGCTACATGGAGCTCACAATGCCTCCCATCAATGGAGAGGTCAGTGCTCCTCTGTACAGCGTCTCTTTGTGTTGTTTACTGGAGGTGAGGGAGATGCTACTTGTAGCACACAAATTTTTCTTTGACCCACTTTCCTCCCCTAGTTTGCCATGAAGCCCAATTATCTGCACATCTGGCCACGGAACACATTCATGATGATAGCCCTGCCCAACTTGGTGAGTGTAAATTTTGTTTTTCCTCTCTGTCCTGTTTAATTTTTGTAGCTGTACTGTTTTCCCTAACTATTTCAGGAAATGGAGCAAAGACCCATGTTTGTTTTGTGAGGTTACTATGTCACGTACTTTGTCAACCACTATTTTTTTTCCGACACACACAAGCATTACAATCAGTTCAAAAACACAGAGCCAGGATCGACCTCTGGGATGTCCTCATACGGTTAATTAGCCTCATTTAAAGGCACTTCATAGCCAGTAGAAGCTTAATCATCACAAATCGTGGTCTGTGAAATGTTTCAGCTCCGGAGGTTTAACCTAGATTTAACACAGCAGTCCTGTCCTCCCCATCTGACTTCTCTCTGTCTCTCATGTCCCTCTTAATCCCTCAATGATTTTTCATGCCTGGCTGACTCAGCACACTCTTCTCTGAGACCAGGTTAAGGCAGCTGAGTTTGAAGAGCATTCATACTGTCACTCAATGCCCTAGTTCCCAGTACTGACAGACAGAAGCACCTTGCTGCTGTGGACACCATGGTAACAGAGGGAGTGCTAAAAGGTCCTTGGGGAGGACTTCTGGATGTTGATGGATGACACCTACTCAGATGGGCTGATAATGACACACCTACAAACTCAGTGCACTTTCATCCATCACATGCACTGGGTGGGGTTTGGATTTTGCAGATCCATGAAAGCAATTTGATTCTGCATTCAAATGCCCAAATAATAGAATATACTGCATATTAATGGGAAGCAGTGTGTACGCAGGGATGCTTCTTTATTCGTGAGTGTTCATTCTTGACCTTGGAAGAATAAATCTCGGAAAACACTCACTCTCGCTGTAGCTTTTTTGTAATTTAAATTAGATGCTAATACTTATGTACTTTTGCTTACGTACAACATTGAATGCAGGACTTTTACACAAAATGCCATAATGCCTGGTACAGCTCAAAGGCTGTATTAAAAAATGCACCACATGACAGTTCCCCAAATGTGAAGCCAAATTATCTTGGTTGCCTCCTAGTGGCTGGCTGCAGTATGGGTCATAAATCCAGCCTCCTCCATGTCAATGAATGTGACATACCCCAAACATCTGAAATAAATGTAAAAAATTTAAAGATGGCTTCTTTCATTTTAAGACACATCATCCATCTTCATCTAAGCTTTTTTTTGGGGGGGGGGGGGCACAATGACCACAAATGACCATAAAGACAATTCTCAAATTTATCTAACCCTAACCCTATAATTTTTATGACACCATTATTCTATAAAAGTTGTAAACATTGTTAATGTCTCGTGAGGCAGTGAAACATATAGCGTAGTCTAATGTATTAGGGTTTTATAGGTGTTATGTCTTTGTGTAAATAACAAAACAACTTTATTTAAGTATAAAAGATTGGAGAGCCAATATCGCTGCACAACACATTATTTATTATGATCTTTTTTTTCCAACTTAGGACAAGACATTCACCTGTACCCTCTTCATGCCCTTTGATGACTTTGAGAAGATCACCACAGGAGATGAAGTCATTGAGTTTTTCCAGAAGTACTTCTCTGACACCATACCACTAATAGGACTGTAAGTGCCCCCTGCCTTTATCTCGTCATCCAACCTGCCAAGCTATTTCAGCAACATTTTCATTCCCCAGCTACTCCAGTCACATCCAGCGCCACAATCCGTGAAGTGTGAAATTGCAGACTTACAGCAACATGGCTTTGTGCAGTGAAGTTTTTAATTAGAGGTGAACTGTATGCTGATGGTGGCGTTCAGATAGCAGAGGCACGAGCTGCAGAAACGCTGCAGGCTCTCCTTCATTCACTCTTTGGGTAGACTTTATTTGAAGTGCTCAGGCGTTAACAATTGAATGCTTGCTTCCCTTCTTCCGTTTGGCTGTTTAGCTTAATCTGAGCAGACAAAGCGTTGTTACAGCTTATTCAGATGTGACAAACACTTTTGTAGTAAACAAAAAGTCAGTTCAGTTCAAAATGCAACTGTAAAAGTAAAGTGCTCAAAGTAAGTTTGTAATTGTTTTGTTTCTACTTGTGCTTCGCAGTGATGCTCTCAAGAGGGATTATTTCCGTTTGCCTGCGCTGGCCATGGTGTCTGTAAAGTGTTCGCCGTATCACATTGGAGACAAATGTGTCCTTATGGGCGATGCAGCCCACGCAGTGGTGCCTTTCTATGGGCAGGGGATGAACGCTGTAAGTAACTCAACTGAGGAGAAGAAAAGACAAAAAAGAATCAAATGAAGACTTATTCATTTCATTCCTGCCTCATAGGGCTTTGAGGACTGCATTGTGTTTGACGAAGTAATGGATCAGTTCAATGAGGATTTCAGTAAGTATTTTTTAATTCAAAGGCCCTGTGAAATTAAAATACTGTATATTTTCCCAGTTTTATTCCCTTTGTTATCTTTTGTTAAATACCAAATATATGCAAAAAAATTATATTGCACTGTGTTTACATCCAAACCTCATTTCCATCACTGTCCGAATCAGTGGTTAAAATCATAGTCATAGGCAACGGTGGTGGCAAGAAGTCCTCTAAAACAGAAAGTAGATTAATCTCAAATCTGGCACAGGGGGCATAAAGCTCATTTAGCGCTAATGACTACTGTAAATGTCAAACAACACCCGCGACAGTTCCCTTCATGGCTTTGTCTTTCTACAGAGAACCTGTAAATGCAGAATCAAATTGAACTCTGACTTTAGGGATGAGGGATTTCAAATGAAAAAAATAAACACAGACTCTGAGGATTGGGGTTTAAATCTTGATCAGATCCGATGTTTTCCTTTGTGTATCTGTGCAGGTGCTGTACTGCCTGAGTATACTAGAGTGCGAGTTCCAGACGACCATGCAATTGCAGACCTGGCCATGTACAACTACATTGAGGTAATGCATATTTATTTAATATGATTATTTTAACCTCCATCTGTCTGACTCTGTTGAGGCCCCAAAATCGAAACTTAAAACCAAACAAACCGGGTTTGTTTGCTCCCTCAAGCATATGAGCGCCCAGGCTGTGTGCCTTGCTCTCCCTTTCGCCCTTTCTCTCTTTCTCATTCCAGTTCTTTCTTATCCCGTTCTCTCCTTCTCCCATCCTTTTGCTCTCTGCGGGTTTTCTACCTGCAGAGCTGTAGAGTCTGGAGTTTGATTGCAAGCCTTCCTTTGCCCCCATGTTCTTGCTCAACACCTGCCGCTACAATTACTATTATTCTAATCATTATTATTATTATTTACGATGACTCGACATCTCTGTGTGAATCTTGGCATTGAGCAATGTTATCTTTCCTGCTGCTATTATTTTCCCATACCCTGACTTTACTGGTTTGGTTCAGCCTTGTTTTTGACCGCATTAGGAAGATGTTTTTAACAAATTAAGACCCACTGTACCCCTTCTGCTCAACAAATAGTGGACACACAAAGTGTAGTTGGTGAATGTAGTTTAGCATTAAGTAGCTAAAGAGACAGATATTTTTCTTAGCAGTGGGTTGAGACCAAAAAGGAGCTAAAGTGGCCACTTTGTGCTACCATGCTGCTAAACAATTCTGCTTGATTGTTAATTATTTGGTGATTGTGGACCTAGGAAACTAAAGTGCCTGAAAGATCAAATATAATCACACTTAAAAATAGTTTTTGATATTTAAGTGTAATTTTGAACTTTCTTGGCATTTAAACTGAAAAACTTGAAAAGAACACTTCAATCGATAACACCCAAATTATATATTTTGACAAATATTGAAATGTTATAATATCTGTGAATAATATAATATAATATAATATTTATTATTATTATATTAATAATACATTTAAGTTGCATAAAAACTCTATTTTTTCAGTGTAACCTAATTTAATGATTTTCAAAGGTCATATCACGCTGACTCCAATTATCCGTGGATATTTACACCTGACAGCTGGACAGCTAACCAACCATCTGCGAATTAAAATGTGTGCACTCAAAAGGCCAGTAATTGGTCTCAGCACTGTTGTTATTCTCACAGATCTTACACCTGGCCGCAGCTCTTTGTGTTGACGTAATCCTCCGTTATTGCATCTAGACCCAAGAGAGCAGAGGAAACCATGTGGCATCTCTGATACAGCAGTAAGATGTATTTTATGACATTGCATCACAGATGGTTCAACTTCACTAACACACGCACTGTTTTGTTTTGTAGATGCGAGCACATGTGAACTCCACATGGTTCCTGTTCAGAAAACATGTTGATAACTTCCTCCACTTCCTCATGCCAAAGACAATCATTCCACTTTACACAATGGTGAGAATCCTAACAAACAAAATATTCCCAGACACGTTGCTTTGTCCACCACAAGATCTAAATCATTCTCTGTCCTTCACCGTCTGCAGGTCACCTTCACTAGGACAAGATACCACAAAGCTGTGGAGCGCTGGCATTGGCAGGACAAAGTAAGGGCACTATTGTGTCATCTTCCCTCATGCATACACTTAATTTTTTGTGGGGATGTTTCATACCTTTGAAGAGCTTAGTACTGTAATTTGGGACTCTTTTGAAGTCGGCGTATTATCAGCAGCGAGCATGAAAGGTGGATGAAGCTCTGACCGGGGAAAATCCAATCGATTTATTCTGCCACAAAAACAGTTCTGCTCCACCAAGAAAAAATGTCTGATTTCTCCCACTTGGCTGTATGAGCCACTCGGTTGTTGGCACTTTGCTGGACTGTCAGCTGTGACCTGTGCTAATGGCTAATGCTCCGCTGTCAGATGGGCAGCAGGGATTTTCACAGCCTCCCTTGTAAATTGTTAAAAGTTGCACTGGGATTTCTGGGCAAAGGGCGAAATGACCTCTATGGGGGGAAGAAGAACTACCGTATGAGCAGAACATACCGTAGTAGAGCATAAGTGTTTACAAAATTATGAAACGATGTGAAATTGAAATGCACTCATAGAAAACAGCCGCACAGAGGACATTGTCTGTGTCTTAGCTAAGTGCAGGGAGGATGTAGAACTATAGCTGTAGACCCAATAGGGAAAAGTATAAGGCATTAAACTTTACCTCACGGTTATAAACAATACAAATTGAATTAAATTGAATACAATACCATAGTCACACAATTAAATATGCATTATGGCAAATGGTAGCATGCAAACGCGCTAATCTGACCTGCTAATAATTAGAACATGTAAGAATGTGAGCATACTGACATTAGCATTAAGCTTTACATTTTCCAAATGTTCTCGTATAAGTTTAAATACCCAACTATAGCTTTATATCATGCTCTGTTCTCAAAAATGGTAAAAGGTTCTATAAATTACCTCAGAAGTAATTAACTAGAATGTAAAGATAAAATGATGATGCCTTTTTCTTACAGAACCTTCATATGAATTTATAGCGACATATAATTTCCTTTCTATGATAGTGTTACCAAGGACACAATGTAAATGATTTCAGTCATGATGTGCTTTCATGCATCTGCAATGGGATTCATTTACAAGGCCAAACGTTTGAGGAAAGAAATGTTTACGTGCATAACACTAAAAAGATTTCTTTTAAATTGATTTCACAGGTGATAAACCGTGGCCTGCTGTTCAGTGCCACGGGGGCTGTTTTGGGAGGCTCCTACCTGCTCATTAAAAATCCTCCCGATATCAACAAGCTCATCATCCCCGCTGAGAAACTGTGGAACAGGGTTGTGGCCCTCAGGACCTGACACACTCTGATCTGACAGACAAGTTTTAAGACTGGACTGATTAACACGAGGAGAAACCGAGGGGGTCTTACATTTTAATTAGAGTGTGATTGAGTCTTCTTTTTCAAAATGAAGGCTCTGCTGGGCAAATTAATTTCCTGTAATCATGATTGTGGTAACTTGTCATAATGATTGATTATATTATTTACAAGAGATTAATAACATTTAACTTATAATGGTTTGAATGAAGGGAGTCCAACCGTTGATCTTTTCAGTCTTTACATTTGATCATTTTCATGCCATTGTCATTATTAGCACAACTTTTAATGTGAAACCAGTTAAGTGTTAAACTCAGGGTCACAGGCAGGATATATGCTACATTTATGAGTTTATATTAATGCTTTTAAAAGAATTCCAAATAAATGTTCCCTCAGCACATAAACACAATCATGTTTTTAAAGTTTTCTTTCATCCTGTTCTGCTATTTTTCAAAACATCTTAACTAAACAATGTAAAATTACGGCCTTTTGGGCAAATATCAACTCTGATAAGAGTCCCTTCATAAGGCAAACCTTACAAATGTGAAAGTTACAAAGCTACATTAGCATTCAGTCAGTGTTTTTTTCACCACATGACAAAACCAATATTCACAGCTTTAGCTCCGTTTTAGGTCTTGAGGAAAATATATGAATATTAGCTCTAATCTAACTTTGGGTTTGAAGCATTTGTCAGCTGCCTGTAGCTGACAAATGCGAGGACGGTGTTCTGCGAGAACATACATTACCTCCGCTGAGGCTAATGCCCTATCTTGCAATGTCAAAGCAGTGTTTCCCATTTATTATGTAGATTTTTGCGGCCCGCCATGTTCTAATTTGTCTGTTTTATTTACACTTCTCCTAACGTAAAGGGTCACTTGGTGTTTTGCTCCTTTGCCACATTGTATAGTTGTGTGCAGGGCTATTTGACATGTTCTGTGAAGTTCATTGTCCACAGAGTCAAACCTCTAGTTTCAGCTGCAGTTGAGCACGTACTTGCAGGTGGGTCCTGTTAACTAACAAACTCTTGAGGAAACCTGAGCTGAAAACGCCCTATAAAACCCCACAAAAATGAAGTTGGAAGGGAGCTGCATATTCTTGTCAAAATTATTTCTGCATTCATCACTATGAGTAACCCCTCTCACGCTGTCGCATTATTTTCATTCTAATTTCATTGTTTTCATTAAAATCATGTCTGAAATAGTTTATCATGGGTCAACTCTTCAGCTAGTCAATTAACATTTTACTTCATTCTATAATTTTGTATTGATGTAAAAAACAAAACATTGTGGCTTGACAGTGAGTTTTCACGTTGTAATATTTGTTGACATGGTGCAGACACATTATTGTAAAACTATTACCCTCAGGTTTTTGCAGAGGTTAATTACAATTTCATGCAATGCTATTAACTTTTAGCAAGGCCCATTTCCAGTCTTTATTCTTAACTGCGCTAAATGTTTCTCTTCATTAGCTTCATATTTAAAATGCAGATGAGAATCAAATCAATCTTCACATCTCACTCTTAGCGACAAGGTGAATAAGCATGTTTCCCATAATGCCAAACTATACGATAAAAGAAACTGTACATTCAAAACAAACTCACACCCATCCTCACTGTATTATCAGAAATGGAAATCTATTCATCAAGTCTATCTATAGCCGACAGCCCAGGAGGTTATGAAAGGAGTGTCCCACTAGAGCATACAAGGTCCAAGGCTCACATCCTCTTATCTGATTACTCTGCTTTAATCCTCAAACAAATATATTCATACATACCGTTTACCAAATGTCCTCTCACAGCGACTCATCACACAGGACGCTTTAATAACATAAGGCACACAAGCTCGATAGCCTAAAATACGATCTCTTTATTGAATCCATACATAGTAAAGTCAGTTTGTGTACTATGGTATATGGCTAAGGGACTAAGGCTTGTTTCCCATTTTACACACTTGCAGTTGGGTACCAACTAAAACAATCTGCTATCACGTGTTGATCCAAGCACAGGTCCATAACTCAGCTGGCAGCTCAACACAGTCCCACAGTTGTCATCTACACTGCATGGTATATTTAACAAAGAGCTGTGGTTCTTTTTCTAAGGGAAACATTGTTAACTACAACATTATGTACTAATGTCACCACAGCTGATGATGTTTGATGATGTTGGACACTTTCATACTACCTGCTTAGACTGTCAGGAAATTGGTTGAGTTTTCGGCCTGACAGTTGGATATTTACAGTTAACTGGTAACAAGTCTGTAACTGTGTATAGATATAGAAAGGAGGTCAGACAGGATTATTTTTGGCTTGGAATTGCATGAGACATCCTAAGGCATACTGAGCGGTGGGGTCAAAAGTCCAGTCCTTGTGGATCACAGTGGTCTCACTTGAATGATGTTCTCTTGGGAGGATCCTCCAGACTTGGAGGGCACGTCAAGGTGCTGAAAGTCATTGCTGGTGATGATGAAGACGATGGAGGAGGAGTTGAAGGTCACCCTCTTTTTGGGTCGGTCTCTGCTCCTGCAAGTGCGGGACACAACGATTGGCCGGATGGGACGCTCGACCGGAGCCAGGGGGCGCTCTTTGAGGCTGCGCTGCAGCCAAGAGAAGCGCGAGCAGAGCAACTGCAGCAAACAGCGGCGGAACTGTGAGAGGAGGAAGAGCATGGTATTTAACAAGGGGATGAAATATCACCCCTTCCTCAATCATTTCCCCATCAAACATACAACATATCAGGATGCCAGCAATTTCGCATTCTACACACAATAAATGCATTCTGTATATTTAAGTATGCAGAATTAATTTGTGTGTAGAAGTGAAATTGCTAGATTCTTTGCAAATCTAAAAATAAAATTGTTTTTCCTTTACTCGAATGTCAAACTGAAGCAGCACAAGAGAACAAACCATCAACCCTTTTTGAGATGCTCTTGATTTGTTCTATTTGTCCATGTTCAATTCCAAATTCAGCAGTGGCCACAGGAGGTGGGAAACAAATTTACTTAACCGACAGGAAGCAGACAATCACAACTCACCAATGAAACATATGTTTTCCAGATTGCAGCAAAACATGGACCACTGACTTCACCCACATCCGCCACATAGAGCAAGATATAAGTGCTGGAGAGGTACAGATTTGTCATAGAATTGAATGTTCCTTCCTGCAAACACAAACTATTACAAAACTTTATGACTACAAACCTTTCTGCTCATGAACACATAGATGAGGGGATTGTAGGCAGTGCTGGACTTAGCAAAGAACGAGGGGATGATGGCCAGTGTGGGAGAGACCATGCTCTTCCTGCCAAAGGCCTCCATCATGGACACAGCCGCGTAGGGTGTCCAACACACCAGAAAGCAGGAGATCATCAGGAGAAACATGATGGCGACCTTCTTCTCGTACCGCAGGATCTTGATGATCTGAACCGTCTGGAGGTCCTGGATGGAGCGCAGCTACGAGAAACAGGTGAAAGTGAGATGCCACCATGAGGGAGACTTTGGCCAAACAATTAGACAGATGACCACATTGTTGCTGGTTTGGATTAGTCTGTAGTTAAACTGGGCATTCTGGATTTGTATGAAAATGGACATGTATTGTGAAGATCACGGGGATGAAAATACGAACAAATACTTTTATCTGATGCCATTAGGCCTATGTATTAATAGTTAGCCAACATTAGCCACCAAGATACTGGTCATACCCGACCAATAAGCTGCGTCTCAAGTCAGGGGCTGCATCCCTTGGAGGCTGCATTTGAAAATCAATCGGGTCACAGATGTGTGACTAGGCTGTCTCATTTGAAACTCTGCTTCGACCAACAAATTTGTCCCTCTATCCCAGAGAAACAAAGGGTGGATTCTTCCTGTCTCAACCTATCCCAGGATAAGGAAGGTAATGGCGCTGGCAATGGACAAGATGTCCGATGCTTGAGTATCAGGCTTCAACTAGACTGAACAATTCCCAGTCACATTAAAAAAAACAAAACATGGGGCATTAAAAATGTCTTGATGTGTCCAGCTAGAGCTCTGTTGCTAAGCAACAGCAATAAGGGTGGGACTTGCTGGTGATGTTGATCATGGAAAACCTGTTTAGACTAGACCATCTTATTTCAGATTGGCCTTTGTGGTGTGCGGGCCGGGTAGACCACATCCTCCAAAGGATGCAGAACCTGAACTGTATTAAAAGATGGACGACATGACTGCTCCCAAAAAATGTACCCAAAGTGTCTCAATCGCCACCTGGTGGCTGGCTGCAGTATGGGTCATAAATCCTACCTCCTCCATGTCAGTGGGTGGGATGTGGACCAAACAAAAAGGATTGAAGTACATGTCAAATAATGTTTTTAAAGATGGTTTCTGTAATTTAAAATAAGTTTGTAACTTTTGAAACCATTTTTCAGGCAAGTTTGGTCGTAATGTTGACTTGATATTATAAAAGCAGGCTGAAACATCATGATTGACAACTGAGACTGACTCAAGATTGGTTTAGCATGTATATACACTTGATCGCTACTGCGCAGACTCTGGCTTCAGTTGGTCAAGATGACAGAATTCATATCCAGGATATTTTGGCTTCATATTTTAATAGTGGGAAGAAGTGGAGAAGCTTTGTTTATCTATGGTAAGACTCTTTCAGCAAAACCTGAACAGAATAAGTGCCTTTTATTGCTCATGAATTATATTTGTAAGAAGGAGAAAGCTTTTATTTAAAAAGTTACATAATATTCATTTGAATCATTAATAAAAGCAGCTTTAGCAAAACACAGAGACACCTACCAGTGCGAATATGTCTATTTAAAACCAAACAAATGTTTATAAGTGCAGCATCGTGCAGCTTTATTCCAAAAAGCTTAGCAATAGCTGACAGCTCATAGAAATAACATTGCGATAGTCTGAGTGGGTGACTGACACTGTGGATTATACCCTTCAGATGAAGAGATGAGATGATAAAGCATATGGCTACATTACAGACTCCCTCAGGACAGTCGACAGCAGCTGACTGAATCCCTGCAAGCTTTCAAATGTATTCATGAATTCACAAGTTCTGTTTTTTATTCATGTTCTACATTTCTGATGATCCATTTCCATGTTAATATTGTTTCCCTTTTTCTGACGTCTTCTTTTCTTGTGTATCAAGCCCAAAATACTCTGTAGGGTTCAGCGTACGTCTCTTTGAAGGTTTTTCATTGCAACTCCCAAAATGCTGTGACATGCGATGAGTCCTACCCGGCCTCTGATGTGTTCTGGGAATTTGTGGAGGGGCTGAGTGTATTGTGGCGCTCGGGCTCGAGGCTGTGAGGAAGTAGCAGCTCATACAAGGTTGTGAACACTTGAGGACGTAAAGATAGCAGCTGCAGCAAGTTGTGATGCAGACAGACACCTCATTCGATTAGTGTGTTCCTCATTTACATTTCTGCTTACATACTTTCCTGTTCACTTCAGTGACCATCTGCTCACAAATTTCACAGACACTTCTATGGTATTTTTGCAACACAAATGTTACCTCACAGCAGGATCACCTGCCCTTTATCCTATGACTGACACCTCTCTGGCTCAGTAAAGGGAACAATGAGCTTTCTAATGATTTGCACCGCACAGAACAAGCACTATAGCCACAGACACATATTACAATAATGGAGTCTATAATGAAAGAGGAGTGAAAGGCAGCACATGGCTGCAGAAGGTCAAACGGTTTCTTTTCATTAAAAAAAGATGATTAATAGTCTGTACAGCTGCAGGTAATAACAGCACGTAGATCTTCATTTGTAGCATACATTTAAAACTGAATTTCACATCTGTATTTAGAAAAGGAGTCATTTAATGAAGAGAATGTGTGTGCCTGTGCTCCGAGAAATCAAGGCTGTAACATTTGAAGTAGTTAATTTGCTGAATTAGTTTTAGACGAGGTCGGCAGTTTGTTTGCAACCTGAATGGAGTTGAAGTGAAAAGTGCTGAAAAGAGTTGAAATGTTCCTCAAAGTTTTATGATAACTTGACCTGCAAGTCTGTTGAGGTGGAAGCTGTGAAATGGAAATGAAATTGTCTGTCTGATATCTGATGTGCTGGTCACACAAGCAGTCACACAAGAAACATCCCTGTGCTTTCAAATGTATCCCATGAGATTTAAGTTGCTTCATTAAGTTTTGTCATGTTCCTCCCTTTACATGGACTTGTTTTCAAGCATTTGCTGCAGGTCCACGTGTCAGAATCAGCATTTTGACTGTGCAGCTTCAGGCATTTTGTTGTCGTGTCAGCTCAAGTTTGAGGTAGCTACTAGCTAACAGAAGGTCAACATTACATGCTGCCACCAAAGTTAAGTGTAATGTTAACCAGACTCGAGCAGTGATTTATGTTGCCTGTTAGCAGGGCGACTATTGCAGGTCATCATGGTAGCAGACTAGCAAACTTATGTTTAATTTTTCTTACCGGATTTCAATCTATAGATTGAGAACCAAACAGTAAAGAGAACATCTGCGTGTCTTACCATTTGCACTGTATAGAGGATGTTGCCGTAGCAGTAGATCATGATGCCCACAGGCACAAAGAAACAGGCCAGGAGGAACAAGAGGATGAAGGAGGCGTCATTCGGGTCCTTCGATGCCCAGTCCAGAGAACAGCCCAGCTGGTGGATCTCCAGAGTGTAGCGGTTCCACCCCAGAAGAGGAGCCCCCGTCCAGGCCAGGGAGTACAGCCAGATGTGGGCGATGGCTCGCCACGCCCAGGGGAAGTCCACCACCTGTGCGTGGACCACTCGGATGTAGCGTTCATAGGCCAGGGCCGCCAGAGTCATGATGGAAACAATGCCTGTGGAGGGAGAGAGACATCCACGCTGAGTAATGCAGAGTGATCGCTGCAGGATCTGGGTCAGTGGCTACTCAGCATCTCTTAAGACTGAATGAATTTCATCCTGATCCATTTAACAGCATTCTAAACATCTTGGTACTCAACATCAATTTCAACCATTTTTGTGGTGAATCCTTGAAAACGCGGCCCTTAACTCCCCCCACACACACACTCCTCAAGGACCTGCGTCTGCATTGTACAGCCTGGGTTTTCAACTCAAAGTTACATGGTTTGCTTCAAAAAGTATATATACACACATGTACATATATTCAAATATTTGCAGCTCTTTTGTTCATCCTGTGCATCATTATGTTCTCAGCATTTCACGTAGCATGTAAGCTGAAGAGCATATCAGCAAGCCAGAGTCATGGTGCAGCGTCTAAAATTGATTCTGCATCCTTTTTGTCAATAAACAACTCGCTTGCACCAATTACATACTCCAGTACCCTTTCAACTCTGCAGGTTATTAATCCCTTTTCTTACATGAGAACACGACAACAGTAAGTTGTATGTCCATTTACATCGGTAAATGGACATACAACTTTGAAGAAAACACACAACTAGGGCTGTGCCATTTCATAGCATTTTCACATGATAAAGAAAGTGTCATATCGCGATATTAATGGTTTAGCGACACAATGACGTATGGCGCATTTACATTCCTTAGAGCGCACAACAACATCACAAGCCCAAACATGTCTGAGAGCGAGAGCAGTGTATCAGCCTCTGATGACGATTTAGTACCTTGAAAGAAACTGCTTCTTCAATAGTGTGGAAGCGATTTGGCTACAAGAGGCCAGACCTTCGACAAAGTGCAAAATATGAAAGAAAACTGTTACTGCTAAAAGGTGGAAACACAACTAACTTGTGTCACCACTTGAAGCGAAAACACACCGTTGAGTAGAACCAGGCTGTTAAAGATAGTGTGTAAGATTTAGGTGAAAGGGAACTTCTGGCAGATCCAAAACATTGCTATATGTGTGTTTCATCTAAATTGTACAAATTGTTTACCCTAGAATGGGCCCTTTATATTTAAATACTCTAAATAACATCGGTAGAGGGTCCTCTCTACGGAGGCCCCCATGTTTTTACAGTAGCCCAGACTGAACAAACTAAATATCTTTTGCGTTTTTATGACAACTGAAGGCTGCCACAGGGTCTCTTTCGCGTTTGGAAGGGGATGTTAAAGTGAGGGTTTTTAGTTGCAACATATAATTTCACCACTAAATGTCACTAAATCTTACACACTGAACCTTTAAGGCACGCGAGGAGGAGACACGAGCAGCTGATAAAGTGCGGCCCACATAGTTGCTCTTCATATGACAGGAAGAGCAAACAGTGGATGTAAAGTACTGATGCGGTTACATATCCTTGCCTGCAATGTATGAAGCATGACGCGACAAACCAGCAACTACACTATCGTCGGTGGAGTTTTTTGTGTCAACCACGGACCTGTGGTCGAGCCGAACCACAATACCATATATCAAGCCTGACCGTGCACTACATCGACAACGACTGGAAGCTGCACAACTCCTGCCTTGAGACAAGTTTCTTTTCCAAGGATCACACAGGCGAAAATATTGCGAGTGGTTTAAGGAAGTTTTTTAACTCATTGAAGAGGACAAACAGTGTGTGACAACAGACAACAGGGCCGATGTTGTCAAGCCATCGCTCTCAATAACTGGACCAGACTGTCCTTCTTTGGCCGTCGTCTGCACATTGCTATTTGTAAGCTTCATTTACCATTAAAAAAACATCTAAATTTGTAATTAATTTTTATGAGAAATGCCTGTCGCTTTCCCCCCCCAAATCAAGTAAGAACAAATCCAAAAATCATAATCCTCTCTATTATAACTCCCACTCCCATGCCTATTCATAATAGCAGGCAGTCCCAAAACAATTATTTTCATGGGATATTGCTATGGGCAATAATTTCTGCCTTCAGTTATTAAAAATGTCCATTTCCCTTTTGTAAAATATGTATGAGTGTTATTGATGTGCCTTCATTTGTCTATTGCCCGGATTAGATGATCATATATAATTCATTGTTGATTCAACCTGAATCTGAGCAAAAAATATCATAAAATGGGTTTGTAAGCACCTATAGCTTTATGAGAATCTGATCTACTAAAAATATCATCTGGTCACCCTAGTGTGTTAGAGAGAGAGAGAGAGAGAGAGAGAGAGAGAGAGAGAGAGAGAGAGAGAGAGAGAGAGAGAGAGAGAGAGAGAGAGAAGACTGTTGCTGCCTTGCTAACCGCTGGAAGCGGACAACGGGCACTCAGGGATGCTCAAGCGGAAATAGGACTACCTCAACACACAATGGTCACAGAAAGACAAAAGATGATCCAGCTGATGGAAAATGCCCTTCATTTTGTTTGCACTGATAAATGCTGCTGCCTACAAGCTGCAAACGCCAATAAAACGTTGTTCAGTATTTTGTGTCCATATCGTCATAGATATCGTTTTCGTAAAAAATCCTTGAAATATCGTGATACCATTTTGAGGCCCACCCCTACACACAAAACAGGGGGATGATTCACATGAAACACTCAGCTTGAGCCACAGCTGCCCAGATAGGGTTTCAGTAGGAAGGATGGAGCTCCAAGGGCTTATCGCTCCAGCCCAGTAGCCTGTGTGTGTGTGTAGGTCACACTGACACCAGCCTCCAGTGGGTATGATAAGGCACAAAAATGTGTGTCAGGGTTACAGCTGTGCGATTTATTTTTTGTACACTTTTATATTAGAAACCTGAGTCAGCAGGAAGACATATTATCCTCGTTTTACCAGCAACCTGTGATGCTTCGACCAAATCAAGTGTGTGATGTAGAATACGTTCCATTTTTTGTTCATTGCAAAACTGCACTGTAAATGACAAGGGAAGGACAGGATGTGTCACTGTAGCTGAAAATGTCCGTCATCGGCATCAGCTGTCTGTTACCCATCTGAGTGTGGGCCAAAGCAGCCGGATGCCAATGTCACCCAAATCAGAAAGCAAGTCCCTCTATGGCCACGTCTACAATACTGAGGTCATTTCTTTTAACAGATATTTTCCACTTCCCGTTTAAAAAAAAAAAAACCTTTCCACACAACCTTCTTTTTGCAAAATATGTCTATCAAGACGAGAACACAGAAAGGACGATAAACAACAAGCATGTGGGGCCAGTCGGTGGCAATAAGTTCAACGATCCATCAAATATCAGAGAACATCACTGTGAGCATGCTCAGTCAGCTTATTTGCCTTTGGTGGTAGTAACTTCAAAACCAAAACAACTGTATATTTTTTTACTCATGTCTTTAATTATAGGTATTTGACATCTGTTCCCTCACCTTATCCAAGAGCAAGGCCTTACTGGCACATGGCCCAAAGTGCTGATACACACAAACGACAGTGGGCATGCACAGAGTTAAGCTGCCGGGTCATTGTTTCCCAAATTGTCTGAATTCAATGTACACACAGAGACACAAAGACCGCAGTTATTCAAAATCCGCAGTCTGGAAGGTGTTAAATCTCCCTCTGAGGACAAGGTCAAACCAACACCAATGCAGCAGTTCACTTCCAATCTGTGCGAGCGAATCAAACATGTGCTTCCTGTGGCGAGGCAAATTGCAGCGTGGCTTCACGTGGAGTTGAACTTTGGTGAACTCTGACCAGCGATATTCGCTCGCGTGTGACCGTGCCCTTCGTTTACTGTGGACGATTCGTATCGTTGATGACAGGATATTCGCTTCTGAATCGACATATTAACTATAAACGTGCTGAAACAGCTTTGCATGAATTGATGCGTCACCCTCATTTGCAATGCAAACCACATCAACAAAATCACTGCCGCCTGGAGACTGTGACCCAATGTCAATTAAAAGGACTGAGAGGTGGCAGATAAGGCTCAATCAGGAGGGAGCCCTCCACTTCAGCTCTGTGATTATTTTGCTGATAAAGCAGCTGAAGACTTGCAGGTTGGCACTAATGAGCTAATTATCCCACAAATCCATCCTCCTTAGCTGCAATTCCTACAGGGTGGGACCTGCCCAGCAACCCCCAGCCAGTGTTCGTCACACAGCACTGCCAGGCACAGTTACGCTGATAATAAAAGGACAATGTTACAGGCAAGAGGAAGCTGTGGATGCAATGGACATAAGGAAAACACTCCTCTTAATTATTTATAAAAAAGCATTCTGTAGTGGCTGATAGGAACACAAACAACAGGATTGAAAGCTCTTTAAGGTCACACTGCAGCCCACCATTAGGCAAACTAGAGGGTCTGCAAACTGTTTTAATTTGCCATCTCTTTATATTCTGCAAGGAAGTGCTCACACTACGAGCAAACAGAAAATGTGTCGCCATAAGGGCAGAGGATGTCGCACCTTGTTAAGCCCCGCGAGACAAATGGTGATTTGTGAATACCGGCTACACGCAAATCAAATCGGACTGACATGTGAATCTACACACTTATCACAGAAAAATCCATTTCCACTCGGGGCATCATTCTCTCCTGCGTAGTGGAAAAGTCAAGTAGAGGGTGAGCGCCTCTCTGCTTTTTACAGAACCACATTAGGCTGCATGAGTTAATGAATTACTTTTGGATTAATACAAAAGAAATAAAAAGTTGATGATGAACGTGACACAGCAGGCGTGCGTGAGTGAACAGTTTCTGAACAGATTCACATCTCTCTCTCACCGAACAGGCTGTTGCTGAAACCGTCCCACACGCACGTCGCATGGCTCCAGACCCATCCGCCTTTGACGCACGAAACAAACGTGAAGTTGATCCCGATGACGGAGACCAGAAAGTCGCTCAGGCTGATGTTGACCAGCAGCAGGTTGGTGGGCGTGCGGAGCCGCTTGAATTTGCAGAAGAGCACGATGACGACCGCGTTGTTACAGAAGCCGAACAGCCCGATGGTCCCGATGGTGACAGCCAGAAGTTTGTAGGTGCCCACAGCGAACAGGAGGCGCTCCGCACTTCTCTCGGCTCTGGTCTCGTTGGCGGGATTCATTGCGTGAACTCTCCAACTCTGGTCCCAGCATTGCGGTGCGCGCAGTGTGTCGGCGCGTGTCCCGCACACGAGAGGAGTGCGGGCTCCACGCGCTCCACGCGCCGCTCATCCATTCTACGCACAGTTGGTTAAAAAGTGGGTCAATGTACCACTGTCCTCACGCACAGGTAATCAACGACACACTTCCGGATGCGCTTTCAAAGTAAACTCTTTTCTTTTCCTCCCACATCTGTGATGACAACACACAGGTTTTTAGTGCTTTTGTATTTAGATTTTAAAAGTAGGATTGCATAGATGAAGCATATGGAATAACTTCTGTAAAGTTCCCTCTGCTATAGCAAATTCAAAATGATGCTGTATTGCATTCTTTTTCTGGTTGATTATTTTTGATTTTATTTTGAAACTAATGTCGACGACTAATTTCCTGTTTTACTGTGACTAACAGTGAGTGAATTGATACAGAATTCAATTCAATTATCAACACCGTCACGTTTTATCTTTTTTTACATCTCTGAACATAGACTGCACATATTTTAAGGTTATTTCACACTTTAAAATGTTTGCATATAATATTTTTATAATGTGTTACTCTGGTATGTTCTTCTTCTTCTTCTTCTTCTTCTTCTTCTTCTTATTATTATTATTATTAGTGTTCAGTACAAATAAGCTATAAGACCTGTGAATGTTGAGGTGGCAGGATAAACTCTAATAAAATTATAATGCTCAAATGCATGAATGATTTTACTTTTATAAATACACAAACAAGAATCAAGTTCTATACTGACAAAACACCAGTGTCCTGTCACAGATGGGTGTGTGTTTTACCAGGTGTCATAGTTTATTTAGACAAGAGCAACCAACTGGAACTCTACAGATGACTCTCATTGTGCTCCTGACTATGTTTGAGAAAGAGAACACTTGTGATCTATAAGATAAAATAGCCCAGTGTTAGTGCCACTAAATTTACCACATTACAGCAGCAAAAGGGGAAAAGTGAAATAAACACTCAGTAAAGGTAATCAATCTGTAACCCAATACAATATAGGGAACTATAAAAAAGATAGAAATGTGCACAATGTAAACAAAATATAAACGGTAAAACAGAGTATTGAAATTGAGTGGATGGAAATGGTTATTGCACTTTTAAAACAGTTGAAAACTTGAATGAGATATTGGTGATGGTCTACTGGGAGCAGAACTGGTTGTAGAATCTTACTGCTGCAAGAGGGAACAACCTCTGATACCTCTACTTCAGACACAGTCTGTCGCTGAAGGAGCTGCTCAGGTGCTGTGATGGTTTTCCATCAGAGATGACGGCTTCGCCATCATTTTCCTCTTTCCCATGCACCTCTACATGGTCAAGGGGGTATCCCAGGGGCGAGCTGGCCTATTTATTGATTTTTAACTATTTATTGATTTTCTTTAAAACAAACAACACAGCAGTATCAGGGCTGGACTCCCCTCCAGACAAACAAGACAAAACAGAACAGAACAGAAAAAGCTCGGCCCACTGACAAAAACATTTAGACAAGAAAGAGACTCAGGCATTACATAATGTACGATAACCAAACTTAATAGAAAAACAGAATATACAAATATTGAATTAATAAGAACAAAAATATCATTAATAGAACAAAAAGTGACAATAATAATTCATACTACTAAATAATGGAATGGAGAAAATCCGATCCAATATAGGACATGAAGGTGAAAAACATAGTCTTTAGAATGTAGTAGACATGTTAGGTAATCAAACAAGACAAATTCAATTAGGACCTTGTGACATTGTGATAGAGTTGTAGCTTTCCCAAGTTTGCCTTAATCACAAGGTGCCTGCATTACCAAACTTATGAGCACAGAGTTGTCCTCCTGCAAAGGAAAAGCTGTTTCTCTGTGCCTGATTGACTTTGATTAGATAGTAGTTTTGTGTCCCTCCAAACAAGATCTCTTATCTGTTAATAACAGAAAAATCTTGGTTTGGAATATGACATTTTTTGATTAATTGACTTAAAGTCATTAAAGTTACTCAAGTTAATCATACAGATTAGAGATGCCTCTAGCACTTATGACCTGGAAACCAATATCTGTTGTTCCTGAAGTCAAGATTATAACATATTTGGGTGAAGACAGAGGTGATCTGAGATGGACCCTCTATTCTTTTTATAGCCCACCACACTTTAATAGTATTTATTGGGTTTGTTACAACAACATTTTTAAATTTAAGCTATTGAAGAAATAATGGTTGCGTTAAAGGAACTTTGGACATGGAGCTCTCAATATCAAGCCATAAAGATGTAGGCTCTTTATGCACCCAGTCAGCTATAAGGCGTAGGTGGGCACTCAGCTGATATTTTTTAATGTCCAAAAGGTCAAGACCACCCTCTGAAGGTGGGAGACGCAGCGTAGCCATTTTAAGTTGTGATCTCTTCTTAGCCATATAAAGGAACTAAACCAGCTGTTCAAATTGTTGATAGTTTTGTGTGAGAAAATAATTGGGATAATTTGAATTGGGCAGAGTTACCTAGGAAAGACATTCATTTTTAATAGAGCAACAAAGCCCAGCCAGACCGTTTTTTGTATTAAACGGTCGAAAGGCAGTCTTTTACTTCAGATTTGCTGGATTTTACATCGTAACCTGAAAAGGCATTAGACTTGCTTATGGTCACAATAAGAGTGGGTGTGCATACCTCGGGCCTGGTTAACAAGATTAAGACGTCATCCACATAAAGGGATATCTTGTGTTGTTTGTGTGCTATGGTTGGGCCATGTATGTCTGGGTTTGTCCTAATAATCCTCAGCTAGGGGCTCTACAGCCAGTGGGAAGTAGGGGTGTGGGGGATCATCTGTGCCTTGTGTCTAAGAAATAGAAGTAAACCTTCTAGTCTTGTAGCAAGAATTTTAAGAGGGGCTTAAGATCCACAATTAATAAAGAAATTGGCCTCTAGGACGCACAATCCTCAGGTTGTTTAACCTTCTTTAAGATTAAGGAGATATTAGCTTCCCTCTGTGACATAGAACTCCCTTTTTCAGTGGTCCAGTCACTTCCAAATTATCAGACGCAGTTTCACAAGCACCGGGCACCAAATGACAACAACCAACACAACACAGCACAACAAACAATAATTTGATGATGCTATTGTAGTGACCTTTTTTTCAATATTTCTTAATTTGTAACTTCCCCTGTGATTGATAAATCTTGTCGTGTTTGTGTGTACAGACATCTTGTGGAGTGAGGACATTACATTGGGCTGTTTGAAGGTTACTTGCTTACTTTTAGTGTTACAGTTAGGTTTAGGTCAGGGTTAGGGTAAGAGTTGGGGTTAGACATTTTGTTATGGTAAAGGTTAGGGAATGCAGGATGGCAATTGGTGTCCTTACTAAGATAGAAGTACAAGGTTGTCTGTAATATATTTTGGCTTTTGAAGGTGTGCGCTTCAGTGGAGTCGGGGGTCATGATGCCAGAGAAAGTTTGAGAACCTCCGGTCTCTACCCACTGTGACATTTTGAGGTGCTGTCCTTTGGCGATTCGTCCACAGAGAAATGTCGACCGCGTTGAATTCCTGCTGTGAAGCTTTGTGTCTGACCTCATTTCTCCGTGCCCTCAGGTTGATACAGAATAGCAGCTACCTCCTGAACAACACAAGAGGTGAGAGTGTACGTTGAAGACTCGAATGACAAACTGACTCGAAGATTGTTTTGTTACGTGCTGCAGTTCATCCAATGAATCACATTCATGGTTTGAGGGTATTTCACTAAAGGTTTTGATTAAGCTTTACACTCAACTTGATTTAGTTACCAGGATTTATGCTTTAGCCTGACACAAAAATAACATGTTTTCCTTTGCCCAAAGGAATAAAAAAAAGGGCACTGAGGTCTTTGGTTCATTTGCTTTAAATATAAAAAGAAATGAAGATATCACATTGTTTTTTCAGTGCAATTAAAGCAGCAGGACGCAGTGAAGGGCCCTCATACCTTGTGCATGAAGGAGCAGATTGTTCTTTTAGACATGAAGGGGGTGGACATCAATTCTACTTTATAAAATAGTATGGCTTTGTAAATGGAGAACAAAGGGTGTTTTCAGACTTGAAGTTTTCTGGAGTTTGCTCCTCATATATAAAGAACACAGCAGAAGACTGTTCTGGTCAGATGTGTTCACACCGACAGGAGAATGTCCGGAACATTCAGGCGAGGGATGATGCCTGAAAAGAGCATGCAGGAGGCAGGAGATAATATATAAATCTGGTGTTTTTGTTTACATCACATCGATACAAGCTCTTGAATCTTTTCGAGCCCTCTAAATTTATGACACCTCTTTTTTCATCCTGGGATATTTCTAATCTTTTTTTCCCCTTTTGACTCCATCCTGTGTTAGAAACATCATCCACATAGCCACTCGATCCCTGTGACTTTGCGAGTTTTAGCGCCCGGGTCACACATGCACAAATCTATCGCAGGCTGTAGGCTCACGAAATAGAGTGGCTCGTTCAATCCCAGTCTTCCCCCTTCCATGTGTCAAAGTCTCCCTGGGACACTGACAGATATGCGTGTATGATAGAGAAAGAGCTTCACATAAAGTTCAACTTTGGTGCAGCCTGCATGGAGGTGGGGGGGTTGGCAGAAAAATGTCAGGAGCAAGAGACTATTTGCGATCTCATATCCTGTGCCTCTCCAGAAAATTTCATTAAAATGTCTGTAATTCAGTGAAGATCTGAAAGTAGCTCAATATGCTGGGTAACATTTCAACTGGAGTTACAAATGAAAAGGCAGAGAGAGACAAAGATATGAACAATATCAGACATCACAAGTAGTTCTGACTAATACAGTTACATACACATGAAGTAATGCAGGATGCAGTGAATAAGTAAAATACTGCAACTTTATTCAGAGTCTAATATACGTGCACCTCAAATTAAACTTTTAGGGTGTGCAATTGAATTTAGTAATTGTGCTATGCCCAAGCATGAGACCCATAAAATGCATAAGTTATTGCATGACCTGTCTGTAAAGTTTTGTTCAAGAGTTATCTAGTATATTTCAAAATGTGTCGAAAGACAAAAACAAAAGATCACCATTTGTTGCTCGAGCCTTAATAATAATGGGAAACAGTTGAATCACAAGTGACGCATGGAGCAATTGTTCAGACCAGCAACGCTTCCAACATAAATACTAAAAGACAGATGCTTTCTTTTGGATTTCCACGTATCTTTTTTAAATCTCTGTTCAGAGTTTCTGCAACAAGGTCAATCTTCCAATCAAATAATTTCTCACACTCCTCTATCCGTCCATCTTTCTCTCTCCTCCCAACTGTTTGTCGGCCTCTCTTTTTATTTATTTCTTTTACGAGTTATTAAGTGTAATTTCAGAGCATATGAGCCTTCACGCTTTAGCAAAGCTGCTTGTGTATACACAGGCATCCACTGCTGTGCCCCCCCTTCCTGTATAGAAAATACACTCACTCTGCTGTGAACTTGCTCTATGATGAATTTTTAAGTGGCTTTTCACTGTCAGAGCCATCAGCACTTCAGACATGACCGAGCTCTGTTCCCGCTCCGCCAGCACCACTCACATGTCCACGCATAAGTCAATGACATTATATCTTTGCTGAAACTCTCCAGTCATGGTGCCGCGGTTCACTGAGTAAACAGCTTCCTGTCTCTTGTGAACAGCTTCAGAAAAGAGGTGATATCCAGGCTTTGTTAGCCCATTCAATCAGAACCGGGGTTATGCATGCAGCCAAACATTAAGGTGTTAACATGTTGCCTTTTTGATTTTCTCAATTTGCTGGAAAGGCAGTTTTAGTCATGGTTTATTTATATTGGAAATTAAAACCACACTCATGATCTCAAATGTACAAGGCAAAGCACTGCTTAGAAGAAAGCCAGAACAAGAGAGTGAATCATATTCATTCCCTCAAAAGAGATCAGTGCAGCTTTTGATACACAGACAAGATTATTCCCTTTCTTGCCAAGAGTTACGGAGCAATTATGTGTATTTTCTCTGGTCATAGAGAAAGCCAGCTCTTCCCCAATCAGAATTTAATCACAAATGATGTAACTCTTAGTAAGGGAGGAGCAGGAGAAGAGGACATGCATGAATTTCCCCAAATCATACCTTTTATTTAAGTTTACATACACAAAACTAGTTCAATTTTCTTTGCATTGATTACATTCACCCACTATGTCTCTGGCATTACTCATCACATAGTCCTGATAATAACCCTGGCAAGACTTGCTAGATGATCCTGATGAGCTACTGCACAAGTCCTTGACAGTCCCTGACCACATTCATCACTGTAGCAGTTGAGAAATATTTAGTGGAAATAATGCACGTGCTGAAAATCTGCTTCTCTCTAGTGGCTGTGTCATATCATCCCCAACTCTCTCAGAGGGATTAACAGAGAGGAGAATGTGAATTTGGAGGTTGAGGACAGGGGGTGATGTTGCTGTATTGCAGCTGTGCATGATTAAAAAAAGTGCTTTTAGCTTTTAACATCTGTTAACCTAAGATTTTAATCTATTTGTTGTCACAGCTAAAATGCTTGTGTATCTTTTTAGATTGCAGCTGGATTATAGATGTTGAATTCAATCAAGCTAAATAGTTATCCTACACATTTTAAAGAACATTTGTAGCATCTGTTATTGTTATTTTCACACTTGTCCTTCAATGATCAGTCTTTTTCATCATTCCTCTTCCCTGTCACTGCAGAGTGTCTTTGAGAATTTGCCAGATGAGCTCTTCTAATTAAAAATGTGCAATGTTTCTGTTATGCAGTGTCTTTGCCTTTCACATGTAAAAGAAACATCCAAGGTTGTACGATATATAAGATAAGATAAAGATGTTGCAGGAAGGGTCTTTGTTTTCACACTTCTGAAGAACAGATAAACATTGGCTTGTGCAAATAATGTGCATATCTACACTGTTAGATAAGACAATGCCCGGAATTTCTCTCTGATCTAGTTTAATCACTTTGTTCGTAATGTGTCACGAGAAAAACTCCATGAGCAGGCACAAGGGCAGGCAGAATTAAACTCTGCTCACATGCGAGTCACAGATTGCTAGCCCGATTCTGCCTCCACAAAAATCAACTTTATTATGGCAAGCTATGATGTCAGCTGAATTCAAGAAATAATCTTTTAAAGGGATTCAGAGGAACAGACACCAGATTAACACACTAACCATCATGGTGTCTTTATTGATTTATGAATAATTCATTACACTACACCATATCTTGCTCTCGCAGTAATGGGATCAAATGTATGTGTGCGTGTATGTATTTAGCAGCTATGAGTATAACATACCATAGTGAGAGACATAAAAAGGTTATCACTGACACTGAGGATTTTTTGCTCTGGGAGCTACAGAGGAGCAGTGGAGGTATTCTTGGATGCTTTTATTTTCCACCTCTGGGGGCTTCTCTCCGCAGAGGAGTCATGGATCCATGATGTCATGAAGGTTGAATAGTCGGGCTGGTGTCTGGTTTCACATCCAGTGTTTCCCAGCCTGTGAGGAGCTGGAAGAAGGATGCAGATATGCAATAATCTAAAAATGTATATTAACACAAGCCATAATGAGTATATGTGATATGATAAGTACTACTCGAAACAAGGAACCCACCCAATTATTACATCATTATGCACAAATATGCCTCCAGCCTTTTGGACTACTTAGCCTCTTTTAGCTATTGTTTTGGTTTTATTAAATGAACACTACACTACTGGGCCAGAACACATGCAGACAACATTAGCCAGTAGCTAAGGGTGAGTGAATTAAATGTGTCGTTTTCCCATCTTCATTTCCTTCTGTTGCACAAAAATTAAGTCAAAATTACCCTGGATACAGGAGCTTTCATATTGCGCTGTTGTCGTGATTTGGAGCCAGAGTCTGCGCAGTAGTGACCGTGGAGTGGAGCCGTGCATCAAGGTCTCGTCGATACACATGCCATTCATGAGTCAGTGTCAGCTGTCAATGTTTTTTTTTATAGCATCAAATAACTAAGTGAAACCAGACTTAATGGGAAAAATTAACAGTGTGATAAGAACCACCTAAAATGACAGAAACCATCTTTGAGAAAATGTACTTTACTTACTTTACTTTTTAGTTTATCCCATGTCCCGTTCTCTAACAGCCTGCCACCAGGGGGCGATCAAGGATTTGGTAAGCTGCCATCTTTCTATACCTTCTATATCCATGGTATGATTTCATCACCAGTCTTCACCACTTTGGAAACAATGGCTTAACATGAACAATATATATTGGATTGTTAGATTTACCAAATTTTATAGCTGCTCTATTCATACTGTTATTAGACTTGTACATTACACACAGAAAAATGCATATGTATATATGTATATACAACACACATACACACATATTTATGCATCCTGTTGTTGAATTGTGCTTAAAGCTAAACCAGGACAGATTGTTCTTTGTTCCGATCTATACACTCAAATTCCTACACTGCTCGAGTTTTGCTTATGAATGTTAATGGAACTGATACAGAATCTGTGTACACGTACACAACTTTCATCAATCAATTTTCTACATATTTACATTGTGTTTTCAGTGGCCTTGAGATGAATTGATCTTTCTGGTGAAATTTTTCTCCCACACACGCATTTTTCAGACTCTTGACCTACATCTCTTGCTTTTGTGTATGTCTCTCTCTTTAGATGAACTCTCTTTTGAGAACCAACTTTCCTCCCTTCAGGAAATGTGTTTTCTCCCCTCTCTCTGATGTGCCTGACATCTCTGGAGTTAGTCAGTACAGCGTGCAACACACACCTCCTCCGATGACCGATTCACCAGTGCTGGCTGAAATGCAAAAGTGTCATAGATGTAGTTTTATGTGTGCTTTTAATGGTTTAAAGATATGAAAGCATGCATCAGGCTGTCACCCAGTGTGACCTGTCCTGTCCATTTTCTGACTAACATGATCAGTCTGGGTCATTGCATGCCAGTCTAGTGCTGCTTTCTAACTCTGCCATAAGAATAACAGTGTTTGTATTGATCTCAAACTAACTTATTTGCACTGGCCATCATTTTATGAATAACTGCTCTGCCGATGATGTCCCCCCAGCTCCCTCTGAAACATGCACTGCAAGCAAACCTCTGCGTCATCTTCAATGTCCTCTGCTGTCACAGTGAGAAATACTGATTCATAAACAACTGGTGGTGCTCATCATCACATTAATTACGCTGATGGCTCCCAACACACATAGCCACATGTATGCACATTATTATAATGAGCAAATTCAAACCAGAAGAGGCTCATCCCCTGAGAAATTGTGGCCAATTAAAACCAATTTATTGCTATTTCACAATTGATGTGCTTAATTTATATCTATCTGAATAACTGTCAGTCCATCTGAATAACTTTCAACAATGACTTTTACCCTGCTCAAACTTAGTAAACACTGCTGCAGACACAGCAAAAATGTAAACGATACATGATTTTGGAGAAAACATTATAAAAAGTATGTTTTAGAAAGCTATGGATATTGTTGTGTGGTTTAAACAACAACAACAAAAAGAACTAAGACCACAGAAATTCTATCTTTTTCATTTAAGCCTTACAATCTAAAATGTTAAAACAAGTTGAAGTGTGGACTGATAAAAACTGTTCTCAGGTTGAAGACATAATATTCCCCTTGAAATAGTTTTTTCCCTTTCAATTGATTCACTTGGTACAACACATGAAGTATGGGATATCGCACACGCACAAACTGCACATGCTTGCGCCTCTTTGCTCTAGCCAAAGGGGCACTTGACAACATCAGTGATACACAGTAACTGCTACCGGAACTAGTGATGCTACCGGAGCTAGCGAAATGCTACCTAAACACAGCTCCGGAGGAGGATCACAGCAGGACATCTGGCTAAAAACACGGTGTAAATGACCTTGTTTGAGTCAAATTTGAATGTCGGGCTTCTAGGACACTTGGATGACACCACAGGAGCAATATGGAGGCTTTTTTTCACGTTTTTTTTCTGTATCTTTATTAGACTTGGTCACTTGGATTGTTAACCCCAGAAACTCCAAAAGTGTTTTGTGGACTCAAACACTTCACCCACCCCTCCTTGGTATAGTGGTGAGTAGATACTGAGTGAATTTCCATTTTTCGGTGAACTATCACTTTAACCACCCCTGTTGGTGTAGCTGTCACTACTTTAATAAACAAGTTGTAGTTGTATATGGAGGATGATAAAACAATAAAAAGCTATTTTGCTCTCACAGGTTCAATTATATTCCCATGAAACAAATGTCTCATCATGTAAAATTAAGTAAAGCTGAATTTTTGTTTTAAATGTTTTTAAACAGTCAGGCTACCTTCCTACCAGCTTAGTAGGTATAGCTTAACCATTAGTCAGGCTAGCTCGATAGATGGATTGTCTGTGTGTATCTGTGTTGTATGTCACCGTAGGTTGGCAGTTGTCACTAAATGACCCTTGAGTCTATCATTGAAACGATTTTAGAGGTTTTGCTCTGACATTTTCTGCTGCCTGTCCTGTTCTTTGTGCTCCAGCTTTGGCCTCTGCTGATGCTGGTTGTGTGACAAGACACATTAGGCTGAGGAGACTACACTTCTGTCCAAGGACAAGCACACAAGCTTTCCCCTTGATTGACACATTCTACCAAATGCCACCTTGGTTTTAATCTTCCTAAGGGGTCAGGTACTTTGTTCTATTTTTTGTCAACTCAGACTACTCCCTGCTCTTACAGACAAAGATGAAGTTCATGTGTAGTACGTACAAATATTCTTATGTTAGAGAGAAAATTCCTTTTCTTTTTTAAGTGCGAACTCATTAAAAGGTCATTGTCTGATCTGTTGCCTGTTTCTGTTTCTGTACAGTGAGGTCCAAAGGTCTGGGACCACTTTCCAATTTACTTGAGAACCCTACACTACTTATAGACAAGTGAGTGGGCATATAGTCTCTCTTAATTACCAGGTGCTGTAGCTGCCAAATTGATGTTATTCACTGGATCCCTGTTATATAAGATTTCTGCTGAAAATTTTAATTTAATTAAACCCTATATCAATCATAGTCTGAAATGATGGCATCTGGGGGAAGTGGTGTCATGAAGCTGAGCACCACAGTAAATTAATTACATTATGGCTGGAGTGCTAGGCTGCTCATTTTGTTGGCAGCAATTTATTTGAAGTAGTTTTTTTGTGTTATTTCAAAAAAGTAATGACATTACGAATTACTGAACAGCAAATGATTTGTTATTGTCATGATTCTGCCCTTGTCATGAGCCTTTGACACTTTGGAAGTTTTTGTGGACTGTAATTTATTTTTGCTGGACTCATTGTGTTCTTTGGCCTTGTGTTTGGTTTTCGGATTTATATCTTTGTTTGCACTTTGAGTTTATTATATACTCATTTTATGTTGAAGCTTCTTTCCTCTCTTATTTACTTCTTGTCATTGTCTGGATTCCCTCCTCCATGTTTGTCTACGCCTGCCCTGATGCTGTCACACTTTAGTTCAGTTATCCCTGCCTCCTTTTCATGCAGTGTCTGTGCTACCTACTCTCAGTTTAACATTCTTAGTTTTCCTCGTGCTGTTCTGTTTTCTTCCTTCCTGGCTAAGAATTAAATTCCCATACCCTCTTTGAAGATTCTCAGTCATCCAAGTCATGATATCTTCAGAAGTTGTTCAAGTGCACAACATTCTGTAGTCCAATACACAGATCTGTTATCTTTTATTCAACTTGTATTGACTCTTAACATGTTTTACTCAAATTGCAGAATGCATAAAATTCTGCTTCTGCTAGCAGACATCAATATTTATTTCAGTGCTTATTTGACAGCAGTTTCCAGAAGGAGAGCACTGCATTGAGAATGCATTGAAGACAAAAGTTCACAGCAGACAAGATGAGAGAGAGCAGAGTCCTGGGACAACAAAATCCAGGATTAGTGTACTTCAATGTCAGACAGTATAATAACCCTGTATTTTCTTTTTAACTTGGAATCCAGGGGGGAAATCAAGCCGACAATTGGAAATCATAGTGAAAGTGGAAATCGTGCTCTGCTGTTTTAAAAGTCACATAAGTTGCTTTTCATAGAATATATCACTTCTTCTATTGATGTTTGACATGTTCTATATTCAATATTTGAATGTATAAGATTTGATATGACTGTACCTGAGGTTATACTGAGACTGTGGACTGTTTGCTGATTGATGCCATTAAATTATCATGAATGTACCTGACTAAGACTTGAATTAGATATGGCTGTTCAACATAAATATTTGATGATTGGTACATTTTTTTATTAATGTTGTAGACTATCAAGCAATGATTTATTGAACTGCCAAATTTTTTAGCATGGTTTGATTGGGCATTTGGATGACAAGGATGTTCACTTACAATTATATGTACCTAACATTTCTGTTTGTCTGTCAGTCTGAATGTGGAACACTTCTCTCCCGAACCTTGCAACTGGTTTCACACTTGTGATTTGTATTTCTAGTGGACCAGCAAAGTGCAGTGTTGAATTTGGTGCGAGTTAGACATGTGATACATTGAATATAAAAAGAAATTGATTAACAGGTGACCAGCACTCTGTAGCAGTCAGTAGGGACGTTTGTTTGCGGCAATGCTTTATATCCAGCTGAATTCCAGTGCTTTTATTTTGAAAGGTTTTGAACTTGGGTCCTATATGACTTGCTTGATAGACCATCTATGAAAAATAACAACATTAAGTAAGTCATTCAAACTTATATATAAACCACACAAATGTGTGAACTGTAATAAAGCAAATTCAGTTTCATTTAATCAAAACGTTGACTATAAAATCTTGATTGCAGATAAAACAGGTAGGATGAACACAAAGTTTCTAACTTCCCATCTGCACCACAGACAGTTTATCAAAAGCTCTGCACACAAAGAATAAAAAGTGACAGTATATTGTAGAACTGTTTGAGGAGGACTCACTAATGACGAGGAATTATTCTGAAGTAGCTCCGGAGCACTAACATGTGGCAGCAGCTGATCGTGGATAATGATTACAACTAGACTGTTTAGATATAAAATATTCCAACTCACATATACTTTAGTTATTGGCAATACTGTTATCATTACAATCGTCATTACTTCTCCATTATCTCCTTCACACATTTTCTTTTGCATGAATACAAAAACAATAATACACCACTCCTTTTATGTTATTATGATATGATATAATAATGTTATATAATATAGCTTTGGTTGACGAGCTCAGCTACATCTTTTGTACCTTGTGGGAGAGAAGGTTTCTACATTTTTTGGTTAAGGGCAGACAATGTAGCACATTGGCTGTCTTTTTTAAAGCAAGTGATGAAGTACTTTTGTTTTAAAAGTAATTGGGTCAAGACAATCTCCACTGACCTCAGTCCACCTTAAACCTGGACAGGACAGAGCTGCAGGTCTGCTGTCACCATGAGGAGCTTAGACAGCGATGGGGACACAGTGAGGATCAAGTGGCCTCTGAACTGTCACCATCCTCTAAACATGTTATTGGGTTTCACCCCCACCTGCCTATAAGTTTTCAGGCTGTGCAGGGGTCTGCTGAACGGGGAAGGAAGTCTGAAGCCTGGGTTCTTTTCATCATCTGTCGTCAGGGTCCAGTCGGTCATATCAAATGGCCAAGTGGTGCCCATCCTATCTGTTAGTGGGGACTTTAATGTATTGGGTCAACAGCAACAGTGACCTCCCCATTATGTCGTACATTTTTGCTGTAGGGCTACATTTGCTCAGTTTGCATAATTTTTTCCCTGCAACAAACTTCTGAAAACCATTGGTCGAAACTTGTTTTCTTTCAAACAGTAAGTTTGAAAGTTGCTCCCTAAAATTAAAAGATTCCAATCATCAGATGGTGGTGATGGTGATTATTTATGCTTATGTTTAATTTATTTAATACATCTCAGTCCCCAGAAGTAGCTGCAGAGTGAGCGCTCCTCACTTTCACACAGCACTCCAGAGTAAAATCAGTCAGGTATATCAAGTAGTCGACTTTGTGAGGCATTACATTACATTACATTACATTACATTTCAGCTGCCAAGAAGAAGAGAGGCCTTGTACGGTCGGGCTCTGATATAATGTTTTCTTCTGCCTTCTGCTCAGAGGTGGTGAATTTACAGCACACAGCAACAACAACATATTCTCTTCCTTTTGTGTGACATCTAATATTTGTTTACTACTACTGCAGTGTACATTTTATACCTGCTTGTTTGGAATGTTCTGTTCTCTTGTCCTGTGTTGATGCTCCAGAGTTACTTCAGAATAATTCCTCGTCATTAGTGAGTCCTCCTCAAACAGTTCTACAATATACTGTCACTTTTTATTCTTTGTGTGCAGAGCTTTTGATAAACTGTCTGTGGTGCAGATGGGAAGTTAGAAACTTTGTGTTCATCCTACCTGTTTTATCTGCAATCAAGATTTTATAGTCAACGTTTTGATTAAATGAAACTGAATTTGCTTTATTACAGTTGCATACATTTGTGTGGTTTATATATAAGTTTGAATGACTTACTTAATGGTGTTATTTTTCATAGATGGTCTATCAAGCAAGTCATATAGGACCCAAGTTCAAAACCTTTCAAAATAAAAGCACTGGAATTCAGCTGGATATAAAGCATTGCCGCAAACAAACGTCCCTACTGACTGCTACAGAGCATCACTTTTATTGTTTGTGTGCGTAACATTGTGTGTAGTCTATTGTGCAGAGGGAAGTTAGAAAGCTTCATCCTACCTGGTTTACCCGCGCTGAAGATTTTAAAGTCATTTTTTTCAATCAAATGGAAATGTGGCTTATATGTTGTATATCTTTTAGTGTTTATTATTGCCTACACTGGTGTTATTTTTTCATCCATTGCATGTTGGCTATTTGAGATGTTTGTTAAGCAAGCAACACATCTTCAGACCCAATTTCACAACCTTTCTAAATAAAAGCTTGGCTATTGATGTAGCTTATTCCAGGCAGAGAAGAAAACATGTGCAACGGATGTTTGTGGAATTAGTAGGTAGATGATGAGATCTGAGTTCCTTATTGTGGCTCTCCATTTTGGAGTCATGTTGGTTTTATCCTGAATCTGATATTTGTCAAAACAACTTTTGTTTGTGTTTTCTTGTGCCACTTTTCCTTGTGTCATATCTCTTATACTCACTTCATCAACAATGTGCGGGTCCTCACACTTTCATCACATTCCAGCATGGCTCTAGATATGTAATGAGCAGCAAGTTAACCACAGATCAATTTAGCAACAGTCTGCAGCTGTGTGGTGTTTATTTTGATCATGTTTGTCTTTGTGGTCCTGGTTACGTAATGCTGTAAATCAGAGGCAAACAGAGGCGCGGGAGGGTATTTCAATCATCCCCTCCCAGGAATCTTATGAATGAAGCAAATAGCTGGGTCTAAGGGCTGACTGTGGAGCTTTCAATGGGTCTGGAAACGAGAAGCGGAGGACGGAGGCAGGTAGAAAAACGATCAGCTCCACTCCTCTTTAATGCATCCCTTGTTGTCTTTGAGTCAGAGCCTTGTTTTGAAGTCTTCCAACCTGATTAGAAATCGGTTTGCTGATGAGGAATCCGGTCTCGTCTTCGCCGCATCTGTGAGGACTAAGACCCTTAAGGACGAGGTTTGGACGCTTCATTGATGTTTGCGCCGAGGGTTTGTGTGTTTCTTAATTGCAGGCGGGTCCATTGTGACTGTGAAGTCATTCACACAAACACACGTGTGTAATGTTTGTTATCTTTAAGCAAAGCCTTTTTCAACTCAACTAATGAAAATCTTTCAAATCAAACGGTGTTTTGTTGTTGGCTCTCCTGAACCTACTCCCTCTGTGGTATTTTTCCAGGTGGGAACTCTTTGATCCATGTGATTGCAGCTATTGAAAGGCTGTTGCTGGCTGTCGGTGACATTTCAACAGTGGGCAATTAGTTTACCCTTAAAGATCCAGAGTTCTATAATCCTTCAAAAACATCCGCACATCATCAAAACACACAGTATACTGACTACAGTGTACTTTACCTCCCAATGTCAGTTGGATTGACTCCAGCTCCCCCCGGTGACCCTCAAAGGATAAGCGGTATATATAATGGAGGGATAAATGGATAGTTCAAAAGAGTAAGATCTTGTTGCATTATACAGCTGTGTGCAGTGCATTGATAGCTAGAAGATGGAAAGCTTTATTGTCATTATACAGGACACAACAGTGCTCCTCAAGTTTAGTGCATTTAAAATTGAAAAACAACATCAAACACCATAAACAATCATTCATCAGCAGCCAGAGGTCAACAGGACAGATGTCTACCAGGGAAGGCAAAGGACACACAAGACTCCGGTGCTCTCATTATGTCCCACGGAAGTCGCTTGTAACGGCTGAGCTGCTTTGCGGTCCGATGTTCACTTGTGATCATATCACTCGAGATGCATGTTAATACCAGAGCTAATGACACAGCATCAAAGAAAGGAAAACTAGAACAAAAATCAGGAGCTCAGACAATTGTGAGGATTTCCATAAGTTTTGGATCGTGTCAGGAGAATGAAACTATACTTTCCAGGTGCACAGACATTGCATTGATGTGAATGCTGCTACCGCACTGAATTAGGGTAGGGTTAACCCTAACCCTAACCCTAACCCTGGGAAGACATTATTTCCTTTCCTTTCACAAAGGATGGTCCAGTGTTTCCTATGCTAAAGGAAATATAGGACGAAAATTTGAATGACTCTTATTACGGTGGCTATTTTCAGATCATTTCACTCAGTTAACCTTCCTAAGTAAAATGTGACTATTCAAACACACCCGAGTCTCAGGACCATGACAATAGTTATTGTCATTGCTCTAATTCTACTCAGATCTAAGTCACTTGTAAAACCTCCACACAACAGTTTTATGTAGTTATAAAAAAAGCTGCAGAAGAGCAGATCGAAAATTGAAAAAAACAAAAATTGCAAGTTTACTATTTGCATATGTAAGCATAGGACCCTTTTAATTTCTATCACAAACAAATAAGAGATGGAAAAATAAATTACTCTAACCTGAATTCTAGTAACGAACACAATCAAGATTCCTAAACATATCAACCCTCTCCCCTGTCCTGTCAGCCTTATCAAATGGTGAAATCTTTTTATCCTTTTTCAAACAAAAAGTAGCATTAGGTCTAATATTGCACATTTTCCATGGTTGCTGCAGAGACGTATTATTATCCTACCTGTCCTGAGCTCCGTTTTCAGCAAATTTATTTTCCTGAGCTCATCGATACTGTGTCTCACATGTGTTCATCTTCGAGATTATTTATTAACTCCCAAATGTCAATGGTTGCAAATGATTTACTGATGAGTTCTGACACTGGTGACTGCTCAATTTTACTGCTGCTCGATCTCAGTGCAGCTTTTGACACTGCTGATCATAACATCCTTCTCAATAGATTAACTCACTGCAATTCAATGGTTTCAGTCATACTTTACAGGTAGAGAAACAGAGTGTCTATTGGTAATCATATTATATCATCAGCTGCACTGACGGTACAATTTTGTTTTTCCGTAACATGCTTCCAATAGGAAAGAAAATGGAGCCTCCTATCACTGCTACGAAGGAGATGCTCAAGTTTTCTTTTCTTTTAAACAACATCTAAGGTATTAAATGTGTCACGGCAATAGAAAAATGGATGTCTTTTAACTTTCTGCAGCTAAACTCAGAAAAGACTGAAATAGAAATCTTTGGCCCTGATCTCTTGGCAGGCAAACTACAACTGTTTATTGGTCTGGCAATGTATCCACAGCAAGTTGCCTCTGTATCGCATTTAATTCACAACTAAATTTTGAAGCTCATGTCAATAAGCATATTAAATCATGTCACTTTTTATCCTCAGTGCCCAGGCTTCAGCTAAAATTCTGCACGTCACATTTTAACCAACACCAAGCATAGAACTCATATCCCTCCAATCCTTGCTTCATTCCATTGACTGCCAGTTCAATTTAGGATTGATTTAAAGATTATTTTAATACATTTTAAAGCCCATCACAGTCTGGCCCCAAGTTATATTAGAGAGCAACTAACTCCCTGTGCTCCAAGCTGTAATCCAAGATCTTCAAACCATCACTTGCTAGTTGTTGTATTTACTTTTGTGTCATCTTCTGCATTTTTGTTTTGCCTTGTTTTGTTCTGTTGTTGTATTCACATGTAAAACACCTTCAAACCTATAGAAATAAAGTTTATTCCTGTTTTTATTATGATTACGGCAGGAAGTTTTCTCCCAGCACTACATCATTGAAGCCGACAACCTCCTTGAGCATGTTCCCTCCTGTCTTTGGTCTCGCCATCTGAGGCCCCAGTGGATCCACATAGAACGCATCTACACATGACAGCAAGATAAGAGTTAATCATTGTGAAATGCTCTGGGCTCTATAACCTGTTAACAACATTTTCCAGCGTTGTCCTAGAACCCCAAGAACACAAATGGCTCAAGGGAAAGGGAAGCAGCACAGCTTTAAACATTTCATTGATTTCAGATAGGTAAGTGGTGAAGATGAAGAGAAAGTTTTCCTCACCCAGTTCATTTGGGGCGCTGGCCTCGTAGGGCTCGTCGGAGGTAGTGATCAACCTTATCATGGATGTCCGGTTATGTTGTTTGATGCTATTGCTGAAGTCTGCACAAAACACACACACACACACACACACAATTGGTGATCAACCAATTTATGCACACGTATATTATGTAGCACATATGACATGTGCAGGGCTGTTAGATGTCTTTGACCTTCAAAATACCGTTTTCTCTATCTCTTGCATAGTGTGACAGTGCACATGTTTGTTATATTTTGCTTTGCACTCTCAAATATTACAGGTCCAAAAACCATTCAAAGTGTGGAAACAGGTGCTGGGTGTTTTGGACTATATGTTTCTGCAACAGGAGGAATCTTCTGCTTTATAGTGACCAACTCACCAGCACTGGCAACACTGCCCTCTGTGCTTTCTCTACAGCCATGGACACTGAGCCTTCGTCCTGAATTCAGCCTCTGCAGAAAGAGTCAAAGAGGATTTGATTACGTATTATCTGAACAAAAACAGCTTAAAAGCTTGAATAATTTAGCTACAGGGTGAAACCCTATCAGGGTCACAACTGCAAAACAGACACTTCTTTACATGACAACTTGACAACAATGACTCTGCTTACCTTAAGTAAACTGTAAAGTTGCGACAGTCATGAGATGGGCTGTATATCATATATATACTGTACCTGTTCACTGATCCTCATCGCCTTCTCCAACTTGCCCTTGTAGTTGTTGACTTCCTTTAGTCCCATATCCATGCACAGATTCACCAAGAAATGCAGACCTGAACACAGACATTAACATATTGCTATCTTCTCCACACTTCTCCACACGTGTGTTTTTTTTTTTTGTTCGGTTAAAAGTTCTGCAACAAACAGGATTACTTACATTCCATATCCTCTGGGAACAGGCAGTGGATGTGTTTGTATTTTTCAAAAGCTTTTTGGCAGTCTCCTTTAAAAAAAAAGCAAAAACAGACACATTACTGAAATGTTGAGTTAAGAAAGGGTGGCTCTTCGACATAATCTGTGAAGACTACTTAAAGGTTCAGTGTGTAGAATTGAGTGACATCTAGTGGTGAAGTTGCATGTTGCAGCTGAATACCCCTCATCTCATCCTACCATTCCTAACATGAAAGAGAACCTGTGGTAGTCTTCAGGTGTCATAAGAACTCAAAAGGTTTTTACTTTATCCAGTTTGGGCCACTATAAAAAACATGGCGGCTTACATAGAGAGGACCCGCTCCCGATATATATATATTAAATATAAAGAGCCCATTCTAGGGTAAAGAAAACAACAATTTGTACAATTTAAATGATCATCATCTAGGGAAAACATCAGTAGGATTATTTTATATTCACTTTCTTCCAAAGATCCCTTTCCCCTAAATCTTGCACAATGGACCTAGATAATAATATGTAGGAGTTTGGTTTTAAATGATGAGGTTTTCAGTAGCAAACAGGCAGAGATTATGCAGTTAGATCTCATTCTTTAAAATCATTCTCACCATTTCTCCTGTAGCAGGCTGCCACCAAGAGCTGCCATTTCACCAGCGTCGGTCTGAGAAAACAAAACAGAAAGACATCCACTGAGTACAAACACACGATCCTGCATGGCAAATGTTTTTTTTTATTTGGTTGAAATTAAATTATTATCCAATTCTGAAATGAGCTGAGAGGCAAAAGCAGCAAATGATCTGTCTTCTTTGCTCAAGTAAAAAAAGATGTCTTCCTCTAGTGTGGTTGATGAGAGAACATTTCTACACAAGAATTCAAACAATTAAAGATGACAGAAGAAATCCTGTGACCAAAAAATACTCTCAGATAATTTGGCATTATGGTGATGATGCTGAAATTATCATAAATTTTACATTGATATATTTGGTTTATGCTCTTGTCTTCAAAAGTTAAGTAAATACTGGTTACTTACTGCAGGACTGCAGCTCTCTCAAAGGATTTGATGGCCTTCCCAAAGGACTGAGTCTGTATGTAATACAGCGCAAGCCACTCAATCACTTCCACGCTGCAAGGGTAGAGCTTAAAGGACTAAACAGCAACATAATACAAAGATATTAGAGCACTTCCATGTGTGTCTGTGTTATTTCAACACCTATTCGACTACAGAGGCTCCTGGCCCATAACTGAGCATCCACCCATTGGTGCCAGGTGTCTACCCATAGGAATGTCCAGGTTACAGGTCAGTATATTTCTGTAGTGGACGAGGTTTCATGTAACCAGAGCTGAAATGTTAATTCAGAAAAACACTTGGTCATAAACCTTGTACCTCGTAGTAGTACTGGTAAGCCTGCAACTTGTCTCCTGTTGCATCATGCAGCTGCCCCAGCTTGGCCAGTGCACTTGGGTCAGTGGGAGTTGAACTGATGATGTGCATCAACCATTCTATCGCCTGGTGGTTAGCCCCCAGAAGCTCATATCTGAGACGCAGAGAGTCAAGGACCAAGAGATGCACCTATGGCAATAGGGAGAGGCGCAGGTTTGAATTCCTGAATGAGGCAACAACCACTGAGGTATAACTGACTGAAGAAGCTACACATCATAACACAAGCACATCCACAAACACTTGTTATGAGTAGGATACAGTTTGACCAGCTGATACATGACTTGGTTGTCGTTCCTCAGAATGGAGTGGAGATCCAGGAAGCAGTGCAGAGCCTCCTCTGGACAAATCAGCTTCTTATAGCACAGACCTGGTACAAGAAGAGGGAGATGAAAGTTGTTGATTAACATCAGAATCAGAATCAGAATCAGAAGTACTTTATTGCCAAGTAGGTTTACACCTACCAGGAATTTTTCTTGGTGAAAAGGTGCATACAATGAACATAAAAACATGAAAACACAATAAGTACTCGGCATTAGAATAAAAAACAATATATAAAATAAAATATATAAAGATAAAAAAAGTGAAGTAAAATGCTAAATGTGAAACAGGAGTGCAATGTAAATGTGCAATATGCAATGTGCAATGAACTGTAATGTGTGTTAATGTAACACAGACTTTAGGCGTGGGGGCGGGATAAGAGTCCAAGTCAGGTGGGGGTCCCGGGCCTTGTTGACAAGGGCAACTGCAGCCGGGAAGAAGCTGGTCTTGTGGCGTGAGGTTTTGGTCCTGATGGACCGCAGCCTCCTGCCGGAGGGAAGTACCTCGGAGAGTTTGTGACCCGGGTGGGAAGGATCAGCCACAATCTTACCTGCCCGCCTCAGGGTCCTAGAGGCAAACAGGTCCTGTAGAGATGGCAGATTGCAGCCAATCACCTTCTCAGCAGAACGGATGATACGCTGCAGTCTGCCTTTGTCTTTGGCAGTGGCAGCAGCGTACCAGATGGTGATGGAGGAGGTGAGGATGGACTCGATGATGCAGGTGAAGAAGTGCACCATCATTGTCTTTGGCAGGTTGAACTTCTTCAGCTGCCGCAGGAAGTACATCCTCTGTTGCGCTTTTTTAGTGAGGGAGCTGATGTTCAGCTCCCACTTGAGGTCCTGGGAGATGATGGTGCCCAGGAAGCGGAAGGACTCCGCAGTGTCGACTGGGGAGTCTCTCAGGGTGATGGTGGTGAGTGGGGCTGGGTTCCTTCTGAAGTCTACAACCATCTCCACTGTTTTCAGAGCATTGAGCTCCAGGTTGTTCTGACCACACCAGGTCACAAGATGGTCAATCTCCCACCTGTAGGCGGACTCATCCCCACCAGAGATGAGCCCAAACATTTGCTCAAGGGCGACTTTAAATCAGCTGCTGTTGATATTTTTTAGCATAATGATGAGTCAAAAGAAAGTCTGATGATAATTTGTCAATGTAAAAGCTCCTCTCTGGAATGAAAAGCTCCACAGTGATGTTCAACTCATTATTTTTGTGCGGCCATCAAATTCACTGTTTCACTGCTGTAGTCTTCATTCCACAACTACTGCACATTTACACTACAATAAATCACCCCTTGTACCACTACTGTATCATAAATGGATGTGTTACCAAGGTTGTAGAGGGCCTCTGTGCAGGCGGAATGATTCGTCAGTGCCTCTTTGTAGCACTCCACAGCCCTCTCATAGTCCTGTTTGCCGAACGCTGCGTTGCCCTTGTTGATGAGTGCTGCCAGGTTGTGGGGATCAGCCTTCAAGGTGAGATGAGCGTATTCCTCCGCCTGGTCATAGTTCTTGACCTGTAAGAAGTTAAAGATCAGAGGGAATCATTTACTAGTACGAGCTTGGCACAGAGAGTGTAGGCTGCAATTCTTAAATAAAATTCACTTGAATAATTTTGTAGAAGATCTATTTGACCTAATGCTATAGGCAATAATCTCCAAACATGCCTCTTTCTTTATGTTTGTGATGTTTAGTCATTGAAGAGTCTTACCAGGAAGTGACGAAAAGAGAGGTTGTTGGCTATGTTGCCCTTCACTCTGCTGTCCTTCAAATGAAATTTATTCAGGATTTCAAATGCCTGATCAGATATATAGCCAAAAAAAACAACATTAGTAAAACATTTGACTCTGGCTTTTGTCTAGTTTATTACTATATTATTATACTGACTATGGTTAAAGCCTGTTTTCCCAGCATGCAGCATACTTCCAAACATTATAACAAGTTTTTATTAACTTTGAATTTAAAAAAACATACATTTTCCACATGCTCGTTGAAATATGAAATTGATTTGTTAAATTTATATTATTGACTAATGTGGAATTATAATATATATTCTGGAAAACAAGATGATCCAAAATCATCATAAATCCAACAACTATGATTAATTTTGATAATATGCATCTATTTTAACAAGGTTATTTCCAACATGTATTAGAGAAGACTTGCTATAATAAATGATAACAATACACTCACCGGTTTGAAATCCTTCTGTTTAAATTGGGCGATGGCTTTAGCAAACTCCAGGTCACTGGCGAGCTCAGAATGCTGAGAATCCTTCACCAAGTTCATGCACCTAAAAACAAAAGAAAACAACCAACACAGTATGATTATTAGGTTTTTTTTTTATACAAAAAATGTTACAGGAATAATCCAACTCTCCTGAGCAGAGAGAAAAAAGTGAGAAAAATGTCCAATTGTAACAAATTATTTCGGTTCCTGCTTGAAAAACTTGCTGTATGCTCCTTCAACAGTGCACAAATTAAAACTTTACACTTGTGACCAGCAGTAACTATTGTTTTCACTTTTGCTTGCACAGAGACACAGCTGCATGGAGAATTGATGCCAATATGAAGCCTGGTTAAGTAGAATTGCACCAAAAGGAAACATCCAGGTTTGATTTTCAGCACCAAAATCGAGAAGTTCGGTTTAGAAACTGCTGATTTCACTTGAGTTCAGTTGTATACACTGTATGTCATCTGCTATTAACAGTGAGATGTGAAACGAAAGCACAATAGTCACCAACCAGTCAAGTCCAGCTGCAGCAGAAGTCTCCATAGCCGAAGCGATGAGCTTGGCAGCGGTCACAATGTACTTTTCTGCCTGTTTTTCTCTATGTAGGGAAAGAGGAAAGGACACGAATTGAGGAAATTAAGGGTAAAATAAAAACATAAATTAAACGTTCAGTGTGTAAGATTTAGGTGAAAGGGATCTACTGGCAGATATTTCATATAAAATAATGTTTTCACTACTTTGTTTCATCTAAAATGTACGAATTGTTGTTTTCTTTACCCTAGAATGAGCTCTTTATATTTAAATACTTTATATTTACATCAGGAGCAGGTCCTCTCTACAGAGGCTGCCATGTTTTTTTTACAGTAGCCCAAACTGGACAAACTAAACACCTTTTGAGTTTTTATCACAACTGAAGAGTACCACAGGTTCTCTTTCATGTTTGGAAGGGGATAATGAGGTGAGGGGTATTCAACTGCAACATGCTACTTCATCACTAGATGTCCCTCAATTCTACACACTGAACCTTTAAATCTAAGTGTTGCAGGCATTGTGTTCTTACTGTGCCTCTTTCGTCTGGAAGTGATTGGCCTCATCATCAGTGCCCAGAGGGGCCAAAAGTAGCATCCCAAACCCATTCCTCATCATCTTCTTGTCACCAATGGCGTAGTAGCACAGGATGAGGTTGTAGCCCACCGTGACGTTGGGGCTCTCTTTCATGACCTCTTCAAAACAGCAGATGGCATCTGGGTACTGGCGCATGTGAACAAAGACCACACCAATATTCTGCTTGATCTTCATCCTCCTCTTCTTGTGACAGTTGGGGGTCCGATCCAGTGCCTTGCAGTAGAGCTTGATGGCTTTGGGGTAGTTCTTTTGTCTTACATATATGTTGGCCATGCTGAGTCTCAGTAGGTCTGGAGGAACATCACAGTCAAAGTTTTAAGGAAAATCTAGTACGACTGATATAAAAAGCAGTATGCAAGTATCTGGGGTTATTTCAACTACTGATGGTGGATGCACTCACAGGTTTACGATAGCAGTCTGCTTACCAGTATAATTGCAGTGCCTGTTCTTTACCATAACCTGATAGGTGCTCAGGGCCTCTGGGTACATCTTGTTGTTCTCAAACTGGTTTGCAAGATTAAACAAAACCTGGTAATGATGGAAATATTATATTTATATTTACTGTAATGAGTCAATTAATAAAAAAAACTAAAACCCTGACACATATTTAATTTACTGTCTCTTCCTCTAACACGAAAATAATCAGAAATCAATTAAATAAAAGAGAAATTAAATCAGATTTGCCACTGTCTTCTGAAGTAAATTTATGTATTTAAAGGGAAAACTGATCATAAAAGTTGATATCACGTCTAAAGAACAAAATGAAGGAGAATTCCCCCTGCCACATACAATAGCTGTAAATAATGTAATTTGCCTTCCTGGGTGCATTTGTACATGAGAGGTGCTGGAAAAACTCTAATTTTATACTAAACCACCACACTCTTGAGACATTAGCTGAAGAAAAAAGGCAGGTATTGTCCTTTCCTTACGTGAACACTAAACACCAGATTTTAAGAGGGTTACCCAAGATAGTATTTAAGCTTTTAGGCATATCATTTTAGAGTAGGCCTATAGGAAGTAAAACTCCATCATATCACCTAAAGTCACTACAGCAGCCAATGCGGTACAGCAGCCTTACTTACAGTGAAGGTAAGCTCGACATTGATTCTGTACTCATTGCCAAACTTTTCCCTCTGTTTCACCAATGCTCGCTCATTCCTCGCTGCCTCTATGGCTTTCTCAAGAGCCTGTAGAATCACAACACACGAACACATGCATTTAGGTTAAAGGAATCCATTTTTCACTTGTGTATCACCTATATATATATTTACATTGAAGGTGGGTCCTCTCTACAGAGGCTGCCATGTTTTTTACAGTAGCTCAGACTGGACAAACTAAAGACCTTTTGAGTTTTTAGGACAAGTGAAGGCTACCACAGGTTCTTCTTCATGTTTGGAAGAGGAGGGTGAGGTGAGGGGTATGCTGATGCAACATGCAACTTCACTACTAGATGTCACTCAATTCTACCCACTGAACCTTTGAGCTTTTTTGTCCGGCAACCTTTTTTAAGGTTTTAAACGTCTGTTGGATGAGCAGAAAGCTTTCCTACAGTATTGAATTTATAGTAGTAGAGTAAGTAGTAAAGAATCTGACCAATTTTAAGTCTCCCTTGCTCTGTGCTATCCAGCTCTCTTTGATCAATTCATTGACTTCCTCCTCCAGGATCTTATGCATTTCAGACCTGGAAGACCGCAGACACAGAAATACAACGTGTGATAATGTTGCTGGAAAGTACAACGCTTCAATGCTTCAAAAGACAGTGACATGCACAGTATATCAGGGCAGATACATAAATAAACATCTAGGCTTTTTTAATTCACAATTCATGAATATGGTATATTTATTACTGTATATATATATATATTAATTGTAACTTAAATGTAAAATGTTACCACTGCTATAACACTTTTCTTTAAATATCAATTATACTGAACTTGAAAATTCTACACCGTTAAACGTTACAGTTACATACTGCACAGGGGAAATTGCTGGGTTTGGGTGATACGGTGATATAACATTGGAAAGTTCAACTCACATGTCCTCATCCTCTGCTTCAAGAGAAGGGTTATTGTCAGAAGGGTCATTAGTTGAATCTAAAAATGCAAGATCCAAAATGAATACAAAGTCAGACAGCAACAGTCTTTAATTGATGATAAATACTATTGGACAGAGGGAAATCAGTGGGTAGAGGAAATTAACAAATAAAGTAATAACCCACTAACTCCTCTGAGAACCACACTGACCATTTTTCTGTTTCTGTTGTAGATTAACTTCCACAATGCAGACACACTTACATGAACAGCCCCTGAATCACAAGCTAATACAAGATCACATAATAATCATATAATAAACATATATGTAGAGAGAATGAGTCACAAACAAAAACTGTAAAAAACAATATTTGCTTAGAACTCACCACAACTTATTGAGGAGGTGTAACTTGCACCACTAACGACAGTCATTGGCCGGTAGGTACTCATTTGCCGGTAAGCACTAATTGGCTGGGAGGCAGTCATTGGCCGAGAGGGGGTCATTTGCCGGTAAGCACTAATTGGCCGGGAGGCAGTCATTGGCCGAGAGGGGGTCATTGGCCGATAAGCAGTCATTGGCCGAGAGGGGGTCATTTGCCGGTAAGCACTAATTGGCCGGGAGGCAGTCATTGGCCGAGAGGGGGTCATTGGCCGGTAAGCAGTCATTGGCCGAGAGGGGGTCATTGGCCGGTAAGCACTCATTGGCCGGTAAGCAGTCATTGGCCGAGAGGGGGTCATTTGCCGGTAAGCACTAATTGGCCGGGAGGCAGTCATTGGCCGAGAGGGTGTCATTGGCCGGGAGGCATTCATTGGCCGAGAGGGTGTCATTGGCCGGGAGGCATTCATTGGCCGAGAGGGAGTCATTGGCCGGGAGGCAGTCATTGGCCGAGAGGGTGTCATTGGCCGGGAGGCATTCATTGGCCGAGAGGGTGTCATTGGCCGGGAGGCAGTCATTGGCCGGGAGGCATTCATTGGCTGAGAGGGTGTCATTGGCCGGGAGGCAGTCATTGGCCGGGAGGCATTCATTGGCCGAGAGGGTGTCATTGGCTGGGAGGCTCCACTCTGTCACAATACATGAGGTTTTTAGTGTGTTTTAAATGAATACATTAATATGATAAAAAAGTTAGTTTTAGTACTAATATGAGACATTAAAAGCACACTTGAGTCAATGCCTCTTACCTTTACAGCTCCAGTCATGGGTCTGGCCACTGAATTGTGCTTATGGTTGTGAGACCTGATAAAACAATAAGCATAAGGTATGTGAGAAGGATTTAGTCATGTTTAGTCATGCAATCAATAATAGTTTTGATGATCTGGCAATTGCCTTCTTGAAAAATTGCAAATGTACTGCTTACTAGTCAGTTAATTTATTAATTATTAATTATTTTTGTCTTTTAGTATCCTCTACATGTGGATTTGTGTAGCAGTCATTTAAGGCACATGTGTCTGTGTCCACGAAGGGGCAGTTCTCCATGTCAGAGGCCAGGGAAAGCTTGTGCTTTTTTTATTGGACATCATCCAAACATTCAGGCATTTGAAAGCATTGTTGGTACGTAAAAAAGTATCAAATTTGGGTTTGTAATTCATTCATTAATATGCAAATTTTTGTAGATCAGAGACATTTCGACTAGCTTATTAGCAAATAAAAATACACATGGTGTTAAGGTGGCCAAATGTTTTTAATAGCTTTCAGTAAGGCAGTGCATGATATAGTTAGCAACATTGTACTTATATGCTGCTATTGTTTTTTATTTGTCAATTTTACCCTAGTGCAAGGTTTTACTACTACTTAAATTTGGGAGAGTTTATCTGCCTGTCAATTCATGAAAGGCATGTGAAGAGGCGTGGATACCAAGTATGACTAGAAAATGAATTTCCTGACAAAAAATGCCATGTGAATACATACATGCTGAAATGCTTCGTTGAAGATGAAAATGTGTTAGGAATCATAAGCTGCTGAAATATTTGAGTAATTAATACTGAATTAAATAAAAATATTAAAACCCCTAAAAAGATCTAAGGAATGTGTCACACTATCATAAAGGACAGCATGTGAAGATACCATAGAGCAAATATCAAAGGAATGTCACACTGACAAGATCAAATGTGATGTCACAGGAGATAATGCATGTACACAAAGAGGTACTTCCACTGTTACTTCTAGTAAAAGTCGTGTCAAAGATTTAGGTGCAAGGGAACTATTGGCAGAAATTGAATATAAAATAACCCTAGTGATGTTATCCCTCGTGTGTAATCATCTAAAAGTGGAGCGGGTCCTCTCTATGGAGGCTGCCATGTTTTTTAGTCCAAACTTGACAAAATAAAAACCCTTTGAGTCTTTATGATAACTGACGGCTACCACAGGTTCTCTGTCATGTTTTTTTTTAAGGTTTTTTGTCCGTCCAGTTTAAAAACTGGATGAGCAGAAAGCTTTATTTACATTAATCTTAAAATCAGTCCAGTTTGATGGACCTGAAAAAAGGTGAAACATTATCACTTTCACCACTAAACGCTATGTTATTGTTTAAGAGTCTTTTATTCATCCCTAGTGAAACTTTGTGAAGTGAAATGAAGCTAGAGTCATTAGCCACTGTGTGGATAACATGCGATTTATATTGTAGGTCACCCAAGTTTATCAGAGATCAACACATAATCACTTTAGTTTTGCACCTAGATAGCAATAGACTTGATGTGTAGAAATACTAGCTATGTTGATTAAAACATGTGCGCAAGGTGGAAGATACTTACTACAACGACATCTAAAATAAGGTGGTATAGCATTGGTGGAGTTAAATGGCACTCTCTTAGCATCTTGCTGTGAGTCCAGGGCTAGATAGAATGTGCATCTAATTTTCTACTTAATGATTTCCCAGCAGTTCAGACAAATAATAGCAGTTTGTGCAGGAAATTACTCATGCATGCAGCACAGCTATGTTAAACATAGATGTCGAATGTGATAGCAGTGATCATGGGGTGATGAAAGGGCCAGGACTTTGTCTTTGTCCTTGGAAATGCATTAATTCCTCAAGACAAAACGGTCCTGTTGACTTTAACGTGTCCTTGCTCAGTTTATGTTCCTATGTGTTGATATAATGACATTGACAATAATCCCTCCAAATTCTCATTTTAGATATTCACCTCACACTGCTGTGTCGTTTCAGATTGAGTCTTAGTTTCTGAAGGAAGGATTACTTCTTTCACAGTAATTACCGCAGCAAATGTTACAGGGCTTGATTGCTATTCAGAATCAATTTAAATGTTAGAGAAGATAATCTTAGCACCGCATCAATCCGTCATGTTGTGTCAGCAGGCCGCAAGCTGTGTGAGGGGATGCAAGCACAGTCTTAATGATCCTCTCAGCTGTGGAAATTTTATCATGCATGCATCCATAAATTCAACCACCCATCCACCTGGATTTATTCATAACATTATATAAAGCAAGTCACATTGTCTTTAGGTAAAATACGAAAATGCTGGCTGTTTATTTCCCTCTGCAGTGGTGGGAGGATCAGCGAAGTGTCCCTGAGGGTTAAAATCAGCAAACATTGAGAGACTTGCCACCAATAGAAGTGTCATATTTATCCTTTTTGAACTTTTCTTTTTTTTAACCTTTATTCACCAATTGGTGCATATACAAAGACATAGATAGGGTCAGTGATTTAGGGTTCAGGTCAGGGCTTCAGGATTCAGGTCAGTTCTTTAGGGTACAGGTCAGTTCTGTATGGTCAGTGCTTTAGGGTTCAGGTCAGTGCTTTGGGGTACAGCTCAGTTCTTTAGGGTTCAGGTCGGTTCTTTAGGGTTCAGGTCGGTTCTTTAGGGTTCAGGTCTGTTCTTTAGGGTTCAGGTCAGTTCTTTAAGGTACAGGTCAGTGTTTTACGGTACAGGTCAGTTCTGTATGGTCAGTGCTTTAGGGTTCAGGTCAGTGCTTTGGGGTACAGCTCAGTTCTTTAGGGTTCAGGTCGGTTCTTTAGGGTTCAGGTCAGTTCTTTAAGGTACAGGTCAGTGTTTTACGGTACAGGTCAGTTCTGTAGGGTACAGGTCAGTTCTTTAAGGTTCAGATCAGTTCTTTATGGTTCAAGTCAGTTCATTAGGGTCAGTACAGGCTTTTGCCTGTTAGGTTAACAGCAAATAAACAGATTCTAAAAAACAATCTGATGTTAATTGTTTGGTGTGGCAGCTTGTGACTACAAATTAAATGAACCTGTGTGTAGCAAACTAATTAGGTGAGAGACTGTGAAATTGGAAGAGATTACCCTGTGTTGCCGTGGCCATCACACACTCCCCCCCTTCAGGACTCTCACTGGAACAGTGTCTGTGTGATTGGACAACATAGGATACAATGTTAAAAGATACTCAGCAGTGAGAGAGGCCCTCGTACTTTGCAGCATAATCTGTTATCACCAGCATAAAATGGGCACAATGTGTGCATTCTTCTAAACAATGAAAGTTAAAAGCAAATAAACAGATTCTAAATGAAAAAAATAATAACTGTTAATTGTTTGGTGTGGCTGACTAACTGAGGTGAGAGAGTATGAATCCGGAACATATCACCCTGTGTCACACAGCTTCCAGCTTTTTGGACTGCATCCACCAGCTTGTTTATCACCAGATGGCTCATCAGCCTATGGGCTATGACACTAAAGAAGATCATTCCTTCTACATTGAGGAGACTGATTGACCGAAATTGTCTGATGTTTGAGGATTCCTCCTCTTTTGGTATCAGTACTCCTCCAGCTTTGCGCCAAGCTTTGGCTATAATTTGCCTTACCCATGCAACTCTCATTCATTTCCACAAGAAGCGTAGAACATCAGGAGCATTCTTATATACACTATACGGGACACCATTCAGGCCTGGAGCTGATGATGCTCTGGCCTGCCTCACTGTGTTCTCCACTTGTTTCCAGGGCTCACATCCATTTGGTGTTCTGGCTGAGTGTTTTCTGTTTTATTATTACCTCGTGTTTCTTGACTTCCTTGTGTTTATGTTTATCTGAGTTGTTTCGGTGTCCCTGTGTTCTGTTTCCTGTTTTATTTTGTGGTCTCTGTTCCTAGTATGTTTTCTTTCTTCACTTCCTGTCTGATTGTCTACACCAGTCCTCATGTGTTCCACCTGTGTCCAATTGCCCCTGCCTTCCATGTGTGTGTCTATAAGTCTCTGTGCTTCCCCTTGTCCTTGTTGGTTCGTTGTCTAAATACCTGTCGTTATTTCCTGTCGTGATCTCCTGTGCTTGACAATCAGATCATTTGGATCAGAGTGTATTCTTTCCAGGTGCTCCTCCAAGTCCTGCTTTGAAGTCCTCAGGGTTCCTCCCTTCTTTGTGGTGGTGAGAGATTTCACGAACTTGAAGGGGTCTTTAAAGAAACTTCTTGCTCTTTCTTTTCCGAGCTTTTCTTAGGTGCTCGGTTGCCTTAAGGTTGTCAGTCAGCTCTTGATGTTCTCCTGCAGTATGTTAATTCCCCCATTCTGCTCTTCTGAGGCTTTCTTCCACTGCTTTTTAAGATGCCTCCTCTCTCGTACCAAGCGTTCTATTTCCCACTGCCTTCTGGACTAGTTTGGTGTTATACGTTCTTTCTGTGTTACTCCAAAATGTTCTGCTCCGTAGTTGTAGATGATGTTACCAATCCTCTCAAGCTTTGTCCCAACTGTGCCATTTATCTTGTCAAGGATACCTCTTAGGTTTGCATTGATAGCCATTTTGCTTTTTCTGAAGCTTTAAGGTTAGTAAAGGCTTCTTCCCCCTTTTTGGTTATCCTGGCTGAGGGGGCTCTATACCGTCTTCTGCTACTACCTCTGTGCTTGAGTTGACTTCCTCAGATACAGAGGGGCTGATGTCCTGCAAACTTTGGGTTCGCTGGACTTCACTTCACAATTGGATTGACTGCTTAGAAAGTACTGATCAATGCGATATCCCTGGTTTCTTTCGATCAAGCACTTTGCCAATGTTATTTTCCCCCAGTCACAGGGACACATCTGGAGCTTCTTGTCAGATTCTGCTGTGTTAGCTTCCTGTATTGCGCTTGCCTTCCTCTTTGTCATTTCCATTCCAGGATCATTAGCCATGTGGTCCATTAGTGAGTCGTCTTCTGCCCCCACTCTTGCCGACTCTGGGGGTATTTTTCCTTAATTGCTTTCGTAGCCATTGGTGGGTGTCTCCATGGCAGCTCCAAACTCGGTTTTCCATCGCTCAAAATTAAACTGCTCTGGTTCTATTCAAATATTTCCCCCCATTATTGATGATCGTTTCAACACTCTTTCTGTTATACATGATAAAGATAGACTTTTTTTTTTTTATACCTCCCAACTTGCCTAAAAACTTGATATTTCTATTCAGGAAAGGTATTGTTAAAGTTTAGACACAACTATGCTATATTAATGCTTTAATCAATTATAGATAGTATTCCCTTGTACCTATCTCTGTTTTATAGGTCAAATCTATGAGCCATTACCTCAAGATACAATTACAAAATGCCACATATCGTTTGGAATCAGTTACAACAGCAAAAAAGAGGCCATTTGTTGTGAGGCTAATTATCTTTAATTACTCTCGCAAAAGCTGTGTTTGACCTCCCACATGTAATCAATCATTGTCTGTCTCATTATGTCTGATGTGATGTGTGGGAGAACAGCTCTGTCTTATAATGAGTAGGTACATTACTGTGTAGTATGCAGAATACTTGAAAAAGGTATAAATAGGGATGAAACGGTGTGAAAATGTTGTATCCAGATTGTTAACACATGCAATGTGGCGACAGTGGATGTTAACATTTGTTAGCTATTGCCAGAGATTAAAGTTCACGGTAATTAAAGATTAAACAGTACAATTAACTAGCGTGAATTTTACCATGGTATACCGTAAAACAGATAATTGTGTCATCTCTTGCTATAAAGGCTATTTTAAATATGAAATTGGCCATATCTATTATATGCCAATATCTATATCCACATCAATAGCAACAAATGAACATGTCTCATGCATTTTGTCACCTATGATTTGCTGTGATTGGAAATTGGGAACCCCGTTCCACCCCGGTTTACGCATAAATCATAGGGTTAGGGTTAGGATTAACCCTTAGGCACCAGTGGTCACACTTTACTCCCACATTGGTTTCAAACACACAGAAAATGTGTCTCGTCATTGATGCTGTGGGATATATGTGATAGCAAATGCTAAAGACAAAATAACTCACACAGACGGCATTAAGAGGAAAGATTTCATTAGGTGTGATGAGGTGAATCTAATGTTTTATTTGTTTGTGGATATACATATATAATTTTATACTATATACTGTAAATATAGCATTTTAACCTCATATTATTTTTGTATACAATATCACCTATCTATCTCAATATCTCCTTATACTAATGCACAAATGCAGTTTTACATGCTTGTATATTCATCCTGTACCACTGTATTTTAGTCATGTACATTTCAAGACAATATTTTTGCAGTTTAAGGTGTATATTATTTACATATTCATTTTAATTTTTTATTCTATTGCCATTTTTATTTATATTCTATTGTCTTCCTCATTCAGACTTGTCTGCTGCTGAAGTGAATTTCCCTGTTGTGGGATCAATTAATTTTTATCTTATCTTATCTTGGCATCAGTTGTGCCGGAACCAATTTGACCCCAAATTGGATATTGAAAGTCTGGATGAGTCACTCATTAGACACAAAATATCTTCACAAACAGGACTATATATATTCTATATAGAAGGCCAGAACGGCTAATGAGGTGTTACAGTGACTTCAGTGTTTTAATTGGAAGATAATGACTCCCTTTGCCACTGGCTTTGGCTTCTTTAAAAGTTTTGACACTAATGACATTTTAGTCTCAATATTCCGTGCATGTAAAAACTCTAACTCGCTTGAGCCAAAATCATGGAGAATTTTTTTGTTTAAGTTTGAGACTTCAGAGAAGAAGACAGTGGCTGATGTTCCCTTCCTTTGATTGGTCACTTTGAAGACTCCACTCCCCGGCCTATCTCTGATCTTCCAACGCCATCCCCTTTATTTTATTGTAGCAGTTGTTTGGCGCTTGTGAATTTTGAGACTTAGTTAATACCATACTAAAGTAAAAGGAAAACACTGAGAAGCTAATATTGGCATTTTAAGAAATATTATTCATTTGTGGGAGAACTGAAAGTACAAAAATCTACTGGGGATTTTTCGCTACAAAACCCCAATGCGCCAAGTACAAAGTTTTGTGTGTGTTTAGACCTTTAAAAATACATTGAAAGACTAAATAATCAAGGAAACAACAGGACACTTGACAAAACCTTTTTCATACATTAAGGTAAATCACACAGAATATAGTTCAGGCCCCTGAGTTTAGGAGCATTGTATCCTATTGCCATACTATTTCATTATGTAAACATGACTATAGTCTTTATTCCTAAAAGCTTTGTGTAAGCTTCAGCATAGTTGCAATGGTTGCAAGTTTCTGAACTCACATCTCAATGTCTGAATCAGGGAATTAAAGGAAAGATAATAATTACAGTCTTCCATTCATTGTCAGTATGTAACTCAGTCAGGGCTTCACTGATTCAAAATTAACATCAATAATATGAACATAATTTCATTCATGCAAGATAATGGTTTGCCATTTGACTGAGCATTGTTTGCTGTCTGATGTTAATTTCTTTCGTAATGTCGATGAGAGTCTGTCTTTCCTGTCTCCTCTCTGAGGGGTTGTTGTGCAGACAGGCTATCGATTGGAACGCGTTCATTTTCCTGATGGCTGGCTGCAAAACATAGTCTTAGTGTAACCTGAGGAGAACAATAGTGCAGCTGTCTATTCATATGTATACAATTTGTGAGGCTTGAATGTAGCAGCAGCAGTAGCAGCACTGAGAGAAAGAGCAAAGCAAGAGAAACTATTTGAGTAAGTTTGTTTAGGTGTAACTTTTCTATACTCGTGTTGGCCTCCACAGATGGTGCATAAACTCTGAGCATGCACAAATCCATTTATGGTGAATGCATTGGGCATATAAACTGCTAGTGGACATACTAAGAAAAGAAGTCTGAGGATAAAGAAAAGATATAAAGGGAACCAGGCTACATGGCAACAATAATAAACAATGCCAAACATTTAATTTGTGCATTGTCTGCCCCACCAGAATCTGCGGTACCGCTTTGTTTCCCCCTGGGTCACCACTCTTTCCAGAATACCTATTTTGGCTTTAACAAATCGATCTCTCGTGTTCTTCCAGACAAAATTCATCCTCTTTCTGTGGTCTCTGCAGGACGAGTTGTGGAGACGCTTGTAAAGGTGAACCTGCTCGGCCAGTCTTCACTCTCGGGCAGTGGTCGCCAACCCGTCGATCGTGATCTACCGGTCGATCTCTGTCTTCTGTCGTCATATAGATGCAGAGACGCTAAAACAGGAAGAGCAGATTTTTAGAGGTGTGAACTTTATCACCAGCTTTGTTTTCATCTCCTTTTTAAATGCCTCCTAACAAATTCAAGTTCTATTTGTTTTGATGTGTAATATTCTTTAATTTTTCAACAGTCACCGAAAAAGTAAAGGTGTTTTCTGTGTGTGACCCAGTTGCTAAGTTGATGATGACATTGTTTGGTGCATCCCAGTGAGTGTTCAGCTAAATAATGCGATTTTCCTTTTTAAAATTAATAGATAAAGCATGTATCTGTACTACACAGTTTTATGAATTAACATTTGTTGTTTTGGCTTGAAATGCATGGATAACTGAGAGTTACTCAATGTTGAATAATGTGAATATTTTACACAGGCCTTAAGAGCCTTTCACAGATCACTAAAATGTATGTTTGGCAGGGGAATGAAACACACGCAGCTGATGCAGTAACTTAAAAAGACTCAGTGGGGCAGGAAGAGAGAGTCATATCAATGTGTCACCCTTTTGTGAAGCACTTTGTAACTTTGTTAAGAAAAGTGATGTACAAATAAAGATGGCTCTAAGTATTATTATGATGATTTGCTTATAACATGACTAAAAGTATGTGCACAACCACATGATATGTCAATGGACTAATACGTAAAATAAAAGATAGAAAGTGGTGTCCCTAGTCCCAGGGGAAGATTGTCTAGCCCTCTGCCATGTGACTCTGTTTGCAAGGGGACACTCCCAGTGAAGGACACTTCATATCTAGGGGTAGGTCCAAGGGAGAGGAATTGGGACGGGGCGTAACCTCATTTTTTGTCCATCAAACCATTATCTATATCACTTATCCTTAAAGGGTCGTAGGGGGAACTGGAGCCAAACCCAGCTGATACTGGGTGAGAGGCGGGGTACACCCAGGACAGGTCGCCAGCTTGTCACAAGGGCCAACACACCAAAACCAGTAACTCTTCACACTCACATGGTCACTTTAGAGTAATCAGTTAACCTTACCTTGATTTCAATTGCATGTTGTTATACAGTGGGTTGAAGCTGGAGAAAACAGACAAGATGCAAACTCCACACATAAAGACTGCATCACCCCACTGCCCTCATTCTTTCCCCACATTAAGACAAGTTCTCATTGGTTAGTGTGTGTAGAGCTGACATTGTTAATGAGGCATGAAGTTTGCAGGGAGCCTGCGGTCTCATGTTATTAAATGTTTCTGCTTTCAGACATGTGGTGGAGTCCTGATAATCTCCTGACATTCTCCAGAAGGACTGTATGTGAGAACGCCAATGTCTGAGTGAGAGGCTCCAGACATTCTCCACAGTTTTTCCTGTCAGTACCCTAGTAAAAACAACACAATCCAGATTATGCCTGAATGAGCGATGTGAGTACACAGTAGAAGATCCTCTGCAGGATTCACTGCGAGTGGGTGCATGTTGATGACTACTGAAATGCGATAGACACAAAACTGGAAAAAACGTCAGTGTTGATGTGCTGTGAATAAAAACATGTGATCTCCACAGTGGAATTAATAAGTTAGGTCCTGCCTCTGCCTGCTGCACCAGGCCTCACCTGAACGCTCCAGAGATGTGAACACGTCTGAGGGGAGGATCTCCTGTTGCGTTGTTTATGTGTGAAAGGCAAACTCTGAAGAAAGCCCGGATTGAATCCTGCAAACATTCTCCTCAGTTCATGTCTAAAAACATCTTCTTCTGTCTCTTCTCTCTGATGATGTCCACATTCTATATCCGTCTGTAAGTCCCTCAATATTCCTCAATTTGTTTTTTCAATAATAATGAAGACCTACTACCAGTGCAGCCTGACCAGTGTAATCCCAGTCCAGAGACAAATCAGGTAAGCATCGTCACTTTCTACAAGGTGATGGTTCTGTGTTTGCACCTGCCTCTGCAACATCTGTGAAGACGTGTGAAGTACGACAGACGTAGGCTGAATGGAAATTTGACAGTTTATCAAAAGCAATGAATTCTGAAGAGATGCAACATCAATGCTGTGTCACACTTGATGGTGCACAGGGTGGCCAGGAGCAGCTTTAAGGATCCTGTGGCATTTCCCTGGAACTGTCGATCAGCTCTCCTAACTGTCTCCTAACTCTGTGTGAACCTTTAACCCCGATGCTGCTGACCCCATCACTCCTTAAGTGCTTCTGCTCAGCTGAATCCCGAGAAGCAAGGAATCAGCGCAGCTCTGATTAAATGATCTTATCTCCTCCTGCTCTGCACCTGGCAGCCCAGCGACAGGCTGCTGAAGGGCTTGTTTCAGTCTTTAAAGCCCACTGGGACACTGCTCTCTTGTTTTATGCCCTTCACCCACTTTCAACCAGCTTATCCACTGTAGAACATCCTCTGACACAAGGTTGAAACATGAAAAAATAAAGGAAGCAAATTAATGAATGTTCCTGTCAAAAACATTTAATGATAAACATTTCCGCAGTTCAAAAGCAAGCTAATAAACTTGACCCTAATTTTCACGCTCTTTGTTTTGAGTGAGACATTTTTCCCACCCAGCCGTGAACATGCTGTTATTACATCATTTCAGAAGTGATCCATCAAAAGTGTTTTTCTTGCCTCCAGATGGCTGTTTTTTAAGATTTCTCTATTTAGTGGTAAGAGGCCAATGTTCAACATAGTCATTGTAAAGTGATTGCTTATTTTTCTCTTCATGCAAATCCACCAGCAATGTAGGGCATTGCATGGCTTGGGCGACTTTATAGAGTCACTTGACTAATTTTCTTTTTTTAATCTACACAATCTCATAAAAAAGGTATATTCTCAATAATGTAAGTATGACGCTGTCCAAGTTGGGGAAGCAATAGCTGGACATTTTGACATATTTAGTATGAAAAGATCTCAATGAAAGCACTGGAGCTGAAAGAGTTAAATCCATCTATTTTCCCTTTCATGTATAGAGGTGTCAGCAGTTTGTCTTAATAAAACTCAAACACACTCTGAACTGTCGTGTTGCAGGCGAATACTGTATTTGACAGATGAAATATTGTGGCAGTGCAGTGTCTCAGTGGGATGTGTGGGAGAGGGAGATTGGTAGATGAAAATGAAATGAACGGAAATGGCAGGCTGTGATAATTCCAGCCAGCTGTGTGTCAGTAAAGTAAAACAAACTTGAAACGTCATTACAAGCTGCCCTCATGGTGAGTTAAAAAAGATTGTGATCTTAACGAAACCTTTTCAAACGTCTCTATGGTCAATTTATTCAAACATCAAAAGCATATAAATGTTGTCAACTGTTGTGGACCACATTTGGACACATCTATAAAAATAAACAGACAGGGGGGACAATTAGAGTAGTGGTCACCATGGGAGCCAGAAGTTTAATTTATTTGTGTCAAGCTTTGTTGCCTCTTCTTTTGCGCTTCCTGCAGTGAGAGTCTGGGATAAAAACAAAAAAGATTGATTGCCATCAAAACAGTGTTCATAAGGATGCTGTGATAAAAACAGGGACAGAGGGAGATCATACCTGATGTCTGTCTTCATCTCCGGCTTTAAAGATCCAGTGTGGAGGCTGTCTGCTTGTGCTGAATTTAAATGAGGTGTGTGACAATCACAGCAAAGTCGAGACAGGAATTGGTAATGACAGATTGAATCGGACCTCGTCTCTCAGGTTTTCATTGAGGGTTTGACAAATTTCATATTTGCTGAAGACGTCATGTGACGAGCACTGGACATGCAATTTTATTGGAGCTGGAGGCTTTATTACACTCACAAGATGACAGCTTTGAAATGTACAGTTTACCTTTCTTTGACATAGAGCAAAATTACTATTTCTAATTCTAAGAAAAGTGCTTTGGAAACAGACAATAGCAAACGAAATTACTGATTAGGAGAAACATTCCTCATACTGTACATGAAACAAACATAAATCCCATATTTCCATCATGTTTTCAAAAAGATTTTGAACACTGTTTGATAACATCATCTTGTTCTCTTCCTCTGCAGTGGTTTGATGGCCCCTGACTGGAGATTGAGCTCAAACATTTGCTTTTTACTGGTTGGAAATTCACATTCTGTGACAAACCGTTTCTTTCAAAGAGGTGGCAAAAGGCAAGGAGAAAAAGTCAGAGGAATTTATTTTTAATTGTAAGTACTCAGCCGAACTCTTCATGGTGCACATGTTAAAAACCCCTTGTCAACATTCTTAATCAACCGAAGAACTTTGTCTACTGTCGCCAAGCAACAGACCTACAGTTGAAACGCAGTGTACACGGCTGATGAAGGATGCAGCCAATGACGGCTGCGTATACCAGGTCCTCCGAAGGATGTGGTCCCTGAATTGTGACATAGCTTTAGACTGAAGATGGTTTAATCCGAACAAAAATAACAGGTGTGGCCAGTGCCTTGGATCATGGTCTGGACCAACAATCAAAATGTTTAATCAGCCCAAAAGTGCTGGTCACAGTACGGATCAAATTGAACCATGGTTTGGATTGTTTGCAATGTGAAAAGACTTTATTGGATAGTTCACATTATTTGAGACAGCATTAGACAATAGAAGAGCAGAAAGAAGCAGAAGCTTTACTGGTCCCCAGAGGCAGAGTTACCCGGGTTCATTAGATTGCTTGCTGTCTTTGCCTAAGATACAATGTTTGAATGATGAGGGCATTCATTTGGCAAATTAGATCTAGTTTCTGTGGCGGAAGTTGGTGATGCTGGTTTTAATACCATCATGGGCACGAAATTAACTTTTTTTTTTCCATTCAGAAGGAAAGACTACCACCTGACAAATTGACGACACGCCAACCTCAGATGCACGCCCATCTACCAACTAAACAATGTCTATGCCTATATAGGGGATGACAACAGGACGCACACCTATCATACGAAAGTCTTTTTATCCTGCTCTCTAAATTGCAATGAAAACTAAACTATCCAGAACAAATGCAAATTGCATAATAACGACATGAACCTTGTTTCAGACCTTCATGTTTGAAAATGCCTATTTAGTCTACACCAGTCTCACCTCTTCAGACCCCAGCCTCGAGTTTCAGTCATGTTTTTACACTTCAGGACAATTTTCTTCTCTTTAACTGTCCCTGACCAGTCTGAGTTGACACACTGGGGAGATGTAGGACAGAAGCTGCTGCAGCTCATGCTTCGTCTCCTGTGTGAACATGGGTTTAAGTTAGTAGACTGTACAACTAACAGCAACACTATTTACATGGATGTTTAGCTGCCCTCTTGCTGAGCTCCCGTCCACTGTGCTGGATTTAGCACTCAGTTGATAGGCAGATGATGGTGCCTCTGGCCCTTAATTTATCTAAGGTGAGCAAATCATTCTAAGTGCCATCCCAAAGTGCGCAAGTAATTAAGGTTGTGCAGCCCAGGCCCGATACGCTCAGCAGTTTACCTCTGTTACCGAATTGCGATGTCCTTTCACTTTGTGGTGAAGTGGTGAAGGTATATACCTCTCTACTTCACCGCGTGCACTCCATCACAGAGAGTGGTGTCAACTGTCATCTCTCATTTTTCCTGCTGCCACGGAACTGGAGTAGAGCTGAACCCCAGATGGACAGATGGGGATTTGTATTTGAAAAGCAGTCCAGATAATTGATCATCCATGTTTTCATCACATCCCTCAGGTGCACCCTCTCTCTCAAATCCCTGACAGCTCTCCAAGAGATGTGAGAACACTTTGAAAATGCCTATTGTCATGACGTGTAACATGACAGAGAAGAGAGGATGAAACGCTCCAGATTCAGACTGTAGTCTTCTCACTGTGGAAAAGACAAAATAAAGGTTGCAACAACGCATCTTTAATTCATCAAATGGAAACAGTCTTGAGACCTGGCGCTGAGGGGCAGCCTGACAAACAGTGAGTCCTAACTGACTGCTAAAACATACAGAACTTGGTCCTTGAGGGGACCACGTTTAAAGAGCCCATTCACAGGCTAAGCATCTAACTCCCAAACGGAGGCTGGCTTGGATTCAAGGTGCTTAAACAGACTGCATGATGATACGCTGTATCTCTGTTTACATGTCTGAGGATTAAGGGAGTGAAAGACTGAATTAATCATCCACTAGTCTTGTTTTATTTTTGTACCTCTTTCTTTCAGGTCACCAGGTTACTACACAACAATAGGATCAGTTGGAATAAAGGAGCTGATTGCTGTCAGTCAAACTCTTTTATCGTCACACTCAGGAGAGATCAATGCTTTACGGAGACTCAGGTTGACAGTGTTTCATACAGACCAAACTTCAAACTCGTCTCCTCTCATTTACCCCTGTTTGTCGCTGCTTTCAGAGAATCTTGTGTGCTCGCTCTGCGTCTCCTGGCAGTGCCCCAGTGCTGAGGGACTCCCTTTCATCACTTTTATTCCTGGGGCCCGGGAGTTGGTTACTGCAGAGATTCACTGCTGCAGACAAATATCTGTAATTCCACCCACATTCCCGCTCCCACCTGTCGACCATGAAATTCTCAGCCAGCGGGTGAAGCTGGATGATGCTTGGAATGTGCTGGGCTGTGTTTGCTTGCTGTGGGCTAAAAGCATTTTTTTTCTACAGCACTGGCAGAAATGCAAAAGGGGTATGAATAAAATATTTAAAATTCCAGTAGTTTTCTCCCTGGGTGATTTTGTCATGATTGGAAGGTAGCGAGGTCATCCAGTAAGCAAAATACCACTTTATCTGCACGACAAAAAAATCAATATGTAGCACAATTATTATGTCCTGAAAGGCTTTGGTTGCTTTAAATTGCTGTCGATATATAGAGAGCAAACTGTAGCATTTTCTTCTCTGTGATTTTTGGGGACATGGAACAATCAAAAATGACATGAAAGTTTTCCTCCTCAGTCACTGCAGGAACAAGAGACCTTGTACATGTCGGCCTCTCTTTCTGCTTCTGCCCAAATTTTTTCTATTTCCGTTTCCATCTGTCTTCTCTGCTTGGTACTGTCTGAAAATTGTCGGCCATCAAATGACTTAAAGTCTTCACAGATCTGCTCTACAACCAGTATGTAATAACCCATTCAGTGATTTGTATATTTATTTATTTCTGGATAGAGGTGTAGTGTTAGGTGGAAGGAAAAGACTGACGCTCCACATGGGGGCTGGAGTTTACTCCCTTTAACTCCCTTTCTACATAAATTACAGCTTGTCCTAAACACAGACTTCTCTTTAAATCTCTTCATCCTCTCTTTATTGGCTTCCAGTCATTTAAAGATTGTATTTGAGCCCGGTGGTAACCTGAGGTCGTCAATGAAGGCCCTGCTCACCATTCCACAGTCCCTGCATAAGACCATGGGTGAGCGGGTCTTTTCTGTCAGGGCGCCCACACTTGGAAAAATCTCCCAAAGTAGATGTGTCTGGCAAATCTCTCTTAAAGATACATTTTCATAGGTCTGTTTTCTCCTACTTCTGATCTTACCATCTATTCTAATTATTTCATTATGTTTTATTTTATGTTAGTTTCTTATATAACATTTTTTATTTCTGTATCTGTGCTCTTTTTGCCAAAAATGTTTCATTTTTAACGTGTAAATCACCTTATAACTGTGTTTTGGAGGGGCTTTATAAATAAAGTTTATTATTTTGGAAAACTGGACACACCTGAGAGACTGAGGAGCGACAGCTGATGGTGGGTGGCGACTCTACAAATGCCTGATCAAGACAGTACTCTGGAGAATTTAAGACAGAGCACAGACTCTTTTCTACACATTACAGAAAGTTAGGCTGAAAAGTGAGGAATCCATAACCTACCTATAGTCAGGAAGTCTGCCTGCACAATTCTGTAAATGAGGGGTACGATTCAAGTTACCAGGTGAAGGTGAGGTAGGTATTGATGAGAATACGCATGGCATTTAATAATGACGAGCCAGGTAGAATTCACACAACACAGAAATTGCTTTTAGTTTTAGTTCAGAAGACAATTCTATTGTTAGTATTTCACAGGGTCTGGTTATAGCTAAATGGTTCATCTGACTTGCTGTTTGATCACCTCAGAAATCCTTATACTTTTCCTCAGTGAAAAGCCAGACGTACTAGGGTGGGATGTGTTTGAATGTGGAGATAATGGTGCATGTTTAACAGACTGTCTCTCCTGAAAGACATTTATAGTGTTGCACTATTTTGTAGCGAAGAAAAATGATTGTTGTATAAAGAGTAAAATAAAAAGAGTGAGGGAGAGGTCTAAACCCTGGCTCCTCTGTTCTATCACAATGTGAAGGGAAAGTCGAATAAACTGTATCAAAAAGCTACAGAAATGGTCTGACACTGCACAGATAATCTGGAAGGTGTTGGTGCAGGGGGTTCATGAAGCTGTTTGATCCGGCGAGCTGTTCTGATGAAATACACTAACACCTTCACAGTTGAATAACCTGCCGTGTGAGAAGGAAAAGGCAGCAGCTTAGCTGAAAATAGACCCCCCCACCATAGTTACAATCGCACATCCAAGGGGCTTCTTTACTCACTCAGAGACAGTTCAGATATCATTTGTGTAAAATTGTACTCTATTAGTTGTTAATTATTTAAGAATCGTACTCTTTGCAAAGATAAGGAGTTAAGGTGTGATGTGTGATTCAGGATGGTACGGTGGAACAGTGTTTAACACTGTCACCTGACAGCTTGATGTTCTCAGTTCAAATCCCAATTTGGCCCAGGTGTTTTATATGGAGCTGCATGTTCTCCCCGTGGGTGCGTGGGTTTTCTCTGGGTGAACAATCCAAAGAGAATTTTAATTGTAGATTAAGGTTAGGTAAAAGGTTTCTGTTAACATAGACCTTTTCTAGTCTTGATGACCACTCAAAGCACTCTACAGTACAGCTTTGCCATTCACCCATTCACACACACACACACATTCATGCATTGCATCTACGTGCAGCACTTTTTCTACCAAACATCACTAACGCACGACTGGCAAAGTCCATCAGGCCTAAATTGGGGTTCAGTATCTTGCCCAAAGACCCTTCAACACATACAATGGGGAAGACGAAGCGCCAACCTTCTGGTCAGTGGAGGACCTGCACCCACGGATGAATTGGTGAATTGTAAATTATATGTAGGTGTGAATGGTTGTTTTAGAGCATTCATGACTACTCCATTTTGGTTGTCAACTATTCTCAAAAGTAGTTGATTAACCATGATTAAAAGCTGATCCAGGAGAGAACTCTCTGTATTCACTCAGAGGCAATTCACAAATAATTTGCTTAAAATTTAAATACATTTCTGGTTGATAATTAAAGGGGCTAACGCTCATTTAAGATTTACAATGCTTTGGTCAAATTGTGGTTCCCGCACTTCTACATCATTGATGGTGATGGCAAAGTTAGCATGACCCATATTCAGAGTGGTTATAAATATGAGACGACCCAGGTTGAAATACATCAGAATTTCCCTTTAAAGGCCAATAATCCTTATTAAACCATCAATCAGTGAAGCCAAGACGGACAATGATAGATTATCCAGTACGATCTCAGGTGATTAATGCCACCAGACTCATCATGGTAGAACTCAGAGGGTGGGAACTGGGAGTTGTACAGTCCAAATACAGGGTGTAACCTCTTACCACAGCTCCATTGTTGCTATGGATACACTGTGTGATGGATGTCTTTGCAGTGACAGCGTTCTCTCTCCCGGCTCCTCCTTGCTTTTAAAAAAAGCATTTAATTGAATTTAGTGTCTTGGTTAATGCCATTACCTCCCATCGTATGGCAAACAGGATGTATGTCTAATGACCGTTAATAAAGCAGAGCAGAGGGATTTCATGATGACATTCTACAGATGATGAGCATAGGGTGAACTGAGATAGCATAAGCTGAAGCCATACAGTGAAACATTTAATCACTTCGATGCATTTGTAATTAGCCATGGCTCCCAGAAGGTCAGGGTTATCTTAACTGAGGGTTGACTTTTGCATTAAAGCAATTAAAATGTACGAGTTGCGTAATACGCAATATATTGAGTGTTTTACTTTACTTTTCCCTCTGAATATTAGAGAATACACAACATTAAGTCATCCAAATTTATACTGATTCCCCTTTGCTCTAAGATATTTAGATGGTTGAGAATTGTTCAGCAGTATCTTGGCTGAATAACTTGTGGGGGAAAAGAGAAAAAGAAAACACAAGGGGGAAAAGTGAAATACCACTCAGTGAACGCATCACTGAATGATGAATGGTGGATTTAAAAAAGTTGCTAAAGTCTGACAAGTCTTATCAGCAAAAAAAAGCTGCCTGAAGTTTCCTCAGCTCTTCATCCTACTTATTACGGCTGTAATGGAGCATCAAGATCAGTGTTTGTATTTCGTATCTGTTGTTTTGCTCTATACACCCACTCTTGTTTTACTGATGAATCCATCACCTGGGATAAAAATCTTAAATTGGACGACCCATTTCTCTTGACTGTATCAGGATGTGGTGAACTACTGCTTGCATCGAGCTTTACTTCTTGTCCACAGCAACGATACACGCACGCACGCTCTAGTTTCTGAAAAATCCAGTGTGGTCCAATATCCCATCAGTAAATGATCAATAAACATATTGATCCCATGAGATTCTGATGACACGTCAGCACCCATGTTGTACTGTACATGTACTGTATATAATATGAAGTAGGGTATGTTTAAAAAGGAAGTATTCGTAATGCATATTTTTCAGCATTTTTCTTTTCATGATATTTTGAATGGGCAGAAACAATGATGCATTATGTGACCTCAGTGGTGCACAATCATGAAAATATGTGTAACCATCCTGAGTCAAATGGTCATAGAATAATCTGCTGTCCAAACTAAAGTCCCATTATTTCATCCCACTGTTTCCCACTGTTCCTGCCTATGTAACCGTTGCTGTGTCACTATTGATCAACGGCTGTTTGTATGCAGGACAATGGCAGATAGTCAGACACCAAGCACATGACTTTAATCTCAATCAGCACGCTGACATTGCAAGTTGCTGCTGTCATGAAAAGTTGCAAAGGACCTCAAACTGACCACAAATGGTACTATTAAGTACAGCTGCTCCTTCAGAAGTTGTCGTGTAGCTACAGGACACAAATTGCCGACATCAGACAAGACAGTGGCGGAACGATTATATATATATTTTTTTAAATCAAGGGCCATGAAGGTGCCCCAGTTTAAGCAGAGGGGCCAATTATATGTCCAACATCCATGCACAATTCCTGATGCAGTCATTCCTTGTTTACTATTAACTCCATAACTTCAAGCAAAGCCACACATCTAACTCAGATGCACCAGACAGAGAGGAAACAACTTCAATTCTCACCAACTTTAACTCTTTGCGTACATAAGGACACATGTGATTTAGGAATGCATTCTTTAGGCTTAACTATCCAATAGGATGCCTACATGTAACATAGAGAGTGACAGAAATATAGCCTTTTAATGGATGTGCTGTTAGAATGGGTGACGCAAGTAGAAGATATACTGGGATGCTAGTGGGAGACATCTTCAGACTTGGGGTTGACAATTGCTCATGTTGCTCTGTTATCATTTGTATATTGTTCCACCTTCTGGTCTCCCTGATGTATCAAGTCTACATTTAAACCTTCTGCATGAGACATAGGCTGCTGCCTGAGTTCTCCTTTCACCAGATTCCACAAAACTTCCATGACACCCTGTACATTAAACTGTTTCACATTGTCAGGATGTGCAAAATGGCAAACAAGAACCCAATAGCCCGACACTTGAGCAGTTTTGGGAGTAGCAACAGTTAGCAAACAAATCCAATAGGGAGCAGGTAAAAAGGGAATCCAGGGTCCAAGAAGGCAGGTCAGAACAGAGATCAGGCAGAGCAGTGAAACAAGAGATAACGCTGGAAAACTATGAAAAACACACTATACAATCTGGCAAAGAACGGAGGAAATGGGCAGGTATATAAACTGGGTGACTGATGACTGATGGAGGGCAGGTGAGTCTGGGACGGGGCAGGTCAGGTAATGGGATCCATGGGAAGAGGTGATGCAGAGCAGGGGGGAGTGGCTGAATTCTGAAACCACATGAGAATTAGTACATGAAAAATAAGATAACAGAAAATGAAAATACTATGAGCTGACTGAAGTTGTGACACACATTGGGGTTTTAAAACTGGCAGAATAATGTAGGATGTAATGACTTGAGTCATGATTTGACTTTGGTCTGTTACATATAAACAGGAAGATGAATGGAATAAAACATCAGCAACTTATGTAAACATCATATTCAAAATAATGTCCTATTTTGAATAAGGCAATAGTCTTAGTTTTGGTGTCCATGTAAACATAGTCAGTGATAAAAGTCACATGATGGTGTTTCCAACCAGAAACACATTGTTGGTCCAACACTGTCATAGCTGTGTATTAAGGTATCATGATAAACTGTGCAGTTTTTTTGCGTGTATATGATATATACATGTGATTTTTCTTAAGAAGATTTCTTACATAAAATATTTTGAATTTAGCATTTAGTCTGAATTGTTATACAGCACTGTACAGACAGCAGTTTGTGTTGCACCATATTCATTTGAACACTAGATGGCACATGCGGTTTAATAATCAACACTAGGAAGGTTTTCCTGTGTGATACACCACCTTCCTTTGATTTTTGACCAGTTTGAAGTGTAAGTACTTCAAATAAATGTAAACACTGAAGGAAACCAACACTTCAAACTCAAAAACTGTCTGTTCCCTTCAGTCAGCTTTCAACTGCTTTTTCCTTGATCTCACCACCTTGAAACAAGCAGCTGAACTTGTCTTGTCTATTTAATCACCATGTTCAAATAGACACATGTAAATGTACAAATTCACACATTCACACAAAAAACAAAATAGCCGGGCCAGAACTGTGAACTGTGATCACTTAAGACCAAACAAAAACTTTCCACATGGCTTGCTAAGTCACCGCAATTGGTTTAAACATGAAACAAAAGGTTTTCGTGTGAGATTACACAAGATATTTCAAAAACAACATAATTTGTGCTCACAGATGAGAGTTCAGTCATATGGCAGCTCGATTGTGACTGCTCCACTTTCTGCGTTGTTAAACTCTTCTAATAAGGTTTATGTAATTTATAAAAGCTGACTTGGATGGGATCATTTGGGGGTTTTAACGGATCAGTTAGCATGCAAGGATTAAGCTGCTGGAATATTCCCACATAATTTTCAGTTTTAGTACCAGCGAGAGGTCCCTTGTAATACAAACACAAGGAGGCAGGTCATAATTAGATGGTGCTGAATTTGAAGTTCTGTTCAAAATCATGTGTAGACTTACATTTGAAAATAAAATCAAACTGTTTAATGGCACTCAATAAAACCCTTAAAACACCCTGAGGAACATTTTAAAGATTAATATTTAATTCGTTTTAATTTAACATATTTTCAACATGTAGGGAATGATGATCTCATGTTTATGTTTTGTAAGAATTTACCATAACTTTTTCCACAAAACAGGAGGAATATTCTATTGTTTTGTTTATAGTATTTTTCTTATTAAAACTTTCCAAAAACTGCTGTGTCATTCAGTTTATTTTTTACATTTCTCAAGACAAAACACAAGTTTACAACAATAAATATGCGTGAATATTAGAGTCATATTGAAGAATGGAAGAATATTGCCCTAATATCATGAGAATAATATCACAATGTTATGAGAATAAAGTGGTAACTGAGAAGAATGTTATATTATGAGAATAAAGTAATTTAATGAGAAGAGACAGTTTCTTTCACAATATTTTCTAAATCCTGATACTAATGATAATGTGGTGCTGATGAAAAGATACAAAATTTAGTTATTTATGAAACCTTTACTACAGTAGCTCCACATTCCTCATTTTAATGCTGGCTGCTGATCTTCTGATATTTCCCCTCCATGACATGTAGCCTAAATATATTACTTTATTCGCATGATATTACACATTTGTTAATGCAAATATACAATATCATATTTAAGTGGCCCTAATACTCTGGTGTGAATAGGAAATAGACTTTTAGAGGTTTGGTGCTTTTGAACCAGAGTGTGGGACCATTTTCAACACTGTGAATATGTGAGTAATTCTAAAACCACAAGCCCTGAGAGTCCTTACAGTCCGGTGCTGAGACACTTATTAACTGTTGACGTCCTGCGCCCTGTGAGTTCAAAGTTCTCCGCTGCCTGTGATTTCATGACCGCACAGAGATATGGTCTTTGGATGTTACTCAGTGATGACAGAGTGACACCCAGTGGTTCCTCATATAGCATGGAAACTCAATATACAGTGGATAATCACACTCACTAATATGACTTCTGACCACACTCAAGTTTGATGACCACATATAGAAAATATGTTTCTAAAAGGATTAATAATTTGATTTCAAAGCCTCCTCGTTTCCCTCACTGCCTGCAAATCAGATTCAGCATTTGAGGCCATGTTTTCATTTTCATTTGTCTTTTAGCTCGATTAGGCAAAAAATACCAAACAGATTGTCTTGAAACTTGGTGACAGGAATGGGCCAAGGTAGAGCACATTCACACAGGTGATATTTTTTTATTGTTAATATCTTATCTTATCTTAATTTACTAAAGATTCTAGTTTGTCTCGACTGTAGATACACACAATGTCAATGAAGAGAACGCAGCTAATCAAGTTTTATTTTCACATTGGAAAGTCATTTAATGAAATTCTTTCTTGCACTTGTACAGAGACTCGCGATTGTCATTAGCAGGAATCATTTGATGCAGATTCATGAAGTTGTAATATCTTGTGGGAAATTATTTTTTCATATCTTGTGCGTTCAAGATATTCATCAAGTTATTATTTTGTGTGCACACAATAAAAGAAAATATCACTGGTAGGTACTTTTGGGACTTGGTACGCGATTTTCAACATTTTATGGGAATTTCGCAACAAATAAAGCAGAGATCTTAATGAAATATGTAGATATGAAAAGGTGAAAGTTCAGGCAGTTTGTAGAAAATGTCTGCATACATTGTATATGTATCTGATCTCAATACATATATGATTAATCGGCCTTGATGGAGGTATATGCTCTTCAAGTACCCCAGTTTTGCAAACACAGTCAAAATCTTAAAACATCAATCATGCCTCTTCCACCGTTCTCTCTCTAAATCTAAAATTTAACACCATAGAGAAAACGACACACATGCTGGTGCTGCCACTCACTGGCTTGACGTGTTTGAGTCACGAGGTCTTGACCCTGTGTCATTAGCTCTCTAATTCATGAGTTAGACCTCTGCTGTCTGTTTGACCTTCTACACTGTGAAAAAAGGCTGCAGGACATCTCCATCTAAATTGTAAACATTTGCAATGCAATGTGAACATAGTGACTCAACTTAAAGATAACTTCTTTACACTTATAACTGCAAGTGACTAATGTTTGCTGATGGCTCCTTAGTTATTGTCATACTAACATTTGTCACTACAAACACGATGAATAAATGTTCTTATCCAAAAACAGAGAGCTCTGCTGCTCTTACATCACCACTTTGATATTTACTGTACTGTGCTGTGTTGTAGCCAACACTTTGTTAAACTTTATACATCAGTTAAATAATACGATTATAATGATAATTAAATAATAATGTTAATATGATTATGTAAGTGAAAGTGTTTTTCTGCATGAGGTTTTACTACAACCTGATAAACAAATGTAGGGTTAATTAATTAATTAATTAGCCTAACTGAACTTTAAAGCATTATTAACTGATGAATTTCCATCAAGGAAAAATTGTTTTATATTAATATTTTTTATAAATGGTGTCTCTTGAGAAAGTTGTACCAGAATAACATTATAACACTTGCTGCAGACGTTTAGTTGCTTAAACTACTTAAACTACTCAGAAGGCTTAAAAGGTTCAATTCACCCAAAATAAATAAGTACTTTTAACACTAGTGGAATGCAGCCACACACTGTGTCACATCCATCAGATGATTTATTTGTTTTTATGTTTTAATATGTGTTAAATATGTTGAATTTCATAAATGTCAATGTTTTGAGGACAAATGCTGCTCACTTCACTTACACTGGATTCAGGCAAATAAATTAATCAAATAAAGTCTTCTCCAAAGCAAATAAAACCTAAAACCACTCTGTTTAACTTAGTTTTATAACAGTTATATAAAAGCACAGAAGAGCAACAGTGATCATTTGGAAAAAGTAAATTTGAATGTACAGTATATCTTTTTAATTAACTTTTAATAAAACGGTTTTAGTTCATCTACTTTAAATCTAGAATCTAGAGAAGAAAGTGGTCAATTTTGCAAAAATAAATAGAGTGAACATTAATCTGTGTTGCTTTTATTAGCAGCCTGTCATTGCTCAATCATTTTTCCTTGGCTGTGTGTGTGTGTGTGTGTGTGTGTGTGTGTGTGTGTGTGTGTGTGTGTGTGTGTGTGTGTGTCATGGCCCCCTCTGCTCATGCACGGCTCCCAGCAGTCAGCCCCACATAGAGTGACCCGGGGCGCATGTGACAGGTTTGGCTACCGTTTATGACGGGTCGCTAATGATCCACTTGCACGCAAACACGTTGTTAGCCGGCCGAACGAATTAGCCAGTTGCATGCAAAGGACTTGGGATCTTGGGATCAGGCCAGACCACAAAATAGTTGAGTCATTTTCATTCTTCCTCTCTCTGCCCCGGGATGGAAGTGCCAACCAGATAATGTCATTAGTAAAACATATTTTTTGTAAATGAGCTGTAAGTAACCCTTGATTGGACATTGTCAGTCTGTTCATCTGCACAGGCCTCTTATACAGGGGGCGTCTCTTGTAATATATCAGTCAAAAAGAAAAGTTATCACCACATCATCCTCATGTGATGATCTTCACTATCTACACCATGTGACGCAGTTCAGACTTATCTGCCTGTTTCATCGGCCACTTAACCACACTAACAGATCACTCCATGCTTTGACTGTTTAGCCCCTACAGGATCACCTCTGACCCGACCCTGTTGTGACGGATGGAAGTTGAATGACGGTGGAGCTGCCACGACCAGTTCAAGTTGCTCTGATTTGTGGGGTTAAAGCACAAAAACGTTGCATTGCCATCGACACACTTTGATCACTAAAACACTTCCGTTCAGTAGTCACAACAGTTTGTCAGGTTAAGACACAGAACATAGAAAGTTTAGGAGGAATTAGATCCCTGTATAGAATAAACAGATTATCCACATTTTAACCACCACGACACATGTTAATCTCTCCACACAAAGGAGGTCTTGGTCCCGGGACAACATGGCGACGCATTCAATCCTAATTGTGCTTGACATTCATAAGTGAGGAATGTTCCAGTCAAGACAAATCCGGGTGGTCTGGAGATCGGCTTCATGCCAATAAAGGACAAAAATCCTCTTAATGAAATTAAATCTGTGATTGTTAAAGCCCTTTTGTTAAATGAGTCTGCGTTCAGATTGGTAATGAGCAAGTTTAAATGGGCTGTAGACTCAGAGCAGCAAACGGACGTCAACTATCAGAACAGCAGAGGGCACTGCTCACTGTTCATTGTAACCACTATGAGGTTTTCCACAGATCTCATAAAGTTTTATCATTTTTATACACATTTTTCCAAACTAGAAGATTTTTTCACTTTATAGTTTTAAGATAAAACGGTAATTTTCATTGTTGGAATGATGACTTATATATATCTATACACTTTAGAAACACTTTTTTCTGCTTTCTACTAGCATTTACTTCTCAACAATATAATAAGACCATAGAAAAGAACACAAACAAAAAAAGAAAATAACTCACTTTGGTAAATTAATACGTAGAATCTATTTTATGCAATAGGAACAACAAAAGAGTGATTTTACATGGCTTCTTTTTACAATTTAAAATGGTTATCATGTCTTAAGCCAAAATTACATTATCTCAAAAATCCTTTGTGATACAACATATTTGATTTTCTCATTTGCAGTGGTGAGAAAGTGGTGTTAAATACATTAGTATAAATGTCATACTCAGTGTTGTTTAAAGCCTCTCTTCATCAGCAAGGTTTAACATTTTTGCTATGTCCTCCCGCTTAATCTGAATCTCGGCTATGGGAGTGACCTTGATGTGAAAAACCTCAGTCTGTTATCGCAGGAGCAGGAAGGAGATTCAGGAACCCAGCGATCTGACAGATGATGCAGCAGAAATTGATACGAAACACACAGAGCAAAGAAGAGCTGACCTTTACATACAGTCCATGGGGCTGACATGCAGCAAAGGTAGAAGTAAAATTGTAGGTGAGCTTTGTTTCCTATAAGTCACAAGGACATTGCAAGTTTTCTTAATTATAAAACACCATAATACCTCTGTTTACCTTGGACATAAATCAGTAACATTTTTAAAGCCCTTGAAAACTTTAGATTTTAACTTCCATAATAAATAATACTAAATTGTGTGTGTGTGTCAGTCTCCTCACCAGGATCGAGGTGAAAACAAACCTGCTGTCTAGAACCATAGAAGTCCAAATTATATTGTCTTCACACATGTAAAGCTACTGGACAGCAGTCGAGGAAGAAGTATTCGGATCCTTTACTTTAGTAAAAGAAACACTTTGAAAATACTTGACCACAAGTAAGTCCTGGATTCAAAATTACTACTACAGAACATAACCATTTGGATTAATATTCCTGCTTCATTCATTTCTATGTTGCATTTTACTACTGTAGATGTTTAAGGTTAGGCTCATTCAACTACTTTATACAACGCTGGTTAGTTTTATCTACAGCATTGTATCATATTCTCTAAGATCATCAGAAGTCTTTTCATGCGCTCAGATAAACAGCCTGTTTACAGCTTTGTGAAGATGCATTTTCCTGCTGATCCAAGAGGCTTTTTAAAGAGTTGATTTCTGATTTTCTCAGGGACAGTTCATCCTTCAGTTTGTCACAAACATTCAACATGTGGAGATGCATGGATTACACTGACATCTGAACAGTAACTACAAATGTAGTGAAGTAAAAAGTATGAGTAGAGGTAGGAAGTTGCATAGATGCCAATACGAATGTAAAGTACATCAGATGTGCACTTTCAGTATTGGAGTAAATGTACTTAGTTACTGTCGTCCTATGCTGTACATGAATGCTCTTATAAACTCGTTGAAGTGGGCTCATTCCATTACTGTCCTGATTTGAACTTTGTGATCAGTGGCCCACTACTTTTCTCTTAAAACTATTCTTCATAGCAGTATTAATATGTCTGTTTTAGAAGGCTCCTTATCTGATTAACTACCAATAATCCATCAATTTGACATCTGGGTATATTTACAGCAGAGCAGTAGCCGAAGGCCAAGAGCACCAAGAGGTCCTCAGAGGTCATTGTCTTTGACCTCAGTGTTCAGTGACTATTTTGGAATATTCCTCACAGAATGTCCTGTTCTTCAAACCCACTGACAGCCCTAAAAACAAATGAACTTTGCATCTGGGAGACTTCATCGCTGGTATTTTCCCCTCTCGCAAGAAAAAGAAGACCCTGTGACCTGTGATCCCTGGGAAAGGTCAATTATGTAAGTTGGTGTGAGGGATTAATATGCTTGTTGTGCAACAACATAGAAGAAGTCATGCCACCAGCAAAGAAACCTGAGGTTATGGCACAACTTGGCTAGAGAGCGCTCTCTGGACATATTCACAGCTGAGTGAAGAATTGAAATCTTGATTCACAGACCTACAGGGAAGAGATATACAGGCATATATTTTTGTTAAAACAGTATATTTGACATATTCTTCAAACTCCTGACTGACTGACTGCTTCTAATTACTGACACATCCTCTGATGTATCCACTTCTACACAGTGGTCTTAAGTACTTTTTATTCACCTAAGTTAAGTATTTCTTTATATGATATTGACAATTGTTGACTATCTGCACTGCCTTAGAAACACACTTTTACCTATGCACAATATGTTTTAATTAATAATAATAATAATAATAATAATAATAATTGTTTTCCTCACTTAAGTTTAGTATTTTTGTTTAATTTGTTGAGCATTTGCAGAGCCTGTTACTTTTACTTTACCTCTGAAATTCTTAGGTGCTTTTTTGGGGCGGCTGTTGCTCAGGGGGTAGAGCGGGTCACCCTCTAAACAGAAGGTTGGCGGTTTGATCCCAGTATTCTCCATTCTGCTTGCCAAAGTTTCCCTGGGCAAGATACTGAACCCCAAACTGCCCCTCACGGCTGTGCCGATCTCATAGGGAAGGTGATGCCTATAGATGCACTGTATGAATGTGTGGCAAGAAAACTGTACTGTAAAGCACTTTGGGTGGCCATCAGGACTAGAAAAAAGAGCTATATAAATATCTATCTACCATAGGTTTTCATTGACTGTTGATCCTGATGTATAGTGGGACTCTGTCCAAGACATTCTTAATGTTGATGGGGGCTCCTCAGTCCTCAAAGATGATTGACAGTCCAGTGAAAGAGGCTGAAGTATAAGCTGTTATATTGCTTTACTCCCCACGGTGTCAAATGGAAATGAGATGAGTTTTGCAGACGTGGCGTGGTGTGTTTCATGTGGAAGCACAATGCAGCTCTTGAGCGCAGGACAGAGGTCACAGCACTATATGAGAATGTCATCAACACACTGCTCCCCACCACTTTTGATCTAAAATTGGAAGTTTGGAGAGCCGTGTTTTTCTTTCAATCTCTCTCTCTGTAATGTGTGTTGTTCCGCTTTACTGCCAAATTCAACCGTGCAAAGCTGAAGTGTAAAAGCTCCTCCAAACAAAGCGTAAAATGAATGGCCGCCAGCTGCTGTGTCTTTTTTAGGGTCGTAGGGAAAAGAACCTGTTAGGAAATTTCCTGCAGATGTGATCGCATGACTGGCTGGTGACAACTTATAAAAGGAGACTGGGGCACCCACTGAGCCCCCGGGAGACAGAGGGATCAGGCCTGTACAGGGATGAGGAGAAACAGAGTGGGGTCTTACCTTAAAAGGGAGAATCCTGAAGGCTGTCGGCCATAATGACAGGAATGTTGTCCTCTGACCTGAACACCCAGTGGTTTCATGGACTGCACTTTCTATAACTGTAACTCCAAACAGGTAAAACTCACATTACATGATTAACAAACTAGCATGTTCTAAACATGTTTGTTTGGAATGAGCTGTTTGATTGGTGAAGGGATACTCCCGAGCTACTTCAGAATTATTTCTTGTCGTTAGTGAGTCCTCCTTAACCCTTGTGTTGTCCCTGCTTCCCCCAGCTGTTCCCCCTCACATAGCACACCCCATATTAGGATGCACACATAGGGCAATAGACAAGTGAGCAGCCCTTGCAGATGTATTTGTTACACCCGTGGCACACGGTCCTTCTTCCTGGGGCATATCTGACACCTCTTCCTCTTACTCGCCCCGAGCAGGGCTGCTGCTAGGGCTATGGAGGAGGCTGGACGCTCGGGTCGAGTGTGGTAGTCGTCGTGGTCAAGAGCTCTCTGTGCGGCGGCGGCGGCTTTTACGGCCTTCACAACCTCGGCGGATGCTTCCGTGTGGGGGGTGCGTCCGTATCACAAACACGTTGTAGGAAGAGACGTCGAGAATGTTGTACATGGCACATGGAGAATGACGCGCCGGCTTCTTTGCGGGTTACAATTGGGTCTAAATGACCCCACAGAGCACCACAGCGCCCTCTCTGGGGGTCTAAATGACCCCCCAGGAGAATCGAGAATGACAATCCATTGGTCTCAATTACCCCAGGAGAATTGGATAATGACAATCCTTGGGTCACCCTAACCCTAACCTTGACCGGCCAGGGCTTTGATGGCGGATGATCACATGCACGCACGCACACACACACACACACACACACACACACACACACACACACACACACTCTGGGTCAATCCGACCCAGGAACAACACGAGGGTTAAACAGTTCTACAATATACTGTCACTTTTTATTGTTTGTGTGCTGGACTTTGTGTGCAGAGCTTTTTATAAACAGTCTATGGTTCAGAGTGAAGTCAGGAAGAAGGAATTGGCTTTTGTCACTGTTCACATGTGTGGCTTATATATACATTATATAAGTATGAATGTTTTTTTTTCCCATAGATTGTGTTGGCTATTTCAGAGGTCTGTTAAGCAATTGACCGTCTTTAGACTAAAATTCAGCAAAGCTGTGTAATTCAGCTTGATATAATGCATTGTTGCAACAAAACAAACATTGGGCTTTTACTTTAAAGACAGATTGACAGAGAATATATTCTCAACTTGGTCCGCAGACTGAAGGCACTCTGCTGCACCCCCAATAACTGCAAGGCGCTTTTAGACTGTTTATTCAAATGGTTTTAATATTGAACGTATCACGTGTCCTTATCGCATATTATTCTAAACTGCAATTCCTCAGGCCATTAAGGACGCACATTCCAAGTGTGAAGCAGAAAGGATGAATGGTGCGTACATTCCACAGTCAGACAGACATTTAAGAAATGTTTAGGTAAATACAATATACTTGATGACATGAAATATGAGTAGAAAAACTCTTTACATGAAAATGTAGCTACCACTTGGAGAGTTCAGCATTGAGTCATCTCTCTTGCATGAATTAAGAGTCAGGATTTAAGCAGAGACCAGAGGCAACTTGAAAATGAACAAGAGGCAACATTTCTAGAGCCAAGGTGAGTGTCTGGCAATGTGGATAGTGTTGCTTCATCAGAGCTGTAATCTCTGTAAGTCTTTTCAGAAAGATTAAAGCTTAGAGCAAATAATGCTCATCAGGGTATATCAGCCTTTGAATCAGCACAGTCACTTCCCTGCTCATTTCAGTGGAGTCGCTGGGGGATTTGACTATTTAAGGCTTAACATCTTGAAAAATGTGCTTACGTCTATTAAAGATGAGAAGATAAAAAACCCTCTTCTTTCTGTAAGCCAACTGTGAAGCTTCAGATCCCATTTGTTTTAGATCATAATTATGAACCGAATAGCTTGAGTCAGAAAGAAACATTCATGTCAGCCTCTAAATCTGACAGCGACAGTATCTCCCACGCTCAAGTGGCTCAAGTTCAAAGAACACTGTTGCTAAGCAATGGCAAAATGTATGTTAAAAAGGAGGTGGCTAGCAATTTATCGAGCAAGCAGGTGGGTGTATAACTATTTAAAGACAGACGATGTGTCTTTACTTCCTCCCACTATCCAGAAATGAAGCCAAAATAATTTAGAGGTGGAGTCTGAGCAGTAGTGACTGGAGGATGGATCCGTGTTATATAGGTCCCATAGGTCTGCTTGTGCCAGACTAACCATAACCATCTCAACTGTCAATCATGACATCTCTATTTATGTTGTTCTTTTTTATTTATGTATTTATTTTGTACATATATTTTCTCTTCTTTTCTTTTGTTTGCTGCCAATCTTCGGATCCACACTCCATACAGTCGGTAATGCACCTATAGGATATGAGCATTAAACCCAAAAGGAGAAAAAGAATCATAATATTTCACCTCATTTTAGTATGGTCCATGTCCCAAACACTATCATGGAGGAGGCAGGGTTTATGACCTATACTGCAGCCAACTATGGAGCGACTGAGTAGCTTTGGCTTCACTTCGGGGGACCCATCAGGTCTTCCATCTTTATTTATATAGGAGGAATAGGTACAGAGGGAGAAAATTTGGCAATATTGGGAATATGGACATATTTGTCAGACGTTTTATAAAATTCTGTTTAATTAAATTAGATGGAAAAAAAATGGGCGATAAACATAGGTGTTACTAATCACTGAAGACTTTGTACCTAAATAGAACTAAGCCTTTGTTAATATTATAAGAAACATGTGTGTTCACCTTCTATTTCATGTCAAAATGGCCGCTGGGAAACGTATCGTAACAATGAAAAGAAGAAGAAAAGATACTTTGAAACAATACTACAACATTGAAACTATTCTGGAGGAGTGGTATGCATCCAACAATAAGCCCTGCACCCCCGCAGAGCAACTCAGTGACCTGTCCTCATTATTGGATCCCAGAAGGTGACTGGGTGCAGTCACCTCATCAGGCTGACAGAGATGTTGTTGACCTGTGAAAGGAAAACATGGCAAGTGATGTCACCCACATCTATAAGGAGTGTTATCCAATAAGCCCATTCCCCCTTTCACACCCTTCCCCCTGCCTGGCACTGGAGGAATTCTCAGATGGTTGTCTGGAAGAAATGCAGCAAAGAGCAAATATATAAATACCTCCTCTGGGTGAATATAGATCGCCGGCCGAAGGGGAGCATGGGACGGAACAGACAGGCAGCTGCTGCCACGGGTTAGGGGGGCGTGCCACTTAAATAGATACAAAATATAGACAAGGGTTTTTAGAAAGACTCACATGATCTCTGAATTTGGTTTCATTCCCTTGTGCTGCCTTAGAAGGAGAGCCCAGATAAAGACAGCATACATTACTGGCTCATCCTGCTCGGTTCAGTCACAGTCCCATTCTTCCCAGTCTGGAACACGTATTTAAATATGAATAATTCATGGATGTTTGCTGAGTAGGGTTTTTTGTTAATTAAGCCGATTAAATAGGCGAGGACAAACTATGTGCTAAGCCCAATGTCTCACAGCACCCTTGCAGTATTTATCATAAAGCTGATAGGAAGACATGGGATGTGGCTGACTGAGGACTGAGCCTAATGGAGTAATATACAGTATCTAGTGTCTATCTGGAAAAATTCACTGTACTGTGGCACCTGGCAATAGGCAATTGCAGAAGCCAACCCAGTAAAACAAAACTTGTATCTGTAACCGAAATAATAGGTTCCACGGTTTTGCTATCAGAAATGTTTTTTCCATCCTTAACATTTCAGTGATGAAACGAGATTCATACTTTTGAATTTACTCCAATAAAGACTTTATAGTAGCACATGTTTTTATATGCCTCCACTTGAACACTACTGTACAGATTCATCAACTGTATTAAAACTGTACCCAATTTCACACTGAGAAGATAAAGGTATGGATGGTGAGTTGTATCTGGTTGAAATCCTCTTCACGTCTCAACAGCCATCTATACAAAATGTCAGTGTCAGTGGCCCTGTAATGTAATAAACCTGACCAATCATTCCATTTGGTATAAACGAAATGATTAGCTGACGTACCTGTCTGTCACTAACCGACCTGCCTGCCTGCCTGCACCCTTATACACCACTGAAGGAAAATTCGTCTTCCAGCAGTTGTTGGTGCACGTTCATGTGTTTTGGGGGCATAACTTAGACGAGACAGGGGTGGGATGCATCAGTTGCATTTCACAAGTGTAGCCTGCGCTTGCCAGCTTTTCCAGGATTACCAACTCTAGCTTTAAAGGTTCAGTGTGTAGAATGTAGTGACACCTACTGATGAAGTTGCAAGTTGCAGCTGAATACCCCTCACATCAAACTCCCCTTCCAGAATTGAAGGAAAACCTGTGGTAGCCTTCAGTTGTCATAAAAAGTCAAAGGTGTTTAGTTTGTCCAGTCTGGGCTACAGTAAATAACATGGCAGCCTCCATAGAGAGGACCCGACCCAATGTAAATATAAAGTATTTAAATATAAAGGGCTCATTCCAGGGTAAAGATAACAACAATTCGTACAATTTAGATGAAACACACTAGTGAAAACTTCATATTTTATATTCAATTTCTGCCAATAAATCCCTTTCACCTAAATCTTACACACTGAACCTTTAAGCAAGATTACAAAGCATTAAACTGGTCCTGATTGCAAAATTATATAATTTCTAAAGTATACAAATGATAAATAATCAGAACCCAATATTTTCATTCACTTTTCAAATTACACCAACTACTGAGTGCATATAACTTCAGATTTATGATTCACATTAGAGATAAGTACATAATTAAAAGGAGAGTAGCTCTTGTTTTGCTCTACGTAGCACAGAATCACAATTAACCGTGCCTGCGTTTTGTCACATCGATGCTCTGCTGCCTCTGAGGTGACGCCGCTGTTTAACTCTCATCCTCTCTCTGCCCTCCCTGCAGCTCAGCCGTCACGTGCTGGAGATACAGACTCCACTCGCTATGGTTACTGTCAGCCAAACAACAGTCAACAGTGCAGCGAATCGGAGGTATCCGTTGCCTGCCAGACCGAGCTGCGTGTGTGCGCCCCCTCGTATCTGCACTGCATCAAACCGTGCTTGGGCTCATTTTATTCCCCCCTGAGAATAAGCTCTCTCTGTTGTTGTCTTTTGAAAGGGAGCTGCAGCTCGACAGAGCTAAATCAGCAGATCTGCGGAACACTTGAGTCCAAGCTCCATGCTCGCCATCCCAAAGTAAATGTTCCTAAGAAACTTCTACTACGAGGCCCCAATTTTCACAGTCATGGCATTCAATTTTGGAGCACATACAGTATGTATCAACAATGAAAGATATCTCTCCAGCAAGCAGGAGAAATATTTTACAATAACATTTCTGAGAAAAGCTGTGCTCATACCTCAGATATTTCCTCCTGCCCAGTGCGTTGGCTGGATGGAAAGTACTGTATCTGATTTGGGGCTCATTTAGCACGGCAGAACATTTACAGCAGGTGAAAACAAGAGGAGCTTTATCCTGCTGCTCAGATCTCTGCTGTCTCCATCTAGGGCCGGTGAGCAAGGAAACGTCTTATTAAAGTTTCCCCTCTCATCCATCTGACAAGGCTCAAGTCCGGCTATATGAGGGGCTCCTTCCCCAACACCTCCATGTGAAAGACAGCGTGCACATAATGCAGCTCTGTTGTGGAGGTTGGGTGGAAAGTTTTGCTGGGTTAGCTGTGCTTTCTTTGGCACCAGTCACCTCTGGACCAAAGCTTATTCATCTGTGAACTGACAGCTTCACCTTAGCCCAGGAAACTGACGGGCTGAATCCACCGGAATCACCGATGTGCTGGAGGAACTTTCATGAAATGTTCTTGAAGGATTTACCTTGTAATGTCACGATAAATGTTTTGAGCAGATAGCCTCTCTGTGTGTGTTTTTGTGATGATAATTTCTATTTAAAAGGGTCATGGCAGGTTTTAACTTTTCAAAATCTTTTTCAAATCATAATGGATGGAATTTAAGACCCATGTCAAGTACAACAGATATGAAGGAATATTGGGACTCCCATAATTACTCACAATTCCCCATAATTGATGAGAAGGTAAAGTAGCCTTGGAGAGAATAACTTTTTAAATGCAACATTATCATGCTAACTACAAACAGAGACAGTAGACTATCAATTATAAACTTCATGTTGCACTAGTTTCAAATTTTATGACAGCGTGCTAATATTAATGTCATTGAGACAGTCAAAACTATGGACACCAACAAAAAATGTATCTTACCCCCCCATTGAATGATCATTAACATTAATAATATCTACATGATATTGTAATGTATTTAGGAAGTTAACATTATTAAATTCTAGACTTTTTCAACACCTTGCAGAAACCCTGCTATATCAAGAACTTGTCCTATGTTACCGTAAATCAGCATAAATCATGACATGCTAACATGCTTGAGAAGTTTCATACGATCTCTTCTCCTTTTTTCCAATATCATGGTTTAGTAGAGCATTAAAGAGACAGAATTTAGAGATCAGCTTGTTTTTCTGGCTTGGTCAAGAAACCAACTGGTTGGGAAATTACAAGGTAGCAGGTAGTGGCAACACCCTTGTCACCTCCCTTTCTCGGCTAAAGTCACCATTGGCAGCTGGTGTTTTTCAGTAACACTAGTTTAGCCGAACATTAACATATTTTTAATGTTTTTAACATCTTTGAAAGAGTAATATCTAATTTTAATTGATCTCAACGGAGACTCAAGCAAACTGGAAACAACAAAACAAGCTTTGCAATGCTGTGACTTGCAAGCAAAACAAGAGGAAGATTGTTCTCTGTGAGTCTGTGGGCGTCACAATGAGTTGTCTGATTGTGTTGCTGTACACAGCATCTTTGTTGTGTTGACATGGATGATCAGAAGCGAGGTCTCTTCAGGTCAAACTTCCATCTTGGCCCAGTGGAGATGAGAAACACCACATGGTCTATTTCTACCTTCCATCTCTGGCTGTTTCTCCTCTGCCCTCAGGCTCCTCATAGAAGACTAAAGCCAGGAACAAGACGAGACACTTTGCATCTGCCGGTAGCCAACAGGTTGTGCAACACAGATGCAGTGATTTGTTATCTAGGCTTTAAAAGGTTTCATAAATCGTACATTTACACAAATGTCTATGAAATAATCGCATAAACCCTACTGGTTGAACAAATATCTGTATTTTATGTAGAGCGCTCAATAACAGAGCACTGTTCATGGTGTAAAGTGTAGAGTACTTTTTTTTGGACTTCATAAACTCTGGTATTTCTTGGTATTTTGTGTCAGAGAACATTGGCATCTATACAGAAATACCTCTGTTACACAACTGGCTACAGTGCTGTGGTTGCAAGTTCTTTTGTAAACCAAAGGGAGTTTGCTTGGGGTCCACACCTGTAAAAATGAAGGTCTGTCATTGAGTCAGTGATGTACCATTGCAGGTATAAGCATAGTAATTATCCTACCTAAAGGTTTTCATTACTCATGCGTCAAGGTTACATGCTTCAGCTCAGTGTTTGCAAAATGTAGTGCGCCAACACTGGGATTTTCCAATGGCTGAGGCATCTGCCATGACATGGGGTTTCTTGCATGGGGAACTGCTCATGTCTCCTCGAACATCTGGTTTTACAGCGGCTTCAAATGCCAAGGCTGGGTTGGTTGCGGTTGTTTATGGACATTCTGAGGGATTTGGAGAGGTTTGCCACATTGGCTCGCTCAATGACAGAAGTGGAATCGAACCCAGATAACTATTTGCATATGAAATTAACTCGCTGTCTTGGTTTTACTACACGGATATGACAAAGACTCCATATGATCTTGTAATTACCCTTCATGTCTACACTGAAAGGCCCATAGGGACAGAGTATCAGGCTGAGGAGGACACAGCTGAGTGGTGACTGAGTTCAAGAGGCTACATGTAGGTCCTATGGATAATGACTGTTGCCCTGCGCATCCAGGCTGTTTCTTTAACTCTGCTGGGTCAACATATCTTTATTGTCAAGAAAGCTCATCTATCGTTCAGCACTGACCAAAATTTTCCTGCGGTGTGTAAGGACGTGTTTTATAGCCTCATCTCTCTACACACACATAGCTGATGAATAGTGTGGCCCCAAGACCAAAGCCCTCCCTCCTCTCTTGAAACAGCTGATTTATGTCTGGTCCTGGACACTTGTGCTCTATGGCTGGAATGCAGGGAATTTCAAAGACCCCTCCTCTGCCTGTCCTTTCCACACGCAAACAAATGGAGCCGGCGCCTGGTTGGGCAGATGAAGACCCACCGGTGCTCCCACTGCAGGGCAGGGAAGCAGAATGTAAGGAATGTCAGAGGCGAGAAAAATAAATCCATTCTATCCTTCTTTCTGTCAATCTGTAGCTCTTTGTTTCCTTTCTATATTTTTTGTTTGTTTTTCTCCTCTTGCACCTCAACCTTTCCCAGCATTATTCTTATTTTTCAGTCTTACTTGGAGTTATGTCAGTTAAGCATTTTCTTTATGTAATTCTCACTTCTGGCATATGCACACATTTCCTGCAAGAAACTGGCCAGGATCGGACAAAATCAATTTATTTTTGTTACAATAACATAAAAAAAACAAAAATATGCATAGACTTCTGTTTGAAATAGTCATGTGGCAAATGAACTACGTGACAAACAGTGTGGTGCATTGTTAACACATTTAAATTCACAAAATGCTATATGTTCATAGAGAGTCTGAGAGCATAAAAAAGCATAGGGACTCAAAGTTACACGGTGAAAGTCAACGTAGAACAAATTAATCATGTAGCATTTTTACAGTAAAATCAAATCAAAGGCACAATGGCTGTGTTTTAGCTGCAACTCACTATGACATGCATCCTAAACATGCGGCTGACATGGTAAACAAAAAAGAAGAATCAACACTCCATAGAAGCTAGAATAGTTGTGTTTTGACAATAAAAACATAAGCAGCTCTGTCTATTGTAGCTCATTTTCATCTTAATGATATATCCAGACACCATTTGATTGCTTTGTGAGTCTCTCTCTCGTCATGGCTATAGTTTAAAAATTCCCTTTCTCCTCCTGGGGCCTCACCACAGCTCAAGGCCTGCTCTTTGCTGCGGGTTTATCCATTATGTTGAGCACATCGTCCAGGATGGATGGGCCCAGATCAAGTTCGAGCGAGAGGAATGACCCCGTGATCTGGTTGAGGGAACCCTGCGATGTGCTCTTCTCCTTGGAAAACTCTAAATCAAAATCACAGATGCGGCCCTCCTCGACGCCACTGTCCCGATCCACCCACTCTCTGTTGCACTTTGAGAGCTCCTGCTTGAAGCCAAGGGTAATGTCATTGTCAAAGTGTCCGTAACCATTGCAGTTGCCATTGAGACTCATGCTACCATTGCAGATCTTTCCCTGGAAGTCCCCTTTGTCGCTAAAGCTGTCAAAGCTGTCACTGCTTGTGTTGCTGTTGAGGCTTCCGTTACCTTTGTAGATGCTGTTGCTGTGGCCATTGATAAAATATGATGATGGTTTATCAAATCTGCTTTCACTCTTGTTGATTTTGTTGGCTTTGGCAACTGCCTTAGAGGTGGACTTATCTGTGTTTTCCAGTAGATCCAAGAGGACGTCAGGCTTCGACTGGATAGCTGCGGAGGGAGACGAAGGCTCGCTGATGTAGACATCCATAGAGCGCAACAGAGCATCCATCTGCAGGATCTCCACTTCCTCAGCCCTGTCAACTTTCATGGGAGCTGTAGGCCCAATGATGTCCTCCAATGGCTCTGGGGGCATGGAGAACACAGTTGAGGAGATCAGGGGAAGAGTGAGGGCCTGGCAGCCACCTATAGTTGGGAGGGAGATGGCATTCTTGAGTACTGGAGAGGGTGTCTCTGCAAAGGATGCATCACCTGTGCTGTTTGCTCGCAGAAACTCACTTTGGATGCCATACTGAGGGTGAACATTTCCCTTCCCTGGTAGGAGCTCATAGTTCCCCTGAAGGAAGGACATGTCTCCAAAGGCGTCTCTCTCCCCACCCCTGCCAATGTGGATTGTGTGGCGGAAGTCACCGAGTGGTGGACTGATCATGTCTGGGGACAACATATCTCGGAGGCGACATTTTTTCCCCTTCTTATTATTGGTGGGCTTCAGGTATATGGGTGCTTTTGCTGGCATGGCTGTAATTGTAGAAAATAGCTAAGTTGTGCAGGATAGAAAAGTCGGAAGTGCTCTATAGGTTCTGGACGTTACAGTTCCCCAGAGGCGAAGCTCCGGTTACATTCTCAGTAGCCTGCCGGTCAAACAGGACTCCACAAATAATTTCAGCAATTGCAGCATCGATCAGGAAACAGGAATACAAGCAGGGCTGGTGATGTCTGGTGGTGTAGAAAGGGCAAATGGACACTTTCCTAAAATCAGAAACAGATAAAGAAAACATCAGCACTGAAACATGGACTCACTGTCAAATTGTCAGATGAGTGCTGCTGCTGCTGGTATAAAACCTCCTGTCCTGTGCCTTTTTGGAGAAGAAACGTTGTCATTAACCGAGGTCCTAGACATAAACTTTGGATCCTGCTAGAAAAATAACATCCTCATCCTTTTCTTGCATTTGCCGAGCTTAAAAGCCAGAGCAGAGGAGGATGAGGCCTGGGTCTATGGCTTTTTTGCTGCTCTATTCACAACATGAGCCTCCTTTGGCTTCCGCAACTCTGGATGTGCTAATGTGGAACAGCTGGAACGCAGATTGGGAGAGGAGAAGCAAAGGGGGAATTTAGTAGGATCAGAACAGGGCAGCTTGTTTCAGGAGTGAGCTACTGCTCAGACACGCACAGAGATAGAGAACGATGGACCAGGGGGGTTAAGGGGTTTAGGGGGATTGTGTGAGAGTGACAGAGTGAAGGGGTTACAGAGCAAGTGGATCTTAGGAAAGAAGGTGATGCAGATTGTGAATTGATTGGGTGGGCAGAGGGTCAGCTCCAGGTTTAATAAGTGCAGAGATACCAGCTTTGGGTACACAATACATCAGGGTGGGTACATTTTATTAAGGGGGTATTGGATTTGATCAAATAAAAGGTGACTGATTGCATAGTGCCTTCTCTGTGCTTTTCCATTACAAACCAATTGGAGAATGTCGCCTCAGTGGCCGCGACATTCATTTAGGATGTGAAAAGAGGAGAGGATTGGTTTGACCGTTTTAGATGACATGGCAACCAAGGAGAGGGGGGAAAAAACACACTGTGGAGGGAGTTGACAGTGTGTGTGTGTGTGTGTGTGTGTATGTGAGATGGGGGTGGTGGGGGAGAGCACCAGTGAAGAGAGAGCTTGCCCATTTATAGACATATTTACTTTTGAGAGGTCTGTCAGCAGTGCACCGCTTCACAAAAGTGCCTGGGCGGTCAAGTCCACCCCCACCCCAAAAAACAAGATCAAATAAAAAGGTTTCACTGAGAAAACATCCACATTCCTTCTGCATCTGAGCCCACAGACACATGCTGCATCAACCTTATCAGAGACACTTTAAGTAGGCTATGGTCACTCTGCAGGCACGTTAGTGTGGAGCCAGAGAGAGAGACAGACACTTTGAATCCAAATAGGAGACTGGAAACCACCACACTGACCCCTATTTTCAACATGGAGTTGAAGAAGCATCACAGCAACAACATCTTCCTTAGGCTGCAACTTCTAAACTTATAGGATGAGGAGTACAGGATGGGAAGGTGCCATTACAAGACAAATAAACCTGCCTGCCAGAAACACATATGGGGATATATATAACCATGACAAACATCGACGGATGCAGAACATGTGCGAGTGTGTTGAACAGCAACAGCGCTCATCGAGGGCCCTTATGAGTTTGAGTGCCGGTGTGAGTGTCAATGTTTGTGAGAGGCTCCTGACTGCACTTGTGAGAGATAGCAGTTTTTGAATGTATGCCATGTGTGCAGAGGACAGCATATTTGTTTGCTAACAGTGAAGAAGAGAAAGGGAAGGGGAAGGAAGGGGTGAAGAAGAGTGCTGCAGTGTTTGATGAAGGGAGGGGGAGAAAGGGGGTGAAAGGAAAAATCGCTCACTTGTTCAGCTCAAGCTTTTCTCCCTCCCTGCATTTCTCTTCGTCCCAAAATCTCTTCCGCTTGTCCTTACTAACCTTGACAGGTGATGCTCACTGCAGTGGGAAATTGGTCTCAGATAGGAAATGAAATGAATGCACCTCCAAGCAGAAAGCTGCTTCCTGTGGGCCTCCAGTGCACACGTCTATATCTGTATCAACTTTTGCTTCACTGTCTCCCAGAAAGGAAGGTCACTGCTGCACGTCTGGCGGAAACACCTCCTATCAAACATACCCATTGATTATTGGTCTGCCCTGATGATACTACAACATGTGCCTGGTCCTCTGCGAGAGGAAAACACACAGCCCATGCATTATAAGAGATGATAATGCTGGTTGAAATCAATAAACAGACAGACATTCTATAGCAGATGAGCAGCTCAACTCTTTCATCTCTCACAGGGGGACATCTGCTGTGCATCCTACCCAAGGTCAACACTTGTGGCCCGTGAAAAATCAGCTGGTACTGTGAAAGCTTGGAAGCCTGACCTTCACGTCGACCGTCCTGCTGGTGCTTAGTTTGGACTATATGGCAAACATGATTGGAATTCCAGAGACCAGCAGCAAAGTAAGAGGACAACTACTTCCTCATGTTAGTCTCCCAGGGACCTGCTGCAAAACCAGGATAAGAGTTAATTTAATCAGGGATTGAGTAAATTAGTATTGATTTGAGTGCATGTGGAGAATCTCTGGAGTCTTAGCAATGTTAGCTAAGCTTGGTTTGGCCAAAGAGGAAATGAATCAATTACAACAGCCCAGGATATCACAGGATGGACCCTCGTGGCCTCCTAACCCAGTGAATGCATTTGTCTGTGCAGCCTGTCAGTAGTTGAGCAGGTGTATTCTGTTATATCTCAAAGCCAGAGTTACACCCTCCTTTTGGCACCGCTCCATAAAGAGGTGCCTTGGCACGTGTTGACCGCTCTGAGCCCGGCGGCGCCACCACCACAGAATGCGGCCGGGGGGTTCATTTACACCTCTGGGGAACCCAGGATCTGATGATCTGGTGCCTTTGCTGAGCAGCCTCCCAGCCATATTGGGGGCTGCAAGTCACTGTGTCATTGATTCAGCAACAGCTATCCGTCTGGGTATGCCACTCCAGCCTCACCGGTTCGTGCTTGGAGGGTTAGGTATTAGCGAAGGGGCATCAGAAGGTGATGAATGTTTGAGTGTGGGGGCAGATAAATGTGGGGTTGGTATCTGGTAATTAAACTAATGGCTCGTGATTTGTCTGGGTATTTCTGGACACCTAAAAGTCACGTGCGATATAAGTGGGTCAGTATATTCTTAGAGGCAGTGTAACCCCACTGCAGTCTAAATAAATGCTACAGTTGGATGATGCTTCAGTAGGAGCTGCAAAGATCCACAGCTGGTGATGAGGGAGCGACGGAGAGAGCAGCTGTTCAAACCGGTATATGACTTCACCATGCTTTAAAATAGAAACCGTGCATCCCCTAAATCATCCTCCCATGATGGGATTACTGCGCTGACATTTCACATCAGTGCTGTTGAAAGATAGCATGCTATTCTGCAGAGCTGTAGTAGTTAGTCAGGGTAACAGCATCAGCACATAGGAGCCAACTGTGACTCCACACACGTTTCCAAATACAAGTCAAACATGTAACGGTGGCTTTGATTTCTGTCACGTCCTTGAATAGCAGAAAGACCCTCTCTTTGGGGCTGTTCTAAAAAGCACATGCACATACCACAGAGGGTAATGGCAGCCTTAAAGAATAGACTGAGCTTTTTGTTGCATAAAAAAAACCCCTCAATTATAGGCAAAGGCCTTACTTTCGGGGGCCTGGTGGTGGTGCTGGGACCAGGGCGAATAGCAGGGTGGAGTATTTACTCTGTCTTTCCTTCTCGCTCCCCTTGTGCCACCCACAAGCATGGCCAGCACTTGCCAGAGTTATCCTTGGCCGAGATGAGCAGGAAGCCGAATCAAAACGTATGAAACATGAAGTGAATGTCAACACAAAAAAGAAATAGACCTTTCCTCCCTCGTAAGCCTCCTCCAGATCTGCTCCCCTCAAGAGATAGAGGCACAGCCAACTCTGCATTTCAGAGGAACATGCCTTAAGTGTGTAGCCGGACTTAAAATGTCTCTCTTGGAAAGTAGGGAGGATATCGTGTTGCTCTGAACTGTTCGGCCCCTGAGTTACACGTTTGAGAGCTGGACAAATGTTTCCCGTACGAGCACGCTTTTCACTGTTATCAAGCAATATCCCATTCTGCTCCACACATTCACGAAGAGGCTGATGAAGAACCGTCACACTCAACATGACGGCAGCATTGTCACCTCTAATTCAGGTCACAGCCCCAAAGCAGGGTGATATGAAACATGGTCTCACTCACCTCCGTTATTCTGATGGGGAGATCTTGATTCCTTCCCAGGTATCACTGGTGTTCCCCTGAATGCTGCACCCTCAGGATGATGTATGTGTGTGTGTTCGTGCAGTGGCTGCTGTGCTGCTCCTGTGGCTTGTTGACACTGCCCTGCCTCCTGTCTCTGCCTCGGGGCTGCACTTCTGTCGACTGGGACGTCTGCCGGACAGCTGTTTTGGAATTGCTCTCCGGCTCCTATTCCTCTGAAGCAAGTCAAGTCTCCTCCTACACCTCCCCCTCTTCTTCCTCTCTCTCTCTCTCTCTCTCTCTCTCTCTCTCTCTCTCTCTCTCTCTCTCTTTCTGTTTCTGTCCCTCTCTCTTTTTCTGTAGTTACTGCTCTCTCTCTCTCACTCTCTCTCTTTTTCTCTCTCTCGAGCAGCACCTGTGCACGTCTGTCCTCTCTCCTGTACAGAGATTTGTATGCAGCTCTGTGGTGTCTGAGGATCCTCCTCGCTTCCTGCTCTTTGGTGGAGCTGTGGTGATGAGGGAAGACAAGCTCCGGTCTCGCAGCCCAAAAAAATTAGCAGTGTGCAAGAGTCGGGCAGATACCTCATGGGATGTCTGGCTGACTCCCTATTCTAAAACAATCCCTCATGATATGCACAGCGGTTGTGTGTGCGCTCTTTCCCTCCCCGGTCTGACTCTGCGACCGCCCACATCAGATAAGAGCTGTTCTGTAAATGCAGCCTGCAGCTGACTGACACTTGACTGGACTCTCCCCTGTGACTGTTTTGAGCCTCTGTCCTTATCTGTCTATCACACATGCACAAACATCCTATAACTATAGCTTTATTTTGTGTATAATCCTCATTCAAAGCTGCAGGAGGTTGAGTCAACGCTGTACGAATGGGCTGATCACTGCGGAATACTGCAGCACTGCAGCATGTGCAGGGGACTTTTACAAACAGGCTAATGGGCAGCACGAGGCTAGCTGTTAGAGTTCAACAGTGTGAACCTTTGTCCCTCTAAGATGATTTGAAATGCCTTTCAAATCGGACAGCACATGTGAGGGTTATAACCTGATGCCCTCGAGTCAAGGACATGGCAAACCTCACCAGTGGATCCCCTATTTCTCAATTCTATTCTCGTATTCCATCACCTTGGTAACCGGTGCAGCTCAGAGGTGATGTCTCACGTGTGCTGTGTAGTTTTGCCCCCAAAGAGGTTGAAGAAGGCAGAGGAGAGGTGTGTGTGTGTGTCTGCTCATACAGTGTGGTACAAAAGCAGAAAGAACATGGGTGAGGGGGGAGGGGTGCTTATGGCTCAATCAGTGTGTGGGTGTGTGTGTATGTCTGCGATTGAGAATTAAGGTTGAGTGCTTGTCCTCACAAGCCGTAGTAGCAATTAAACAATAATCCCCGTCTTGTCCAGAGTATGAAGCAGCACATCCCTCTGCAAACACAACAAAATCTCACTCCTCCTCCTGCCTCGTTTGGCCTGTTGAGCTCATTCTCCTTAATCTGCGTCTCCCTACTTTTGTATGTCAAGTGATAGATGCACCGCTGAAATAACTACCCGTATGTAATGCTTTGCAAATGCATGCTGGGTTGTGTATGTTTATGGACAGCTTACAGTCGCTCAGACACCTTCTATTTAACTCACACAGGCGTTATTTAGCACCGGTTAAACAGCAGTTGTGAATTGAGCCCTTTTAGAGCGGCGTTGTGGTGTCGCCCTGGGGTGATGTCATCGCGGCATCCATGTGGCCGGCACATGATCTTAAAGTAGAACACACAACACTTGTCTTCTCATTTAAAAAGACCAATAAGCCTAGGAAACTCCAGAGCTACTGCTCTAAAGGGAAACTGTAACTAATTCAACCCCTTTCGGGAATAACTGCTCAGCTGTAGAGATGGGAAAATCAGTCAAGTTTAGAACCACATCAAATAACAAGTAGAAAGGGTCAATAAGACGTAGATTATGAATTCATAAATGGTTAATTTACTTATTTAGAGTTGGGGGAAAAAATGTGCTAGTATTAGCCAGCTTTTGTTTTCTTCAACAGACTTCCTTTTGTAAAGGCCAAAGTCCGTGACAAAAGGAATCCTTCTCTCCCACAGAAAACACTGTCCCTGAAGAGCACACAAACTCCCCCCAAGAATCAAATACGAAGCAGAGTAGTACACAAGCAGAGAAACATCATTTTTGGGACTACTTAACCACTGATCGATCCACTAATTCCACAAATGTCTTTCTGTTTGTTTGTATGAGGAACACATATTTCGTGAAGTGTTCAACTTTTCAGCTTCACACCTCCCATGTGTATTGTTTGGGCCGGCAGAAGTGCAGTGTCAAATTTGGTAAGAATTGAAAATATGATATGTTAAATTTTAATACAATTGGAATGAATGTCCTTTGTTATCCTCCCCTTAGAGCCGCGTTCACGTTCGCACGTACACACCTCACACTCAAGCTCTCACCCAAGGGTGCGTGCAGGAATGCGCAATAGCAACACCACTTCCGTAGCATCGCTACTTCCAGTAGTGGACATTGAGGCCGTTTTGAGTCAAATTTGAATGTCGGGGCACATTGGATGACACCACAGCAGCAGTATGAGGGCATGTTGTGTTTTTTCTGTTGTTTTTTAAGTTTGAAGAATTGGTCACCATTTACTTCAATTGTATTTTATTTGGCTGCAATGCTGTTTACCCCTGAAACTCCAAAAGTATTTTGTGGACTCAAACACTTCTCCCACCCCTCCATAGGCATAGTGGCGACTAGATAATGAGTCAATTTTCATTACAACTTATATATAAACCACACACATAAACAGTAATAAAGCAAATTTACAATCATTTTATGAAAAACACAGACTTAAATATCGGTGCAAAAAATCTGGTTGATAATAAGTACTTTAATGGTTTCAGAAAGAAATCTTTAACCAGCGTCACCACAGGCCAAGCAAACAGCTCAGTCCATACAGGCAGGTTTCGAACAGGCACTGCACTAGTATCATGAGCAAAGTTTTACTCAACCTAACCTTAATAAGTCAAAATATCTGCTAGTAAATGTTAGTAAAAAAATGGTCAGTGTTACCAATACTTCATTACCCAGTGTTAGATTATTGGTCCTGACAGTTTTTCAGTTTCCCTGGTGAAGCCATTTCTGCTGTGTTTTGGAGAGATTTATTTCCTCCTTCACTAAACCTCCCACAGCAGCACAAACCTTCACTGTATGTTGTATTCAGTTGAACTCAGTTCTTGCCAGGACTTTGCTTGTCATCGTATTTTTGTTTTCCATCACAAGTTGTGTTGTGGGAGGAATTGCTCTTATTTTCGACTTATTCCAGTTCAGGACTAATTTGTCTTGGCCTGCTTTGGCTCGTGTTCACCCCTGTACACAAGGAGAGCTTTCTGAGTGAGGTTTCTCTAAAGTGTTTAGGTGTCCTGTCGGAACTGTTCCACTGAGGTCACTTTTCTCCAACTGAGACAGCACGCACTGATCCCAGGTCAGGTATACAAGCCTGTGCTTGTCTCCTGATGTAAATCAACAAGAAAAAAAAACAGGAAGAGGGAAATACTCAGCTCTAAACATATAAATATATTTACTGCTTTCATTCAAGTAACAAAGTGTAACATGCGTCTGCAGTGTGTGTGCTGACTTTCTCCTGTGCCTTGCAGATTTAATTTTAATCTTTTGTTAACACCTCACTCAGTTGACACATCCACCACACAGCTCCACCCTTCCTCCTCCAGCCGCACGTGTTCTCACTCATTATGATCCAAGCTACATCATTATCACTTGTTGTCTGGAGGAGGCTGAGTGATTGAGGTGAGGGATGAGAAACACTAACACAAAGCACCACTGTCTCTTATAAAAAGAATGCTACTGCTTCAGCTGCTGGCTTCTCGGTGCACTTATTTGAAACGGATGGAAATTTGCCCAGTCTTTACATAGTGTAACCCATCTATCATGTGACTAACGCAGAAAAATGGGGAGAGGATATGGAAAAATATATCGCAAACGCCATAATAATTGCAGCCATGAGAGATGTATACTGTATCAGCCACTTTACTGAGGGCCAAGTTGGGTTCTCGTCTTTATGATTAAATCTGAGGAGGGCACTGAAGTGGTTAGTTTCCAGAGGGAACAAGTCTACAATAATAAAGATGGATGTAGGTGTAAGAGCAGCATTCCCCCCCTACAACTCTCAGGAGGTGGCCTCAGTGGCATTTTTTCCACAGCTTTTAAAAACACCTGTAGTGCATAAAATGTTCAGCGCACATGTTCAATGTACATTGTACACAGATGGAGACTCAGCGCTGCATGTTGACGGCCTCATCTACAACTGTTCCATTTACATTCTTATCGAATCTTTCTCTCAGGGTTGTACTCTTTCGCTGTTCATTCATTTTACTCCTGACAGTAAACATTTCACAATGTTCTCAGGCTCACAGGCAGCATGCAGGGAGGGACCTGAGGGCACTGGCCAATGTTCTGAGTGCGAGAGATGTGCAACCAAGCAGGGGGGGAGGAGGGGATTGTGGGTAGTCTAAACACTGTCTTGCTCTGTGGCCGTATCCCAAAATGTTTTTCTTGTGTGTGGGTGATGCACCAACCTGAATTAAAACAGACCACACGCACCAGAGGTAGCACCTCGGCTTTTGTGTCTATTTTAGCAACTGAGCAAAACTTGGCGAAAGGTGGGAGGTGGAGTTCAAGAGTAAGGACAGCAAGAGGTCAAGGTTTCAAATATTTTACAATGGAACTGACGGTGTAGTTCAGTCCACTGACATCTGCTTACTGTGCTCCTATATATGTTTCTTTTATAAAGATTGAACATTAACTTCCAGGCAAATTTAAACCTTGAATTTAAAGCACTGATACCAATGTTACAGAGGCAGGGTCAGCTATCAGGAGACCGCTATCTTCTCCAGTTGGCCCAGGTCAGCCTCATCAACAACACACACACACACACAACACACACACACACACACACACACACACACACACACACACACACACACGTATAGGAAGCAAACAATATAAAAAAATACCCAAATGAACACAGCACCAATCAATATTTAAATTGTTATGTTACTGGGTTGAATGAAGAGAGGCTTTCAGACATGCACTGAACTATGGACATCTTTCTGAAATGTTTCTTCTGTATGTTAGAATACAAATGTCTGAGTCCGTTGCTATAGACATTCTTCAGCGCCTTTCCTGCCAACCCCTTGAATAAAATATCGGAGTGAGAATAGAGCAGAAAAATGACTAGAAAATAAACAGTTAGGGAATAGGGGCATTGATGGTATTTCAACGTATTGATGTGTTGTATACAAAAACATGTGATTCCTGCAGTGAAATGTATATTCATAATCATAATCCTGCCTCCTGCATGATTGTCAGGCTTTTGTTTCTGAATCCATCTCAGCTCTACAAAGCTTGACAGCATCTTTCAGCTCATTGGCTCGCAGCTTTAGTGCTTTGGTTCAGTCGCACTGCTTTCATCCTGACTGCAGCTGCGTTTAACCAACTAAACCAAAAACAAAAACAGGTTCACTGAAAATGTTGAAGACCAGCTGGTGAAGACAGATCTGAAGCAGCTGCAGATATCTTCTTCAGGAGCTGATGCAGACAGAGGGAGATGACTATTTCACTTTTCATCATCAGCTGACCCAATTCAAACGCCATCTTTAAAAGGTCTATTTTATGTTTACAGGTTGTTCCACTGCCCCTTGTTGTCCTCCTCCAAATTCATTTCTGCTTTAAAAATTCAAACTGGAAGAAATCATCTCAAATATGAAACAGATACCAAACACTTCAACAAAGACAAGAATGCAGTGCAGCCACAGTCATGCTGCATTAGTAGTAAAGGGCATAACTCTTTCATTTTGTTAATGGAAAAAACTCACCAACACTCACTCATTGATGTTCGCTGCTGTTATTGCTGTTGTGCATCTCTGACTTGATTTCCATGTATAAACCACAGATGATTGCAGCAAATTGAGACATGGAAACAGGAGGGGAAGTGTACGACAAGTCAATTTGACCTAATGTACACTTCATCACAAAACAACTCCTGGAATGCATGAAAGATCTCCGACTGATGATAGTGTAACTGTATCCGAGGAGGGATTTTTCCTTAACCTTTCAGATGCAAACACGCTCCTCCAATTAGACCATCTGACCACATCCGCAGGAGGGGTGTTGATGTCTGGCTCACATCCTTGGAAAGAGTGCAAGTGATGCATCACTTGGTATGGACTGAGTCATCCCGCTGGAATTCCAGTAGCTGTGCCACATGCAGGCCATCCTATTGCAATCAGCTTGTGGTTGTCCAACTTCACCAGGACATATCCTGCTCCATCCACAACCAAAGTGCTGTTACGTCCATGAGAACTGGCAGTGTGCCCTCGTCCATATCATAGACGGGGGAGTCAGGCTGAGGTCAGCCAGGGAGAAAGATTGAATTAGATTCAATAATAATTAAATAATAACCAAATTAACACAGCACCAATAAATACTGCCACATTTTTGTGTTACTTGAGCTGCACTGAACTATGGACTATGGACTTTTTAATGCAGCCCCCTAGTAGAATGCCTGTAAAATACCATGTGAGAACGGGACAACGTCAGGAAAATTCTCAGCAAGCAAGTAGGTGATTTCTAAAACGTGACAGATGCAAAACTGAAAGAAAAAAAAAAAAAAATCTCAGGATGAGAAGCCATACACATAGGAGACACAGACGAAGATGTCAACTTGGAAAGACATTGAAATTCGAGAGCTTTTGACGATAAGGGCAGATGTCAGTTTTGATGTGTTGTAAACAAAAACATGTGATCTCCCCAGTGGAATTCGTACGCCATGTCCTTCTTCCTGCATGATCTACCTAATCGCCATCTCTCGCCTGAATGTTCCTGACATTTTCCTGTTGTTGAATGTCTGACTCAAAGACAATCTCATGCATGTTTTTCACATGTGCCACAGGCAAGGACATTTTAATTATAAAGCACATTTCATACACAGAGGTACATTCAAGGTGATCTGTATGGACATTAAAAAACAAAGAGCTCAAAATAAAAGAAAACAATTTAAAATCTCAAACCACAGTTTGAAACAATTTTCAAGCTAAACTAAAGATAGGACAGAGTGATATAAAAGAGATACAAATAATTAAAAAGGCAAAAGAAATAAAGAGGATATATCTGTATCAAGATTAAAAAATAAGTTGGGAAAAGGTATACAAATAAAATAGATAAAACACTGTAGAATAATAAGATAAGAATAGAGTGAAATGCAATGATGGTATGACTTTATAAAATAGAATGGTTAAAGGCACTCGTGAATAAAAAGAGTTTTAAACCTGGTTTTAAAATTGCAATGGATGGAGCCATTCCCAAGATCATCAGGCAACTGCCTGATGCAAAAGGCACCCTCTTGAAATCAGCTTGCGGTTATTCATTTCCACCAGCATATATTCTGCTCCATCTACAACCAGAGCGCTGTTATGTCCATGAGAACTGGCAGGGTGCCCTCGCCCGGTTCTAATAGACTGGTGAGCAGAGTAGGACACCAGCTCGAGTAAGGCTGAGTTCAGCCGGAGGCCTGAACCTGAGCTGCATTCACATCACTGGCCGGGAGGGGGATAGTACTGTATGTCCTGCGTTGCTCTTTGACGTCTCATGTTGTGCTTGTGGAGATCATCAGATAGGCTGAGAGACACAGTGTACTGTACATTCAGAGTCCTTAACAGATTTATTCTTCAGCCCCTGGCAGGGTCTGTTCCTCATTAGAAACATGTTTCAGGCTCTGGAACATGCTCCGCCAGGTTGGAATTTTGAGTATGGACAGAGCAACAGTTATGTAATGGCTTCACATGTGAGGAGAGGATGTGAGTAAACTGGTGGTTAGATGACACTATCAAGCAACTTCCTGGACAGGGAGGTTTTCAGCGATGAATCTAATGGGTCACAAGGTGGAAGAGGAAGAACATTCAGCGTTCCGCGTGAGATACACATGAGACCCTGGCTGAATAGCTGCTCAGTTCTATTTCTGAGGCTGGAAAATAATATATGGCCGTTGCATGACAACTGTGGGAGGGGAGGGTGACCTCCGCTGAAACTATTTGTTGTTGAGTGTCTTCCAATCTGATCGAATGATTACTTCCTGTTTTTCTTCATGCCTACTTGGATGTCCACTGGGAATCCTTGTGTCGCTCCAGTTTGGTTTCTAAAGGTCTTATCTGTATGTTCAGTAAATAACATTCCACAGTTGAAGCAAGACAAAAATCATACTCTTTGTAACTCATGTGTCCATTTGAGAATATAGACTTTATTAAAAGCGTCAGCTCAAGAGAAGAGACTGACAGAAAGCCATGCCTTTCATTTCATATAGCAGAACTGAAAATGCCAATAACAATAGTACGTGTTATGATTTCTGAGAGTGTTTTGCAGAACTCTACATTATCAGAGTGAGTGTGTATTGGCAGCCTTTCATCAGCTTTAGATACAAGTATGTGTGGTTTCATTTCCAGCACCACGAATGTGCTTCGTAACATCTGGTGAGATTATCTCCAAATGCTCAGTTCATTAGAGGCGTTGGAGGATTCCAGCTGACACTGCTGACTTAGAAGCACTTTGATTAAGTTGATTGCATTCATAGTTCTCATGAAATTGCTAAATTGTGTTATTTGAAATTAGAGACACGTTCTTGGGGATTTCTCAGGCACTGTTGCTCATTTTTGTGGCATGCAAAACAGAGCTGTGCACGGAATGGCAGAAAGGAAGATTTGAGCCAGGATTTTTAAAGATACCCAGAGACCATCTGCTTTACTTTTGTTTTTACCCCAATTTTACTCTTTTCAATAGTTAGTTAAATTTAGTGTGCAGATGTGATCTCTCCTGATTAGATGGTAATGGTGGACAAAACAACAACTCCCATAATCCCACACTGCTTCACAATGTCATTTAAGTCTTTTGTTATTGTTTTGGTTGAGAGATCTCTAGCAGCATATTGTGAATTTAAGTGATTTGGTAGTAAATTCTGGAAAATCTTGTTTAACCGATCTTTACTAAATTCGGAGCACACATGTATCATGACCAGCTGGGAAAAAAAGTCTGTGGCACCAATTTGATTAACGCAACAGGAAGTCGACCATTTTTGATTTTGTGGCCATTTAGGCCGTTTAACAAGTTGTGTATTTTAACAAACTCCTCCTAGAGCTTCCATCAGAATAGCGTTGTTGTAGAGTCCCGGCCTGATGACATCTACACCAAACCTGCTTATAGCAGCGATGTTACTGAACTGCTCCTCTAATAACAAAGCATCCTGGCAGGGTTGCATACAGACCAATGCTAGCAGCCTGTGTGCTTTTGATCCATAAGTGAAATAATGTAGAGCATCCAAGCTTTTCAACTTCAAATGTCATTGATACACCAGCATTAGCATAGATGTTACTTGGATATTACAGGTTTGTCACTTTAGTAACTGCAAACGGTAGCATTGGTTTATTTAAGATCTCAACAATGTTATTACAATGACATTCCCAGCAAAACTGTGTGCCATGATTGCCTCCTCATTTTCCTCATCCTGTTCTTCTTGCAGCATTTTTATGACCATGTCAACGGTAAGTCTGAAATGATTGCAACCAGCTATACTAACACTCTGGATAAAGAAAATCAAAAGCATATTTTCAAATGCATATCAATCAGTCTATATACTGTTATATTTCGAGTTGTATTTTGTTGATCTAGCTATGGTTGGCTAGCCAGAAAAGAAGCTATCTAGCTAACAGCTAGTTACTATCGTACATATTTCTCATTCTCACTAGTAAAGGATTGTAAAATAAGACTTGCATGCATCAGATGTGCAAAAACAGCTATGTGAAATGAATGGTAGGTGCTCCTTAGTGAATACATACTGTTTGGGTCATTTTCTACCCATATGTGTAAAAATGATGTAGAAATACAAAGTTTACGTTTTCTTATAAAATAAGAAAGGAAAAAGGAAAATAATGATTTGTGGTAATCAAAAACAACATATTTAATGACTACTTAGAATATTAAATGATAAAATACATTTATTTCAAACATATAGCAAAGAAACACATTTTTTACCCATGTTGTGCATTAGAAGGGTAGTGATACAAAAATGTTTTTTATTCAAAAGGTAACAAAGGAAAGATTTAAATAAGGATTTGTGATGATCAAAAACAAGTTAATTGAGGGAATACCTGAAATACTGAATGATGAAATTCATTCACTTCAAATATCAAGAATAAAACCTGAGCCGGGTCACTTTTGACCCATGTTGTGTATCAAAGGGTTAAGATGAAAAAATAACACTTGTTTTTGACTTACTATTTAACTCCACCCAGGCTTTATAGAAAGTCAAAAACAAGTGTTATTTTTTCAGCTTAACCCTTTGATACACAACATGGGTCAAAGGTGACCCGGCTCAGGTTTTATTCTTGATATTCGTTTTACAACTTTAATTCGATTTACATCGTAATGCGTGATTAGTGAGCACGGTCTAGCGCCATGTGACGGACGCAGGAAGTGACGTGTTTATCCTTCCCGCGATGCACAAAACACACACAAAACTGAGCCGTCGTTACGTTAGCCCTCCCTGCGGTCGTATCGGGTCCCAAGATCACAAGTGCTGGGCCCCGCACAGTGCTGCTCTCAGCCCTAGTCATTTTTATTTTAGCTCTGCTTTGGTTTCAACCAAAAGTGGGCCGTTGCTGTGTAGCTGCTTCATGCTCAGCTACATTCTCCATCTAGTTTTTTTTGTTTTTTCAGTCTGCCATTTTGCTGCATTGTGTTTTTAGACTGGTAGTGTACAGTGTTCTGCTGTGACTGGAAACGATGTTGACTCATGAAAACGTTGTGTGCAGTAAATAAGTCAATAATTTCCTTTGGTTTTATAACTACAGTCCAACCCTTTAACATTACACAGACATTTGATTCATTGACACTAGTGTAAAGAAAGAAAATTGTAATTCTGGAAAATACAAGCAGTATTTATTTAAACGATTAAAGGTGCTGACAAAGGTGTGTAAAGCAACTTCTCAACTACCACCTGCCATGACTGTTACATAAGGCTGACACTGTAGTTTAAAAGCTGACGGTCGTAACACGGCGTCGACCAGTCCAAACCTGTCTACAGAAGGGAAAAACACAGTCGTTTAAACTGCGTTTTAACTTGATACCTCTTCAGGTTACTGTCTGTCTGACCAGATAAAGTTCACACATCTGCATTTCTCTACTCAAACACAGAAATTAGCTCAGAAAGGATTGTGCAGAGGCCTGTAATAATGGCCTCTCACCCAGAAACCCTGGCCTGTGTCAAAGGCAGAGGGAGATGCTGCGGGGGCTAGACAAAATACCAGAGATACCTCAGGCTTGATTGTATTCAGAGCCACCGAGCGTGTACAGACACCAAGCGTGTGCGGTGAAACTGAGCGCATGCAAACAACTGAGGCACCAAGGGGACACAAAAGAGCTGATCGTGTGAAAGAGTATGTTGATTTGAAGCTTACAGCTAAATTATTACTGAATTAACTGACAAATGCATCTTTTATTTATATTTTCAGCTAACAAATGAATAGTTTCAAGATCAATTTACAGAGGTTATGAATTATTTTTGCATGAATGCATCCAAAGGTCTGGATTTTGTGCTTAGTGAAAGCGAGATTCCCCCAAATTCAGGACTATACCTTCATTAAAGGGTGGGACATGTACCAAGGAAGAACCCAATATCCTCATTTGGAACAAATTTGATTAAGGGGGAGGCTACGGGATAGTTTTTTTTCGTTTTCTGTAACAAGCTCAAGTTTTGAGTTTTAATTCCTATGGACGAATGAAATTTGTTGCATATGCAGACAGTTAACTAGTATTTGTCAATTCTAAGAGGGTGATGTTTATTTAGTCATTGTATTGTAGAAATAGAGATAGGAACCTGTAACAACTACAAATTTAGCTAAGATAATGATAATATGACAGTGGTATGTATATATGAATATGAAAATGTCTGTCTCCATAGTACAATACATAATTAATATACTTAATTAATTAATGTTTGTGCCTTGATTTTGACATCTAGCCTCATCACATTTTACCATTTGCTTTGGTTGAGGAACAAATAAACTAATGATATTTCCATGAGCCTCATTTGTATTGCTTTCCTGCTGATCAGGAAACATTTCCATGATAACATGCTACACTTAAACACAGTAGCTTACAAGCAACATGGACAACTTTACACCTGCTACACATCCACATGTTATGTCTGTCTGCATGAAAGCATTTAGCTACAACCACTGTTGGATCTAGGAGCAGTCTCAATTTCATTTCAAAAACTCAAATCTCAAATGGGTCCTTCCATTTCCGAACAAGGAATAATCCAACGGGTGGATCCTTCTCATGCCAACTCATCACAGGATTCATTGTGCACCAGTGTCAGAGCTAACTATCTGTGTGGTTTACCTGCAGAAAGCGCAGTCGCTCAAAGTGGCTAATGATGCAACAGTAAGAGCGGGGAAAAGCTGGTGATGCCAACAGAAAATCCTCCGTAGACCAGATCGGCACATTTTGGTTTGGCCTTTGAGGGCTATGCTGCTTCCTTTATGGGCCGCATGGACCACATAGCATTAGTTTCGTTATAAATGTATTAATCTACACCAAATCCATTATGATTGGCTTCATCTTTGGCAGGAAACCGTACTTCTGTTTATAAGCGTTGGTGCTCCTCCCACCAAAGGCTAAAACAGTGCATATATCTCTGTAAACCATAATGGTAGCATGTAAAACTTCAGGCATGAACTCTTTAAACATCACTTAAGCTAAAGGATACTGGGGGAGTAAATAATCCTGAGCTATTAGCTAAGAGGTGTTGGGTTTGGATTATAAATACACTTGCTAACTACAGCTAAAATATAGTCTTATCTTTAAGGCTTGTGTAATATACTTACTTTACTGTGAGCAGTGATGATTTAGGAGGGTTGTATGATGTAGTCTGTAAAATGCATGTAAGGTTATTGTAAGGGATGGCGCTTTGTAGAAGCTGTTGTTGTGTACTTTATAAAGACTGAACCTGGTGGTCAATGGGTTAGGGTTTTGTTTTCTGTCTCGGTCACCACCTATATCACTGACTTGTTATCCCTCATACGTTGTATTTTTCAACAAAATAATGGATATAATCTTCTAACCTTTCAATCTACCAGGTCAGACAGAAACACTTTTTCTTACATGATACCATCTGCCTCTTTTCGTTGGCCATCATTAATCTTCTTGGTAGTCATTCTTCAATTCAGTGTAAAGCAATCTCCCAACGTTCCCAGTCAGCAGGGTCCTAGAGAAATGGTCATTTACATTTCTTCTGTGTCGTAATGAGCGGCCGCATATTTCATACACTGCACTGTAAACGATCTCTATGCCCGATGGTAGCTGGGTCATACAGAGGCTGAGGGCAGTGGAATACACCAGGGCTGTCTGGATATCCTTATTCCCCCAAAGGACGGATCAAACGGTTATCTACACCTCTCCCATGTGGTATGCATTTGACATGGGTGAAGGGCTGGGGGTGCAGGCTCGGCATAGGTCCCCTCCACTGTCCCAGAGAAGGGGTTAAATCATGTAGGGCAGACATATCCGTCCTATCCCATCTGGGCCTGCTTATCTCTAACTCAGTGGAGCCAAGTCAGGCCGTCAATCAGAGCTGTCAGCCTTCAGGTACAGACAGAAGTATCTGTGAAGATGTAAAGACAAAACCGAGGTGTATTATGTGCTTTATGTAATATTAGGGAGGCTGCGGAGGTAGAGTGGTTTGTTCAATACCCAGAGGGTCAATAGTTTGATTCCAGTCTTCCCAATTCCACAGGCAGAAGTGTCTTCAGGCAAGATGCTGAACCCCAGAATTTCCTCTCTCGGCTGAACCGGCAGTGTGAGTGATGTGTGATCGAGAAAGTGCTGCACATAGATGCACTGTATGAATGTGTGTGTGAAGGGGTGAGTGTTAGAACTGTGGTTATCAAGACTAGAGAAGCTCTTTATGAATACAGCCCATTTACCATTATGGGGGATGGAAAACGGGATGATTTCTGGGTTGAAATGTGTTGGATTTGAGAGTGCGTGCTATATGTATATATATTTATACGTATACGTCACTAAACCATAAACAGTGGGCCTCTCCAGTGTGTCATGTGTGTAATACACAGTGAGAAATACAGTAGGCCTAGCTGGCATGTTTCCAAGAGAGTGGGGGAGACAGAGGGAGTGAGGGTATTTGAGTGGGAGATACAGCAGCAGGTTAAGTTTTATACAGTGTTCAGTGGAAGCATTCTTCTACAGTGAGTGTGTGTGTGTTTGTGCTTCACCAGGTGCCTGGAATGCCTCTGGACAAACAGGCAATATTTCACTCATATGGTCCTTTGTGTTGCTGAACACTGCACATTTAAGTCAGCAAAGAAAGTCGGAGAATAACAAATGTTAACTTAAGGCCTCCCTTAAAACAATAACCCCTCTGTACATGAGTGAAGAGTTCACCAACAGGCTGTCATTACATTGTTTTGAATTTATATTTCCCAGCGGCGCAGCTCACCGACACATTTGGATTCTAAACAAAAGGAATGCAGCACATTTCTCTCAGATTTAACTGCCCTGCCTGGAGGTAGCTAAACATTCATTAGTCATTGAATTGGACTTAATCAGCGCCACATAATTGTGTGATCGGCTGCAGTAACGCCCCAGGAATGTCGGTGTTATCGTTAAAAAGTGCATTTCGCACTGATTACCAGCACCATGGGGCGTGTTTATCCTTTTTCCCGTACTGCTTGCATTTTAAAATCCAGAAATAGCATCATCCATTTAAATCATTGCATATATTACAACTGCCATTTACAATTAAGCATTTCCTTCCTCTCAGCGGTTTACGACAAGAGGAAAAAAATAGATGCATATTCTTGTGTCACCAGTATTATGTTACAGCACAGCAGCCAAAAATACATAAAACATGCACGGTTCAAAACGGACCTGTGTGTGGCACGAACAAGTCAAAAACCTTTGCATTCTTAAAACTCTAAACTAAATTATAAAATAGTAAAAGTGGGAATTGAGGAGTAAAGTAAGATATATATTCAGGTTTACTTGTATATATTTTAGGAGAATTACATAGTGGAAATCAGAAGAGAGGGATATATAAATTTAACTATTTTCCTTCTCGAACTACATTTTCTCCATAACTTTTACCTTTCTGTATGCCTCCACTGCATTTCCAAATTTGTATAACTCCAAGAGGCAGCTATATATGAGAAAACGGGAGAAAGAAAAAGAGAAAAGAGAGAGGAAAAGAGAGAATGAAAAAAAAGAAAGAGCAAGAGAAGAGGACCGAAATAGTTGAGGGTGTGTAGGCCCGGCTCTGACCACTGGCATGCATGAGGAAGCAGCCTCCATTCCACCGGCCAGCGGATGGTTTAGAAACACTACAGAGCTCACAGCTCAGCAGCCCACATGCAAGTCGGCTGGCTCTCCCCACCCTCGGCTATTCTGGGCCTCTCTGCCACTGTGGTGGCTTTCACTCGGCAACCGCACAAATAAAGCCTGCGAGAGAAAAACATGGGAAATTGAAGCTTCGGGCGAGGAGGGGAGAATATGCATTGTTTACCATGTGCTGTGCCACTGTTTTTTCAGCTGATTTACGGGACTGCGGCATCGCCAAGACAAAGACATCTCGCTGCTGTTTACAATGTGTTGGCATCAGCATCAGCAGTTCAGCATGTTTAAAGCATAATTTCAGTTTATTATAACTTGGATTTCACCCTTTGTTGTTTTGGCTGTCACTTCTATCAGTTATGATAACATTACTAACCACAAGCAGTGCTCAGATCTGGCATGTATGGCAATATCACAACAATTAAATCTGACTGGACAAGGTAATCCAAAAGCAAGTGACTAAATCAATAGATTAGCCAGTTTATCTAAATCTTATTATCTGGAAATGAAACCAAATGTCAGTACACAAACTATTAGTACTTTTGTCGCAATAAACTGCAGGAAAAAGATTTGGCCAAACATAAAGTTTGTTTAAAACCTGGTGAGCTAGTGGGCACCCTATAGACCCTCTGCAGCAGCCGCAGGTTAGATTCTGACCCGTGCCTTTGCAACATGTCTTCCCCACTGTCTCTTAACATTTCATGCTTATGCTGTCCTGTCGATAAAGGCAAAATGCACAAAAAGTATGTAAAAACATAACGTATGAAGTGTCTTGATTTGGATAATATTGTTATCGTGAAATATTGTTTAATAGTATGAAAATACATTCATTGTTTATGACTCTTTTGATTGTGCATGGGACTTTGAATCTTCCATCCATCCATTATCAATAGTACTTATCCTTTGAGGGTATCCTTTGTATTTTATTTTTGTATTTCTCTTTGTATTATTCATTGTAAAGCACTGTGGATGTTTTAAATGTGCTTCATAGATAAAATTGACTTGACTTAAATAAACAGGTCAGTTTCAAGTATCATGATCCTTTGAGGGTTCAAAATACTGCAAGTGTTGGACAAGTTACTTAATAGATTACACTGAAAACAACATTCTTATTCAGCAGCAAAATCACTTGTGACTTTACTTTTGTTTCTCATGCTGGTCTTCACAAGTTGTTCTAATTTTCTCTCTTTCTCGTTTTCACTAGTTTATGTTTCTCCTCATTGGGGCCACCCCAGAAAGCCTACAGATGTCAGGCAATGATAAAACAGCAAATGTGGCCCAAATATCCCAAAACAAATGTGGGCCTTTTTTGGCAAACGTGCAGTGTTTCAGGCAAGGTGATAATGAATGTGAACCTAAAGCGGCCCATGTGGTAAATGGTGAATATGGCCCAAATAGCACAAAACTAATTCAGGCCACATTTTCAACCTTTAGTTAACATGTGGCATTGCTGTGGTTTACTTGTGGCCGAGATCTGACTAACATCAGGAGCGGCCCGCCAAAGTGCCATCATTCCATGTGGTTTGTGAGTCGGATGACAGTGTGGCAGAGGGACAATGTGGGCCAAAATAATTTTGCAATGTTGGGCTTGATAGTGAAATTATACTTATCAAGTGTCTTGTAATTTATTGGTGAATCCGACCGTGCAACTTTTATAATTCTTAGTTGTGCTGTTGCCTCATATGACCACACTGTAGCATCTGTTTTTGATCCTCTCTCACAAATCACCCCACAATGGCAACATCCGTGTACACTGTTTTTTGACGATGTAGCATTCAATTTGCAATGATAAATGATACAGTACAGTATAATATTACAACAAAATTGAAGTTAAAGAAACAAAGTTTAATACCTGTAACGTCATGAGCGGCAATGTTTAAAATCTTCCATACAACGACACGCAGATTTATTCTGTTGCACTTCCATGAAATGTTGGATTTCTTATCCTCGTAATTCTTCCTGCATCTTTGACCGTCTCGTGTTTTCGAAAGAACACAAATGTTTCCTCTGTGAGGCCTCACTGCTCGCAGACAATACGAGTCTGTGCTGGAAGCTGAAGCACTTCATTGTGTCATGGACAATAAAGCATCTTCTAAACCTCCTACTGAACTTTCAGTAACTTGATGACACAACCTCACCGAAGTTTGCTTTATGAGAATGACTTCACCCTCGCCTGTTTTAAAGAGGTCAGTCAGCTCTGCTTACAGGAGATTTACCTCCTACATTGTACCCCCATGTCCCATCAGGATGGAAAAAGATATTTCACTGAATTAAAAATAGTCTGTGACAGGTTATAGTACAGACAGTATTTCTCAGTTTATGAGTGAATTCACTTTTATTTGCTGGACACGTACTGGTTCCCCCCTTTGAGAAATCATTCAACATTGATCAAAAGAAAATGAAGAAAAAACGAACACAACCGGCGTCTCTTTGAAGCTGTAGGATGTTCTGCAGCAGCGTCTCCTGAGGCCGCCACAGACTCGGAGCTGCTTGTTTTTCTCTCGCTGTCTTTTAGTTTATGTTTGTTGTAAGTTGCAACTGGTATTGAGAACACAGACTTTAACCAGACGTGTTGGAGGCATTGATACGTGAATGGCATTGTTGGTCTGTTGATCAACCACTTTGGTCCAGAGAATATCTCACAGTTATTTGATAGATTTGTGCACACGGGTATCATGTTAAGTAGAAATTTTAAATATACAGCGACTAATCATCATTAATCATATCCATCAGCATCAGCTCTACTTTGTGTCTGGTGCTAATTACTGACAGCATTTAGCTCAAAGCACCATTGTGCCTATAAGTTCGACCATAGCTCAAGACTTGTAATCTTATCTCTGATTAATATTAGTTACTATTTAGTTAAAATGAATGTCTTGTTAGAGGCCCCAGTACAGGGGTCCAGGACCAGCTCTCTTTTGTAAAGGGTTAGAGCCTATGGTCCTGGAGAATATCATTCTTATAAGACTGATGAAGCTGGTGGCGAGGAAGCACACCTACATTCTGCTACAACTGCCGACATCTAAGGGCCTATCCCGCTTCCACTGAGTAACCTCTCTTTTAATCAGATACATCCATCAGTCACACCCACTAACAGCAGCTCTCCTCTCATAGATCTGAGCTCTTGGTTAATTGCTAGGATTTAGTTTAGAGGCCCAGTAAGGTCAAAAGGATCTGTTTGATTTATTGGCTAAAGTAACCTTTAAGAACGATGATCAACGATGTTAAACACACATTTCAAAAGCAGTTTGAGTGTCTTGGAAGACACACAACTTCTGTTTAAATACATTTTGTAATTGTTATTGATCAGTTATTATACAGTATTCATCCTGTGATTTATGATATGGGAGAAAGATTTCAGAGAGACAGTGTATACTGTGTATAGTGTATATTTGCCAGTGTATAAGGTTCACACACCTATAAATCTAATACAGCAGACTTAATACGTTTTAAATATCACTTAAAGATGCATTTTTTATAGATGTGCTTTCTCATTTTTGGGTCTGAAGTTATCTACTTTTTTTGGTTTGATTGGTTTTATGTCTTGAAAGATGCTATATAAATAAAGAAAAAATTGAAATACATGACGTGAAAGTTAAATAAGTAATTATCATTATTACTATCTGGAGACTGCTGCTTCTGTTGAATAGTATTCCTATTATTGCTATAATAGTTCCTATTTTTCTGACTGCCCCACCTGAATCAATGAGTCTTGTTTGGCAATAGTGAATTATGCCAGAGCAGAGCAGACGTAATGCAACTACCCTTATAGACATGACTCAGGCTTTCCTCACCTTCATATACAGCAATGCAGCCTGGGTAATATGTCTGGTACCACCGACAAACACAGACTGTGTTTAAAAGCAGATTATCTTGATCTTTGGTTTATTTCACCCCAAACCACAAGGTGCTATTGCGTCTTGGCCGATGCTGATGACTGATGGAGCTGATTATCGCACACGGTGCAGAATATGCTGAGCAGGATGATGAGCAATATATCTGCTTGTAGTGCATAATGTTTAAAATCCCACCTGTGCTCCTAAACCTCGCTTCATCCCCACAGGAGGATCTCAATACTTATTCTTTAGTCGCCACCTGGTGGTCATGCTGTGTTTGCAACAAAAAAGTATCTTTCAGTATGTGGCCCATCAGGACTTAAATGCTGAAGAATGATGATGAGAGAGGTCATTAAGGTGGCCTTCATTGAGTTTACCTTAAAAATCAGCCCACTGTTTATTTTTCCAACTAAATGATGTGGGAACACATATATCTCAGATAAGATAAATTGTATAAGCTGGTGTGTTGACTTAGTGGCAGAGGACTTGGGGGCCTGACCAAAGTTCAAGGAATGTGTTTGTGTTGTTGTTTCTTGTTTTTGATGTTCGGCAACCTTGTGCTTTCACCAAATGTTCCAGTTTCAACTTTCATTTTTATTGTGAGGGACAAAGATCTCTTAAAATCTGCGAGTCTTGTAAGGGATGTGTATCTCCTTTTGGAGGAATGCATCATGTCTGATGACATGACTAATTATACATGCAGAGGAGGACAGAGAGGAAGGAAGAGGTCGTTAACCAAGACGTCCCTGCCTTTAGACTTTCCCAGCATTCACCGGTGGTCACCACTCTGTCGCTCTGTTCATTCCTTGAGCTGTGCTATGTTGTAGCTGATGTCAAAGTGACCTCAACATATGATCAGTGAGGCAATGTAAGGCTGTCTGTACTCTAAGAGCTAGTTGACCTAAAAGAGCAGAAACATTTCTGATGCTATGTATCACCCAGTTTAATGGCCCACTGAACAACACTGTTAGCTTAATTTGTTTTTCTTGCTTAAATTGTGGGTTTGATTTAATGTACAATAAACAATAAATCCATTAATCCAAAACAGCTATTTGTTGATATTATATATATATAAATAAATATCCCCAAAATATTTAATTGAAAAGCATTTTGCGATGTAAACATTTACCGAAACATTTGCATGAATAGAAACTAAAAAGACCATATGGGTTATATATATATTAGAATGAGCATATACAGCATGTATATGATATTCCACAGGTAGGGAACCTTTGGTCTCTGGGCCAGAGACAATTCATTAATACAAAAAAGCCAGTGAGAACAATCTGACCAAAAGTAATAAAAGAAAGATACAAAAATATCCCTCAACAGAAATTACTTTTTTCTGCAAGAAAATAAAATGGAATCGAAAATCGAATCATGTCATATAAACCCTGGTAGATATGACGTGTCATCATGGACAAGCATTATAGTGACTGTTGTTTTTATAATTTCCTATCATCACTCACTTACATCCTTTACATCTTTTACATTTTTTACAATAGTCAAACTATTTTTTACATTTATTTTATTTACAGCATTTTAACTCATACTCATTTACTGTATTATTTACTATATGTGATCACACCTCATAACCATTGTCCTCTGCTGAGCCTGTGAACTCGGTGCACTCTGCTGAGGTCTTTTTTTTTTTTAAGGGACGTACAGCGAGGCCATGAAATAATGGAGTCAGATACCATAGATGGAAACAGGAAGTACCACAGGTGGGGGCAGGAAGTACCCACCAGAAGAAAAGAGTGGATCTCAGCACTTCAAATAGCTGAGATTAACAATTAAAAAAACAGCTCAGCAGTTTGAAAAAACACAGTCTCAGCAGTTCAAAGTTATACCATTACAAAAGGAACCAATCCGATAATAGATGGGTGGAGACCCCACAAGAATCTCACCCTATAAAAGAGGATGTTCTCGCAGATTTCATCGGTCTGTCCGGACAGGCTTGGGTTTATTTTGGTTGTTGTCCGATATAACCTCTTAAACTCCATTGCAAAGCACTGTGGATGATCTCAATGGCTTTCTTTCTTCAACGTGCTTTTCTGACTGCAGTGAACTCTGAAACAGCAGTACTTGGACACATACAGTGTTGGAGCAGGACCCAGGGGTTTTGTGGTCCAGCCCTGGGTCACTGCAACAATACCAGGAGAGACTGGGGGCAGATCCTGTGACCTGGGTGAACCTGCCTGTGCTTCAGAACAACTTTAAGCAGAAGCCATCTTTTTCTGCCTAAAATTGGAAGGCCCAGACACCTCCCAGTTCAAAAGGTATCAAGGCCTATCCCTTCTCTAAAGAACATAGCTAAAATAAATAATTTGTTAGCTGTTTTGACCCCAAAGCAACAGGTGGGTGTGGTGGCTAGAGTAAATAAAAGACTGAAGATACACTGAGCAGGCCCAGTATAAGCAGGGCCAGTTAGCACCTCTACCTTGGATGAAAGACTGAGAGGGACCAATGACGAGTGTGCAGGTGCATCAGGGAACAGAAAGCAAACTGTGGAACGACCCTTGGCAGAATTCATGGACTATAAGATGAACTGCTACCGCACATCCAAATATAACAAGGAAGCACAATAAATAAGCTTGGTGTATAAATATAATAAATAGTCTAGGCATATTAATATATAAACATAACACCATAAAATAAGAAATGAGAAAATATATAACAATAAAGAATATTGAAAAACTAGTTAAGAAATAAATATATTCATGGTGAAAAAAACAAGAGATCACAACCAAGGAGACAAACAATGCAAAACCAGAATATAGATCAAAAGCAGAAGTCAAACCCCAGTGCTCCCTGCATGGCCAGTAAATCCACTTCCATTTCAAAGTTAAATAAATCCCTTCATAACTGGACAGTTCCCACTGACAAAAAAAGAAGAAGAACCAGGAGAAGGAAAAGCTGAAGTAGAAGGTCAGATTCAAGAAAATCACTCAATCAACAGAGAGAAGCACAAGTCACAAGAAAAAAAAGGAAGAGAAACAGACTCAAGGAAAAACAGGATGGAAAGAAAGGCTGAGCGATGGAGAGAGAGCACGGACCTAGAAGATTATGACAGCGAGGTTGAATCAAGCTCAGTGAGACATGGCCCCAGTGGTATCACCATAAACAGAGGAAGTGAACAAGCAGCTGGTTAATAAATTAACTCAGCTGTAGCTAGGAGGGCGGGCTGAAACACAAGACAAGAGTCAAAACACATGCTCCAATGGTGGCTGTAATACAGGCTCAAACTTCACCTATAGTGACAGTGATCCCCTGGAACACCTCGAGCCACAGTCCAAACACAGTACCCCTAAAGGGACTGAACATATAGACACATTTGACCCTGCACCCACAGCCATGCCACTCATTCATGTGAATGCAACCAAGTGGCAACTATCGTCCAAACACAAGGAAGGGGAAGAGCAACGACCTGGGGCAGATTTACAAACTGGAGATGGAGGGGCCTGCCTACATATAAATATGGAAGTTCTCAATCCCAGCCACAACTGAACAACCCCCCCTGAGAGGAATCAATGGGCAGCAAGGTCATTAGAACACAGACTGTCAATAGGTGTGCCCAGAAAAGCCTGAGGTGGAGACTATGACAACAATCGTCTCATCACAGCCTCACAATGAGCACAAGATCCAAGAATATTCTTCCATGGTGGACACAGCTGCAACCAAATCCTGAATTAGGAAGAACTTCAAACCTCTCCTCTCCAGTTTCAATAGGCTTCTTTGAGAAAACAAAAAGAATACCCCTCATAAAGAGCACCTCTGCTGGGGAGACATTTTTGTCCGCTTGAGGCTAACATCACATGCACATGAAATGACCTCCACATAGACTTTCCTGAACAGCCACCTAAGACAATGATGCCTGAAGCATGGTGTGTGCCACAATGGCTGTGTGAAACGCATGATGGCAATGCTATGATCTGCTACGTCTCGCAGCATTTGATGTTCACACGGGCAGTCAGAGCCGTGGGTGAGACTCCAAGTGGGTAAAGCTGATGAGCCCATTCTGTCATTGCACTGTACTCTCATGTATGGTGAGAACCAAAGTTACAAAGACTGTGAAACAGTTTGGGAAGAACTAATCAACACAGAACCATTCCTCATCATGAATGAAGATAAAGTATCACAAATCATAAAGGACCACAAGGTGCAACTGCAGCAGCAAAGTTTCCGGAAAAACTTCAGGATTTCTGATAGCAGAAGAGTATGAGTCTCATGAACAAGGCCCCATGGTGAAAGCTGCGTTGCAGGTACAGGAATGAAAGCCCACTGATAATAAATTAATTCGTTAATCAGTATTCACTTTTCAAAAAGCTTCCTCACAGAAGATGGGGCACCCAGTAACCCTTATACATGTCCCATCAGTTACACGTGCTGCTCACTCGTCCGCAATTTGTGTGAACACAGGCCAGAAAAAGAAGCAATATTCTAAGTTGGTGGATGGCGCTCCATGTGACTGCTTCCAAGACACTGAAATTTGAATCTGCGCTTGCAAAGATTTACCCAACCAACCAATCTTGGCAGATGTCACACTGTTTGTAGGTGGCTCTTGTTTTCGCGAAGTAACATATATAATATATATTCTGGATATAGTTGTCCAGCTAAACCATAATGGAGCAACTTTTACCACAGTCTAGACAAAGAAAATTGATCAGCCATGCTCCGCCCAACTCACTGAAATTGAGGCTTTAACTGCTGCATTTAAACTAACTGCAGGTTAAATGTCAGTATAACATGTGTTTTGAGATAATAGTGAAGTCAAATTAATAGTGCAAACACTGCATGTTCCTGCTCTGTAAGAAAATAAATCTGCTTAAGGCATTTAGTTCCATTTCATGAAGTGAAAAATACGCAAAAGGCAGTGTACATAATTGTTAAGCTAAGTAAACGTTGATCAACTACATGAGCTGCATGGCATTATGTTTAAGTGAGATTCAGCAACCTCTCTCTGCTCGAGTTCTATAAACTGTCTATGCACCTCCTGAGGATTTTCCAATTATGAGGATCGGTGCACTGAAGTTTGCATCCATTTTGGAGAGGACCCGCAGAAGTGAGCAGTTCTTTTCAAAACGGACTCTTGCAAATCCTCGGTTCTGCTCAAGACTGGGAATCCAGCTGCGAGAAGCATTGTCATCATCACAACCATATGACATCAGACACTGTTCTCAAGAAAAACTGTTCCAGTGTTTGCATCAGAGAAGTAAGTGTGAGTTTCACAACTAAGAATGGCCCTGGAAGGATATAAAAATGAAATGACTCTTGATAGGAAACCCCCCCACACCCTTGTTTTAAACTGAACATAAATGTCAGTATAACGTGTGTTTTGAGATAATAGTGAAGTCAAATTAATAGTTAATGACTGAGTTGAAACAACCGAACAAACACAAGAAGCTGGACACATGGGTGTAGTTTAAGTTTGACTGCTTCTCTCATTCACCTATAGTTCATTTTATATGTCATTTATGTTCATTACACAGACTAGAATTTTAATAATGCTTTGAAATTGTTATTGTCACAAATCTTGTTTCAGAACCTGAAGCATATGCTGGGTCTGACAAGACAGTGACTAACAAGGGAAACAGGGGTTTCAATAAGGTAGGTCGGTTGTGTGTGTTTGCATGTGTGGGTGTTATTTACACAACTGCTTCATATAGCTAGGTACTGATGCGACATATCTTTGGAAAGCTTCAGTCAGACCACCAACAAAAGAAAAACAATAACAGAATGGAGATCACTCACCTAAGAAGCCTCATTGTAATCCACAGATCGATAACATTCCAACAAAAACGGTATTGTTACATTGCCAAAGGTCCAGAAGATCCAATCCAGTAACATATTTAGTCCAAAACACATTATTACATCAAAGAATACCCACAGACTGCTGTTGCATCATTTCAGAGTAGCTGGCAGCTATGTGTAACCCTTGATGTATTTTCCCTCGTAACTCCCATTTGCATGCTGTGTGTAAAAGGCAAAAAAGTGTTGTTTTGGTTGTTTTTGTGTATGGCCCTCTGTTTCACTGTGTGAGTGTCTTTAGGATTTACTTCTGATCTGGGGGAGGTGTGCGTGTGTGAGTGCCCTTTTTCTTTCACTGTGAATGTGTGTGACCATGGTTACCAAGGGTCCTCTGGAGTCTCCAAATGGAAACCGCCTAGACATACCCTTAGAAAAACATGTGTAAAATATTAATTTTCTGTGGTATTGTTATCAAATTTGAACCTGGGCTAGGTAAGGCTTCATGCTGTGGTCCCATTGTGTTTTCCAGCTCATAAGTCCCAGCTAGAGTCATCTGCAGGCATCTGTTTACCAAAACATATTCAGGCGGAAATAAAAACCTTCTACTTCAGTGTGTTCCAACTGCTATTACTCAACTCAACTTTGGGTATGCCTTAGACAGGCGTTTTAGGTGAATTTCGCCTGAATGTCACTAAAATATAGGTTTGTGTTACTATAAACATTTTTTATTTGTCTGTTATTTCAATGAATCCCTTCTGAGAAAAACTAGCACTGTATGTATTCAAGTATGTCCACAAACAGCTTTGTATGTAAATGTAATGTAACACATAAAAACTTTGTATATTACTTAGTTATTGCTGATTTTGTACTTTTTTTTATTGTTTTTCAAAAAAATTTCATATTTATCAATTTCCCTTTTGTTTGTACTTTAATATTTGATTAATTTTCTTTGTCATGTTTGATTAATACCGAATTAGAGGTTTAGTACAGGGGAAAAAAATATATATATTCATGACTTATATTTTAGTCAAATTCAAAAATGTTACCCAATTTCGTCACCCTCATCCTTACTTGCAAAAAGGGCACCTATTCAGATATGGATGGTGCAAAGTGTTTTGAACTTTCAATGTTTTGAACCACTACAGTATATTGAACTGGGATTAGTGTAGAAACATATTCATAAACTCTCAATTATGGACACAGTCTAATGACAAGAGTTTGTTGTGAAAGTTTCCAGTTATCTATCTTCTAACACAGCTATGACACTGCAGCATCAGATAATAAACTGCTCTTTTCTAAAAAATGTGTAAGTCAATGAAGAACTAGCTGATTTTCTTGTTAGGCCACACAGAGTGCCTGAAGCTGAGGTAAACATCAACAGAGCCTGTGGGCCTATGGGTTGGACTACCCCAGTTCCTTACAAACCATAGTTAAATAATACTGTGAGTTTGTAATGCAACACTTGCCAAATCTTTCTGGCTGAATGAATCTTTAAACTATCTGTAAACAGGGTTTGCTTTTGTCCCACTGAGGCAGGCGGCTCATACATGAACTCCTGCATTACTGACAGGCAACAATTGGGCTTCACGCTCTGTGGTCTGTCAGTACAGTCCTGATAGTGATGCCTTATTTCACCCTGATTCTTCTCCCATGTATTGTTTGACATCTGTAATGGGCTTATTTCTCTTCACAGCGGCAAATCTGAGGCTGTTTTTATTCCTTCCCATGTGGTATGGTAGCTCAAGCAGATGTGTAGTGGGTGGATAAAAACGACAGTGTTGACAATATCTCCTTATCTGATGGCTTTGACCTGATGGGAGCAAGGCCACAGCTGGATGCGCCTCCCTTATCATCATGTGTACGTCTGCAGGGCCAACCCACAGCCGCTGGCCAAGCTTTTTTTTTAAAACACCGCCATGCCTCCAGGTTTCAGGTGGGCTTTTTGTTCTCTGTGCAGGCAGAATGCAGGCTGTGGGCTACGGAACAATACTGTGCTCAGAGAGCAGGGCCGAAACTGCACGTAGCAATCCCCACATCGTATTATGCAAGGGAACTCCCAGTTACCCCTGTTTCCAAGGTAGTACGCCTTTCTATCTTTCAGTTAGAGTTCACACGGCTCTGCAAAGTCACATGATCACCGCAGAAAGAGACAATAATTAATTCTCAAAGTCACTGCTCTTGGTTTTTTAGCAATTTATATATTTATTCGACTGAATATTTCCAAACTACTCATCACAATTTATCCAGGTGCTAGAAACAGGTCAATTGGACTTAGTTGAGTTTCTTTTAGACGTTGCAGCTCTCATCCAAGAGGCCAACTGACTGCTGGGAGTCCCAGGTATCAAACTTGTGGGTCGTTGAGTCATGAGTCCAAAGGTGTGAATTGTAGTGAAACTTCCTGGGGATGGAAGTTAAGACTGTATTATATGTGGCTGATAGGTAGTGTCTTAAACCTCCTCCTCTGTTCAGAGATGGTTTCTCGTAGATTAGTTTGACGTAGATTACTTCATTCATTCCACTTTCAAACCATTTGTCTTCCCTGGCCTAAATGTGGACATTAAACTGAATGTCCCTTGTCCTTATGCAGGTGGACTGCTGAGTCCTGACCTGTGGAGCTGGTTCTCCTGTGCTGTGCCATGCGTTTGTGAATGGGTTCTTTAGTTTCCCAAATGTACAGGTCTGTGCATTCCTAACTACATTCAACTGCATATACTACGTTGTGTGCTTATGTGCATTTTTTGCCTCAGTGTGTTGGTAGGCTTGAAATTGAATGGGATGTGGTGTTCGTTGAAAATCCTTCTGAGTTTTTAGATACTCCAACAACATAAGTGATCACAACGTTGGTCAGTTGATCCTTCTTTTCCTCCCTTTCTGTTCTGTTTCTCCTTTTTGTGATTTTGGCAAAGGCCCAGTTGGGATAACCACATGTTTTAAGTGCTTTTTTGATATGTGTTGGTTCCTTCTCTTTGCCGGGTTCTGATAACCCCAACTTATGCTCAAGTGGGTTTTGTGAGTCAAATAGTAAAGATTGACCTGTGTGTAGATTTTCTATATACCTAAATGTTGACATTTCCTTCACCTTCAATATTCACTGCACAGTCCAAGAAAGCCAGACTACATCTTCCAGAGTGAACTTGAAGTTGCTGTCCACTGTATTGATGTGTTTTGTGAGGGCTTCCACTTCGTGTGTTTTCATTTCAACCCAGGTATCATCCACGTTTCTGAACCAATGGGCGAGAGTGGTTCCTATGAAAGAGCTCAGGGCTCTGTTCTCTACCCCTTCCATCTAGAGATTGGCTACTATAGGAGTCACTGGTGACCCATTGGCACAACTGTGTTTTTGTCTGTAGAAGCCCTCATTGATAGATGGAAATAGGTGGTGGTCAGGCACAGGTCCACCAGGGTGCAGATGAGGTTGGTTCTGCTGGGTAGGGTATTGTCCTGCCACAGTAGTTTCCTTGCTGTCTTTACTGCTTCTGTGGTGGGGATGCATGTGACATCATATGATACCATGATTTTGTCACGGTCTAGTCTGCTTTTTCCTTGTTGGTAAAATCTTGCGAGTTCTTTATTTGATGTGGGGTGTTGCCAACCAGAGGAGAGATAATTGTGGCTGAGTGGGGCTCCTTCCTTGTGTATCTTGAGGAGTCCGTAAATGCAGGGGATGGCCTCCCAGAGGTACAACCATGGATATATAGCATGACCAGGATGACTGAGAATCTCCAAAGACATACGTCATGACAATTTAGTTTTAATGTGTTGATTAATAAGATAAACTGTAAAAACTCATGCATCTGACAAACATCTTTTGCAAAGAAATAAATGTGTAAAAAAAATAAACAATAAAATGATAACTATATCAGATATGTGGAGAAACTTTTTTTTAAAGTTTTATCTTTGTGAAAATTTGGAACACAGAACATACATTGAACCTCTAGTTAGCCATTCTAATGCTCCTCTACAGCCAAATGTCATGTGTTGAATGACAAGAGTTGAATAAAAATCTGCCAGGGCAGCTCTGAGTTCACTGACTGCAGGTCCAAGGTTGCTGTGATAATACATGTGTTTATTAACTTCTTAAATCCCGTTGCCCGTTCTATCCAAGTCCACTGCAGGGACACACTTGAGAGAGGAGCAAGTCTTAAAGGGTAAGTCATTATTTGAACTCATTATTATGGAATTTTGATTATGAGCCGTATAATATGTATAATTATAATATAACCTATAATATGTAAAATGTCATTATACTGTTTACTCAGACAGAAATAAGTATATGTGCTATAAAAGATGCAGATGAGACTGGGAATTATCTGCCTAAAAGGAAACTGCAACATATAACTCCCTTTAGAGACATTTTTTTGTTGCACGTCCAGGCTACTTTTTAACAACAAACTCTTTGCACTGCTGTAGATCTTTTTCGAACTTTGGCCTCAGATTATTCACTCGCGTTTTGTGACGATAATAATTCGGTTGCAAAAGATCCGAACGTGTTAAATGTGCCACTAGATTTCATACACATCTATAGTAAATTTATTGTAACACTGGCAACTTAATACTACACCACAAAGGGATAGTGCAGCCTCTTACAATTGTATTACCCAGTTTATGTACATCTACAACTTAAAAAACTAAATCAGGATCAAAGAGTCATAACTTGCACACACACTAAACCTTATGTCCCTGTTGATAGTACATGTAAATCTAGGTGTTTGTGGAATTGTATCTCTCCTGCTCATCGAATAATCACATTTGTGGCTAAATACGTTTTTGCAATTTAGGGCATAATCAGGCATGACACTGAGAGTCATCGATTATTGGCTATACAATTGTGTCGGATGTGTTTGGTAGATGTGTGTCTAATATCCTTCATATGATATCATTACTTACATTATTGATTTAGTTTGGTTATATATTAAAATAATAAAATCATCTATTTGCAGTTGTCTACATGACTGTGCATTATTTTATCTCGCCACCAATGAAGTCCTTATTGCCAGTTTAAATATATTTAATATTTAGTACAACTCCTAAAAGTCTGTTTCCACTGAACGGCAGTTTGTGGTCGAAGATCCCCCTGCCGGAACGCCTCATAGTGGCGCTTGATCTCGCCCGGAATCATTAGACGGTTGCACCAGACAGAGCTGTCAAGCAAACAGAGGCTGCTAGCTGCAGAGTGAGGTCTCTAATGTCGTCTGTTTTGTTGGTATTTAAAAAGAACAAGCTCGTGTACACAGCTGCTGTGCTTGTGTGTTATGTAAGAACAGTTTTGAGTCCATAGTCTCGGTGAGTGACTTTGTTTTTCAGTGTTAGCCTCGGTGTGTTGGTGTTAGCATTGACGTTGTGGCAGCAGCAGGGTCACTGGCAGCTCATTGAAACAGTCGTGTGGATGAAAACAGCTTTTACCCAGAGGGTGAAGCTCGAGTCCCGCGTCTGACGATGACTCTCTCGCTGTTGTCATGGTGTAAAAAGAGTGTCTGCTGGCTAACACGCCTTCTTAGAGACGTGTTGATCCAATTATCTAAGCTGCTAGAGCAGCCATTCTTAAAGCAGCTGCTTGTAAACAGTGTGTGAATGGTTTTGTTTTGGCTTCTCTCTCTGCAGTCATTTTGACATGTTGCCGCATGAAAAGCTCTGGTGTACATTATACCATGAACTAAGGCTGGATTCCATGTAGGTGTTTCACTTTCAGGGTCCTGGTATTTTGCAACGCTGGTGCAAAATGTGCAAAATCAAAAGTTGTTAGGCAAATAAAACCCATTAAATGTACAAATATTTGCAACATACTTAAATTAGACGACACTTTTGTATGAAAGCTGTCTGTTATTATAGTAATATATCTCAAAGTAAACAATGTGAATCTGTACATGCCATAATGCGTAAATGTAGGCTACTTTTGCTTGAGCAAAGGTATTCAGTACTTTTCCCACCACTGCATATAGGCTATGGAGCCAGGCTATCACTTCTGACAACCACATAGGCTGTGAAAAAATATATTATCTATGTTGTGCAGAAATATAAAATGAATAATTTAAATTCAAACAAATTTAAGCAGGAATTCAGAGAAGCAATCAATATGGAGGACTGTCATACCCTCTGCACCCCTACTTCCAACATCTGTGCTGCTTTTGGCCATCATTGATGTATTGGTGACTCTTTTGGGTCACTGACTTAAACAGTCAAATTCAAATAGAGATAGAGAATAGTTTTTCCGATGATCTCTGAGGGTTTGGTCCATGATCTCCATAACATGCAGGTGATTCAAAAAATCATGGCTAAAATCGTGAATTTACTAGACTCTTTATTGTGAGTAATTTCTGTAGGGAAAAGAGTGAAACATTCACTATGATACAATGATACCTAAATACCCATGTGCTTCTGTAGTCAGCTAGTGAGAAAGTCAATGCATATCAACACCCTACTTTGGGAGGTCGGGGAAAGGTACAAATGTTTTTTGGGACATTCCATGTCAAATCAGATGAGGTTGTTTTTTTAAATGTCTTTTTATATCTTGTGTTCATTTAAATATATTTTTTCAGCACTTGATTTAGTTTTTTCTTTTCATATCCTCCGAAATGTCTTATCTGTCAAATCCATGTTTAAATATTATTATCTGTTTTATGTATAGTTCTCAGCCTCACCAAATGGAAAGAAGACAAACATTTTATTCACCTTTCGTATATACAAATTACTGTTTTTGACATCAATGACCTAAACCACTTTATTTCTTTATGATCTTTGCAGAGATCCAGGATGGCTCTGGCAGACGGCAAGGTGCTGGTTCTAGGAGCGTTGGCTGGAGTGGCTGGTGTCAGTTTGGCTGTGATGTGTTACAAGGGCTTTAGTTCACGACGAAGAGCCTCTTGGGCAGGGCCATACTCCCTGCCAATGGGTCAGGTTGAGGTGCTGGATCGCCTCGAGGCCCTGCACCAGTGTGTATCTGAGCTCAAGGATGAGATGAAGGCATTGAAGAGTGCTCTGCCTACACTGCAAGAGCAAGTCAGGGAGGAGCTGAGGGGGCGTGATGAAGCACGTCGAGCCAGCCCTCTGCACAGGACCACGCCAACACGGAGGAAAAGAGCTGTGGCTGCCATCAGTAGCACCAGAGCTGAGGCTCGGAGCTCAGAAGAGGCAGAGAGTGAGGGAGGGTGAGTACTTTAAATGGTCCTAAATCCCGGAGAACGTGTAACACTTTCAGTATTCCGTTTTTAAAATCTATAATTAGTAATTTCTCAGACATGTATCCCTGCATAGTTCTTTCAACTTACCCAAACACACTTTAGATTTTATGACAGTAGTATATTTTTCTGAATCCCCTCAGAGCTACTCACAAGAGTAATACTGCCACATTTTCATCCTAGTTTGACTAAGCATTTAAACATTCTTAGGACCTCTATCCATTCTTTGACTTATATGAGAGGAGAAAACACGTACACATGCACTTTATACTTGTATCATATCATCATAAAACATCTCCTCTTTCTCAGATGTCCTGAAAAAGTACATCCCCTTTTCTACACTTACCTTTTACTAAAGAAAGTGACGGGTACATAATGCAACCACATGAGGGTCTTATTCTGGCTGAGCCACTGCGCACACTCATGATATGACATGAAAGTAATACATCAGCATGACTGATGGCTTTTAAATACATAAATAATATAGACTGACGGTCTAGTTGATACTACTACTACTAATACCATTAAAATTACCTAATTCTTGACACCAATTTCGATACCAAAGCAAAATAGAAAGCAACTGAAAGGCTGCTACACTCACGCACACCTCAGTATAGTCTGTGTTCAAACAGTAGTTTAGATTGATTGCCAGGGTGACAGAGCAGTGATGAGAAAATAATATTTTAAATATGTAAAAGTTGGTGTGAAAGCCAGTCAATCAAATGAATGTTCGAGTAGATGCTTTGATTTTGGCTAACTTGTGAATCTAATCCATCTAATTGAGTCCATTAGATGTTGGATCAAAAGAGAGATGAGTCAGGAAATACACAATTTTCACACATTGAAAATTGTGAAATTAATCAAGTTTAGAGCCTGTCTTTTACACATTGATGCTGTTATTAAATAATTACACTTTTTCAGGTCATCGTGCGGAAACAGTGCTTGTAATACTTCAGAGTCACTGTCATCATTACATGGTTTGTCCAGCAGACTTCACTGTTTACAATACTTACAAACTGCTGCTGTTGCTCAAGAGTCAACACAGAACTACAGCTGAGGAGAGGTTGCTGCAAAATGCTTTAAGATAATATCTTTGTTTCATTCTTTAGATCACCAACATCAACATTTATGTAAATATTGACTGATATATTAGAATAAATTTCCGTATTGGCCACCAACTTACAGCAGACCCTTGCTATTTCTCTATATCATGCCTGGTGACATTCAACAGATGACAAACATTAGCTTTATTTCAGGGTAATCTCGTGTGTGGATGAAAACTTTCCTACTGTACCAGTGGAACTTACCTGCTCATTTTATGCAGTAAATTATAGTTTTGACAGTATGTACATTAGCCTCAGGTGCTGCAGAGAAAAGCAGACTAATCGAGCACCGCATGCCGAGTCATCCGCCTCCACCCTCAGCTAAATGCCTTGAACTCGTGCCAACCTTGGGTAACATAAACAACAGATGTGTTCCTTTTGAATGGACTACCATTTTAAAATATGTTATTAAAACAGCTATCAACAGTGAAATGATGATTAAGCACTCAGGCAGGCTTTAGTGTTTCTTGGACACGATTATATGTTTTCTCAACACGTGGCTCAGAAATTGTAACAAATCCAGGGAGCAAATCAGGGGTTGGATGTTGTGGCACATGCAGATCTATGCAAGGTTGATGGAGATTTGTACCTGCCGTTCGAGTAATTAACCTTGATTGACCACTGAAGGGAGACGAGCACGTGAAATGCCAGGAAGCCTTAAAAACGCTACGTGCAGCTGCTCTTCCTAACCACATAATATTTTTAGGTGTGCAGTGAACCATAGTTCAGAGCCGAATGGCTCCTCCCCACCTCTGTCAATGTCCTTGCAAATATGAATCAGTTGCCTTGAAGCGAATTTTACAACTACAGCACATTAATGAGGCCAACTGAACAATCCAATCCAGTGTGTTGTAGCGTCTGTGTCCTTTATGAATTACATTCCATGCAGAGGTTGGGTTGAGTGTGTGTGTTTTTTTGTTTTGTTTTGCGTTCATGTTTTTTTTTTCAGGCAAGAAGCCAATGTCAATTGTTACATAGTGTTCGAGATTCTCGAGATAATTCAGATTCAAACAGATGCATGAAGGCATAAACAAATCTAACTGGAGAAAAAATATATCATAATTCCTATTTAGTCTCTTGGACATTAGTGTATCATCTAAAGAGAAATTGTTCTCATTTCCAGCAGAAGATGATATTTCACCATTGTCGTGTCAACAAGAACATATGAATAAGTCATGCTCTCACCATAAAAGTATTTCAGGTCCTATACATTTGTTGGCAAAAGAACACAGACAGTTCCTCGATGGGTAATAACACCATATCATGAGTTTTCTTTCGTGACGGGTAAACATTTCAAGTCACCCTTCCTATACTTATGTTACCATCACCCTGCTCATTTGCTTAAGGGCCAGATGGAGGTGCAAGACAGCCCTCTAGCAGGTTTGGTTCACAGGTTCACTCTGGTTCACAGAGTGACAGTCGTTGGCTGCATCAAATGCTCTTAATTACAGCTCGGGTTATTATGCTTCAAAAGAAATCGCATCACGCACACACCTCCCAGAATTAAATAGCCCTTCCTGCCGCTCTGTTATTTGTATGAGCAGAGGGTGTGGGGGTGAGTGGGAATAGTGCAATGGAGAAATTCCAGCCCCTCAGGGAATAAGTAGCTTTCCCCCAGAGGAGCCAGTTACACCCCTAATCCGCACATCCATTTTAAAGGGCTCTTTGTGTGTGTTCAGCTTGATTGGAAGTGTTGGAGCAAAATATCTCTCCACACAATATCCCTGCAACGGCCATGATTCTCAAGACTGGGACATGATCGTAGTATGTTTGTTCAAATTTAGGCCCAAACAATATATTTTAAATGAGTAACAATGACAGTATTTTTTGTTTTGTGCAAAATGTAAGAGTGCAAACATGTCAGTCAAAGATTTTGCTGCATCAGAGATGTGTTGAACACATCTTAAACTTTCATCTCCTATAATCATAGTAGCAAAGTGAATACAAAGTGAAAACGTGAATTGTAAATATCACTAATGTACATAACATACATAAGTGGGGCAGTAGATTTCCAATAGGGGGTATCATACAAGTAGTGAATAGGGCCTTTACCGAATGTTCACAGAGAGAGCTGTGCTGCTGCACCTGATATATGCACACCATGAATAGGTTAATGTATGTTTTCATGACTGTGTGGAGTTAATTGCTTTTTGGCTTAATGGTTTTCTAACCTGTAGATATGTTGCTTTTATTTGCATTAATGCAGCCGATCATTAAAAATCTTTGTAGATCCAATGTGTCTAGATGTTTCTAGTGGGACCAGTGGTGGCAAATTGTCTGATAAGAAAACTCGTGATGCAGTACTTCTGTAAAAACATTCACCACTAAAGGAAAAATGATTGAGACACAATGTAAATGTTGACCCATCCACTTAAGTTCCAGCTGTTTACTTCATTGACTCCTCATATGTCACAACTGCTTCCTCAGAGCTACATCTCTGCAGATAAGGAGACCCATCAATCACCCTGTCCGGGTGCCAAGCTGTCAGAGGCCTCATTTAAAAGTGTCTTGTAGGAACTTGTAATTCCTCGAACAGTTCCCACTACGTTTATTAATCACAACACATCTCTGTAGCTCAAGGACATGACCACTTCTTTTTTTCCTTTTCCAAAAAATGCCATCTATGGCACTGGGTAGTTATTGATTTAAGCAGATTTAAGCAGGAGCAGTTTTGTTTAGTGAGGGGCAAGCCTGATCAACACACACATAGACATGTTTAGAGAGAGAAAAAGGAGCTCATTGTCTAATTTGTGATTAAAAGCTTTCGTCTATCTTCTCTGTGATTTCATGGTACGTGTTGCTCTGTAGCTGTCAATGTTTAAGACATTCTGATTTATACCCTCAGATTCATACCTCAGTGAAAGGCTTACAGCCAAACAAAAACATTTATTGAACCTAGCTCTGAATACAATGTCTAAACAACACAGACACATTCTGTTGTTGGTTTTGTCCAAGTTTGTCTGACCTATATCTGTCAAGTTTGACTCTGACCACCCACATCTTCTATTCATATTCAATAGTTCGACAGCCTCCACTGCAAAAGGCCCTTTATGTAATTATCAGAAAATCCAATTGTTAAAATTTTAGGCCCTAAATACAAATCGATTAAATTATGAAATCAATGTTACTTTATAAGTTGTATTAACTTCAGTCTCTTTGAAATGTATTTTTGAGAAAACTATTTGTATCAAACTAACATCCATTTTTACCCATTACATTTGTCTGTATATAAAATTTGACCAGCATGTCTCCACTTCCTCCCACTATGTAGAAAAAAAGGGCAAAAATATCTAGGATACGAACGTTGCTATCTTGCACTGGAGATGTCATTTAGAACAAGTCTACATTTTTCATTACACCTTTTGGCACAGCAATAATACACTATTATACCTTTTCTTGACAGTTCCCATATATACATTGTTAATGTAAGGATATTTCATTGTACAATACCAATATTGCCTGGATTTGCCTGGCTTTAAACGGAACAAGGAAACTCTAACATAGTGCATTATTAAAAATATTAAGGTAGACCTGTCACATTTAATATACTACAGACAACCGTAACAATACATTAAATGGACTCTTAGGCTCTGTTAACAATTTGTTTTATTGTTAAATTCAAATTACTCAAATTAGTCAATTGCATCAATTTCCTCTTCACAAAATAACAACATTTGACCACACCCCTGAGTTTGTACAAACCCAAATTAGTTTCTTCCTTGTGCTATTTTAAGAACAAAGTATTACAAAATCTGAACAAAATCTTAATGGTTGCATGAATACAAGATGAATTGCTGCCTTCATTCTTGACTTGTAATGTCATCATGTATCTGTAAGAAATGAATGATGGTTGATTTTTCGTCCAACCTTTATTTTCTACCTGTAATATTTCCAACAACAGAGGAAGGTATGTCCAGTCATGTTGTCAACAGGTGGCTCAGCAACTGATCAGTGGGGAAGTGAAAGTTAGATTAAAGATTCACACCCTGTCCAGCCTTTTGGGTCAGTCAATCAGCCAGTGGCCATTGTTGTAGAGAAGGCTTTCTTTGATCCTGTCACCACAGCTACACACACTGAATGAGCCAGGCTGCATGTTCTGAGACCTGCTGATGTTGGGATGGTAACTGGTTTGTTTTGATCAGTGTAACCACAGAGACTGCTGTTGCTAAGCCCTATTGAGAGATCTCTTCATTGCCCCTTGGGGTCTGTATACTAAAAGGATGACCTCACTAACTGAGCTCACAGCCTGTTGAAAACGAAATAGAGTATTGTTATTATATAACCAATGTGAGCATGACCAGCTGTTTACTCACCATTCCATTCTAAATATCACAAATTCAGCATAAAACTTCATTCCTTTACTTGCCAAGAGCTGTCTCCAGAGGTGGAAAGCAACACTAATGTTAACTTGTGCTTTGATCCAAGTAAACATGCTAACCAACTAGTCTTGGCTCAGCAGGCCCATACCATCCCTATGTAATAGGGTGCCACTGAGTCTGCTCTGAAGAAGTAGCACTGCTCAGAGGTGGTATTATTTAGCAGTACAAACTAAATAAATTAGTGCCGAAACAATGACTTTACTGATTGGTTACTTGATCAAGTGAGAATCGTTTGCCGTTAATTTAGATAATTAAGTACTTTTTGACAGTTAGTATGCAGACATGCCAAACATTTGTTTGAAGGCAGCTTGCTCATGTTTTGTTAAATATACATCTTTTGGTTTCAGACAGTTTAGTGAGTAGAAAAAGCTTTTTAAGATTGTCACACTAATATTAAAAAATGGAAATAACTAACAGCTTATCGTTTATTAGCAGTGAAAAAACAAAAAAGAAAAGCAAACATCTGCTCACATTTGTGAAACAGTAATTGGCAAATGTGTAGTATCTTCATCAATTAAATTATTCATTAAATGTCAGATTGTTTGTCACTGAAATAACAAATGGTTTGACCCATTTCATCCGAATGGGTCAAAAGTGTCAAATACCATGTCATTAAAAACTGCTAGTATTGAATTAGCACTATGAACATCATTTATTCTATACTGCTCTCCATCTGTATTATCCCACAGAAAATACTTTAATTTCTTGTCATTTAATGTGTACCTTTATTTAAGAAGCTGTTTTTTCACAGCTGTGCATTGTAACAGCGCAAGGTTAATAATGGTTGCTGCACAGATATACATACAGCACTACTAAATGGACCCTTAGTTTCTTTATTCTTTCAACTCAAGTCATTCATGAGCCGGGGAATGGCGTGACAGGAATGCGCTGATCAGTCAGTGCTGCCTGTCTCTCTAGCTCTACTGAGTAAATAACTGCTGCGAGGGAAGGAAAACAGACTGCTGCATGAATGAAAAAACAAAATGATGAATGAATTGGGATGAATGAATGAATGAATGACCCAAGTTCAGTAATGTGACTGTCCTGCAACAGTTAAATGTCTGGTCTGTTTATTGCAAGGCAGTGCTCTATAATATGGTGCGATCAGACTAAAAAGAAAGACCACAGCAGTCACAGTAAACACTAAAGTGCACCCATTCCCATTTTTTAAGCTGGGGTGTATTGGGCAATAAATGGTTTGAGCTTTTTCTGTAAATTTGTAAACTGTAAAAAGGCTTTGGAGCAGGATCCTAAAACAATGGTATAAAAACATATTTTCTAAAGTCCAGTTTTTCATACAGGTATGCTGTTTTCTGTTTCCAATTAAGCTACTGAATATGAAAAGATAAAAATACAAAAGATTAAAATATTTAAAATATTTGAACTATTATCTTCAAGCTGCTCTTTAAAGCTTAAATATTTAACTTTTGAAAGAACGTAATGAACTTATTGTAAGTCGCTTTGGATAAAAGCGTCAGCTAAATGAAATGTAATGTAACAGAAGTTAATTTATTGATAATTAGAATGGCACTCAGTAGAGCCCATATTTTCACCAAGGCACAACACTCTTCTGATATTCGATCAAGCTGTGACAAATTGCACACACTTATAGATATCAGTTCACTCAACATGCCTGATTTATTTCATCAAGATTCATGACTTATTCCCAGGGATTCACAATATTCAAGAAAAAGACAAAACCCAGACCCGCCCCTTTGTCCAGATCTCTGGTGGCCCATACCCATACCCCACCCATCCACCAAGTTTCAAAAAATGTATTAATGAGTTTTTGCATAAGTAATGAGAGCTCAGGAGGCAAGACTAACTGCAACCATGGCAGTAATGGCGATTCCGCAATATGAGATTGTGGACATTTTGCATTTTTGGCCAAGGTTTCAGAACAGTTTAGGAACCAATACGCAGAACCAAGATTCAATTTCTGTTTATGGCTACCTTGTACTTGGCATTTCGTTGGAGGCGTGTGTTGTGGGTGGGGCGGAAGGCCTTTAGCACGAGGCACCTTTTGGGCCTAAAGTCTTTCTGTCTCTGGCCCGCTCTGACACGTCCCTCCAGAACCATGGCTTGTAGCCCAAAATGTTCCCTTAACCACCAATGACGCACATGCAGCCACTGCCAACACGATGCTTTTCATATTTATACCCATGTCTATGTCTTTCATTTCAACGTGAACTGTTAATATTGTTTGTCTATTCTTTCTACTGCTGCTTCTTAAGTGTTAGTTGAGGGTGTTAGTTCATACAACTACAATAGTTGAAAAGGTATTATAAAACATCATGAGAACATTGCGTGCTTCACCCTGACAAACAAATCTCCCATCGTGCAAACGTTTTCACGTTAAGACGTCAAGACATTTTTTACAGCTAGCATTTATAAACAGTTAAGCTTCCCACTTATGTAAACAAACGATATGGTGTGAACAGGAAGTGAAGATTGATCCTTTTATAATCAGCACTTGGCAGAAAAACACCTGTAAAAATGCTTGTTAAGACACGATTTAGATTCTTCTGAAAAACATAGAAAATGCTTTTTGGATTGAGTTACTGGGACACAGGCCAATCATCTTTACAGAAACTGATAACATTCAGGCTGTTTATTCATGCTTCTGAGAATAATTTGATGGTGACCAGCTGGCCTGGTGATTGGAAACCCCAAGGTCCTCAGTTAGCAAATTGCAACGGCAAACTGAAACTGTACCTTTTCTTTTATTGACATGTTCTCTGTGTTTTTTGGTTTTTCAGGTATATGACTGCTCTGACAGACTCTGAGGATGAAGAGATAAGTGATGAAGAACAGAGTGAGGAAGAACAGCCTGCGGACAAGTTATCGATTCTCCTTGAGAGGATCGACTTTTTGCACCATGGCACTGAATCCAACAAAAGAGAGAGTCTCAACATACTTTTGGAGCACAGAGAGTCGGAGGTTAAATTGCTTTTTAAAAGAATATATCCAGTGTATAGAGGTTTCTGTGTTTTAACACTTGTATTGTAACTCTGTAGTTTGGACAGAACTCAAGGCTTCTCTGGCGGCTGCTCCGAGCTTACTCTGATGTTCATGACGTCAGTGGCAGTCTGGAGGACAAGAAGACCATTGCACAAACTGGTAATTTACCAAATAACGTCATTTACCAAGCGTCTCAGTCTAGATGTGAGGTAATATAATGTCACAACCACAGCTCTACAAGACAAACCTCAAATGTCAGTGTCTCATAAGGAAACCCAAATCCATGCAATCCTGTAGTGACCTCTGTCAGCTGGTTTTAGTTGCTGACCCACAATGAATTGGAAGAAACACAATTTGGCAAGGGACCAAACTTAGACATTACCCATGGTAATAGTCCACAATGGATCAGATGTGATTAACTGCAAGTGTTATCTTTACGTGTTGCACAGTCAATGTGGTAAAAAGAGAGCTCAAAATCTAGATTGGTATCTATATATAGGCTACCTGATTTTAATACATAAATATCACCACTATTGAAATGAAGTGCTGCAATATGAACACCACCATGAGAAAAGTCACCTTTTGCCCTGTGATCATTGGTTATGGACTGATATTGTCAAGTCAAAGGTCAAATCAAAGCCAAACCTTACACCATAGTTATTATTTGAATTTATATCCTAGTGCGTGTGAATTCAAGGGTCACCTGTGAGCACTGTGCATCGATTTCAGGTTGAGATTTTAAACTCCTATACGAGGTGCAATTTTGGGGGGTCAGTAATAATAGTTAGTGGTTTTGAGAAATGTAGAGAAATCTATGTTTGTCAGTCAGTAAAAGACAGAGATTTACCAGATATTCATCGGATGTGGCTCAAAATCAATAGTGTACAGTCAGATACAGATTTTTTTAAAGTAGCTCACACAGTTTAACATACACTGAGCTTTTGATATCGTTATCGTGTGTCTATTCCACACACACCATAAATAGGTATTGGATAAACCATAGAGTCTTTAAGTCAACTTCTTGAATACAAAACATATTTCTGTCACAGGCCCTTTAACCTAACCCTTTAGGTTACAATAACTCTACACTTGTCTTCTGTTCCACTACTGTGTGCAGTGGACGGTAATGCTTTTATTTCATTAACAGCGGCTGGTTTGTGATTCTGCACTTGTGAAGTTCAGACTGGATTTACCTGTTCCTCTTCCTTGTCAATGAGCCTCTCAACAGAGCAGGCCAGGTGCCTTCTGCAAAGACACCTTTGTCAAAGCATGTGTTGGACATGTGGATTTTCAAAGCAATAGGGCAACATATTTAACATTCATTCAGATATTAATAGAGCAGATGCTGTGAGACAATTCCCACTGGGTGATGAAGGATTTAAAACTGTTCTTTCTTCCTGGATTGCATTTTTATATCACTTCTGTTTTTATTGCTTTAATCCAGTGCCTTGTGATGTTTCTTGATTCATGCACTATATTTCCTGTTGTGTTTTCTCAGGCAACGCACCCTTTGACTCCACTAATCCACGCTCCTCTTTTGTCATGTGAACAAGAATGTCCGGGGTGAATTGTGTTCATTTAAATTGTGTTTCAGCTGAGTATCATTGTCTGTTGTCTTTCTTTCCTTTCCTCTCAGGGAAGAAAGTTGGCGAGGAGGCAGTGAGCCTGAACCCCACATGTGCTGACAGTCATCGGTGGTAGGTTTGAGTTGTTTCCTTCCGTCCTTCATTTCATCATTTAACAGCTGCTTTTTTTCTTTTGACTAAAGTCTTTCCAGCTGCCATTTCAAAAGCAAATCAATCAAGCATTCTTGATGATACATTTTGATGGTATGTGACTTGCTGTCATTTAGTTCCATTATGGGAATCACTGACGTTTGAATTAGACAGAATAAAAGCATAAAACAGGTACTTTCCCCACATGAGATGTCTAAGGGGGGGGCTGTAATTTTGAGTGATATGTCTGCCTGGAGCAACTGTTCCTTGTTTGACTGGATCTTGGACTCGTGCATTACTTGGGGTGTGTAACCAAGGAACAAATCAAAAGGAAACTCGATGTTAGAACTACTTAAATGTGCATTATGGTCTTTTACACTTTGGGGCAAACCAAGACGGACCAAAATATGAAAAGAAAGCTGCATATTTCCTCAAATAAGAGGGAAAAAGTTGTTTTCAGGGGAGCATTGCAAAATGCTTTGCAGATGTGCATATTTCTGAGATAATAGCAGCTTGCCTCCCAAAGTACTCCGTCCTGCAGATCACCCCCTCATCCACCCGATAGCATCAGATCCACTTCCAGGAATGTAAACACAGCCTAGGTTACCTTCTTTCAGATAGATTGACAGTTACACAGGAATAACTCATGTAATTAATGGTTCTCTGTTATTGCAGTTGCTGTTCCTGTATTTTGATTGTTGCGTCACAGCACAAGCTGTGTATATTTTCCGCTGTACATATATAGTGTGAAGGTTACTGTGGTGATAGATTGTGTCCAGCTAGAAATATTTGTTTGTATTTAATGTGTGGTAATCTTGTGGCAGTGTTTTATTGTCTGACTTGTCCTGAAATTACTAAAAAGTTATTGTAAAAGTGGTTTTGGCTGCAGCTAGTGCAGTGGATAACAACTTTCTATGTGTTGACCTTCTTATAAAACTAAGTTAAGGGAAATTTTGCAGCCTCAAGTGATTCTCAGAAAATTAAATGAGTAGAGCCTTTTATCCCCACGGTTGCTCAGTGACTCAGGGGAAACTCTTGCTTTTAATTATCTGTGCGGAGCCGTGCATCAGAGCTGGTGAGTGAATCCCGTTTGCGTTTGTGCGGGGCCCCAGTGGTGCATTCCCCTTCTGAAACACTGCTCACGTCAAAACCTGACTGCTGATCAAACATGGAATCCCTGGCTTGACTAGAGAGATGATGATTGCACCAGATGCAACTCTGAGCTCTGGTTTGAAGACAACTGCAAAGTCTGCTCCCAATACAGCTTCAATAGAATGATAAAAGGCAGCTTTAACTTGCAGTAGCTCTGTGTACCTCATGTTCAACGTTGGGCCTGGAAATATGAACCGCTTGCATTGGTGTGTTTGCATGTTTTTATGATAGGTCTCCAAAGTGTACTTATTTGTTACCGTTAATTACATTCCCTGAATTAGTGTCCTGTGTAATTGAGATCATGTGGCTACTTTCTGTATACGTGCGTGTGAAGATTTCTCCTGGCAAACAGACCCAAACTGGCCTCCTGAGGCAGCAGCCCTGTTTGCTCTGTTCATTAGGGGATAATTAGTATTAGCTCATACACATACCTCAGCACTTGAGACGTCAAGTGAAAATGAAGGCTGTGTTTGTTTAGTTAATTAAGAGCAACAGCTTTAAAAAAAGCTTAATGCTTAATCCTATATCCACTAATCAAATTTGTAAGATTCTTAAACCGAGCAGAAACACTGTCTAAGTTGAATGGACAGGGCAAAGTAGGTAAAGCCGCACTTTAAGAAGGGATGAGGCAGGGACCGGGGACGGTGCCAGGCAGTGTTGCAAGGAAGTTTATGTCTGAGGTAACTGTTTACTTAGTCTTCCGATGCCGTGAGAAAACTTGTCACCTGTTTTCCTGAATGCCGCCCAGCTTGTCACAATATGACAGATGTTGTTTAGATGCACTGCAAGTTAGTTTCTGTTCTGCCACTGAAACTACTTACATAGACTTTCATGCACAACTAGCTCTGATGTTGTGTGACACTGTTCTATCTAATTATTGTTTATGACCTAATGCATTTTACCTCAGACCTTTGAGTGACAAAGTATCTGGTAGGGTAAGCAAGACAGTCTCAACAAACCTGCTCTGCTGTATCTGTTCCACTGCCGGGCAAGTCACAGATATCGGTGAATACACAGTTTCTCTGGGAAAGGTACAACCACTGTAGCTATGTCCCGAAAATGTCAGAATCTACAACAATTTCTTTACGACAAAGTCCCATTTCACAGGCTACTCCAATTGCAGCAGATGAGTGTCTGTCAAGTTGTCATGCTGTTCTGAGAAGAGGAGCAGGGTCAGTCTGGTCTTCAGGTCATCTGAGAGAATACAGGCGCTTCCATTGGCTTTAATCTCCTGACCTGGATTCTATATCCCTTTTTATATACATTCTGATTTATCATATTTGCATTACATTACAAATATATGGCAGATTACACTAATGCACTAATTCTTTGAAGCCTCAGTTGGGCTGTGGTATACACATTCATAATTTTAAAAACCATGAAGTTTGTATTTATTTGTTCAATGCCTATCGTGAAAGATCTCAGACTGTTATCATAGATGCAGAAATTGTTTCCATGGAGCTGGAAGTTGCAAACATGCGGCATCCCTACCAAACTTGTTCACTGTCCGTTTGAAGAGCTGAAGTGATGAGTGAATGTGAGGTCCGTTTAACAGTCATCACTTCACAAGAGATACTTTCTAACTCTGACATGCACCAAATCTCTGTGCTTTTCCCTGGTGTGGTGGATGCAGTCAGTATCTCCACGGCTCTCCACACTGTCACTTGCCAAATATTTGTATTCCCAGTTTAACTTAGAGGAGACACCTCCACTTCTCCTCTCTCACATTGCATGCCTCTAGAGCTCTCCACTAATATCATGTCTGCTGTAGAGCTATCTGGTAAACCGTTCTGAAAAATAAAGTAGAAAGAGATGTCCTGTAAGATATGATTTATGTGTGTGCGTGTGACGAAGATTATATGAGGTGCTTTCGTGACAGTGAGTGTGAGAACTATTTGTAAAATCTCAAGAGGCTGATGGCTGGGAGCTGTGATTTGTTTGTGTATCGCCGGCTTTGTTTGTAGGTGCGTTTTCATTTATCCCACCATGTGAATTCAGCCTGTGTAAATCCCTGACCATAGGGCCTCTCTGATGGTACAAAGGCCCATGGATTAAGTAGGCGGCCTGTGGCAGAGCCCGGTCAACGGAGGGAGAATGGGGTCACTTTGACCTTACAAAGACAACTTTAATTTCGAACTCGTGCCTCTGTTTACCAAGGTCATCGTTAGTGTCGCCGTGGCAGCATTGTGTTCCTAGTAGCTGTGGAAACCCTGCGTGTGTGTAAACTTTAGCCCTGACTGTCCCTTGGCTCATCGCTGTGGGAACACTTGACACACAGCCTCAAATCCCACCTCCCCTCCAAAGAAAACACTATCGGCTCATTCTGTCATGCGCTAAGTGTATCAGCGCACTTCACACACTCCTACTCATTGTCTCACACAGGTTGTCCTTGAATTCCTCAAGTTCCTCCTCCTGTTTCTGTACATGTTTTAGCTTGGAGTCCTGCCTGGCCCTCTCTGCCTTTGAATGAGCTGTCTATGTTTGGATCTGAAGGCTGAAATCAATCTGCTGTTTCCGCTAAGCAGCTGACACTTAGGCCCTTTTGTTTCTGCCCAGCAGAGTGGGGGATTTCACTGAGCCGCTGCAAAAAAAAGGACTAACCTTGCACAATTAAGTGTTCTGTCCTTCTCTCATCTTCCACCCTTGTCATGTTTGGCCACCGCCTACCTTTCCTCCTCCTCTTGATATTTCCTTTTTTCTTGCCTTAGACAGTCAAGAGATAGTATTTCAACTCTGAGAAGAAAGGAAAAGATTAACAACAGCAGGTAGACCCTTGGGGCTAGACACACCTTCACATCCTGTCTCCTCATTCGCTCCCTCCCCTCACTTCTCTCCGCCCCTATCTCTGCCTCTCCGCTGAAGGCCGACTGTGTTACACACAAAAGATATGTTGCATAACCAAAACCAACATCTCCTGCAGAGTGCAGAAAAGTTCATCTTTAATCTGTTTGTTAATTACAGACATAGAATACAGAAACACAGGAGGAGAATTTACTTTGATGTACTAACAACTGGCATCTCCACCCAGTCTAACTCCATTGGGGAAAGTCCAGGTGCCGAGATGAGCCAACACTATTATATGCTTATCCAATCACAAGCAGCTCTGCCACTGGCACTCTTGGGTTTACATACTTCTCAGTAAACACTGCCAGAATTGCCACATGCTGAATAATGTTACAGCGAGCCAATCAGATGGAAGTAGAAATGTCTTGCGGTAGCATGCATATTGAGCAATCTCTCCCACAGCCCACACCTGGGAAATGTTCAATATCAGTTATGATTACTATTCCTCTGTGGTATGCTGCTATTGTCCTTATTCTCATCACACCACTGCTAAGATTTATTGCTTTTAATAAACAGCATAGCAACATGCTAGTGGAGAAAGAGGGATGACTGACTGGTTAGCATAACTGCTCAAGTAAGATTAAAGCTAGCTGCACTCATTACTTACCAAACCTTGGAGGTTCTGTTTTCACCCCTGTCCATCTGTTTGTTGATTGGTTTTCAAATCCGTTTTGTAAGCAAGATTACACTAAACAACTCAAGCGATTTTCATAAAACTTTGTGGTAGGATGTGGTATGTATCAGAGAAGAACCCAAACCCCACGGCCTAAAGTGTTTTCTGCTCAACATTCTGGTAACAGCGAGTAAAGAGATGGAAAAAGCAGCAAATCCTCATTTAGAAGCTGCCACCATCTTTGTTTTATTCTGACTGACCAGCATGGATTACCAAATTTGAGGGCAGCTCAAATTGGATTGAAATGCAGTGGCCAAGTGTCCTGGCTCTATTTCCTCTCAGCAGATATTTAGTCACCGGTGATGGATTTACTCAAAGACTTTACATCCAACAGTCTGTTTTGATTGGAAGCCAGGCAGCACAACTGCAGGCAGATAGCATCTCTGCTCCTGTGATGTTGTTGAGCTCTGCACTCATCGAGCGCCTACCAGCGGCAGAGTGGTTGCACCCTACACTACCTTAAGAAAATAAACATGGATCTTTTTAGTTACAGTTCCTTACAATTCATCTGCCTTTGTTTGCTTTGCAGAGAATACTTGGGGCCCTTAAAAGTGATGTGGCTGGTACTTGTCTTATCACTGTTCATTTTCCACACCACCCACATGAATGAGGGTTTGCACAAAGATAGCTGTATGCTGTATCATCCAATTACAGCCCCCGCAATCATCTGTGTGGTTTTCTTGTGTAGATTTGTTTACCTACCAGATGGAGCATTGTCAACTGCAGTTGTAATCACGATTTCCTACTTGACAGAATGAAAGACAAAACTGTCTAACATTATCTTCACTTGCTAAATATACTATAGTTTGATATCTCACCATTCCTTCTTTTTTTCTTCATGTTGTAATTTGTGTGAGAAGGCTGTGCTTGATCACTATCCATCCATCTACAAATCAATCTATTTTCTAATTCCTGTCTGTCTGTATGGGGAACACATATCTCGAGAGCTGTTCATCTTATCGGCTTCACATTTTGCATTTCTATTGTTAAGGGCTGAATGAATTACAGTGTCGAATTTGGTGCGATCTGGACATGTGACATGTTCAAGAGCTCAAAAGTTGTCAACTTGGGTCTAAAGACTGAAGAAATAATTCAGAAGTAGCTCCGGAGAATTACCGCAAGCCAAGAAAACAGCACAAACAGGCAGGTTTAGAACAGCCACTGCACTAGAAGATAAAAAAAGTGAGTCACTACAGTAACCTACCTCCAAATCATGCCCTGTTAAAAAATAATTCATTCACACATACCAGACACCTCTCACACACGCACAGTTGCAGATTCCATTTACCATCAGCACCACCATGTCAGATGACCTTTGTAGAGGCTGATCCTTCAAATAAAAGGGTGTTTATGTCGCTCTGTGGTGTTTGACAAAGTACCAGGAGGATTAAAGTAGCCTTGCGGTGAAAAGACTTTGATCAATTCTCTCCTCTCCAAACCCTCAGCGTCATGCCGACTTATAGATTCCAAAGCTGAAATCACTCCTTGTTTCCCCCTCCACCTACCCATTGGTCCAAGTCGGTGTATTAATTAGGGAGTGACAGAAGAAGGTGAAGCAGCTTATCTCTGCTGATGATGTCTAATGAGGAGTCTCCCTAAGTAACGTTTAATGTTGTTATTTTTTTGTCAGTGCCCCTTAGGTTGACTCATTGTTAGTGAACCAGAGAAAAGACGGAGTGACTAAAAGGTGGTGCCAACTTTCTCTCCAATCCCACTAACACAAAACTTCACTACCTGACTACCAGCATTGAAAATCCTAGGTTTTATATTAATGCCAATTTGTCAGAAAAGCTCAAAATATTTTGTTTGATCCAATTTTTTCAATAACCTATGAACACATTATCAGCTTAGAATAATACGAGACTAGCCAAGGCCAACAGCCCCCAAGGCCACTGCATTTAACTCAAATATCAGTCCTGAAAACACGGCTGTTTTTTTCCATTGAGATCTATGAATTATTCATTGAGAAATGCCCTATCTCACAATATTGAAGAAAATGGATGTTTCAATAAAATCGGTTCAGTAGATTTTGCATAGTTCTGCAAAAAGACAAACAAATAGCAATGAAAACATACCCTTGCTGAGGTGACAGTTTGTCTGCATTATAAAGATGTGGCACATGTTTTTACAGCTGTTCCAAACAGACATAGTTGGCAACAGGAAAAAAGCAGCTCTTATAGAAAGGGATGAGACACAGTAATTGTTCAGATGTAACGACAACAGCACACACGGTCATTCCTCAGAGTCACGTATTGTGCTTTATTCATTTAACACACATACCCCTTTTTGATGAAGGTGAACCTGGTGCTAGTGCTATGATGGTGCTAGGGTGGGTTTGGAGTTGGTTCCACTTCCGAATCTTTTTAGAACCAGTCTGCTTTTCCTTGGGCTCCAGCCACCATGGAGCCAAGTCATTACATCACGGGGCCAAATTCTTCAGAGGCTGCATTTAAAGACAGATTAGATGTGTCCTTCCACTCCCGAGCAACAGGGTGGATCCTTCCCAGCCCAACATATCCCAAGTTTTATTGCCCATCATCGACTGTTTTTCGAATGTCAGGAAGAATTCATTTTTAAATTTAAGTATCTGCTTCAACTCAAACGAACAGCTAATGGTACACATTTTGAAAAAATAAGTGTCCGTAGCTCTGTTGCTCAGAAACTGCTGTAAGGGTGGAACCAGCTGGTGATGCAATAAAAAGACCACACCGTCCCTTTTCCGTTCGGAGGACACGATCTAAGCAGGTGATGAAGGATGCAGCTGGTTTTTGCTGCATAGTCTGCGTCCTCTGAAGGATGCGGCCCCTGAATTGAGACACATCTTATGTCTCTGAAGCAACATTGTCAACAATGGTGGACTACAGTAAAGAGAAGCAGAAAGTTTGTCTCTTTTTGCAGACTAAACACGACACAATTAGTCACAATATTTTGGTTGCTCGTTTTGGTCTTTTTGGTCTTGTTTGTCGCGATAATACAGCCTCCAGCCCCTGATTTAAGCGGTTCTTCCTTCGAGACCAGAGAACGGTTGGTGCCAAAGACCAATGAGTTTTTCTGGCCAAGAGCCAATACTTCAGCTGTCGAAGCACAAACAACAAGTTCAAGATTAGTCACTGGCTCCGACCGATCAAAGGAATAGGGGCTAATAAAGTAACATTAGTGATGTGCGAAGAATACATGAAGACAAAGTGGACGCCAGATTGCCAACTGTTTTCATGGTTTCACAACAAAACCCAACCAATTCTTATATTAGAAAAGTTTGGGCAGAGGGGATTCAAGACACAATTCAACCATCCAACAAAGCACTACGACCAGAGCACACTGATGTCTCTAATAACATTTCTGAATGTTTTCATCTGTGTGAATGTGAAGGAGTCCACCAGTGGAATATAACAGCCATGCTCCCTGCCAGAATAAATAAAAGCAAGCTACTCCTCTGACTGATAAATAACTCACTCTGAGTTTCTGTTGATAGTTACTACCTAAAGTTTGTCTGTGTTTATTTTGAATATAAAATAACTCAACTCATTACAAAAGTACAGGTTGCAGATTAAACAAAGCTGTTTTTCCTCTATTTTTCTGTTAACTTGTTTTACTTTTTTTCACTTTCTTTCGGTTTTCACTTTCTTTCAGTTGTCACTTTCTTTCAGTTTTCACTTTCTTTCAGTTGTCACTTTCTTTCAGTTTTCACTTTCTTTCAGTTGTCACTTTCTTTCGGTTTTCACTTTCTTTCAGTTATCACTTCCTTTCGGTTTTCTCTTCTTTCTTTAATTCAAGAGCTGTTTATTTATTTTTTGTGGGGCAATAAATAGAGTATGTAGAAACTACAAATGATGGCCTAACTCTAAAACCTACAGACACCTTATCAACAACACTGTGCTCTGTGCAGGTATGCCATCATGTGTGGAATTATGACGGAATACGACACTGTGCAGAACAAGATAAAGAACGGATACATCTTCAAGGTACGTTGTTGTCGAACACAGACAGTTTTCTAGTCGTATGTTGTGTCCTGGACTTCTCATTCTGTAACTTGGTGTGACTGTTGAATGAAATGCATCTTCATACTGTGTATATATACTGGACATTGCTCCTCCCATGTACTAAGAGTAGAGGGGAATAGCTACTCATGTCACTTAGCCACTCCTTTAGCCATTCAGTTGCATAAGACGTGTGTGGAACAACAGCACGTAGCATTTTATCTTCTGTCAGCAGCTTCCCCCGAACACTGTGTACCTGCAAATTCTTGAAAGGAGATAGAGGCAGGAGAGGAACATTTTGTATATGTATATATATATATTAAAAAAACTTGAGTCAGACAGAGGAAGAAGGAAAAGAATGAGGGAGGGAGGCTGCGTGACAGCAGGAGTGTGTGCTTGCATGGCTAGATCGCGTGTGTGTGAGGTGTTTGTGAAATACTTGTGGGTTGGTGAAGCAGGACAGATCAGGTCAGAACAGAAGGCAGTGGAAACAGCAGCCGTGTCATGAATCAACAGTGAAAATCTTCTCCCTGTCTGTCTGCCTCCCCTCCCAGGATCATCTGAATAAAGCCATTGAGCTGAACCCGCAAGACCCATTGTCCTACTACCTGCTGGGCCGCTGGTGCTACTCCGTATGTGACCATCCCGACACGCAGCACACGTCTGTCCCATCTCTCCTCACATCCACAATCAGGGGATTTATAGACATGTCTGCCTGGCCTCCTGCCCTCCTTTGCTAACCCACCCACAATTTACCCCCATTCTAAACCTAAACCAACTGTTTAGGTTTCCATCTGGTTTATTTTAATATAATATTGTGCCATGGACATACTTCCATCCTGTTTCTATTCGCTTCATGTTCTTTCAGTGCAGCTGTTTGTTTTTGAAGTAGCTCATGATTGTTTCTTTGTCTGTCAGTTATTTAATCTTTGCTGTTATTTAAATACAGTGAGTGATGATGATGAATTATTTTCATTTAGAGGTAAAGGTTTACAGATGTTCTGCTGTTATTTAATGAGTAAGTTATTACTGAATATGGTGCTAGTTGTCAAACTATGTTCCAGAAAGGAAGGAGGCTATTATGGAGATTGACCTGATAAAATTATATAACTCTCACCTATGCTGTTAGTACCAGAGAAGGTGTGAGCTACTGTTTAAATTAAGTGGAGCTGTAACACCTGATATTTTCCAGCTTTGAGTTTTATGTGTCTGTGTTGCGCCCATGTTCAACAATGATTTAGTGTTTGCATTCAGCCAGAGGTTCTATTTGAGAGGTCCTGCGATGACGCCAAAGCAACGCTACACCTACAATTAGACATCGCTCTGATGAATGGTGTGAGGCAGGAACATTACATGTTTGACCCAGACTTCTCCTGGTTATTATCAACTCTAAGGTGTCAGTAGAAAAGTGTCAATGCACAGGGAGTGTGTATGGTCTTTTTTCATATCTTAATTCAAGAGCATGATCTTTCAATTTTAAGCAGGACTTTCAGATTCTGCAGTGCTCTCACTCAAATATAACCTGCTTGTGCTTAGATTTCCTGTGCTCCAGCTTCAGCAAAAGTAACCAAAACGAAGGTTGGACAGTTCCATTCATCATCACTACACCTGGCATTCTATTGGTTGGGTTTTTTTGCACAAAAAGTCCAAACACAGAAAAAAGACTCTAAGAGCAGATGTGTCACACATGCACAGAAGCAGCATGTGTGAGCGAGACCATTGCAAAATCTGAACGCCCTAAGTCCTGCTCTCAAACCGAAAAGACCACGCTCTTAAATAAAGATAGGAAAGAAACTCCCATAACATGTGGTCATGGAAATACCGAAGAAGAAAAATGATGTGTCAAAATCTGTTGTGGCAGGAAACTCCGTTACTTTGGTTCTTTCAACTGCTCAAGCTCTTATTCTACATGGGGTTGCTTAAAGACATTAAAACCCCAAACTACATAATGCGATAGAAAATAAACCTCCACATTGCATCATATCTCAAGAGAAGCAGCAGTAAAATCCAACTTTTATTTTAGAAATCGGATGAGGTGTGATGAGTTGTATGAAGTTAATGACCACTGTTATTCACAACTGCTCTTTAAAGTCTTAAAGAGAATCTCGACAACACCTGAAATCTTGTTTTTCTGACCTCCTGTGATTCAACATGTCGCCCTAGTGCAGCAAAGTGCAGGTCTCCTCATGGGTCAACTGTGACATCACTGCTGGGTGTGGTCAGAAATGTGCTTTTGTTGCTGCCAGCATGTGAAGGAGCCAGTTAATACATACAATTTTTTGGTTTTCTCTATCCTGGTGTAAATTCCCTGTCAGACTAATTAGCAGAGTTGTCCGTCATTGTCAGGTGTTTGCAGGTTTTGTTTTGTTTTGCAGGTCGCTCAGTTGTCGTGGATTGAAAGGAAAGTGGCGGCCACGTTATTCGGAGAACCTCCAAGTGCCACAATTGAAGATGCACTAAATTATTTTCTTAAGGTACCCTTTCTTAATTTACCCCTTTTCATGTCAGTCTGCAGGGTTTTTCGACCGCAGGACTATTCTCAAAACAAAAAAGTCACTGCATGTTGACATCGGCATGAAAACTTGTTTACAACCATCACACCAAACACCAAATTTGCACGAATAGTACGAATTGGAATAAATTGTGTAAGTGTTGGAAGACCTGTTTATTTTCTTACCTCTGCACACCTGCACAAACACTGCATGAAGTGGCAAAGCCTTTGGATTTTAGAGAGCTGCAAAAATGATTGACTTTAGTTGCCCAGTCGTTACCTGCACTCGGATTGGGGCTGACATAGATGTGATTGTTTTTATTTTCACACAGTTCTATTCATTTCATGTTGTCCTCTGAACTTAACTGATAGAAGTGACATGAAGATCCTGCAGCTAAAACAAAAACACGAGGCATTCTTTTGGTTACGGGCATTTATTTCCATCAAATATGCCGTCAAAATGCCATCAGAACTAAAGAAAAAAAAAAACTTTCATTCAGTATAATAATCATCCAAACTCACTGTTAGATAATTCAGCAAGATGTTGTTTACACATATAAGTACATTGACTTCAAGCAAACCAATGTGTGTCAAAGAGGAATCATGTAAATTCCATTGATTTCAATGAGCATAATTAAACAGAAATATATGTAACTAAGACATAAATCATCTCTTTTATTAACTGTCTTAACTGTAAAAGTAAGTACTGAACCTAAACTGTAAAATTGATGTAGCTAAAAATCGCTGTGTCCTGTTTGTCCAGCATACTTCTGCGACTTGCCTCCAGGCTGCTCCTGTGTCAAACACCAAACCCTTGTTTACAAAGACTTAATCTGTGTTCCCACATTTTCAATGTTTATATAGCAGAGAAATTAAGTTTTTGCCTGTGGCCAATATACCTGTTCTCTCCTCCTCACATCTTGTGTGTCTCACTCATCGTTTTTGATTTAAGTGGTCCTGTTATGACATGTTGCTCGTGACACTGGAGGAGAGTTTTTAACAGACACATCCTGCAGGGTTACAGCAGGAGATCCCTGGCTCCTAACTTGTGGTTATCTTTACTTGACTAACTGTTGTGTTGGAACATCAGGATGAGTCAGGGAAAATGTCTCTGCTTTTCTGATGATACAGATACTAGTTCTAGTATAGAGAAGATACAGATATACACACAAACAGTTAACCCAGCTTATTCATATAGAGCTAAAATATTTTAATAATGAATCAAAACCATTTTTTGTCTGTGTTTGTATTCAGGTTGAGGAGATCCATCCAGGGTATTCGAAAGTCAACTATGTATATCTAGCCAAGGTCAGTACCTGGAACTTTGTCACAAGGTTCTATAGGATCCTGCTGGGACTCAACATGTTGACAGTTTCTTTGTCTTTTCTTTGACAGTGTTACAGAGACCTGGGGCAGCAAGAAAAAGCCAAGACGATGTGTGAAACGGCTTGTTCAATGAATTCTGTCTCCAAAGAGGTGAGACTCCATCACTGTTATGTTGCAAGGTTGTATTTATGTCTCACAGGGATTTTTCCTCATGTCTTTTCTCATCTGTCTTCTAAGAATGCATTTGAAACTAGGAACTATAATCACTCAGTAGAGCGCATACCTCCGCAAAGGCCTAACAGTCCCCCTAATCAAGTTTTGCTAAATTTCACACATTCATAGATATCAGTTCTATAAATGTGCCTGATTTTCTAATCAAGATTTGTGAATTATTCCTTCGGAAATCAGTGAAAATATCAAAATAACGCCCTGTGAAAAAACATTCCTTTGTCCAGATCCATGCCAAACTGTAATGGTTTCTTTCTTGGCCCACACATTTCAAGAAAATCGTCTCATCGGTTTTTCTTAATAGAAATGTACTGGTTGTTTGGGTGACTGCCTAATCAGTCACAATTATATTTCATTATATTTGAAATCATGTTTTTTTCCCCTCAGGATGAAGACGCACAAAAGGATCTGGAGTTTCTCTGCCCAGCGCTCGGAGTGTGATGACACAGCAGCTCATTCATTTGGACTTTTAATCTCTCTGTGTGTGTGTGTGTGTGTGTGTGTGTGTGTGTGTGTGTGTGTGTGTGTGTGTGTGTGTGTGTGTGTGTGTGTGTGTGTGTGTGTGTGTGTGTGTGTGTGTGTGTGTGTGTGTGTGTGTGTGTGTGTGTGTGTGTTCTGAGGCCCCTATGTTAATTCACTCTGTGAGTGGAAGGAGGTGTGGTTTAGATTTTTTATCACCAGTGCGAGCTATCCTGTGTTCTTTTAAATCAGACATTTCTAATCCTGTGTAGTTATATAAACATCACATACCTGGTTGTACTAAATCAGTGAGAGAATGATTTCTTCCGTCTCTCTAATAATCTTCATCAAGCCTTTGAGATGGGTTTTTGTTGATTGAATGGATGATAGTAGATTTAATGTGATTGATAGTCTCTATATCTGTTCCTATCTGGTTCAGCAGCATGTTGTGCATATCCTCTCTGACGTCTGATTCCTGCGAGTTTCTACGACAACAAAGATGTGTTACTTTTTGGCAAAGTGACCCATGGGACTTGTTGTTCCTTCCTCTTTTGTCCTTGTTTTTGTTGTGTCACTGTCTCTCTGTCACTACACATTCAAGTGGAGATAACAAAAGCACATCAGACAATGGCGCACCCAAACAAAGATCTCGGCACGCCATGACCACTGGATGACCTCTCGCCCTCTTCGCTCTGCTGTCGTTCAGACCAGCGATACAGCTCGCCGGACACTTCTACATGCGCACTTTCTGAAATAATTTGATCATGTGGTGAACACTATGTAGGTGAATATGTTCTTTTATGATCTCTTTCTTGAGCTGTGATGTTCTGTGGTTGTTGACTTTGGCAGCATTTCATTACTTGGGCACCTCCTGCTATTCAGTACCTGTGACAGTAATGTCACTCTGGTTTAATTGCAGTTTATTAAGTGATCAAACAGGAAGTCAAGTTAGTACACTATTTGCAAGTGCGTGTGCGGTTGGTTTGTAATGTTTTTCCTGGACTGCTGTTATACACATCTGTCAACAAGCCCGATTGAATTATTTTGCTTGGAACTCTTAGTAGGACATGCATATATCACAATTGACTTTTATGACATAATATGTCATTCCTTAAATTTTTTTAATCTACTGCTTATCGATTGATTCTATTTGATGTTTTTATCATTTTAAACGATAAGCACCCTTAGTGGCGTTTTTAAATAATATACCTTTCCGACCCTGTTCAAATATTTCAGGAAGTGTTTTCTTCTAGCATGACGACCTAAATCCTTTCATTTTCTATATGTTCCTCTACTGAGCTCTGGCTCCCTTACACTGTATTTTTAAATATGTGTAATTTAAAGCCAATTTTATTGAGATTTGATCTGTTTCATTTTGAAAGATTTTTGTAAAACAAAGAGGAGAGCCCTCCTCAGCACACCGCTCAAGTTAAAAAAGAGTCTGTTTGTAGAGGGATCCTGTTTCACTGTGTTTATATACAACATCTAATTATACCGGTTAAGGTTCAATTTAAGTTTTGCTCAGGTTTCTATTAATTTAGAAAACAACCTGGATAAGTCCACATGGTTTTTCCATGAAGTGACATGTGATTATGAAGCCTCATTAGTACAATCAAGAACTAATATTAGACAAGGTTGTTTAAATTGAAACCGGACTGATTTGCATGTATATTCAAATCTCTTTGAAAGTGAGAGTAAGTTAAATGGGAAATTCTGGTATTTTTCAACCTGGGCGCTGTGTTTACCAATGTGGGTGTGTAAATAAGTGGTAATTGTAAAAACCTTTGGAATCAGTGCTGTAGATTCCCTCCACCAGCACTGTGACACAGCAGCAGTGGCTACAGTGTAACCATATGGGGCAACTGTGACAGTTCATCAGATGTCCACTTAAAATGCGTTATTCTTACTAATAAAGTGCTCAAAATGTTATTCTTCAATTTTGCCCTGACAACATTATACATTTCTTGCTTAAAGAGAAGTCTCACCCTCAACCTTGCAGTTGTCCCTCCTCTGTTTGCTGCCTCTCTCTCTGTCTCTCTCTCTCTTCATCAACTCTTCAATTTGTAGGAGCTATTTGTGCATATAGTCAATCAAGTAAGGACAGCTGACAAACCCAGGGAAAGTGAGACGTGTAATGTTGCCAGCCTTGTAGCAAAGACCCGGAACAACATTCTACTTGAACGATTACAAATTACCATTCATTTACAAACCTACATTTATGACCATAGGGCCCAGGTTGAAAAAATCTAGAAATTCTCCTTTAAACTAATGAAAAAAGAGGCACAGTTGTTGCTTTAGCATGATGTGATGTGTTCCAGGCTGGATATCGCCACTAATATCTGAGGTAATGGTGGAATATTTGATGTTAGTCATTCCAGATTATTATGTGAGTGTTTGTTGTCAGTCTTGTGTGACACATGTTGTATGAAATCTTAAATTTTGTTTATTTTGGAGATTTGTTTTGGGGTATTCTTCTTTTTCTGTCATTGTAAAGTCTTAACTATATTTAAGATTACTCTAATTAAGGATTACTTTAATTGTAAGAATTAGAAGAAGGGTTTAAATTTGTCACTTTACAGATTTTTCAACCAGCAATATGAATGTATTTCCTTTTTTTTTTTTTAAATGCCAAAGCAAAACACTAATGAAGACTATCTGAAATCTAATACACTACATCTAGATTATACTGTACAGTCATAGGCAGTGTGCTGTAACTGATAATTGTTACTGGAGTACTATAAGTAAATCTGTTCTGTCCTGATCGGAGTTACCAGATTCTCATTTTCTCGCTTGTTTGTGCGAATACCCGCTCACTAAAGGTTATATCATCAGTAACTTGTAATTAAATCTAATGTGATTTTTATTTTATTATAGACTAAATTGATCTTGATCCATAATCCACAACAAAACAAAATGTATCGAGCAGGCTCCTGCATGAGTATGAATGTTTGTGGAGTTTTCACATATCCCTTTCGCTTTTTTCCCCAGACTGCACATTTTGTGCCAGGCCATTTGGGAATTAGCTACTGGATCAGATTCAGGTCCAACGTCTCACCAGTCTGGTCATGTTTCAGAATTTTTTTCCATGGTAGAGCCACTCTAAATAGGTGCCTCCAAAATGAGCACGGGTGTTTGTTTATGCAGTCATGAAAACTTCAACCCACCACAACTGACTTTATTCGCACTTCAATCAAACCTTTCAGTTGACACAGCTGCAAAACTCAGTTTTTTCTTAAATAGGAGGGAAACTTTTATGTTTGTTCACTGGCATCATAAGGTACTGAACATTTCTGTGTCTGATTGCATCTCATCTTGATTGTCTGTGCATGCTTTTGCATACAAGACAAGACTTCTTGCTGCATAAGAGTTTTCTCATGACGTCCAAATACCAGAAAAATAAACAGGTAGATGCCATTTGTCTTGAACAGGTGAAAAGCACCAGCCTCCTTAGGGGCTTTCTGTCTATATGCCACTTTTTCTTAGTCTCAGTCGATCATGGACTGTGGTGTATTTGTCCTGAAGAATGGCAAAAAATTATATAATTAAGAATAATAATAGTTATAAATTGTGTATAGAAAACATAGTTACAATGTGCTTTACAAGTTTAAAGTGAAGAGTTGAGGGCAAACACTTAGAGGCATTTTGAACAAAACAGCACAAATATGATAATAAAAATATTACAGGTTAGGAAAGAGTAAAAACATTTAAGTAAATTGGCATTCTTAATATCATTCCAATCAGAGACTGATTGACAGACTTAGTTTATTTGCTAGAGGTAGATAAGAAGATTAATATCATTCTATACCATACTGCAAATTCTTTATATTTATTTTAAGTAATAATAAACATTTTGTTTGGTAAAAAGTTTAAGAACTGCAAGTTGTAGAGCAATTTAGCTGCAAACTGAAGCAAATTTTATTATTACACTTTGTTTTTGTAACTTTGAAAGTCAGAAGATATAGTGTGTTAGTGAGCTACCGATTTGCAGAATTAATATTTAAGAGAAACATTATGCTTGTATTCAGGTTCATAATTTACATTATATTACATGCAGCTTCACGTGCTCATCACTTGCTGCAGCTCCTCTTTTCAGCCTCAGTCTAAAACACTTTTTAGCTTCATCTTAATTTCTCAATCTGGTCAAGCCCTTTGGCCCGGGTTGTCTTGACCTTAGATCTTTGGTATCACAGACAAATCACACAAGGTCGAGTCTGTAATAAACCTAACCCCTATCCATCCAAATGTCTTTGGACTGTGGGAGGAAGCCCCCGTACCTGGATAAAACCCACGCAAACATGGGACGAACCAGAGCCTCTAAGGCGACAATGCTAATCATATTACTTATGATTTATCTTAACTGAAAAAAGAAAATTATTTACCAACCCCCAAAAAGTAATAAATGGGCCTTAATTAGGTTTTTCAAATAACACTAAGCAATTATCTCAATAAAGTTTTAAATTTTGTTTAAATAGAAACTAAATTTATCGGTGTCTCACCAAGTGAAGTATTTTTTCGGATTGGTTTAGTGTTTATCAGTCCTGTGCTGACATTTCATAACTCCTGTTTCATTCCTGAGCTCCTATCAGCCTCTCAGTAACCTTCTCTGCACAATCTTGCTCACCTTCATTCAGATCTTCATGTATCCTTCCATTCACACTCTGAGCTCAACTATGATTAAGTTACACAACTCCTGCTCAACAGCTGAAGCAGCTTGTTGTGAGTGTGTGCTGCATGTGAGCCTGTTTCAGCCTCAGCCAGTGCAGGATATGAGCTTAAATACAGAGATCAACACTAATCTTGTTAATGTGCTCTTGACAGGTCTAAGCTGTAATGACACAGGATTTGTCTCACCACCTCTTCATGCAATATTTTATCTTTCTCAGCGCTGGCTTATTCACCACAGCCCTTCTTACCATGCTTGTCCACCAAACTTATTCAATGCACCTGCTTAACTGTGCAACTGCATGACGTTTCTCTTGTCATTTTCAATCAGCGTGCACCTCCAATTTTTGTGGTTTAGTGTGAATGAGGGTTCCGTGATTCCCCCCTGAAGCTTGATATTGTCTGGAATTATTACCCAAGTCATCATCCCACTGAATCCGACATCAGCGTCTCTGTAATTTTTAGCTCATTATTGTTTGATGATCTGTCAGCTCAGCCTCCGACTCCGTGTTTCACCCATAAGGTGCAGAAACAAACTTGTTTTCCTTCCCATTCCTAAAGGTTATGCTTGGAGTGCTGCCACACATGACTTCACTGGCACTATTTAGTCCTCAGTTTTAATTCTCTATAAGTAAAAAAGAAAAAAGGAGGGGGGGTGGGGGTAGAGCTGTATCAGTAATCATCTGCTGGAGTTCTATCTGAATTTGTCACGCACTCTGAAAGTTGTCTGCCTGGCTGGCTCTCGCTGATCAACTACAGGATGTTCTGGCAGGGTGAGATAAAAACGTTGTGCAGGGAAAGGGATCTCCCAAACACTTCCCCTTTGTTCCCACCTGACCAGGCACGACGCCAACAGTTAGTTGCATTTGTATTTAGGAGCTCACAGCGAGACTGTTACAAATTTTGATCGGCCTCACATCTGTGTCAAAGATTTGGAACAAACTGGCTAATTCTGATTCTATTGCAGATGATTTTCTCTGCTTAGTGATTTTCTCTGCTTGCGTTTTTATGTGACCTTTAACCATTCAAAGAAATAAATGACATCCGGGATAGTTTAAGTGTCTGTTTATTACAATATTTCAAACAAACTTTCAGGCAAGTGGCTTGAGGAAATACTCAGAAGAGCAAAATTCACAGCTGCAGTTATGTGTGTAGTCCAAAGCTTAAAGAACCTCAATGCCAGACTGAGCGGTAGTAAATGTTGGGTCACCTTCAACCTTTCACTCATCTAAGTTTAGTTCTTTAAAAAGAAGAATTTGAGGTAAAGATAGTGTACAGTTTGGATTTGAGGTATTTCTTGGGTTTTAGCTTTTAAACTTTATTTGTATGCCAACACTTAGGTACAGTAACCCATGCCAACATGCTGGGTTCACCAGTACACTTGCACCTTATCACTTTGTCTGACGAGGAGGCCAACACGTCAGAGTCGTAGATTCATTAGACTCCATAAAATCAAAATGTTGTGTTCAAATGTATTAGATCCCCATATAATTCACAACAGATCTATTGATGACACGTGATATTTTGAAGAATAACCACTTGTGGCTCTATGACACACATCGAGGTGCAGCCTGGACACGTCGTCAGTGATACACCTGAGGTCATCAGGTGTTTCGTGTCTTAACTTCAGGCCCCGACTTGTGTCCAGTTAGCACACGACACCACTCATCCCGTTTCCTCGACCAGAGCCAGTGGGAAGACCTCTCTGCGGCTTCCAATGTAGAGGCCAGCCATCCATTGTTAGATCTTCCTCCAAGGTGTTGTTTTCACCCCTGTCTGGTTATTTGTATTTGTTTGTTTTTTAGCAAGATTACCGGTACACAGAAATACAAACAACGTTCCCAAAAACCTGGTGGAAGGATCCGGTGTGGGTGTATCGAAGAACCCATTAAAGTTTGGTGTGGATCCAGGAATTTTCTTTCATTTTCTTTAACATCAGGTATATTTATTGGACTGATAGCTATGATTGTGTGAAATTTGTTGCAGCTTGATTGAATTGAAATCGGGCCTTGGCGGGAGTCTGGACTCTACTGGGTGATACTCTAGCTTCAAATCACTTTGGTCGTAAGCCAACAAACGCTCAAATCCAAGATTTTACAGTCAGTTTCGTCAGTCTCGCTGAGACAGCAAATGCATGAATGTTTCTCTAAATATAACAACATGAAGACCAAATAATTTGGTTACTGGCATCTTGAGTATGGAAATTAAATGATGGGTTACGGGCAAAAAGGTTTTCCAGAGAACAGTATCCTAAAAATACATAGTTAAACCAAAAAAAGCCCAAATAACAGTGATAGAATATTCATCTGTCCATATAGGTGCATGCACCAACAGAGCAGTCCTTGCAGCAGCTCTGGTCTACCCTTTGCACTCCTGTCAAACAACGACTACAGTAAGTATTAGAATATATGACAAAAGCATTGTAGCTAAAACAGTATGATGAATTCTACAGGCTTTACTCCTTAGTAATTATGTTATATTATATATATATATATTTTTTTTAAATCTAGAAATATAAGTAATTTGTTAGTAGACATGAGCATATTCACCTGTTCATGTAGATTCACTTACTGATCAGGCATCTAACCTGACATAGAAATCTTAAAACTCCAGTATTGATTGTTTAACCTTCAAATATCACATATTTTTTGTTTTGTTTTGAGAAGTTGTGAATGGCATTGAAAGGATCTGGAATAAAAAGTGATTAAAACTGGTGGCTAAATTAAAGGGATTCATGAGAAGCTTACATTTTTTTATTTAGCTCTCTCTTAGCAAAAAAATGCTAAGAGAGAGCATAACAACACCATGAGTCCCCAATAAATTCCTCAGCAATGGCATTCACACCAAAATCACAAGGCTTGCGTTCCTGCAGCTGTTGGAACTTGTAAGGCCTGTTTGCCTGCGTCGAGGCTGAGGCTGTTTGCTGGTGATGTGCAGCTGACTGGAGTCCTCCGCCTTGATGAATCAAAAGAAAATGCTATGCTTCCTAAGTGCTTTGTCAGATTGCGTTTGATGTAGGAGGAGATTCACTCCAGGTGAACTGCTGCTTGTATGAGACGTTGCGTGTCAACACAACACGCCATGTCTCCTGTGAAACACATCTGTTTCTGTCTGGCACTGCAATACTTAGTAATCGGTGATAACAACTGTTAAATCACTCTCAGCTCAATGTTACATCCAAAACAACATTAGAGGAAAATAATTTATCCTCCGATTTTAGGTTATAAATACAGTTCAGCCCACAAACATGAGCTACACAAGTCTTTTTTGTTTCAGCCTTCATTTTTAATGCATATGGTTTTCTATTTTATTCAGGTTTTGAGTCTGATGAGGGCTCGCCTTTGACCTCCTCAGCACGTACGCTCCCCGTAGCCTCGTCTAACAGCGACATATGTCCACGCAGAGATACTGCTATGGAGAAGGCGTGAGGTTTCAGAGTCAGACCATAGTTGTAGTCTAGTTTGAGCGGCCTGGCCGGGTCCGCGGTGATGTGGCACTGGTGGGCGATGAGGGCGGTGAAAAGGAACAGCTGCAGCTTGGACAGCTCCTCGCCGATGCAGCGCCGCTTGCCCAGCGAGAAGATGAGCACGCTGCTGGTCAGGTCCTTGTTCAGAGCACCATTCTGGTCCAGGAAGCGCTGGGGGTTGAAGGTCTCCGGGTGGGACCACAAAGCCGGGTCGTGGTTGATGGACCACTGGTTGATGAAGATGACTGTGTTCTTTGGTATGGTGTAGCCCATGACGGAGGTGTCCGTGATGGTGGAGTGTGGGATGGTGAGGGGGACGAAGCTGGTGAAGCGCATCACCTCGTAAATGAAGGCCATGATGTAGGGCAGCTGCAGCTGGTCCTCGGTGGAGGGGAGTCGGGTGCGGTCCACCACCTTATCCACCTCCTGCTGGATACGTAGCTGCATCTCAGGATACCTATGTAGACAGTGAGCATGTTTTAGCAACGGATGGATGTTACATGCATGTCTTCTTAATCTCAATCAGCGACGTAAAACTGTGGTAACAGAGGAAAAAACATTATCTGAGGACCAAACTTGTGTGTTCAACCTAATTTGTTTTCCCTTCCTCGCCCAACTCTTCACATTGTTGTGGAAAACTTCTAGAATTACTGTATCTTCATTTAAAACAGGAAGCTCAGTCTGGTGTTGAATTACAGCAGCCGGTTTTATTGTTTAATCTAAGGGCACTGATGGGATTAAACAATTAAGCAAGATTAGAAAATGAACTCATGTTGAATCTGGCAAAGGTCTTTGATACTTGTATAGTGAAAACACTGACTTGGCACTTCATTCCCTCTCACTGGTGTGCAGTTACTGTTCTTTATGTTCTGCTGCCAGTACCTGCCTGTGCCTCAGCTCCACCACATATACTGTTACATAACACTACCCAGCTTCCTCAAGTGTGGAGCCTCAGCTGCCTGGTTCACTGTCTGCTGTTATCTTCATGTTGGATAGTATATGGTCAGGGTATTCAAATGTTCTGTGCGAAATAAAAGAAAAGTTACTTACTTGACAAGTATGAGGACGATCCACTGCAGAGCTGTGGACAGAGTGTCTTGACTTGCTCCAAATATATCTCCCACAGTGGGGCTCACATAGTCCTTCCCTCCTGTGAGTTCAGTCTTATCTCTCAGTTTGTCCAGCGCCACAATAAAAGCATCTGTCATGTCCCTGATGATGCTCGACTGGATTGTTTTCCTGTGCTCACTGACTTTATCACGGATAAAAACGCCAAACTCCAGATTGAGCTTCTTGAAGTTGTCAAACATGGTTTTGATGGGGTTGGGGAAGTACTGGAGCCAGGGCATCACGTCCACGATGCTCCCTGCGCCCACAGTCTGGGTGAACTGGTCGTTCCTGCCCACAACCTGCCGAAACTCCTCGTCCTCGTAGGAGTACCTCTTCCCGAAGCACACCGCACTCATGATGTTCGCCGTGGACACCACCAGATAGGTCATGGGCTGGAAGAAGCGGTGCTGCTTGGTCTTGCCCACGAACAGCTGCAGCAGCTCCCTGAACTCGCACAGGATGTGATGCTCGAAAGTCTTTTTAGTGTTCGTGTTCCCGGTGGAAAACATGCGCACGGTGGACTGCGCCACTCTGCGGTGCACCTTCCACCAGTCCGTGAAGGGGCCAAACGCGAGGCTGTCCCCGTTGAAGACGTACTTGAAGGAGGCGAAGTCCGGTCTCCCGGCGAATTCGGTTCCCTGCTTGACGAGCGCCTGCTTGATGGAGTCCCCGTTCAGCACCACCACGGTGCGACTGCCCAGTTTGATCTGGAACACGTTGCCGTACTTCTGTGCCATGCGCGTAAAGTACAGGTGCGGTAGGTTGCCGAGTTGCGCCGCGTTGCCGATGAGCGGCCAAGCGAGAGGACCGGGCGGTCCCGGGACCGAGCGCTGCCTGAGCCACCGCCACAGGTGGAGGGAGAAGAGCAGAGTCACGCAGGACAGTAACAAAGCTCTGAGAGTGGCAGGGTCGATCCCCTCCAGTGTCACATCCATGGTGGGGATCCTGCAGCGGGGGTGTCACAAAAACATTCACATTAGATGCACAGGTCATTAAAGGTAAAGCTCTGACTGTACAGTATCATTTCAAGCGGTTCTGGTGAATAAGGTCATTACCTAGATATGTCCTGGATTCATCGGCTTGAGCGATTTCCCCCCAAATATGTACTGGTGATTTTCGTTTATCAAAAAATCAAATAAAATATAGAGAAATCCAAAATAATTGGACTACATTTTATCCATCAAAAATATTTGGTTATTAGACTGAAAAGTCATTCAGAGTGTGTGCAGCCTGTTGAACATCCACAGTGTGTGTGTGTGTGTGTGTGTGTGTGTGAGTGTGTGAGTATGTGAGAGAGCTGTCCGCAGCCTGTCCAGGCTTTATAGCCCCACTGCGCCGAGTCAAGTCATTTATCCGCGCACAGGCGCAGCATCACGGCCCGTCCGCGCCATGCGTGTGCCCGAGAGAACCCTGTCACGGTGGGCAGGGTTGCTGAGGAGGGTGTCACCCCACACACCCAACATCACCACCTCCCTCCCCTGCTGTCTCCATCCCTCACAGGACTCACTGTAAATGGAAGCTCCGGTTGTGCACAGGCAAAAAAAAACTGTAAACTATATAAACTGTTTTTTTTTTAGATCTGTCCAACTTAAATCATGTTTTAAAATAACAGGAAACGCTGCTGTAATCTGTATAAACTGTCAACAATGATTATGATTATGATTATGATTATGATTATTATTATTATTACTGGCAGCCCCCAGTTATTAGTCCAGACTAGAAGTCTCCCTGCCTTTTATCCTCACAGACTGAAGAATTTCCCTCTAATCTTTAATGAAAACAAACCTTATTGAAACTCATGTTTCCATAGCCGACCATACATTGTCTTATGGAAAATTGCAAATACAATATTTCAATTTTTTAGTTTGTTAAAATGTATTTTATGTTATAATAATATGTATAATAATAATAATAAATATTAATAATAAATATTTGTTATTATAGTTATATATTTTAGGAGCTGGTTATACCTTTAACAGTATAGTAGCACACATGTAATGTGCTCAATCATCAATACAAATTGTAAGACTTGTTACTATTATTATCACTATAATTTAAATAATTATTATTATTTCAGTTATTTCAAATTGTTCATATCCATTTTTACATGGCTTCCTCATCAGTAAAGGATCGGAGTCACAGTGCTTGTGAGAACATGCGGAGCCGCCTGCGGGGAGGTAATAATACGTAATGTAACAGAGTTCAACCTTTTTAACAGAAATTATAGGTTATCCCGCTCAATTTCAATATTAATTTGTATTTAAAGTCCGCTTTGACGCAGATGTGACGTGTACATTTACAAATTCAAATAAAACAAGCTGCATATTTATAACTGTATTAAGATGTTCATGCAAACGAACAATTCAATATTTTCTCCAGTTTTTTTAATGAGGGGATGCGAGCTACTGGAAGGTGTGGATGAATATTAAAAGAAGATATACATCACATGCAGCCAGGGCTCCGCGTGGTAAAAACATCTATTAATACAACAATAAAAACTTGTGGACGAGTGTGGACGAGTTTAGTTACAAACAGGAATCTGTCCCCCCTCCACAAGAAGCGTGTTGTTAATGCATTTGTGGAGAATGGAAGTGCGTGCGTGCGTTATTTTCTCTTTGGTGCCACAGGCTGCATCATAATTGAGGGTGCGTTTTCCCATCAAACCACCAGGAGGAGGCGAACCCCGTGTTGTCGCTCATTAACTCCTAATTAACAAACTATGTCTCTGCTATATGCTCCTCTAATAGAAAATAATGATATTAAATCACGAGCAAGTCTAGAAACAAAGCTAAGAGATAATCATCGGCCCCTGTTCAGTAAATGTTGCGCTCCTCTGCGCTGACGACCTTCACAGCCCGAGTCCGTGTTTCTGCTTCCACACCCATGTTTACTCTCTCGGTTTATATGGGTGCTTTTATTCAGTCTGTGGAGGATGTCTGGGTCCCCGGGCCCCTCAGACCTGGACTGGGCGGGGATCCAGCATCAGCACCGCGGACAGCGGCTCGAATAAACACGGTGATGATGAAGATGATGATGATTATGATGATCCACTCTGACCCTCCAGGTTTTAAAAGAGGTTTTAATAGAAACTACTGCCACATTTGATTTGATAATGATAAATGTTTTGTTTTGGAGTAAATGAAAATGAAAAAAATGAAAAACTTTGAATCTAAGAATAGGACACTCATTAGAAATACTGAAGTACTCTGAGTATACATACTGTATATGTAAATATCAAGTACCCTGCTTTATTAATAGCCTATACAAACATAACATAATGTAATAGTTAGCTTGTCTGGTTTCTAAATAACATTAGCCTTTGCCGTAGCCTTTTTTTCCTGAACAGGTTGCAATTAGATTGCCATGGTGTGACTAGTCTACAGAGTATAATAAATATTGTATATATATATATATATATATATATATATATATATATATATATATGTATGTATATATTTTTTATTTTTTATAAAATTATAGGTTTGATCAGGCTTATGCTTAGTTTATTCTAAACTACCCTGTGTCCTATAGCTTCATTATTGCACATAAAAACAGTCATGTAATTGGTTCACAATTATTGACATAATTTATAATGCATTTAAATTGCAATCCAAATATGACAGTATTATTTAATTTACAATTTAACTTTGAATTTCTAAGAATTTAGAAAGAATTAAGAAATATATTTGAGTAAAATTCAGACACTTACTGAGTCAGGGCCCTCCAGTCGTCCTCCCCTTGATGAACCTCTAACAAGGTGACAGTATCTTGCTTTATTCCAGCAGTGACTGGATCAGTGAGGGTGGAGACAAGCTGGTGAATGAACAACTGGTCCCAGCCTCCTTCACTGGCAGCACCCAGTTATTAGACCAGACCCCAGCAGGTCCCCCTGCCTTTTATTCACATAAAGAGCATGCTGCATTTTACTCTCATCCCTTCTGAAAACATTTTTGCAAAACAGTAATTGTTGAAACTAATATTTTCTGTGGCTGATTGTATTGTTTGTTGATAACACAAAATTGCAAATACAATATCTTTATTTGTTTATTTTGTTATTAGTATTGATAATATATTATTATTGTTGTTGTTGTTGTTATTTGTAGTAGTAGGTGTAGTAGTAGGACATTTACCAGCCAGAATAGTTTATTTTTTATAAGATACACTTGCATATATTGTACCTCTGTCAAATGTGTGTGTGTGTGTGAGATCCTGAACACCCCTTGACTGACCTCTGTTACTAAGTCTTTGGTTTAACTCTTTTGTTGAAAGACCACATGTGCTTGAATGGTGAAAACTAGCAAGTGAATCCATATCCCAGGACATTAAATGTTACACACAACAAAGGGGAGATTGTGCATTATTTGGTAAAAGGCAAACCAGATATGCACCCAGATATTAAATTCCTCAATTTTCACAGTTTTTTGGGGCTTCAAATCTGATATTTAGTCTGATATTTTTTTCCACATTTTTTATTTATTTGGCAACTGTTTAGAGGGAGATACAACATTAGACCACTGACCCTTGCACAGGGAGACCACTACAACATATATTTGCATGATATATAAATATTTCAAATTGATCTTTGCTAGAATACAAACATTAATATTAATTGACATCAGTGCTGTTTCCTGAGTAGAATCTGTGAAACAGCAGTTTCTGTGTCAGACTCCTAAAAATAGCCCTGAAGCCCCACATTTGTTTGTGTTTAGATGCCGAACCTTTGACGTAATCTGCCTAAAAGGTGCAGTGCGGCGACTTCAACCACAGAACAACCTGTCGAGGAGGGGGGTAGGGGGAGGTGGGGGGGGGCATAACCCGACAGGCCTGTGTCTTTGGGCCCCAAAAGCTCCTCACTCTGAGCAAGTTCAGTTTCAACACCAGTTTCCCTTTCCACTTGACTGACAGCTCAATTGCTCATTGCGTGTGAGTGAGCATGGAGGTCAGGGAGGAGCTCAAGAAGGTGTGTGCAGGTGATGATTTGCTCAGACAATAAAGGTACAGTTACACTGTGAACTTCCAAGCCTGGCAGGGCAGTGATCACGCCTGATCCCCACAACATTTCTCACATTCAGAGCATAGTTACATGCAGGGGAAGTCAGTATAAACCATGTCATGAAGCGATGTCATCAGGAGCAAAATAAAGAAAATGGGCCATTGCTTTGATTTAGTTCTATAATTAGTGTTTGCATTCACAGGACCTGTAAGAGCTGCGCACCTTCTACAGCACTTACGGTGCTTATCTCACTGCCTGAATCAATGCTGTGAACTTCTGGAGAAAACAGAGGAACAGAGGGGACTGCCCGAGGCTATTCTGAAGGTGCTGAGCAGTCACGCACATGTGCTTCATCACAGGGGTGACAAGTGAGGGGAAAGCCTCTGACATCTTCACTAAACACAGGTCTACCCTCTGCAGGCTTGTCAGGGTTAGGCTTAGAATACTGCGCTGCTAACACACTTAGATTTGGTTAAAAACGTTGTAGTGGGGTTTAAATTAGCAGAAGATGTTTAAAATGAAATGTGAGTGTCTATAGGCACTAAAAGTACAAAGAGTTACATAAAGCAAGTCAGAAGCCTTTTGTTTCAGTGGGCAGTTTAGAGACCTGCAAGACATTGGGGACTGAGAATGAATATTCAACACAACAACAAGACTATTACTACATTAGGAAAACTTAATAATGGCTAAACCACTTATGTTATATGAGCACTTCTTTCTTCTACAGCCTCAAGTTGCCAACAATGTATTAATTAAGTAATACTGCTTGACAGACAAGCATGACAAATAAGGAAATAGAAACACAAACACTGAATTTGAAATGCACTGTTGATAAGACCACAAATATTCACAGTCCACTGTCACAAATTGTGCATTTTATTGTTTGTCTTTATGTAACAATTAGGAAAACAAGTGCATGCACCCACATGCAGTAACAGGGAGACACACACAGACACACACATCAAGATTGTGTGTTAAGCCCCATCTTGTTAATTACTTTCCAATGGAGATGAATCAACCTGCCGCCGTGTGATTGGTCTGACTACCACCAAACCAAACTGTCATCTGGCTTGGCGATGAGTCAGGGAGAGTTGAACGCTGGGGCAAACCCTTTTACTTTGGTCGGACCGCGAGCGCCTCATTACGACTGAATGACCCCGGTGACTCCAAATGTCAAACTGTCCAACAACCCCTCCTCCCCAACCACCACCCCAATATTTCCCAGAAGTCCACAAATCCTGTGCTTTTTCTTTTCTTTTCCAGTGCTGGAAAAAAAACAGCCCTCTCCATCTAAGTTCGTGAGAATGATGCTAATGAGTGTTTCGAGTATCTTAATGACCTTGCAGACTGAGTGCTCATTGAGGTACCTCTATCTGTATGGCCTTATTTTTTTCCGGCCAAGTGCTTCGGAGGCCCTTGCCAAAGCGTAGTCAGCAGCCCGTGAAGGCGTCTCCCCTTCCATTCTCACACTAAAAGGGCATTTCCCCCCCGAATTCCAAATCAGCGTGCATGTCGGATTTTTTTGTTGTGTAACTGGGGGAAAAACCTTTTCAGGGGTCTGCAGAGTCCATTTGAACTGTTGGCACTTCTTTGGAAAGAATGGGAGGCTTATTACGTGTTCGGCCGCATGACTGCGCTTTTCAAAACCATGCCAGCTAAAAAAGCCATGCCCGCTTCTGTCCTTTTAGCTGTTGTCGTCAGTCGTTGCTTTTATTGGCCTAATTGAAGAGACTGAGAAGAAGTCTATGGAAAGTAACAAGTGAATAGAATGTGACTAGCTTTTAATGAAGGCAGAGGCGTTTTTTAGGGATCACTGTGTGAGAGGAATGAACCGAGGATTATGTTTGTTCAGGACCTCAGATGTAAAAATTAGGACATTTTGACTCTGTTAGTTTTGTTCCGAACTGCATCTCAAACAGTGGTGCGCTTATGAATGGTCACTGCAGGGAACTGTGAACCTAATCACCATAATTCATATCCGATGTTAGCTTTAAGTGTGTATTTGTAAAATCACACATCTGTGCTCACACAGTATGCAGATGAATCCAGAGGAAAACCCAGCACCAGAGGCTACAACTTCTCCTTCCCTTTGCCTGATGAGGCCTAATCTCATTTAGTCTCTGCATGATGACAGCAGTGCTATTCTAACCCAAACCAGCTCTGTCGTTAAAAGTCACTGAAGCTTAGTTGTCTCCCCCCTTGTGTTTATCTCTTTCCTCCTGTGAGAGGTCAAAGGTGAAGCAGCGCTCAAAGGGGAGCTAAGCTTCTCCCCTGCGACCCCCTCCCGGGGCCTGTCTTTGGTGTTTTTACAAGATAGTAATGATGACAGACAGTCATGCACGATAGGCTGCAGCCTGCAGAGGTGGAAGTCACGCGAGGTGCTGCTTCTTGTCCCAGGCAGAGAGCTCCTATATCTGCTGCATTAACCAAAGCAGCAACAAGTGAAGAAGCAGATGGGAGAGACCCATGAGGATCAGTAATTAGCCCAGCAGAGAGCTCAGGGGCAAATCGTTGAAATGATCTGAGAGAGGAGAACTCTAGCTTATGCAATCTGTTCGTCTTGCAATGTAACAACAAAGCTTTATTCTGAATTACAAAAGTTGGCACGAACACAGACTTTTCAAGAACAGATGAAGACTAATTTAAAGGGAGACTTAAATTTTTTCCTTCCATAACAGACTAATATATTGGTAAAATTCAAAGCAGCAGAGCTTCTGCTCCCTTATATTAGTCAAGCACCCATAACACTGGATCCTACATTTCCCATCATGCAACCTAATAGCATCGTATCCTTAGCTGTGTTTCAATTCAGGGCCTGCATCCTTCAGAGGACACAGTTTTCTATAGATCACAAAGTTCAAACTGGAATGAGGTGTTCTGCTCTAGATTAGCTTTTCGTGATCAGTGTCACAACCTTGTCTCGTCCCCTTATTGTTGTTGCCTAGCAACACGACAAGGACATTTTTAATCCCCCTTGGTTTTGTAACCGTTTGGTTGAGTTGTGATACTCAAGCATCAGGCATCATTGGATTGCTGGAGCCATTATCTCTTTAAAAAACAGTTCATCACTGAAGAGAAAGGAATTCTGGGATTGGATGGGCCGGGGAAGATCCACCTGTTGGAGCCTTTGTTCCTCTGGAATGAAGGGACACATTTGGAGGAGCCTTCAAAGTGGGACAGCCTTGTCACGCCGCTGGCATGCAGCTGCCTTGCTAGTGTGCAGTTCTTTTTCACTCCAGTCCTAGTGTTAATTGAGTCACTGAGGTATTTTATTATAAAAGTATTATACATGAGATAAGCAAACTGACATTAATGTATAAAGTTCACCTTTAATTTCAACTAAAACTGGATGACAATGACAGGAGCGGGGATAATAATTAGTCGCTGTCGTCGCAGAATCTCTTTATATGACCGAAACATAAATAGAAGCACGTAATGAGCCAGTTATTCAACACAGCTCCGATGGTCTTTGTATCACATTACAAATTGTTGTCTTATGTTTGTGTCTTCATGGCTGGAAAAGCCCAAACAAACCCAGCATCAGTCCTCTGAAGCAGTAAACTGTGACTTATTTTGCCACTCATGTGAAAACAAAGGGTGTATAAAATGCCCAGCCACAACACTGATGATCTGATTTGGGAGCCCAAGACAGCGAATGTTGCAGACAGGACCATAATGTTTACGCGGAGACGACTATTTACAGTAGACTGTTTTTTTTGGTTCCGGAATGTTTGATGCTGAACGTTTTTAGAGGAACATCATCTGGAAGAATTCGGACAGTGGACTTGTAGGTCCTCTAATGGAATCTGAGCTGCTTTCTCCAGGAAATAGTCCTTGCCCAGGTAATTTCTCTGCTCCAGCTGTTCTTCTGTCTTTAGGGAATCTTTCCCCAGACTTCCTGGATAACAACATTGGAAAAAGAGACACTGGATTTACTTAATCTCATGTATTGAATCAAGGCAGTTCCAAGCAGCTACGATAAAGACTATGGATGGGAAATATTAGCTTCTAAATACTGGAACCACTGTCTTCTCAATTCTGATGCATTTCTGTGGTCCTGTACTGTTGTGATGATGCACTGAGAAAACACAGTTATATTGGAACACTGAGGATAAATATTTGCTGGAAGTACGACTGGATTTGCACGTGTAAAGAATTTTATGAATAAATTCTGCCATCACTATGAAGCAGACGGTTATCGAACTTTGTACATAATGATACTTTGGGTGAGGAAGCAGATCGTAGAAGCACTGATTTATATCCTGAATCCCTGAAGCATTTTTAAGTGTTGAAGCACCTTTAATACAGATTACATAGCGAGAGCATATCATTTCTAAATAACATGATGTCTAATTTAAAATGTTATGATATATCCATACAACTTTTTTGACATGAAAATCAAATGACTTAAAGCTGCAGAAACTACAAAATTAGTAGATTGTTGAGTCTCATCCCCAGGATGATCAATGCTAACATTTTTGAATGGAGCCTCCTGGTCCTGAGCCCCTCCAAACAAACACACACACTTCATATGTTCACACAATATATGACCTATACACACTATGTCTAATTGTGTTTATTATCCAACTCTTTTTTTCAATAATTCAGTCTTTCCTGTTTTTAGGTTGCTTTGTCAGTTGTCAATGCTGAACCAGCAAAGGTTTTTATGGAAATGTTGCTCAATCACAGCAGAAATGTATGTTACCTAACCCAGCTTTAAAAGTTGTCTAATCCATCCCAGTCAATGGACATTGTAGCATTTGGACAAAGTCTGTTATTTTATAGCAGTGTACAGTTCATAGAGGGCATCAAGTGGACATGGGTCTTGCAGGTGAAAGTCCCATGAAACCCCTCCCCTGCAGTCTATTCAGGCTCTGAGCTCATTGTTTCATCGGGGCATTGGCATTTCCTTTGGGCCTGAGGGTGCTGCTTTACATACACCGTTACCGTCTATCAGGTAGAGTCATATGGAGGCAGGTTAAGTCATGCTAGTGCAGTTTTTGTTTAACTGGTATTGTTGTCATTTTAAATTTGACCTCATTACCTTTTTCTGCTCTACGGATTTATCAATGGCTCAGCTCGACAAGCAGGATCGATTGTGGGGTCGATTGTGCTCCAGTGCAAAAGCAACAGAATTTATCTTTTGGTGTTTTGATTGATGTAATTGGCCATAGTTGAGGAATAGAAATGTCTCTCTGTTTCCCCTCCTCTTGTGTTTTTTCCAGTTGTCTTGCAAAGCTGACAACCAAAAAAAGGCAAGTAAAATATTAGAAAAACTTATTTATGTATTTGTAACTTAATTTAAGGATTTGTTTCTGACTATTTCATAGATTGTTTGATGTTTTTCAATATATCACTTTGTGCCTGCAAAGGGCAGTAATATATATATATAATATATTTATTTTAATAAAAAAATGGATCCACAGTGGCTGGCTATTAAAATATCTTATTAAAGTCAACCATAAATTCAATGTTAATTCTTACAATTAATTTTGTACATCTCTGAATCTTTTATAATCTTAAATATCATATATTTTTTATTGTATAATGCTTTGATACAGATTCAAGAGAAAACTCATTTCTTAATAATTTGAGAAATGATACTGAGAGAACAGAGAGCGAGATATGGGTGGTCCTTCATAAAGAGCTACCAGAAGAAAGAAATACAGCTGCATAATATGTTTCTATAACCTACAGTGTAAACAAACTACTTCCTCTCCACCCACATCCCTCTTCCTCCACCAGTGATTAAATACCCCTGTAAGAAAATAAAATCCCAGCGGATCTGATTCTATTGAGAGAAGGAAGGGTGGAGAAATACAGAGAGAGTGGCGCAGTAAAACATATCTGAGCTAAAAGCATCACTAATGCGCGCACAAACACACACACACACACACACACACACACACACACACACACACACACACACACACACACACACACACACACACACACGTACACGTAAAGGTCACTGAGTTTTGTTTTATTATATGACAGCTGGAGGGAAACTGTTAATCATGAAACATGCAGTATCTACCTACAAATGTCTCTGTCTGTCTGTCTGTCTGTCTGTCTGTCTGTCTGTCTGTCTGTCTGTCTGTCTGTCTGTCTGTCTGTCTGTCTGTGGAATGCATATCTTACAAGCTGTTAATCTCATTGGTTTCACACACTGAATGTGCATTGTAAATGACCCGAGAAAGTGCAGTGTGATTTGATTTGGACATGATTCATAGAATCACTTTCTGTTTGGTGATTTGTCTTCAAAGTAAAAGCGCAACGTTCGTTGCTGCAATTCTTTACATTGTGCTAATTACAGAGCTTTTATTTAAAAAAAGTTGTGCTCTTAGGTCTGAATAAAAAGTGACAGTATATTGTAGAACTGTTTCAGGAGGACTCACTACTGACAAGGAATAATTCTGCAGTAGCTCCAGAGCATCAACACAGGAAAAGAAAACTAGCACTAATGTGTTTAAATTCAATATAAGTATTTAGGACACTATTTTTTAATTTAAAAAGTGATTTAAATTTAGCAATTATGATCACCATCATTGGTTAGAACTAGTGTGTGCTTTGTGATCCGGGTTTAGTTCAACAGATAAGAGTGAGGAAACTGTGTGATGACATTAGGAGAAGAGGTAGAGGTCACATAAGCATGTGATTTATTTTGATTGACACACTTTCTCTAATGGTGTGTGAAATACAATCAAATAAAACAAGTGGTACGAGGTGTAACTTCATGTAATTGATCTGCCCTGGTTAATTTTAGTTCCAGGTTGACATTTAATGGCAGCGCTCATCATCAACGAGGAAGGCAAACAGATACAAATGAGCGAGTATTCATTTTTAACAGCAGTGATGGATGTGATTTTTATCCAGCTCATTATCTGAGACTTAAATAATTTAAGCGGCAGAACTTCGAAATCCAATTTAAATCAGATCTCAGACTCTAGGCCCCAGATGATTGTGAGAATCAGTGTGATAAAAGGACAGTGGTCATTTGTCCCCTATATGACAAAAGAACCATCACCAAGTAAATCATCACCCATAGAGCGGGGTGGTCCCCTGTTGTGATGGGAGGAAACGGTCTCACACACACACAAAAAAGAATTCCTGTGAGACCATGGCGACCGATCTCTCAAGCATGACGTTCTCATCGTGTTGCCACAACATTGTCAGAATGTCACAGCTCCTCAACATGTTGCAGATAAGGGTGACAGCGGAGATCCGGGTAACACTTGGACAATCCATCTGAAAAGCGGCGAAGGATTTTGGGGCCATGGGAGGAATGAGCAGTGAACCGTTTTTTCAGCAGCAGTGGTGCAACAATGGTCAACAAAAGTCTATCTACACTTTGAGAGGGACGTCTTTAATTTGAAATGAAGAGAAATTGCTAAATGTTCTATTAAACTGCATTTGAATATGTTTTTTTTACATTAAAATCAAATGATTGTGTGCAATGTGAAAAGAGTTGCATGTGGTTTTGAACTCACAAAAAATGATCAACTGACTCCAGATTCCCCCTTAACCATAGGAGACCATTTTTGGATCTTTCAGTTAATTGTTTTGAATCCAAGCATCACAGGTTTACTATTTTGGTTCACTCTCGGCTTTCATCAGCTCTGTTTGCAGAAGGCGCCTGATTTTTGTGAAAAAGCATTGTTAATCCCACTGTGCTTGCCGAGCATACTCAGCAGCCCAATAATACAGCCAAATGGTATTTTGAACAACTGCAAATTCACGCTCTGACCCTACTTATGTGGATTGTTTTTGTAAAACAACCGTTTACTTCTGCGTTTGGGCCTTTTGTCAACAAGCAAACAGCTTTTTTAATCACTGAAACAGAGATTTTCACAAAGTGCAGATTTTCATGAGCATGCACCAGAAACAATAACAACAATGGGAACTATGTATGGTTTCTCTACATTTAGCTAGCACTGCGAGGTCTAACTACAAGTTTGCAGCTAAATGTAGCATCACTGCACCACACTACCAGTGTTCACATACGCCTCAACCAACATTACTTGGACCACGTGTTCTTCTCTGACATTTGTCAGATCGCTGATGTAGACTTTATCGCCACCTACTGGCCCTGAATGCTTGTTTGAGCATTTTTAGTCACTTTTGTGTTCTTGTCTGGATGGAAATATTTTGTAAAACTTGTTTTAAAATTGGAGGTGAGAATATCCCAAAAAATAGCTGCAGTAGTGTCGACAAGGCCACACACTTCCATAACTTTTGCTTTATAGGATCAAAATTGTTTAATTTAAGTCAAACATCACTATCTATCTAGGGGCAATTGGAATTCTGTATTTCCATAAAACCAATATCTCAATCATATCTCCCAAAAAAGTATTCTTTACTCTCAAAGCCATGTTTACATCTTTGGCCAATCTAAATAGAACGCTTGTGTACAATGGTCATTATGTTTTAGATGAACCAACAATACAAATGTTGACAGGTCCAATTGTGGTCAAGTGGATGTAGGTGCCAGTCCTTCGCCACTGTTTGGGTGTCTCCAACGGTTGACATGCTCTAATAACTCAGACTGAATGCTAATTGTCTTGTCTGAATTGACAGACGGACCTCCAACTGCTCACTGTTGATACAATAAGATCTCCAAGGCGCTGATGCATCATGGTCCTTCCACTGAGAGTGTTATGTTCTCTTTCTTCCGAGGCCTTCAAACAGAAACGCCAACCCTCCATTTACAGTGCGATCCAGACAGGAGCAGGGCCACGGGCCACGGGCCGCGGGCCACGGGCCACGGGCCACGGGCCACGGGCCACGGGCCACGGGCCACGGGCCACTGGCCCCAACTGAAATCTGATTGGCCCCTGAAGTGTCGCTGTCCTGTCAGTGGCCTTTCTTAAATTTCAGTAAACTAGTCACTTACTAACACTTCTAACAATTAATACATTTGTTAAGAGTTTTTATTCTCTAAGTTTGTTTGAAGAACACAATGGCCTTGAACAAGGAATAACTTGCTAAATATATTCATGATTTGTGGCTTTGCTCAAAGCTACAGAGCTAATATTAAACAAGGATTAGAATTAAATGTGCACGTGAACGGATGTTGGACATATAATTGGTTGTGTAAACTGTGGCCCCTGTGTGACCCCTGATTAAAGAAAATCGTTGTTCTGACACTGGATCCAGACGAATGATTTTACATTTTACGAATTACAATCTTTTTTTTTTTTAAAGATTCCTGCAACTTTTTCCCCATGCTGCTCTGCTCTGTGTATCCACTCGCAGTGTAAAGCCAGGCGGTTGCCAAGGAGCTAACAAGGTGTACAAAGCACTGCCAGGATCGCTGGGATTGTTTATTTCTCTGACTTGAGATTGGACAGAAAGAAGAAGTGCTGTCATGGCTCTGGTAGTCTAGCAGAGAGGTGCGAGGCTGGCCTGTCAATCTGGATTACTTCTGTGTCAGCAGGGCTTTGATGTGCACTGACAGCCTCAGATAACTTTTACAAGCTACAGGAACGTACGCTTCCTCCCTGTGTTTAATTTGGCTGCCATGGACGAGACACAGTCTACTGTCAAGTGCATTTACAGTGCACAAGTTTTGCAACTTTTTAGGAGGAGAAAATTGCAACAGGTATATTTATGTGTTTATATATATACAGTATGTACAGTTTGTGAGATGAAGGTGGCCAATCATTTAACTCTCTGCAGCTCAGACCCTGTTTTCTCCAGCACTCATGCTCCCTGCAGATTCAGTTGGATTTATGAATGGTATGTGTCCATTCATAAAAGTGTCTGTGTTCAGCCCTGTGTGTCAGTGTTTTCTTTTTTTTACATTGACATTCTTAGTAGTTTAAATTCCTGTTTGTCACCAGGTAATGGAGTGTGTTTGTCAGGCTGAATGGGACACACCAAACTGGATGGACCAGGTTGTAGTGTAAAAGCACGCAATGCTCTGTAATCTCCTGAGTCTCACAGTCACACGTTTGCACGCAAACACGCCTGCTGGGAGAAATGCTCTGCAGGCACATGCACACATTCTGATGGCCCCAGGTATTAGCAACATAAGATAATAAGACCAAAAATCTAAATCTAATCTCTTTCCTGTTTATTTTGTTATCAGCAGCCTCATTTCCAAAATGTTCACAGCCAGTTTGAGTCATGATATGCTTGTCCTTGGCTGCTTAGGGTGGAAGCAGATGAGGGTGTTCAGGGGTAAGATGAGCTGTCGACGAGTTATTGTTACAGCACTACCATCACGTGCGGCGGCTCTGCCCTGACAACTCTCTGCCGCACCATCTTCTCACGAAAAGATCCACCAGGGGAGGGGAGGATTTGCAGCGCAGCTATTAAGAGTCTGTTTCATCAGATAAATGCAAAGCTTTCATGGATATCAGGATTTTTGCTGAAAGCCCTAGAAGGGCTCGGCTCAGCGGAACAGGGCTGGAGGGGTGTTTCTGGGACAGTCAGGAGGGTGACGGCACAAAGGAAAAATGAAATCAAAGCTTACAGGGAGCATGTTTGTCTGAGTCAGGGCAGCGTTACTTATGAAGGTGAAAGTCAAGGAGAAAATGAAATGATCGAGACAGTGTTGAAATACCACACACTGATGAAGAATACATTTTGCCAAGTAATGAGATCATCACATCATTTATTCAAAAAGACACAATCACTAAGTTTTACAAGGCAACAGATCGTTTGGATAAGAGTTATTTGTGAAGACCTTATGCAACTCTTTTTGCTGACTGATGGCTTTAAGATACCCTCGACAGTGTAGACACAACTGCAGCAGCTTGATGCTCAAACACCAGCACATCTGACGTACACACTTTAGGTTTGTTTTTTTCATTGTGACTGAAATCATTAATTTGGCATGAACTGTTTACATCCTGGTGTTTGGATGCACTGAGCTATTTCATTGGGACAGCTGTGTGACAGGCAAAAAGTCATGCATTTGTCCCCACATGTATTTGACATGACAGAGGGAAGCACAGTGAGAGAGAGCTGCAGAGTAATCTGGTTAAAATGTCTTTTACTTTTGTTTGAAAACGTTTAAACTACCTCCCGGTGGCTGATTAGAGCCAGTTTATTCTGAAGGAGGTGTTTATACTGAATATTTGTATAGTGTTAGTAAACATACTACTGATTTTAAAGGACTGTGCATATCATATTTTGCATATTTATGTTGATTTGCCTTGAGCAATTGACTGCTCAACATGGTGAGAGTAGGTTCTGGCTGCTTTTTGTCATCCGGGTGCAAGTGGGCGGGTCAAAGGTTAAATGGAAAGCAAGTTGTTAAGTGCACATGATACAACCGCTACATCACCTGAAAACAACAGTGAAAGTTAAAGATTTCAGTCAAAGAAGCTTTTAATGTCTTTTACATTAACTGTTTTCCTACAATAATGTAATAAGTCAATGATGTGGTTGAGGTTAGGGTAAGATTATGGTTATAGCAAGTTTACTATGGTGGAAAACTGTTTTGTGTAAACATTCAAAATATATTCAATATATAAGTATTATCAGGAATATATAACTAAAGAAGCAAAAGTAAAGACACTTGTTACACAGTGTGGACTCTGTCAGTGGATAGATATTTATATATTAATTGTTGTTATTCAAGGTAGAGCAAATTCTATTCAGGATAGTTTAATCAGTAATAATACATTTTATTTGTAATGTCATCATATATAGTATGTTAAATATTTAGGCCCATATATTACCCTGTAGTTTTAAGGATGCATCTGATTCGTGTATATCCATAGCCTGTTTTGAAATAGTTAATTCTGACCCATCAGTGATGCTGTATTGAGTATTGAATCAACCAGAGTCACTGAACTCACCACACAAATTAGATAAAACCCTTCACTTGTGACTATGTTGAACAAAAAATAAAAAATAACATAATTTTGTATTTATTTATACTTATTTAATTTTTTGTTCTTCATCTTACCAGTAACTGGAGACATAAATGTAGTGAAGTAGGAGTATAAAATATATAAGATGGAACTGCTAAAGTAAAGTACCTTAAAACTGTATTTCCTTACAGTAATTGAGTAAATGTATTAGCATTGACATTTGGTTTGAAGATTGTGGTTATAAGGACTGAAGTTAGAAAGCGCAACATCACATCATCTCTGTCCTTAGATGCTCGATTTGGAAAAGGAAAAATTCCCCAAGAAAAAAAACCGTTGGAAATTTTTGAATGGCAGCCAGACACCCATCCAGCATTATGCGATGCAGAATCGTGCAATGTGAGTGTAATGATAACAGACACTGGACTGTATTTAGTTCATCATGATTCCCATTTTGCTTAATTTTGCAGTTTCATTTCAAATGATGTCTCCAGGAGACAGTACCTGCTTTTACTAGTTTCCCTGGGAAGAATATTTGCTGACATTTCTTATTCCTCCGCTCGGTTTACATCACGGTCAATAATAACCCGGTCTCGTTTCTTGTTTTTTCCAAATGCTAAAATTTGTGCTGCTTCATTGAGAGTCACCACTTATGTGTAATCTTTGCTTTGATACTCGAGCCAGACCTCTTCTCTGAGCACAACTGAAAATAAGTGTTCTGTAATTATCTGACTGCTGATGGTGGCACTGACAGCTTCCCATTGTGTTTTGTAAGCGCCGTGATGACATGTGTGTGCTGAAGTTAACACTTTCCACAGAACTTAGTGACAGACCTTTGTTTTCCTTTGTTTACTCGTTGCTAATTGATGTCAACATGTCTTACTTTTCTCCCTTCCTCGCAGGTTAAATATAACACACAGGAGCATCAAAACATGCAAAACATAGGGTCAAAGGTCAAATAGAAAACTGAAGTAAATATTGCTTGTGTTAAATACACTTTATTTTTATTGCAAACCTCACTTATCTTCCTAGCCAATAGTGAGTGGAGCCCGCTCGAATCAGATTTGGCTCTTCCCTCATACATCAATGCCACCACCATGGATTGTGTGTTTTTAGAAGCATTTAAGTGTATTAAAGCAATTTCTGCCTGCACCCTGTGAAATAAAGCAACGCACCTCGACTGGAACCTGGTGTGAAGGAGTGAAAAGAAACCTCCTGGGTAATAGAGATGAAACAAAACTCAATGTGTTCACGGTCTGCAAATCTCACCCACCCCTGCACCAGTTGACATAATTCCAAAAAAAAGAAAAGACAACAATAGTCTACCTGTGCAGTACGTGATTCTGCCACATTTCTATTTTTAACACTGAATTTGCGTGTGGCTTCCATTGTGTTGTGTGATGTTGGGTTGGAAAATAACCGTCAGGACAGGTACAGTAAACAACACTGTGGTGCCATTTTGTCTGTCTCTTTTTATCAAACCGTGTGCAGCTTCCTGGTTTTGGATTCACAGGGATTTGGGGGGAAATACCTTGTACTCGATCTTCTAACCTAGTTTCCAATTCTGTTGAAGTCAATTGTGTGTCTCCATGACACTGCGGTGTTAGTAAATGGTTGTGTTTAACCTGAAATAAGGCTGATATACAGGAGATGCATTTGGACTGGACCTAAAGTGCCACAATGCAAGATTTGCTCTCAGTTCTACTCCAGCTCCCCCTACAGGTGGGATGCATAATTCGCAGTCTTAAATATGAGTTGTGGTCTGAGCCTGACTAACCCTGAAGTGGCTAACTTGCTGCCTAAACCTATAACGAAATGAGTTTACCTGCTTATGATGAAAAACTAGTGTGTGTACAGCAGCAATGCTAAAGTAAAACTTAACAGCTGGCTTCTGTAAAATGTTGTCGAATATAAACTATGTGCAAACCACAAACAAAAGTCAGAGTCGTCATAGCACTTGTTACGTTATGTAAACTTCTCCTGGACTGAGTTAAAGATCTCACACACCTTTTGGGGTCTGGCTGTACATTTTTGCACATTTACTAGACTCAACCCAGAGTAGAACAGTATCATACAAGCTGACACAGCAAGCAAATAGCCAATGTAGTTAACGTTGTCCGATCATGCCGCTCATCATTTCACTTTTGATTATTTGGCTAACTTGCTAAACCTGTATTAAAATGTAGACAACTTCACTTACACTGCTCAATGTTAAGCAAGCAGAGCAGCACAAGATAAGCAGAAGTTTATAATTTACCAGATAACCATCTGTCGTGAATCCGTTGGGCTTGTTTAAGTGACATATGCCCCGACATTCACTCTTGTTTGGTGTCTTACTCACTCACTTTCTCTTGTCTTCATTTACTCTGACAATGTCCCTTTTTCAGTCAATCTGCCATGATGTCCAAACTGAGAATGGTGAGATAGTTATCTCTTATAGCTGCTAGCTCCCGTTTGGTTGTTGGCGTGTGATGTATGCTGTAAAGCAGGTTGTAATGTTGCAGCAGGCGTTCAGAGGGTGCTGCTGCATTGAAAGACATACCACATGAGTGTGATATTTCAAAGTTTAACATTGTAAGATAGGGGTTTTATTTGACATTTCACAGTTTTCCCAGGGAATTATTTATGGATCTTGATAATGATCTTGACATTTAGAGATCTGATATCTGAGTGTGTGCAGTTTAGTGCAGCCTGAATGAATTCAAGAAGACTGCTAGGCATTGGGGGAGGTTTTCATTTATGGTGGACATCCATCCATAGATAAGGTATAAACACACGTTTCTGGGATGAAAGTCTTATTCATAATACTGCTGGTGTAACAAAAAAGGACAGAGCAATGGTGATTCAAGCTGATATGACGTACTGTACATATTTACTGCGTAACACATAGCCACATGTCATGAGAACCATAATCCACCGGCAGGATTAAGCAATAAGACCCAACAATTATCTGTACTCCAAACATACTGTTCCCCTTTCGAGGCAGTTTGAGTCATTAATCATTCCAGGAATGTAACCATAGTCTGGGTCATCATTAGCTTGCAAGAGCACCATACCAGCCTTCATAAACCCAGGTCCCAACACATCAGCAGCAGCTTACTCACCCTATCTTAGTCATGGGAAATGATTTAAGTCATAAAATCATTTTTAACACGTACTTTACGTGCCCTCAGGTTACACTATTCACAACAAGGTCTCAGAAATCACACTCATTGGTATGTTGATGCATCACAGGATGATTTCTTCTTCTAACAAACCTCTGTCATGATACACAATACATCTTCTAATCTCAAAGAATAGTGCCATAGGTGGAGCCATTGCATGCCAAGATAAAAGGTCACAGTTCAATTGCTGTTGTTTTATTAATATTTACTTTCACCAATACAATTAATTTGCTTTTAAAGGAGTAGATATATTATTTTTCTCACCTTTTGGGGGCAGAAAATATACTTTATTTAATTTGGAAAATATAGTCCAGACATTTTCCGAGTTTGCAGTTCACACATGAAGAACACGGCACAATATTGTTCAGGTCAGATGCACTCCCAACAACAGGAAGGTGTACAGAACATTAAGGCAAGGTGTAGCGCCTTGGTATGCTGCCTGCTGGAGGCATGACATGGTATATTAATTTCGTTAAGGATATCACATGTCTTTGTTCGCAGCATGTTGGCAGCTTATCACCAACAGCTCATGAATCTCATTGTCTTTCTAAGTTGACATCTTCTTCGGTGTCTTCTATGTGTATGGCACGTCTTTTTCATCCTGCAATATTTGCATGCCTTTTGTTTTTTCAGTTTAGCATTTAACTTGTGTCAGAAACCTTTTTTTCTGACCATTTTCCAAGGGAACTGGCAGGTAAATGTGTGGAGCAACTGACTCGGACATGTCTGAATAACTATTGATAAATAGCCTTGATTATCCAATAGAATAAACTTGGTGATCCAATATCATGTTCTCTTCACCACCACCATGTACACCTACTTCCTAAAAGACTCGCTGCACACTCTGTTTGAGGACCACAGGCTGAATGTTTACTTTTATTACCATATTGTGACGTGCAAACTCAGTGGGCCAAAGCAGGGCTGATCATTTGATCTCCCTCAGCCGTACAACTGCAGATAAACACTGCAACTCTACCCACATCATGGACAGAATGTACAGACACACAGGTGTACCTGTCCTCAGCGCACATGTTACTGATAAGAGTTGAAGGTTGATGCCCAGCAGAGAGAGCCCCTTTGTTGTCCATTGGTGCTGCCATGCCATGCTGACAACAAAGGTTCCCTTGAGCCTCTGCGGGCCAGGTCAGAGGTCCCATTCCTCTCAGCCAGGTGAGATAAAAGAAGCATCTGGATATCAGTCTCCCTGGTGAGTGTCTGTCACCGGCCCATATCAGCATCTGGGATCCTGCCTCATCTGTCACAAGGCCTTGAGAAAAGACCCCAGGATGTTCAGTGTGGAATGTAATTCACCAGCCTTACTGAAACTCTTTTGATTATTTTTATCATTTCCAACCAAGCAGATGTAAGAGATTCCTTAAAATCGCAGTAAAATGTCTGACATCTCTTTTTGTTCTCTAGAACTGAAGTCATTCATGTCCTAGACTATAAATTGTTTGCAGTTGGAACATGTTAGTGTAGTTTGGAGCGTACTCTCCCATTGCTATGGAAACTAAATCTACTTGATCCAGTTATGAAATGACATAAGCCATAAAGTCACTGCAAAAAGAAAAAATAATTGCAGTTTTCCAGCTCCCTTCGAGGGGAGGGATGCATAAGAAACATGACTCCATACATACTTCACATTACCACAACCTCTGTTTTGTACATCATATTAGTAAGTTGTACAATTATGTCATTTGTTTACACATGTATAAACCCAAAATATGAAGTTTCATCAGTATGTTAAAAACAATTAATAATATGACACTATATCACATTGATACAAGTCTGTTTTTATAAGAAAAAATAGATTTACACATTTTTGCATAATTGTTTATCATTTACACTGAGTGAACATGTGTTTGTGTATTTATGTCCATGTTCAAAGCATGTCTGTGCTGTGTTGCTATGTGTCTGTGTGTGAGTAACATCCTCGTGTTCTATTTATTCCTGACAAAATGATCAAACCAGCTCTGGCAGTCTATTTCTGACAGTTGAACAAATAGCACGTACAATACTAGATCACAAATATTTGGCACCGTGAACAGAAACTGAGCCGTTCATTAGATACAGGAAGTGTATGAGCATGGGAACTAGTGTACATCTGTAAGACAAGTTGTAAAGATTTATGTAACCATATATGTCTAACAGTAGACAGGCTCTGGGTATTTATCAAAGTGGATACACTGATAAAGATGCAGTGTATTTACAGTATATGTAAGTTTGTGATATTTATTATAAAGAGAAACAGAATCGATATTAATTAGGTAAAACCTGTCTATTCCTGTACAAGAGAAAAAAACGCTTTCTTCTTCTTGACTCTCGTTGCCAAATGTTGTTGTGCTGACGGGCGGATGATCTCACAGTGAACCCTTAATACGAGGAGAGGCAGGAATGACACAGAGTCCATATGGAGTCATGTCTCCTCCATGTCAGTGCCAGACCCTCCATCTGGAAGGCTCTTTTAAACCTCTGCATTTGACATGGGGCATGTCATGTCATCAACACTCCTCCATGATGAAAGAACAAAAAGAAACTTCAAATGGAAAGTGTCAGCGCCGGGTGCAGTCTGAGTCCAGCAGCTCTACACCATCTGTTCTCTGTACTCCCTGCATCAGTGAGTGCGTGGACTGGAGGGGGACTTGATTGGGTTTGTTTTCTCATCCTTGAGCACAGACCTGCAGAAATATCCAGTGTAGATTGTGGGCCGGGGGCAGAGTTTAAAAATGACTAGTGGCTACCAGTTTTCGGACTTTACGTCCCCTTACGACAAAGAAATGTTTACTTGTGAACCATTATCACTAGTTTAAATGGTAGATTGACTGCATTTATATTGGGTCTTATTCACCATTGAAAGCACTTTGCACTACAAGTCACATCCACCCATTCACACAAATATTCATACAGCCCTTCTACGCACATCATTACAACATAACGTAATCATTCAGTGTCTTGCCAAAGGGGACACGTGGATTGGAGGAACCAGGGATCAAACCACCAACCTTCTCATTAGTGGACAACCTATGGAGTTATTTCCTATCTCTATTCAATAGCGTGGTCTTTCATTTTGAGAGCAGGACTTATTGATTTCACATTCAGTTTTTGTAATGCTATCACTCAAAACCCTGCGCTGGCACTCAAATATTGTGCTTAAACTGTGTGCTACCACTCAGATACTATATTTTCTAACTATATTCTTCCTCAAAATTCTGTGGGTGCGTAAGTTTACTTTACTACTACACTTGGCATTGGTTGGGGAATTTTAATAGACTCGTTGTCTTGTGTGCACAGAAGCAGCGTGAGCGCAGGAAGACCTAAAGCTGGATGGCAGGAAATCTGTTCAAGCAACAAAATATGTAAGTGCAACAAGCAGAGCAAATCTGAGCACAAGCAGGGGCTATTTGAGTGCAAGAGCAGGGTTTTGAGTAAAACATTGCAAAATCTGAACGTGAAATCGGTCCTGCTCTCAAACTAAAAGAACACGCTCTTGAATGAAGAGGAGAAAATACTCACTTTACCTATTGTATGTAAGTAACCGCCTGACAAAGAAAGCAACCAGCTTGTGAGACTTCACCAAGTTGGAAGGGTACAAGAGCATCAGTAGGCTTCTGAACATAAGCGGATATACAGTGGCAGCAGTAGGAGAAAAGGAAGAGCCCTATGGCCATATGGGTGCAATGTTCCTCGAACATACAGTACAATGCAAGTGTAAAAGTAAGAGCTTATGCATTGGCACAAGTATCATCTGTGGTAATTGATGTTTCAGAAACTGCCGGTGAATTTTGACAGCACAGATGTAATCAAAATAAAAGTGTGTGGACCAGCATTGGTGCGAACTTGCCCAGGACCACCACAGTGACTGCATAACCCGAGAAACATGGAGGTGGAGTAGTTTGCTGATGTGATGGAGGGAGGTGACATTTATAAATGGCACGATGAGTGCCAGTTTGTCATCCAAATATTTAATAAAAAGTTGACTCCAAGTCTCAAGAAGCTTGGCAGGAGAGGATTTTTCCGACATGGCAATGATCTCAAACAAAACTTTACACAAGCATATGTAAAAAGTGGAAACTGTGACCTGGCCAAGAACGTCCTCTGGGTTGAATCCAATGGAAAACCTTTGCAGTATTTTAAAGCTAAAGCAGTGAGAATCCCTGCAGCACATTCATTTTTGTTGGGTTTTGGCCAAAACAAATGGACTTTTAGAGATACGTCCAACTCAGTTTTGGGCTGCTTCACTTCCCTGTGAAGACCCCTATCATATGAAACTACTAAACCAAGTAAATAAAATGGTGACAGTTCCTATATAGTACTCTTCAATGAATGAATGAATTACAATTGTTATCGGTCACATCAATAATATGATAATCAGTTAATGTGCAGCTCCAGCAAAGCTTAGCGTCAATACTGACAACAGCAGCAAACAACTGGCTTTACCAGAAGTAAAAACAACAACAATAAATAATAATAATTAAAGACACACATCCAGGCTCAAATAATTAACATATTATATATTTTGTATCTAATTCCTACAAAGACCAAAGTATAAAAGGTACATATCGAAGTGTATTGGTACTGGTTTATTGCTTGGCTGGGCCTACTATAGTCCTGGAGTCTCTGTTGGCCGCCTGGTAACTGAACAAGAGTCAAGAAGTCATTATTATGTTCTTCCATCATCATGGCCATTAAATCACAACTTGATGTTTTGTCAGTCTTGGCCTTTTCTTTCACCATCAGTCCCTGTGTTACTACACCAGGGTGTGTTACAGTATTTGTATAGTTTCAACCATCATCTATGTTGACCCTTCATAAACATTTTGCTATTGGTATTATTACAGCCATGTTGGATCTCAAAGGTCTGACATGTTCTATATTTTTGATAAGAGATTAAGTTGCTTTTACACGTTAGCTTCGTACAGAATAAACAAACAGGCTACAACATGTTAAATGTGAGCTTCAGAGTTGCTGGTAGCGTAGGTGGTATTTGTCAGACAGAGCCAAGCTTCCCTCTGTCTCAAGTCTACTTGCTGAGCTAAGGTAACGCTACATTAGCTTCATATGTGACACAAAGACATGAAGGTGCATCAATCATCTCTCCAAACTATTGGCAAGAACACAGGAAGCTTGTTTCCCAAAATGATAAAACATTCTGTCAGATTAGGTGAACAAAATAAGAATGCTATATAGGAGAAAATTACTTACATGAATAATAAAGATGACTGGCAGATGAATGGATATTTACTTCGGTTTAAATCAAGAAAAACAAATGTAACTGTTTAATAAAAACAGTCAGAACATGGTGTTCATTTTTTCTGTGATTAATTAAAAAATAAAAACATAAAATTGGGGGGAAGTTTGCATGAAATAAGGCATCACCTTCTTCTTACAGGCTTCCCATTTCACACAAAATGAACTACCCTTATTAAAAAGCACAAAAATAAATGAAGTTTGTTTTGAAGATAATTTTGGGGCATTTCATCTTTATTGATAGCACAGAACCAGTGTGGAATGGAGAGTATGGATGAAGACATGTAAAACATATTTATATCACATATATATAATATATATATGTGATATAAATATGTATATATATATATATATATATATATAAAAGACATTGGGACCCCTTTAGGATCCATGACTCTCAGGTTGGCAACAACCACTCTGTAGAAAGATTTAATAATCTGACTCATTGTTATTTATCATTACATTATGTTTTCAGATAACACAACTTGAAAGAGGAGCTCTGCTATGTGATTGCATCCGTGTATGAGTAATCATCTGACACTCGATACTGTCACGTGATTGAAGCGTCTCAACTTTTTGAAAGTCCCTCCGGGCTTTTATGAAGACAAATGTTTTGTGCAAAGCCATGATGTCACATCACAATGAGAAGGAGTTGTAGATCATTTTCTACAGAATTCAGTTGAAGGCTTGTTGGCTACAAATTGTCTTTTTCCTTAATTAAAATTCTGTTTCATAATTTCTGACCATTTCTCTCAGCCTCAGACCCTGTGTTACAACACCAGGTGTGTTACAGTATTCTCATATTTTCATACATCATGTATGTTCTTCAAAACTATTAAACGCTTCCTTTAAATTAACCATTTGCTATTTGTATTATTACATGTTGGATCTCAAAAGCCTGACATGTGATATGTTTTGATAAGAGATTACATTGCTTTTCCCGGTCTACACTATTACCAACATGGTAACAGCAAGTTGTGTCTGTGTTGTGGTTTGCCTTGTGTGTATCAGAGAGAAGCATCAAAGCCTCTTCCAGTCACCTGTCTCAGCCTGTCCCATCTTGTGCTTGTCCACTCAGCCTGAAAACTTCATCTTTAGGCTACAGTGACTTGATGAATCTGTAGTTCAACTCCTCTGGGTTAGAGCTCCATCTCTACTCAGGACCACCGAAGACTCAGTGTGTTGTGTGTTGCTGATGCTTCCAGTTTCTTTATGAGCTTTACAAAATGTAGTTACAATGAGTCCGACCACTAAATCATTCTGAACAAGGAACATAAATAAAAATAAGAAGGGCAAATAGTTACATTTTTATTACCTCTTTAGCCAAATGACCTCAAATGGAGAGTGAATAAGTGTAAGTGCTGTAAAAGTAATGACAGCAAAGATTTCTGACATTGGAAACTCATCAATACACAACAGACTGCAGAATTATTTACAGTGATAACGTATTTTAAATAGTAATTTGTTGTATGTGAAACATATGAAAAAAACAACAACATTTGTGTCAAGAATAATGCTGAACTGGAAATCAGTTAAACTGAGTTTGGTGTCTTTTTTTTTTACGGTGGCAGCTCTTCTGGTTTAGGAAGCCGAGGATCATGGGTAATATCCATCGTTCAGATGTGTTTCAGTTCATTGAGGGGAACTACACAGTCAACACAGGTTTTTCTTCTCTACATGAAAACCACTTAATGGCTCAGACACTGAGCACAAGAGAATGAATCACCCTGTGAGGCTCCAGTGAGCATTGTTGCTTTGTACAAGTTACAAAGTGTTGTTTTGAATTCTCCAACTCTATTTAAGTGCAACACTAAATCAATGGAGTATCTCTCCTTCTCCTCTCTCATTGTACATGTACAGTACAGATCATATACAACAACACATAAAAACATATAATGTACCATCGATTATGTGATTTGGTGCCGTGTAAATAAAAGTGAATTGAACAAAGTTCCCTAATGTGACTGTATACAGATTAACAGATAACTGGAACAGATTTTCCTTACAGTGCGAGTAGTACAAATTCACACTCCCTCCCCTGGATACTGACAGGATTGTAGGACAGTATTGGAACAGACAGGATGATCTGCCAGAGTACAGGCTCTCAGGGCCATACTCCAGTGACCACACATACTTTGTCTCCCTCCCTGCTGCTGCAGCGGTTCAGTGGCCGGTCAGCAGAACTCAGGTGTATCAGTGCACAGTCGGGGGCCTCAGGAAGATCAGGCAATCTGCCAGACGACTATGGAGGTTGAGTCTTTTCATGAGCAGGAACACTCGAGTATCAAAAATACTCATCCTCAAAGGTTATTTCATTATAAAACGATGAGTCTCCACCATCCAGAGGACGATGTGTATGAATTAATCATGATAACAGGAGAGAGGTCACTGTAGGCCACAAACACACAATTTATATAAGCTTTACAGAAAAGCATATCGGCCCCTTGATCATGGAGGGCATTGCATAACCGCCTGAAGAGGCACCATCCTGCCCCAGATCATGTTTTTTGTTTGTGTGTACGTGCAAGTTGCCAGACTTCCTCTGTTACCATGACAAGTGCCATTAGGTGCACACTAGTGTTTCTTTATTTAGACTGTAGTGCATACATTCCCCTGGCCTCGATAAAATCTCACATCTATGTGTGTGTGACCAGAGTTTGTCTTGATGGGAGCAACTTAACATAGAAAGGACAGCTAAGTTACCGCTGTCCTTTGTATCACAGAAGTACGTCTGATCCATATCTTTCACATCTAAAAAATGATCAATATTTAATAAGGAGAATTTGCCGTCACCTGGTCAAGAATGGCACAGATGACCTGCATGGTATCTGTGTGAGCTAATCCTCATATCTTGATTTTGCTTATGACCGGCACACTCCTGGTGTCACGTACAGGCCACAGTTGTCTTCAGCTCACCTACTAAGGTGCAGCAGTCCTCAGAATATAATAAGCTCCTTCCTCTGACGGCCACAAGACTCACCGGTCCCTCTGGCTTACACCTGTCCCATCCAGTCACGAATAACAAGCAGACCCACCCCCTCATTAACACTTCCAGCACTTACACCCATAGATCAGAAACTCAGATGAACACCCCCGCTATAAAGGACGGGGTCCCAGGAACATAATAGTTGATGGCAAAGTGTTTATGGAAAAATAAGACGGATCAAACGTGTTGTCTTCCTGCTATAAAAGGTCTGTAAGGTGTATGGTGGAACAGTACCCTTCGTGGGGAGATTCGTGCCCAGCTGAGAGATAGCATAAGACTATGTGCAGCCGCGGCCACCCACACAGATAAAAGAGGAATGGTGTCGTGCAGACAAAGACACCAGGCCTCACCCGTCCTTCAGATGCCTGCACTTTTTTGGACGAGTCACACTTGGCCTGTTAGGGAAATCATTTTCTTCTTTTTCTCTTCCTTCACATGAGAGGGGAAATTCCACCCTAACACTTATAAGTTCACTCTCCACATATCCAATGTTTATGATTCTCTTTGCGTTTTATGTTTGAGAGTTATTAAAAAATGGTTTTGAGGTCATTTGCTGCGAGTCTCTCTTTTAATTAAGCATATTCCTCCTTTGCATGCGAGCGGCAGGTGTTGTTTGTTCTGACAGATAATAGCAGGTTAGGCCTCTCTCATCATTCCTTGATTTACGGTTTATCTTTGACATTTTCTGCCCAATGAAACCGAGATAATTAGGTCAGGCTGCTGCTGACGACTGGAGCGCCTGACCTGGAATCCGTTTCCTCTCAGCACAAGTGTGAGAGGATTGTTGTGATTTCTGATTGGGTTTGGTAAAGAAGTGCAACAGGCCTGCACACTGTTGCGTGTGAACCTCTGGCCCGCTGCCAGATAGAGGACAGGTTGCATAAGAAATGAGGTATGTTTGGATTTTGAAAGACTGTGTCACGTAATATGTGTTTAAATTGGAAATATCCATGGTCAAGTGTCACGTAGGGCATTTAATTAGACAAGTGATTGATTGATTGTTTCACGCTCTTTTTGGTTATGGTTAACTCTCTAAAAATAATTCAGGGTGGGTAATAATAACATGCTCCTGCCACAGATCAGTCACCAGTGACTCGAATACTTGTTCATGATGGAAAAAACGATACGTGTGGTGTGTGAAACATGGTGTGCCAGAGGAGTCAAATGAGGGAAACTTCTCCCTATTAATCAATTCTTCCCACAAAACTGAATACTTTTGTTTTCCGATGGTGTTTTATGATGTGTCTATAGTATCTATGTACATTTATTTTACTGTTTTAAATTTTTACCTTAATTGGTTGTTTTAAAACATTTACTCAAATGTAGCCTACCGTATATAATAATTACATAACATGTGTAGTGGCATCTCCACAGTAACCTTACAATTTCTAAATCCTTAAAATATAAAAAACATTTCAAAACACTTATATTTGCAATAAAGTTACTAACTTATTTATAGTGTAATATGAGCTTCTGCAGTATGTTTGCCTTTTATTTACTTGTTTTTCCCACAAAAGGCTTAAATCTAATGTACTTTTTAATGATTTATTCTAACTGGAGCATGGGAAATTGGTGTGGAGAGCTTGCTGAGCTTATTACACATGGGTGTATTTGTTTACCTACCTGCCAGACCCAAAATGGCGCCTATTCATATAGGGTCTATGCTTCTATACGAACTGCTTGTCTGGCCATGAATGTACAATAAATCTTAATAAATAAATAAATAATTAATAATACATGTAATTTAATACAAATAATAATAAAAATGTGTTAAATAAAATTATTATTGTTATTTATCACACATCATTGTTCTCTGTAAAACCAGTACATACAGCACACGGTCCAATAACTACAGAACTGTAGACATCCCTCATGTTGTCAGAACTGGATTCAGTTAAACCTTCAAAATGAAATGATTTACAAACTTCCCTCAAACTACAGGCTTTTGTTCCCCTTGGACATTTTAAATCTTTACTACGTGATGTTTTTATGAATCTTCTGAGATGTGACTGCCTGAATAGATCATATATTTAAAGTCTAATCTATGGCTTCATGTAATACTCGCAAAAAGTAAAGAAATCACTATAATTGTATTAACTGGCGCCCTCCAGAGGAAGAAACCTGCAACCGCTGAGCATTTAGCAGAACTACAGATCCCAGCATGCACTTCAGTCCGCGGTGCTTCCTCGTTGAACCCAGCAGTGTGGTGACCTGCAGCCATGGACAGGGACGTGAAGGCTTTAATATTTGACCTGGACAACACGCTGATAGAAACCAGCAGGGCGGGTGCACTGGCGATACGAAAGGTGATTAACATTCCTCATGTAGTGTTAGTGAGTCAGCGGCCATGTCTGTGACGTGAGTCGAGAGAGGGACTCAGCGGCTGATTCATTAAACTTCAGTTCACCAGATAACACAGATAAACGGTGTCAGTTCATTTGGCTCCCACTGAAATAAGCTTCTCTTGGTTTTGGAAATGCTTGTGTCACTGTTGTAATCGAGAAGAAAGGAGAAGAAAGAAGCTGGATATATTCAGCTTCAGTTTGAAGGAGGCGACACTGACACCTCTCCTGTGGCCTTAGCTTATATACTGTGCAGTTTTAATATGCGTCTCCATAGCAGACATTTAGATTTGTGACAGCAGGATAAACTCTGATGATAATTAGTTCTTCATTCTGTTTAACTGGACGATTTATTTATTTTTCACGTTTAAAGGTTCAGTGTGTAAGATTCAAGTGAAAGGGATCTATTGGCAGAAGTTGAATATAAAATAATCCTAGGGATGTTTTCATTGGTGTGTTTAATCTAAATCGTATGAATTGTTGTTTTCTTTACCCTAGAGTGAGCTAGATTTATATTTAAAAACATAATATTTACATCAGGAGAGGGTCCTCTCTATGGAGGCAGCCATGTTTTTTTTTACAGTAGCCCAGACTGGACAAGTTTAAAGACTGACGGATGCTCTTGAGTGAAGGTTGTGGTTTTAAAGTCTTCTCTATGAGCAGAAAATGACAAACAGCAAAACATTTTACAAATCTGAGGTAGATCAGTTGTTATATCTTCTTACTGTGCTAACACAATGCAAAAGCAATATATCGATGTGCATTGAACCTTTATTATACTTCTTTTAATTATATATTGCAATAATTGATATTGTTTTATTGCCCAGCACTAACACAATCCAAAATATTTGCCTCATTTAAAACATTTTTTATATTTACACTTATTAAAATGTTGCCAAATTCTCACATCCATCAAAATAAGTGTCCGTCATATTTCCTACACAACCCCAGGCTGTGGTTTATTACTCAGTTAGATATGAAGGTATCGGTTGTGTGTGATTTACAGACCAGTGAACTTCTGAAGACGACACTGGGCCTCGATGAAGACACCATCAGCAGCATTTGTGACAAGTTCAAGCAGAAGCTTTTCCGTGAGTGTTTTGAACCTGCAGCAGGACGATCCATAGATGATGTACGAGAGGGTCACTGGGAGGAGAGCCTCCAGGAGACAGTGGGCAGTATTCCCACGCCCTCTCTCGCAGCTCAGTGCTACTCTCTGTGGAAAAACAGACGGCTGGAAGTTCTCAGTCTGTCGCCTCAAATCTGCGACCTCCTGAAACAACTGCGCAGCAGATACAAGCTGCTGCTGCTGACCAACGGGGTAGCTCAGACCCAGAGAGAGAAAGTGGAGGCAGTCAAATGTGAGGAGTTCTTCGATGCCATTGTGATTGGGGGGGAACATGCAGAGCAGAAACCATTCCTCTCCATCTTCACACTGTGTTTCAACATGCTGGGGGTGGAGGCCCAGGACTGCGTTATGGTTGGAGACTCGCTGGACACAGATATTCAGGGGGGCTATAATGCTGGAGTACGGGCCACAGTTTGGATCAGTAGTGCTGGAGGTGCAGTGCCAGAGGGCTCAGTGAAACCAGACTACACTGTCCCCACTGTGTTAGACCTGCCACATGTACTGGAACAGCTGAATTAAGAATCAAATGGTGACTGGAACCATGTGACATCACTTCAAGTGGGATCTCGTGGAAATGTTTAAAGATGAATGTCATGATCTGGACATTTCTCATCTTTATTTATTTTAGGCAATCTGTTGATGTTTACATTTTTAACTACATGGAGTCCAAAGTAGAATTTGACAGCACAGATGCGGCCACTCAGGTACCAACTATCCATTCATAAAGTGGTGGAAAGTAATCATACTATTTACTCAAATACGCACATAAATATAATTTGGTGACATGTATTTTACTCAGGCTTTTCCATGTTCTGCTTAACACAAAAAACACAAATCATATACTGTAGTTAAAAACCTAGATCCACTTCAAACAGTAAATACTTCTTATGCATCAACAAGCTAACAATGTAATATATACATGTATTGGTCACAAGGGCCCTTTCATTGCAGACCAAGCACTTTTGCTTAAACTGATAGTACTTTATCATTTTACTTGGGATTTTATAGCTGAACTTTTGTGTATTTCTGTATGGATTTGCTTCTTTTTCTTAAATAATGGATTTGAATAATTCCTCTTTATTCAACACTCAGAATGACTGTACAAAAAACTTTGATTTGTATACACCTCAACAGAATGTGTCATTCACTCCATCACATGCTGGTCATTTCTCCAAAGTTTCTGCTAATAAAACACTGGACAAAGCAGTTGAATGTCTCGGGTATTTGGCTACTCTTTATATGCAGTATATTTTATCTGAAGCACGGTTCATTCAAGCAGCTTCACTGAGACACATTTTAACAAAACAAAAGCCGATTCATAAAACAAATTTCTTCTGATTTGTACTTTGTCATATTTAAGGCAGCTATCTACTCATTCTCCTGTAAAATTTACTTAACATCTAATTTTACTTTGATGTTCATCGCTGCGAGCTCGGCTACAAAGTAGCGGAAGACGTAAGGCACAGACACTGAGTCAATAGAGTCACTTTTGCCACACAGGGTGCACACAGTCTTACGGTGGCGCATGGACGACCAGTAGGGAGGTGGTTTCTCTAACAGAGGGGAGATGAGGCTGCCACAGTCAATGCACACCTGAGCTACTGATCGGTCCGAGCAGTTGAAGAGCCGATCCTGAAGCAGGAAGGACGAGCCGTGCGCCAGCAGGGCGTCTCGCTCCATCTCTCCAAAACGAATGCCTCCCTGGATGTTCCTCCCTCCCACCGGCTGGTTGGTCACCTTGTCTCGCGCTCCCGTGGTCCTCACTTGAAATTTGTCAGAGACCATGTGACGCAACCGCTGGTAGTAGACAACCCCGATGAAGATGTCGGCCTCTAGCTCCAGACCACTCAGGCCACTGTAGAGCCGCTCTGTGCCGTAATAGTTGTAACCTCCAGCCCGGAGCATTTTACCGAAGTACTCTAGAGCAGAGTTCTCCTCAGAGAAGGTGAAGGGTGTGGCATCATGGCTCAGCCCGTGCAGGGAGCCCGATTTGCCGGCCATGCTCTCGATGAGCATCCCGATGGTCATACGGGAGGGGAAGCCGTGGGGGTTGAAAAGGATGTCGGGAGTCATGCCGCTCTCTGTGAAGGGCATGTCCTCAGTCGGCCACAGGCGGCTCAGGATGCCTTTCTGACCGTGGCGACTGGCAAACTTGTCACCGATGGTGGGGTTTCGTGGCACTCGTATGGTGATGCAAACTCGTTTGAAATAGCCTGAGCCGTTGTCGTTGCTGCAGATCTTTATATTGTCGACTACAGAGGATTCTTGGCTCCTAGAAATAAAGAGAGAAGAAACACAATACTTCTTGTAATTTGAAAACAATTTATTTTCTTGAATATGAAAGTAAAAACATTTAATGTCTTGAAAGGGGCATAACTTAGTGAACTGATGAAAAAAAGACTCACTTGTAGTAGTTGATGGAGGTCTGACCCGTGTTGAGGTTGATGTAGCTGTAGTAGGGGTCGCCATATTTAAGTGTTGATCCAATGTGAGGTAGTCCATCATTGTCCAGTCTTCCATCCACCTTAGGATCACCTGGCTTGGTCCCAAACACCACGCCGTCCTCACCCCTCACCTTGTCTGCCAGATCCACCAGCTCAGTCTTGTAAATGCTTCCATGGGCGAAGCCTCTCTCCCACGAGGACTTGTTCAAAATCTAAGAGGAGTGTGATAAATGTGGATTTTACTAAAATAATAATCATTGGTTCATTATGTAGTGTCTTGGTTCATAATTCTGTTTGAGTAAAAAATGATAGTAACTATTGTGTTTTTCTGACCATAGCATCTTCCATGTCATAGCCTGTGTAGGATATGACGGCCACAATGGCATTTGTGCCGCTGGGGTAGTTGTCCAGGTTGTAGTGGTCGTACATGTAGGGCCTGACCAGCGGGCTTTGTGGGGTCTGGAGCCGATACAGCTTGTTATCTGAGCGGTCCGTGAACGAGTGCAGGGGAAAACCCATAGTCTGCTTACCTACAGAGAGAACATGTTTAATCTCTGACAAACACGATGAAAGAACTGGAATATATGAATCTACTCAACTTGTTCACCAGTGTAGGTGTGTGCAGGCTCTAGCTGTGGTATCAGACTTACCCATCTGACACTGGTACATGTTCCTAGGACTCTGGTTGTGATCTGAGTAGGGGATGAAGTTGGCCACCACGCTCAGCATACTGTGAGGGAACAGTTCCTGGTGTGTGGTCACACCGGGCTCGATCTCCCCCTCAAAGATGCCCACATTGATATAAAGCTGCAGCAAGGTAGAACAAAAAATACATTTCAGTTGTGTTCTGGTGAGAACTACCATAACATCTTTTTTAAATCTTGGTTTACACATACTTGTTCAAAGGTGCCAATTAACTCTTCTTTTCCAAGAGCTAAATTGCGTACGGGCCGCACCATACGACAGGGCGTTGTAAAGAGGAACAGGCCTGGGTACAAGCTGGCCTTGCCTGTTTTGGGAACCAGGACGATCTCAGTCCAAGGAGGGATCTTGTTTGTCCTCAGTACCTGAAGGTATTTCATATAAATGTCACCTTTCTGCACATACAACATGTGCAGTACAGCTCTTTAATATTTCACTATCATACCTTGAACCTACGTAGCGAGTCAACCACAACTGGAGCTAATTCAGTCTCCAACCAGCCGACAACGGCCCCGTCCAGCACCACAGGGTAGCAGTCTGAAAAGGGTTGACCAGGAGATCCATCCACGGGACAAACACCTTACCAGAGACAGAGAAGATTTCATTATATGAAATTCAGTTTAATGACGTGAGAAAAGAGATGATTATAGAGTCTCGCCGACGTGTCGGATTTCCAATCTGCTGGAAATGTAGTCAGAATGCGTGAAAACTCCAGCCAATCAAAGCGCAGGATGGGGTGTAGTGGTGAGGTGCCCCTGATTTTTAACACTGCACATGTCTGAAATCAGGGAAATAACCATGAGTGTGTGGGACAGTATATCACAGACTGTTAATGTCTGTTGGGTTCGATTGAGCTCTGTTAGTTTTCTCTCAGACATTTTTTGTGTTGAAACGTAGTCGGGGGTTTCTCCTGGTGAAAGATCCTGTTATGTGTTTAACTCGTCGCTAGTCAGTCATATAGTATGAACTCACAATGTCTGCAAGATTCCTGATCACATGACAGCGAGTCAAGTAGTGTGAACTATGCAGTAATCCAGCAACTTTGAAAATCATTTCCTGGGAACTCAGCTTCAACTGAACAGAATAGTAATCTGAAGAAAGAACTCACCGAGGGAACATAGCAGTGCAGGCAGGGATGTGGTGGACGCGGTTGGTGCCACGATCTCACAGCTGGCTGTCATGTGATTCATGAGGCCACAAGGCTCTCCGTCCGGGGTGTGGACAGGACACAGGAAGCCCCAGGACTCAGGCAGCAGCTTACGAACAGAGGTGGTCCTCATCTTGGCGAACGCTGCTCCTCTGTGCACGCAGCGGAAGTGGGACAGGTAGCGGATGAAGTTGAGCTTGTCGGCTACGACGCACAGACCTGTGTTCTGCAGCATCCCGAGACCTGGGGTCAGAGGAGAGAGCGATATGCATTTAATACATGAGCTCTGCTTTTGTACCGTAACACGTATTCATACTCATGTGGCCGCACCTGTCTTGGAGTTGAGGTTCCCAGTAGCCAGCAGATATTCAAAAGGTTTGGTTACATCACTGCCCATGTTGAAAAGCTTTATCATGTTTTCAGCGTTCCATCCTCCACTCAGTCTGCTGCCTCTCTTGTCAAAGGCCAGCTTCACAGACACCAGCCAGGCAGCCACTCTCTCCTGTGAAGATATCTTAGCGGTTAAATCACTTACAGCTGATCAGTGCAGATGCTCACTTAACGTTTCCACTATCCAGCATTTGCCACATAAGTAATTTATTCTATGGCAGCAATGGGGATGCACACACACACACCACACCCACCAAGTTAAAATAAGTTTTCACGTGAGAGAGACAACTGCATTCCATGATAGAATTGCAGCTGGAACTATGAGGTCTGACTGTCTGCATGGAAGGGAAAAACATATTTGTGCAACACGCAGCAAATAGCGCTGCACCCACCCAGTTAGAGATCTCTTATGTTATAATGAAAAGTATAAAAAATGTTGGTTTCTTATGAAACTGGCAGGGACGTATGTCTGGCTGCAACAGTCTTAATAATTAATGGGAAACACTTTTACCAAATCTTACTGCAGCTCCAACTGTTCAGTATCAGAAGCTAAATAAAGGACAACAGTTGCTCAGAACCTGTCTGAATGAATTAAAACAAACTTGCCTTAAGAAACATGAGGTAGAGCTGACCAGGAGTGAGCACTTCCTGACACATGATGCTGTCAGGGTTTTCCTCCATGCACTCCTGCTTGGCAAATGTGAAAAGCTTCCTCGTCATTAGACAGAGCAGGTAGAACTTCTCCACATCGGACTTCAGGTGGATACAGATGCACTCCCTGATCAAAACAGAACACAACTCCTTTTACTAAATGTACCACACAATACCACGTGCACTGTGAGGTTTTAAGTAACAAAAATGTCTCATTCATCTTTGATAAAAACTTACTTTAACAGGTAGTTGGCACACTGCTCGTTTGTGTACCACTCAGGAAGGTTCATCTTAACCCTGAAGCGCTCTCCGAGGTAACTGAGCACCTTGCTGCGGGTGGTGCAGCCCTCCTCCATGACGATACGCAGCATCTCGGATGCACAGCTCTTGTAGAAGGAATTGTCCTCGCGGCCCTTGATCAGCTCCTGGTAGATCTGGAAGTCTGTGAAGTCCACCAAGGCCTAGAGGACACAACAGAGCAAGTTTGCTTGATCAACAAATCATACAACACAAAAAGAGGTTATACTTATTATATTTTTGAACTCTTCTGTGATGTGGACTCTTAACATCTCTTTTCACTCCAAATTTGATGCTGCAGACTTTTTCATTTTTTAAATACTGTAACAACTGTGGTCATTTTTCTGATGTAAATTTGTGTTGTCAGTAAGTGTGCTTGTGTGTATGTATATGCTTGTATGTACATGTGTGAGGTGCGAGGCCATGGTTGGTTCCCTGCTCAAAGATGATTAGCTGCTAAGCAGAGACATAAGAAACCAAGATGGCTCACTCCTACCAACCAGCCACACACAAAAAACTATTGTTAAACATGGAGTTTATAACGTTGTTGAATAGTAGGGGTGGACTGTCATTTATGTTGATTGTTTTCTGCTGTTTCACTTAGTTAAGTCAAACTTGTTTTCGTTATTTTTCTGTTAAGTTAGCAGCCACTTTCCAGCTAGTATGGTTTAGTTTGTTTTGTTTGTCCGCCTGAAGTCAGAGTGATTATTATTTTTTAGCTTTTCCAATCTACCGTAATCTGTTTCCTTGTAAAATAAATGGCCTTTGTTTTCAATATTCGAACCATCAGTTCAAAACACAATTTCAACACTTTTCAAAAAGACATTCTCCCTGATTAGTACCTTGAGCACAAAGCCTAGTGGGAGGAAGAAGAGCTGTTTTTGGTAGATGAAGTTCAGCATCACAGTCCCATTTTCCAGATAATGAAGGTTCATGTTGATGGATGTGTGCTCTTCCTTCACACAATGTATAGATATACCTGTGACAATAAAAAAAGAGAATGGCACCCATTTTAAATGATATAGATTTCTGTGAATACACATCCACTGTCACTGAGTTTCTGCACATTATCTGAGGGGTTACACTTACCATACTGAGTGTAGCCCTGGCCCCTGCTCTTCCACTTAGGTCTTGACATGGCAATAGGATAGTTCCTCCGTGGCATGATCAGCATTCGGATCACTTTCTCAATTCCATTCACGATGAAATAACCTCCCATTTCCTGTCAATATGTAAAGGGAGATTACACTTGTTCCTGAACATGGATTCATATAATGGATACGTGTTTATATTTCAAATATTATAGACGTGTCTCTTACCTCTGCTTCTTCATGGTGTTCAACTAGCTCTTTCGGAGACATAGCATGGAGGTTGCACAGCTTGGACTTCACCATGATTGGCACCTGACCCAGGGACTGTTTGATGATGCCTTTGGGAACTCCATTGACCGACCAGCTGACATCAGCCTGAGGGTGAATGACAGGCACCGTTAGTCTCTCACATGTTGATTGGATCTGTCATTGACTGCTCCCTGTTTGTGAATGGCTGACATTAAAAGTCAGGTAATAGGTGAAGTGAAAATGTACACAGTTAAAAATAAATCATAATGAGACTATATATGAATCTTACCACCAGCTTTCCTTTGTACGAGCATCTCCTGCCCCTGCACTCTGCAGGAAACACCCTCATGTCCCTGCAGACGTTCCCTTTTGCAACCACCGGGTTGTTGATGGAGGCCTCGACGAATGAAAGGCTGATCCTGTCATTTTTTACAGCGAACTCCAGGGGAGGGATGGCCTGAAGAACACACGTCACATCACAAAAGAATGAGTAAACCTCCACAACACAAACACTGACAGAAAGTCACAGAGAACAAAACAATTACACATTGGTTCCTGTTGAAACAATAACATTGGTTCTCTGGTGATAGCATAGACACCTTGCAGAGTATTGAAGCTGCTAACTTTCACATAGACGACACACTCAACCAGGTTTATGGTGGGTTTTGCGTTGCTGTGCAGCTTTATATTACAAAGTCTGCATAAGTTTCATAATTTTGAGAACAGATGAGCTACGAACAGTGTGTTTTAAGTGATTGGTTTTCCAACACAAATAGGAAAACACAGATTTCGAGACATACTTACAACAAACGTTAGCAAACATGGTTAAAACTTAATGAACTAATTTACGTTAACAGCTAAAGACTATCTGTTCACTTTTGTATAATCTGGTTTGGTGCAGTTTTATATTCATTTAAAATTTACAAACTGTATTTTATAAATAATTTAATTAGGCATCATTTCATTTCCGGTTAACAGCTGAATTATTACTTTATTTTATATACGATTTAGTTAGGCAGCATTTCATTTATAGTAAACAGCTAGAGTTATTATTTTAGAGACCTTATTTAACAAATATTTTTACTACGTGAAATTTGATTTAAAGGTGACAGCTAAGGCTCGTTTTCCACATACAGTAATATCTAAGTGTAATAAGTGAGAGCAGCGCAGACCTGTACGACCCGGATCAGTCCGCTGGTGACAGCCTGGTCAAAAGACTCGATTTGGGCTTTCGTCAGGTCCTGAACCGCCTCATGTTGAGTCTCCTCCAGGACACCGAACCCGCCCTGGGTCAGGTTCTTCAGACTCGGGCCTGTGGGTAAATTACTCCACTTTGTAGAAAAGTCCATGCTCCACACTCCCACACACACACACGGACTCTTGTTTACCACATGTGCACAGTGACACAGGAAGTACATCCCTCAAGACAGGAAGAACTTCTCCTTCGAGTTCAGGTTTTGCGGCAGGTCGTTTCTTTGTTGTTGATTTACTGCCACCTTGTGGTGATAGTGTTTTATTTACTATCCAGTTCTCAAGGACGTTTTTTGTAGTATATATATATATATATATATATATATATATATATAAACATGCACATAATTATATTGTTTTTAGAGACACACCTGACACAACTCATGTTGAAATGTGTTGTTTTCTTCCAAACCAAAGGCCTTACCATTAAGCATTATATTTTGCCCATGTACAGTTAATGAAGAGTCAGGCTGTACCAGGACAATTTATACTAAATCTGAAAGACTATTATCAAGTATCAAACATTTATAACTGTGTGATTTGAATTAAAGGTGTCACTGGGGGGACACTGTGTAAAATCTTAATTTCTTACATACCCACCTTCATCTCGGTCTACTACAGATGTGTCTGTACTCAAGTCAGAAAGATGACAGTAGTTTGATGATAGTATTTTTTTTTATTGTAGCAGTATTGTTTCTGATAAAGACAAATGTTCATGCAAGATTCTGAATAAAACATTACTGAACAGAAGCACAGCACACACGTCCCCCTGAATATGAGACTTTACGATCCCGTTGGCCAGTCGATGTGATGACGCTCAGATTAAAGTAAGTACAAAACATTTTACAACTGGAATTTGATCTTTGGTAAAGATGAGGAAAAAAAACGAAACATGAGAAAATTTGTCAGATGTGCAAAAAAACTCTGACTACAAAGAAATGACATCATTGAATCCAAAAAAGGTTGAATAATGAACAAAGCAAATTCACTTCAGTACAAACAAATGAAGGTGCATTTCAATGTTGGAGGTTCATTGCTTACTTTTTTAAATTTTTTTATGAACATGCAATATTCCCTCTAAGGCACCCGTCCCTTTGATGGAAAGACATTTCCCAACAAATTAAATTGAAATAATACTGATAGTTTGCTTTTGGATTTCCAAAATCCGCTATCAAACCCTTGTAACTTAATAAACAACATAATCATGCCCTACAAACCAATTTGTGACTTACATTATCATCTTTCCAAACATCATTTCAGCTACAGAAGAACTCAGAAACTGATTCACCAAACTCTGTTCTTAGTGTCTGGGATTCATTTTACAACAAAGTTGTATTATGTCAGTGTAGCCCGCCCATGACAATCCCATTTTTCGGACCTACAAACCACTCACATATCCTTCATTCTTCAGAGTTATCTAGTAAACACAAATACAAGGAGATTAAAAACATGAATAAATGCTGTGACGGTGTCCCTTAACTTATGTTACTCAAATAGTGTGGGAAACAAAGCCTCACACGTCTGAACTGAGGTTAAAACAGAGGAGCAGCAGGGTTTCTAACATTATGAGAGAACTATTAACATGTTCTGTATCTAAAAATGAGCTCCCTGCAAACACAACAAAAATCAACCACCCAGCATGCAGCTGTCACAGATTCTGAATGGAAACACGCTCCTATCCTCTGGAGACCAGGAAGAAAACACTACTTAAGTATTAGGGAGTAAAGAAACTTAGACAGTTCCATCTCATGTCTCAGCTATTCACAAAGAGTGAAAATAAAAGAACTCAAACATTTTTAGAGACCCCATGAAATGAAAATCAACATAAAAATGTAATTTAAACAAAAATAAACATACAAATTATATCAAATTAACCAAATTGTTGGGTTTTCATTTGGTCTCCATCAGCTCCCTTATAAACAAATGTTTACTTGTTCTATTTCATGGGGTCTTACACTTATTCTAATAATAAACAACAAACGGACAATCTATTCTACTTCCATTTCAACAATTAAAAAGAACATAATCCGCACAGTTATTAACAACACTTTACATTTACACTCTTATCAGTTCCGAAGTAGATATAAGGGCAGCTCTTTACAAACTGGGGGGCGAACGGTTTGGTTTATGAGGATGCATTCTACCACATGCATTCACACGAACATGCTCTCTTCAAATGAAAAATCAAAGTGTCTTCAGCTTATCTAATCACTGAATGCCCCACTTAAACAATGACTCTGGTGTCGGAAGTAAATTTCCCATACATTTTCTGAATTGATGTTTCAGAGAATCCATATAAAAAAAAAAGAGTTTAAAGTCTGGAGCCAGGCCGACCAGCAACAAGATGAATCATGACCATAAAACATTTGATTCAGAGCAGAACAAATATTGGGAAAAAAACCAAAGGTCTGTGTACATAATTATTTTAAGAGCAAAGGGAACTACAAATCCCATAAACCATTGCGAATGATCCCTTTCCAACGTGTTTGTTCTTCAATTCAACCTCATGTTGATATAGTATTGCAATATATTGTAGTTTGTGCCTTGTGTGTAGTGCAGTGTTTCAGATAGTGTATAGTGTAGTAACATTGTGTAGTAATGCTAAACGATACGATTGTACCGTCGTGATTTCTGAAAATGAATGGGAGCTTCACTTCCGGAACCACACTGTTGGGCTCTATTAAGGGAGTCGTTTTCATAGAGAGGTCAGAGGTCAGGGAGTTTGCTGTAAACTTGGGCGTTTGAGCAAAAGGACGATCTCCCTGATCACTAATGCCACCATCATCAGTGTAAATACTCTGTAGTGTCCACATTGTGAAGTCAGAGGACTGATGTCAAACCTTGACACGTTGACTGGTTCGCTCATCAGACTTATTTGTTTAGTATATTAATACTATTATATACGGGAGTCATAGGTTTGCTTTCCCTGTGGCTTGTTAGCATTCGATCAAAAAATAGATTCAAATTAAAACGATTAAAACAAATACAAAATAAGTGTCTGATGAGAAAATAACAAGTTCACCAAGATCTTATCAAGGAATCTGTTTTATGCTTACTCATGTGGACGGATCATGACTGCATTGACTGCAACAGTGCAAATGCTTATAGAACAAGTACAAGTCACGGTAACAGAGCAAGCTAACTGGCAGTCTTTTTAAGGGAGCATGGTTGGAAATGTAAGGCACTAGTCTCACTTGGCAGCATCTCTACATCCCTCAGAGCTCCATTCATCTTCCCAGGGAGAAAACTGTCGGCGGTGGGACTGAGATGGAAGGGCATCTTGTCCTCACTCAGAAACTCCCACACGTTCATCCGCATTCCACACATTTATGATATGCATAACGAGGAGCGCAGAGATTAATTCTGCAGTTCAGTGATTTCCATGAAAAGAGAGACTCTCTCTTAACCTCGCCTGACTTGCCTGGGGAATTGGGGAGTGGGAGGTTTGAATAAAGGCCCTGCTCGCAGGCGTGTGCTACATCTCTTCTATGGGCGAGGACCTAGCATGAGGAAGTTTCTAGTTTGGAGGAGACAAGTGTGAGCTTACAGTCGAGTGAAAGGGCCGACGTGAAGAGGGGCTCTCAGTTTGGGAGAGGAACAGGAGTTGGTGGTGAACATGGAGGATGGAGAGGAGGAATAAGGAGAGGTGGAGGCAGAGGGGGAGTCACTGCTGCTGTTCAGGGTGAAGACACTGGAAATGGCCACATCCACAATACCTTGACATAGCTCTGAATATAGTTTCCTGCAGGGGGAAAGAATAGGAGAAGTGAAAATATGTTCACTTGTGAGACTGATTTAATGAATTTAAGTGAAGTCAATGTTATACTTTGAAACAATGAAAACATTTTCAGAACTGGTATTTACACATATCCACATCACAACAGTCACGTCTCTGACCTGCTGCACATTCACAATGAATCACACTTATTTTTACTCTTCAGTTCCCATATGTTAATTTGTTTGTGGCCACTGATCACCACATAATATCGTTAAATATTGAATCTAGTCCCTGCTACGCTGCTTTCTCTGTCTCTCTTTCTCTCTCGTTCATATCGCTCGCGCCAACACGACTCTGCAACAGACACATCTGTAAAATTATGCACGTTTTCATTTGCATTTAGAGAAGGGAAGTGAGATCTTATCACAAGTCCCAGGAGGCCCCTGCAGGATGTGTTTTAATGCCAGGTAGAGGAACAGAAGAAGCAGAATACACTAAATTAACTAGAACTATACTTTTTCTAAATGGAGAAAAACTGTGTATATCACAAACAAATTGACTGAGATGCAGAGAAAGAAAGAATATGTTCAGCATGAATGATCAGCTGAATGTTACTGACTGTGCACAGGCTGGAGCTCCGTTGATCTCAATGAGCCACACTTTGAAGCTCTCGTCCACCATGAAATCGAATCCAAAGAGCTGGAAGCTCTGGTAGGACAGGTGCTTGGTGCTGATCGACGGCTCAATACATGAAAGACAGCTCCTGTGAGACGAGACGACAGAATCATGTCTAACCAAACATATTTCATATCAACATTTCAGGCGTCAACGAACCACATGATCTTGACTGTTTGAAAGGAAATGTCCAAAAAGGCTACCCAGCATGCACTGTTGCAGAGGAATTATCTTTGCTAACATCATTATGTTATTGTAATCTGCACTATGTTCTACAGTTTTCCACTATTGTTCACGTCCACACTGATACACGATGAATTAATACGAGTGATTACATTGCAGGTGATGCTGAGTTCACAATTGTAGAGAATATCACAATGATCTGAAGACACGACACAACTCTGATGAATATTCTTCCACCAATGACTCATATGTAAAAAAAAATTAAAAAAAAACCCTCTCTTTGCTCCATTTATATTTTCAAAATACTATCTTAACAGAATACATGTACTTGTCGTGTCTGCCATTAGGTGCATTGTTAAATACTGCATGTGGAATTAAACCAGGACAACAGCAAGTTAAACTTCAGATCCAGTGACATCTGCTGTGATTTGTAAGGAACACAGCAACAGCAAGTGCACTTTGAACTGCAGCTTCTCAGGAAAAATCTGTGGATTCTAAGAACAGCAGCATCTAGAGATTTAGTAGCTCAGATGTTTATAAAACACATGTCGGATACAGAGAGATTTATTCTCACTTAAAATACAGTTAAAACGACTAAGAGTCTGCAGCCATGGTAACGGCACTTAGAGTGCGCAGTTAAGCAAGATGCTAACATGTTCACAATGATAAAGCCAGCAGCCTATGTTGATGCTTATGTTTATCAGGTAAAAGTCACAAAGTACAGCTGAGGAATGACATTAGTTTTGCAGGTAATACCAAGCGAATGGGGCAAACATGACATTTTTTGTCATATATATATATCTATATATATATAGAGAGAGATATTCATTGCATTCCCACTTATAGTGTTGACAAGATTTCAGCCTGGACCAAACCGATGGACTGATGGACATACTGATATTACCATCACTGAGTCATGCAGCTAACATGTTGTAATATACCTGTACTTGCCTAAAGATGCATTTTAAAAAAGGTAAAGCATCCGTCAAACTAATCACTATTGATGTTTATATCTTGGCCACATCTCCCCAGAAAAAGAAAATATAATCTCAAGGGACTTCCTAGTTTAATTAAGGTTAAATAAATAATGGAAACAAAGTCAACAATCCTACAACAACAAAAAAGTTGTCTCATGTCATCGCTTCTGTTGCACTCAGGTAACAGGACTAAATATAATCCACTAATAGAGTAACTTAGTTAACCAAGTTACAGTCAACTAGGACAGATTTGACTGACAAGTTTCAGTAGTAGTTTTGAAGATGTCTCCAACCACACCTACACAACTGTAACTTAAAAGAAACAATACATTTCAGCTTTCAATGTGATAGCCAAGGTTTTCACAGCAAAACTTGAGGGACCTACTTTATGATCTGCTTGATCTGAGGTAATATGCTCGTCTCCAGGGCGACATTGTGAGTGTTCAGCATGTACAGCCTGAACTCGTCAAAGAACATCTCGTTCCCCTCCTCATACCGGCCGTAGTTCTGGGAGTGCTCCTTCTGGATGCAGTGGTTGGTCAGGTGGCTGGTCATGTCCTGGAGGTCAGAGTCGTTGTAGGGCTCTGAGGAAGTCCGCAGCACACCCTCCCGGTACAAATAGATGTTATACTGATGGTCCACTAGCACCCAGCTCCTGACAAACGCACACAACACAAACCAAACGAGCTTCACTTACAAGGTTCGGACCAAATATCACAATATCTGTGTGGGTTTGTGTTTGACACAACACACTCACCTTATGTCAAATTTCCGATGTCCCGGCTCCAGAAGTAAAGGATTCTCCAGGTACTTCTGAATGACATGAACCTGACCCTGATTATCGATGTACTCCAGCAGCTGATTAGCATCATGAGATATCAAAATACCAGCCCCTGTTGGAATGAGTATGAATAAGTAATGGCATCTACAACATCATAAGTTTGAAACTGTACATAATATGTCCCGTATATCACATAAAAGAGGGTTAATTGAGGAGGAAGTGTTGCCTTTGGGAGTTCAGAAAGATTATATTAATCTAAAATATAATCTAAGAAGACACTTAAGGTAAAGTGTCTGACATAAAGGCTCATTTGTAACAGATTTTACCTTTAGCTCCAGCAGAGGACTTTGCTATCCACGCTGTACCCTCCCCACTATCTTTTTTAGAGTGATAAGAGGCCAAGAAAACCTCCCGCTCATCTGTTTTAGGATTGTTCTTCAGATGGCTAATGCCATTTGTGGCTGGAGCCACCGGGGTCTTGAGGTTAGTGGGATAGATGATGTAGGATTCTGGGAACCAGTTACAGGAGTCGGACAGCTCCGGGCTGGTCTTTATCAGCCTGGCGGCAGAGAAGGGAGATGGTCAGCTAATGTAATCCCCTTTAAATGATTTAAGCATAAGTGCATTAGTAATATGAATGATGGAGAGACAAAAAAACATGGCACACACTTAACCAAGGACGCCTTTCTGCAAAGCTTGTCTGCTCCTCTGTAGTAATTGACCAGCTGCACCAGTCCTGGTTCATGACCTGTAAAAGCCAAGTGAGGCCATTTTAACATTCATTTCAGAGAAGTCACATGTGAACACCACTGCGCATCTCAACAAAAGACGATCTTTGCACAGGATGTTGTTGTAATGAGCATCCTTGCGCAGTCACAGCAGCCGTGGACATTCAGCAACACGCCGCATACGCACGCTGCTAACATATGACAATTGCAAAATGACATGATTACCTAGACGTCCGAAGGGAAGTCTGTTCCGTTCACCCAGCATCAAGTTGAATCTGGGGTTGTCTCTTTTCAGCCTCTTCCATTGTCCAGTTGAGAGCAGGATTTTGGAAACTTCAGCATAAACAGTGCTGTTGTCGTCACGGGTGACAAAGGTGTACACGGGGGAATTCATGACGCCACTCTGACTGCGAGGTTTTATCATTTACACAGAGAAAGCGTGACTGGGCGAATGGCCGCGCTGTCCGGCTAGTCGAGAGGCTGCCTGGTGAGCACTGCAGCGCAGAGCCTGGTCAGGGTTATCTCTTCTCTCCGGGCCATGATGAGGTGGATGATGAGTCAGTCAGATCCAGTCCACACATCCTGGTTAACTCGCAACTCAGCAGTTTGAGGCCAACACGTACTTGCATTAGCAGCGTGAGAGGGAGAGCAGTGTCATGGCGGTCAGCAGACACAGCTACTCCAGTGCTACCTCCAGACAAGGGTGTGACTGATGCTGCTGTGACCGGCTCCTGGGGCTGGTCCCGTCTGGGTTCATCTATACCCTGTCTCCGCTTGAGGCTCGGCTAACGGGCTGCGACCACTGTGCACAGCTAACAAAAAGACTTCCGGGATCCCTCCTCAAAGGCCAATGAGTAAAGATAATTCGACGTTAACTCAAATGTTAACAAACCCGACATTTAACTACATAACACCACAAACGCAGTGTAATTTCCTCCGGCGGCGCGTGCTTCATTCTCTGAAGCTTAGCGGCCGCTGTCATCCACTGTCGACGGCACAAACATGAAGCTGCTTATGGTTATTGTAGTTTACACTGGTGCACTGACGCGACGAGTAGCTGTCGATCAACTGTTTCTTACTTTCAAGAAAAGTAAATAACACGACTTTGAATACAATGCATGTTCCAGTTTAATTATTTCAAGAATAATTTACATTACAGTTTCGGGTTCTGCCTAATTTCAAACAATTTGGTACTACATTTCCCATAATGCAACGTGCAGGGGCGGCCTTAGTCGCTTCATTTGTGTAACGCGTTGTGACCACAAGATGGCGGCGTAGACCTCGCTGCAAATAAGCAGCGATGGTGTGAAAACTACAACAGAGATAGTTTTAAACTCAACACAGGGTCTTCTTTAGCTTCGGTAACAATCTTACTTGTTGTATAGGTAAATATTAACAATGGGGAGTTTTACGTGGACATTAAAGCGGTATAATAACACATTAACTGACAGGGGCGGGTCTCTGGGCGAACCTGGAGGTTAAATGGAGCACTCCCTTGTTGTTACACGACACGGGTCCCCTTCCGCTATTCTGGATTAAGTTTGTTCATTTTGTTCTTTGTTTGCCTCATATTTAATCTCGAGTTGTTGATTGTTCTCTAAGTAAAAAGACGGCCATGTTGGTTGTTCTTTCAGTACAGAGGCAGACATGTTGGTTATTGGTGAGAGAGACTCGTTTACATTTGAGAACAACGAATTGCGACGGGACAGGAAGTCGTACTGCTGAGGAAGAAACAGGAGGCGGGAACTGCTAAACTGTATGGCGGCTGTGTTAACGTATTAAGAGTTGTGTTTGAAGCGTAGTTTCCATTCATTCCTCTTTTTAAAATCGGGGAAGTTAAGAAGACCATCCATAGTAAGTGACGTCCCTCATCCTCGGTCCTGTTTCCGCTGTGAGGCAGTAAACAAGATGGAAGTGGGACCTGTTTATCACAACATGTGACAGTGTTAGATTTATCCCACAGTATAACCAATGATAGTCTGTCGTTGATGGACACCGCTCCAACTTTGCTTGTGAGCTTGGCTCGTGTGCAGCTGCTTATCATCACATCATCTCATTCATACACACCAGTGCTGTGCAGTTCTAAATCTGCCTGTTTTGAACGGGCTGTTCTCTTGTCCTGTGTGAAAGAACTGCAGCTACTTCAGGATTATTCCTTGTCATTAGTGAGTCCTCCTCAAACAGTTGTGCAATACGCTGTCATTAGACAAATTATTAGAATAGAATCTTGCATCGAGTTTGACTCATTTGCTGACTGCTGTGGTTTATCTAAGGATGTTGAAGAAGACCTGTTCCGCTTGGTCTACAGACTGAAGGCAAACCGCCCAAATGCTGGTGGCCTGTTTATTCAATTTTTCTTAATATTGAATGGACAGCATGTCTAAATCACACAAAACTGGGCACTGCACTTCGTCGGGACATTAACAATAGATGTACCAAGTGTGAAGCTGATAAGATGAACTGTTCGCGCTCCAAGTACAAACAGACAGACGTTTGTGGAATTAGTAGGTAGTTTCAGATTAATAGTTATACAGTCTTCTAAGAATGTAATATTTTAAGACGGAACTTTTGTGTGCGTGTGGGTCAAGGGTGATTGTGTGCCTGGGCTTTTACTGAGGTCATGCATCTTTAATAACTCTTGTCCCCTCTCCTTCACCAGGTTGGAGCAGGCCAGGCATGAGTGGCGCACACCTGGACAAATGGCAGAGGAGGTCCTTTGACATTTCATCTGGCAACTGTACACCTGAACAGACGGCAGATGCCTACCGGGCCCACATCCTCTCCATTCAGTATGCATGGGCAAGCTCCCAGCTCTCACAGGCCGGCACTGGCCAGCCTGCTCAGGACCTACTCCGAGCGCTATGCTGCGGTGCTGGACTCGGATGACCCCCGCACGGGGCTCAACAACTACGCGGAGAGCGCACTGCATCTGGCCCTGCAGTCAGAGGAACCACAGCGACAAATGGGAGTCGTCCCTGACCATGGAGAGTGTGCTGGAGCTGCCCTGCGTGCAAAAGATGATACAGGCACAGACAGGGGGAGGAGGAGGAGGCTCCCTTGTGGAACCAGCAGATGTTAACATATCTGTGGGACCAGAGAGCAGAGGCAGCTCCCTGTCAGCTCCCTTTACTGCAGTCAGGTCAGATGCTGCATTATTGAAACCTATAGGACCACCACAGTCTAAAACAGAGGTTAACAGTGGCAATAATCCTGCGAATATTCATGCAGAGGGGCCAAGAGGCTCTGAGGGAATCTCAGCTAATCCAAACTCATTCTCTCGACCTTCAGCTCGACCACAATCTGTGTTTAGTTGTTCTTCTTCAGTTCTTCCACAGGGAAACCCTGGCCCTGCAGGTGGCACACAAAACTACCAGTCCCCCTTCTTCTCTACCTCAAATCCATCCAAGCGGAAGAATTTTTACAACCCAGATGGAGGGGATGTTGGCAGGGGCTCACACGGAGGTCAAGCAGCCACTGACCCGAGACCTGGAGGCAACTTCAAAACGGCTCGCGAGCAGTTTATCGTTGACAAACAGAAGAAAAATTCCCATCAGCCTCAGAGAGGCCAGGCCCCTGGGATGGCAGCAGCTGTGAAAAAATCTCTGGGCGCTAACAGGCCTCGAGGTGCATTTTCTAAATTTGTCTCACCCATTCCACGACAGGAGGAGGAGGAAGGGGGGGAAAGCCGTAACTCCAATACGGAGCCTCAGATCGTGGATGAGCGTCTGAAAAACTTTGAGCCAAAGATAGTCGAGCTGATCATGAGTGAGATCATGGACCATGGGCCTCCTGTGTCCTGGGATGACATCGCAGGTCTGGAGTTTGCCAAGACCACCATAAAGGAGATAGTGGTTTGGCCCATGATGCGACCTGACATCTTTACTGGCCTCAGGGGTCCGCCCAAAGGCATCCTGTTGTTCGGCCCCCCAGGAACAGGAAAAACTCTGATAGGAAAATGTATTGCATGTCAATCAGGTGCAACATTCTTTAGCATCAGTGCCTCATCGCTCACATCAAAGTGGGTTGGTGAAGGAGAAAAAATGGTGCGGGCCTTGTTTGCCATCGCCCGCTGTCACCAGCCTGCTGTCATTTTTATTGATGAAATTGACTCGCTGCTGTCCCAGCGAACAGACGGGGAACACGACTCATCACGCAGGATAAAGACAGAGTTCTTGGTTCAGCTGGATGGAGCAGCCACAGCAGCGGAGGACCGCATCCTAGTGGTGGGCGCCACCAATCGGCCTCAGGAGATAGACGAGGCTGCCCGGCGGCGCCTGGCAAAGAGGTTATACATCCCCCTGCCCGAAGCAGCCGCCCGGTGGCAGATCGTGACCAACCTCATGGCCCAGGAGAAGAACCAGCTGATAGAGCCGGAGCTGAGCAGCGTGGTGACAGGTACTGAGGGCTACTCCGGGGCTGACATGACTCAGCTGTGTCGAGAGGCAGCGCTGGGGCCCATCCGAAGCATCCAGCTCAGCGACATCGCCACCATCACCGCAGACCAAGTGCGACCAATCCTCTACTGTGATTTCCAGGAAGCTCTGAAGACGGTTCGACCCAGTGTCTCATCAAAGGATTTGGAGCTGTATGAAGAGTGGAACAAGACTTTTGGATGTGGCCGTTAAAACGTTGACCCCTCATCCTGATTGTCCTCTACCTCTGTTAAAGTTCTGAATGTTGTTTTGAACTGGGACGAGAGAAAGTTTCAGCTGTTGAAAATATTAAAGCAGTTGAAAAAAATGTTATGCTGTGCCTGTAAACAACATGAAGGGTGTGGACTACACCTTCATGGACATAGTTTTTTAAATCCAGATATTTGAGTTCAGTTAATCTCTTTACATCCAGTCTGATTTCTTGTGTGATCCATGCACATTTACTACTTACATTCAGCCTGCTGTAACTGGAAAGAAAAATATAACCACAATTTGCTGTAGAGTGATGAAGCATAATTCATGAAAAATGTCTGGAACTTGCACATTCTTTGCTCGGAACTTCGATGTAAGCATTAGGCACCATGTTGTTTACATAAACTGTGTTTTAAAAGAGACGGGGATCTCTGTTTATACATCCTTTTTCTAATAATAAGGTTAAACATTCAGCAGTTGGTATATATTCCAAGAGACATGTTCACCAATATCACTTATGTTAAGACTTCACTTTTGTCTTATTTAGTTCAGTTTCAATAAATTACGTTTTCAAATTTGTTGTTTTTTCTTGAGTAAGATTTCACAAAGTAAAGTTTGTTCTGTCTCAGAGTTTAAACAGAGTATAAGTAGAGCCTGACTGATGTATCGGTTGATATGAGCTTTTCACAGGCACATTGGTATCTGTGTTTGCTGATATCCGCTGATATGAAAACTTATTTTACAGAATAAACTATGCAGAAAATATGTATTTTGTTTATATTGTGTATTTTTTATTTAGTTATTTATAATGAAATTTATGTTTAAACTATCAATATCAGAAAAATGTACTCCCTAATATCAGTATTGGCATCATCCCCCAGAAGTCCAAATCAGTCTCTTCCCACTTCATCCTCCTCCCTCTGAATCCACAGAGGGCAGTGTGGCCACAGTTTTATTTGCACCATTTGCCTCAGGTCTCATTGTGCTGAAATGTCCCCTGAGGCTGGGTGTGCTAATCCTGTCCATGGAAGTTGGGCAACACACAGAGAGTATCCTGGGTGTCGTGTTTACAGAAACCTGTAATGCCCTGCCTCCCTTCCTGTTAGAGATAAGACAGCAGTGGACTCAACAGGAAAATCTGTTACTGCAACACTTCCCATGTATGAGAAATCGTGTGACTTGCATTATTTCAGTACCTATTCTGATCCACAGGGTTTGTGGTGCAGAAGCAGACATGGGGATCTGTCCAGGTCAGTTTGGAACTATCTCCGCAGAAACTTATCCTGTGGTCAAGTGAAAGTTCTTGGTTCTTGATCTTTTTAACAATGTTCAAGGTTTTTTCCCCCCCCTCACTGGTCCTACTTTACTGATGAAGAGGACCATTATAGATTGCGCACACATGAAATGAAATTGTCATGTAAATTTTATGAAAGTAATGTTTAAAAATCTGGAAGACCATGAAAAAAGACTCATTTATTTTTCATCTTTTTGTCAAGTCCCTAATAAATAATTCAGATGTGTGTGGTTGGCCTCTGTATTGAAACTTTGTTGAATTAGCCAGCAGTGGAAGGCAGCCCCCCCTCCTTTCAACCCCCTGTGGACATCTCCGAACGTGGGGACTCCTCACAGCTGGACTGGGACATATGCACAGAATTCCTCTGGTGCTGGCGGGATCCATAGAGTCCACAGAGTATGGGCTGAAGACTGAGCCATATGGTGGAAGCTTGTAGCACAATTTGACTGTGGCTGTGCAGCAACGGATACGTCTGGGGCTGTGTGGTGGCAAGGGTGCACACTTTACACAGTGCATTCATAGAAAACAGACAAATAGATGTCTGCTGCCTGTGTTCTTGTTATTTACATCTGAAACACTGACATTTGAAAATGAATATGAGACTTTGAGTATTTAATTTACCCGGAGACGATTTATTAGATGTGATTCACGTTTCTTTGGATATTTTGAGTTGATCAGGTATACAGAGTGGTGGATTAATCACTCAAATCAGTAATATCTATGAATCATGATAACTATCTATAAAATATATATCTTTATGTCTTGAACTTAGTGCCCTGAATATGTTGTGATTTGGTGTTATACGAATAGAATTTAATTACATTGAATGTAAAAGCACTCAACTGCAAAAAACATTTCTGTTGTATTTTAATTTTAACTTAGTACGATCTGCAAAAATAACTAAACTTTACATAATGGCATTTCACGAAATCAGACCCTGTTTTTTACTTTATTTAATGGGCAACATTTCTTCATCAATAAACCTTCAATACATTTCCATTCTGTAATAACGTCTTTTAGGATTTGGATTCAAATTGCCTTCACATGCATGATGGAACAATGCAGCATGAAATCCTGTGGATTTTGTATTTTATTAGGGGAATTACATGTTGTGTTCAACATGTGATTAGATTGTGTTTGTAATTTATACTGACTGACTTATTACAACAACATGAGACTTTCGTGTGAATGGATTCATCAGCTGCTGCTTTGAACTTCACCAAATAACTGAAATCCTAAGAACTGTAGCTTCAAAGTAGGGAATCAAACACACTTATTTTTCTGGAAATGGTCCCTTTGAGGGTTATACTATTTTGTATTATACTATCAGGGTTTGACTTGGCTGGTCAAGGTTGGGCTAATTCTATATAATCCACGGTACAGTTATCTGTATATGTGAGGGTCACAAGGTAAATATGAGATCATTGATGAGCAATACAAAAGGTAAAAAAAATTCGGCTTTTAATTTAATTGTATTTCTTTTCTTTAAAAAAACAACAACGGTGGCACAGGAGGTGGAGCAGGTCGTCCACTAACCAGAAGGTCAGAGGGTCAGTCCCTGGTTCATCTATTCCACTTGTCAAAATATTGGCCCCCAATCTGACCCTGTCAACAGTGCCGACAGTGTGTGAGTAATGTGTGAAAAAGAAAGTTCTGCACATAGACTCACTGTATGATTGTGTGTGAATAGATTAACAGCTAAACTGTACTGTAAAGAGTTTTAAGTGGTTATCAAGAAAAACACAACACACTGTAAATACAGACCATTATTTACATCTTTAGGCCTTTATTTTCATTTTATCCACATACATCTGAAACATGAGGATGGACAGTAAGCTAACTACATACTGTCAATAGAAGCAATCAAAGTTATCATTTAATTTAACACCTTTATCAGGAAAGCTGAGCCCATGTTGAAAAAACACTGGTACAGAGAATATATTCGCAAAGTGGATGTTAAATATTCTGTCATGGCCATTTAAGTAAAAAAGAGTGGTCAACATCTTGTTGGATCCTGTTGACATTACATTTGGATTTGGTCGAGTCTGGTTCTCAAAGTCAGGTGGCTGAGAAGCAGAAGTGAGATTCTGGGATCCTGGCAGGGCCAAAGTTGGTTGGCCACATTATCCCTCTCATGCAAATGCCCTCCCTCTGCATGTCAGGCCCCAGTCAAGCGTGGAGGGACGCAGCGCTGGCCACAGCTGCTTCCCGTTTCTGTTAAATCACACAGCAGCCATCTGGACGAGGCCATCGCCACACAATGATGGCGAGCTCCTACATCGGCCCTGACCTGACGTCTCCAGACGGGCCTGGGCTTCTGCTCCAGTGGCTGATCCTCTCTGTCCCAGCTCTCTGCTGCTGCTCCTCAGAGGGCCAGCCGCACTCTTCAGGTCCTGGACCCATGTCAGCATGCTATTGTGTGTGTGTATGAGGGGGGGGTCTTCACTCTCAACTCACCATTTTGTGTGTGTGTCTCTTCACATAGGGTTTCTGTGCAGAGAGTTCCAACTGTCCTGTGTATTTTGTCTCATTTCCAACCTTGTGAAATTATATGAAAACGTTAATATATTTCTAATTAGAAATAACTAAATCTATGTCTGGTAACTCTAACCACACCCACAGCAATTATACAGTATGTGGGGAGGTGTTTACTCATTCATTCCCCTCTAACTGTACATTTTCTTTCAGTATGGTCAGTGTTGTTTTGTTCTATACACAGATGCCAGTCATTCCCTCTGTCTTGGCGCTCCCTTGACAGGCAGGACTGAGCCGCATGTTGAATGACATCCAACCTTAATTATTTTAGAAGGTTCGAGACGGTGAGATAAAATCTCCATATGTCTAAAGAAGAAGAAAAATAAAACCGTAAAAGTCAAATAAACTTTTCCTTTAGTCATGGTCTACTTAAGAAAATGATCCATCAAAAACACATTTGCCAATATCTGTATATATGTACAATAAAGTCATAATGACCCATATACAGTTACAATTAGTCCCTATTAATTAAAGTAACACTGTCAATTCTCATTTACCTGCTACAAAGTTTCTAAGCCATAAGTCCGCTTTCTAAATTCATTCACTGCAGAAAAAAAAACAACACTCATTGTGCATATATAAAATATCCTTTATTGATATTTTGCAAGCATAAAGATCCCTCCAAATGGTTCACTGTCATTATGCGAGTGAGACAATTCTTAGCTATCAGGTATAAAACAAAAAAGGGCCACGATAACATTTTCTCATGATAAAACCAAGAGTAGCGTCCAGCAGCAGTCATGTTTTCACCTCAAATACAATTAGTACAGTTGAACAGAAAAAGATGCAACTTAAAAAAAAAAACTACCCTACAGACAAACAACAATTATTATAATAAATACAAAAAACAGACAGGATGTGTCTAAATGTGATATAAATAATGTGTAAGCTGCTACAAATACCAGAACAGGTTGATACTTAAGAGGGAAACGTGAAGTTATCCACACTGATTGTTGTGTTTTTAATTAAGTGGATTTTAATTCTGACGTTTAAGTTCCTCTCATGAAAACAGCTGAAGAATCTTCTACTGACATTTCAGACACATCACTAAATGAGTGCGTTAATGTATGGATGGAGTTCTTTACTATTTTAAAACTAGGAAAAAAGTTGCTGCCTGGTTTTCCAAAAGAAAAGTCACATTTGTACATTTTATACAAGTGGCAACTGTAAATAAATGATTTCAATTGTGTGTATGAAGTGGCACAGTACCTCAGCTGTGTCGTCTTCATTTTCTGTCGTTACAAAAGACAAATGAATAACAAGTCTTTCTTTTGAGCATGGTTTTTGAAATGAAAATTAAGCAATAACTTTAATAACTGTATACGTTTATCTGTGTTTAACATACATGCAAACTTCGTGTAAAAAAAAAAGAAAACCTTTCAGACAATAACAATGTATTTTACATTTAGTTTTTCTATGCATTTGTTTCAGATGCATGGAGTATGTGTGGCATTTTTCACTATGTACACTGTGTGTGTGTGTGTGTGTGTGTGTGTGTGTGTGTGTGTGTGTGTGTGTGTGTGTGTGTGTGTGTGTGTGTGTTTGTGTGTGTGTGTGTGTGTGTTTGTGTCAGGGCTCAGTAGCGGTGCTCCCCTCGCGTTATGTGAGAGGAGAACTCGTACCGGTCTTCGCTCCGGTGACCGCAGAGGTTGCACTCGAAGGGGTCTCTGAAGCCGTGGCAGCCCATGTGAATGGTGTACATGACATGATCCAGAAAGAGAACGCGGCAGTGTTCGCACCTGTACGCCCTCACCTGCTCCCCATCCGAGGTTACCACCTTGAAGCCCTCGGAGGCCATCTCCATGCTGGCGCGGATGGCCTCGTACTGCCTCTGCTGCTCCTCCTTCACCAGAGGGAGCACCCCATTCCTCACCCCCGAAGTGATGTGATTGGTCAGGTAGATGAGGCCGGAAGTCGCCCTGCCTGGACGATCCTCGTTGTTGCTGTCGCTGTCGGTGGAGTCCTGGCCGCTGTGACTGGGCGAGCCGTCCTTCTCACTGGAGGCAGACTTGGAGTTGGAGAGCAGCAGCAGGTTCTCGGCCGCACTGTCTTTGGCAGACAGGTTGTGGCCCACGTGGGACTCGGCCACCGGCTTGTGAAGGGGGTACAGGGAGCCGAGGCCAACGTCAGAAGAGGAGGCCGGAGAGGTCTGGACCAGAGGCCGCAGCGACTCGGCTCCCAGGTAGCTGATGGCACTGTTGATGGCCTGGTCGATGACATGGGGCTGAATGAGCTCGCCTGCTCCTCCATCGTAGGAGAGGTCGGACAGACGTTTATCACCTGAAGAGCCAGAGAGAGGAGCAATGTGAAGGTTAAACTTAAATGACACAATCTCACCTACACTCTAATAATAATAATATCCACGATTAAACACTCAGGAAATATTGATACAATTCATAATCTAAAGGCAATCAAACAAATCACAGGCACATTCCTAATCAGGCTGAGCTGCAGAAATTTACTTTTTTTTCTCTAATACTGCATGCTGAGCCGAGGTGGCCTCTAACAAACACAAAACACAAAACACACAACAGCTTCATCTACGCAGCCTTCAGAAGTAACATTGTATTTCTTTTAGACAAAGGAAGCAGATTTCAGCCCTTACCCACAAACTTCTGTGGCATAGTGCTCTTACGCTTAGCTACATTATTAGCTAGTCTGTCTAGCACCAGGGCTCTGTCAGATCCCATCTGGCTTAAGTCTTCCCTCTGCTCATTCTGGTTGCTTTCTTCCTTTACTACTGGAAAGCAAGACAGAGAGGTAGATTTCAGAGTCAATGTAATCTGAGGTCGTACGGTTTAAAGCGAAGAACTGGTGCCTGATAACACATGCCTGGTGATGCTTTTCTCACAGAGCACACTAATCTGATGCATGGTTTGTAGATATAGTATCTGTTCATGCCTCACATACCAAGATACAATCCTGCACATTATGAGTCTCAAGTTGTCTATAGGGAGTTCATTTAATTCACGACTGCAGGGGATTATGTGGCAAATGGCAGCATGACGAAAGCGACGTAATTTATCTTGAATATTGTCACAGTCGAAATTGTGAAATGTACCTTTAAGTGTCCAGTGTGTATGATTTAGGTGAAAGGGATCTATTGTCAAAACTTTTATGTAAAATAATCTTAGTGATGTTTTCACCTGTAATCATCAATTGTACAAATTGTTGTTTTTGTTACCATAGAATGGGCCCTTTATATTTAAATACTTCATATTTACACCCGGAGCAGGTCCTCCACCATGTTTTTTACAGTAGTCCAAACTGGACAAACTTTACACCTTTCGAGTTTTTATGGAAACTGAAGGCTACCACAGGTTCTCTTTCATGTTTGGAATGGGAGTGTGAGGTGAGGGGTATTCAGCTGCAACATGCCACTTCACCACTAGATGTCACTAAATTCTACACACTGAACCTTTAAGACATTATGTGTTGCCTGGATACGAGAGACACAACATCATCAGACTGCGCATTGTGTTCTAAGTTAGTTGGGAAGCATGCCCTGCTTTGGACGGATGCGATACTGGACTCTTCCTCTCGTTCCAACTCATGACTGAATGTTTAGGTGACAACTGGAATCTGTTTGGTTCATGTTTGATAGATAGACGGCTTCGTCAGGTTGAAGTGGATGTCAGCAATAAAAGGCAAGGAATCTCTAGCTACTGTGTGTCTGTGACTTTTTGCCTGTTGCTGTTTTCCCCACCCACATGCACCTCAACTGTTACAATATTCAAATGGGCATGACATGAAGTACACTAAGAGAACAAAAATTACACTTATTGAAGCAGTCTAAACATGGTACACATGCATAGAGAGCGCTGGGCTCAGGGTAAAGTAGGTCATCAGATTTGGGTGAAGTGCGAAGCGAGCGTCTCCCGAGGCACGAACCTGTATAGATGCTGTTCTGCAGCCCCATGCACTGGAGGTAGTTGTGGCAGCGCTCCTTGTGCTCCTCCAAAGAGCTGCGCTGCTTGTAGCTCCGCCCACAGTACGCACACTTGTGGGGTTTTCCAACTGTAACAAAAGAAACAGTTTATCAGTGAACGGAGCAAAATTACTGCCAAATGATAATAAAAGAAATTTGGTAACTTTCTCTGCTCTTCTCTGTGCTCTGTCATGGTGATGTGCTGGATTTTAATACGTTCACTTTGATTAGAACAAATAGAAGAAGACCAACTGGGCTTGTTGCACTGACAGTGGTCAGACAAAGAAAAGAGCACCACCTACAGGAAACCCAAGGAGAAGGCCTGACAGCAGAACTCGCATGATCCCTGGAAAGTCCAGTGCAAAAAACTGGGAGAACCTGGAACCTCTGGTATTTTTGGGGGAATTCTGGAAGCAATTTCAGGGGATTTTACACTCTACAAATAAAAGCTTACATAGAGTGGGTATTTTATTAACAGATTCCTGTATAGAGTCAATTTAAATGGAACTACTTTTACATAATTAAGGGATTTACTTTTACCCTGTGGAGGATTTACATTTTTCTTTTTAAATTATTATTTTTATTATTATTATTATTATTATGGGGTGATTAGATTTTTCTCACTATAAATAAAAAATTAAATAGATCAAATATATTCAATTAGTATGAAGAAAATAAATTACTCATGTAAACTGTGTCTACATCCCTGTGTATGAGTCACCACTACAGCATAGAGCTCTGTAACTGTCCAAAATACTATAGACGTTGTGTGTAATTTTCCTTTGAAAGATGTCCACATACATCATCCTTGTGTCATAAATACTCTTCAGCATGTATTCATCCACAGCTCATAAAAGTTACAGGAAAATGCACAGTTTACTGACATTTGAATAATGTGTTATAAACTACAGTACCTAACTGGTTTGGGACATGAATGATTTTTAGTATTTTTATGAACCTGTGTGTATGCGACCTGGTTTTAAATGTTCATACAGGAACCAAAGGAGTCATGAGGTAGGGAAGTCTCAATCACGACTACTGGTTCTAGGTCTTTTTATGGGATTTGTTGACAATAACAAAAATAGGTGTATTAGCCTAACTAAATGATATGAATTATATTATTACCATATTTAATACCATATATCAAGTATAGCCTGAAGAGCTTGCCACAGCTTGTAAGCTTTTAATTGATTTCTTTACCTTCCATGCAGCCTTTACTTTTCATTTCGTTCCATTTAGTAGCAAGTGCATCTCAACTTGTGGAGACTTAAAAAGTGCATTGGACAAATAATTCAAAATACTCGTCTTGATACTTTTGATAAAAAATGTTGTGAGCATTGTTGTATTTTAATGAATTATAACCTGCATAATAAAATTAGAAAATTGTGTCCAGTTGTAATGTTGCAGTTTAACCTTTCACTCTTCAGAGCAGGCTTTGCAAGCAAAACATTTCATTAACACATACTTCTGCAAAGCATTTGCAATAAAAGTGACACCATATCTACCCTGTCAACTTCCTCATGTACTGTAGCCCTGTGAGCTGTCACTGTGTGTACCGAAGAAAATGTCATGCTTTCTGTAAAAACTTCCATCCACTGCTACAACTATTACCATGAGTGCAGAGGTTTGCAGTGTGGGGGCGGCCTTTGCGTACTCACCCGAGTGGGTGCGTAAATGTCCGGTGAGGGCATCCCTCCTTCGACAGGCGTAGCTGCACAGGTGACACTTGAAGGGCTTCTCCCCTGAATGGAGCTTGATGTGGCGCAGCAGGTTACCCTTCTGGGTGAAAGAGGCACCGCACTGGCTGCACTGGAAAGGGCGTTCTCCTGCGGGGAAGAACACAACAGACACACTGTACTGTAAAGAGGCCGATAACACAATTGTATGTTTTCAACACCACCCATTTGTGTTTTTCACTTATGGCTTTTAAGGCTTTTCCTAATTGCACTGCTCTCCCTGATCTCACCATGTTTGATTCCTCATCTGACAACAATAACAACACAAAGTCTTTTTCCTTTCTATGTGGAGAAAAAGCAGGCTGCTACTGTGGGAATGCGGGGTCACTGCACTATGAGCATCCCGAGCTCCAGAACAAGCCGGATGATGGAGTGTCTCCGGGGCAGAGAGCGATCCAGCAGCCTGCAGGAGGGTTTCACAGCAGAGTGACACTCCATCTCTCCATGCTCCCCCTGCCCCGCCGACTTCTGGCGCTCTGATCGAACAAGAGCCTTTCAGACTCAGCCTGCCAGTTCCGTAATGCACCATTGCCTAGGTCAATTTGATCTGAAAATCTCATTTTTTACTCTTCTTCATCTCTAAAATAAGAGCGGCACATCACAATGCAAATTCAGCCTCATTTGAATAAAGCGAAGGAAACACTTTGTGTTGAGAGCCAGTCTTCCTGATCAGCGCTTCTGGAATAAACCAATATCCAGCCTCTCTGAGTGTTGTGGCATTTTGTGAGAAGGTTTTAATATGGCTTTTTTTTTCAAAGGCCCCCCATAAAATAAGAGTCACCAGTGAAGCAGCAAAAATATATAAAAGAGGAAATTCATTAAAAATGCATTTCAGGAGCTAAGACTCACCACAGAATATTTTCTATTTAAATAGGAGGCACTTCATTATATCCTTTATTGTAGTTTCTTTTGCATTTACATTAGTCTGGTGTTCCTTTCTTCCATTTTGAGTTTCATTAGTTTCTAAAGCTTGACAGTTAAGTGCCTTTTTCAAAAATGTTCCCCACCACTGGTTTGGTTCCATTACAATAGAATATCAATTTTGAAATTTGAAAATACTTTTAATAGCCAGATAATTGTCACTTGGTGGAGATTCCATATAATTGCAGCAGATATCCTTTTCCTCATTTTTTTCAGACCAAGTTGTTCTCTGATACTTTATCGCACGATAATTTGACCAGTTGCTTGTCATGTGGTAATTTAGTCATTTAGATGAACAATAATGAAAACTAATGTCACGCTCAAAGTCTATTTCACGCACGATAGGAGGGTGTACATGCATACAGCCAAATGCAGGCATGCCACCACAACTATGTTTAAGGGTGTCTGAAATCATCAAGTACAGGCTCTGAAGTTATGATTATTTCTAATTATTATTGTGTAGGCAAAGAGAACATAAAATCTACAGCAGACTATATGTGCTGTTATATTGCTTGTAGGAATCAACTACTCTGAGATCTTTATTTTTGCCATTTAGAGTCTATATCTATGGAGGAGCCGTAGCAGACACCTTTCTAGCCCTCATTCAGCCTCTCATACTGACAGTGAACATGGGTGCAAAGGAAGGGCATGAAGTAGTGCAGGTTGGCTTACCAGTGTGGCTTCGCTTGTGCACCATCAACACATTGGGGCCAATGCAAACTATCCCGCAGATATCGCACTTGAGCTTCCCGTTGGGCAGCCGGATACCGCCGGCCGAGGAGAAGGCCTTGGCTTCGGGGCGCGGCTGTGAGCCATTCAACTTGGCCCCGGAGGCATCGATCACGCGCAAGTCTTCCGCACACTCCTCCTCCTCCACGCCATTCATGTCACAGGCCAGCCCATTCTCCTCATCACTGCGAGCCTCAACTTTAATGTTACAGACTGTAAAAGAGGGCAAGGGGGGGCCACGGTTTAGAATACGAGCATGCTTCTCTCATGATGTTACTTATTGAAGATGGGCAATTTGTCAGTGTGATGTTGATACTGTGGCATGAGAATAAACTACCTTAGTGATCATTTATAAAAATGCATGTGCTTTTACTTTACACTGTAAGTGTCCCTCTTTCGCTTTCGGTCGAGTATGGCTTCTCTTTCTCTTATTTTTGACTTTTATTGTTACTATTGGTGTACTTTATTTTTGTTCTTCGTCTTCTAATTCTTTCAATTTTATCTTTTTTTTTTTACAATTTACCAGATCAATTTGTTTAAGCGATTTGTTTGGCATTTTATTTTGGTGAGAAACTTGTTTTTTTTTTGTTTTAAATCTCAATGAATCACTTCCTGACTGATTAGTCAGACTCTCCTGCTTCTTTCTAACAAAGCAGCACATATTTGATCAGGATACACCAGTGGAGAGCACGATCACTGTTTGAGGATGTCAGTGATGAGATGAAGAAACACACAGATCATCTCACACTATCACACTTTTGGTGAGGCGAATGACAGCAAGATAAACAGGAAACAGAGACACAGGAAATAGTGCGAAACTAGGGACGACAGCGGTGTGCATCAGAGCCACAGTGTGCGATGAACACACACACAAACAGAGAGAGACATGCATGTATGGCCTTCACCACCTTGTTCATTTACAAGGTTTGTGATCTGTCTTACCTCTGACATTTGGAACTTTTAAGCGTACAGAAAGAAAATAAGAGTTGGATCATCTGTGAAACTAGAATCATCTCTATTCTGGTGTTCCCGAAGTGATCAGAAAAAGAGAAGTGTCCTCTGCGTTAAACTACCAACTCCTTACTTTCCTACCAGAAAACCTTTCATTTCACAGAACTGACAGATCTCGCAAGTCCCAGAATGTGGTTGCATGTCATGGTGTCGTGGCCAACTGATTTCCCCATGCCACCAGCTCTGTTTGTACAACCGAAGAGGAAGAAGGGGAAATCATGAAATATAGGAATCTATGGAAAAGGGGAAGCTTCAGAAAGAGGGCTCTGTCTAACTGAAATACCAAGAATTATGGAGAAGTGACAGAAAGGGAAGCACGGGAAGGGAATTGTAAAACAGCCTGTAACTGAAACAGGTTTTTTGCTTTTACTAATTTTCACAGAGAGCCACGAGGAAACATAAATATCCTAATGCACAGAATGTTTCCCATAGAGAGCAGGAGGTGGAGCAAAATTTGAGAACTAACAACAAACAATCACGAGAGTCACGTAATCCAATCATCTATCAACACGCAAGATTTGTCTTTTTTTCTATTGCAGGATAAACAATCTTCTCATCTGTTCAACTGTTGACACTTTTAGGACAACCTCTCTTGTCCTTTGCTGAGATGACATAAGAAGGAAAGGCGTCACTGCAGGAAAACGAAATGCTACTTAGGTTCTGTTCAAATGCACAAGATGACGCAGAGGTATTTACCGAAGTGTGTTGGATATATTTACCGCACACACTACATATGCATTCAATTACATTGCAATGAGGATGTAAGCAGAAATCTATATGTTAACAAAAGACTCTTAGGCTATTATACCATTATGCATTTAAGATAAGACAAGATAATCCTTTAGTCCCACAAAGGGGTAATATGCAATTTAATTGAATTGAAATCTTTAGTGTCATTTCAGAAATCTCTGGTTTTACATATAACAGTAACAATGGTGGTTCTTAACTGTTTATGTCAGTTGCACCCCCACTGCCCTGGTGACATGGCCCTACATTTATATTTTGAGCATTTTGCCATAACTTTTGGCAAACTAAACCATTCCCTTAATTTGAGCTTTCATTGTTTGTTAACTTTAGCTTAATATTTCAGCCATTTCTTGATAACCTAAAGATATGTCAGTACTTTGATTCAACTGTTTTAACCATTGTACCTTTAGCTAGCATTATCTATTCCAAGCATTTACACATGACTTTTAGCTAGTTATTTTAACCATTGTAGTTTTTGCCTATGTTATCTATTTTACTTATACATACTTACTTTTAGCTTCTGCTTACTTTAACTATTTATCAATTCCTTTTAAGAAGACTAAATCTTTCAACCTCTCTACTCACTCATTAGCTTCATCACTTTTTAAAAGTTGATGTTAGGTGAGTCAATATGAAGATTATGTTTCCTATTGATACGTTATAGCCTTGTTTTTTTCAAAATCATCGAATTGCCACAATTTTTTCTCGATAACTTAACTACTTTTCTTACGTCAACAGGGAGTTGTCAAATTATGCTAATCAATAAAAAGGTTTATTCATACTATTGTCTTCCTCAGTACACCAAGAGGTATTTCCCTGTACAAGTGCAGCCACTGATCCAGAGAAAATTAATTTTAACAACAAATAAAACCGTAAAGCAATGCATAATCTGCACAGAGCATTTTGTACATTCTCACAGATTTAAGGAAAATGAATAGTTGGATCAATGCACCAAAAACTTTTTTTTTTTTATCTGCAAAGGTCAGTTCCTTAAAATTCAAACACAGCAGCGAGGCTCTCAGGTTATCAGACTGCAAAAGCAGACAGAATGGAACCATGTTCCTGCTTCTCATGGATATGGGGAAGTTGTGACTAAATTGGGAGAAGGAAGAAGGCTTTTTACTTTATATCATGTTTGTCACGGTCACACATCCTGATTAGCTCTTTTTGGGAAGCAACTGTCAGAACATACTGTCGACAAACAAAGCAGGTCACAAAAACAATGTTATAACCTGGAGTCGATCTGATTCTCAGATTACAGGTAACTGTTACTGAAAATGAAACAGCAAGGACAAATAGTGACAGAAGTGACAAATGAATATGTATGTAAAACGCCAAAATAGCAGGGAAGCCTGTTTGGCATACAAAAAGAAATGGTCAAACTATTCTGACAGAGATCAATGATAAATACAAAGTACGATAACAAGTGCGTTAGTTCTGCAGCATGGAGACACAGGGAGCCTGCAGGAGGTTCCTGTTACTGACTTATGCTGCTCTCACTGCCTGAAAATAACCCTGTGTGCAAGGTAGTGGAACCGCATGTGTTAAACCACGCCAGCAACACACAACACGACTTGCAGGAACACCAAAAACAGATTGCTTTTCCCCTCACACTTTTCTTTTTTTAAACACTCGTCTCCATGTTTTCGGGAACTAGAGGGCTCAGTCTCATTCACTGAAAGTGAAATCATTTCACTGGACATTATGAAGATCATCTTATTTATTTCAGTTATAGCTGAGTAAGAAAAAATTTAAAATAGTGAGCCTTTAAAAATTTGACAACAAAATAGATTTTAACATTGACGTTTAAACCTTATACTTGAAGTGAATATATAGCAATAATGGCAATGCCAAACTGCTGCAAATACTTATTTGCAACAGGAAAGAACATGGGTTTTGAGGTTTTGAGCATTCGATACCTTGAGGACCTATGTCCCACTTACAGACCCCTGCTTTTTTGCCTTTTTCATTGCAGAGAACTGAGCAGCACATGATCCTGAGTGATAATTATAACACATTCAGGCTTTTATCACAGAGGCAGCGATGCATAGATCACCAGATACTTGCACTTCCCTTCTTTCGCTCTTCTGGCTTTTTCTCTGTCCCTATATAGAGACGTGTTCACACACACACACACACCCACGCAAAAGTAATGATACTGAATCAGGATTGAACAGAAAGTCACGTATAGAGTCCGATGTCCACGCTGACAGCTGTGTCCTCGTCACTGTCTTTACATGGCGTAAATGAAAGTTAAATGTTTTAAATCATCTGAAGGCTCTATTTCTTGTTTTATCCAGATTGTACCAAACATCCATCAGTCGACTGAGATGAGACAGGCACAGACATATAAAACATGGCTCTACAAAGCAATGCATAACACAAATGAACACGGTCACGACCATTTAGATGCCATCACAACATTTGTTCTGAAGTATTCCGAGATTCCTGCATGATAATTCAGCTGCTTCAGACGAAGCACATTTGTGAGTTAAGTGTGTGTGTGTGTGTGTGCAGGTGTGTGACCTATGTGGTGTAGCGATGCGCTTTTCTGCCTCGAGCTTGGCCCTGTTCCTGAACTCTTTATCTCCATGAGTGTTGAAACTGTCTGATGGCAATGTTCTTCTTCTTTGGAAACTCTTACACATCCTATTTCAGTTTCCTCTCCTACTTTATTTTTGACTCTGTGCCTCTAATCTTTGCCGTTATCTAGAAAGGTAGAAAAACTCATACGGTGTCGAAATTTCAGCTGTCATGCTAGATTTTTTCTGCGATCGGGTAAAACTATTCATCATGATGAAAATAAAATATTCAAACCATATTTTTATGGTCCTGAGATATATTTTTGGTGCCAATTTTACATTTTTTACTGCCTCAATACATTTGGCAAATTCCTCCATCTGAGTGGATCTTTAACGCTGACCGTGACCATCCCTTATATTCTGGACATTCCTTTAACATATAAATGCACTTGGACATAGTTAAGAATTTCATGAATAAAATACAATTTTAAGCAAAATAATAATACTTGTTTGTCCTGTGAATTTTAAGTCTGACTAGCTTTTCACATTTTCTCCACAAACCACCCACATCAGCAGGCATGAGATAAATATACACCAGCGCTGTGGTTCCCTCTTGAAAGTCTCCTCCTTATTTTCACCATGATATTCCCTGGCTTGATGTTCACAAACTCAAATCAAGGCCACATTAGCTATTCCTTAAGATTCGGCTTATTAATGACACACCATGGATCAAAGAGGGTTTTTTTCTTCCTTTTTACCTTTTCTGCCAATGACCTAAATGTGTCTCTCTGCAGCTTTAAATTAATTTTCCCAGGGATTTGGAATGGATGGGCATGAGATTAAGTTATAAAAACATCTTTATGCTTTTTATGCTTTTGATATTACTGATGTTTCTCTCATGTAAGCGTTTTACTCTGATTTGGATGCTTTGGGAATGAATACATTACAGCTGGGAAAGGCCCTGCTGCAGGGTTTTTTACTCATTTTATTGCTGCTTCATGGGATACACTCCACTTAATGTGGCAATCTCACACTCAAAATGAACACGAGCACCAGGGATGTTCCGAGTGGCTGTGGGTGAATATGAAGAGATGTTGCCGTGCACGTACCTTTGTCCCCTCTGTTGTTCTGCTGGTGGGCGGAGCCAGCTGACAGGTCCTCTGGGACGGCCATCGGCTCCTCTGCCTCCTCGGACGCTTCGGTGGGAGGGGGGCTGTCCCTGCCTGGGGAGACACACACCAGCAAACACCCATCACTCACAGCGCAACCCCTCAATGTGTTTCATTCACGAGAAGCAAAATTACCTCCAGGTGGGTGTGCGAGCTTGTTTGTGGGCCTATTGTATCTACTTTCTGCGCTCAATGGCTCAATCATGCAGTAGGTAGTCTTTTACCTGGCATCTGGGCCATTTCCTGGGCCTCCTCTGTCTCCATGCGGTGCAGGTACTCTAATGGGAAAGAGAGAGAGAGAGATGTATTTGTGTGTAAGTTTAATCAAGTGCAGGCTGAGGAAACAACATTATAAAAAGCCAGAGTGGAGTAAAAGGTGATCTTCTCGGCATGACTCCGTCACCTCAGTGAGATCACTCCTGTCACAGCCGCAGATGCACCACTGTCCCCCACATTACATTACAAAGAATCACCGACATTTTCATTACGAGCCTGACAGAGAGCCTGAGCCTGGAAAGTGGCTCGACTCCAGCTGATGGGGCCCACTGGTAGCGTGACTTCGCCGGGAATGAGCTTTCAGACCACATTTGTTATTTATTGTTAATTTCCTGCCACGTAATCATCCAAAAATGCAAACTGACTGCCGCAAAATTAAGCAGAAAATTAACTGGCCCCCAGGTCACCGAGGATGCGGGTGTTCGCCGTGCCCAGCTGATCGGCGCTCATGTTCTCTCTAATTTACTGAGCATGCATCGCTGAGCCCGCGGCCTGAGCACAGATGCATGCAAGTCACAATGAGAAACAAAGGGAGGGAGAGAAAGTGAGAGGAGAAGAAGAAGAAGAAGAAGAAGAAGAGGAGAAGGAGGAGACATGATAGATATAGCGGCGGAGAAGTAGACGGCGACGGGAGGGCAAGAGTCAGAAGAGCAAATGCAACAGGAAGGTGCAGAGAAAAGAAAAGATACAGAAAGCAGGCCAAAGGACAGAGAACTTCTCTTTATTTATTAATCTTTTTAGCAAGACCAGGCAGTTGAGTCCAGAAGCAAACCTCCGGCCAGGGCTGAATATCTGAGGAGTCACCAGCGCTCTTGGCCCCATTAATAATGGATTGCCCTCAAGCCTGCAGCAGATGGGCCCGACAGCCTCAGCCCCAGCTCCGCCACTTCAAGAAGCCCTTGGTGGGGCCGCTGCCCGGTCCAAGCAGCCACACAGGGAGAAGTGAAGCTCCCGAAAATAGCGAAACAAGCCCAAGGGAGAAGGGGAACCTAGGCCTTCCTGTTTTACTGACAGATGGCTCCACACATTTGGAACAAATAGTGGGAAGCGACCAGGCCGCTCTGTCGCAACGCACCATATTCTGCGGAGTCAAGTCAGGAGCTCCTGCAGACGCCCAGGACACAAGTGTGAGGGAGGGGGGGGGCAAAGGTCACTGGTGCAGATGAATTGTTCAGCACAACACAGGGGTGTTGCGTGTTTCTCTGCCGAGCTCCGACTCCGCAGGAGCAGCTTCTTCAGCATCTGGAGTTTGGAGGTCGGGTAAAGAGGGAGATGTATTCTCATGTGCCCTTTTTTCTGGGCAGATGGTGCGATGGGAAACACGGATGTGTTGGTGGGGGGGCTTTGACAGAAAGAAAAAAAAAAGAGAGTCCCTACTTTCAGCCACAACCTACTTGCGTAGGCATGTGGAAAGTAAGGTGCACGTGGAATATTCAGGAAGTAGCTATTTTGTTTGAGAAAGTGAGACTATTTTCAACCGGCCTTTATTTTCTACATGTTTCACACATATTTCTGTCACAAAAGACTCTATAGTTGTATTGTATTGTAGTATAGTTGTCTATTGTACCTCAGTCTAACAGGACTGGAATTGTGTTTTGCCTCAGTTTAAAGTGTTTCTTTTTAATCAATGAAAACTTTACTTTTTTAACTTTTTGTTTTAATGTTTGATGTATTCACTCAACAAATCAAACTTTTTTTTCCATTTGTGTAATAGGATCAAACTGAAATGATAAAAACAGCAGGATTTTTAGCGTGTGTGTGTGTGTGTGTGTGTGTGTGTGTGTGTGAACTGTGGGCAGGTGGAACCTTTCAGTCGCTTAAAATTAAGCCACAGAAAAGACTTTAGACACAGAGCGCAGGGGGGACTGGAAAAGTTTTGGTCTGAGTACATCGAGTGAAGGAGAGGCAGGAAGAGGCTTGTGGGTTGACAGAATTCTCGGTCCTCCTCCTGTGTGTGTGCGTATGTGTGTGTTTCGTGTATCATGGTGGTGTGTTGAAGGGGGGGTTAGGGTTAGAGGCGTCTGCTCATAGTGAGGTGCAAAAGCTACACCAGGGAGCAGGGTGGAGATGAGAAACAACGAAACCGTTAACAGATACCGAGGACCACACCAGTGAAGACATGGTACTCTGGAAGAGGCTCGAACACTGGTGTGTGCGTATACATTAGTATGCACAGTGTAAAAGAGACACATTTAGAAATAAAATTTAAAAAATGACGGAAAGATGTAAAACCATTACTTAAAATACATTTCATGTCCTACATTTTTTTATAAATCGCAATAATATTCATCTAATAGGACACAATTTAATAATTTCAACAAAAGTAATGTGTTACTTTTATGGGACTGATTTATTTTTTTTAAATAAAAGAGTGCGTTAAGACCAAGGAGAATATTTTTGTACGCTTCTGCTTACAAAAACTAAACCTTTCTATTAATAGATAACATGATATAGCATGACATATATAATATTCATTTTTCAGGGGCATGTATATGAGTGTGTGTGTGTGTGTGTAATAACCTGAAACATCATTCTAATTTGTATTACTTGTATACTTTACTAAAGGTTTCCACCGTAGGCAGAAACTAATCAGACTGAAAGATGTGTTTCATGAGGAGTAATGAAGTTATGGGCCTCTTCTTATCAACCTTTAGGAAATGAGATCATCCTACACTGCACAGTGTGCGACACGGTCACCTTTGTTCCCTATAAGCACATAAAGATTCTCATCAGTAATTCATGAAATGTATGGGTGTAAGTGGGTAGATATAGTGTTAGCAGAATGTGTTCTGGGAGCTCATCGATGGGGGTGAGGGGAGAGTTGAGGTGCTGAGGAGAAGTTTCCTTCATTTGCATCTGACACACTTCACTACTCTGCTATTCAGACAACAATCATTTTAATAACTGCCTGTCTTCCTCTGCCCCCCTCCTGCTTCTGTTTCTGCTGACAAGAAAGATAATGGATCCGCAGACAGATTTGCACCTCTCTCTCTCTCTGAGCTGTGAAAAAGTGCAGGTGCCGGGGGTTCATTTCCAACTTTTCAATAGACTCTCTGTCCAAGTGTTAGGTTTTATTAAATGTTTGCATTCAAGTCAGATTGTGGTAAAAAGCCCTTAAATGTTTTAACTCAACAAAGGAAACTGCATTTTACTTAAATGTGAACTGCAAATCCATCCATACTTACTAAAACATGACAGATAACATTGAATTAATGTCTTGTATAATAGATTAAAATGGCAATCCAATGATTTACCTCATACAAATTGTAAAAAAGTAAATTAACTAATAAATATTTAAGATTAATTGAAGTCTAAAATATTTTCTACAGAGGTTTGACTTCTTCAGAACCAGAAAAGAATGATCAATTTCCTCATTAGTTTTTCTGCAAATCTTTCGTGTCTTGTTTTTTTCTGGGCGTTGAAGAACAACTTTCTTCCTCAGTGTAAAAAACTTTCATCAGTCCTGCCTACATGTGTGTGTGTTTCTCTCTCTCCTTCACACACACGTTTAACAACTCAGACTGTGTGGATGGGGCAAGTGAATACAAAGACTAAAGCGATGAGAAATTATTGATTATTGATTTATTTTATAGACATAAGAAGCTGCGTTAGTCGGTGCGTACTGATTTCCTGTTTGAGCGGCGCCAAAATATTTTCACATTCGCTTTACCATATTTTTATTCTCGTCAAATGTACATTTTAATACAAGTTTTATTCTCAAAATACATCTTTTAGTACTTTACTGAACTCCAGATAGAGACCGCGTGAAGTTTAGTGCGCACATCTGTTGCAACAGGTGCTACAAATAACAGGAGTGTAAAATGTATTAAAACAGGTTTAAATTATAACGAAATGCGCAGATAATTATTAGGAAATTCTGAAATGACATTTGCAGTTTTTATATAAATCAAAATCATTGTGAAATAATGTATCCGCATGTTCCCAAAAGAAAATTACGCAAGGGAAATGGGGAACATTCCTTTATTGCTCTCGAACATTTGGCTCTACAGGAACACATTATGATTTCAAAATGACATATTTCTAGTCATTTGATAAAAAAACAGAACACAAAGTGGATAATTAATCTCTGACATGTCGTGCGCCAGAGGACAATTACGCGCAGCAAACGGGATCTGATGCCGAAGCTGCACCTGCACCGAAACTAATGGAGATTTTTTTTTTCCCCTTCAGGCGCAAACGACTCCTTAAGACTAGAGACCAAGCTGTGTGAGTTCAGAGCTCCTGAGAGTCTGCGAGGTCAGTGTGGAGCAGAAGAGGCGCGGTGGAGGTCACTTTACCTGCTATTCCTTGAGTTTGCAGTATGAAGTTCTTCCAACTCTCCCCGGCTCCATGTGCAGAAGGTCGCAGCGCCGCCGCGGCCCCATGGAGCTGCGCCCGGAGTCCCTCCCCTCCTCTCCACTGCACTTCCTCGTTCCAGCCCAACATGACTTCACGCCTCTGAGCTCTGCTGAGGCATTTTGCTCGCTTTTATCCACAGGGCCGAGTCTGCAGACTCCGCGCAGAGCCCCTGGCACCCCGCTTTGTGCCGTGCCAATAAAAAGCTGACACCCAGTAGACCATCACTGGCAGCCATGCATGAGATGGGATGAGGCGCGCGAGGAGAGTGGACCGTTCATTGTTTATTTATTTCGTTCACACTGAGGAAGCTGATTGGGGGTGGGGGTGGGGGGGGGGGGGGGGGTGGAGATGGTGGGGGTCCTCACTTGCATATTGGACCCCCCCCTCCACTGTCACCTGTTCTGGCACGCTGAAGCAGTCCATGAAATTAACACAACTGTTTTTTTCTTTCCCATATAATGACTTTTTTCCCCCCAATATGTAGTCTTTCATGCATCAGACTTTCTCCCCTCAGTGTCAGAGCGCCCTGTCCCACCTCATCACATCAGCAGGTGTCCACCATCAGGAGTGGTGTCGGAGCACATTGTTTCCTTTTCAACATTTTGCTCTGCGCTACTTGCTCTTTTAAGAGGCATGTAAACGGAGTGCCTCTTCCCTCACTCCCAGCGGCTCAGTCCTGCAGATGATCATCGTGAAGATGTACATTCTTTTTTCACTTCTCTACAAACCAACACTATGCCCACTGACTCTGCGAGTCCAAACCCATCGGAGATATCTTTGCTTCAGAGGCTTCCATATAAGAGCTCCATTTAGTCATTCCTTGAAACTGAAATACACATACATCTGGATAGGTTGCAATATTTCACCTCCCTGGCTTTCCCCATCACTGATCAACCTACTAATTTCCCAAACATCTGTCTGTCTGTATGTGGAACTTATATCTTGCCAACTGTTTAACTTATCGGCTTCCCACTTGGCATGTGTATTGAAAATTGACAGAGGAATTGCGGCGTTGAATTTGGTGTGATTTGGACACGTGATACGTTCAATGTTAAAACAAATTTAATAAACAGGTGACCAGTGCTCTGTAGCAGTCAGTGGGGGTGGGGCAGTGCATTTTCAGTCTGTGGACCCAGTTGAACATGTCTTCTTCTATGTCCTCGGAAAACCTACAGCAGTGGTTGGTAACTGGGTCAAGCTGCAGGTCAAATTGGACCCCCGAGCATTTTGATAATTTGAATGTTTTAATTTCATCATATCGGACAGTCAGAGATGGACTGAGCTACTATGGGTGCTGATCTCTGTCATGACAACAACATTGGTAGAATCACTTCCTATTTGGCAGTTTGCCTTCAAAGTAAAAGCACAATGCTCGTTTTGTTGCTGCAATGCTTTTTATCAGGCTAAATTACAGTTCAATCAATTATTCAAACTTTTATAAAAGCCACATACAACAGTAATAAAACAAATTCAGTTTAATTTTATGAAAAACGTTCACTACAATATCTTCACGGCAATTAAACCAGTTAGGATGAACACAAAGATTCTAACTTCTGCACCAGACTGTTTATAAAAAAGCTCTGAAGACAACATCCAGCACATAAACAATAAAAGTGCTAGTTTATTGTAGAACTGTTTGAGGGGGACAAAGAATAATTCTAAAGTAGCTCCAGAGCATTAAAGGGATAGTTCACCGAAAAAATTAAAATCTACTCATTATCTACTCACCACTATGCCGATGGAGGATGGGTGTGAAGTGTTTGGGTCCACAAAACACTTCTGGAGTTTCAGGGGTAAACAACGTTGCAGCCGAATCCGATACAATTGACGTCTATTGTGACCAAGACTTCAGATGACAAAACACAACATGCCTCCATACTGCTCCTGTGGTGTCATCCAAGTGTCCCCAAGTCCTGTTGTGTTTTTTTTCTGTTTTTTATTATGTCTGAAGAAGAGGTCACTTTGGCTGCAACACTGTTTACCCCTGAAAGTGTTTTGTGGACTCAAACACTTCACCCACTCCTCCATTGGCCTATGAGTAGATAATGAGTGAATTTACATTTTTCGGTGAACTATCCCTTTAACACAGGACACGCAATCAGCTCATTCCAAACAGGCAGGCTTCTGATAATCTACACTCAACAATGCACAGCAGCAGCCACAATCCCTATACAGACCCTTTTAGGTGTTTAATAACTTTCCAATTTTCTTTAAAGGCCAATCTAAAGGTCAGTCTCGTGAGCAATTGTTAAATTTGAATCTGAATGATGGGTACCCACATATTATCTGAAATTATTGAAATAAATATAAATTGTGGATTAATATTGATGGGAATTCTAAATAAATAATGACTTATGGTTTGGCTAACTCGTCTATCGCATTCAAATTGGTCCTGTCATTATTATCTCATATATGAGAATCTGCTGAAGTGGACCATCTGTAATTATTTGAACTTAAATTTCAACTATTGAGATGGAGCTTGTATATATTCACAGCAGAGTTTATATTCACTTTCCCAGAAAACGTGATGGTTTTGCCCCACTGTTTCTCTGCTAGTTGTGACTGTTTATCCCAGTATCCCGCTGTCCTCAGGCCCCCCCTCAGTGCTCTTATCTCAGGAGAGGCCATGCTGGATTGCTGAGTCACCTTTCATTGGACGCTGCCCTTATCTCCTGAGAAGCACAACATTCAGGCAGTTGGTTGCAAAAGGAGGAACTTTGGGCAGGAGAGCTGCGGCCTGCTGTGTCTTCACGGCCATAACATGGATTGCAGCAACGTTCGCCAACTTCCTGAAAGCCTAGCAGCCAGTGCTCCTTGCTTTGTCTTACAAGTTCGGAAGCTGCAGTCCTCTGACACTTGCAGGTATGAGCAGGCTGCAGGATGGGTGCGAGTCCTGAGGCCACGAAAAGGGAATGCTGGGACTGTGATGTGACTCGGCGCTATCAGTGAACGCAGAGGTGTCCAAGCAGGCTGGGGCTCTCCCAGGACCCAGAGATACTGTCCCCTTCAGTGACACAGCAGCTTAACTCACTGACAAAATACTGTAAGGACAACCATTCAGGCAGGATTTGAGATAAGTTACTGCAATATTATTATAACAGTCTTTATTTTATTATATATTATCATATGATAGGGTATATGATAATAATTATATGGCATATGATAATGATTCTTATTGCATATATATATATACACACAATAATGGTGTTAGCAACAGTATTATATCATAGCATATTGGTTTATTATTATTATAAAGATGTTGATATTACAGCATGTATTTATTAGTATTAACTTGTCCAAGACCACAAAACATGGACATGCTCCATGGAGACAGACATTGCATGCACACACACACACGCTCACACAAATGCACACACTCTACTTTATCTCTACTCCAGAAACCCTTATTAAATCATTCATTTTCAAATACATAATTTTAACTGTTTCATGTTTTGTCTGTATGTCTTCACATTACGCAGAAATATCTCTATGTCTTATCTATCTTGTATGTAAATGTTTTGTCAATATTTCACAAAAATATATATATATTTTTTAAAGTTACTGCAAAAGCAGGATCGATTTTCACTTCTGGCTGAGTTACTGATACTCATTCTACAGTATGATTTGGACAAAGCATGTGAATTGTCATTGGTAATGTGCAAATGCCTGCAAATTAAAGCCGATTTCTGCAGAGGGCTCCAACAATTCATAACATCATTTATGCATTCTGCTGCATTAAAGATTACACTTCACATACAAGCTGCAACCCCCTGCTACAAATCAAACTCAGCATTACCCTCTGCTCCCTCAGGTTAATCCACAACCTGATGTTGCTGTAATTAATATCATTATGGAAAGTCTCAAAACATCATCAGGCGACGTAGCAGGGCGACTACAGAACAATAGACTCCGGCTGGTTCTTATTTCATGGATCTTTAAGCAGTATTCACTGTTTCACATTTGGAAGCATGAGCAGCATGTAACCCTTAATTGGTTTCAACACCTTAATAAGTCAAAGACGTTCAAGACTGATAATCACATTAAATAGTCCAATTTATCTAAAAAGTCAATTGCAAACTGAGAAACTCTCTTTCTTTGGGAACGCATTATGCTGTGAGGATGTCAGAGTAAATTAAATTCCCCTCTGCACACTAAAGCATCAATTTCCTTATGGTAATTATCTGCTGGAATAGACGTGTCACTAGAAGGAGTCAGGCATGCTTGACATTTAGCCTTTTTATAGAGAGGCGATGAGTAAAAACTAAGATGAGGAAAAGGAAATTAATCTCCAGCCCAGGCAGGCATTGAGAGATCCTGGAGGATAGTGGCTGAATCAATCACAATGTTTGTGAGGCTGTTTTGAAAGGGAGCCAGTGATGAGATGCAGACCACAGGCTGGAAAATGAGGGGAGGGGGCACTTTTCTTTTTTTTTTTTTAGAAAATAGAGTTATGATTGCTGTGAGGAGGGTTACTCAGTTTTATTGGTATCACACACAACAGTAAACAGCGTCTTGGGTACAATAATGCAACACTTTAACATTCCCTTGCTGTCATGCTGAGAGATAGATGAAAAGATTGATACCACCCTTAAATCTATTTGCTTAATAATAATCTACAGCCAGGAGAAGGATAGCTTAGCTTAGCATTGCGACTTAGAAGAGCTAGCAGGCATCAGAGAGTCGTAATATAACATAGTAATTAGTGAGTTAAAGAGGTGATGGTTATCAGGTTCATTCAAACTTTCAGTCGAACGTTTGAAAAAATTAGTATTTGAAGTGAGTCATTTCCTTGAAGATGAACGACACATGTCTATGTCCTCCCACTATCCAGAAATGAAGCCAAAATATCCCGGATATGAACTCTGCCATCTTATACATTTGGAGCCAGAGATTGTGCAGTAGTGATTGTGGATCATGACATATCCCCCCATTTTTATAGCATCTAATAACTAATTTAAACCAAAATTATTGGACATTTATTTAACATGTATTCCTCCATCTATATATACAGCCAATGGTTTTACTTATCACCTTCCCTATTGACCCATCAGTAAACTACACCTGCTGTCAGACATGTTCTGAACTCTGGAAACCCTACGTATAGTTTCTCCGGAGGAGACGTATGTGTGGGTGCAAATGTCCGAGAGGGAGCCTCCATAGTTTCTGCAGACTTTCACCATCTGGCCCCCTATTATGAAGTCCGGAGGAGCCAATGTGAGAGCACAGCAAGAGATCCTCTGCAGAATTCACCGCAAGTGACTTGGGGGTTGATGACGTTTCTAACACATAGAAGACACCAACGAAGATGTCAAGAGAGTTTGTGGTGATAAGAGCTGACATTGGTGTTGATGTGCTATAATGAGGGAGTTTTTCTCCACAGTTGCCGAAATGCTTGCTAATTGTAGGAACTGTCTCTCTCTCTCTCTCTCTCTCTCTCTCTCTCTCTCTCTCTCTCTCTCTCTCTCTCTCTCTCTATATATATATATATATATATATATATATATATTAAGCGCTTTTCAAATTGTGTATGATATAGTGTGAACGTGTCTGAGCTGAGAATCTCCCGCTGCGGAGAAAGTGCAGACCCAATTTTACGCAGATCCTCCTCAGGTCATGAAAACAGTAAATAGATTTACGGCACCAAAACCGTGTGGAAGCATTTTCAGTTTCTTCACTGTACAGTAGATGGTCAAATTCTCACTTGTTTGCTGACTTTGTTAAGAGCTGTAGAGCAAATAGTACAAATCATAGACGTATATAAAGATGGACAACATGACTGCTCTCGAAGGTGACCGTTATCTAGTGGCTGGCGGCAGTATAGGTCATAATTCCTGCCTCCTCCATGTTGACTGCTTGGATATTGACCAAACTAAAAACTACACATACAAAACATTTTTCTCAATGTCATGTCAGGTTAGGAATTTGTTCAAGCGGTCATTATTCCAATAAGTTTGGTCTGAATTTTTATAAAACGGAGTGAAATGTCAACTGAGTCCTGATTGGTCGTGTGTGTTGATGGGACCTCGCGACCGTGGCTCCATCCCCCGATCGCTACTGCACAGACTCTGGCTCCAAATGTTGGTCAGTAAATACCTTTCAAAACGTACACAGACTGCTTGTGAAAATGTCCAGTAAAGGATTTGGGGATTTTTAGGATTTTGAGTTTTGGTATGGATGGAGCTGTGCTGAGTAACAAAAGACGGCTGAGGTCGATTTCACCTTGTGATTCTCTGTTAATGTGTGTAGCTAACTCATATTTTGGTGCAGATCCGGATCAGGGGACGGAGCCAGGGAATTTGTATCACTTTCTTTGAAATTGTGAGATAGTCTCATTGATCACCAAATTACTTTTGCTGTTGAGTAATTCATTTTAAATGAATACTGTAGAGCCTGGGAGAACAGGTGCACAATGTTGATGACCTCTAATAAAAAATGCTACAGAGCTGCATTATGTTAAATGAAACTTTATTTTTTTATATTAGATTATTATAAAAAAATTAAAAATAAAGGTTGTATCAGCCTCTGCTCCACGAAGTCCCTTTGTATTACAGAATTGAAATACTACATCATTAAGCTACTAATTGAGAAGTGGATTAGAAAAGTAATGCATTATTGATCACACAATGTTAAACCCTGAGTAAATCATCACAGTGTTCATGTAGGAATCCTTGTGAAATCTAAATCTGAACAAAGTATAGATGAAGAGAAACAGGAAAACCATCTCATCCTATTTCCTTCCTCAGCGTGAAGCCGAAAAAACAGTAATGTCAGTTTGAATGAGAGTCACATCTATAGCAAATCTGTGTGCTGTGTAAAGTGTGACTGTGTATTTAATGTGGCTTTAACGAGCAAATTATCTTGGGTTAATACCAAAATGTTATTCATAATGGATCTATTATACACACACCATAACTTATACTGGTAAATATGAAACATAACTCAAGAAAATCCTTGATTCCCTCCACATTTTCTCTGTTTTGTCAGTATTTACCCTTCACGACAGAAACACAATGCGTGGGTGGAAATATGCTACACACACACACACATACACACAGAGTGAGCGAGTCGGTGAGAGAGTGAATGTTTAAGAGCACAATGCAAGCGCTCACTACCCAGAGTTAGAAAACCACTCATCTAAATCAGGGAAATTATGATAATGGGGCATCTCATTATTCTCCAACTCACTGCGAATCAGTCACTGACATCACATCATTATAGACGTATTCATATAAACAGATTGGAGCGCATAAAAAGGAAGCCGACACCTTCAAAACTTTCTCATCTGCTTTGTCTAATGTCTCCTCGTGTGTCGGTGTGTGAGACAGGAAGTCTCAGGAAGGGGTTACAGGGGGGCGCTGTGGTCACCATTCTGGACAGGGGCGCCGCGTGGCTGAAAACAGGCCTCCCCTCAATTGCCCTGTGAAAATATGTGATTATTTTTAACAGTCATTAAATTATAAATCATTTAGGATGACTTAATAATCCAAGAACCCAACAGTTATCTTGAAAGACCCAATATCAGACTTGAAAAATCCCCAAAGACACTTGTGTAAGGCGTGAGCTCTGCAAGTGGAAATCCCAAGGCGTCTAACCGTTGCAGCAGACAGTTAATCAATCCAAGTGCTTGTCTTTTCTTCTGTTTTGGGGAAAAAATACGGGAGGCCAGCCTAATCAGCAGAGGAAACAGATCTCGGGGGGTGTCAGGCACCAGGAAAATGGATCTGGGTTGTGAAAAACCACGATTACCACGAGCTGCTCTGGATTCAGCCATCTGGAGATGCCTGCTCCAAAAGCCAGTAAAGTTCGCTCAAGTGAGGCCCAACTAGGAAACAGGTTTACGCCTCCTTAACAGACAGAGAGCACTCCCAGAGTCAAGGCAAGCACTGCATTCACGCACACACTAACATGGTCTCAGTTAAGCTGACTATTACTGACTATGACTAAGACTTTATTTATTCAATTTTAAATTCATTTAGTTTCATCCCAATTTTCCCAAAATGTTCCCTTTTTTCCATTGTTTCTAAAATGTCTAAATGAAAACTTTCATCAAACATTTTAATCCACACTTATGCAAATGCAACGCTAATACAATCACCAACAGAATTTTAAAGGGATGTGTAAGAAGTCAGGAAAGAAGGAAGGATGACAGAAATAAAATACAACAGAAAGATATATGTTTATTTACTCCACTCTGCTTGACCTTGACCCATCTTCTTGTAGCATAAAGGATATAGACTAAAAGATGTCTTTGCTGCCCTAGTTGTTATTGGTAAGGTTTGAAAAAGGATTTGTTTTATGTCTGACATATGGTAATCACTATATACCTTCTACATCTTGTCAACCAAACCTGGAGCTAATTTCTGACTTCTAGGTTTAACCTAAGGGGGCTAGGGAGTGTTTAGCTTGTGGTGTCCCTGGTGTCCCCCCAACATCTGCAAAATGTCTCCAAATGGCCAAATTGTTGTCAATACTTAAACAACCTTTAAAATGTACCAAACATCTTCAATTATTCATTTACTTTTATGTGTATGACCCATTTGTATAATGTTGGAATAATAATGATTCCTCTAAGCTGTATTTCATTTAGGAAGGAATGGCAGTAAAATATCCATTAGTCAATAAAATTATATATTTGTATACAGACCATATTCACAAGTTCTGCCTATAGGGTTACATCCTCTGTCCTTAACCCTAAAAAAAAACACTTAAAAACAATACATGGAAACCTCAGAGAGAGTCACACGTGAAGGATCCCAGTGCCAGGACACACAGAAGTGCATTAAAATGTGATAAAAGTGTGAATAGAAGTTGAGGCAGGATGTCAGTGGAGTGCATTAGATCGCCCTCCAGTGGACATTTCTAATAATTCTTGTCCCAGGTCTTTAATCCACAGGCCTATAAAAATATGTTTATTACAGTTGAAGCCAGAAATCTGAGACCACGTTCCAACAGTGGCATTAAAGAAAGTAATACAAACACATACATACAATACAGAACAGAAAAAAGGAAAGATATTAATTAGTCGAATTTATCTAATTAAAAAGGGTTTGCTTTGAACCCTTGAATAAGAAAAGAAAACAAGAATCACTGACCTACTGAGCGGCAAACTTGAGGTAATGATTTGTTTTGCTGCCTCAGTTGTTTGAGAGCAGTCACAGTGAGGACTCACCCAGAGGAGCGAGCAGGAGCCGGGACAGGGAGTGCAGCATCAGCACCACCGTCAGCATAGGCAGCCCTGCCTGTGTAACCAGGGATGGTGGTTCGTCTGGCACAATATCACAAGTTCATACATAATGAGGCTGAATATCACCATGTGAGAGGAATTTTAAAACTATTAAGTTCAAAATCCCAAAAAAAGTTAATTGAATGTTGGAGAAACATAACACTGCAGATCTACAGCGAATGCAAGTCTAACTCACCGTGCTGTTGGTGTGTACGGCGGCACGATGCTCCTCTTCAGGGTGAGCGGCTGAAAGGTTTCATCCATGTTGTCAATATTATCCATGTTCTCAGAGCCAATCGTACCACTGCACATACACGAGAGCGCGCATGTTAAGGTAGGTCAGGGTCAGCTCTGTGGATACATGCCTCATCGTTCATGCCAACATGTAAGTCAGACACTCATGGGCGGTGACCTCTCAGACACATGTACTCACGTGTACAGAGGAATCTGACCCGACCTTGGACATCCACTGCAACTGAAAAGAAGGAGAAAGTGGGGTCACAGGAGGTCAGCGCAGATCAGCATAAAACTGTTTGGTTAGACAGGAACAGAGTTTTCACTGATCATTATTATAAACTTACAACGATATGGGTTTCTTGGCATCGTACCTCGGTCGAAGCTGCTGCCGGCTCCACTCGGCTCCTATAGACTTACAGAGGACAGCAACAGATCGTTTATCGCAGTTTATCAGACATCTACACCAGGAAAGACTGATTTTTGTCTTTCTCTTATATCCCCTAACAGTGTGTAAACCTGTGTTATAGACGTATTGTAATCCACAATCTGACCTTCCCAACTACACCGAGCTGTTTCAAATAAGGCTACATGCAGTGTTTTGTCATTTGTACATTTTTACCACATCAATCTGAAGATATTCAGGGTCATAGTCTATATTTTCCTATTTTATCACAAATTCCTACAAAAGACCCAAGCCCTATGGTTCCTATGCAAGATATGAGGAACACTACACAGTGATTTATTGTAATGATAAGATGTTCCTTTATATATCCTGTGGAGACGAAAGTCACAAATGACACAGCAGCACAATAAAGAAGCAGGTCATGGGGGAAATTATATTAAGATTTAAAGTATGAATAAAAATAGAAATACTATATATAAAAAAGTAGAAATAATTCTATATATACACAAAAATGTGCAGCATGGAGATGGGGATCAAAGTTGTGCTCATGTGCAGTTTGTCCATTCCTTGTGATATATTCACTGCAAAATGTGAAACAGTTCGTTCCTGAAGTTTTCAATGTTTGACTGTCGGTACTGTGGCGTCGTGCAATCTAATGGCTGAAGCCACAAAGGCCCCCCCCCCCCCCCCCCCCCCCCCAACCGCTTAAGGGACGTGGCTGGATGAGTCCGTGACTGAACTGCACCTGAGCTGCCTCAGTTCAGCAGCGAGGGGATGAGAGGCTCCATGACGGCTTTCAGTTTTGCTCTCATCCTCTTCTCAGTCACTGTCTCCACACAGTCCATGTATGTATGATGTCCACGATGCACATGTGTCATCGTGAAACAGGACAAATTCATTTACATATTCTGATTATGTTCAAATATAGAATACCACCTGACCCCTAGACTCTGAGAAAGGCACCAGTTTGCCTATAGGCAGGACAAATAGACACAGAAATGAATTTGTCCCTGGTATTTATGTATGTTATTATATTGTATTAAGTCTTTTATATTGTATTTATCATCCATCTCTTATGTTACAGTGTGTGAGTGTGTCTGTGGTTTGTGTGGAAACTGTCTGTACAATCTGCCTAACGGGAACAATAAAGATGTCCTCGATCCTTGATCCTCATTTCGTCTTCCTTCAGTCTCCATTCTTGTGACACCAAGTTAAAACAGATGGAGGTCGATCTATTGCACGTGTGGAAAAAGTTACTTCAGCTCAGCAGAGGTAATCAACCTATTCTAGCTTCAGTCCTGTTATATTTATGTCCCTTTTCAGAATAATCAGGTATTCAAAAAATATTTTTTCCCAGTAAATTGTGGTGATTAATGTAAACCTCTGAGAGCCAACAGCCAGAGTTCACCTGTTGTTCTCCATGGCTCACCTGCCACAGCTGAGGTCTGCTATTGTAGCGCCTGTTCGAGGGACCCTCACTCACTGGGTCAGCCTTTCTTGTCAGGGATGTTTCTGGTGCATTCAAGCCCCGTGGGAACTTCGTTTCCCAACCAACTTTCTCATAACTCCTGAAAGACAAGTTTTTGAATCAAAAGCTCTATAATAGATTCACTTGATTTCCAAAAGTTATTTGCTTCAGTTTGAATTCTTAAGCAGTCCCGTTCATTGCACAAAGTAGAGTAGACAGCTTATTAAAGGGGGAACTTATTCTTCCCGGAGGCCTTAAGCGAAGCTACAAGTTTATCTGCATAATTTCACTGAGCAGTAATTAACACAACAAGAAGCAGCACTGTTCCCCGATGACATCACAGGAGCACAAGATCAAACCTGATCGCCCCCAACAACCTTCAATGCAAAACGATACTGGGTGTGTGTGTGTGTGTGTGCACTGTATTAAATGAACGATGTGGGCACTGAGCTTTGTTTCACTTTATTATTATTAAAAGGAGACAATGAAAGGTCAGTGTGTCTGACCTGTGGGTTGTAGATGTGTATCTGAAGCGCTGCACTGCCACTGAGTCTGTCCACAGTCTCACATCAGAGGAGATGTCATCCTGAAAAACAACATTCATACTGTCAGTGGTTTTATTCTGTGGTCGGGAAGCAACTAACAGCAAAACAAAATACTCAATCAGAGGTCAATAGTTAACTTTTCTTTCTTTCTTCTTTCTTTCTTTCTGTTATCCATTCAATATATACTTTTTTAACCAACACAATATGTAAATTCATTGTACAAATCAAACATCCCTTTCCACTTAAAATCACACATGATTAATTAGACCATCTATTTGTGCTGTTAACAACATAACACCAGTGGGATGATCTTACAAATGACCTCTGTTCTTGTACCTGGCCTGTAATGACTCCAGATCTGAGACACATCTGAATATCCATCTTAGCTTAAATTCCTCCATGACAGAAAACTATGATATTTCTCTCTGCGTTTCTACAATGTTGTTAGGATTCATCCTCCTGTGTTTACAGATGTATGAACCAAATCTGTTGAGATATTTCAGTCTGGACCAAAGTGGTGAACAGACAAAGACCGAAAAGACCAACCTTAAACCTAACCAGGGTGGGAACATGTCTGAAAGCAGCTATAGACACTGAAACAGCTTGCGGATCACAAGGTAGCCGTCACTAATTTGATAGGCTCCTATCACATGACCACCTTCTTTCCCTACCAACATGAATAATCAATTAAAAGCATTGCTGACCCTTTTGTCTCTGCTAACAGCTGTTCCTAGCATTTCCTGTGCACAACGGTGCACGCAGGCCCCAGTGTACATGGGTGGTCATGTGTGCATTTTCAGGCATGTTAGTATTGATGGGGATAAAGCTGATAAGAAGCCAAAACGCTTGTGGGAATAGAGATCGATTTAATTTGAAATCGCCATATTCAAATTAAAACATAGGATGTAGCCTGATTCTCTTAGGCCAGAGTGAAGGCAAATGTGTAGGACCCCCTCTCTTTTGCCTTTGGTCTCACAAGTCCCTTGAAACAGCTTGAACCTGACGGTGCTGGATGACTTATACAAAGCAAAAGGGAAAGATCCAGATAAGTGAATCTGAATGAATCAATGAGACAATGTGATGTTTGAACACATGAGGGAGCAGCACTGTGTTCACCTCTCTCCTCCCACAAGTCAGACAGTCCAAATACAGACATTCATTAAACCTCCACTCCTCATACAGCTGAGTCTCCTAAACCAGGATAATGAATGTCAAGGTAATTATGACGACTTTAATTAGCTGAGTGAGGAACTAAATAATAAAGCACCATTATGTTCTCAAAGTGAACATCTGCCCACATAATTACTGGATTCAACCTGTGTGGGGAGACCTGAGGGGAGGTCTCTGTGTGTGTGTGTGTGTGAGTTGCTCTTTCATATTTAATATGTGTCACTGTAGTGAATTGATTAATTAACCAGAAACAAACAGAGCTTTAGTTCAATCAGATAATTGTGTTGTCTGCACTGCAGATTCAATTTATAAATCAGTCAGTGTTTCAATGCCCTAAGAGTGAAAGAGACAGTGCAGTTGAAATATGAGTATTATTACCAAGTAAATCAATGCTGTTTGCAGTACACTTTAGTAGGGAATCAAATTCAGTTATCACCCACCTGAGGTCCAGTGTGTTTATCAGTGAGTCTGAGGTGCGTTGGTTGAACTTCATGAGCAGTGGTTGAACCTAAGGACAATAGAACAATAATCAGGTCTCTGCAAACTGGGAACCAGACCCTGAGACAGAAATCAGCCATAGCCTCTTACTGACCCTCTGTTCCTCTCAGGTACAGAGCACACACACAGCATACTGCATAATAACACAACACACTGCGTATATGCAGATACCCATGGGTAATTCTCTTCTTGATTACTACCCAAGGTTTGCTGAGTGTCTCTTTGTTTTTGAAATCTGGTTAAACAGACCTCAATGAAAACAGCTGAAATGGTAAATACACTGTCCTTGCAACAAGTTGTCCATCTCGGAGCGATAGGACATTTGCTGCCAGTGGTAAGTCCCAAAATAAACACCAGGCTTAAGCTTCTAATAAAGACTTACATCCACAAAACTGCATAATGGCACAAACAGAAATGAAGAGCTCAGAGTCAAACCACTACACATTCAATTGACACCATGTAAGGCTCTGACTTAGAAACTGAAAATGTCATAGCAGTGTTCATTTAAAGGGTTTATAACTCATATAACTGTGGGATATTTAATAAAACAAAAAAACTTCAACATTGCACAGGGCGGATCCAGGGGTGGGCAGGTCCCTCCCTGCTTGACCCATGAAGTGCCCCTGTCCTAACAGTATTGGTTTTTTTTATAGACAAGTCACTTACTGTCAATAAATAGGATAATTTGTTAAGAGTTTGTATTTTCTGTGCATTTTTAAAGAACACAATGTGTTTAAACAATTCTCAAAGATAAAGAGCACATGCTCCTTAATGAATCAGGAATTGTACATGGATGTTGGACATATAATTGGCCCCTCGGTGTAAATTCTGGCCCCTTAATTAGAAAAATCTGCAATCCGCCCCTGACATTAAAAGATGTGATTAAAATATAATCGGTTTCATGATTTATTCTTCCAGTGTTTGGGGCCCTGGGGCAGTATTCCTGTTGGTAATCCATTCTTTACTACTACTCATTCTTTCCAAATTCATAAATCTTACCAACGCAACAACACAACATCAGATACGAATTGGGATGGGCTCTATCTATAATCTAGTCTCAAATAAAAACTGTTAACTGTAGTTTTACCATTGGTTCTTGCTTTGAAGACTGAATCAGGGATCCTCCTGTAGTTCCGGGCCTTGTTCTCACTCAGGTCCACACAGACACCAGGGGGGTTCGGGGCTGTTCTTGCCCTCTCTCTGAAACCTGGAGGGACCCGCAGGGCAGAGGCCACATGATGGAAATCTATGAATTTCGGTCGACCTTTGACCCCCAGGTCCACCTCCGCTCCTGCGCTCAGCTGACCAGAGCATGGATCCAGCAGGGGGACGTCGTAACGTGACGGAGCTAGGGTGACTCGCTCAGCAGGTGGGTGAAATCTATCAAAAGGAGAGTTTGCTTTTCCAGGTTCTCGTGTTGGTCCGTTTCTCCCACCAGTCCCATACAAACCGTAGTTCAGCCGTCTGATGACATGTTGCTCTGCAGGGAAAGGCTTGAAGGGATCCCAAACCGCACTCATTACTGCCAGTGGAGAAACAGTGGAGAGTGTGTGTGTCTGTGAGTGTGCCTAAGTGTGTGGTTGACAGAGGAGGTCATAGATCTGCTGTCAGCCATAATGATGCAGTGAGTGCTGGTTGCCCAGAGACTGTCTTTGTTTGCAGCTCAGATCAAATGGCTGACTTGCAGAGAGGCCACATGACCTGCCGGCTGCGCAGCCTCACATACCTCTGCATCAAATCTTTGTGTTAACATTTATTTGCTATTTGCTACAATAATGGGGAGAGCAAAGATCCCCTGGTATCTATTTCGGACGCTACACGCCAATGATTCACCTCAGAGGGGCATTCGTGACCAAACATTTTTCCTCTGAGCTGCTTTATTTTGTCAACTCACAAATACTAATTCATCACGCTGACCAAATAAAAGTGTTTTGTCCATATTCAGGGGCGGCTGTTGTCATTACTCTGCTGGAATGGGTTCTGGTGGCAAATAATAATGAGAGGGCTCAGCCTCTCCTCAGGTCTCAGGGACCGTCCTGAGAGAACGCTACATTGCTTCTTGTGATGGGTTAGGATCTATTTATTTTCTTAATAAAGAAGAAAAGAAAAAGTGAAGGAGAATACAACTGCCTGCTTTTCCGGCAGCTGGCCACTAGATGGAGTGATAGAGCCTGGATTGTCAGACGGTACCAGTGGAACGAGGCTTGTGTAACTGACAGTTTAATATCACTGCAGAAATATACAAGTCCCAGTTGTAATATTATGATGATGCATTACGGGCTTGAGATACCCTTATTATACATCAAGGTGACCATAAAGCCACTGCTGAATACCTCAGACACACTTCAAGCCCCTGAAGAAATATTAAAAGTTATCTTTTACTTTGTGCATGAACGATAAACAAGATATTTTTACAATCAGAAGTGTATGCTGTGTTTTTAGAGTTGACAATAAACTAAATTGAAAAAAAACACACTGGACGCAAGAAGAGTAATTACAGAGGGTGTAATGTGGTGCATGCTATAATTTGAAGGAGCTGTCCTACAGTCACAACAGCAAAAAAACAATACCATCAAAACTCTGTGCCTCAGTGCCTATTAATAATTAGCTTGCTGAAAGGCAATGTCAAATGTAAATACGTTACATAAATACATTAGTATGAACACCTCAGCTACTGTATATATATATATATATATACATTTATATATATATATATATATATCTATAAATGTGTAGAAATATATATGTATAAAGCATATATATATGCTTTATGTAAATAGGGGAATAGCCAAGGCAGTCTGAGTAAATGGCATTTTTCTTGGGAGAGAATTCATCTTAATTTGTTTGCGACGATGATGGTGATGCTAGCTGATAGATGATTTTTACTCAGGCTGTCATTAGCAAATGTAAACACCCGAGAGCTGTTGAAAAGGATGTGTTAAAAATAGCCTAATTAGAGTTATTCTGATAGCAGAGTGGTGAATATGCCCGACTCCCACCCAGTGTTCCTCCACAAAAGGAGAGCACAAATGACACTTGTGAGATCTCCTTTTGAAAATCACTCTCCACATATATGAAAAAATATAACTCATACCATTTGTTGCATCAATCTTGGGTCTCATGAGAGCTGCGCTGATTGTAGCGTCATACCGTTGTAATAAATGAGGTGATATAGGTCCAGAGGTCCACAAGATTTATTGCATTTGAAATCCATTAGTTATTCCCACAACAGAATCTCCTCTGTGCACCAAAATAAAACCTCCTCTCTGCTTTGTATCCTAATTATTTCAGGGGGGATTCTTTTTGCATGTTGTTGCAGGAATTTAAATACCAGCTCAGCCATGAGATATCTGTGTTTTTGCGGGATATCAGATATTTCTGGTGTGAGGAGTCATTACCATCAGAGCAGCCCTTGTTACTGAATCCTGTGTTATTAGTCAGCTTGTCTGCCATTCTCCACACTCCTCCACGGGCTCAGAAATTATTTAAATCTCACTTCTCGCCCATAGGTGCCAGGCCCAATTCCACAGTGCAGTATCTGTTAATTTGCGCCGCTTACATCCATCTGAGAGGAACTGTTGCTCTGGATTAAGAGGCATTGCTGCTGCTGCTGCAGACTGAGGGTCATCAAAGCAAAGTCACCACTGTAGTGTTGTGGCTGCAGACAATATGCTGCTCTGGGCAGGGTATTTTTTCTGTTAATCAGACTAACAGTGCAGAGGGTGACCCAGGATGACACCCCGGGATCAGACAGGCAGGGCCAGGAGGAGATATGGCTTAAAGGCGCAGGGAATGGATCATCCGAGAGCGGAGAGGACGCTCCACAATGTAGACAGACAGAATCATTCAACATGAACTGTGCTGGGGAACCAGTGCTTCAAGAAATGAAATGGGAACACTGACACTGATATGGTTGCATTTGTTCATCTTACTTCTATACACAGCAATCTTTGATGCATTAGGCACCTGCAGATACAGATATAGGGCTTGATATCTGGTCACAGTTACATATATATTCAGCTGTCTCTTTGTATCCATGATATACAATGCAGCTACTGCAAAGAGCCCCCGTGTCTGATTCTGGGATTATGTCTGTATGTGTTGTAAACTGATAGAAATGCATGGCCATATTTATAGCACAAGGGTCCCAAGTCATTGCTCACGGGTCATATTCATCACACTGTAAAAGCAGAGAATTGATTACTGGCCGATGACTATGGAAGCATTGGATTTGAGGGCAAATTGGCTGAAGTGAACTCTGTCTCATGCCATATGTGGCACTCTCGCCCATTTGGAAGAATCCAAACAGAGTGCAGAGATGAAGCTGCCATGAGTGGCGGGGGTAGCCATGTCCTCAGAGAGTGGCCAAAGGCTTTATTGTAGTGCTGCTTTCCTGCCCTCCGTCGCTGCAGCTCTCCGCTTGTCGCACTCAGTTAGCTCAATGAAGTAATGAATATGCCGCTGTACATTTTTCATGAGGGAGGTGGGAGTGGAAAAACAGCTCTTTATAATGCTTTTAATATGGAAGTTTTCACACACGCTCTTCCCCCGCAAAGCATAGCCACCCTGGGGGTTATCAGGATGCTGCATGAGCACGATGTTTAATGTTAACTTTCCCCAGGATCTTCAGCAGATATACAAACAGCTGTACATCATGAGTAAGTTGGGATGTCAGTGCCTGTCCTCTTTTTGGAAAGAAGGCTGCACGAGACTCCACTTGTGGTGGTTGAAAAAAAAAAACACGTCACCTATTCAGGTCTCACATCATTACAGTAATTAGTTTACAAGAAAGCACACCCGTGAGCTTCCAGAGATGGAGGACTCTTTAGTATGAAAGGGAAGCATAATGATTCGAAGATGAATGTAAATGAAGTGCTCCTCAGAAATAATCAACAAGCGAGTTATTAACCAAATGACTAAGGTTTGTAATAATTTCAAATAAAATGCTCTTATTTATCATGCATGGAAACATACAGACACACTGCTGCAGACAGAAAAATGATCAGCTGACATTGTGCTGTTGTAGATCAACGATTTCCAAACAACTGACAGAGTAAACAGAGGGCATAGAAAATATTAAATGATTATATCTTTACAAATATTTTCAATCATTTGTCTTGGGAGATAATTAGCATTGAGCCAGGATTACAAAGAGATGTGCTGCTGCTGCTCTTTGGTAAAAGCTACAGTGCACAGCTCACACCAGACTGAGTCAACACCCGCAGGCCGTGGTTTTCCCAGCAGACTGCAGGAAACCTAGTTAGCAGGCAGACCAACTACACAGCTAAAATATTAACTAATAAATAATTGATAACCAGTAAACAATTACCTGCCAGTGGTCACAGTGTTACTTTCTGCAATATTGTCCAGGGTACGTTTAACTGTGTTTCACAGTCAGTTCTAACGCACAGGATTTGTAAGTGCAAAGCAAAAGTTAGGACACATAGGAATTCATCAACATTCTAGGCTTCATTTACTTGATGCAGAGAAAGTTAAAGTCAATATGTTCCTTGATCCCGGTAAAAGACTACAGCTATACGTAGATCTAAGCTTGTTTATTTACTTTCTTTATTCACTCACTCAGAGACGAACTGACAGTTTTTCATTTAGTACATTTCAATTAAAACTGGAAAAATGATGTTTATTTTGCAACATTTGATCAAATTTAAGTAAAAATGAATATAACCAATAAACTAGAGAAATGTAGCATAGAGAGGAGTCTAGCCCTACAAACCTAATTGATAAAAAAAAGAATATTAGCTAAATGTAATAGGGCCTAGATAAAGATGTGAAATAGATAGCTAAAATGAATGGCCAAACAGCATTTGACTTAACAGTTAGTTGAAAGAATGGATAAACAGCAAAATACAGTCTATCCAAGAAAACTTTATAGCTGTAATTAATGGATAATAGGTGAACATTTTAGCAAAAAGTAATGAATACAAAGTTAAAAAAGCTAATCGGGAATGGATATACAGTTGAAACACTTTGCTAAATTTAATGGATAAATATTAGAAAAGACAGCTTAAAGAAATGGACAGACACTAAAAAATACTTGGCTAGAATGGTGTGCAAATAATTAAAGGGTCCAGCTTCACTCCCAGTATAAGTTAAGAAAAGAAAAACTTCACCAAACTAACTTAAAAATGTAATTCATTGTAGCGTCACCTAACATCTACTTTAAAATCATGAGGGATGGTGTCGATGAAGGAATACTTTACTTTACGTCAGACATAAAAGGTTGGAAGAACTGTTTTAGATCATTTCTACTTTTAAGGATATTTCTGGCTCTATCACAAGTGGCGTACCGGGCACCACTTCACATTTTGATCCGTGTGCAATAACACACCTCTGATTTTCAATTACGAATAAGACGTTGCATTAGGCGCAGAAACACTGAGGGTAATGGACTTTCTCTGTTGCTCACAAAGATGCACTTGTCCCTCGAGACCATGGTTTCCATTATTAAACCTCCAGCGCATCGCCCACCTAGGTTGTTTCCATTACCTCTGCCCAAAGTGAAATTACCTGCATTTGAAACTCAAACATAGTAAAGAAGCAAGAGAGTGGTCAACCACAGCCTGAGCCTCCATTTCCTTTCTGTCATCTCGGGCTTTTCATGTTCTTTGAGAATGTAAAACAGCATCTAGGTCTGACATCCCTCCTGTTTTCATATACAAAATATCCCAAGGTAATGTGCAGCAGCATGTGTGCTGGTACCTAATACATTCGCTGGGCACTCTCACAGTATGTATCAGGAGTTGGATGATGAATTACCATACAAGGGCCATAGGAAATACACAACAACAACAAAAAGGAGAGCACCCCAGGATGAATGTTTGTGCCGCAAATATAAAAACTTAGTATTCCGCAGGGGTGAGACAAAAGCGGCTTCTCTTATGATAACCCAACAATTCACAATACTATCTCCAGTCTGACAGCAACTTATGCAGATGTGCGAGGCTCAGCAGTGCTCCACTGAATTGGACGCCCCTTAAAATGTGTTCAGCAAGCAGGTCACATTGTTGCGGATGAAATGCTGAAACATTGTCCTTCCAAGATGCTCGGAGCCTTATCACTCCCTTACCTGCCCTATAACATTCTGTGATGGATAGGGCCAGATTGAACCTGCAGTCGCCTGAACCCAACCCATGTCATTTAGAGAGAAAATAGGGGGTTTGCTTTCTCCCGGGCCGAGATCACTTTTTAAACACAAAAGCAGAGCCAAGTTAATTGTTTGGTTCCTATTTCCCAGCCCTCTAAAACCCAGTCGAAGTTAACTGAAGAGTATCAGTCCCAGCAGGTTTGATGTGCTCTACAGATATATGTAGGGGAAGACAACGCCGCGGTGCAACAGTGTCACCCTCATCTGGAGGCAAGACAAGGCAGAGAGGTGAAATTGAAAATGTGAAAGTCTGGGTAACAGCAGAGGAGGAGTGCTGCTGCAGATATAATACCAAATCTATAAAGGACAATTTCAGGCTCCAGACTCTGGAGACTCAGGCGCTCAATCATGAAGTGATTCACTCAGATTGATCAAGGAGCGTCGTAATCACATGGGAATGTTACATGTGGATGACTCACAGAACTGTCAAGAGATTCAAAGCTGGATTTAATGGATTTGAGGTGATGTGCTTAGAAATCATTGTGGAAGGTGCAAATGGAAACCTCAAAGCATTTTACCAGCATTTAGCAGCTGTCCGGTGAAATTAATGTTCAGAACAGTGGAATTTGGATGAATAAAGACACCATCAGAGGAACAGAGAGATGGAATTTCCTTTTTATTCTCACAGCAGAAATTCAAAGGACCCGGTTTTATGAAAAAAGGGGTAATCGGAAATCTACTAATGAACCGCGCTGTTGATAACGGGCCCGTATTAAGCAGAAAGTCTAAATGCACTTATAGATAACAAGGCTTTTATTTCAAGTGATTCTCTGTAAAAGCTGAGTGCTCCCTCAGAAATTTAAATAAATGCTGCAAATGTGACATTAAATATTCATAACCTTCAGATGTCATACAGTTCCTTCCTGTAGAGATACATACAGGCAGTATTTGAAGATGAATACGCAACAAAAAACTTCAATCCTAAATAATTATTAATAAATATATCATGGCTGATTCAAATCTATGTGCAGCTCAGTATCACTGTCTGGTTTAGATGCAGGGAGGTAAACTGCACTGTGAACCTCTGCTTATTTTCCTGTAATATGGGCTCATAGAACATTTTCACCTCTGTCACACCATTGTCTCTCAGAGCTTTTAATGCGTTCCATTAGACTGCAGACAGCAGGACCATTGACATACACACCTTTGTGTGGGAAATCATAAAACCTGCTCTTTGAAAACTTTAGATTGAAGTTGGCCTTGAAGTGGTTTGATCCAAAGTTGGGATCAAATTACATTGTTCTTATTTTGAAATTTAACGTGCACAAACTGCAAAAACATTCATATTTACTGTGCTTGAAATGTGGAAAAAACACGGATGCTACAAACAACATGTGTTGTGTTTATGTGTTTATATCGTTTTTCCAATATTTGCATGATAAGTAAGAGCAAAGAAAAAGGATTAAGTGTGACATAAATACTTTATATGCACGTTAATAAAAAAAACGCATTAGCTCAAGGTGTTGGGTGCTGGTGAGAGAAAGATACAACATTTGACAAATTCACACTATTTAGATTAGAGCAGACTGTAGAATTATGTCAATGGGTTTGTAATTGTAAATACTAGCATCAGCAGCTCGCCAACTCCTGTACCAGAATTTTTGCCAGAAGATTTAGGTGAAAGGGATCTATTAACAGAAATTTAATGTAAAATAATCTTGGTGATGTTTTCACTAGTTTGTTTCATCTAAATTGTACGAATAACTAGTTTTCTTTGCCCTAGAATGGGCCCTTTATATTTAAATACTTTATATGTACTGTACTTCAGGAGCAGCTCCTCTCTACGGTGATCAGACTGGACAAAATAAACATCTTTTGAGTTTTTGTGATAACTGAAGATTACCACAGGTTCTCGTGTTTGGAAGAGGAGGGTGACGTGAGGGGTGTTCAGCTGCAACATGCTACTTCACCACTAGATGTCACAAAATTACTACACACTGAACCTTTAAGTCAGCGTTCTAGTAAATTTTCAGATTTCGGAACAAATTCTCATGATTATTCCGACACCACATGAACATCTCAATGTGTTTGTGAAACTGCTGCATCTTATATCTTGATGCAATATGACACAATAATTTAATAAAACAATAAGAAGGGACTTGTCATTTAAAGATACTCAATAAGGCTTTAAAGCACTTAATCCACCAGCATCTGGAGGATTTTTTTCAATTTTCAGCTCAGCTTCTCCTCCAAGCACGTGTTTTAAATTAATTTAGAAAAGTTTTTTAAATAAACAATTTGCTGAGAAACATATCACAGATGTCCAAAAATAAAAAATGAATGCAGCAGCCATGAGAAAAAAATCAGTTAATATATTATTAAGCCCTTAGACGGCGATGCAGAACATGTATAATTAGCTAAGTGGTTCTCTTTAGTTTAACCATTAAATACATGGTTGTTCAGTAACAGAGTGATGTACAAGTTAAGATAATGTTGCTTGTGATCCATGGAGAACTTGGTTTTAACTATAGACTGTAAGAGCACAGGACTCCTCCTTGTAAGTTCATGTCTCTTAAATCAAAATAGCTTTGCTTAAGTTATGAGACTGAGCACAAAGTAAAAAGATAATCTTTCATTACTCTACAACCGTTGCTACAGAGTCTTTTAGACAAAGCATATTACCATGCTGACAATGGCAAGTAATAGCATGCTAAAGTTTAAGAAACATAGAACTGATGAGGTTATTAGATAGTAAATGTGTTGAAGAGTTTTTGAGAGGATTTGATTTACTTTGTAGAATAACATTAGATTCCATCTGTTATTTAGGTTACAGTGTATTTTACTATCCTTCAGCAAGAGCCAATATGGCAGACTCTTGGTTTTATTCCTTAATATTCGTGAGTTAATAAAAAGTCCTACAGTGAATCTGCACAGTCAGGAACCCTCAACTTTCTTTTCTTGACCAGGGGTTTTAAGATGCTTTCATTTGAAATGACAAAGCAATAAACACACAATATAAACAGATCTCATCTCAATGTGCAGCAGTGCACATTGGCCAGAACAGAGCATAGGCCTAATTATACAGTTGCAGCATTTGGGTAGAGCAAGCTAAAGTCTCATGGGTTTCTCCAACAGATGGATCCTGTTAATGGCAGGTCTTTGAAGGGGTTCAGATGCTTATTACTGCTGGGAGTTGTATGTCAGAGTACAAGACCCAGTGGTGCCTCTGATGAGAAGACTTTATGTGAAGTCTTAATCACGGCTTTCCTCTTTCCAATCAAACACAGAACTGATTTTAAATAACTGCTGGAATATGAATTGATCTAAAGCCATTTGTAAATGTTAATGACCTGGACAGAACGGAAGGAAGAGACAGGTAACATCTGGGGTCAGTGTCGTTACTTCACTGGCTGAAACCGCAGCAGGTAAGCTGTGAGAGGAATCAGACATAGCTTGTAAAATAGAAAGAATACAGTGATGACACAGTAGTAATATTTTAAAATAGAAGAAAACTGAAGGGGCAGAGCAAAATGAGCTCTTCATATTATGAGTGAGGATTGGTGGGAAAGGAGAGAAAATCCCACGATCATTTGCCACTTGTATGCGTGAGCACAAGTCCTGTTTTCCTCGAATGAATGAGTGTAGTCTGAGAGCACCGACAGAGTCATTGAAACAGGGGAGTTAAGACTGACCAGAAAACCTTAATAGATGTGTGCCACTGCTCCCCCGCTGCTCCGTGAGAAGCCTGCCATGATGCATGTACATGCATTTAGGCTTATTTACCTCAATCCTGCCAACAGGCTGACAGGCACGTCTCGCTGCTGGAGATGCACTGTCGTTGTCTGGCAACCCCTTGATCAAAGTGTTCTGCTGCGTGGCCGGCACATTGCAAAGGGTGACACAGAGCCCCACACTGCTAATGCAAAAGATAACAGGAAAACGCAGAGACACAGCATCTGCCTCCAATTATCATAGCCTGCCCTTCAGTGTTCATTACCTGGCCTTAAATAATTTAATCATCATTTTGATCTGCTGGTCTGTGGGGCCCCATGGCTCTGCTAGATACATGCATGCATTACTCCTCATCCTCAAATTGATGATGAAGGCAAGACAAAATATGCCACGAGCCACAAGACCTTTCTATTTCTGAATTTTTGGAAGCAAATTGGGATCAGTGACATTGAAACGTCCAATCCGGCTTTATTAATATAGCTGAAAACTTCCCACCTCTCGAGTGTAAATTGTGATGATTGCAGCAGGTGGAAATGAAACCACAGTTTTACTAAATAACTTAATATGCTTTGGTGGACTTATTAAATATTTACCTGCAGCTCTCCCACAAAACAGATCTCATCCTAGAGCATCAAATGGAAAAATGACAGTGGATTTGTTCATGTTTGTCTCATTCAAAGGCTTCCTGTGATTTATTCCAAAGGAGGGATCCCGATTGATCATTCCAGTATATTTGATTATTATAGATTGATCAGTTGAAATAGTGAAAATGTTACCAGCCTGTCAATGTGACACCCTTTCAGGCAAACCTGGACGTACAGCTGAACAGTACCATTTACGCATTTACCGAGCACAGATTGGCATTTATTTGAAACATCAACACAGAGTACCAAGAGAAATACAAAAAAGCACTTTCAAATCAAAACACATTTGAACATCCAAAAAAGATAAGAAATCCGGAAACTGATTCTCTTGAAGTCTCCTGTTTCTCTTTGAATTTTTTAGAGTCTCTGCACATGATCATCCCGCACAGCAAATCTTTACCAGTCGTTCTGAAACCGATCGCACAAGTCCAGTGTGCACTTTGGTGGTAGAGGGGCAGGTGTCAGGATTGTTGGATGACGCCACATGTCGACATGTTGAGGTTTTCACCTTCAAAGACAGCTGTGTGTGTTCTATACATTCTATTGTTTTAATGACCTCTGGTCCAATACATTGCTTATTAAAATACAGAGGCTATAAAAAATATGTTTTCACTAGTTAAGCATTAATGACCCCTATGTTTGTATATAGTCATAAATAATTTAATACATAGATAAATAGATATTCTGTGTGTGGATTATAAACTTTCATAAAAGCATTTTGTTCTGTAATGTAGGAGTGACTACAGTATAAATGCTGAATTGCTTGAGGGCTGCTGTCCGACCCTGATGTCCTGTAGACTGGGTGAAAGGCCGAGAGTTTACATGCGGACTGGCGCTGGTGATGTGTGCCAATGTCCTCTCTCAGCGTGCCAGTCTCTAGCTCCGCTGGCACTCGTTCTTACTGCAGGTGGCCTGACGCTCAATCTGCCATGTGCCCTCCTCGTATGTGCAGTAGCAGATTGTACACTCATCAATCTTCACCTCTCGGCCGGCTGGTATGACTGCTGTGTCCGCGTAGCAGTTTGGTCCTGTGGGTGGTACAAGAGAAAACATTTTCAGATTGACTTCATGTGCAGTACATTTTGCATTGTGTCAGATAATCGAGGTCAGGCTCTTAACACTGAAAATGCACGGTTCGCTTTGGCCCTGTGATTTAACACCAAAGCTGTATGTTGTTGTAGAAGTAACAACCGTGTTATTGAGGCTGTACTCATCTGTGGTATTTCTCTGGTACTATATCCACCAAGGTTGTTGTTCTGTGTGTGAAAAAGCAGTTCAGGGACTAAGCACACAATTCAAAGTCACATTTCTTTGTGCCGCTCAAAGGATCCTGATCTGTTTAAAATTCCTTAAATTCACAGACAACCCTCGTCAGTCTGGGCGCAGGTGATTATTAAATATAACAACCTTCGAATCCTGCTCTTCTACCTATAGACAGCGACAGTGAATATCAGGATTAGTGGCATCAATGCATTGACCCAGACTAACAGAGTATTATTGCAAATGCTCAATTTCACACTCACCAAGTGCTGCAGAACATTTTTTCCTTTATGTGGACTGATGTGACCTGCACCACAACCTCAGGTATGTGATGATAAAACATAAGTGCACGGATCAAAGCCAACTAAATCATGAAACGAGGTGACATATGACGGAAGAAAGATTCTGTCTCTTACAAATGAAAAATTGACAATGTAGCTCTGTTATATAGCTTATAAAGGTAGATGTTTGCTGATATCAGCATTAAAGATACTTTATAATATAGTATAAAGAAAAATTACTGATAAAGAGTGTTTCTGGCTAACTGGGACACAAGCATAAGTTTAAAATATTCATGCCCTTGCTACTGACTTGTGCAGTATACCAATACCATTTAGCAATGTAGACTGCCTCCACTTCCTCCCTATTTACAGAAATGAAGCCAACCAATCACGAGTCTCAGCTGACTTTTCATGCCATTTCATCCATTTTTACATTAATGTGATCAGAACTGAGACTTTTTAGTTTGATCGATGTTCCATCCACTAACATGAAGGAGGTTTATGAACCATCTTGACTGTTGAGATGCTTTGGCTTCACTTTTGGGGACTAGTCTTGTCGTCCATCTTTATATACAGAGTATGGTTATCCTAAAGACCTACCAATTAGCCTATGAGCTAGTTCAGCGACATTCACGATTACCTGGATTCACCAAGAAGGTTATATTTTCACCCCTGTCTGATTGTTTGTTGGTTGGTTGGTTTGTGTGTGTATTTGTGTTTGTTTGTTTGTTGGCTGGATTACCAAAAAAAACACAAAAAAGAATACCACAAAACAATACGGGGAGAAATTACAGCACATTTAGTGGACTAATATCTATGAGTGTGTGGAATTTGGTGCAGCTTAATTGAATATAAATGGACTGTTGGGCCTTTGCAGTGCTAGTGTCTAGTTTATATCGAGAGTATTAATAAACATTCATGTACAACAAGTTATTTGACTCTGGTTATTGCCATCACACTGAGCACAGTCCCCTATTAAGACAAAAGTTATTTTAGCCTAAATTCCATGGTGAATTTTGTAGTTTCTTTTCTTGGTGTCTCTTCACAGTGGGCCTGGACTTGTCTTCATCTATATAAAAAAATACATTGCGAAACAAAGGCCAATGGGACACAAAGCTAGTTAAAAGTAGGAGAGGACTCCAGTTATTGTTTTACTGTTACTTTTCGATGCCACAACTGCTGTAATGACCAAATTTGCATATCGGGTTCAGTTAGACATCTCAGCTTGTTTCTAAGATAGTTACATGACATCTCAGTCTGTCAGAAAAGAGAATGAACATGAGAGACCAACTGCGCTGCCCTTCATTTTATTTCTCTCAGAGGAAAATGGGGCCTCACTTCTGGGCTTTCATCCATTCTTTCCCAAAATAGTCTTCTGGTTATGGGAATATAAGAGGCATGGAAGAATAATAGATAAACAAGCATCAGGATTCATGAACAGGCTTGTGTTGTGTCGGTGGTCAGTTTTAACAGAATGAATGAAACCAACACTGGTCACTTGATCACATGATGAATAATATATATGAATTAAATATTTTTCAGAGGGATTTATCAAAGATGACATCTACCATGAATCTACTATTTGCCTCATATCTGTTTTTAAAATCCCATTGGCTATTATTGGCATGCTCTTTAGACCACTGGATGACCACTCATGGTTTATGCAGAGGAGCCTCTTTATTCACAAAGCAAAAGCCAAGAGATGCATCCTGGGATTACAGTGATCACACTGGATTTTAAGGATTTGATACAAATGATAATTATCTCTTCCACTGTCTTGTTCTGCGATTCAAGACATTCAGACGGAACCTTTTTGTTTTAATTTGGACTGAGTATTTGATTCAGCTCGTTAATGATATATTGTTCCACACTCCTTAGACCAGCTATGAATCACGTAAAGCATAAATCTCTCTGAAAGCGGCTCATCTCCATGTGTAATGTCAAGGTAGGAACGCACAGTGGAATTGTTCATAAAAAACAAATTAAGCACTGCTTTGCAGTGCTTTAACATAGTTTCTTAGTGCACCCCAAGGGACTGTTCCCTTTTTATTATTATTTTGGAGGAAATTGGCTCACTAATGGAAATGTTGATGTTCCGTAGGAGTTGTTTAGAAGTGAGCAGTGGAAGTAGCCCAGAGATGTGCAAAAAATGACTACCAGCACAGCCTTATTTTGTTGCTCCCCACACTGTGTGCACTGAAGTCCTGTTGTCAACCCCCTTGGTACTATAGTAGTGTGTGATGCTTTTGCTTTGTGAAAGAGTCTCTGTCCTCAACCAGTGGCTGGAAAAAGTCCTCATAAATCATCCATTATCTCTAAAGCTGCACGGCAAAATATAAACACAGAGGGAATTGCCTCCACAACATCAGGTGTAGCATAACAATAGCTATTTTCCTTAGACTAACAAGGTCTTGAGCCACTCTGTTGTATAATTAAGCTGCTGATAAATGAGGAGTCTTTCAGCTGCAACCAGCGCGTTTCATTGGACGGCAGCAAGCAGAAGAAGCGAGTTGGCACATCAATCAATGTGAACAGTTTGCCGAGGCCTGTCAAAACGTCAACCCTAACACATTTATAAGTCTTCAGATGAACACGCACACACCCTCTCTGAATAACAACTCATCCTGTGGCCCAGACCGCTGTCGCTACTGATTCATCATCATTAGCAGCATTTAGAACACAGTGTGTCAAATAAAAGACGCATATGTCAAGGATACGCTGTGAGAGAAAATGTGAAAAATAATCACGCACTTTACAGAATAAATCAAAAGTACTTCCTCCTGGAGCCAGGATTAAACCCCAGCCTGTCAGCCAGTTATTCACGGTTGCCTGACACTCATTTGTGTTAATTAATGCATGGATTCGGTGCCACTGTGCTTACTTATTGCCATCACCCTATTATTCTGCCATTCATATCACACCCACCTTTTTGTCGTCGCTTCATTAATATAATATAACCTCATCTCTCCACCACTCTCTGTGGCAGAAAGTGATTTTTATGGGCACAACGCCTCATAAGAGCTTTCCAATGACGCACAGAGGCAGAGACAAATGGACTGTGCATGTGCATGAACAGTTGGACCCAAACTGTCACTACAGCGTGTCAGAAGTTGGCATGGGCAGCTTGTGAAAAGGATAGCCATTAGCACCTGTGACTTTTGGCTCTCGAGCAGCGCCAGATAATGGACAGGGAAGCAAGGACACGTCCTGATCATCACACCCCTTAATTCTGAAGTGTTAAAAACCTGCAGAGCTCCATTATAAGGTAATGGAAGGAAAAGAATGGCAGAAATCACTTATCATAATGCATTTCTTGAGTTCATTTGCATTATAAATGCCAAATAAAAACGACCTTGTGTGATAAAGACATGGAGGCAGGAGAACCTTGCGGGGAGAAACTCTGATTTAACAACAAGGTGAATAATTTGTTTCAGAGATGCTGCGTGAAACATATTCTGTCTTTCAAATATGAAAAGAAAATGTCGCTTTTTTCCAGATTGACACCTCATGTTTGTTTTCATATGAGCATATGTTGTCTCCAGCTACTCTTCCCACTGATCATCACTGTGGCTGAACAACCCAGCTGCACACAAGCTGCACAACTGTCATATCCAATGTCCTTCACAGGGAAGAAACCACAAACCCTCACCAGTCAGCGGTGCAGTGTACAGGTGACACTTTTACTGGAAGAGCTTCATACACGTTGACTTCCTAAACACTGTATTTGACTATGTAGATTCATATATTGTAAAACATTTATATTATAATACAAAAATATTTAGCTTTGATGCCAATCCTCTGCATCTGTATTGTGAAAAAAATGATTTGAATGTCACATTGACAGTGGCTTTTATTAAATTTAGAAAATAGCTCCTAATAAGCCGACCAGAGCTGAAAACCATTCAGTGACACAGCAGCACTATAATTGTTAGGACATAATGTGGCTAACTGCCTTTATTCCAGTGACCTTTCTCTGCTATCAGAACTATGAACTTCATTGAAGGAAAATAGCCTCGAGATAATGAAACACGCCCGTGGGTAACAGTGTGATTAAAGATAGAGATTAATAGAGAAGAAATGATTTGAACCTTTTCGGGAATTTTTCAGACGACCCGAAATCCTTTTCTGCTTTGTCCTACTTTTATCTAAGAGTTAAATCAATGTATTCACAAGTTATTTTTCCTGATTACATCATGACCTGCTGTAAGTGTGTAACATGTGTGTAACATGCAACAGTCTATACACTGAATTCATTAATTGTTATGTTTCTGATTGCCTGGAAATAACTCGTAATTTTAAAGAGAAGCAATAACTGATTGATTATGAACTGTCTGCCTAACAAAGTGATAGTAATAGTAATACTAATAGCAGCTTAGTAACTGTCAAGGTTTGGATTTATCTGCATGTTAGCAGTGTGAAAATGACTCTAATACGAGCAATATTATCAAAAAGTTTGGAGGCTTGTGTGTGTTGTTCCTTTGATACCATTGTCCATAATCTCATATTACCATACAGGATGATGGAAACACAATTCCCAGACCACAACCGAAATTATTCACAGAATTCGAGTTTTCTACTGGGACATGCAGCTTGAACCTCCGTTTTTTACATGAAATAATTGATGTAGTCACATAAGAGTGAGGTAGCTTGGCAGAAGGACAGAGGAATGGAGGCAGGTGGTGGTTTTGCTTTTAAACCTGCATCAGAGGGGAGAATGAAAGAGCAGCAGATAAATACCAGGTGCGCTGGCTGATTGCTCAGGTACATCAGTTAAGCTGATGATGTCACAGACACACAACTGAACAAACAGTGCACACAACATTTTGCAAACAACTTCGGTTCTTTGGAGACGTTAAGAGCACTGCAGACAGTTTATATCTGTTAACGGCAAAAGCTTCTAAAAGCAGTAATATGTCCCAACTTTGACTCTGATCAGTTATTTCTCTCTTAATGTTTATTGTTCATCGATGATCATCTTTCACATGAGTTGCCTCAAGTAGCAGGTTCAACCTATCAGGACATTATACAGTGACGACAGTGACATCGACCTCAGCATTCAGACCATTGACCTTATTCTGAATATTCTGAGATACATTATTTCAATCAAAGTGTTTACATGAGTCACATGAATATTCCTTTCATATTCCAGTTTACATGTTACAGAGCATAATATGGTTACATCGGACTACTTGTTTACACTCAAACCCAGGACATGAGTCATCAAGCAGTTGGTAACTGTCATATGTCCATGATGCAAAATGCTGTGAATGAGTTGTTATAATCCAAATAAGATGTATACATAGATACTGCAAATAAGGTTGTAATACCCACATGTCTTAATTTGATTATTGCTTATATAACCTTCACCATGTTAATCAATTCATTAAGAGTCTTAATATTGGAATATTGCTGTCCATGTAGATGTGTCTAATGATGGTTAATGTCTAAATGTTCTGCATGAAGTCAGACTCTCTCATATGGAACTATTGGGTTCTGTTGAGCTAACAGCAAGTATCTCTCAGTCTTAATACATCTAGCAGTACAACTGGACACCTTAAGTGATACGTAACTTTGAAAACGTCAGGTTTCTGATGCTCAGGAGATATATCATAAGAATTCTGCTGGAGTCCCATATTGTTGTAAACTTGATCTCCTCCTGGTTAGATTTTTTGAAAGAGACCTTTATACAATCTGCTCTCCAGTTTTTTACTGAAACCATTTAGAAAATACAATTTTTTATGATCTTATCTACTGAAACTCAAATTGCCACATGTTGAATACTGATCAGTCAGAGAGGAAGCCAAGAATGAGACACAGTAAGAAACTTCACAACTTGTTCATATCAATGGACATTAAGGAAATACAAATCGATTACAAATCAAATGGAAACAATATCTTAATCGTTACAATCTGTAACTTATACAATATCTTACTATTTTATGAGACTGAAGTGGTCAATAACGAGTTGGAAAACATCCATGTATTCATGTCATTGGCAAAAAAGAAGATTGTAACTGTATTAAGCTCTAGTCTTCAATTTGAACAAGTTAAAGGAATAAGCTGCTGATTCTCAGTTAGATCAGGTTGAATGAGAAACTTCAGTTGTTCTCCAACAAGAGAAATTCATTTAAAGATCATAACCCAACACAAAAAAGCTTAGCAGAATTATCTCAGACCTATACATGTTTTAACTATTAGGCTACAAACTGGAATAAAACAAAGCCAGAGCACAAGACCTTGTTCATGTTCCTCCGTTTCCCCCTGTTACAGATGCCACTAGAAGCTTTTTAAATTGTACTTAAAGTGATTGAATCTCTTCCAGCTCTTACAAATGAATATACGGTACTTTATAACACTCCTTTGGTGCATGCCAGTTGCATTGAGGATATAGCATTACACCTTTATGAAGACGGATACAGATTCATGTCTCTGTTCACTAATGTGCAACTGGGGAGAAAGATTGATGTCATTTTCAGGAGGCTCTTTAGTGGGAATACGATCTCAGCAAACATCAGGAAAGTACTTTGACAAAGCTCATTAAGGAAATGTACTAAAACAATATTCCCCTGCAGTAATGACTGCTACAGTCAAATGGGATATGGTAGCTATGGAATCTGCTATTGCAAATATAATAATGACTGAACTGGAACAGACAGAAATCATAAATCTGCAAAAGGAAGGTTCTATGCTGCTCTGCTGGTGATTCTCGTCCTGGTTGATTTAAAGTGAAAGCTCCGAGCTTGAGAAAACTGCCACAGTGTCATTCTTTGGGATAACTTTACTCTATGTGATGAATTATTCATGGATTTCATGGTTTATATAGACGTCATTTATATAGAAGACCAATTTACAGGTTTTGTATTTCAAAATGAATCAGTTTGAAACATAAAATGCTACCTCCATACTACTACGCCTGAAAACACATGTCACATGACCACTCGCATACACTGAGCATCATTGTAAAATGCAGAATTTAACTGCACAAGAGCTGTTAGGATTTGTTTTCCATACCAATGATGACATGGAACTGTTACTGAGCTGTTGCTGTAATGTTTTGCATTTACCACTGTGACTGAACCAATCAGAAAGCAAAGGCAGGAGATGTCAGCAAATCCAAACGTCTCTGTCTTTGCACAGGCTACAACACAGTCTCAAACTAAAACAAGGTCAACAGCAGTTTCAAACTTCTCTGGTTCAGGTGCTTAAAAAGTCTGGAGTAGTGTGGATGTCACAGTTGTCTCCGCATGTTGGCTCTGCACTATGATGGGGAGCTATCCAGGGGGCACCCCTCCTCTAGCCCAAACTCAGTGGGATTTGCTCAAAAGAATAAGTGGCACACCTAACCAATGGAGGGTTGTGTGCCATGTCAGGGCAGAGAGCTTGACAGTCAGACGTATACCAGTAACTACATTCCTTGACCGAGACAAATGCTGACTCAGATTGACAAACCACATTATTCCAACATCATATTAACAACTTCCCCTGTGTTTTTCCGTGTATTCCTTAAAAAAAAGAAAAACCCTGCCACATTTTCAAAGGTCCTCTATGATTCATGCCTCTTTTAATTCAAATGAGTCTCCATCCCTCTTGGCAACAGGCTACGATGTCTCGTGTTGCTCTACTTGAAGTGATTTTATCGCAACCCCCCCCCCTTCCAAGATTAGCATTGACCCTAATGTCTGAGTCTTGAAGAGCACCACTTGTTTTCTCATGCGTTGCCAAGGTAATACCCTGCAAGAGCAAAGGACAAAAGGTTGGGAGCCACAGACGAGGTGCAGAGGAGAGAGGCTTCTCTTGCATTGATTTATTTTTTCCTTGGCATTCTTCAAAAGCACATGCTGCAAAAGAGAGTAAACTTGTCGTACAATTCATAACAAACACTTCCATGTAACACTTCACACACATTTTCACCAGGTAAATAAAAGCATTTATAGAGTGTTTTCCCTCCTCTCGTCTTTGACTTGAATTGATGAGGTGTTCTTTGGATGAATCAATATTGTTTAATTAAACTTTATGGAGGCCAAGTGAACGATGGTCACAAACTTTGGAGGGTTTATGAAACTATTTAATTGCAGTGTGTTCGACTGCTTTAAGATAATGAGTAAAAAATGATGAGAACCTGCCTCCATTCACAGCTGTTCTTTGATATTCATGAACAACTGTCTGGGGCGGATGTAAGCGATACCTCTCACTTTCATCTCCATCCCCTGGCTCTTCCCCAAGTGTCTCCGTGCACACAGGCTGAATAACACATCTGAGAGAGGGTGCCCTGCCATAAGCATTGATTTTGCATGCCTGAAAAGGCCACGATAATGCCTGTGCATAATTGACGAACTTATCGAGCACTGAAATACTTCATTGTGATTTATATCAATAGTGAGGGAAATAGTTAAGAGGGGGAGGCCGGTAAATGAGGGTAAAGATGGAAAATGGCGACTTGTTGAATGAGAAGACTAAAGCTCGATTTGTTCCCTTTATCTTTCAATATTTCACCTTAATTTACTCAGTTTTCTGCACTTTTACACTTTCATGTGCTCATTCTGTAACTCCAGGACACTCTTTCCTCTTGTGGCAGCATTTACACATCTGGATGATTAATTCGTCCCCATTAATGAGCCAAGCTTTGATGCCGAGGTTCCTGGGAGGTCTCAACATCTGTCTGCACTTCAAACAACATCTGCAGACAAGACAAACAACAGAGCCAGAGGAGGGAGCTCTCCGCTGACCTCCAATAACCTTATTTTGCATCACCCGCGTTTCATCAGCGAGCACCGTCTCGTATCAAGTGCTGTGTGATCATAGGCGGCGAGATGGGAGTTGACAATCATCGATCCTGATCATTTAAATCAAGGCGTCTGTAATACCTGGCAAAGAAGCATCGTGGATAAAAGTCAAAGGGAAATTGAATGTATAATCATTTTGATGTCGATGCGAGCTGAAGGAAGATCAGTGGTGCCATTTAGTATGATTTCTCATTTACTTCTTATTACACCTGCCTAAGATGAGATATCCCCTTTGTACGTAACTTTTTCTTCGCATGCTTATTATATTTACTTTATGGTGTCAAGTCTTGTGAAAAATGAGCTGCAAAGTGACATGTTTCTGATGGACTATCCCATAATGGATAACTCTCTTTTCTCCAGCAGGTGGAAGGTGACAGGCGGTGTGCAGCATCTGACCTCTTGCAGCTGTGTTTCTTGCTTGTGAAGGGGGGTTTACACCTTCCACTGATATTTACAGTTTTCCTGAACGTGTGAAAAAAAAAAGAGGGGCGGAGATACAAGAAAGGGAGTCTAAATGATTGGCACATATTTAAAAATCTAATTATTTTCCACATAGGAATCTAACTTTATAAACACTGTAGCTGTTGCTGCACAAATAAGGGGTAAATGCTGCCAATGGCGTTTTCTGCATCTTCACAAAAAAACCACCACTGTGTGATGACTAAAACAGTGTGAGAGCGAGCTGAAGGAGCCTGCATGGCGATGTAGGAGCAGACTATTAATTACAGCCACATGCCTGCAGGTGTATGAGATGAAGCTAAAGGGGGTCCTCCTGCAATCTAGTATTTCACTTCCAAAAATCTGCAGGGTTCACATGAGCCAGAAATTATAACTAAGTCATCCTGACTTTCCATCCATGTTGGACAAGCTTCAAAAACAGCAGCCTACAATTCCCACTATGCAATTCTGTAAGGACACGGTCACGGTCACACATATGTGAATGAATAATAATTCGCCTGCTGAGGTGAATTACGTAGCGTCCCTCGCTGAATGTGAGCAATCAGTTTCATGGTCTGACATCCTTTAGGGTTAGGGTTTTTGGACAAGTGGCTTTTAGGTTGCGAGAAAATGTACGGTGAAGATCAGAGGAATATTCAAATCTTCATTATGCAACATCCTTAAGTCCCGGCTGGTTCAGCACAGCTCATATCCGGGTCTCCTCCATCTTGACTCACAATGAAAACTTCAGCCAATAAATAACAAGGATTCTGGAAGTAAGGGGTGCTGAGGGGGGTGCAGCACCCCCTTTTAATGAGGAGCTGTGATTGCAAGGCGAAATAATACAATTCTTTATTTTCTTTCATTTAAGAACATTCAGTATATTACCTGTGTAGCCTGTCTGATGCAAAAAAGTCAAATGTGACTGGGTGACTTCTAATGAAGAATAAACCTGTATTCCAAGTGTGAACTGTCCAAAACTGAATAGAAAACTGAACAATGCTGCTTTGACAAAGCAGAAAGTTAGTTTATGCCCTTCTGAACTACATTTGATATGATGTTGTTACTTAAAGTTTCTCTCAGCACCCCTGACTCTCACTGACTTCCTGAAGCCGTGGACCTCAGACATGACCTCCGGAGAATTGACTAAGGACTCCACCCGCAGTTTTCCTTTCACACATACACAACACAGTGGGAGGTTTTCGGGCCCAGACACGTTCACAGCACCATCAAATCCTTGTTCAGGCGAGAGGTGGAGCAGCCGGGTGCAGCAGACCGAGGCAGGAAGCGACGTATTAACTCCGCTGTGTAGATCACATGAGATCACGTGATCATGTTTACAGCACCCGACACTCCACCACAAAGTCTCTAAACGTTGTATTTGTTTTTTTATATATTTTTTTAATTTTTGCATCTGTTGTGTGCTAGAAGCGTTATTAACACCCCCACTCGCTTGCGTTAAATCCAGCGGGGGAGCCCCTGCTGTGTTCACACATTGACTTCTCTTGGATTTCTACGGACTTTATACCAGGAGGCCAGGTGGTGAAAGTCTGCAGAAACTGCGGAGCCTCTCGCTCAGACATTTGCGATCACACATGCACCTCCTCAGGAGGAAATACGGAGGAACTGCAGAGGTCAGCACATTTGAAAGCAGCTTAAGTGTTAAGTGACTGACTGTCAAAAGAACAAGCCTGTGTACATTAAAAAAAGGTGTTAAACACAACTCTCAAGGTGCATTTGACAAGAAAGATTAAGTCACCAAGCTTTTAATCCTGTAGTGTGCACCACCAACAGTGAGTGGAAGTTCAGATTATATTGCTGAGAAAACTTGCAAGAGTCTGGTTTTAAATTACTTTCTGAATGGTTGTATTTAGCGCCAATTTAATTAATTCTGAAACTACGGTCCTGCATTTTGTCCACAAACTCACCAACAAAGCATTTCTTTTTAATTTGCTACCTTTTTGATGTGAGCCACCGCCTGGCTTTTCAAAGCTGGTGGCTGTTTAAGTATTTAAAGCCATCCGCATACCACAGAAAACTCATTATTTGTCAGAAACAAAGATGGATTCATTCAAATTGATATTAAAAAAACATAAAAATGCTATATTTATTGTTACATTACCCAGAAGGCTCCAGGTACAGTGATGATGTAATCAAAAAATAGAAATTTACAGTGAGGAAGAAATACTTCAAGAACCAGCAGCTGCTCTCACTTTGCGACTCTTATTAAACCCTGGCTGCCTGATAAAAGCAGAAATATTTCAAACTCCATGTCCACAGTTTACAGCACAGGTTTCAACAGTTCCTCCACAGCCATATGCAGAAGACATTATGTAAGGGTTATTACAGCAGGCTGAGTAGTATTCATTGTGATGAGTAAACTGATCTTAATGTATAAAATCAGCACAGAGCCTCTTTTTACAACAGAATCTCAAAGGACGACAATAAATCAAGCATCTCAGACTGTGCCCGGCGTTAGCTATGGTCAGGTAACTGAGCTTCTTAGGCACTCTGAGCTCTGCTTATTGTATGGTAATGTGTGGTAATCTTATGGTAATGGGGACTGATACGATCCTAAAACCAAGAGTCCTTATCGGCTGAACGAGCCTATGCATTTAAGTGGGATTTTTCGGTACAGATGCATGCTCTCTCACCGAGACTGCTACATCTCTGCACATACTGTACTGCATCTACATCTGTCTCCTTGACGGATGTGCCTGCGACTGCAACCCAGCAAATCCTCTGGGCATTGCACAGGGGGAAAATATGGAGCGCTGCCCAAAACTCTGCCCAAAGCACTCTCAGCATAATCAATATGTGCATATATAAAAAGTGGGTGAACAGCAAAAAAAAATGTGAACAAAGGAGCAGCATGTATTCCCCAAGATTACAGGAGGCAAATATTAATAAAGTAAGTGACGCTCCATGACTGCCAATGTTTTCAACTCGTTAACTCCGGACGTCATGACACCGGCTTTTAATTTGAGTGGGACAACCTATGATTGATACTAAAATGATATATTAATTATACTAATGTCATATTCTGAGCACAGTCATAGTAAAGTAAGCAGATGGCAGTTTTATGCAGAATAAAGACTTTTGTTGACATTCTGTTTATTACATCCAGTTAAATTATTTTCTTGATATATATTTTTTATATTTATCTTGTAAAGAAATATTTTGATTTGTCACTTTGACCATCTGTTCTTTCTAATCATCTCATGTTCGTCATTTCATTTGCAAATGTGTTCAAACAGACATTTAGAAAAATCCTGCTTGCACTTTTTTCTCAAAAACAACACACTGTCGTCCAATAAGTGGCTCCTACAGACGAAGCATTTTCATGTGGCGTGTGCTGTCTATCTTATTTCTCTATCGCAGGGATTTCTTTTCCTTCATGCACATTGCTTGCTTGCTCTTGTTTATAACAGACAGCCTGTGCCACTTTAAGATTCCTCGTCAGAGATACATATCGCAACTCATCATTCTTTTTGCTGAAGGAAGCAATGTTGCTGACATTGCCATGTTGCATTAGAGTCACACCAAGAAAACACGGGGACATAATCTAGGACATGCTGTCTGGAATCATCCAAAACGACTTCAGATAATCGACTCTGAGCCGCAGAAATCCTCCTCAGACGGGCCGAGGCTCTCAAACCAACAGGAATCATAAACTTGCAACCCCTAACATGGAAAGATGCAAGCGGACCTCAACTCTCCGTACCAGTAACAGTAGTGACGGATTTGGAACATACACCACAGAGTCCATCAGATATACTGAAGAATTATTTGGCATTAATACTAAAAATTACATAAAACAGGCGACGACTGATTAACCACATTTTTGCTGTGACGACAGTGAAACAGACCTCATTGCTTCAAATATGCAGTCAGCTCTGGCAAAAGACTGCAAACACTGCAGTGCAGAACGCTGCGTTATTTGTGTCAGCGAAATGAGCACCAGCGTGCTACCTTCGCCCTCATAACTCCTGCTGAGGTGCCCTTGAGCAAAATAATTTGAAGCTATTCTGCGGTGGTGTTACCCAGCAGCCACCGCAGGCGAGTGGCTGTACTGGAACAAAGCGCTCGCTGCAGTCTCCTCTCCACTCACCGGTCTTGCAGATGGGGCAGCACTGATCCGGCTCGTACTCCGGGTCCACGCATTCAGTCTGAGGGCAGGCTGCCACCGAACACAACACCTCCCCACTTGGCTCACATCGGCACTTCTCACATGGAGACACCTGGATAACAAAGAAGAAAGAAGACAGAGAGCAATTAACATCGTCATAAACACAGTTCACAGATACACACACACACACACACACACACACACACACACACACACACACACACACACACACACACACACACATATATACAAGAACAGTCTTCTCCTTAATTAATTTCTTGCTATCTTTGTCCCTGGCTCTTTTGTTTGACTCTATGTCTGTCACCTTCCACCATTCTCTCTATAGCAATTGCCACGTTCACACACACACACACACACACACACACACACACACACACACACACACACGCACGCACACACACACACACACACACACACACACACACACACACACACACTGGCCTGTCCGGCTTGTTTAAGACAGTGTGCGTTCAATGTCACAGAACTACATCTATGGGGAGGTGTCATCCTTCTCACCTTCATTGCCAATAAAAGGCTAATTTTAAGAAGAGCTCAATTGAGAATTTAACCTCACTCATCTCACTGTCTGAGGATATGGAGAAATCAATAGAAATGGGAAACAAAAGCAAGAAACGTCCAGTTTTCTTTCTGCGTAAAGAGTAGAGATGAATGACTTTGGTATCCATGGGTATATACTGTATATGTATCGAAATAGAACAAATATGGGACAAAGGTAGAGCTGATGACATACATTTGGAATTACACCCAGCTGCCCTTACATTACTTCCCTGTGAAAGGCTTCATTTAGCAGCCGCTTGTTTAAAGCCGTGCACCTTTAGTCATAAAACAATGGTGCAAAGGTTAATTCTACCACCGTTGCTGTAAATAGTGGAGGCCTGCGCCTCCGCATGGCACTCCACTGTGAAAAATGGAGTGAGGCAGCACTTAGTACAATGCTCCAGAACATAGCAATCAAGCATAAAAACCTGCCTGTGGCTTAGTTTCAAAGACCCCACGGCAGGCTGACGTATGCCGCTTGTGAAAGTGGACCTTTCTGTAGATTCGCCAGAGCAGAGACTTGACATAGAGCTGTCGGTAACACAGTGAGTCAGAAGAAAAGAACTCCACATTAGGCTTAACCCCCTCCTGAGACAGTCGCCAACATAAAGAGATGATCATAAATGCTGCATCTAATAAGAGACGTAACACCAAGACTGCGGCGCAGTCCTGAGTCTTGCAGTTCAAAGACATGACAGAAGATGAAACTCTGACAATGTTGGTGGAGCTTTCTCTGCATCTCCTCACAAACAGCCACGTGTGGCAGCGTGCTTTGCAGAGTTGTAACATTACTATAACTCTAATTCTATTCTGTATATCAACAAACCGAAAATGAAAACACTCTGCTGAAGCTGCATTGCTAAAGTCAGCCTCTGGTGATATGCGTTGTGAGAGAAAAAAGACAAGTGCTGACCTTTGCCATAATAAATCTGCCTGCCTGCGTGCTTGCATGCTGTGAGGCAAGGTAACTAGTTTCTGTGTAGTGCCTGTGATAAACTCGATTGAATGGCAAGGAGTGTTGTCTCAGCACTTCTTTCAACTTTGAGTAAAAAAAAATGAGTGAATGCAGTTAATGGGCTCACCTTAAACTCCTCCAGTGAGGCGTAGATCTTGCCTCGAAACTCGCAGTAGTTCTTCTTCTCCTTGCACTGTGGGCAGCACTGGCTAGTGTCCACTTTAATGCAGCGAGGATGAACCTTGGGACATTCTGGATTGGTGCACAGAGGGCCCTCATCTGTGCAGAGGCAAGGGCACGTGGAAGGGCCTGGCGTGAACTGCTCACCAATGGCAAACACAAAGCCGCTCTCATCCATGCAGCCTTTCCCTCTGTAGTCTGGGTAGGCATACTCGTCGATAGCATCCAGGGAGAGGGTGACGTCACTGGTGGGACCCTCGTCTATTTGGTTCAGGTTGTCCTGTTCACTCCACAGCTCCTGGGAGTTCCCGCCCTTAGATCCTCGTGTCTGGACGTTGGGATATGTGCTGGTGCGACTCACCGAAGTCTTGTTGGTGCTCAAATTATTGATTTCCCTCGGCCGCTGCTGAGCACCATATCCCAGTGGCTCCTCCCGGACCTGCTTGTCCTGATGTTTGTCCTCGCTGGCTTGGGTCAACACCCTTTCCAGACGTTCTCGGCTCACTGGCAAGGTCGCTATAGGATTGGACTGAGTGCTGCTCATCAGGAACCCAAGAACAAAGAGAACTTCTGCTGTCATGGCAACGGAGTGCAGCATCTCTCCCCACCACCAGTGAGGTGGGAAAACACCTTGGCTCACATAACACACTTCACATCTCAGGTGTGAGCAAGTCCATCTGGAAAGAGAAAATTAAACTGGGGTTATGTGTTCAGTGGTTTGTCACTTTCTATTCCAGGTGTTAGGTTTGTCTCATTTAGACCTAGAAGTCTGCAAGAAACTCGGCCGACCTCAGAGCACTGCTCATCATGTCGAACAAACATTCTGCTGAGTGTGACGCAAGCCTGTAGCATCAGAGAATTGGCTCATCAGGACAGGGAGTATTCGTAGGGCTGTGTTAGGAAATCGATGCTGCTTATACTGTAACACTTCCCTGCATCAATCACACCCAGCAGTGATGGGCTAAGAGGAAAAGAAGGCCAAAGAAGGACCGGAATCTAACGCTCTGAAGCTCCTGCTCCTCTCACAGAACAAAGGATCAGGATCAATGTCTGCATTTTTTAAACAAATCACAGTCGACCGTACAGAAGCATGAATTGATCTGTAAATAGAACATAATTCTAGTCTGGAAAGACGCATTTTACCAAAGCTGAGGAAAGTAGCCTCATCAGTATCAAAATGAAGCCATATCTGCTCCAGCCTTTACTAGAAACCAAATACTGTATGCACCACAACCTCTTTTTAAAGTAGCCCTCTAAATGTCTCATTGTACTGTTTTATTGTTAAAATTGCGTCTTCAGCACTGTAAAGAGTCAATATTTAACAGCTCATGTCGAGTGAAATCCCAGGATCGACAGCAGACGTTGCAGAGGCTGTACATTTTTGAAAAGCTGTAGCCACTGTTTTTTTTTTTGTTTTTATCTCTTCCTTAACTTGATTTACTGCAGCATGTTGAAATTCAAATGCCTGCTACGACGCTGTGCTGCGTGCGGTGGCCTACTTCCATTCATTTTCCCCCGTGCCGAACAGTCGAAGTCGCCGCCGAGCTCCGTTTAACGGGGCTGCGGACGTGTTGACATTTGTAGCTTATTATGAAAGGTGAGATTACACCATATCGACTGACTCTCCAATTAACTGCAGAGTCCTGTCTGCACTTGTTTAGGAATAATTCAACGTATTGATTCGTTTGTCAACTTCGATGAACACGGCTAATTGCCAACAGAGCTATTAGGGGGGCTAAACAGGAGGTGAAGCGGAAAAGCATTAAGCAAACAGTAAGCAATCACGACTGTAGATGGCAACACGTGGACAGAGCAAGGATACTGTTGGGACACACAGCCACATTCATTCTTTCTGGCTCCACTCTGAACCCTATGAAGTGTCTCCACATACTTTAAGTAATACATTTTGATATTCATGAATTCTGATCCTTTCTGAGGGTGAAGGGCTGAAGTTGACTGCCGGCACGCCAGCGGTATTTGAGCGGTGTTTTAGGTGAATTGCTATGTTTGAGGCACAATCCGTGGAGCTGTTTTGGAACTGAAAGGAAGCAGAATGAGGTGCATACCGATAATGCTGCTGCAGCTGAGAGAGAGAGACATGGAGAGAGAGAAAATGAGAGAGCGATATGGGACCAAGCCTCATTAGTAAAAAGGACCTCATTTGGCTTTTTCTCAGCCACCTTCACAGCTGTTACTAGCAGTCACACAGATACAGCGTCAGGCTGAGCTCAGGCTGACTCTGGCCGCTCGACAAGTGGCCACAAACTAGACACATTGCCACCAAGACATCTATATTCTCTCATGGTCAACAGGTCTAATGAAAAGATCTTAACCAGCAAAAAACTGATCGTACAAAAAATATTGCTTTGTATCTAAAGCCAGTTTCCTCTGTACCATAGAGCTCTGATGTTGTACTAAACAACAAAACACACTCTGTGGAGTAGTTTTAGTCCAAATATGTCAAATGTTTACATAGTTTGTGAAGTCAACCCTTATTCCTAGAAGTTCTTACAAAACCTAAATGTAACAGCAAATATATTTTGGAGGAAACAATAATTGTGAGTTGCATTCGCACAGCATTTTGGTAAGACAAGAATAAATTCTGGTCTGGTTTAATCCAGATATTTCTCATATATTCCTTTTCATCCAATCTTCAACAGCATTTTTGTTGACAAAACCTAACCTCTAACTGGAATCTTGGTGTTATAATCCTTTAACTTGTAAACCAATCCACCCCAACCCCCTGGTGGTGGCCCTGTCTCTGCACATTGGAGCAAATCCGTATCAAAATGTTAGTATTGTGACAATACTGGTGGAAACCAGTGGACCCTTCTCCTCAATTCCAGAAAACAATAAAAAGCGTGAACTTTATGTTTTGGAAAGGTCAAAATATTAAAAGCAATTTATATTTTATTGTCCATTATCTCATAATGACCTTATACACAAGCTTTGTAGTAAAATGTCTGCAGAAGGTCTTGATTTGTCTTCTATGTCTGTTGATGGTAAACAGTTCCTGTTTACACACTGTTTCACTTTTGTTGTATTTCACTGTTGTGTTAAATTATACCAACAGCACAGGAAAGCTTGTTTAAAGTGTTAAAGCCACAGTCAAAGCCAAAGTTATGTTTCATATATTTAATGTCTAAGGAGAAGGATTTGGTTGTTGTGATAGTCTGACATATAAGACCATGTCTTTGTTATTTTATCTCTGATTCTGCTACTGCTCTTGTTTCTGACATATTTATAGTGTCTTGTAAGCTCATGCATGCTGGCTACATTTTGGTGCTTGACACTTTGAACAATAAATGTCTTACTTACTTGCTACCATTGAAAAAGGCTTTTAAGAAGTATAAAAACAAGTTGTAGTGCATTTCACAGAGCTACATTGGTCGTGTATCAAGAACTAGTTCACTCCTCTAACAAGCTGGTGTTGCTGCCTATGACTGAACTTATGTTAAGAAAAAAATGAAATTAGGATCCCAAGCAGAGGATGCACTTATACACATTTTTTGGTATTTGACTATATCTTCTGTAAGTTGTTTTTTTATTTTCACTGTTGATTATACAGGGGGAAATGATATTTATGTTTTAAAAAGCAAGATCAATTCGCTTTATGGCAGTGTGGTAAATGATGTTGTGCACACATGTGTTGAGTCTGGCTGCTGTGTGGAAAAGACGAAAACTGAAAACAGCACCGGGGAGAATAAAGTTGTGTAAGAGTGCATCACTAACTAGCTGTTAGCCAGCTGTAATAACTTGTTGATATTTTATTGCGTGCTGGGCGTTACTGGGCTCAGCTGAGCGGCACATATTTATATTCCGTTCCTATCCACACAATAATAAGCACAGAAATAGCTTTGCTTCCATTATTTCTCCACCTGACATGACACGATGCAGAGTCAAGGCGTCGCTAACAAGCCACTTACAGTGGTGTTGTATGGTGGTGGTGAACTGTTAACACTCACTAAAGCACCCAAAGTGTACTAATCCATGGCTGAAAATAGTCCCTTCTGCAGAATGTTCTGTTTACTTCTGTTTGAATAACTTCTGTTTAAAAGCGCAGTATCCAGCTGTTTCATAAAAACACAGAGATGTTTTTGAAAAAAGAAATGATTATACACTGCGACATGTTTATAAAGTTTGACATCTTCAGGAAGAATCAATGGGCTTGAAAAAGTATGAGAGTCAGTTTTGGGCTTTTGTAATTTTCAATAGAAAAATATATAGAAAAACACCAGTTATAACTCATGACAATGTAAGGTTGAAAGTTGAGTTTATCCATATGCTGAAAATGTGTTTACAATGTTTACAGTTAAGTTATTTACATATTTACACTGGCATCGTAAGAACAGTTGTAACGATGTGTTCAATCTGCCCTTTGTAGTTCACTTACATGTACGTCTGAGGCCGTCTGCCTTCTTATTGGGCATTTTCTGTCCCATGTGAGTCATAGGCAGGAAGTGTGATGTTGTTGTGTGATTGATGATCACGTGTGGAGGACAGTAAAGTGCGTTTTAAGAAAGTTCTCCATCCTGTCGTTTCTTCACATTAAAGGGATAGTTCACCGAAAAATTTAAATTCACTCAGTATCTACTCACCACTATGCCGATAGAGGGGTGGGTGTGTTTCAGTCCCCAAAACACTTTTGGAGTCTTTGAAGTCAATTGCAACCGCTTCTTCAGACGTAATAAAACAACTGAAAAAACATAACATGCCTCCGGTGTAAATCACGCCGTTTCGAATCGGTTATGAAAGTCGGAGCTTGCAGACACTTGGATGACACCACCAGGCAGTTTGGAGGCATGTTGTGTTTTTTTCTGTTGTTTTATTACGTCTGAAGAAGAGGTCGCCTGTGCTAAAACGCTGTTTCTTGAAACTCCAGAAGTGTTTTGTGGACTCAACACTTCACTCACCCCATCAGCATAGTGGTGAGTAAATAATGAGTGAATTTTCATTTTTTGATGAACTATCCCTTTAAGACTGATCCAACCACCCCACGTCGAACCCTCATGTTACAACAACAAAATTCGCCATGCCCTCATGTCGATGATCTGCCAAATAAATCATTTACTGCATTCATTTCATCCTCATGCCATCGTAGCATCTTAAATATAAATCATATCATTTATACATGTCTTTATTCTCAGTGAAAGAGCATAATGTGTGTCAAATTACTACAAAATATTTTCAAGTTACATTATAAAAACTTCTTCTTACCACTGAGGTTCAAGTGTTAGAAAACTTTCTTATATTTATAGTATTGCATATAAGCCATTTGGTGAAAGGTCATGGATTTATCTTTGCCCTACAGCCCTGCAGAGAATTCCGTGTTTCTTTTCTTTTTCTATTTTTTTTTTTTGCTTCACTGCTCTTACTTGAATACTTGCAAAGACATTCTGTCAGGAAAGAGAAAAAAAACAAACAAACTATGAACTCACGTCAAATGCATTTCAGTGTCTCTCTACACATCTCTGACGCACTGGGTAAAAGCTTGTGCTATGGCCTGTTACCCAGACAAATTGTAAGCATTGATTTCTATGTAATGAGCAGGTAATTTGTGATAAACTGCAAGCACGGTTCTGTGAAGTCTCTTTGAGCATCTGAACCTGATGTATGAGCCATCAGCACGGCGAGAGTAAGCCACAGTCGGACTCCTAACCCTGCACAGGTGTGACCTGAAACTGCACCGTGCTCCCTACAGCCTTGCACCAACTAACTCTTGGCAGCCACCAATCGGCAGCATGCAAGAGTTTACATAAGCAAACATCACAGAGTTCATTCACACTTCTGACACATTTGAACACCCACTTCACAGCAGAATTGTTCGTCTCTGTAAGTGGAAAAAACAACTTTCAATTAACACTTGACAGCTCCAAACAAATATCTCTGGAAAGCAAACACTAATTAATACTGGAAAATTGTCTGTATGTTTTTGTCTCAAAGAACAGTCAGCTTTTTTTTTGTTTTATTTCTTGCCGCTCACAGATAAGCGGCCATCCAGTTTCCTACCACAGTGACAGGTCTCTGCGTGGTTCCAAACACTGAAGAGGTCCCAGCAATTACCAAGTGAGTTAAAGTGTAAAAAGAGCATACAAAGTGTAGCCACAAGTGGTCAATTGAAAAAAGAAATATATATGTACAAGCAAAACATTAAAAGACAACACAGTGCAGTTTGTATTACACTGTAGACCATACAATACAGGAACATAGTAGAAACCTCCTGTGGTAAACAAGCATAATGATAACTTCGCAGCTTCACTGATGAGTTCAACTGAAATCTAATGTCATTTCAAACTGATCTTTAAAGACTACATCATGGTGCGAGCAGAGGCTGTGAAAGTGAAGTCGTGTGTAAACTGTCAAACAAGCTGGAAGTGAAATCTGTGGGTCTGTATTACTCAAGCATCTCCGCTCATATCATCCAAGTTTAATGATGCAGCTGTATGATAGGTTAAATGGACAGAGTTTCATTTTCTACATCCTCCACCACTGAGCGAACCTCTGCGCTCAGACCGTGGAGGTGAAAGTTGTCAGTTCAAACCTCAGGCCTGACAGGTCAACCAGCGGGGGGGGACTTCCGCTGGAAACTCAACAGCAGTGCCACAGATCAATGCTTCAGTGTGTGATAAATAACGTATTGTTAAATACTATACATCTTAATATGCTCCAAGTCTGTGATTCAAAAACCCAAGTAAGTTTGTTCATAAAAGCGACTCAGATATGAATACTGATCGGGTACATTTCTTTGCTTGTGGAGGATTTTTGGCAAACAACTTGAATATAGATTTATTTATACACAGCCCATATTATTTATGAAATTAATATCTATAATAAAAAAATATAGGAATTAATAAGCCTGTATCTGATAATCTGGGACACTTGTATAAAACAAACTTAATTACCTTGCTTTATGCTGCCAATCTCATTACCATTTCCACAGAAAATGTACAGTATTCATAGAAATGTCATGAATTCATATATACAAGTCCTATTTTTCCATTAAGAACCCTAGCCTATAAATTTAAAAAAATGTCATTTAAAATGATATATTAAAGGTGTATCACATAATTTTTTATAAAACATTTTATACAAATAAAAATAACAGATTACTACTTCTATGTTAAATTTCTATATTGTGTACGTATGTGTCGACATCTTCACATCTTTATCAGAGAGAAAAGACATTTCAATCCTGTCAATCCTGCAGGATATTTTCAACTACAGTGCATTTTCACCCAAAAACCTGCTATCAAAATATATTTAAGTCTATGTTACTGTGGGGTTTTACAATAGGGATTCTTATTTCTGCTGGGGAAACATTGAATAAGTAGGACATGTGAGTGTAAACGAGGTCAGTTGTACAGATTCTGGTGCTGGCACAAAAAGCTGACACCACATCAGCAGTGGTCAGACTGCAACGTTAACAAGACCTAAGTTAACAAACATTCAAAATGCCTCCCACTCCTTAGTGAATGTGAGCTGATCTGGCGTTGGAAACCTCCACAGCTTGATATTTTTAATCCTGCACTGATTTAGTAATTATTACAAATACAGACGTAGGCTGCAATTGTGACAATGCAGCAGCAGGGAATTATAGTTTTCTAATTTCACTACAATAATGTTGCTATGTGTTATTATGTTCTCCCATTAACTCTGCAAATTTAAATGGGGCTGCACTGACATTTAAATGTTTCCCTGGCCATAGAGCAATGAACTCAACATCAGCCTCCATGTTTGGCAGCAGCAGCCGGTTCAGTCATTATCGTCACTGTAAAAATAAATCTGTCCATCAGAGGCCAGAGTTCTTTTTAAATCTCCGGCTATTGACGACGGGCGGTCTGACCGCTGAGGTGCAGCAGCCATGATTAATCAAGCAAGGATTCAACCTGGCTTCTAGTTCACGGTTCACTGATGCTTACCATCCCATTGATTTATGACTCATACATTATTGTCATTTTCATTACCCAGCAGGGTGAATAAGTCTTGACACAACAACCCGAGCTCAGAGGCACATTTTAGCTGTAGCTTGACTAACAGTATATAAATATTCATTCAGATTTCGGTGGCAGACCGTCACTAGTACAAAATGTTGGTGGTTAAGATGTGTCGAGGTTGACCTGCCTCTCGCTGTCGTCTCTGATGTCACTGAGGAAGGTTTCTTCCTGGGTGGTGGATAGCTGATTCGCTCGCACAATAATTCTATAAATAGGGCCAAATGTACTGAGGAAGCGCTCTCATCTCCAGGAATTTTCCACACCCGAGCTAAGATGTTTTTGTCTGTTTGTTTCTAATTACTGGTACTGATAAAAAGAAGCAGCATTTCAAATAAATTGGCACATTTGCAAATTTGATCTGACAGAAAATGTCAGCGACAGAGGAAGCGATCCAGCAGCAGTAGTGAGCTTCCCAGCATTCTCCTTGTTTTAATTTCTGTTTTTAGGCCGTACACAAAGTAATGACTGTGAGCCTCCAAAACAAGCAAACATCACTCTACATCTTTAAAAACACACTGGATGTCATTGAGAGGAAAACAATCTCCTCAGGGCCAGAGAATAAACTCAGACAGACAACGTGCCCTCGCCGAGGCGTGCACTTTATTTATTGCACATTACACATTCTCCCACTTTACACTATCATCCCAACATGCCAGCGATGGCACATGGGGTGAAAGCAACCATTTACTTTTAGGTCTACTTCAATTTATGACAAAGCAGATCATAGGGGGGGGGATGAGATGTGAAATGTTTAGACAGTGCAGGCTAGTGGGCTTGCATCTGACAGCGATGAAGGAAGTATTGAATTAATGATGCCATGCTTTTAAAACTCATTTTTATACAGATAAACAGTGTGAAATGATGAAATCCAATTAGAGCAATAAGGGACACATAGGCAGGATCCAGAAGTATTAAGCCATCTGCCAGCGAGCAAAGATTGCTGCAGGGCTGTCTAATTGAATTTTATCCTCTGACTTTAAATCTTACGAGTGACCTAAATCAAAAGAAAGTTTGCCTAAACATGCGATGCAAAACCAACCGCCCTTGCAAAACTGTCATATAATCTTAGGATTATGTGCAGTGGAACAAGGTGAGAATTTGCTCATATGCAAAAGGCTGCCAGGAAGAGTGTGCAGCAGAAAATATATTGTTAGTGTGAATCAGATTTTTATTTTATTTAAAGAAAAGATGATGATGCTTCCTTTTTGACTCATGTAAAAGTCTTGTCATACCCATAAATCTATTGATATTTAATTACGAATTTAAAAACTGTAATTAATTCCAACAACCACCCAAACAACAAGCTGCCAGAGATGCAAAGATTTTCAAAATTGTCATCATGCAACCACCTGCGTTGCTGTACATGACTTTAGTGAATGATGAATTTGCTGTGTTGTGTGCTGGGCTGTTACAGGGGCTGTGTTGACTGTTTGCTTCGTCCTGAAGTGTGTAAGCAGCCAGAGTCTTTGTGCAGCCGATGAAATCCCTCTGATGCCTCTGAGGAACATCCTGAGTCTTATTTCCATCAACACAGCTGATACCTACAGTATGCACAACCTCTACAGGTGCCTTTCTCTGCAGGTTCCAACAATCAAGCCTTGTAGTTTTCCCTCATCAAGATCATTTGCACATGCATGGGTTCAGTGACAGATACATTTTGATATGCAGCTGCAGGCTTTACTGTAACCCTCAGAGAGTGAAATCTCCCTCAGACACTGATATGAAACACCGGGCAGCTCTCTCCCAAAGTTGATGTGAAACCTGTGCATTCAAGCAGTTTGGTGTAACGTGCAATGAAATCTGAAAACGCACACACACATGCACACACACACACACATGTATATCATAATTCACCTGTGATCCCCGGGAGTGCCTCCTGCTCCGTCAGGGCGCTGGGTTGGAGCACAGCCCTCGGACTGCTGGACAGCAACAAATGATGTGTGGAGAGGAGATGGGAACTGACGCTCGTTAAGCCAGTCAAATGCACTGTTTCCCCAGAGGACGCTCGCAGGTCCTTGAGCGCGACGCGCACAACTTTGATCGGCGCAGGGACTGAGAGGGTGAGGGAGAGAGTGAGGAGGGCGACGATCCACCCGCCGCCTGTGTGCGCAAGAGCCGCGCTGCTGCTGCTACTGATGCCCCTGCTCTCTGCTGGCACTTTATTTCTCACGGTGACAAAAAAATAAATTATTAAATCAATGGACGGGGAGGGAGGGGAGTGGGGGTAGGGCAGAGGAGAGAGAGAGAGAGAGAGAGAGAGAGAGAGAGAGAGAGAGAGAGAGAGAGAGAGAGAGAGAGAGAGAGAGAGAGAGAGAGTCACATTCAGCCGAGGGACCACTAGATGGAGCACTTCGAAATGACCGAGGAACAATAGGCAGTCAATTAACCCAAGGATGTTTCACAGGTCGTCTCTCTCTCTCTCTCTCTCTCTCTCTCTCTCTCTCTCTCTCTCTCTCTCTCTCTCTCTCACACACACACACACACACACACACACACACACAAGTACCTCTCTCTATAATTTTAAGGACACTCATTGACATAATGTATTACCTAGCCCCTCATCCTCACCCTCACCCTCACCCTAACCTAAACCTAAACCTAAACCTAAACCTAATCCTAAACCTATCCCTATCCCTATCCCTAACCCTAAATCCAAGTCTTAACCCTCAAACAGCCCATGGCATTTGTGAGGACTAGCCAACTCTAAGTCTTAACTAGGTTTGGGCCCCCAACTCCTAAACGTCCGCTACTTACCAGACCGAATCACATGCAGCATCGATTTTGGTGCTTCATTTCTGTGCGTGAGCTATACACACACACACACCTGTGATTAACTTTACTTCATTATCTGGAATTAGAGAGTGGTTTCTGTGTCACAGTTTGGTCCCTGGTTAATTTGTTGCTGAATGAGAAAAGACCACAGCACATTATACGAGCAGGAAATTACACATGTAGATAACTGTCAGTGTTAATGCCTGAATAATATAGGTACATCATTTGTTATTCTGCAGGGCCAGAGCTAATATATTAGAAACGCTGGACTCATGTTTTCCCCCAGTGATACAGCTGAGGTTGGTGCCATGATGAAATTACTTCAGTTTTCCTTCAAGGACTTTTAAAACCAAGGGTGTTTTCACACCTGCCTAGTTTGGTCCAGGACCTTCTAACTTTTCAGTTAACTCTAAATAAAAAAATATATCAAAAAGGATTAGTTAAAAATAACTAAAATAACAGGTGTGAAACGTGCCTCACATCAGGGTCCTGACCAACGGACCATAAGAGGTGATCTTGGTCCAAAACAAACTGAGCAATGGATCGGATTGTTTAAAGTGTGAAAACACTATTTGGAATAGTTCTGACTTTCAGACCAATTGCAGGAAGTTGAGAAAGCATTAAACAATAGAAGAAGGAAAAGAAGCATTATGATTATTTGTAGTCTTCACCTCACACTGTTTTATGTTTTAAAAAAATAACTTTTTCCGTTTAAATGGAGAAAACTAATGAACCAGTTTACATTCATTTAGTTGCCAAATTAACATTTTTTCTGATGAATGAATTTTACGATTTACAAACTTGAATTGTGCTGATAGTAAAACCATAATGATGTTACAGTGGCCACGAAATTAATGAAGTGAACCGGTTCACTAATTTTCTCCATTCAAATGGAAAGACTTTTAAATGCACTTTATTAAAAAAAAAAGTGCATATACAATAGCCGTTTACACAACACACTGGCATCAGACAGACATCTACAAACCAATCAATGTCAAGTAAAGGTGACGAACGCTGGTATGTATGTCATACAAAAGTCGTCCCTCAATTAGAATGTGAAACCAAATCTGACCAGTTCAAACTATGTAACAAAGACATGAACCTTGGTCCATTCTGTAAATACAGAAAGCAATGCTAACGACCTAACCTCAGCGTGCTTAAGTTTCCTGGCCTGGATACACACAGACATCATGCAGCATGACTAATCAAGGACTTTACTGCTTCCAAAGAAACATAATAGAGGCTAAATGAAAGAAGACAACAATAACTATGTGTCCACAACTATTCACTATATCTTTGAGAAGATCATAGTAATACAGATTATTTGAAGTATTATTAAAACTTTATTGTTTTAAAGTTAGTCTAAGTATTGAACATTATGATAACAACAGTGGCCATTATAAATCCTGTGGGAAACTACTGAAAGAATACCATAGACAAAGTAAAACATTAATTAAGAAGCTGAAGAATATTTTTTGACTATAAATGAGTTTTTAGTAGCGATTAAGAACAGCCCTACCATCCAATTTTCCACAAACCCTCACCACTTATAACACTAAAAATGTTTATTTATCCACTTATTTGCCCATGAATTGCTTTTCAAAACTGCACGATGGCAGCATGCTCCAAACACGAGCCGCTCACTCCTGCCTGTGTCAGGTTGAAAAGGGAAGTCATTAATTTAGCATTAGAAGCTGGCTGTGAACTCATAACTGCCCTGGGCACACATCGGCGTACACTCAGCACTGTTCTCTGCTGCTACACCTTCCCTGAGGTTGAAATGTCATCCTTCACTGTCATTACATTTCTGCCCCATTAAATATTGATTATCTCCACTTCAGCATTTCGAGCCCTGCCGTGGAAACGGCCCACATGGCTCACAACCCCGGCACTCCACGGATTAGGTGCAGAAGTGCCCACCTCCTGCAGGGGGAAGGGGGTGAAGACAGATTTGCAGTGGGGCTGGGGCAGAGCTGGAGCCCAGAGAAACATAGAGCGTCTAGACTGTACCTGCCCATTAGCAGTGTGCTTGAGTGGACAACCAGAGGTTCAGCTGTTCTTTTTCAGGACTCCTGAGAATGTTGCCGCAGCATGTGTTGAATATTTACTGTGAGGTTGTCCATGTTTGTTGCTGTTTTTTCAGCAGGGTTAAGGTGGAAAAAGTTTGTCTGAGCAGGAACTATGCATCCTCTACTTCAACAAGCTGCATCCATCAGACAGCATGCTCGTTTGTGCAGGGTTGTCTTTATATACCAGCCAAAACGTCTGTGCATCTGTGTGCTGCAAACTGCTAATGGCTGCTGTTACTCTGTATTGTTTCTTTCAATATCACTGCTGTTTAATGTTCCACATGTGCAGGCTGCAGAAGCAGGTTTTCTCTATGGAGAAAAACTATCAAAATGAAAAATATGTGTATGCTCTCACTTTATGCTGTGTCTAGTGTTTGTGGTTTATACAGATCAGACATAAAGTTAGAGAAAAATATCACCCTCATGGATGTTCCTCTGAGTCAGGATATTGTAAACACAATATAAAATCTGATATGGTCCTGATGGAGTCTTCATTTATATACATTTAAAGCATTTAAAGTAAAAAATTCTAACAACTCTTATTAATGCCATTAATTTAGATCTCCTCAGTTTAAGTGTGGAAAGGTCTAAAATCATTTTACTTGCAGGAAATAAGAAATATGTTAGAGATCATAATAAAAAGGGAATAAATGTTGCATCAACCGTGTGACTGATAATAAACTCCTTTAGACGGAACAGGGTGGTTTTGTCAACAAAAACTGTTACTAAAGAAGGTTTTGTACACAGCAGGTGTTTTTCTCGTTATATTATAGCTTGTTTTTTTTCAATATCTATCATATTGCAATATTATATGGGCAAGTAGTTTTCCAACATATATGTACAAAATATTGCTGCCCTGCAAAAACATCATCCAAAGCTGTTTCACCAAGTGCACTTCTTTATTTTTGATATTAACATGTTACAAATATGTGCATTTGTTTTCAAAGTAAAATTTTAAATGGTAAAATTTACCTTATTGTTTTAGATACGATTTGGACCTGCTGTTGCAATGAAAATTACCTGTTTTGAATTCTGTTATTCAGCTGTATTTATAGCATATATTCTCCCACACTTATATATGTACAATTTTCTCTTTCATACTAATATTTAACCTGTATTGAAGATTTTGTATGTTTTGTATTTATTCTTTTGTAGTTAAATTTGGGTGTGGTTTTCATATAACCCATTGCAGGTTTCTACCACACAGACATATTTTGTATTTATTTTGTATAAACTAAACTGAACTAAACTGATATTTCCGCGATGTTGATGTTTGTATTCAGGGGCATAGAGTAGAAGATTTACTGCTTCAACAAAATTAGAACAAAACAACCAAATCGGCATTGTCGAAAGTCCCATTTATTTCAGTCATTTCATCAGCAAATAAAACAAATGTGCATCGTTTGGGGGGTAGACCCACACCAGAAACACATGCATAAAACATTTATTACAATAACTGCTCAGTATTCACTCTAGACGCTGAAAGTTGAAGCATTCCACTCATTTAGGTTGGAGAATAAACAGGAAATACTCTGGTGTACAGAAACAATTTAAATGAGTTAGTTAGGCCAGTCCCGCTCTACAGGATTACTGTGTAGAGTGAAATCCACTAGAATCCAATGTGGCTTTTAGGATAATCCCATCAGAACTGCAACAGTGCAGCGTTACTACAGAACACCCAAGCCTGTTAGCATTGATGAGAGCCTACAGTGAAGGAAAAGGGGGAAATATGACAGAAGAGTGGAGCAATCCTTGTGAAAAAGATACTTAACACACTGATTTCTATCGTACAAGACAAACATTTTAACAGCCTGCTGCCAACAAAGCACCACGTTTTATCATATTATTATTGATTCTCTAAGAAAAATTGCTTGTAAACTAGTTACACAGATAAAAAACTAAGTCAATCTTTGCATCATGGAAAACACACATGGTGTAAGACTTCATATAAAGCTCTGTAACATGACTCCATTTGAAAAATATCTTCTTCTAGGAAACTAATACAAGCCTGAGTTACCCAATGTAATTGTCATGCATGTCCAAAAGATAATATTGAGTTCATATTCACCTCCGCTGCCTGTTTTAATTACTGACATGTTTGTTTTGATGCTACCATCCTCCCAGTATGCTTTCAACTTTCTCCTGATTTATTGAAAACAAGTATTACGCTCGCAAAACTTACACTCACTGGCGTAAGCTATTTTCAAGCCTTTACCCATAATGTTAAATAATTTGACTGTACTGTATATTGATAATGTTTTTCCAGCCTGCTAACACTGACTGGACTTAAAAAGCAGACATCAATAGGGAGCAAACTTCTGGCGGTCTGATTTTTTGACACCGGAGGTCTGCATTTTTGCGGTGAAAGGGGATAAACCCTGTGCTAGGCTAGAAGCAGCTGCTGGGTGCATAGTCAGGACAGGCAGAGTTTTCATGCCGAGAAGGCTGGAAACGGGTACGGCGTAGTGTGGGTTTTGGAAGGTTGATAGGGTGGAAGGAGATTGGACGTTAATGGTGGTTGGGGCTTGGGTTGTGGCCGCCAGGACGGCCATAGAGGTAGCAGCAGCGGAGGCGGTAGGAGCGGACTGAGCGAAGCTCATGTTGAGGTCAACTGAAGTCGCTGCGGAAGCGGCCTGCATGGTGTATTTAGCCATCTCTAAGCTGCAGGTTGTGACATTGGGAGAAGGGGCGAGGGAGGGAGGGGCGAGACGACGAGGGGTTTAGAGAAGGGAGTGAAAAATGAACAGGGGGAGGATGGGTGAGACAAAGGAGAGGGGAGGTGAGAGAGAGGAAAAAACATAAGAATCACAGAAGGAAAGTGTTAAAAAGCAGAGACAATAAGGAATTTAATGCAGTGAAGAGAACGGAGCAGTGAGCTGGAACAAATCCAGCCTCACCCTGAGCACAATAACTCTGCCCTCATACAATAGCATTGTGTTTGGCTGTCTTATCATTGGTCTGTGATGTGAAGCCCTGCTGGACGTGGCCAACCTGCGTAATGTCTTACCTGGCGTTGATGAGGTACTGGGCCACGCTGATGCTGGCCAGCGAGCCAGTGATCGTGACTAGGCGCATGGCTGAGCCATCAGTGGCGCTGGCAATTTTGATGTGAGCTCCAGAGACCTGGCGAATCTCATTGATCTTGCTGCCTTGTCTTCCAATTATGCAGCCAATAAACTAGAAGGGGAGAAATGTGAATAACAAAACAGCTCATGTTTCCGTTTTTTGCAGGAATTGGATTTCAAGGCAGCATTTGGAAGTAACCACTGTGGTAACAGCAGCAAAACAGATCCGGATAGATTTCAACAGAGGAAAAACACATTTCTAGCTTTGTTCTTGTGAAAGCTCAAACATCTTCATGATGCGTTATAGTAATATTACTAAAACACCTTTCTATAATTGTAAGATTAAAAGGATTGTAATGATATTCCGAATGTCATCACTGGATCCCTAGCCATGCAACTCTATTAATATGAAGAAACACTCAGATATTCTGGGTGATATTATATGGAGGCCTAATTGCTTTCCTGCTGACAACTAAATTAAAAGATTTATATCACTCATATCTGTATCATAGACTGTGTATAAATATGGACAGCAAAGCATTTTGGTCATGACCTGGTGGCTGGCTGCAGTATAGCTCATAAATCCCACCTCCTCTATGTCAATGATTGACAGCTGAGACTGATTCATGATTGGTCGATATTTTAGCCTTATTTCAGGATAATGGGAGGAAGTGGAGAAGAGTCTATCTCTATTTACAACTTTATTTACTTTATTTACAGAAATATAAAGCACATTTATCTAAGATATGTGTTACTATAAATCCTTAGAAACAGTGATATATTGAAATATATATATATATATATTCAAGATAACTGATAATATTAGCACAACAACAATGTGTGCAATGGATTTATGTGAGCCAGAAAGAGACAAGTGATGAAATACTTTGTGCTCCTTTTACAGGAGGTGAAACACTAGTGTCCAGACATTGCTCATTAGCCGTCCTCCTGGGAAGTGTTGATGACAGTAGCATGAGGATTACCAGTGTGAGTTTTAGTGCTGCAGGAGAACAAACAAGGTGGCACTTACATCATTAGGTATTGCCAGCTCTTGTGAACTTGTGTGGGCAGATGCATCCAAACCTGCAAAGTAGGACAAGGAATGCTAACAACAGCATGGCACTAATGGCTTCCACTTTCATGGCATGACAAGTTGGCCTACTTTATCTTGTGTATCACTGTTACACAGCTAAATTAGGAACATTCCAATGGCATATGGCACAATGTTTTTTCTAGTTAGACACGTACATATTCAACACACATTCTATAAACACATTTCACACGACTACAATAAAATCAGCTAGTTTAACAATAGAAGTGAGCATGTGTTATAGGTTTTCATCAAACCAGTGCTGCCAATGTAGTCATACTGTTTTGTTCGCAGTTAGTTGTTGCAAAATATATGAGTACATGGGGTGGTTCAGGTCAGGGATGGTTTGGCCAAGACAATGTTAGATTTAGGGCAGAAATGTTGCAGAGGTGAAGGATGGGTCAAGAGATTAGGATTAGATTTTGTTTTCGGACAGGGAGACTGGGCGAATGGAGCTGAAACTTTGGGAGGATATGAGAGATAGTGAGAAATGATTAAATATTTACTCTACTGTAAATATTTCCTACCATTTTTCACATTTCACTCTCAGAGAACTCTCTTTTTTCTTTTGTTTTCTAACCTTTATATTGTTTTGTCTGCTTGAGTCTGTCACATACTCTTTTGGATTATACATATTTCAGGGACTGACTTTAAAGATTGTTGACAACAAACTACTTTTTGCGTTACCTTAAAACTTTACAATTCTCTTTACTATTCTTCCATCTTTTATTCTATCCTCTGGTACATATAGATGCAAATTACCAATGCTTTTTTTTTACATATATAAATCTCTCTAAAGTCGCATTCTACAAAAAAAAAACCTGTGAGAGTCTGTAAACTCTGAAGGAATGGAGACATCCTTGATCCTCTCTGAGGTGACAGGGTTGTTTTAATGGTGTGATTCGTAGAGGAGTGAAGACAGAGGGATAGATGGACTTCCCTGGGGAGCCGTGGGTACGTACCAGGGAAGGTAGGGTTGCTCTGCCCAAGGGAAGGGAGGGGGATATGCTGCATAGCCAACTGGTGAAGCTTGGTCAACTGCAGGGTAGGAAGGAAGTTAGAGCTAACCAATCAAACTGGATTATTTCAGAGGAGCTGACAACTACAATACAGAGCCAATCTGAAGTTCACAAACATCACAGACGGTGTCAGTACGAAGAGTTAAATTTTCCTTCAGAGAGCATGCTGGCTTATCTAGGCAGTCATCTGAAAATGCAGTCACATCTCTGGCTACAAAGCTAAAACTGATCATGAACTCTTTAAGATCTTCCATTTAATTTCAATCTGTGCATGCTGCTACCATGTGTTAGAGTTAGTAATGTCAAGTGATCAGGGTTACTGAAGTTTCATCTTCGCAGAGTAGGGCACACAGAGGGCGTAGTGGTGGCTTGGAAGGAGTGGGCAGGAGTAGGTCATTACGGCACATGTCAGTCACTCAAACAAGCATACTTACATCTTGATGTGCAAAAGCATACTGCCCTGGAATTGCAAAGGCCTGGAAGGAATAAAAAGAAGGTTATGAAACACGTAAAAACATGGTTATGTGACTGAGAGGTACAGACGTGTTTCAACATGTCACTCCAAATGGGAATTTGTCATAGAGCATGAAAAGCATGCTCAGCGCAGTGGTTTCTGAAAATCCATCCCTGACCTCTTTTCCATAGCTCTAATGTGTATAGATTTGATGGAATTTCATCTAAATGTGATCTGCTGTCTCTCCCCCCCCACCCCCAGCCACCCTCTTTTGACCATGGCCAGAAATCCAATAACATAAACAGATGTTTGATAGGTCAGAAGAGACTGTGCCAAATTCAGGACAGTGGCTGGCCAGCTCTTAGAAAACGTGCTTTAGTCACGACATTGTTCAGATTTCCCACGGCAGGGGAATTATTAATGTAAATGGGTGTGCTTCAGCTCTGCCAAATACTTTTTACCTAAGATCATTACTGCATCTTTCTGCTTACAGCATTAATATATGAAGGGCTTATAGTTGAATAATTACACAGATGTGACCTTCACTTGGTAAAAACATACTTGGTCAGTGTGGCTCTGAGATCCCACATAATAAGCGGCCTATTTGCTAATGTTTTTTCACAAAGAGGCTAATATCACACCTAAATATCCTGCAAATGGGTACTTACTTGTGCATGGTGCTGCGGTGCTAATACTGCATGAGCACCTGCAGGTATGGCCTTTGGACGGTAGGGAATAGTCGCTCCTTTCGGTGGAGACTAGAGACGCAGTCATGCCAACAGAAAAGGAGAGAAAAAATGATTCACTGCTACAGCTGAGAAAAGAATGTCATTGAGGCATTTTATATCCCTTTTTATATCACTCGATGAATCTTTTCATACCCCAGTCATTGCTTGGACGTGACATGAGACCTTGGGCTAAAGAGACCTATGATACAACTTTAAATAGACCTTTTATCCTGACGATTCATAGTTGTCAAGTCAAGTCTGATCATAAATCTAAATTCTTTTTCTAAGATTAACAATGCATGAAGGAACCCATTTTACCTATATTTTTAGGCTTACATAAACCACTATAAAAGTGATAACACTATGCTGAAAAATGTCATTATGACGTGTCTAACAAGTATCTCCATGCTAACTGGGAGATTGAGGAGAGGTCAACTACCCAACTCTTCCAAGCCATACTAACTCAACATCATAAATCATATTTTTTTTTCTAAAATAATACATCAACATGTTTGTGTTAGAGAGGAAAATATATAGAAAATGGAACCAAGTGGTTTGACAAACTAATAATGCTATAAAGCTGGATTGAAAAACTTAAATTACTCTCAGTCATGGATGACCACTTTTACCGGTATGTTAAAGGTCCAGTGTGTAAGATTAAGTGAAATGGATCTTCTGGCAGAAATTGAATATAAAATAGTCCTAGTGATGATATTGAAATACTTTATATTTACATCGGGAGCGGGTCCTCTCTGCGGAGGCCACCTTGTTTTTTTACAGTAGCCAAGACTGGACAAACTTCAAAATGTTTGAGTTTTTATGACAACTAAAGGCTACGACAGGTTCTCTTTCATGTTTGGAAGGGGAGGGAGAGGTGAGGGGTATTCAGCTGCAACATGCAACTTCACCACTAGATGTCACTAAATCCTACACACTGAACCTTTAAGTAATACATACCAGTTTTAGTTGAATCAATAAATAATAATGATCATTTATTTGTATAAAGCACTTTTCTTAACAATGCTATGAATTGCTTTACAAGGAAGAAACACTGAGAATACAACAATGGAACGTGACAGAGTAGAGAAAATATACTTATATATATAGAATAGAATAGAAAATAATTATTCAGAAAATGGAAAATATTTCAGTTGATTATTTAATATAAATAAGAGGCAGTGCTTGTAAAAGTGTTGTATGAAGTTTGTATTAAGAGTTGACAGGGTTGAATAAAAGCAACACATCGTTCTGACTGAAACTGTCCTAGATGTGCTACTGAGTATCTCTTACCGCAGCCTAAACAAATGAGACACACTTGACACCTAAACAGAGATGCAGAATGTGAAGATCATCTGCTGCCTGACAGTGCTTACCTCCAGCATGACAGAACAGATGTGTCTTACACACTGAGTGATGGCCTGTGGAGTGCCCGAGATTGTGACAGCCCTCTCTGTGGAGTCCGGCAGCATGTCTCCAGCCACCTGAACCTGGGCGCCTGTGGTCTTTAACATCGCCACACAACAGAAGAAACAAAGTCTATTTACTGCTGAAAAGAGCACAAGCATCACCCAAATTGAAATTCTGTTTCAAGCACCCTGCAAATTACCCCCGAATCGATTTTGACATGCAGGGAGCAGCTGCAAGCCAAGTAGCGCATGGGTGCTCCAATATTTGTAGGAGGCATACACAAATATTGTCCATTCAGAATGTGTATTCAGCCTCCGCTGATCTTTACAGGCATAATCAGTTGGATTTTCATGAGCAGCAAGCAAAAAAACTTGCACACATTTTAATGTAGAAAGATGTAAGAAAAGTTTGACTGGAGTGTTTGATACTTGAGGTGTCAGAGCCCTGAAGGGGGGGTGGTTTTCTGTCACCATTTGGGTGCAGACAAACAACTTCCTGATGGAGAGTAAGAAACAAAAAGGACTCCTACCTCTCTGATCTCTTTAATCTTTGAGCCTCCTTTGCCAATCAGTGAGCCACACTGGCTCCCTGGGAAAACCAGGCGAAGTGTCACAGGTGGCTTGCTTGTCACGTTGCTGTTTGTCATTGCTGCAGTAATGTCCTGAGGGAGAATTACAAAAATATATTGTTGAGTTTTTTTTCAGAGCATAGACTGTAAGAATGTCAGCTTTATTTGACAAGTCTTTTTCTCTTTTTTTTGCAAGACTGAGGAAAAGATGCATTCACTGTGTTTCAGACTTCACACCAGGTCTTCAAAGAACCTCTCTTAAATCCTTGTGTAAAACAATATGATGTTATATCATGACATGCAGAAAGTTGCAGTGGAGTTTGTTGTGTATTAGTTCTGCAGCACCTCTTCAAACTTCAGTGCGATCATGGAGAACGCTTTAAAGATGCCCTCTGTGGGTCCTGTGATGGTGACAATCCTCTCAGGAGAGGAGCCCTCTGATATGTTGATACGCGCACCACTCTGGAAATACACATCCACAATCATAATCAATTAGCTCTAATTAATCTTAGGGACCCATTAAATCATATATGTTTTCGCAGTATGGAGAGACTTCTCACCTCCTCTCTCATTTTCTTTACGGTTTCTCCTTTCTGTGAGAAATTATAAAAGAGGAGGCTTGATTAGTTTTATAAGGCGAAAGGAAACAAGACAAGCAAGCGAGAAGGAAAGCAGTATGAATCAATGGATATGGATAGATTGTAAAATAAAACTACCTTGCCAATTATGCTGCCAACTTCCTGTGGATGAAAAGATAACAACGAGTGAAACAAGTGGCAACACACACAGGATTTTCTCTGCACAGCTTCTCACATTTAAACGGATGTAATCCTTTTAACAGCAATGACAGGCTATTACCCAACCATTAGGCTTTTACTACAAAAACACACTAAATTACTATTACTATTCCCACGTCTGCCCATTACCTTTCCATGCATCAACAGCCTCAGCGTCAATGTAACATTCAGACTCCCATCTGAAGCCATCTCTTCCTTGTCAGACATCCTCTGTGTTTTGCGAGCTTTAAAGTCAACACTCTGCAAGAAGAAAGAAATTGTCTGAGGCAGTTCTTGTGTGTCACCTGTGCTCCAGTGTTTCAGGTGGTCCAATACATTAAAGTTAAAGAGGCATTCTATAAAATCCAAGTGTATTTTGATGAAACTTGTGCTACGGTACCCGTTCAGTTGGGGTTCAAATAACGAATTAAAACAAAGCTTATAGGAACTGTACGTGTGCTTTGACTTTTCAGTTTGGTCGATATTCTACTAACATGGAGGAGGTGGGAATTATTAACTATACTGCAGCCAGCCACCAGGTGGGGATCGAGATGCTTTGGCTTTACTTTTTGGGATCCGTCATGTCATCCATCTTTATATACAGTCTGTAGTCTCTGTATATCGTGATACGCTGGCGACCTGGTGTACCCCACCTATCGGCCAATGTCAGCTGTTATTGTCTCCAGCCCCCCATCCCCCCACGACCTTCAAAGGATAAGTGGTATAGATGATGGGTGGATATGGTACTTTATTTTGATTGATTTCAAATATATTTTTTCAATAAACCCTCAGCCTCCCCTGTGTCTGCTGAGTTTGTGTGGTTATCATCACTGCTCCTCCTAACTGCCCTCTTCTTCTTCTGTGTATTACGATCAAACGGCTGCAGGAAACGTGAAATGTAACATATCCTGGGCTCAAGCAGATTTCTCTGGGAAAGAGCTCCCACATTCTGTGTAAAATCTTTCATGAACTTGGTGAAGGTTGCGTCATCGTTGTTAAATCAGTCTGAAGCAGTGATTTTTTTAAAAACTATGTAGAATCTAAAGTAACTGGAAACTGCTCTGAAGTTGCTCAGTGGCTTTTACGCTTCTAAAAGGAGCCAAATTCCCTCCGTTTTAATCGAATTTATCAGGGGACTGATGCTCTCTGAAGAGTTGTGGATCATTGTTGTTTGTCTTCTGATCGAGTTGTGAGCGTGGGGGCGAAGATAAGCCTATCACTAGGTGCAATCTTCACATGGGACGATGTCTTTTGTTCCGGCTAAATACAAGTTGTGTGACTCCCTGTGATTAGATTAGATACAAAGGAAGCCTCTTGTGCAGCGCGAGCCTGAGGATCGAATGTGTGTGACTGTCTCTTAATATCACTCTGACACCACACAATGTTGGCTCTGTCGTGGCCGCGTATCCAATTTGTTGTATTTGCAGAACAAATACAGAATGCCTTGACACAGTGTAGGTACTTTATGGCATCACAACAGACAGACAGACGTATCCTATATCTATAAAAGAAAAAGGTCATGTTGTTTATTAGATTATCATCGTTTTGAGAATGTCTTTATTACATTTACTCATGCCAGGATTGACAAAGTGCAGTATTTGAGGCACTATGTCCAGACAACCGATTCAGACTAAGATTTGTCTCTAATAAAATAAATAAATAAAATAATAATAACTAAACTAAAATACTAGATATAAATACTTCAATAAACTAAATAGAAAATGCACTGTTACAATTGCTGTTTTGATATTAGGCCCACTGATTAGCCGGTCACATGTCAAACTTAAAATCTAAACCTAAAATCTGTAGATTTACTCGCAGAGACAAGGGAGGAGGTAACATGGCGGCACGCGATTGGTGAGTGTGTGTGAGGCAGTTAATCCAAAGTTTAAATCAATCCATGGTTTTAACCCTACGACATTTTAAAGCAATGGTTTAACAATTTGGGGAAATACACTCATCTGAGATTGCTTTTAAAAAAAGATGGAAAACTCTCTTGTTTGTACTGTAAAGATAAGGCTATAGACAACTGTTAGCTTAGCTTTGCACAAAGGCTGGAAACATGGGGTGTAAACCTATCCCTGCTGTGTCCAAAGATAATCCTCCTCCAAAAACTAATGTGTTACAACTTCAGTTTTAATAGACACAGGACAGCAGCAGAAACTATCTTCTCTTCTATCTCTAAAAGCAACAAAGCCTATTTCCCAAAATGTTGAACATGACCTTTGACCCTCCCACACGCTCAGGCTGAGATACTCACACAAACCAATAAATACAGAACTCTCTGCCGCCATTCCACTCCTAAAAAGAAAAAAAGGAGTAAGTTTGACTCTAGCATGCTTACTCTGGCGATAACACAAGAGAAATGTAGCAGCATCAGTGTGATAATAATAAAACATGTCTCTCTGTGAGACAAGTTTATTATAAGATATTGTTCACACATTTCCAGTGTGGAGCTAAAACACTTAATTCAAACCATATCGTGAATAAGTGGAGGGGGTGTCTTCCTGTTAACAAGACTCAGGACGCTCCATGCATCATTGTAAAGTTGCAGTGAATACATCAAATAAACAGCAACATATCTGTCTGATCCTATGGCCCGGGATTTGTTTAGTTAATGCTAAGACCCTTTTGACCCATTTCTGTCACCTCGAGCACGTCAGCACCCACTCAAGACTTTCAAACAAAACACTGGTGCACAACAGCACCCACAGAGTGTACGTAATAAAATGGATCATCTAAAGGAAGCCAGCACCCACAGCACTGACACACAGAAATGTGTTTCTGAGACAATCAAAAACAGGCCATTAATCCTGGAGGGAATTGAAGAACAATGTCTAAGTGGATTACTTGGGGAGTCGTATTTGAAAATGTGCTCAAATTTGAGGCTAACACAAAGGATTCAGAAGATTGCGATGAAAAGATTATTGTAAGGAACATTATTATAAAAAATAGTGATTGAGGAAAAACACACTTAAAAAGACATGTTTTTTTCAATCCCCACATTTTGACAGAGCATTTTAGAAATAATTTATCTTTATCGACATGATTTTTTTTTTCTTCTAAGACAACAGTAAATGCTTATTCAATATCTAACTGAATGTTCTATTAATAACCATTTGTGAGCCTCTGCATATTAGATTAGAAGCACGGGGCCTTACAGCATGGCTTTCCTCCCTCAACACAAGGGTTACCGTACTGCAGATTCACCACATGTCTGGTTTAATGTGATATTAATTACAGCTCAAACCATCTCTCAATCTAAGATTTCAACAAAATGCACTTTTACTGCAAAAGAAAGCACAGACATTCTCAGTCAGGAGAAGTGTATTAAGAAAAAGACTCATGTTCTTTAGTTTCCTTTAAATATATAGAATTAAAAGGTACATTTCAACTTCATGTCTGGTGAAACCCAACATTACTGTAGACTACAACATTGTCACCAACACAAACTGAACTCTGAGCTTCTCTGTGTGGTTTGGAGAAAGGCCTGACATGTAATGCAACAAGAATGAGTGGTATAAATCACTGACCTTAAATACAGAATACTTGCTCCTCTTCTTTACTTCCTCTATCTCCAAAATGAACGTTCTTTTACTTTGTAGTCCGTGTTCAATGTTTGCCCCCTTTGTTGGTTATCCACAGAGTGGACAGATGGCTCCCTGTGCCCTCAGACCGGCTGGAGCGGAGGCTGGCTTTGCTATTAGTCCCTCAGCTTAGCCCAAGATAAGCCCCTACGCAGGGCAAGTGAACCCGCATCTCTTGCTTAATTCTCCCTGTCACAGCCACCAAAGAGGCGTTCCTCCGCACGGAGATCCACAAGCCGAAGAGGCCTGAGGGCAGGGCAAAGAGGCTCTATGCCTGGACACTGTCCAGCATGTAGAGCGAGCTACACTTACATCCACCACAACAACAAAAAAAACGAGGTCTAGCCTTTTGCAGGCATCAAAAACACACCGAGAGACACTGAAGAGAAGCTTTGTTAACCAATGTTGCCTCTGTGACTAACAACTCGGCATGACTGCTGTGTTCTTCATTCGATTTTCAGAGAGCTTCCTGGCTGCACAGGGCCAGATTTTCTCTAAAACTAAATCTCTCTGTATGAAATCGGTGCTTTGTACGAGGAACACGACTAATTGAGGGCTGGGAAGGACAATGTGGTGTTTGAGTTATTTAGTGATGTTAAGCACAATGTCTTGGTGGGGTGCTTCTCCCCCCCTCACTGCCTCTGCCCTCCCCCACACCAAGCCCCTCTGCCCTAGTAATGAGGCCATACTGGTAACAATACAGCCCTTCTGCACCGAGAAAAAAAATGCATTCAGCTGAGCTTCAAAATGTGAAGGAAATGAATCAGTGAAGCATAAGTGGCATATTTAATTACTATTCAGTGCGTTGCACAGAGACAATGATGGCTGTTGTGAGCCTCATGGTCGTCTATCAGACATCTTAGCAGCTCCACATTACATTCACTCCTCAATACAACTTCTGAGTTATATTTCTATGATTAGAAGGGCTGAATGTCTTCATGAGAACAGAAAGATGAAAATAATCCTTTGAAATTACAAGTATATTGCTTTGTATCCTCACTTTTAAAGGCTTCTGCAGGGTTAAGACTGTGTTAGGTTAGGATTTGAGGTTGAGGAACAAAGGTCAATAACAGTCCACAGAAGTGTAATAAAACTTTCAGAACAGCGTGGCTTTGTGTGTCCGAACTGCAAACACACTCAACCAGAACAAAGTCTTCAGAGCTGTCAAGGACACGGCTCCTGACCAAGTGTGTGACAGTTATTTCAGATCAATTCAGAGCCCATGAGATGATCAGGTATTTCATGCCAATCACTTGTGACTAATTTACTCCTTCATGTTCCTTGTGTGACAATGAGATTAAAGAGTCATGGATGACATGTAATGGGATTACTGAGAAGTGTTGGTGTTATCAGTTAGTGTAACTACAAGAGGGGTAGATTTCAAATTGGGAATAATCAGAAAAATGTAACGAAATGGGGTCATAGTTTTACCTGAATTTAAAGAATAACTGTGATTGATTATTTTATCATTATCTAATAACACAGCAGGTCTGCATAGCCCTACCGTAAAGTAATCATTACACTTGAATAATGTAAACTAATCAATATTTTTTATCGGATTTAAAAAAACATTATTTATGTGTGTTTACTCCTTCATATGCCTTGTGTGTCAGTTAGTTGATGTAATCAGTTACCGTTGCTAAAAGAAGAGTAGATTCCAAATGTCTTGGAAGGAACAGACTGTAGGTTACAGTTGCTATCATGCTAAATGTCTACTAAGTGTACATTTAATATACATGTTTCTCTTACATCAATATATGTGCTCAATTTGAATGTCAATCAGACATCTGAAGATACATTACATTTACCTCTTGGGACTTTGCAATCATTTCTATGCTGTTTTATGATTTGAAATGAATCATATTTGAATTTATAGTGAAAGTTATAAAGTTTGAATAGTGTCATTAATAACTTTAGAATATTTTTTTCAGATTTCAGAGCAGGATGATGAATAAAGATGGAAAAAAAAGTTTTTATAATTACTTTGGTTACTTAAAGCAGGTTAGGATTTAAACTTCTTGAAATGAATACCTTGAAATAATTGAGGGACCCGGGGTTCCTTAAATAGATTCAAGCAGAACTAATACAACATTTACATGGTGCTACAATGCTTACAATACTACACTAACTTTTCAGGTCTGAAATGGAGAATTTGACATATCACTATTTATAGAAATTACATATATTGTATAGTATGTGTGTCACTGTTTGTCTTTTACCAATATTAATAATGTATGAGTCAGCATAACATGCAGCATATAACATATATTTCAAAAGATAGCAAATTCTGGGGCATTCTGAAGCATCTTTAATCTCTGTAAATAGAAATCATAGAACATATTATAACAAAGACATAAAATTAATTCTCAAACATTTAGCAAAGTACAAAATTCACAATCCCTGATCATATTTAATTCGATTACATATTACATAGAGTAATTATTTCATGATTAAGGTATATATAACACACAGTGTATGTTTATAAAAAAAACATGTACAGTAAACATAAATATTATTGTCCAAAGCCAAAATTTCAATTCAATTCACTTTTATTTGTATAGCACCAAATCACAACCCACACAATCTCAAGGTATTTTACATAATAAGGTCGAGAACGTATTATAGAGAGACGCAACATTTTCCATAACTAGCAAATGCGTGGTGACTGTGTGTTATTATCAGCTGATAGTTTAAACTGTCACAGTTAAATCAGCTTTAGTCATGGAGGAAGGAGCAAATCTATGGAAGCCCATTTCCGCCACTGTGATGAATTATGACTTAGCATCTCATAATTATGACGTAGTATCTCATAATTATGACGTAGTATCTCATAATTATGACTTAGTATCTCATAATTATGAGATACTGACTGTGGGCGGAGCGCAACAGAGCAGGGAAGCCGTGGTTGACAGGCTTCGGTCAGGACAGCCGCCGGTGTCGCGGAAGTGAGCGGCTATGCATCGAGGCAGAGACGTAACATAATCGATTCATGTTTTCTGCTTCGTTCATTGTCTTAGCGATGTGCTGCCGTTGGACAATTATAACCAGCGCTGCTCCAGGATCAGAACAGACGCGCATTAAAGGTCCGGTCGACCTGTATGTGTCGGAGTCTGTTTCCGCCAAACACCGTGTGCACGCAGTCCCCCTCTCCACACAACACGAGACGTTACCCGCCGCGCACAGTCAGGACATCAGGGTTAAAGTGACGGAACAATATTATGACATAGTTAACTCATAATTATGAGATACTGACTGCAGGGTCTCATAATAATGATACTAAGTCATAATAATGAGATACTAAGTCATAATAATGAGATACTAAGTCATAATTATGAGATACTAAGTCATAATAATGAGATACTAAGTCATAATTATGAGATACTAAGTCATAATAATGAGATACTAAGTCATAATAATGAGATACTAAGTCATAATTATGAGATACTAAGTCATAATAATGAGATACTAAGTCATAATTATGAGATACTAAGTCATAATAATGAGATACTAAGTCATAATTATGAGATGCTAAGTGTCGTGTTCCTTTGTCCCGAGATATGAGAAGAGCCGGTCTCGGTTTGGTTCAACAAGTATTTATTTAGAAGCAATGAAAAGGAAGCTTGAATTCTTTCTCGGGCATAGGTCACAGTTTCTTATGAGCACAGTGCATTCATGTATGTGTGATGTCGAATAAAGCTAAGGGAATACTGTAATATATAAAAGGTTAGGTATAAGAACAAGTTTAAGTACAGTGTATTGTATGCCACGGATTACAATCCAAACATAAACCATAATTATGAGATACAGATTTGTATTTTCTTCATCACAGTGGCGGAAATGGGCTTCCATACGAATCTGCACAAACCAGCTTGTCACATGACTGAAGAGTATTTATTACGACACCGTTTCCACTATAATGCGATCTGTGGGAGTGACTAAAGTTACCGTGTTGTGTGTCAGCAGACTGGTTGAGAGGAGCAGGACTTCGGACAGAGCAGGAGAGTGTGAACCAGCAACTTGTCAATGAGTTTACAGACTGTGTGTGTGTGTGTGTGTGTGTGTGTGTGTTAAAATGTCTGTACCCTCAGCAGTCCCACTGTCTTCTCTGTAGCTCTCCTCCTCAGCAGAAAGCGATCGATGGATTTCCACCAACTTTGCTCGTTTGAAACGTTCCTGCAGGTCTGCGGCCACTACGGTTATGGTGGGAGGCTGCAGGAGGTGGTCGAGCAGGAGTTCGCTCGGATCAAAGGTAAAGATCGTGTGCACACATGGTAGAAGTAACGTCAGAGCGCAGGCTGATCGCTGTAATGGCTGCTGCCCCACTGTAACAACAGGAACTACATACCTGGATCATGCAGGAGCCACTCTGTACCCCGAGTCTCTGCTCAGGAACTATGGCCTGGACTTATCAAGGAATGTTTATGGTGAGAATATGTTCTTTTTAATGTAGTCATTTATTTTACTGTCAAACACACAATTTACAGGGTCCAATCAGTGGCGGATATAGGATTTTTCTAAATTGGGGGCCATAATGGGGCCCCTCCTCTCACATAGGGGTCAGTTATATGTCCAACGTCCATGCACAATTCATGATCCAACAAAGAGGCTCCAGAATTTCACTGGCCAGCCCCCTAGTATAAAGTCCAGAGGATGTCTGAGTGAGCCCATGTGAGAGCACAGCAGGGGATCCTCCACAGGACTCACTGATGATGTTATTTCAAACATGAGACAGAAGCAAAACTGAAAAAAAAAAAGAAATCAAATATCTCTCTATATCTATCTTCTAGTCGTGTATATGCCATACACACAGAAGAGACAGAGGAAGATGTCGAGAGATCTTTTGGTGTAAGGTAAGAAGTTTCTAAAACATGAGATCTCTACAGCGGAATTAATACCTTACTTCCTGCATCCGCCTGCTTGACCTCTGCTCACCTGAAACCTCTGGAGGTTTCTGGGTTGTTTCTGGGATGCGTCTGAGCGGAGAATCTCCTGCTGCATTTTGCATGTCTGAGCTCATGTCTGAAAACGGCTTCAGTAAGGTGCACATTCCTCATTCTTAGATTACTGTTAGCTCTCTAACTTTCAGCAAAGCCACACACCATTTAATATATTTTTTCTAAATTGTTCCAGCACATTGTGTACTTCAAAAAAGCTTAGAAAATAAAAAATAACAAATTGTCATTTTTATTGTTAGTATCAGGACAGGGGCACTTCATGAACCAATCAGAATTGGCCCCCGAACCCACCCCTGGATCCACCCTTGTGTCTAAGTTTTGTTTATCTCCTCAACAGGGAACCCTCACAGCCATAACCCCAGCAGTAGATTGACACATGACACCATAGAGAGGGTCAGATACAGGTAAAGTCTATTCACGCCCTAATACGCCTTTATAACGGGGCCCTGGTGAGACCCTTGAATTAAACTTTACTGGTTCAAATTACTTAAAAAACAGAACATTTTCTTACAGGGTATTGCAGCATTTCAATGCCACCCCCGAGGAGTACTCTGTGATTTTCACTTCTGGTTGTACAGCCGCACTCAAATTAGTGGCAGAGAGCTTTCCCTGGAGGCCGCAGACTGCAAGCGAAGCGGGGAGTCACTTCTGCTTCCTCACTGACGGCCATACCTCTGTCGTTGGCATAAGAGGGTTGACTTCTGGCCGGGGGGTAGTTACCCTTCCTGTCTCCCCACAGGACGTGGAAAACAGGGCAAAGGATGAGCCTCGGGGTGAAGATGATATTTGCCAGACACCGCACCTTTTCTGCTACCCAGCACAGAGCAACTTCTCTGGGAGAAAGTATCCCCTTAGCCATGTGAAAGGCATCCAAGCAAGACGCCTCTACCCAGCGTGCGACCACCGAGGCCGCTGGTTTGTGCTCCTCGATGCCGCCTCTCATGTCAGCTGTTCCCCTCTAAACCTACAGGAGTGCCCCGCTGACTTCATTCCCATCTCCTTCTACAAGATGTTTGGCTTCCCCACAGGCCTCGGGGCCCTTCTTGTCCGTAACGACGCAGCAGGCATACTAACAAAGTCATATTTTGGAGGAGGCACAGCAGCAGCTTACCTTTCTGGAGAAGATTATTATGTGCATTCAGCAAACATTTCTGACAGGTAAAGTACTCCACAAGCCTGCCAAAGCCTTGATATTCTCTGAGTTTACAGTTGCTCTGTAGTTCCTGCATCCTTACAATGTTTTCTTGCTCCCTGATACAGATTTGAAGATGGAACTGTTTCTTTCTTGGGCATTGTTGCTCTGAATCACAGCTTTGAAGCTCTTTATAAGATCACAGGTGCTGTAACAAACCGTGTTGATTCTTAGAAAAACATCTAAAACCTCCTTTAATAGCAAAGTCCTAATAATGCATATGCAAGTTGTTCATATTGAGTAATTGCCTCAGGTTAACATCAACACCGTCCCTGTCTTTTACCCTTTTTGCCTTCAGGGGGCATGCACAACATCCAACAGCACACGTTTGGCTTGGCACGCTACACTTACATGCTGCTGTCAAGTCTTTGCCATGGCAACGGGCAACCGGTAGCTTGGATTTACACCGAAGGCCAGTTTGAATGTCCAAGCACACAGGGTGCAATTATAAACTTTAACCTAATGGATTCTCATGGATTGATAATTGGGTATTCTAAGGTACATAACCAGGGAAATAGGACTTATTTCTATTTCATAGCAGTTTCAATATGAAATGTATGAATAGTTAGTACTTAGGCATATACTAAACTATTCCTCTGCTGTCCTCAGGTGGACAGAATGGCCAGTCTGTACAACATTCACGTGCGCACAGGCTGCTTCTGCAACACAGGGGCCTGTCAGTCCTTCCTCGGGATCACTGATCAGCAGATGAGGAGAAACCTGCAGGTAAGATCAAGGAATAGGAAAAATGTCAAAGTCTGTTAAGGGGATGAACAGGTAGAATAAAACATTGTCCTTTTTTTCTTCCAGGCCGGCCACGTCTGTGGAGACGGCATCGACCTGGTGGACGGCCAGCCTACCGGATCAGTTCGCGTGTCCTTTGGTTACATCTCAACATTTGAAGACTGTCAAACGTTCCTTAACTTTGTTGCTGAGTGCTTTGTGGAGAAACCGGTCACAGTGGACCAAAAGAAACTAGAAAAACTAAAAACAACCACAGCGACATCCCCGAGCTCAAATGAAGATCCGCCGACCAAAATTTCTAATGGAGAAATATATAAAGGAGATGAGAAGGAGCCCACAGAACCATCACTGAAGGGATTTGGACACAGAGACTCAGAAAGCCACGGGGAGGCTTATACTCTCACCAGCATCTACATATATCCCATCAAATCATGTGGAGCACATGAGGTCTGAGCACAGCACCACCCAGTCTCTTTTCATTCCTTTTATTTCTTTCTCTGTCTCTCCTTATTTCTTTCCCTCTCTCTGTTTTGAGTGTGCTGTTCTTCATGCAGGTGCACGACTGGCCGGTGGGACCACAGGGTTTACTCTATGACAGAGGCTGGATGGTTGTGAATGCAAACGGCGTGTGCCTGACTCAGAAGAGAGAAACACGTTTATGCCTAATTCACCCACAAGTCCACATGCCTTCAAACAAATTGCTCCTGCAGGCATCAGGTCAGACAGTCTGTCCGTGGCTCACTGAAAATAAACACACCACTTAGCCGAAGGAAATATCACCTGCAGGTGAATAAGTGGAAGTTGGTTAAAGGATTTTTTGTTGTTGCCCTGCAGGAATGAACACCATTTCTGTTCCTTTGGAAAACAACCCTCAAAAGCAGACAAGCTATCAGGTGTGCCAGAGCAAAGTTTGTGGTGACAGGTGAGTTGGCAAAGTTAAAAGATCTGAAAGCAGCCGCTGCAGGAAATACTGTCACATATCATTTGCTCCATATCTTTCACTCATATCAATGCATTTCTCTCACTCCATTGTTCTTGACTCAAGCTCTCTACAGTGGATGGCATTATGAGACCTCCCTTTCTCAGCTTCATATGAATTTCCTGTTTTTCGTTTTATCATTTGTAATGGAAAAACAAACAATGAGCAAGAGACGATATTAATGTCCTCAGACAGATACCTGCATCACGAGTCACTGGCTGAAAACAAAACTTTTTCATCCAGTGATTCTTGGATTAGATGTCGCCGCAAATAGTAAGCAGCATCAAACTCTGCAGATTTCCCCCAGGGCCTACTGAATATAATCGTCCTCCCTCTTCCCCCCAGGGTGGAGACTGTCGACTGTGGGGATGAGGTTGCTTCGTGGCTTTCAGACTTTCTTGGACAGCCGTGCCGTCTGATAAGACAAAGTCCTTATTTCACCCGAGACATGAAGAAGAGGCAGAGTGGAGGTATGCTACATATAAGCATTTCACCTGTTCTGTCTGGCTCTTCTTCCTGTGCTTCCTTTACAGATTTATCTGTACAAGAGAAATACAGTGTAGCTGAGGTCTTGCATTCCCTCCTGCTGCTTACTTGAAATGTAGAAATGTCATATTTTTCTCCTATTGCAAGTAACTCTGTTTTGAAGCATCAGTTTATTATGTAAAAGAAGATGAGAAATTCAGGCTGAGGTTGGATAATATATTGATAAATGAGTCCCAGGGTTCTTCTATTCCAGGTAGCTTTATAAGATCATCTTTAACACCTGAACACCACCTGGTGTCACTGACTACATTTACATGGACCTCATTTCAATGATGATATTTACATGAGTTGCAAACAGAATACTTATATTCCTGATTATGACGTATACATGTTGACTTAATGTGACTAAGATTGGAGTATTTTAAACGTCTTGATTTGAGTATTGCTTGTTCAGAGTATGTCCTTATTCAGGTTAAGGTAATCAGAAGATTCTGCTTACATGACAGAATCGCAGACTATTGCCTTTATCAGGTTAATATTGGCATATTGCTGTCAGTGTAAACATAGTTATAGAGAATAGATCAAATAGATAGTACCTCCATATGGTAATAATAAGAATGACCTGACCAAATGGACCTAAACGCTGGCACTTCAGTTGTGGGAGGAAAATACAGCATAAATAATCTCCACTTTATCATATTCAGATGTTCACAGTTTTATACATGTAGTTTAGTGTTCATGTTACAATGAGCCAGTAAACTGTATAATGTCTTCTGGCTCTGAAGGAGCTGTCAGGTCCAGGAATATTAACATGATGATGTCATGAATCTCAATTGATCCTCTACCATAGTTGCTATATCACAATGTGCTGTATATTTATAGTCATTACTACTACTCATGTATGTTGATATAAGTTTTGATCAACATTGATATATGTCGTTTTTTTCCCTTCTATATTACATGAGAACTGAGTTTGCAGCCTCTTTGGGGATGCACATGGCTGAATCCAGAGATCCGAATGTTTTGCTGAAGTCAGATAAATCACTGGAGTAATATGAAGTCTTTCCTTTCTAGCTGCCACCTCCACATCCCTCTCCCTGGTGAATGAAGCTCAGTATCTCATGATCAACCGTGCCAGTGTGGAGCTCATTGAGAAACAAATGAGCCGCAGGTTTGAACACAGAGTGTTATTAAAAATATGCAGTGAAAAACACCAGGACGCACGCAAGCCCAAACGTTTTTGCATTACAGTGGATAATTTACTTGGGGTGGCAAACTAACATGCAATTTCCACATCCCCTCTTCTCCTCAGTCAGGACTATTCTGAGGGTGATCAGCTCCTTGACACACAGAATGTCATTAGCCGCTTCCGAGCCAATTTAGTCATCACTGGAGTCGAACCATTTGAGGAAGATAATTGGTCACACTTGATTATTGGCAACACTCGATTCGTGGTGAGCTGACATTTGGAGATAAATGTTGAAATCTTCACATGCATTAAGAGCGGATTCTTTTCGAAAATGAATGTGCTCCCTGTGTGATTAACCCGAAGGTCGCAGGGCAGTGCGGAAGGTGCCAGATGGTGGGAGTAGACCAGGAAACAGGGACCAAAACAAAAGAGCCACTTATGTCTCTGTCTGCTTACCGCGGAGGGAAGGTCGGTCAAACTTACTTCCTCTCCAATGTTATGTTTGTGCCAGTGTGTTTGTGCATGAAAGGTTCAATCACTCAGCCTGTTATTTCGTGAATTTTTAGGTGACCTTTGGTGTGTACCTGACCCATCAGCTACCAAAGGGTTCCCTCTCTGTTGGCTGCCTCATACACCCTGAGCCACTCTCTTCGTGAAGAGGTCATCTGCATCAACAGCCTCTTTTATTTATTTTGGTGACATCTTTGGTCCTCACCACTCACGCCCTACATCACTGTGAGGACTTTCTGGAGATGGCGCTCTCTCAGTGGCATTTGTTCTCTGAAGTGTCCTTGTCACACTCAAATTGTATCCCATCCAAGTCTGATTTGATGGAGAATGTAATGAGATTTTTGTACTTTTTTCCTCCCATGATTATGTTCTTTAAAGCATGTGTGGTAAAGTAGAGTTGAAGTACTCATTGCATGACAAAATTACAATTTGGATATGTTGCTGTTATTTTTGACAAAAACAAGTCAGGCTTGATGCTTTAATCATGGTTCATGTTAACTTCCCAGACAGCTCTTCCACTGTTTTCACCCTAGGAGGTTTATATTGTTATTTATTCCAAACACAACACCACTCTAACTGCTTCCAGAATTCAGAAACATGTTGCTCGCTTTAATGAAAAAACCTACCAGAAATCCAGTGCTCGGTACATACTCCCAAGTGGTGCTGAATTGGACATAATATTTTATGCCAGAACGTGTAATAATTTGAAAAGAGCAGTAAGGTTAGGTTTCATGGCCAGCAGAAATTTTATTCTCAGAGTGATGTGCTTGAATATAAAGTATATATGTGCTGTACTGATCTGTCAGTGTCTGGTAGTAAAACTGGTCACCTATGGTGGAGTTATAGAAAGAGGTGGCTGCTGGGTATCCCAAGGTTTTGTAATGCTGATAGCAAGTTTGCCAATGTATGTATGTGTGTGTGTGTGTGTTTGTGTGTTTTCAATTGTATTTGTACAGCGCCAAATCATAATATACATTATCTCAAGGCACTTTACATAAAAGGTCAAGACCTTAATATTTAGGTTAATTAATTAATTAATGTAAGTCAATATAATGTTCTCTAAAGTCATGATTGTGTTTGTTTGTGTGTGTGTGTTTATGTGTGTGCGACAATATTTAAAGCCCTTACAAACAAAAGCTGAATTAAATATAGATGGATGACAAATTTTGGAATTGCCCATGTAAAGTGTCTTATTTAATATTTTGATGATGTGCGACGGGCACCGTCTAATAAAAGTCACTCCAGAATATTTCAGTTTAGTTGAGATCTGGTGACTTCATAGGCCATCGGAAATGATTCACATAATTTCAACACTGGTCACCTCCTTCAGTGACTCATTCACTCTTGTTCTCCCTTCAGTATGCTATACTCATCTCTACCTCCTACTGGTGCACAGTCTGTACAGCAGTGTGTGCACCCTGGCAGTGACTGTTACTGAGAAGCTGCTAATTGATTTTAATCAGCCGTGTTTTATTTAATTAAAACAGACAATTATCTGTGAAATAATTTAATTAAAAATAAGATTTTGAATAAATAAAACTATTTTGATCGAAGCATATTTAAAATAGTTGTATAAGTATGGCATGTACTGCATATGTCCATATATAATGTCACAGTTTAATTTGTAAAATAAAGAATGTTTTGTAATCGCATTGTAAGATACTTTTTTGTGTCAAGTGACTTTCAGTGCCATACCAGTGCAAAGAATGTGTCAGATTTAATCATAAACCGTCAATAAACATTGATGACACATCTTCACTTCCTCTCTCTATTCAGAGTCGAAGCCAATTATCCTGTATACGAACGCTGCCATTTTGCGCATTTGAAGCCATAGTCTATACAGTAGCGCAGTCTCGCCCATACACGTCAGTCACAGCTGTCATTGCAGCATTTTTTTTTTTGATCAAGATTCAAATGCACAGTAAAAACAGGCGTCACACTGTACAAATCTTAATTTGTTGTCCTCCTATTGCAACAGAAATAAGGATTAAACACAAGACTAGTTTACTAATGAATAGTGTATATACAGTATATACACATATACACATACTTGTGTATATATACATGTATTTTGTACAAAGATCAGCAGCAGTGGAATAATAAAGTGAACAATATTTGATAGGTCACAAAGTGCATTGTGCATTATTGTTGCATGTGTTATTGTTTTCTAAAGCTCTACAGTCACAGTGGTGGAAAGGAGCAGTGTGTGTTCCTGGGCCTGACGGCCTGTGGGTAGAAGCTGTTTGCCAGTGTTGTTGTCCTGGACGTCCACACTTCTGCAGCGAGTGTGAAGAGGCGGTGTTGTGGATGTGTGCGGCCCCTGATGATGTTGTGTGCACTTCTTCTATCATCAAATAACTCATTGAAACCCCAAAAAATGAACACTTGAACAAACATCAGTGTGATACAATTACCATTCTTTGTAAAGAAAAATGTATTTGACTTTTGGGTGGGGGTCCATGTCCCATTACTTGAGGTAGCTGACATGGACTCAGGGATCAAGTTAGGAACAGTGTACTGTGTTTTCCTTAAGGTGGCGTCGAGTGCAACATGTATTGTGCCATGTTATCACATGATTTAAAGCAGCGCTACCTTAACAAGCACAGGTTCCTCCCCTTCCTCCTGTTTTAACTGTACTTTGATCACACTTGTGTTCGCTGCTAATCGACAGTCAGCAAACTGTGAGAAGTGAACATATATACACACACATATATATATATATATATATATATATATGTGTGACTGACAAGGAGACGCGATGAAGAGACGAGTGGTTCAACAGACTCCTTCAGCTTCCGGACTGGGAGCAGCTCAGAGAACTAAGCAGAGGAAGGAGGAGACACTGTGAGTTCACTAGGTTACCTCTCTAACTATTTACACATATGTCAGTTATTGTGGATCACTGTTTCTACTAGTTTGCATTTCAACGAAACAAGGGAATCAAGTTTAAGTGTTTTAAGTTGCAGCAGTTTAGTGTCTGCCATCATGTTTCACCCACTGATTTATTTACAGTTATAGTTAGAATAAATAATGATTGACTCAGGATCCAAAGACCACAGTTGTTGTAAATGTGTCACTGATCAGGTTGGTGAGATGTAACCAAGTACTTTTAAGTGCATATTTCATGTATCTGTACTTTACTTAAGTAGATTTGTTTTCAGGTACTTTATACTTCTACTCCATTACACATATCAAACAAATACCTGCACTTTCTACACCACAACATCTTTGCACTGCATTGTATTTCATATTATTTCTAATTTAAATTTAAAAGTTTTAACGTTATCAATAAGAAAAGGGGAGTTGATCCAATCAGGGCAGGCAGGTAATTAGAGCCCGCCTCCCGCAGCAACACATCTAAAATGGATTCAGAATAGCCCCCCACTGAGAGCCAGACGTGATGTTGGAGGAGTCCATTGCATTAAGGAATATGATACACTCAGCATTTACTTTTAATATATAAGTATATTTAAAAGCAAGTGACCCAGCCCAAGCTTTTTTTCCTTGATGTGACCCACTCTGGTGCATCTAAAATCCATTTCAGCAGATGAATAGCAAATTTGATCTAGAACAGTTTCAATGTACAAAAAATTGTGCTATCTCATATAAAAGTATAATGTTTTTATATTTTGATAACTGGGAATTTTGGGTCACTTTGGAATGACAATAAGGCTGTTTTTACTGCTGTCAGATCTCAATAAGTTAAGGGTTAAAACTGCATTTACAATACAAAGTGCGAAAGTGAAGGATTCTGAATTTCTGGTGCATCCCTACAAAAAGAGTTTGTCCAGAAGACATCACACTGCAGGTGTTTAGTCATTAAAAAGTCTGATATGAGCTCATTGGCAGCTTCAGAAAAAGATCTGAATATCAAAGTGAGTAACTGTGGACAGATGAGACCACAGTCTAATGGCTGCTGGAATAAACCAACTCCTCTGTGTTTCCCTCTGAGCTCTGTGGAGGAATCAGTCTTGGACTAAAAGGGCTCTTCTGGCTGATGAGAGTGTTAATGGAGGGGGAGGGATGTATTGTCCATTAATTGGTAATAGTCTGGATAGCTTCCTCTTTTCTCAGTCGCTGGCTTCAGGGAGTCAAGGCCTGTCTCCAACGACCGCCTGCCCTCCTTAATAGATTATTCAATTACTCTCTTCTATATTAATGTTTCCATATTAATCTTGCAAGGTGAGACATGTGCAGAGCAGCTCTGTATATACCAGTGGGCAGTAAGTGTGCGTCCTCATGGAGGTCTATATCTGGTGCATTGGTTTCACCATCTCTTTAATGGCAGCTGCTATTTAGAGGTCATTTTTTCTCAAGCTTTGCCTCAATGCAGCTACAGGTGCTTATTTCTACACTACTCTCAACTTCACTTCACCCTGAAACTCCTCTCCCCTTCACTGATGCACCTCACAATCCCTGAATCACCCAAAGTCACCCCTCTGCAGCTGAACTGAAACAGAGGTTGAGTTGAGTTGGTGTCTTGGCACTTCAGATTGGATAGGTATTGATTAGAGAGTTTGAGCCGATCTAGTATTGAAGAGGGCATTTCAAATCATCAAGTGGAATGACAATCAGAGGAGGCCAAGGCCAAACAGTCCCCTTAAATTCAAGCAAGCTGCAGAAAATGTCCGACACTCGTAGATATTAGTCCCCTAAACATAACATTATTCTTTGAGAAATTAGTGAAAATGTAAAAATAAAAAACAGCCTAATCTCAGAATGTTAAATTAAGTGATAAAAACCTTCTGGAACTGCCCTTTTTGCAGGTCTGCATCAAAATAAAACGGCAAATGCCCCACCACAGTCTTTAGATATGTGCTGGATCAACAAAATATAAATAAATATAATGTTGGAAAAAGAGAAAATCCACACACCTGAAGCTCCTTATATTTGCAGGTGATGCTTCAAGCTCTTTCTCAGACTTGTGATTTCAGTAATACAGAATGTATACATATCATAGTACATATTTTAATAAATATATATAGGGAAAAAAATGCTCAAAATATAAACATGCAAAATGTAAGGTTTGGTATTCCATAATACATTCATAACAAAATCCAGCTAAATAGTTGTTATAAATACTATTAGTATCCATGTCTCATTACGTTTCATGGAAATCTGTCCAGTAGTTTATGTGTAATCATGCTTGAAAACAAAGACACTAATGAACCTACCAACGGACAGGGGCTGAAAACATAACCTCCTTGGTCAATGTAAAATAATCAATACTAACTATTGTTAAATGAACAGATGGTGATTATTGACACCTTACCAATATGGTCTTGTTGGGCTTAGTTATGAAACTACAATACAACAAATATTTGAGTCGGAGCAGACCACCTCTGAATGTGGTCGGTGGTGAGTGATCAGGGTTCCACTTGTGATTGGATTATCAGATGTTAATACCAGGTGTGAAGAGGGCCTCAGAAACACCTCTGGTGGTTAATAGTCTCTCTCTCTCTCTGTCTGTGTCCAGGTCCCGATGGTGGCTGAAAAGAAGCTTATTGGCCGTCTTTGTCGTCTTCATATTGGTGCCCACCTCGCTGACAACACTCCCAGATTTAATTCAGCACTTTGTTTACACTCACAGAAGTAAGAGAAAGAAACCTGTCTGCCTCTAGCAAGCACTGTAAATCCTCCACTTGCTCACAGAAAAGGAGCCCACCTCTCTTCTTCTCCTTTTTGTAGTCAGGCTGCCGTTCTTCCTTGACCTCCGCCAACCTGCTGATCTCTCCCTTAATCACACAATCAACATGTACTTAACATCAGAGAAGGGAATCTCCCTCGGCGTATGGTGAGTACAAGCCAAGTTCGACCGTTTCTTTCTCGAGCATTGGTGTAAAAAGGCAAAAAGGACAATACCCGTTTTTTAATGATCTAATTATCAGTCATGTATCTGAACCGGTGTGTGGTTTCAAACTGTTCAAGGCACACTGTCCCTGAGAGTCGGTGGAAGGAGGCACAGGGGAAGGACTTGGCGTGGTACCAGAACACTTTAAGCGATGGAAGGCCAGTTTTCATATATCTTCATGGGAACACGGGCACAAGGTATAATGAATAATGCATTTGTCCTATAGTTGGCTCCTGCAGAGGCAGACAGAAGATGTTCCACACCACTGGACATATTTTTTCTTTTCCTTTTTTTCCCACAAAAACACCAATTTATTGGCACTTGTGTTGTGTCTGAATCATTCCAACAGGGCAGCCTCTCATCGGGTGGGAGTGGCAAAAGTGAGTGACCAACAGCACAAACATATTGTTTTTATCGCCCTCTAATAAAAAATATAAAGTCCTCAGTAGCCATTATGATGATAAATAAGCCTTTTTATGTCAACAGATATTGAGTGCACTTGATTTCCACGTGCTGGTGCCTGACTACAGAGGTTGGTGCTGATTCTTCTTTTAAACATGATTTCCATCTCTATGCTTCTTTCCCCTCTCACTGATTGTAACACACAAGCTTCTCACATTGGTTTGATATATTCACGATCACTGTAGAGTCACTGTGCAGCTTGATCACCTGCTTGTTGTGAGACAGTTACCAGACAGTAGTTCAACTGAAGGTCAGCCTCTAGGGCAGGATCCCTTCTGAGTGACTGCCACCTTGTGGCAGAGCGAGGCAGCTGCGTGATGTTTCAGTAAGCAGCAGCTGACATGAGAAACTCTGGCAGGGTTTGGAGACTCCACTGGGGAGCCGACTGAGGCCGGACTGACCACTGACGCCCTCTACTTGTACAACTGGGTCAAAGCTCGCAGTGGAAACAGCCTGGTTGTCTTCTGGGGACACTCTCTTGGCACCGGGTGAGATGGAAACAACTCAAAATCTGTACACTGCTGTAGAGCTTGTGCACTGTATACTATTCTGATTTCTTTTACTTAAAGCTTTGGAGTAACAGACTGCAAATTTTACACTTTAGTATAACATTTGTTATCCATTTCTAACTGATTCAATCTGTAGCAGTTCGCCTGAGCCATAATGAAGAGATAAAGAAAATAGCTCCACAAAAAAACACAAACCTTGATTAGTTAAACAATTGTGTAACTTAAATTATTCAACTAATGTGGCTCATGATTGGAGCATGTTAAGGAGGGGGTTAAACAGGTAAGACCACAAACACAGTGAAGTTTGACAACTCACCCTTCAAATAATTATTGCAGCAGCAAAACATAGTCAGAGTTTGACCTGTAGGCTCTGACTGGGGATATAAATATAATATATTTAAACCCTCTGTCGGAGCCTACAGGTCGATGCTGCTGGGGTGGTGGAGGGGCTGAATCAACAGGCAGCGATACTGATGCAGGGCAGCAGAGGCATTGGTAAGCAATGGGAGAGATGGGAAATGTTCAGCTTTAGTATACCTCCACATTAGGAGGGTGTGTATAATAGGGGATTGTAGCGAGTGAGGCATGTCACATGATTAGAGCAGCACTGCCTGAACCTTGCAAGTGTTGCTCCATTTTAGGAATGACGACAGTCACACACAAAGAAACACAAAAAATCAAAAACACAGAGTAGCAGGTGGATCTTGATACAAACTGCAGAACAATCTCACCATCTTGAATTTACAGTTTCTACTAGAATATAGTATAAACTGTAACTGACTATATATATTTGCTAAGTAAATCATTTAATTTGAATTCATACCAAACAACTGATTCTCTGTAGGTAAAACACATCATACATTCTTGATGTAAGTAACTGAAATCAGGTCTCAGCTAAAATGAACTTGCCACCATCAGAAGTAGTTATGAAAAAAACAACAAAAGAAAAATATAAATACCATTGTATTGATATATTCAACAGGTTATTTTCTTAAAGAAAAACATCTAAAGACTCAATTTCATATGCACCTTTTTAAGCAATTCTACAGCATGCGATTCTAAGAGATAACCCACCCATGGCAGACAACCAAAATCTTTTGGTAGCATATGTATGATGGAATTGAGTTCTGAATGTGCTTACAGTGTGTAAGCGTGATGCTTTTAATCTTGAGTTGACCCGTTTGTGCCTCTGTTGAAACCATGCTGAAGTAGTTTGTTTGAATTATTGATAATAATAATAATTTTATCTGGTTGGTTTTACCTGTGTCTGATGAAGGATGATGCAAAAACTACTAATTTGATTTCCACCCAAAATTGATGGAGGGATGGGGCCTGATAGAAACCAGTTACATTTCATTGAAAATGCAGATTTAGGGACAGATCCAGTTTTGTTTTCACTTTTTTTTTCTTTTCTAAGCTACTTTGAGACCTAGACAACCCTGTGTAGGATTGTTTGTCCTTGGCGGAGGTTTTGCGCTTTAGTGAGCTAATTGTTGAAGTTATAGACAAAATGTAGAAAAATGAGGTTGTTGTTTTTCACATCTCTGTGCAGTGTGGGCACCAACACTGCAGCAAAACTAATTGAGCAAGGTAAGTTATGCTACCAGTGAAATTTGTCAAATATAAATAAGTGGAAGTAACTTCCTAAATTTTAAAATGACAACAATTTCTTGTTTTCAGGTGTAGTTCTTGACGGTGTCATCTTGGAGGGTGCATTTAGTACTGCTCGACAGCAGATTACAGATCATACATTTACTTGGGTAGCTTAATCTAACTTTTGGTATTAGATTTGTAAATATCATGGCGCTGCCACTGCATTACACAAAACCCTGACATGTTCTATTTCTTCCTTTTCGAAGTATTACTGGAAACTTCCAGGCACTGGATACTTTTTCCCGGAACCATGGGCAGAAAACAAGGTTCTTTTTCCTACTGAAGAAAAGTACGTTTTCATGAACTCATGGTTAATGAACAAATATGACCTGATGCATGATGTCAAACACTGATTAACAAATAATGTTGTTACTACCAGTAAAACAGTAATATGTGTCTTTGCGATCCTGCAGTTTGAAGAAAATGAAAAGTCCAATACTTTTCCTTCATTCAGAGGACGATCACCTAGTTCCCATTCAGATTGCTCAGCAGGTACTTCTGGCACAGAGACCTTCTTTTCATCTATGGAAACTGAGGCAGTGATTAGAAGCTGGAACAGATAAAAGTGTCTTCTGTGGGATCACTTTTTGGTTTTCGGAGGACTGAACTTAATTTGCCTTTCTGTCCCAGATGTACGAGGTGGCAGTGAGTGCCCAGAATGCAGAGCAAGTGAAGATAGTTTCATTCGATGGTTCTCTGGGGTACCTGCACAACGGCTTGTACCGAGACCCTCGTGTGCCTGACATCATTAAGTGAGAAAACATGTCACTGATAATGCTTCAAGTGGTTTTATTCTGGGATGTTTTATTTCTACCTCATGTGTTTGTGTATCTCATCATGTCTCCGCTGCTCCTCTGCAGGAACTTTGTGCTGTCGTTGTAATGAGGGCAAGACGATGGAAACCGAAAGACCACGCCTCATTTCAATATTTTTGATTTGTCTTTACTGCTTCATATGTATAAATATATGATCCAAAATGTTTGTGATGAATACAAATAAAATTGTTAAGGGGAATCAATAGCTGTAAATTTAATTTTTAAAGTTGCAATTGCTTAGGAAGCATTACATTCTTAAATGCTGTTTTTTAAAATTATATCTGTCAACAATAAATCATCCTGACTTAACAGTACTATGAACAATACTTTGAACGTGAATTATTAATCAGATGAAATGTTGCTACAGCAAGGACCCTCTGCTGGGTGTGTTTGTGTGGTGATAATGTTAATCTATAATACTAGGTAATCTATTAATCCAAGGCTTCACATGTCTATGTATATCAGTAACATTTCAGAATAATACAAGGAGAAAAACAAAAAAACATCTGACCCCTGACCTGGTTATCAAGTGTGGTTTTAGGAAAACACACAATCTTAGTATTCTGACTGCTGTCAGTTGAACCATATATTCAATTATTCATACACATTTAAATAATCTCTGTTCATATGTAACAGCAGTTTATTATAGTAAATTTTGTTTATTCTGTGAAACCAAAATGTAAAGATTTATAAGTTAACCTGTGGTAATCACATAGAAATTACACTCACAAACTTTCCTATGCTTCATGCTTACAACAAATTTCATTATGTTTATTGTAATGTAATGTAAATTCACAGAGCAGTTTTTTTCCCTCTGTCAACTGTAATAATACTGCAGCCTAATCTCTACAAATCAAACTCAGTGAGGAACATGGGGAGGTATCATTCAATAAGGTCCAGCACTGATATGTACATAAAACAAAATTTCGGTGCAGATCCAGGAATTTTTCTTTCTGCATGTGAGACAGGTTGTTGTTGATTTCCAGTAATTCGTGGATTTTGAATAAAAAATCGGACATGTTTAGGATTGATATGTATGAGTGTGTGAAACAAAAGTCTGGATCTAGTGAATTTACAAGTGGTTTCATACGTGGCGGAGGTTTGTGCCCCACTGAGTCCCATTCTAGTTTCAGGTTTGTATCTCAATATTTGTATTTGTTAAATAACATTTTAAAGCTCAGGAAGATGTTACCTGTCAAAGAAGACAGGCGTGAACTAGTATTGTCCCACTTTTTGAAGAGTGAAAGAGAAATTCCACTGAAACACTGCTGTAGATTGAGCATTGTGTTAAATAAAAAACTACATGCCAATTGTTATTGAACTTGGGTGTTGAGGTTCTGATGAGTTAAACTAACTTCATCACAGAGTTGCAAAGTGACGCCTCTAGAGGTGTCTGGTAGTGCGAGATAACGTGTTTCTCAAAGCCTGTCTATTACTGGACTTTGAAATGTGAAACTCTGGTGGTGAGTTTCATGTGTTATCATCAGGGGAGCATGACAATGCAAAGCTCACAGACAATCATGGGTGGTGGCTGTTGTGAACACTTTAAACTCCACGGGTCAGTGTGTGAAAAGTGTGATATTGTTCAGAGCCGTGCGGAGGCCTCAGGAGACGGTGCAGGCGGTGAATGGAGCAGGTTGCGTGGGGCTGGGATCGTGTTTCCTGCAGCAGATCCGTCAGTCACAGCTCCAGCTCCGGTCCCGGCAGTCGGATGACGTGGCTGAAGGTTGCGGACGCTGCGCCGACACGGTTTCTTTATTCACCGCTGCTCGGCCCTCTCGCCGCGCTGATTGGACGCTTTGAGCCACGTGTCTCCACTCGGCCAATCCGACGTGCGTGCGTTGAGCGGTGGCGAAGCGCTTACGCCATATGCGCACGAGAGCATCCCCAAAAAAAAAAAATCGCCTCTGTCATACAACCAGGAAGAAGGTGGGATAGCCCCGCGAAGCTAACGTCCCCGATCTTTCTGCACACTTTCTCCGATAACGATGGGTTCCTCCCGGTGGAAGGTGGCAGCGGCGGCGGCGCTCCTCGCCATCGTGGGCTCGTTATTAACGGTGGACGCAGACGAACACGAACACACGGTAAAACAGCGTCTGAGAGGCCGATTGGAAAAAAGGGGGAGCCTTGAAAATAATGGACGTTTGTGCTCTGTGCAAGCTGCTAGCTGTAGCTGCGACGGCTAGCTGCTGGCCAGAGAGGGAGGATTTGCAGACATGACACAGTGTTAGCTTTAGCCTGGCGGGTTATTTATCCACTCCTGGTTAGCTCTCCTACTCAGACACCCAGTTAGCTCGCTAACTTGTCTCCACTTATGGGCCTATGTGCTTATGGCTAGCCACTGCCTGCTAGCTTGTTAGCACGGTCTCCACACAAGCTTTCCTTGAGCACCGGCGAAAACTGCACTGAAGTTAAACTCGTTAGCTTTAGTTAGTTGCTAAACAAAGTAAAAAAAAAACACAAACATAAAGAATGCCTGAGCCTTGTAGCCTTGTAAGAATCTCACCAGACTATTTCCGTGAAGCCATGACTGCTATTGTTGTGTTTTTAATAGCTAACGTTTGACTGGAAGCAGGAACTCTGGTCACACAGCGTCAGGGCCTGTCGGTGTTTCCTCAGTTATTAACCAGATAACAGGTTAATACGCTGTGTTACGCTGTGGTTTAAAGCTGACTTGTGTCTGAAGGCTGGTAAATTAGCTTAAACTGATAATATGAAGTCCTCTGTTTGTAAAGTGCACCGCTTATCATAGTGTTTAACTACAGACATGCTATGTGTTTGCATACATTTGAATGAGATAGCGTCCTCCTACTCATCAGTATGAGAGATAATGTGATTATAGTTCTACTCTCAAGAAGTATTTTTAAAAAGTATTTAAACCCAACGTTGCTGTGTTGCTATTAATAGGAGTGTGATTATGTGCTGATTTAAAGTCAAGATTTTTTCCAGTGTAATATCAAAAAGAGTGAAATCAGCAAGACGAGCAGAACTGGTGTAGCATTCCTGCATATCCACTAAGAGCCCTTGTGTTTTAAATGTTGCAGTACACCGATAAGGAGGAGGTAGTTTTATGGATGAACACAGTGGGGCCTTACCACAACCGACAGGAGACGTACAAGTACTTCTCTTTGCCCTTCTGCGCGGGCTCCAAGAAGACCATCAGTCACTACCATGAAACGCTCGGAGAGGCTCTGCAGGGAGTGGAGCTGGAATTCAGCGGCCTCGACATCAAGTTCAAAGGTAACTCCGCTCTTTGACCGGCTCTCACCTGCTGAGCTCATGCCAAGTGATGAGTGGGATGTTTTTACAGCCAGTCTTCTAGTCCCCACGCCATTTTGACATCTGTAACAGAGATTATGTTGTGTTTTTGATCCGTGTAGATGAAGTCATGCAGACGACGTACTGTGAGATCGACCTGGATAAAGCCAAACGGGATGCCTTTGTCTATGCCATAAAGAATCACTACTGGTACCAAATGTACATAGATGACCTGCCCATCTGGGGTAAGAGATGCTCTAAAGAAATGGCCAAATAATGAATGCATGCTTGTGTTGAGTTGCTCTGTGATTTTAAGTTTTATTGTCATATTTCCTGTCTGTATCTTCCATCCTGTCTGAGTTACATCTTTGCTTATTAACTATTTAGCTAATTACAAAGGATTTGGTACTGGTACATTCACAGGTAGGAAAGAGGCCAGACCTGACAGTGAACAGCTCAACTGTTGTTCTATACTAAGGAGGATATAAATGAGTCACTGTCATTAGATTCTTCTTAGAGCTTTCACTCTCACAAGCTGTCAGTGTAGTAGCAGGTTGGACTACAGTGACACTCCCACAGCCGCTCAAACACAACTGTGTAATCTGGTGTTGTAGGTTGTGGGTGGGTCCCTGACATTTGTTCACACATTGTTGTATACTCAAAGAATACAGACTTTGACCTCATGTCCGGTTTGCCAACATGGAAAAGGAACCAGGGTGTTTCATGGTTGGGACATTGGCCTGGGTAGCTGTGTTTTATTTACAGCAAACCTGGAGCAAATCTCAACTCACTCACTTTATAGCCTCAGCACACTTAAAGCACTTCTCACTACAGTTTGTTAAATCAGACTCAGATCACATGTGAGGTTAATGAACAAAGAAACATTAAATAAAGAAAATGTGTATGTATGATAATTATGGACCATGTAATTTATGTTTCTGTTAAACTACACTGAAATACATATAGATGTGTTCTCTTATGTACCCTGCCCTCATTGATAATGGTGGGGTGGACAAAATAATAGAAACACCTTGTTACCATGTAAAGCCAAACAATCCAGCAACACAAACTGCTACCTCCAGAATGACCATAAAGTGGACACAACAGCTCTCCAGAGCAATTATTTTCAGGGCTGTGGCATTTAGGGTGTTGTCACACCTGAGAGTGTGGACCATGGTCCAAACCAAGGTTCTTGTCTTCGTTACACTTGATCTGGTTTGTTTTGTTTTCACACTGCAATTTAGGGAGTGGACTTAAGAATATTGTATAATATACATACATCCTATCATCATCATCGCATCTACCTCAACCTAGTTGAGATTGATTGGTTTGTAGACAGGCATGTGACTAATGTTGTAAAATTGTCTATTGTATTCACTTACTCTAAATGAAGTGCATAGAAAAAAGTAGTTTTTCTATTTGAATGGAGAAAATGAATGAACTGGATCACTTTCGTTGCCATTGCAATATTGTTTTTGTATTACTAACAGCAAAATGAAAGTCCTCGTCATTGAAACATTATATTGTCATGATAAAGACTACAAGCAATTTCTTCTTCTATTATTTAATGCTATCTCAATTTCCTGCAATTGATCCGAATTATCAAAAAAAACAAAATCACACTATTAATGAACTGAACCATGTCTGGACTGTGATCTGAGGCACCTTTCACACCTGTTACTTTGGTTCAGACTAAACTGAAAAGTCAGAGGGCCCGGACCAAACAAGGAAGCTGGGAAGGCCCCTTAGTTTCAGTGGATAATAGACAGCCAACTTAGGATATTTCACATCAAATGCTTTACCTGGTATTTTACCCTAACAATGCCACAGTATTATGTGGTATGATGTACTGTAGGAGAAGCAAAACTAGTGTATTATGGTACATTGTGTGACCTCACATCTTGATTCACGTTGTTTCAGAGTGATTGTTCTGCATCACACTGATTTGCTAGATAAGACCAACAGGGACAAACTTTGACAATAGCTGAACATTCGAGATTTAAAAGAACAGATGAAAACAGATGATGCTGTTGGAGAAGTTAACAAGCAGTGTAGCAAGTGACCTTTATTTGGCATTTCTACATCCTGATTATTTATTTTATAAAACTGAAGGTCTGTCTACATGACGAGATCTTAAATCCAATGCATATCAACTTCTTTTTAGGGATTGTTGGTGAGGCAGATGAAAACGGAGAAGATCATTATCTGTGGACGTACAAGAAACTGGAGATCGGCTACAATGGCAACAGAATTGTTGATGTAAATCTGACCAGCGAGGGGAAAGTCCGGCTCGTGCCAAACACACGGATCGGAATGTCTTATTCTGTGAGTTCAGAATGATCCCTATTATCAGCTCCAGCTCATATTACGTTTGTAGTATCTTTATGAAGAGAAGAATGAGAACATGTAAGTCTTACATCTTTCTCATCACAGGTGAAGTGGAAGAAGTCAGATGTGAAATTTGAAGACAGATTCGACAAGTACCTGGACCCATCCTTCTTCCAGCACAGGGTGACTTGAATATCATGTTTATCATACCAGTCAGGAACGTCCCTGACATGTTGTAACAGCACACAGTGTGTGCCCTTACAGTGAGTATGAGTTGAGCTTGTTCCACACTAGGTGCGATGTAACTGACCAACCTGGTAACTTTTGGCTGACTCTTAAACTGTTGCTGCCAGCGTGGCAGGGATCCAGCTGGTCGCTCTGAAAGGAAGTTTTGAGAGACTGAATTTTGGATCTGCTGCTAGAGTCTGTGGATGATAAAGCTTTTTCCTGCTCAGACTTTTTATTATTCATTCATACAATTCCTGTTGTTGGTTTTTCAGATTCATTGGTTTTCCATCTTCAACTCCTTCATGATGGTCATTTTCCTGGTGGGTCTGGTGTCCATGATTTTGATGAGAACACTAAGAAAGGATTATGCCAGATACAGTAAAGAGGAGGAAATGGATGACATGGTACGTTTTCAGTTTGCTTGTGAGCTCAGTTAGTTTATAAATGAAGAATAATAATGAAAATTATGTTTTTATAAATACTGTGTTTTGTCTTTCATCTGATCTTCTTCTCTCCTCATCGTCTCATTCTGTCACTGTGCACCAACAGGATAGGGACCTGGGAGATGAATACGGGTGGAAGCAGGTACATGGAGATGTGTTTCGACCATCAAGCCACCCACTGATCTTCTCTTCACTCATTGGCTCTGGCTGCCAGATCTTCTCTGTCTCCCTCATCGTCATTATCGTCGCTATGGTTGAGGATCTGTACACAGAGTGAGTCACTGGCAGCTTATTGCTGAATTCGTATTTAGTTATAGTCATTTGGCTAAAAAACAAATATGTAAGTCCTCAGGGGAAAACTCAGAGTTTTTTCTTTTAATTGAGTAATCTGAGAAATTGCCTAAAGCAAAACCTAAATGATTGAATCACTATAAGAGGATTCAAGTTTCAAAGTGAAAAAGTGAATCTTATGTAAATATCTAGTTAAAAATGTGCAAGAGTTAAAAAATATAATTTCTCCACAAATGGAAAAATCACAGAATTGATGGGTCCTTGGAGGAAAGGAAAATGTTTTCATTTTATTTTTTTAATGAAGCAAACAAGTGATTGCATAATCTAACTGTGTGCATGTGGGTTTTCCTTTGGGTTATATCAGTTAAAAATCAAGCTCTGTATTTAAATCTAAGTTGGAAAACATTAAATAAGATGTGAGTTGGGCCAAAGACGTGAAATATAAAATCCTCTGTTCTGAACTAGGCCAGTAGGAGAGCACACACCTCAGCAAAGGCTAACGCCCTCACTCATCGTATTAAAGAAAGTGAGAAATAAATCCTGGATCCACCATCTGCTCCAAAATGTACACCTTGTCTACGCTAGAAAAAAAAGAAAAACCTAGTCCACAAGTCTACAAATTTTCAAGGAAATCAGCTCAGTAGTTTTTGAGTGATCCTGCTGACAGACAAATAAACAAATTGCCATGAAAAACCAAACCTCTTTGGCTGAGATAATAAAGTCCAGTCAGTGAGGGAGAAGAAAAATTCACAGGACTTGACTCGTGCCATATTTTTTCTCTATAGGAGAGGATCCATGCTGAGCACAGCCATTTTTGTTTATGCTGCCACCTCCCCTGTCAATGGCTACTTTGGGGGAAGTTTGTATGCAAAACAAGGAGGTGAGACGACGCATCATATTCCTGGACATGGATTTATTTGTTTTTTAAGACTTGTTTTCTGACACTGTTTGATTTGTTTCAACAACACAGGCAGAAGATGGATAAAACAAATGTTCATTGGGGCCTTCTTGATCCCAGCGATGGTGTGTGGGACTGCCTTCTTCATCAACTTCATCGCTATGTACTACCACGCCTCCAGAGCCATCCCATTCGGCACCATGGTGAGTCTGACGCAGCAAACACTTCCCTGTAAACCACCGAGTTATGAACAACATCCTTAAACGTTTCCAGTTTGTGTGTGTGTGATTTAAAGTCTTTTTCTTTGAAAATACATTTATGAACCGGTCACTTAAAACACATTTTCATGCCTTTGGCTTCATCACTTCAGAGCAGAATTTATATTTCTGAAACTTAAAAAAAAACCTTCCTACAGAACTCACACACATACACACACTCACACATATATACACACACTCTTGATTAAAAATGTCCTGACTCACACCCAAACTGTTCAGTTTCCTAATTACAAACAGATGTTTGTTGGCTCGACCCCACACTCGAGTTGTTATCGGCACAACATAGAATCAATCAGTCTTGAAATCTTACCATGAAGAAGCTTTATTCCAACAGTATCAGCCCAAACTCGTCAGTTTAACAGATCTGGAAAGATTCGGCAGCAGTTTTAATTTGTTCTGGCTGAACTTAAAAATCATCGGACAACAACCATGAGTCTGTGTTTTCATTTCTTCAGATTTAGTGAGCATTGGTGTTTTTGCATCAGGCTTTGAGCATTAATGATAAAAATCTGGGAACGAGGAGATCCAGCTTCTTTAAAAACATTTTCAACAGTTAATTAAATGTTATTGAATTTATAACAAAACATTAATAAACAGTTAAGATAAAAAAAGATGATCTGAAAACACTGGATGTTTCCTGTAAACACAGACAACCCAATTGACTATTAATGCATGTTTGTTCGTTTGTCTCACAGGTTGCTGTTTGCTGTATCTGCTTCTTCGTCATCCTGCCGCTAAACCTCGTGGGAACAATTTTGGGGCGGAATCTGTCAGGGCAGCCAAACTTCCCCTGCCGAGTGAACGCTGTGCCGCGACCCATCCCAGAGAAGAAATGGTAGGTGCGGCCCAACTTACCAGGGTCGATTCATTCTGCATTACAGAAAACTGTAGCAACGTGCTGGAGACAGTTAATACTCTTATGGTACGTTCATATTGTACACAAAGAAGTACAACATCCTTTTACTCTTTAAAATTCTTAAAAATGATGCAAGCCCAAAGATTTTCAATGATATGAAACAAAAAAGAAAAATAAACTACATAAACAAAAACCTCAGAATGTCTAAAGCACATTTAGTAGCTATTCTCCAGTGTGCTTTCAAGCACTTGGGCATATGCTGTATTTATTGTTGCAGGGGGGAAGTGTAATGAATGATCAGTGGGCAGCGAGTGGGCTGTTCTTAATGCATGAAATGAATCCAAAGTGTTGCAGGGCCTGTGTTCAAGTGTTTGATGTCAGCTCAGAAGCAGAAAGTGCTTTTGCTGTCTGCACAAACTCTTTGGATAATGAAAAATAGCAAAGCAATAAGCTGCGAGTAGATTAACATTTACAAACCTCTGCCTGGCGCTGGGGACTGCTGCCAACAGGAAATGTTAGATGTGACTCAAGGCCATTGTCAGACTGTGCTTGGATTTCCAATCTGTGGCTACCTTTTCTTTTTTGCTTCTAAAAAAACAATAAGTCATGTATCCCTACGCCCCGGAGCGGGGAGTCTGACGTAAACACTCATATTTGATCCTGTGATCAGGTTCATGGAGCCCGCTGTCATCGTCTGCCTCGGAGGAATCCTTCCTTTCGGCTCCATTTTCATTGAAATGTAAGTTTTTGCAATGATACCGACAGTTGTATATGTTGTTAGCTGATCTCCACAGCTTTGGTGACTGTCCTCATTCTTCAGGTACTTCATCTTCACGTCTTTCTGGGCCTACAAAATCTACTACGTGTACGGCTTCATGATGCTGGTCCTGGTCATCCTCTGCATTGTGACCGTGTGTGTCACCATCGTTTGCACGTACTTCCTGCTCAACGCTGAGGATTACAGATGGTGAGTGTTTTTGTGTTTTGCCTAATGCAATGAGGACATTTCCTCTATAGATATAACTGTTAGCCATGAAGTTAATGTATCCTCATAGCAGCAACTTTAACTTTTTAAAGATGATTCTACAAGTTTAATTCCACAAGATAATCTTTTTCAGGTTAGTCCCATATCATGAGCTGAGAATAATTACTGATTAAAATAAAAACTAGAATGATACTCAGTAGAGTTCAAACCTCCGACAAGGCCCAACCGGCCCTTTATGAAACCTCTTAAAAACTCACTAGATCCGGATCTTTATTTGTATCTGCACCAGAGTGCACACACTCAGACATCAGTCCTCTAAACATGTCTGATTTCTTTTTTTTTATCAAGGTCCATGAATTATTTTCTGAGAAATCTGTAAAATGTCGGGAAAATGCCATATCTCTCAATGTTAAAGAAAGTGACAAAAAAATCTTGAATCTGCCCCTTTTTCCGGATCAATGTCGAAATTGAATTTGGTCTTTCTTGACCCATGTTCCACCAAGTTTTGTGGAAATCCATTTGGTAGTATTTTGTGTATTCCTACTGACAAACAAACAAACTAACAAACAGGGGGTGAAAACATAACCTCCTTGGCAGCTGCAACAAATAGTGAAAAGGTGAATTAAGTCACTGATATAAAAACTGAAATAACACTTTAACTGACCAGAGCTTTTTGTTTTTCCCTCATTTCCAGGCAATGGACAAGTTTCCTCTCGGCTGCATCCACTGCTGTTTATGTTTACATGTATTCCTTTTACTACTATTTCTTCAAAACTAAGTGAGTATCAGTATTTCTCAATCACATAACTCTGTTAAGGCCAGTTGACCTGTTTTTTAGCACTTGGGTATACCATGACCTGGATGACGGAGAATCTTCAGACATAACTGTGTTAAATAACCTGATTACAGGCAAAAATACTTTTTAAGATACAGACAAGTCAGAAAAGTCAAATTCCTTTCTTCCATGTTGTTAAAATGCTCTGCTGATGTATTCCAGGATGTACGGGCTGTTCCAGACGTCCTTCTACTTCGGTTACATGGCTGTGTTCAGCACTGCTCTAGGAATCATGTGTGGTGAGTACTGGTTTGACTACATGTGACACTGCACTGAACCACAGAGGAATAATAGTCACATAATTTGGCCAATTCTTGTGATCACAGTCTGTTGCAGTACAAGAGTCATGGAGTTTATTGCTAAATCTTATTCTGTCAGATTTCTCTTTATGACAGACTAATGTAGAAAGGCAGTTACTCAGTGAGATTAATAATCTGAGAGGTTAAGAAGTTAGAGGCTCTTGAATATTTTGTATTTGCGTACTTGCAGACGCCCGACCTGACATTTCCAGCAGTATTGGAGGCATTTCAGATGCTGGATCGGTATCAGAACATCTCTAGTTCTATTGGAACTGCAAGTGTTTGTGCACGGCACAGGCCATTGAAAATAATGTGTTACAAAGTGCAGCAGTGTTGCTGTCATGTTGTATCTGAAAGGGCTTTTAACTTCATGTCACACTCCTTCTTTATCTTGAAGAATGATAAGCCATAGCTGTCACTCGTGTATCTATGTAAAACACCTTTAGTGGAGCGATCTCTTGTCTGCTCGATCTACTACATGCTGCCTTCTGGGTCTGTTGGAGATCTGGCTGCTCAGTCTGTACATGTCACTGCTCACCTCTCTCCTGTCCTGTGATGGATTTACCCGCAGAGTGATCATGAGTTGCCAGTTCCTCCTAAAAGAAACTCACTGACCACATTTGTGTTGCAGGTGCCGTTGGATACATGGGAACAAGTGCCTTTGTGAGGAAGATCTACACAAATGTGAAAATCGACTAAGGGGCGTAGAAGCAACACAGGGATATTAATGGATTTGCCTACGACGGCGGGCACAAGTCATCCTTTATTACTTTTCTTTCTTGCCGAGAGATTGTGAGAATCTCACTTCGTACAATGTAGTTTTTTTCATTTTTCCTTTTTTTCTGAATGATTTTCCACGCCCGCAAACTCGAAGCGAACAAGAGCAAACCTGTGGCGGAAATATCAAAACAGCAGGTTTTGTTTCTATCAGTTGAGTTCAAACAAACGTTGGGGCAAATTTTAAAGGCTGACATGGCTTCTCTTTAAAAACCCAGTCCCACCTGAGACCAGAGAACATAAATGTTTATCGATGGAATAGTGAAGCTCTCTTCAGTGAAGAGGCCTAAGTGTATTGAAAGCCTTTCGTTCTATGTGTCAGAATATTAGAGAGTTGGGTGCATGCCCGTGTTCTGACTTGATTTCTATTTTGTATTCTTGCAGTCACTCGAGATATCATTACTACACAGTGCAGTCGTTTCTTCAGACCTACTTCCACTGCAAAATGAAAGAGAACTCTGTCGACACTTGAGAATCATTCCCCCCATTTTTGCCGATTCTTAATTCCCTGTTACAGTAGCAGTCCATCCAGTCGATGATTTTAGTCCTGCTGTAATTTACTGTACAGACGAGAGCAGAGGGACTGATCCATGGTTGAGGTACAGTAAATAAGACCAGATTCCTTTTTTAAATGGATGTTTGATGTGATCCCATTTCCCCGTTTAGTCTTGTTTTCTTAATGTTTGGGTTTGAATGAAGTCTACTTGTAAAGATAATATATGGATGGGGGGGAGTGTATATAACCTTAAAAATGTACCTTTAGATGTAGATCCCAAATGTATTTTCGTTGTACAGATTTACTACAGGGTGTTTTTTTTTTTGGTTTTTTTTAAGAATCATTTTGTTTCTGTTTGGTGCTTGGGGTGGGGCTGGTGGCGCTGTTACATCTTGCCTGAAATTGCATGAAGTTTTTACCGATCCATCGGATCATCAGATTTTCATTTCAGTCAGCGCTGTCGACTTCGGTTTGTCTCTGTCTCTCTCTCTGATCGTGAGCATCCTCTCAAAGTGTAAAGGTACATTTTGACGAGCTGTAGACTTGCTTGTGGACACGTCTTCTTTTGATTTCATGTTTATTATTTAAAGCTTTAAACAGGCTCTACATGTTGGGTGAGCCATCGTCCCGTCATGTTCCTTTTGTTGCCCAACCTGAAGCATCATTTGTGAATGTCAAAACGGAATGAGGCAGTTGCTTTGTTTCCACAAACATACTGTACAAAGTGAAGTTTATGTACACTTAAAAACTAGATGTTTTCATAGCCACACACACACAGTGCTGCGGAGTGTTTCAACTGCTTCTTTTCCATTTTGTGTAAATACAGTATGTTCCCTACTTGTATGAGAAGGGGCAATGCCTTTTTTTTTTTTTTTTCTAACTTCCAGTTCTCCCCCACTGAAGTTGACTTTGGCACCTCATGTTGTGTACCGATGTCTGATTAGACATTTTGAACCTGCATATTAACTTGCTGTAAAAAGAGAAAATAAACATGTTTATGTACAGGGGTTATTAAGTGTGGTTTGGACTCTGAGGGTAAATATTGTTTGAGCAGGTTTATTAGATACGCTCCTACACACAGTAGATGTGTGTTACTATCACTGGTACACACAGTGGTGCAGTTCATTGCGTTTTATGCACGGTCTCGTGGGGAAGCTCAGGTGATTATCTTCATCAGTCAGGGAAAAAAAGAGCCATGAATAAAACAGGTTTCAGGTCACTTATTCAGAACCACTACACACAAATCCAAACAGAGCTGTCAACTATAAAGAATATATTTATTAGTGCATTCAGCTGAACAGGACTAAATACAGCTTCACAAAATCAATTATTTATACATTTGTAACATTTAACTGTTGTAGCTGAAAATGTTTCAAACTTTGTCAGTTGACTTTTTCAAAGTATTCCTTGGATCCCTCTGGTGTTGGTTTGATCTGAAAGACAAAGACATGGGATGAACTTCATCTTATCCTTTATGGATGTCTCACATGACTGATGTACTTAAAGCACAATAGGTTCTCGTATTAAATGTATTCAATCAGGCTACAGTCATTTATGTGTTTTAGTGTATTAAGTCTATTAGCTCTGTCAAATAATGTCCATCCACCCTAACACACTTGAAAACTCAAATCACATGACCACTCATACATGGTCATGTGTGTGCAAGTGTTAACAGGAAGCAGATTGTCGAGGAATAGCAATTGTGTAAAGGGATTACTGATGGTTACTTAGCAACGCTTTGCATTCACCACTGTTAATCGAATCGTTACTGATGAGACCCGAGAAGCGAACACAGGTGACTGTGACACTGTCTCGGCCCGTCCGGTCTAAAAGCACAGCCCCAGAGTCTTTAACTGGACGCAGGGTGTAGATGAAGCTTAAGGGAAACATTTAAAATCTGAAATTTGGATGTGGCTTCACTCGCCCAGTGAATAATTAATGTAAAAACCTGACTATAAAAAGGACAGCGTGAGAGGCATTAGTCGGAGACAGGGAACATTTATATTTTGATGTTGGATACATTGAAATGTGTAAATGTCCAGAGGTTGAATGAACTCACTGTTGGGGACTCGGGGGTCCAGCTGGCCGGACACACTTCACCGTGCGTCTCCACGAACTGGAACGCCTTCACCAGACGAAGGGTCTCTTGGACACAGCGGCCCACCGGCAGGTCGTTGACACTCATGTGCCTCACCACACCATGTGGATCAATGATGAACAAACCCCTGAATCACCACGACAACCAAAAGGACAAAAATCATCAAGAATCTCTCTGGACAACACATAAGTGGTTAGTGAAATAAAGAGCAGCAATTCAAGGCTGAATTCTGTATTCTGTGGACAAACAACTTCATCTAAAGCATCGTGTTCTCTGACTTCAACTGAAGCATTCATCAAATCCTTCCAACTTTACCAAACACTGTTAATAGCCATATGCAATGTTTCTCTTTCACCTCGAGCACATCTGGATTGGATGCACAGACTGGTTTGAGAAATTAAGTTCATAAAATGAGTCAGGACAAAGGGCCTATAAAAAGAAAATCAAACAGTGCTGGAGCAAACATGGGTCTCAAGCAAAAGTGACATCAGACAAAAGGGATGTTAGCCACTGACAAAATGATTGTGATGAATACTTCATAGCATTTATCCAAGAGCCAACCAACTGTGATGTCAGCCACTAGTTTGTGAGCTGCCATTTTAAACCTTAAGTAACCACGTCTGGAGGAGCCTGACTGACGCCCTGTTCAGCACTGGCCACTGTCTTCCTTTTCATTTCGGCGCCCATGTTATCAGGTCAGAGCTGCCACACTGCCTGCTTGAGCAGAGCATCTGAGGCGTGTGAGCCCCGCTGCTCTTCTAGAGTCACGGTCTCGCCTATTTTCTCCGTGTACAGTATATATATAAAAATGTAATTATTTGCAACACTTCCTATAGCTGTTTCTAAGTAAAAGAACTCTCGCGTTTCTGATGACTGATCCATTCATTTGTTTCAACAAGCTGGAACCGGAAGATGCACAGCTTCATACCATAGTGTCGTGGCATTCACTTCAATAGAAACTGACTTTTCTTGCCACCAGAGGAGTCGCCCTCTACTGGTCATTTGAGAGAATACAGGTTGAAGGCACTTCCCCACTGGCTCCACTTTTCAGACCTGGAGTCTACGTTCATTTTCATAAACCGTCTATGAATTCATCACATTTGCAAACATACTTGTTTGTCTGGTCTGTGGTTTATTTACTGCATCACACCAGCAACTTCTAATAGCTTCATATCACACACAACTTTACCTGTGAATTAAATTCTAAGTTATTTTAAATTCCAGGCTACTTTAAAGGGGGCTGCAGACTGATATGCTGAACAGAGGACATGATGGACATACCTGAGTGCGATGCCCGGACCCTCCAGCAGGACTCCATAGTCTCTAGACACCTGCTTGTTGAGGTCTGACAGCAGAGGGATGTGGATGTGGCCCAAACCTCCAGTCTGACAAAAACAATCGTGGATTTATTTGAGCGTTACAAAGCACTGTGTACCCAACACACATGAAGTACCTGCTGAGTAATGATTAAAAGTCTACCTTGCGTGGAGTGTTGATCCACGCCAAGTGGGTGAAGTGGGAGTCCACGGACACGCCCACCACCTCACAGTTGACGTCGTGGAACTCGTTGGCCTTGTCGCTGAAGGAAATGATCTCCGTTGGACATACGAAGGTGCTGCAAACACACGGAGACACATGACGGGGAGAAAGGCTCTGTGAGTAAAATGGTCACAAAATAACCACAGTTCACCTGCAGAGGACTGAAGTACTTTCATTCGCCCTTCATCCTCAGTAGGGCTACTTAACATGTACTCGCATTGTTGTGCATTCAAATGAGCGCCAAGCAGAGGGGCCATGTTAATAACTTCTGAGAGTCACTACTCACAAATCCAGTGGATAGAAGAGGAGAACCAGGTATTTGCCCTTGAAATCATCGAGGCTCATTTCCTTAAACTCCCCGTTGAGAACAGCTGTGGCCTTAAAAGCAGGAGCTGGCTGAGTGACAGCAGGAGCCCATCTGTAAGAGCCTGATAGAGACGTGTCCAGCACATTTACTCACACACTCCGTTTGCATGAGTCAACCGAGGCCATTCTCGCAGTTCAGAGAACAAACTGCAAGAATTCTCTCAGGTTATTATGCCTTCTGTTGTCCTGCATCTGTGCAAGATTGCAGACAATGGTATCACAATTTTGGTCTTAGTTTCCCAATCGTTACACCCATAATATTCATGTATATTAATGAGGATTAACAGGATTAATATTGTGATATCTGATTGGATCTGAGAGCAAAGCTTGACTTTAAAGTTCTATAATTTGGGATTTGTACGTACTGGTGGAGAGACAGGCTCTCTGCAGTGAAGGAGCAGCGAGGGCTCGTGCAGCTCCAGAGACGCCATGTTGAGCTGCTGCTGCGACGTTCAGACGTCCAGCTGCAAACCTCGCCTGACAAAACAAAGCAGTTCATTGATCAGCCACATGTGTTGAAAAAATGCCAAGTTATTTTAATTAGCAACTTGGCATTTTTAACGTTCAGTTGTGTGTGTGTAATAAAAACACTATGAGTTCAAGGTTGTTTATTCCCTCATGTTAGAACCACTTGAATTCCTCCTTCATCAAGCTAAAAGACGTTCTGACTTTATTGACTTTGTTTTGGTTTTTTTTTGCTGCCACCAACAGAGGCCATGATAGTGAACATCATAAAGACATCTTTACAATGAGAGGTTGTGTTATGAGCTGCAGAACACACTGAAGCTGCTTTCAGACATGCACTGAACTCTGCAGATATTCTTTATTTTCTCAGGAAGACGTGCATGTGTGAACGCAAATGTCTCAGAGGCTACACAGTTTCAGGGGACTTTTTTCCGTCTGGCCTTCTAGTATAAAGTCTGTAGAAATTCAAGAGAATTTGAAGTGTGAACACAGCAGGGGATCACAGCGAGCGAGTTGGGAGGTGATGACGATTGTTTTAACACGCGACAGATGCAAAAATGAATAAAAAACAAAAAGGAAACAAATATCTCTAGATGAAAAAGCGGCGTCACACACGTAGAAGAGGCTGTAGAACATGTCAAGAGAGTTTGTTGTGATAAGAGCCGACACCGGTGTTTGTGTGTTCTAAAGAAAAGCACGTGACCTCCGCAGCAGAGTTAGTACGTCACTTCCTGCCTGCTGCCTGCTGCAGCCGGCTGCTCCACCTCTCGCCTGAATAATGTGGAGGATTTGTTGCTGCTGTGAATGTGCAGAGAAACTCCTGCTGTGTTGTGCATGTGTGAAAAGCAAACTGTGGGTAAACTCTGGACACAATCCTTCAGACTTTACCCACAGGTCATGTCTGAAAGCGGCTTGAGACAATAGACAGGAGGTCAACAGTTATACAACTGAAAACTTCTCCAGGACAAACAACCCTCACCCTTATTATCCGAGCCATGATGGCTGTTCAAACTCTAATTTGCATAATGACTATTGTTATAGCGAAATGTATCACTTTTTCTCTATATAGTTAATGTGTATTTCTCCAAAATGGATATTTAATAAATGAAGGTACTTGAAATGAAATAAATTAATAATGAAAAAACATGAATTACTTTCAGTCTTTTCAAGTGAATTGTCTTTTAATATAAGTTATGACAAATATTTGTTGCCATATATATATATATATATATATATATCCCATCAAGGATCCTGCACAAAAACTAGAAACATTTATCACAGAGCATTTTGACATATAACCTAAAAGACACAGGCTTGAGTGATAAGACTTGTCTGCATTCCACTTGTAACTCTGACAGTTACAGGATTATGTTCCAATTCCATGTGTCACACAAAAGCTTTTAACATCCTCCCACTACACAAACATAACGACAATATGCAGCACATTTATTGTATTTGCAATATTCTTTGTTTTACAGTGTGTTTACACTGCTTTTGAAGTTGTTCTATTTTTTACTATTTATATTAATTTTAAATATGTATCTCTCTGCATTGTGAACAAGAAGCAATGACACTTTGTTTAAATGTGAATGTGTCTGATGTTTAGGTTTTGAATGACAGTCAAAGTCTTTTATGAAGTTGACGTTAGAAAGAAGATAAAACACAGAGTTTAGTGTCCTTGGTAACTGACTCTGCTTCTGATAACATGTTTATACAACAGAAAGAATTAAATGAACATTTAAATTGTTATTTCATCGGTAAATCAACAACAAACTCATTCTTAGCTTTAAACAATATTGTTCCCCGCATGTGTCTGTGCCCGCGGCCGTGGACCAGAGGTTGGGACCACAGTGTCAGTCCTGTCTCAGATCCCTGATCAATCAATCACCACTACCTGGGATCGATACCCGTTCATTACTGATCGATAAAGAACCAAACCAGAGGTACGGGCTGTGTTGTGCGCAGTTTCACTCACAGAGGTCTGGAACAGGCTCCTTATGGTGGCTGCCATTTTGGATTATGACAGAGGACGGCGGCGGTTTGAGCAGGTTGTTGCGTCATTTACGTACGTGTTCGACGTAACTCCTCAAATGATCGATACGTAAAATATGAACTCAATATAATGTGATCGTATATTTGAGAATGAAACTTTCACAGTAGTTTAGTAGTAGAATTATAAAATAAAAACAAGCTGCGATAAGCCTCCGTGATGCTTTCACGTGCTTGCTGTGATATTTCAAATAAAATCAAATAAGAGAATAAATTAATTAATTCATTAATACTCGTAAAACCTTTATATGCATACATTTTTTTTTTTTATTGTGCAGCACTTTGGTCAACTCTGGTTGTTTTTGAATGTGCTTTATAAATAAACTTGTATTTAATTTTGGTTAAAGATGAATTCTTTTATAAACTCTTATTTATCAAGCATAAACAAAACACAAAGAACACACACATAGAAACAAGAGCAATATAAATATCGTCATGCATATAACAGGGGGGAGACTTTTTAGATGTGGCGGTTTAGTCTTGTAACCTCCGATATTTCTGATGCTCCTGAATGCAGCACGACTCCGCCTACAGGTGAACACGTGGTTAGACGCGGAAGTAGAGCTTGACCTCAGAGGCATGAGAAACCAGTGCATCAGTGTAGTTTTATATTATTTATTTATATTTAATGTGTGAGTAGTCCATGCGGTATCTGTTGTAATGGATCCCAATCTGCTGTACTGGAAGAGCCAGGGTCAGGTCAGTGTGTGAACACGCAGCAGCACAGCTACTCTGAATGGAGGTGGGCTGGTTCCTCTTGTTTCCATTGACCTGCAGCTTGTCTCCTTCAGTCTTTCCTCAGCCGAGTGCGGATCTGGTTCGATCTGCTCGACCCGTCGCTGCTGCTCTGCTCTGATGTAAGTGACCCACAGTGCAGGGATCCTGCTGGAGAACAGGTCTGATGTTTAACATGACGCTGCTCCTCTCCCCAGGCTCAGCTACAGAAGGCGCGCTCCCTCGCTGGAGGCGGAGAGAGCAGTGAGAAGGTCAGAGGGTGTTTTACCTGTCAGTGGTCTGTCGTTCGCCTTCATGACCTCCCTCTTTCTGATTGGTGTAAACCTCTTTGTTCTGTAGGATGCAGCTGCGCAGACCCTCGCTCTGGTAAGTGTTCACAATGGATCAGTTCTTATTGGAACAAATGAGAAGAATTAATAAAGTTTCCCCTTCTTTGATTTGATTTACTTTAATTCTTATCATTATTAGTAGTAGTAGCTTTTCTTTCTCTTTTATACTTTTGTAATGGCCCCTGTCTGTGCCGGGTTGGAGGGACTGCCTTTATGGAATTACTTTAATATGTGAATTATTTCTCCTTACCCGTGTTTTCCCCTGTAAACTGCTCTGTCTGAAAATTCAATAAGAAAATTTTAAAGAGTTCTTCATAATCTGCTGAACGTTTTAATTCATCACCATTACAGTATTTACCAAAGCTTTAACAGCACACAGGGCTGTAATGACTGCTGCGGCTTTAAATGAACGTCATGTTTTTCACACACTTCAAATACTTGTGCTAACACAACTGAAGTTCATGTGTCCAGTGTGTTTGTGTCTTTAAATGTGTCCAGATGTTTGGTCCTTCTCGGAGCTGTGGTTTCCAGATGTTGTGATTAGAGTTTGAAAGTCGTAATGTGTTCTCTTTGTTCCCAGTCGTCCGTCCACGCTGACTCTGGAGCCGTTCTTCCACTGGTTTTCCGTCCACCAGGTACAGCAGAGTCCAGACTTTGACTAGTCGATCGCCAGCCAGAATTCAAATCTTAAATAAAGTAATATAAAGGAGGTTTGGAATTCCATAGGTTTTTCCATGTTTGTTTTTGTTAAATTTCCAGTAGCATTAAAAGAAGTCTTTAAACACCTCACATTACATGTTTGAAACTTGCACATCCTGTGTATGACTTCTTCTGAAAACACATGTTGATTCCCTCACTTCTCTCATTTTCCTTCTAGCTTTGATGCCAGTATCAGCACCTTTGGTACGTGTGGCGTCTCATTAATATTCTATAATTCCACAACTATTTCCTCCTTTGACACTTTGTTCTTGTTATTTTATTGGCTGTTAAACAAACTTTATGTTTTCTTTCAGGTGGTTGCCAGTTTCTTACCTCACAACAGTATTAAACCAGCTCTGTTTTGGCAGGTGAGGAAGCACAAGCACCATAATAATACCGATATATTACATGTGGCTGAAACATTAATGAGTAAAATGGATTCTTTCAGTTGCTGCTGCAGAGTTACAATGCTGGGTTCAACTATGCAAACAGGAATTCTTCATCAGAGCAGGTAATGAATCAGTGAGTAGTAGAAATACAACAGATCCTCACATATATCCCGTCCTTTGTCCTCTGAGTCTTTCATTAATCTCCAGTCTCCCTCCTCTGTCACCAGCAGAGTAAGACGGCGTCTCTGAAGCAGCTTCTGTTGATCGCTGGAACTGTGTCGTACGCGACGTGTGCAGGGGTGTGTACGACCTGATGTTCACTGTTGACTGTGATGATCCAATCAAACTGTACAGCTCAGAAACAAGAGTTCTGAATCTATCTTCTGTTTCAGGCTCTTCCTCAAATTTTCATCAACCGTCTCGGTGTGAGAAGTGCACCCATCCAGACGTTCTTCAGGTCCATATTACCAATCCCACTCTCAGGTAACGTCTTCCTTATGAAACTCTGACAACACCCAACAGTCCCTTTTGATTCACACAATCACAGATACCAGTTCCTTAAATGTGTCAGAGTTGTTTTCACCAAGATCTCTGCACTATTTCTTTCATTTTGAAAGATCTCACATTAAAGAAATTGAAAAATCTGCAGCCAAATGTAACAGGTTCTTCCACCAAGTGTCGTGGTAATCTGTCAAGTGGTTTCTGTGTCATCCTGTTAGCTAATAAACAAACATATAAATGCAAACCTTAACCTCCATTGTGGAGGTGAGTATAGTGTCAGTAATCTGAACGCTGTTCTCAGATAGTAGATATAGAGATCCATACATTATAAACTCATCCAGACAAAAAAAGATACATAATGTGCCTATTTTCCCTTTTTATGCCTTCGGCCGCCGGCGAGTCTGATGCTGTGTTCAGTCAGACTTAACGATTAACTGATGAGAAATTGTTGGTAACAGGTCAATGGTCAAGGTCAATGTGACCTCATAGTCTTTAACTGAAGACAGCATATTTATAACTGGCAATTATTAACTTTAATCATACATGTCAAAGTGGTGCTTCACATTTCATCAGAACTACACTGAAGAGCTTTTATTAAATTCCACATATTATGATTCTGGAAAATAAATGAAACTGAACTGGTTGGTGGAGGCAAACAGCCACAGGGCTTTAATTCTAGTTCTTTATGATTAAATAATAACTCAGCCAGCATGGGTGCGGTAGTTGGACTTTTACACTAACATGTGCGTGCCTCTCCAGCTGCTCTGGCCTTCTTCAGTGTCTCCACCGTCAGAATTGAGGAGACGGAAACAGGGATCCAAGTGTTTGATTCTCATGGAAGTCCTGTGGGCATCTCTAAAGCAGCAGGAGAAAAGGTTTGAAAAATGGTGCATATGGACAGAAATAAGCCTCATTTCGAACTTCCAGTGTTAATCTTTTCTTTTTGCTCAGGCTGTGAGGGAAACTGCGTTGTCAAGAGCAGCTCTCTTTGGTACGACCGCTGCTGTTCCTAACCTGCTCCTTTTCCTTTTGAACAGGTGAGTGACTGTCAGGTGTCGCTCTGTTTACCTGGAGCAAGTCACACACGTCAGTAAAACTTCACCAGAGCAGTTTCTCTTTCCAGAACGAGACTTTTCCAGAGGAACTCTCTGCTCGTCGCTCCTCTCCGTCACATCAGCATCGCATTGATTCTGGGCCTGATGATCCCAGTGTCGTTCAGTCTCTTTCCACAGCTGGGAACGGTAAGAAAAGAAGAGAAAACCACCTAATATAGATTAGAGAAACATCATTTTAATGAAGTGCCATAGTCAGTTTGCCCAATTCTTTGTATGATAATGGACCCTCATTCAGCTGTGGTGTTTTCTTCGGGATGAACTCGGCCGACACTGACCTTGTTTTACAGATAAAGAAGGAAACGCTGGAGGAGGAACTACAGGCTGCAGCTGCCGACGGACACTTATTCTATCACAGAGGACTCTGAGCTGCAGTTACACACAACAGATACTCAATTAACCACAATTAGCTCGACAGTGTTAAAATAAATGTCTTGTGCAGCTGAATATTTCATCCATGCAACAGACTGGACAGTGAAGTGCAGCTTTTCCTCAGATTCGTGTGAAATATTCTGTTAAAAAAAAACACACAGACGATCTATTCTGATAGTAAATTTATTTAGTTAGAATATTCAATGTGTTTAATTGATAGGAAATGTTACAGTTCATGAAAATACATTTTGTTTTCAAACGTACATAAGCTTTTCTATGTATTGCACTTTGTGTCCTATCTGAAATACTGAGGCACAAAAAACATCAGAAAATTATCTCAAGGCTTAGACAACATCTGTAATTGTACATTAATTTAAAAATAAAAAGGAATGTGAACAAACAGTGTGAAATAAATCACTGTGGAATGGAAGCATCATCATTATTAGATCAGCTGCAGTGATGAGGAACACATCTTTTTCGTTCTATTTTGTAACACTTTGAAAAAGCCTCATAACACAATCTGCTTCTCTTTCAGTTGTGGCACTACAGTAAACAAGAAGTGTGATGTTGGAGTCCAGATGTGCACTGTGGTAGCAAACATCTGGAAAGCTCTATCAGAATTACTGGCAGAAAAACTACCAGACACTTATTTGTGTCATGACAATTGAGAAAAATACTGTGGCTCCTTATTGTCTATAGCTACTTATGTTGAAATAATAAGACTGTCGTTATATTAATCTCTTAATCAACAAATACCATGAAAAGACCAGAATCAACTTTACATACGTAACGACTTCAACACACTGAAATGTCTCTGATTCCTTTAAAAACAATTCACAAATACATCGTTAAATGTATAAAAGCACTGCTCACACGACAGTTAACAGTAGATTAGTTGGGGACTATTTTCACCAGTGGATGGAAACGCATTTGGTGTTTCAGTGATTATTAGAGCGGCAGGACTGTGTATAGTGATATACTATTGTGTGTGTGTGTGTGTGTGTATATATATATGTATATACACCCAGTATAACAGTGTGGCTCGTTCATTTGTTTTAATAGTTTGTCATGGATAAGAAATAATCAATAATATATAAACAGACTTTGAATCTTGATTTTGGATTTGGTCTTTTCATGGGATTTGTTGCAGGAACAAAATAAAATATTGTTAAAAGAATGTTGAGTCGTGACTCGTGTCTCATATTAGCAACAGTGCGAGTTAAAATTTGATGCTAGCGACACTTTCCTACCTCACACGCAGGTTCCTGTGATAAACGTCTGGTGCAAACTCTCATGATAACAGCAGAAATCTGTACAAGCCTTTTAGAAAACAGTATTTATCCCAACATGTACAAAAGATTTGAGCCATAGTCAAAGCTGACGACAGTATCGTGATTCTGCAGCGTCTGAAAACAGGTTTATATCCTTAAGAGTTGCTCAGCCGCTGCCAAATGAAAGAGGAAGTTCTCTGTTGCCGGAGGGAAGTGATGCTGCTTCAAACCCTCCAGAGTGATTTTAGAGTCTTCACACTCGTCTGCCAGGGCGACCAGGTTTGCGAGGATCTCTTTGGTCTTCACAGAGATGTCCTGGTGAGTAGAGTGGGATTCAAGACAACATTTCTCACAGTGTAAAGCCAGACATGTTAGTGTTGTGTGTGTTCTCACCTTGATCACCTGACTGTCTGACCTCTCACTGTCCTCCGCTGATTGGACGATGAGGAGACCAACCTCCTTGTGTAACTTCCCCATAGTCATGGCGTCTGTGGAGGGACACTGCTGCTGTTACTCTGTAACTCTCTCAGGAATCTCTCTCAGACACGTATCACTTTAAACTTACTGTACCTTTGGCATCCTGGGAAACTGTGATGACGCTGTCAGGGAGGTTCACGTACACATCAAACAAGTCCGATCTGTTGCTCACTTCCGGATCCACAAATCCTGCAACATAACCTGAGAAGAAAACACACATAAACAACGCATTTCTCCAACATGAGGTCACAGCGATCGCAGTGCATATAGTGGCATAATGAGAATCAATAAACCTGGAGCAGCCTCACCGGGACATTTCTTTAAATCCTCCAGCTCAGGATCGGTCAGGTGCACGTAGGGGTGCAGGATGGACCAGTCCTTCCTGTGCCACGTCAGTGCCGGCAGAACTCTGGAGGGAAAAAGATGAAGATTCATTAAATTTACACTTTTGACCCAGAAATCTTTTATTTCAGTCTCTGATTTACCTTGTAAACTCCAACAACGCTTCAATACGAGGGTGATGGACGACGATCCTCTTCTTCAGCATGAGAGCGGTGTACAGGATGATAGTCTCCAAACCAAACTGAGACACCACATCTGAGGAGGAGTGGAGACAGAGGAGAACTGGATGAATCCCTCTCATCTCTGAGGGAATCTGGGTTGTGTTTCTAGTACACTATTTGTATGAATCACTTTAAATTTGAGTTTTTCTGCTGGATGATAAAATCCCCAACATCACAGGCAGCAAGGACAGGGAGACTTCCTGGATTCATTTTCTACTTCATTTCACAAAATGTCAAATCAGCTACAGACTGTTGACTGAACTTTTCTATTCAATATTTAGCACCGACATTTAGAGCTGAAACCATTTTATTGGTCAATTATTTGATCACCAGAAAAGGAATCACAACAACTTGGATAAACATCCGATCGTAGAAGCAATTTTCAAGCTAAAATTATGATAAATAAACTGCCTCCAGTTTGAAAGTCACTTAAATATTTTGCTGTATTTTTGACACAAGATATTTTTTAATAGTTATGTTGTTTTTACGTAACTGACAATTTAAAGACAAAACATTCAATCAATCACAAAAATAATCTGGAAGTAAAACGATAATTAAAATAATTGCAGCTCCACCTACATTAACATGAAGTACTCCTGCACAGCCCCGGCTTACTTTAATGTCTGGTTTCTATTCATCAATGAATCTGCCAACTAGTTAATCGATGAATGTGAAAGTTTGAGAGTCATGAGAAATCAAAAAGAAAAAAATCTTTGTATCTGAGAAGCTGGAACCAGTGAATGTTTGGTGTCTTTATTGGAAATGACTGAGACGACTTATCAATTTCCAAAATAGCTGAATATTTTTCTGTCGATCAATAAATCATAATCTTGGGTAGAACCATCAATGCACTGCAACAAGTGACGTGAAATCAGACAATAGTGTCCAAAACCCCTGATTCCTGACCTTTGATTGAACCAGCCAGGTACGCCTTCCGCACGTCGTAGTCCTTAATGAGAAACGAGCCATTTTCATCACTCTGACAGATTCCTTTAGTAAGAACAGTGAGGTACGCCTCCATCATCTTCACTGGGCTGCCATACTTGATGTACATCCTGGATAACATATATAAATACCATTCTACTGGTTAAACACTGTACAGATGATCGTGTTAGTATTACCCATGAAATACCCTGAGAACTGCACACACAATTACCTGCAGAGGATTCTACTGAGAGCAGCGTACTTCTCCGGGTTGAAGTCTTTTGCTGTAACAACTATTGAAAAATGAGTAACCTGGAAGCAAAGAAGAGAGTCAACAGAGAATGAATGTGTTATCTACTTAACTAATTAAGTCATTTACTAAAGACAGAGACAAACAACTGCTGGTTCCAGTTTCTTAAATGTGAGGGTTTGCTGCTTCTCTCAACTCAACATCATTGTAAATGTAATATATTTGTGAATACGGCTGTTTGATCAAAAAAAATCTGAAAACTTCACCTCTGAGAAATTCGATTTTATTTTTAATCATCTGGCATTTTATAGTATAAAATAAAAACTACAATGTACAAAGTTCTCAGTTTATGTATATCATACTTATGAAAGTCTTATATTATTTGTATATAATATTTATGTGTTTTATGGTTGATTACAAAAAACATATAGATACATTTTGTTACAGATCTTGAGCACACTGCTCTTGTCCCAACATATGTCTTATAATACAAATGGGTTCCCAAATATAAAGGAAAAAAAATGAAATAAAAAAATGTTTACCTATAAAAACAATAGTCATTTCAGCTGCAGATTCATTGTCCCTAGTTGAGAGTAAATGGGTAATGATGCTCTACCTTTTTTAGTGCTGTGGGCTCCTGCACCTCCACTGTGGTGATGTAGTACCACATACGACTGAACTGACCAAACACAAAGGTGTGGAAGTCCCGGCCATGCTGCGTCAGACAGCACTTACTGAGCAGGACTTGTCTCACGCCTGAGTCCACGGAGGGGAAGCACCACACCCACAGTGTGTCTCCATTCACATCTTTCTCTGTGCACAGAAAATAGTATAGTGTTGTGTTAGAAGATGGACAGAGAACAGAACAGGCCTTTCTAGGACCCACAGCGTGTGGGAGCTAAAACAAGAAACAGACCAAACAAAAAAAGAGACAATATGATGATGAATCTATTTATCACCTTACCTTTTTTCTTTTTTTTTTTACTTGCAAAGTGAGCGACATGATTTTAGTCCTTCTTCTTGTATTGTTCTGTGTGTCATTACCACTGTTTTTTTCTAAATGTGCTTATTCCCCATAGAGTCAAATCATTACATGTCATTTGGCAGACGCTTTTATCCAAAGCGACTTACATTTAGCGCAGTCGACATCTATGAAGGGCCATTTAGGGGTTCAGTATCTTGCCCAAGGGCACTTCGGCACGCAGATGGGGAAGACTGAGGATTGAACTGCCAACTTTCTGGTTAGAGGACGACCGCTCTACCCCTCAGCCACAACTGCCCATTCTGAAAACTGTGTGAGTGTCTTATGATATGCTTCATACAGTATCTGTGCAGTATTTAACTGCATCAATAGTAATACAGCGTAGTGTCAGCATATATAACTTTCTACGCTAACCAGATTGATTCATTATTCTAGCCTTCTTCTGTAACATGAACATGTGATGCGTTTGTATATTATGTATTTCCCAGACTTCCACACAGTAGGTCATGCATTAAACACTGGGACCAGTACAGATCATTTAAATGTGGTTTCTATCTTAATGAAAAGCAATGAACATGCAGGGGCAGTGAACTGATGAGGGGCGTGGAGCTCTGCTGATGGGACACGGAGATCACACTGGCATCACGTGACCCCCCCCCCCCCTTCATGCACAGAGACTGACACACCAGCTCCTCTTTTGAAAACACTGCTGAACTGACACTTACCGATCAACCCGACGCTTAACATAAGCTGTATTTCAGTTGTGGCCATGTTCCATCCCTGAAATAGTTCACAGTCCCAGAGTTAACAGGAGACGGCAGGAAGCAGCTCACACACACACACATGTGACTGAGAGGCACCTTGAGGGCTCCTGCTGAGTCCAGACACTAACACCCGACCCGGGACAGATGAGGAGAGAGAACAGTTCAATCCGCCTCCGTGACTTAGATCTTGTTTCCGCTGTCAACACACTTTCTTCTCTTCCCTCTGTGAAACCTCTTCCTCCTTCCGGGACTGGAGAGCGGCGCGTGAGGGAGCGACACGCCGCTCACAGCCAATCACAGCGGGCGTTTCTCCAGGGCTGATGGTGCGTTCACGGTACGGGGATAGTGGATTCATACAAACTGATTTCCTAAACGCGTAAAATGCCAATTGATCGAGTGATAGAAAATGTGTTTTACATGTTTGTGTCCTTGTGTTTATTTTTACTACACCTCCACTGTGTTTATTTGTATGCATCCATGTCCAGGCAGCAAGTTATGACTAATTTGCTTATGTAAAAATACACTTTTGTTTAAAAAGAAAACGTTTTTATGTATATTGTCCATTTTTACACAACAAAGTCCATAAATCACTTTGTATATGTATGTACATATATGTGTGTGGAGTGGTTATCTAGCTCATTTTGGGCTGTTGTAAAATGCTTATTTGCTCATCTAGGGTTGTTTTAGCACACTTTTTTAAAAATTATTTTGTATTATTATATATTATTAAACTACAGATCATCAAAAGAGTTTTCCAGGCTGGTGGGTGGTTTAGGTTTTCATAGGGCTACTTATACTACTACCTCTACTACTACTACTACTAATAATAATAATAATAATAATAATGATGATTACTAATAATAACAATAACCAGACCTGCTGGAGATAAACTGCCACCATCCCACCATGATGGAAATAAGGAAGGCTCATTCAATTATGATCATTCTGTAACATAAATATAAACATTTCTAGGGCTGCAAAGCAGCACTGAACGGGCCCGCGCACATGCATTTTGAAGCCTGTTGCGGTTAGTGGAGAGAGCAATCAATGACCAGGCAAGGATAAACGCTTCACTTCCTTTGTCCGTCACGTGATGTCGATTCTTGCCTGCTAATTGCTCATTACGGACAACGCTATCAATTGCACATCACACTGTGAACATTGTCTGTAAATTGAATGATAGTTGTAAAACAAAGCTTATTTCCTGTTGCCAGTAGGTGGCGCCATCAGTATTATTACATACCGACTAATAGATCTGTTCAAGTAAGGGCTCTGATGTAGCGTGAGCAATTTTGTGTCAATTGGACAATGTTACAACAACTTAATTTTCACACTGATCAGTAGGTGGCGCTATGACCCTGAGAAAATATTGACACATGGAGCTGTTCAGGCTTGGACTCGGATCATGAGACAGAAGTTTGGTTGTGATAGGACAATGCACAGCGGAGTGTCCTTTGGTGAAGGATGAACCTTCAACCTTTGTTTACACGGTTTGAGGGAATGTCACAATTCTGAGAGAGAGAGAGAGAGAGAGAGAGAGAGAGAGAGAGAGAGAGAGAGAGAGAGAGAGATATGTCACCTTTGCAAGACATCTTAGATTACGTATCTTTAAGTATATTAAGTATCTTTATTTGATTAATGCTGCTTTGGAAGGGTTTTGGTGTGATCTTGCAGTTACACATAAGTTAAGCATGAGATTGACACTTTACGTGGGCTACCTGAATGCATCGCTAACAGTGCTCATACGGGAACTTTAGACACCCAGAGCTGCCAGGTTTGTTGAAACCCCCCATTTGGGAAGCCTACGTTTTGAGGAGTCCATGAAGTTTCAGTATATGGTCAAACATTTATTCAGGACTGTCCTCTAGGATATGACTACTCAGAATAGTTCTCAATATCTTATTTACTACAAACTTTATTATTGATATGATTTAAATCAACCAACCATGATCACATATCAGTGAGTTACAGATACTGTTATAAACAAAGATGAATAATACTTGTTTGAATTATAAAGCTCAGGATTATCCATTACATTACATTACATTACATTAAATTTTTCATTTAGCTGACGCTTTTTATCCAAAGCGACTTACAATATCCATAATACAGATGTGGCCATTCACCAGTGGCTGTTGTGAGGTACAACAGTCTGTAGCTGAGTGCAGTAAAGTATGTGCTTATGTATTTTTCATGTGTATCAAATAGGGCTGGTCGATAAGGCCACGATATCAAATTAACTTATTTTCCTAAAATTGATTTCTGAGACAGACCCACAGTTCTCCAGCTCTTGAGAGGGGGATAGCGTGTGACGCATCTGGCAACCCTAGCAGCGCCGTTCACGAGGTTCTTCCTTTCGCAGCCAGCACCGTTGAGGGGAGTGAGTGCGTGGCCTGGATGGCCTGGTGAAATTAGTCCAAATACTCGAGTCAGTGCATTTGGAGTGTCACTAGAACGCCGCAAACATGCCGGCGTATTTCCAGCGGCCGGAGAATGCTCTTAAACGAGCGAACGGTAAGCGGAGAGGCGGCCTCGCCTTCACGGAGATCACACACTCATGCTAACTCAGCTAGCCGCCATTAGCCGAATTCACCTTTCTAGTCGTCACTGTAAAGCGGCGCCGTAGTCAGCTAGGCTAACTGCTACTGCTAGCCTGAATGGCGGGGAAGCCATGTCTCTTTCATGCAGCTAGCCTCAGTTTTAAGCTAGCCGGCGTGGCCGTCAGTGTGGCTTCGACTGATCTTATCAACCATAAGCGTTAGACACACAGGTTTATGTGTTAGCATTAACACTAATGTCCGCTCTGAACGTGACAGATTGTTACCCTATGTCAAATAAGCAGCACATTGAACACCGAGCATCATTACAGGCCCGACCGTCAACCACCGTGTTGGGTTGGTACCATATGTCGGGGGCATTTTATGTTACATCACTGACTTGTGTTATTATGATCTGTTTCTCCAGAGTTTCTTGAGGTTGGCAAGAAGCAGCCAGCCTTGGATGTTTTATACGATGTCATCAAGAGCAAGAAACATCGAACATGGCAGAAGATCCACGAGCCCATCATGCTCAAGTACCTGGAGCTCTGCGTGGATCTTCGCAAGAGCCACCTGGCCAAAGAGGGTCTCTACCAGTACAAGAACATCTGCCAGCAGGTGTGTGTGTGTGTGTGTGATGGTTGTACAGGTTGGGTAGTTTCATGCACCAGAGTCGTTCAGGGTTGAAGTGGAATCTCTTTCTCTGCCTTCAGGTGAACATCAAGTCTCTGGAAGATGTGGTCAGGGCTTACCTGAAGCTGGCGGAGGAGAAGACTGAGACGGCGAAGGGGGAATCCCAGCAGATGGTCCTGGACATTGAGGATCTGGACAACATCCAGACCCCAGAAAGGTGAGGGTCGTATAGGAATCAGGCTGCTGCTGGTGTCTCCACTCGGGTTGCTTAGACAGAATTCTAACTTAAAATTGTTGGATGACAGTTTGTTAATCTCACCAGATCTTTAGGGTTGTGTTAAAGCTATGATGCATTATTAAAGTTGAGTGTGCTGTGACTTCAGTGTGCTCCTGAGCGCTGTGAGCGGAGAGGACACTCAGGATCGTACTGATCGCCTGCTGCTCACTCCCTGGGTGAAGTTTCTGTGGGAGTCCTACCGCCAGTGCCTGGACCTGCTCCGAAATAATTCCAAGGTGGAGCGGCTGTACCATGACATCGCCCAGCAAGGTAGCGACACAAACCTAATATCTTACCAAGTACATTTAGCTATAATTTAATCTCATATTGTCTAGATGTAGCGTAATGTTTTTCAAAGTTGCATAAAACATGTCTACAAAACAGTTTTTGATGCCATATCTGTAAATGTTACTGAAAGGGTAAAATATGTGCAGTACATGGAAGTGGCCTCATGTTTAAAATGAAACTATCACCTCAGTCGGAAAGAAGAGAATTAATCTTTGTTTGTCCCATCAGCAAATTCAATGTAAATGTGCCTTTTTTATATTCACTTTATTTTTGACAAGATTATTCCAATTACTTAATTATAACTAATTACTTGCTGAATGTTGCATTCTAAATGCTGTTAATAATATCTGGTCCTCTTTTGTGCAGCATTCAAGTTCTGCCTTCAGTACACCCGCAAAGCTGAGTTTCGCAAGCTGTGTGACAACCTGCGTATGCATCTGGGGCAGATCCAGCGCCACCATAACCAGAGCACTGCCATCAACCTGAACAACCCTGAAAGCCAGTCCATGCACCTGGAGACACGCCTGGTGCAGCTGGACAGTGCCATAAGCATGGAGCTCTGGCAGGTCTGTCCTAACACTGAGACCTCAAATGGGTTACACAAACGGTCCATACATAATTATGTTTAATAATGCAAAACATGTAGTGTATGACTTAAAGAATAACTAAAAACATATGTGATCTACTCCACTGTATTAAAATTGGTGTTAACTAGGCCAAGTGATATTTGTACTGATACAATGTTTCGCTTTCCAGGAAGCCTTCAAGGCTGTTGAAGACATCCATGGCCTGTTTGCTCTTTCCAAGAAGCCTCCCAAACCTCAGCTGATGGCTAACTACTACAACAAGGTGTCAACTGTGTTCTGGAAATCTGGAAATGCTCTTTTCCACGCCTGCACCCTTCACCGCCTCTATCACCTGTCCAGGGAGATGCGTAAGAATCTGACCCAAGATGAGATGCAGAGGTACCTTATCATTATCTCTAGAGAAGTGCACATGTTTACTGTGAAGACCAAATGGTTAATGAAACTTTTCACCTTCAGGATGTCAACCAGAGTCCTCCTGGCCACACTGTCCATCCCTATCACCCCAGAGCGCACTGATATTGCTCGGCTCTTGGACATGGATGGCATCATTGTTGAGAAACAGCGCAGGTTGGCCACGCTCCTGGGTCTCCAGTCTCCACCGACCCGCCAGAGTCTCATCAATGACATGGTACATTATGTGATTTAGGTTCCATGGGTTAGTGCCCCTGAGCACTTTGATATTTTAGTTTTGAGAAGTCTTTAGGATAATCTGTCAAGCTTTTCACATTTTACTTTATAAAACTACTAATAAATATTTTATTATAGATGTTTAACAAATGTTTGTTTTTATCTTTTCATACTAGGTGAGATTTAACTTGCTACAGTACATTGTACCTGATGTGAAAGAACTTTACAACTGGCTGGAGGTAGACTTTCATCCTCTGAAATTGAGTGGAAGAGTCACCAAGGTAAAGAATGTAGCAGCATCTGTCACATAAGTCTGTAAATTAAGAAAATATATATGAAAAATAGATTTTAGTTACGGTTGCCGTTTACATGGTCATTAAACTGAATGTAATGTAGCTATTTGTTTCATCATAATTTAACACTTACTGTCCCACTAGGTATTGAACTGGGTGAGAGACCAGGCTGAGAAGGAGGCTGATCTGCAACAGTATGTTCCTCACCTGCAGAACAACACCATCCTCAGGCTCCTGCAGCAGGTATTTGTCATTTTATTTTATTTATTTTTTCATTAATTCTGGAATGCTTCTAGTAACGTCTACATTTCAATGAGAGTAATCGCTCATTATTCTGCATCCATTATTTTAGGTTGCGCAGATCTATCAAAGCATTGAGTTCAGCCGTCTGGCCACCCTGGTTCCGTTTGTGGACGCCTTTCAGCTGGAGCGCTCCATTGTGGATGCTGCTCGCCACTGTGATCTGCAGGTAAGGTCAACATCAGGAAACACCAAGACATTTTGTAACCATTAGTACTATTTGTAGACCAGCAAAAGTGTTCTAACACAAAATCTAACTAATCTAATGTTATGTTTTGTCTCTCAGGTTCGAATAGACCACACCTCTCGAACTCTGAGCTTTGGGTCAGACCTTAACTACTCAACCAAAGAAGACGCTCCTGTTGGCCCGTTCCTGCAGAACATGCCCTCAGCGCAGATCAGGAACCAGCTGACAGCCATGTCTTCTTCTCTGGCCAAGGCCATCCAGGTCATCAAGCCTGCTTCCCTCCTGGTAAGTCTGCCTCTATATCCTTTTTACACTAAATATTCATGTACATGCAAGTTTTTTTTTAGATTTCCACTTGCCAGTATTTTGACTTAAAGGCTTTTCTGTGTTGCACTCAAAGTCACAAATGTGTCATGGGTAAATAAATAGGGTTAGAAAGCAGCATGGAGACATGGTTACTTTTTAAATATCTTTTGCTTCAGGCACTTAAAGCTTATCGCAGACTGAGCAATGTTCAAGTGCTGCTGGAAATGAGATGCATGGAATTCATGGCTAATAGGATGCATTTATGACCTGTATAATGCAAGTCAAAGCATCATGCAGGAATGTGGGCATTCCAAAACTGCTGGGTGTATTGATCCATCGGTGCTGATCAGAGCTGTAGTTGATAAATACCTGTGACTACTGCAAAGTCGTGACCTGAGAATTAATATAATTTGTACCATTATCAACAGAAGACAAAGCCAGATGTTAGTGGGTCTTTTGTCCAGTGTTAAAGGGGCTTTTACTGAGCTCATGTATAGATGCACAGTGTCCAACATTAACTTTAAACATACAGGCATGTATCCACATGTGGTAGTTAAGTCCCTTTTTTAGTACAGTACCATGGCTTTATTCTTGTTTTTGTCCTTTTCAGCAAGAGCGTGAGGAGCACAGCCAGCTGGCAATCGCTGCGTATCTGAAAAATGGACGCAAGGATCACCAGCGCATCCTGGCTCGCAGACAGACCATTGAAGAGCGTAAGGAGCGCCTGGAGAGCCTGAACATCGCGCGTGAAAAGGAGGAGCTGGAACAGCGGGAAGCTGAGATGCAGAAAGTCCGAAAGGCTGAAGAGGAGCGTCTCCGCCAGGAGGCCAAAGAGAGAGAGAAGGAGCGCATCATGCAGGAGCATGAGCAGATCAAGAAGAAAACTGTCCGTGAACGACTGGAGCAGATCAAGAAGACTGAACTTGGGGCCAAGGCCTTCAAAGATATTGATATTGAGGTAAAACAGTAGTGAAAGTAAACTAAATTAAGATGAACTCCATGTGTCAGAAATGGGTCATCGATATTAAATTCAAATCATGAGAATAACAAATCTGTTTTACAGCACCTGGAGGAGCTGGATCCCGACTTCATCATGGCCAAACAGGTGGAGCAGCTGGAGAAGGAGAAGAGGGAACTCCAAGAGCGTCTGAAGAACCAGGAGAAGAAGGTAACTGAGTGAGACATCACTCAATCACACGTGTCGAGTATCTCATTAACTTATTTAGTGAATTTGACACTTTTTTCCCTCCAGATTGACTACTTTGAGAGGGCAAAAGCGCCTCGAGGAGATTCCTCTCATCAAACAAGCTTATGAGGAGCAGCGCATCAAGGACATGGAACTGTGGGAGCTCCAGGAGGAGGAGAGGGTAGGTTGAAAAAAATGTTTTGTAAATCATTTTACAAATTTGAATCTAGGAAATTCAACACTTAATATCCATAATGTAATAATTTTGCCTCTTGTTGTAGATCAGTAACATGAAAGTTGAACGGGAGAAGGCTCTGGAGCACAAAAATCGCATGTCCAGGATGATGGAGGACAAAGAGAACTTTTTGTCTAAAATAACTGATGCCAGGAGCTTCATTTATGAGGTAATTCAATTTAACTTTATTTTTGTATTACCAAATCAGAACTTCCATTATCCTAAGGCCTTTTAGAGTGAGGTCAAATACAGCTTCGACCAGTTGGGTTGAGAGGAGAAACCATTCAGTCATTTCCCAAGGCTATGCTGAGAACTTGTGATTTAAGCAGTGCTCTAATGTTCACTTCTCTCTTTCAAGGAAAAACTGCAAACTTTCCAGGAGCGTTTGGTGGAGGAGAGGAAGAAGCGCCTGGAAGAGAGGAAGAGGCAGCGCAAAGAGGACAGGCGTAATGCTTACTACCGCGAGAAAGAGGAAGAGGAACAGCGTATCCACGAGGAGTCTCTCAAGAAAGGTAAAAAATCTCTGTTTGCACGTGTGCATGGGGACAGAAACTTGTCACAATAAAGGAAAGGTAGCATTGCCTGTTCCACAGGAAACGGACGCTTACAAAGAGAAGAAAATTAAGGACACTGGTAGAAGTGGGCAGTTGTGGTTAATTGGTTGTATTGAGCTTTGCCCAACATAAAATTTTAATTTTGCCAGTTACACATACATGGTAACTGAAGCTGCCATAACAAAGTGTATAAATAGACTAAGATAAAGGTTTCAATCAGGAAATTGTTGGTCAACTTGAATCATTAGCTGCTTTCAGACATGCACTGAATTCCGGAGGGCTTCCTGAGTTTCTACTGGGTTTTTTTCCTGGCCCCATAGTATAAAGTCTGCAGAAACTCAAGAGGAGCTGATATGAGAACACAGGAGGAGATCCTTGGCAGAATTCAGGATTTGTTGCTGCTGTCAATCCGTCTGAATGGAGAATCTCACACTACGTTTTGTATATGTGAAAGGAAAACTCTGGAGACAGTCCCGACCCAGTTCCTCCACAGGTCATGTTTGAAAACGGCTTTTGATATAATTTTCTGATTGTGCGAGCAAGTGTGTGGCATCCTACTTTTTAATATCTGCAAAAAGCGGTCAGTCTTTTTCTGTACAAGTTAATGTAGTTTGAACAAGCCTCAATTTATTTTTCTATTTATGTTACAGAGCGAGATGAACGTGAACGCGTGGAAAATGAGCAGCGAGAGGAGGAGGAGAGGGAGTACCAGGAGAAACTGCGCAAGCTCGAAGAGCAGGAACGTAAGCAGCGTGCTCGTCAGCAGGAGATCGAGGAGCGGGAGCGCCGTCGTGACGAGGAAAAAAAGACTCCAACAGAGGAGAGAACCAAGGTACAAATGAGCTTTATTTTTAACTGATGGGTGAGCTCACAGTTAGTTGAAAATCACAATGATTTGGTTTTTTCTGCATTCTGAAATACTAAACCAGAAATAGGCTGAATTCCCAGATTAACAAGTTACTAAAATGTTCAGGGAAGAGTAATGTTGCACATTTATACTGATATGTAAGAGTTCCTTGTCTGAGGATAAATTAGGTCTGTAGAAGTTTGAGTGTTCCCTGTTGTGACAACACAAGGCGTCTTTATGTTTTGCTCACACAGGAGTGGGGTGAAAAGGAGGAGGGATGGAGGAGGCGCACAGAAGGAGGTGACTCAGAATGGCGCCGTGCTGTGCCTGACAGGTTTGTGTTGGTAACTCATCTTATTTCTAATTGTTTCCATATAACCAAGAAGAGCTACACTATCATTATCTCTCCTCACTCTTCCTCTAGGGAGCGGACACAGGAAGGCCAAGATGAAGAGAGCGAGGACAAGGAGGTGCCCTTCAGGCGAGCTGAAGGTCCCCGCAGGGTCGGAGATGAGAGAGCACTGCGTCGTGTTGGTGATGAGGATCGACCTGTACGCAGAGGCTTTGATGAGGATCGTCCTGCACGCAGAGGCTTTGATGATGATCGTCCTGTACGCAGAGGCTTTGATGAGGATCGTCCTGCACGCAGAGGCTTTGATGATGATCGTCCTGTACGCAGAGGTTTTGATGATGATCGTCCTGTACGCAGAGGTTTTGATGATGATCGTCCTGTACGCAGAGGTTTTGACGATGACCGTGGTGCCAGGCGTGGCTTTGACGATGATCGTGGTGCCAGGCGTGGCTTTGACGATGACCGAGGTCCTCGCAGAGGCATGGATGACTCAAGGGCTCCCAGGCGTGGGGCTGATGATGATTGGGGCCCCAGAAGAGGCGGAGGAGATGATGATGGAGCTGGAAGGAGAGGCATGGATGAGGGGCCACGTCGCGGTGGTGAAGATCCCAAAGCATGGAAACCCCTAGGTAGAGCTGGTAAGTCTGCAGGCTGATAAGTGATTAATGTGTTACATTGATTAGTAAGGGTGTTCCGATCAGGATTTTTGATCACGGGCTCTATGGCCCAGTTTACTCCTGATTAACATGCGTCTTGGGTGATCCAAGTGACCACTTATGATCCGACTTCTCTTCCCTGCTCTCTATGTAAATTAACACTACAGAACTGAATCTACTTAAAATGTAATCAGTAAATGTCCATTATTTCTGTCATGTCAAGTTGTGACTTTTTATTTCAATTCAGTTGAACCAACGCTACTGAGCCAACACGCATAGTCACATACCTAACTTGATCAGCTCCTCTGATAAGCTTTTATAGAGCTCAGCGATTAGAGGGAATATCGGCCGATGCCGATCAATCGGACCACCCTTATGTATCAGTGGGACTAGTCAGCAATTGTGTTTAGATGTAATGTTTACTAGAACGGTGAACCAATGTCTCAGTTGCAGGTGGCTGGCGTGAGAGGGAGAAGGCCCGAGAGGACAGCTGGGGACCTCCCCGTGATGAGGCCCAAGGTGATGGAAATGAGGGCGAAGAAGAGGAAAGCTCCAAAGACCGTCCTCCTCCACAAAGGTTGGCCTGACAGAAAACCTGCATTTGATAATATTTATACATTTTTTTGATAAATACAGGGGTTAAGAGGTGTTTCTTTTCAGTGAGTTGTAATTGATGTCACTGTATTTACAGAGAGGAAAGTGCCTGGAGGAGACCAGGTAGTGAGGAGGGCGGAGGAGGCGGCGGCGGCGGCTGGAGAGAATCTCGCAAAGAGGACACCGGCCGGGTCGAACGGGTCGAACGGGTCGAGCGGGTTGAACGGGTCGACCGCGACGACCGTGTCGACCGCCGTGATAGAGACCGCCCGGATGACCGGGAACAAAGAGCCCCAGCCAGAGATCAGGATGAAGGTACACAGCTGGATTGAGGGATACAAAAATGGTAGAATGCTTCATAGTTTTGCTTGAGGAAGTGATGTCATTGAAATCTATCGACAATACTGCTAAGCTGAAATGTTTGTGGAGTTCTTCTTGACATGCAGCTTATGGCTGAACAAACCCGAAGTGATGCCTCTAAACTTGTATTTATCCTGATTGCCTCTGAATAGATTCATCAGGTTATCAAATAGAATAAAATTTATTTAGCACTCCTGTTTAACAAAAATAATTTGGTACCCTGCAGTGATGTATTCAGCCAGCAGGGGTCGATGTTGATGCACGTACCCATTCCAACACCAAGCTGGACTAATATACATTTTCTAACTTCAGTTATATTCTGAAACCAACATGAACTAATGATCATCTTTGTTTCTTCAGGAAGCTCCTGGCGTCGTGGAGGTGAAGAAAAGAGGGAGGAGAGGGACCGTCCCAGAGAGAGGGACCCGGAACAAGACCATGGTGATGCTGACGGAGAGGGGGGTTGGCGTGGTGACAAAGAAATCCCTCGTCGCACCAAGAATGAGACAGATGATGATGGCTGGACCACTGTCCGCCGCTGAGCAACAGTTTTTCCATCTCTTTGGCTCATATTGTGATAAATTGGTTATGGAAAACAAATTGAAATACCCAGTTATAGCCACAGTGGTGAATCAACGGCTACAAGCTTCTGATATTCATGTGTGTTATTCCTTTGGATGAAATATTTGTAGACGGTAGTTTTCCCGGGAATTGTTTCCTTTTATTTTGAATTTCAGCTGTTCTGACACAGATGCTCTCCACCACTTCAAAAACATCAGCTAATGAACTTGTGTGCACTTAGGCCTCATGCATACCATCTATCTGTCATGACTGCCCCTAGTGGTTAGGAGTGTTATTACCTAATGTGAGAAGAGAAGCTCATACAACTGAGAACCAATTTTCAACTTCCAATGCAAACTCAGTCTATCACCAAATGCCTCTTTTAAACAACTAAACTTTGCGTAAACATTGTTATGACAAAGATACAACACTTATAAATACTAACAGTCATCAGCCTCACTGATATCTTCTCATGTTTCAGATGCTTCTTAATTTTGTTTGCTTCAGTTTTCAATTGGTCTTGCTCAATATCCCGCGTGTGCTTCTATCTTGCTGCAATTGTTAACAAACCAGGTTGCATGTGTACAGATGAAGCCTTTATTAATAAAGATGTTTGCTCACCACATACAGTGTGTGTTCATTTTGACTGATAAATGCTTTGTATATTAGATATATTAAGTTGCTTGAAACAGTGTTGGTGGGAGGGAATCACTGACCTGCATCTGGGGGGAGGGAACTGATACTACTATTTTACATTATACTATTTATTGTAAGCATTGTTATTATAACTACTAACTGGTGTGGCTATCAGTAATGGCATAATTACATCTGTGGGTATCACTATTATTGTCATTATGACAACCAGTCTGACAGAGTTTACTTTTCCAGGTTGTCTCCTCTGTCTCTTCTCTCCACTCTACCCCATTTCTTTCCCCTCACTCCAACCAGCAGAGGCAGACAACCACCCACATGGAGTCAGGTTCTGTTACGTCTCTTGTTGAAAGTGTTTTTTTTTGTTTGTTTTACCACTGCTGCCAAGCATTAGTTCATTATGGGAACTGTTGGGTTTCTCTATAACAATATACCATGAGAAACCTCACAATGTAAAGTGCCTGGCGATAATGTATTAATTAACCTGTGTCAGTTATTTCTTTCACAACCCAAGAAAGAAGACTGCATTAAGATGTCATAGCAGCTACTTCTGCAAACATTTCTAGTGTCTGCTACTAGTGATGTTGGTGAATTATAGTGTATTAATAGTGGACCATTGAAGTGATGAAGACTGTTCACTGAAACAATCTGAGTTACCTGTGCCAGCTCTAACGTCTACGTGGTGCAACCACCAGTGAAAGTCAACTGTTGTTCATTTTGTTGGAAACTTGCTGGAGCTCTGCTCTCCAGCTACTCAAGGCTCCTCTGAGCGCAGCTACGGGACAGCTTCATCGCGCTACCATGTTGCAGCCACCAGAGGTCCTTACAGCACCGTGGAGAGGCCTCGAACGCCTCCGTGCCACAGCGTGGTGGTTCGTGGTGGTTCGTGTCGGTGATCAGCAGTGAAGACAATGTAACACTACAGAAAATATTAACACGCAGCCAGAAGTCATGTGCGGGGACCGTTTACAAACCAGTGTCATACTGTTGGATAATAATGATAACAGTAATATCACACGAGCAAAACTCTTTTCCCTTGAAAAACGTGTATGGTTTAAATTCAACTTCTGTGGCCCGACTTATAGATACGAAGTGCTATAATGTATAATACAAATAATACAATAATAATGGTTCTTATTGTAATAGTGTAGATCATGGTAAGACACGGACATATTGTAATTAGACAATATTACGCAATAATAGCTCTTTTTTAGTTTACATATTAAGCAAGTAAAAATAAAAACCCCACTGGCTCCTCTCAGTGTTGATAACTTTTTAAAATGTCAGATCGGTAGTGTTGCGTGTTGTACAGCTGCTGATGCTCCTGACTGCTTCACTGTTTGGTTTCTATTTTATTTTCTAGAGCCCAAACAATTTAATCTAGAGCCTTAAACTATACCCGCAGAAATTAAGCCTAGTGGAAGCGCGTATTGACTAAATATACAACCTGCATTACACGTCAGCGACAGTAGCAACTATGTAATAATAATAATAATAATAATAATAAATAATAATCTTAGTTACATAAATATTAATTTACACTTATCTTCTATTTCAATTTTGAGTTCCTCTAAATGAAAAAATGTCGTTCCCTGCGTCGTGGAGTCATAATCACCTCATATAAAACGTTCCCTCAAAACAAAAAAAGGTTCATAAAAAAATGTGAGTATTAATAGTAATTGAAAGTAACATATAGGTGGACAGCTCCGTTGATTTGTAAGCCGCCTCTTGAAGGTTCAACTCGGCGTGCGGTTAGTGTGCAGTGCTGATGTTTACAGGCCCTCGGTGCGCGGCCATGGCTGCAGCTCTGTGCTGCTGCTCTCCACTCCCTGATCCACACACACAAGCGCAGAGAGGTGACAGCTCCACTAAACACAGGAGCATTTAGCCCTGAATAACTGTGACACGGAGCGACTCATCGGTGGGAAGGTGTTTAGTAGATCCTGAACGCTCTGTCAGTCTTCACGCACAGTCAGTCCTCTAACATCAGCTGACAACAAGCTCTAAATCTTGCTCACGCTTGTTTGTGTCTCCGGTGTCTCCCAGACATCCAGTCCGACAAGAGCTCAATGTGAACCTCATCCTGCAAGAACCTGGAGACTGGTGGAAACGAACTCTCCACAGAGAATCCAGAGGCAAAACCCAGATGCAGGGCGACAACTGAGGAGCAAGTGAGGGCCTTGTAATGGACAACCTGGTGATATAAACCTGGGAAATAGACCAGTGCTGGTGTGATGTTTGCGCCACATTGTTGTGCGTAATTTAAAACAATCACTCCCACGCCAAAAAAGAATAAGTTTGAACCCGTCACAGGCCTCACACACAAATAAACAGGCTACCTTCAGCTTTTTCTTACTGGCTCACTTGAGTGTGTTAAATGTCCTGGAGATATGTGCGCGCGAGTGAGCATGTGTGCGCGCGCGTGTGTGTGCGGGGGGCTCCTCTCTGGACGAATCCGTTCCGTGTTGCGCGCTTCGAGTCCGCCTCTCCGCGCCCCTGCTTCCCCATTGACGCACTTTTTAAGCGTCTTCCCCCTCTCTCCACCTTAAGGCGAGCAGCAGCGGCGGCGACCAATCACCATGCCATTACAGCCTTCAGAGGAAGCTGTTTATGGGACTGCAGCGCTAATTAGGCTCATGAACTAACAAATCTGCCTGCACGAACCCGGCGAGGAAAACGATCACATCCATGGATTAGTCTGGGAGTAAGCCGAGCACTTTTTATTTTCTGGCTTCCTCGGCGCTGCAGCCTTTTCCCTCTCCAACTTATTTTTGTACTGCGCAGAAAACTTTCCCCTTTTCTTGGGTGTGGAGTATTTTTTAAGCGAGAGCGCCGCGACGACTTCAACTTAAACTGGGGAACCTGGACTATCAGACCATGTTTCAACCTACACCCAAGAGGTGTTTCACTATAGAGTCTTTAGTGGCGAAGGATAATCCTGTACCGGTGTCCCGCTCCGAGGAGCCCATCAGGCCAGCGGCTCTCAGCTATGCAAACTCCGGACAGATGAACCCCTTTCTGAACGGCTTTCACTCCGGCGGCCGGGGCGTCTACTCTAACCCGGACTTGGTGTTCGCCGAGGCGGTCTCTCATCAGCAAAACTCCGGCGTCCCGGTGCACCAGGTGGCCCCGCCGCACGCTCTGGCCGGTCATCCGCTTTCCTCGTCACACAGTCCGCACCCTCTTTTTGCCAGCCAGCAAAGGGACCCTTCAACTTTCTACCCGTGGTTATTACACAGATATAGGTACTTGGGTCACAGATTTCAAGGTAAGTGAGCAAAGAGCATGCTTCGGGTTTTGGGTTCACTTTTACGCACGACACACGCCGAGCGGCTGGAGAGAGCAGGCACATTATTTTCCTCTCTCTCCATCAGTGGCCACACAGAGCAGACTGTGAGTAGAATTAAAAACGTGTGGATGTGTAGCTGACCAGTTTTAAAGCTAATCAGCTCCACTCCTCAGGCCCAAACAGACACTTCTTTAAAGATGTATTTTCTCAAAGTGGTCCTGTGATCATTTCATCAATTATAATAGAAAGCAGAATAATGTGGCTTTAGGAAATAATTGTTGCCTTGGTTTATTCTGCAGCTGTCTGCCGCTGGAAGTGTCTGCCCTGTGTCTAAAAAAGAGCACTGGTGATTCTGACATGTTTGTACACTGTAAGACTGCAGGTTATATATAGCATATGATTTATATTCATGCGTGAAACCAACAGAAAGTACATGACTGCTGCCGGTTTAGTTTTTAAAATATCTATTTAACACTAACTGCAAAAATACATTTTTATTTTCAAAGAGAAAATTATTAAAACAATGTGGCTGGTAATTGAGGAGGAGCCTGCTGCTAATTTTCTAGAGCTGACATGTGTCAAATTTGCGGTAATTTTTAATAAAATAAAAAAAAACGAACTTGCCCTGCTCGGTGTGAGAAAATTCGATTATTATTTTGTTTGCCTCTTGTTACTCATTTTAAGGGATTCCATTGTTATTATTTATTTATTTTCTGGACAAATTAAAGCTAATATGTCATATTTGTAGGAAATTATTCTAAATTCATTTGCCTCCTGCTTATTCAAACGTTGTCATGCTGTTTGCATTTTACCTGCGATTTTGTTTACAAAGGCTATTTTGGAGCTAATTTAATTAGGCCCAGGATTATACCTCCGCTTTGTTTTGTTTCCCTCTGTCCTTTATATGCGGTGGCCTCACAAATGAATACACACATCAACACAGTCGAATAAACAATTATTGAAATACACGTTTTTTGATAAATGATCTGCTTTTATTGACGGATGTCCAGCTTCTCCTCAGACATTATCATTATGACATATTTCCAGTCTTGCCCTCGGTGCGCTATTGTTCCACAGTTGTGCGCACAGGCCTGCTGCTTGTTCTGTAATATTTTGTAAAATATATATTCTAATAATGAGGGGGAAAGGCAGATGATGACACACGCTGGTTTTGTTGCTCGTCTGCAGGTAATGAAACGAGTCCAGAGAGCTTCCTTTTGCACAACGCGTTGGCCAGAAAGCCCAAAAGAATCCGGACAGCGTTTTCACCCTCGCAACTCCTGCGGCTCGAACACGCGTTTGAGAAAAACCATTACGTGGTGGGAGCAGAAAGAAAACAGCTCGCCCACAGCCTTAGCCTCACAGAAACTCAGGTAAGAAACACCTGCTTTACTTTCCCTTTTAACTTCACATTGTTTTTGAATTTCTCCTGCGAGCAAATGCTCTTATTTGATTGTTATTTCGATGCTGCTGTCCAGTGTGTTGTGTGATGTTTGGACTAAACAGGCATTTTATAGCCATTTTTATGGCATCATAAAATTATATTTCTCACATTATGACTGAATGTGTTATTTTAGTGTTTTTTTTGTACTTCTTTCTGAGCGTGGCACCGTGCGTCGTGCGCCTTTAAAAAAAAGCGTATGGCGCATACAAATAAAGAGGCGCAGTATCTCTTAAAACACAGCCATTTTAAATAATCAGCCAGCTAATTGTTCCTTTATAAACGCATGTTGTCAATGGAAGACAGAGGCTTTCTGTTGGATCCAATCCACCGTCATTGTATAGGCCTAACCTCATTTCAGGAGGGGTTGAATTACTTTGTTTTGGGGGGAGAATGTTGCCTTTCAAAATGGAGGGCAAATTAACCAGTTAACCATTTTATGGGATAGGCGATACAAAGAGCAGAGGCGGGTTCAGTGAATTCCCCCTGCCATATTTAAGATGCCGTTTGAGCCCATCAGCCGGTCGTCTTTTGTCCGCCGCGTCTCCCTCGGACGGCGCGGCCTGTTTGGAGGAGCTGAAGGGAGAAATGAACCGTCACCTACTTCAATTAGTCCACTGAAGGCTTATTAAACGCACCTCGGCTGCCATTTAGGAGCTAAAAGAGAGGCCGCCGAGTGACAAAGCAGGAGCAGACAATTTATCGATTTAGATGTTGTTAATCCCCCACGGTACCTTTCATTATCAGAGCTGAGTCGGTTTAGAGGAGTGTGTGAAAATATATGTTAAATTAATGACATGGGTGGGATTCTCTTATTTATCCTACATTTAGTCTGCAGGCTGACATAATACTTAAGCTATTATTATTATTGTGCAAAAAACATATCATGACCTACTTTAGGAGAAGCGTAAAAGTTTTTCCAGAATCATGTTTTGTGCACCTATAAATAAAATAGTTTTAGTTTATTGCACCTTTTTACCTTTACCCTTTTTACTTTTTTTTTTCAAGTGAATATTGTGGTGATAAATTATACCATTTTATTTTAAAACAGAATTGGCGGATTATTTATAGTCTGATTTAACGCTCTGTGCCATAAATGAATATCATATATTAGGATAACCATTATAAATTCATTATTTAAATGCGTGGATTTATGCTACAATGAGAATAGTATTGACATGTGTTTATTGTGATGGTTGTTTGTTTTATAACTATCCAGCACAGTTTACATTTTTACTCCCACTGTCTGCCTGTATTTAGCCCTGGTATCCAAACAATGCGTCCCTTTTACGCGTGGTTTTTACGCACTGGCCAATCGCGGTTTATCTCATGAAACTGATCCCTGTTTTTTCCCCTTCCTTTTCTTTTCCTTTCTCCCTTTCTCCTCCTCAGGTAAAAGTGTGGTTTCAGAACCGGAGGACGAAGTTCAAGCGACAGAAGTTGGAGGAGGAAGGCTCGGAGTCTCAGCAGAAGAAGAAAGGATCGCATCACATAAACCGGTGGAGAATGGCGACGAAACAGGGGAGCCCAGAGGAAATTGATGTCACTTCGGACGATTAAAAAACTCAAGACAGACAATATGATCGTTCGCGTGAAGGAGGAGGACATGGATAAAGGATGTCGTGTAGAGACAATGAGAGGGTAACAAGCCAATGTCACATTTCAGATCTCCGGGGATCGGCAGCTGAGGGTGAGAGAAACCCGGCTGGTGGCACTGCTGTCACCGTGTGGGTCCGTCAATCCACTTGAGCCGGGGAAACGTGACTGCCAGTGTCTCAGTCCACCTACCTGCACCCTTCCACGCACCAACCACCACCACTACAACCCCACATCACCCACCACCTCCAATTCTTTCTTTTCTCCAATTCATTTTGGACGTTTGCACTTCAGAAGTTTTTTTTTTAATTACAAGAAAAAAAAACGTTTCCACTCAAGATACCAAAACACCAAACTGCTTTTGTAAAACTTGAATTGCATGGTATAGTTTTTTCCTGCTAGCTGTTTTGATTTGACAATGTTTTTCTCAAACCGAGAAGAAGAAAAAAAAAAAAAGATCAATTTTGTTTTTAACTCTATTTTCAAACTGAGAGATGTCGTGCTTCTTCCTTTTTACAAAGTGTGCAGTCTTTAATTAATGATTCTCGTGTAAAAGTGATTGTGAAAACATATGAAGTAGCGGTGCTGCGTTATAGTGTTTTTTTTTCCTTTAAAGAAAAGAGAGCAGAAAGTGAATTTCGATTTATATATAAAAAAAGAAGTGAATCAGACCACAGATACACGTATAGGCTACTTAAAGGGAAGGTATCAGGACATTCCTTTAACATAAAGCTTTACCAATGTGTCGCTGCAGTGCATGGCCCCACGCACGCAGCCTTTCTGTCAGGACTTGACCCTCCAGTGAAAGTTGCCAAGAAGGACTAAATGCAAGAATTGAGGAGAATTAAAAAAAAAAAGCACTGAGCGTATTCCATGTACAGAAATGCTAAAAGTTAATGTTTCTGTTGAACCCTCTTTTACAGAATGTAAATAATTTTTGTGTTTGTGTTAAGTTTGCTACAATTTTAACACAAAGTATACTTCCAAGAAGTATGTAATTGTCAATATTTTGTCAATAAAGTTTTATCAATATGTGGCGCGCAGTAAAATATAAAGGCTTTTGATTGTGTAGCGCAGCAGAGCGGAGGCCTCTGACAAAATAGGGCGATGATCATTATTCTTATTCTGGAGGAGAATAACGTGGGGCTGCTCTGTGGAGTTAGATTTTTGTTTTTAAAGACACAGAGGGGAAATGCTGCAGCCTGTAATCTGCTGTCCACTGCCTCTCAGTGTGGGGAATGGACCAGGTTCGGCGTTTTTATTTGAGAGGCGCTGCTGAAGGAAGCCTGGGCTCCGCTGCAGCTACAAAGACTCTGCACAAGCTTTTGTGAAGGTGCAAATCAGTTTGGGCAATTATCATGCGAGTAATATGAGGGGTGTGGGAGGGGGGGGGGGGGGCATTGCCCAGTGGTCCACTTTAATCTCTTAATCCACGGATCCAAGGGGGCTTGGTTGGACATAATTTAGCACAATCTGACTACCCCTCACGACGCGATAAGGGAAGGTTGCAGTGTGCCCGCAAAATGGGATCTTTGTTTCAAATCTTGTCTTGTAGGCTCCACCATGCTGCTGCTGCTGCTGTGGACTGAACGGGGACATTAGACAGGACTTCTTTATGGCAGCCTTTAGGCTAAACGAAAAAAAGAGAGATGCTATTTACAGCAAGGAAATGATTCCCTATTTACACTAAAACAAACTAGCAGCAAAACAATGCAGCTCAGTTTTAAATCAAAACTGGATTATGATTCTCCTTTTTTTTTTTCCCAACAAGCCCGACTTGAGTGTTTTCTCGTGCAAGGTGCATGTTTTAGTTTTATTATTTCATAAAGCATAAAAAAAACAACTGCTGTTTATGTGGTTTGGGTTGAGGAGGGAATTCTTAATCGGCCCATAGATTATAACAGCAATAAAAATCTTTAGAGAATACCATTAGCTTTGAAAAAAAAAAAAACCTAAAAGCTTTATTACAAACCCAGCTTTGAAATAGGGGGGATTAGAGGACTGAAAGGGTCCCACAATAGTTAGAAGAAAAGGTTTCATGCTAATGAGGTTAATGCCCTTTGTATCTCCGGACTCCACAACTTCATTACTCCTATCTCGGGCAACACGGAGCGGCTCAGAGCTCCACAATCCACTCGAGCTTTTCCCTTCCCTGCCTATAAAGAAGGATTTGATAGCAGTCCTGTTCAAACTAGATAATTATATCTTTTCAAGTTGGAATTAAGATAAAGAAAGTGCAGTGGAGGCGGTGAGCCTTGATCCGCCGCAAACAAATTTGGCGCATTCTCCCCCCTGTCTCCCCCCCAACCTCACCCTCTGTGTGCGCCTGTATGGACACACAGGAGACATGGCTGCTCATTAGGGACTGACACCGGCTGATTGGATTTAGTCCGGAAATATTTCTTTAAAATAATTGTTTGTGAGGGAACATTTTAAAAAGCCTAAAAAGAGAATTTATTAGGTCAAAATAAAAATTGTTTAAAGTATTATTTACAAGAATAAAAGCCCAGTCTATTATCCAACCGTCTCTGTTCTAACCATATTAATTAAGTTGCAATACGTCTTATTGTAAAGGCACCGATCGAAAAGGATAACATTTGCATAATAGTAATTTTATATTTATATTTTGCATTTTTGTGCAGCAGGTTTCGGTGAAAATTAGGTCGATATTTTTTAAATTATAGGGTAAATAATTGCATTGCGCATGTAAGTTTGTAAACCACACATTTGCTATTTTTTCATGAATTTCTTTGCGTCTTAAAAATTCTTCTGCTCAGATCCTATTAAAGGACGATCAAGCGCAATTTGAGACTAAGGTCCCATGAATTTAATTGGTTTGGACAGAATTCAAACAGCGTGTGCGTGTGTGTGCGTGTGTGTGTGTGTGTGTGTGTGTGTGTGTGTGTGTGTGTGTGTGTGTCGGGAGGGGGGGGCTCACACTCACCCACACGCACACACACCACATCCCTCTTCTTCCACACTCTCTCCACGCTGTGCGTAAAGGGCCACACGGCTGTGCGGGACCTTTGCTGACCCGCTTATCTAAACTTAAGCTGCCTGCGTCCCGCTCAGGGGCCAAACTCTCCATAAAACACCGCACAGCTGCCGAACAACCCCGATTCTTCACCACCCGAGCCCGGGTTTTTTTGGGGGGACATTTTTGGACCGGATCCCTCGGTGCATTAAACATTTAGCCTGCAACGTGAAATGATTATCCGTCACTGAAAAGAGTAGTCGCTCCTATCAAGTGACCCCACTGACCCAAAACCTCTAATCTGCAATTAGTAGCCATAATTACGTCGGCTGACACCACTAATGTGAATAGTGGCAGAGGGAGGGGACAGGCCTCGCATTAGCGCTGAAAGTCAATAATTGATCGGGAGAAGTGTTTTGTGAAAGGATGGCTTTGCGTAGATTGTCAACACGTTGTCCGCTGGCTGTCCGCCTCTGGTTTTATTCCAAGCATGCAGGCTGAAATAAATAAAAAGCCTGAGAGGTGGTGGCACCTGTAGGCCGGGCCTGACCTGCACGACTAACCCGATCTGTCCTGTTGCACAAATTGCCTCTGAAATTGATCCTTGAAACGAGAGAATCGAGCCTACACAACTCCCTTGGCCTTGACATAAGGTACAGCGATAAATATACAGGACTAATGAGCAATTACCATACAATCACCCTTCAATTAGCTTACATAGTAATAAATTAAACATAGCGCCCAGGATACAGTTTCTCTCTTTATTATTAATAACAACCAGGGAGGAGCAGCCATGATGATGCGCTCTGATGATTATGTTTTCCAAATGCAGCAATTGCCAGTTCGGCATAGGACTGCAGTCAGTCAGTCAGCCAGCCAGTCAGTCAGTCAGTCAGTCAACCAGTCAGCCAGCTGCACGTGTTGTCTCGGACTGACTCAATATAACTGCTCCGCTGACTTCCTATAGCATCAACTGCGCAGGCGCAGAGTATAACTTTGAAACGCACATGTTACTTTTTATTGTTATGGATTGGAATCGATTTCTGATTTAGGTTTTTGAAGGAGATGATGCGTTTAAGAGTCACGCGCGCGCGCGCACACACACACACACACACACACACACACACACAGCATGCATCACCCTGATGATTCAAGTACATAAACCAAGTCTAAACTCTTAAATCAATTGGCCTTTGGACAATGAATCCTAGTCCATGCATTGTCTAAATTACACTACAATGATGCAATGATGTTTTTGTTTATAAAAAAGTAAAAGATGTCAAATGACATTTGGATACTGAATTTATTTTGCTGTCACGATAAATTCAGAGCAGGGTTACACACTTTAAGAGCAAGGCAGAAAAAATGTAATTATTAATAGATGAACAAAGCCAACAACCACATTACAAGCTGCTCAGACACACCCAGCTCTGCAGTTTGTTTTGCTGCCCATGTCCAGTGAGGTCACCAACACAGATGTCACAGACCTCCAAGTGACAAACGACCATCTCACGATGAAATATTCATCGAGTGCTGCGATTCAGAAACACTAAACTTTTTTTCCACCTGTACAGACGCCTCTTTCTCCGTCTTCTCCAGGCTTCTTCTTGGCCTCGGTCCCATAATGCCCCTCGCAGACTCCACAGACAACTCCAGCATCTGCCTGAACTCAGCTCGCTCCGTGCCGTAACCACGCTGCACAGGCACGGCTCAGTTTGAGGCAGCCGCAGACAGTTTACAGCCTAGCTGTTTTTACCTCCTATTATTTTCATTGGCTTTAGCAGTAAACACCTTTTTGGACTGCATTGATATTCAGCTGAAATGCCATAGATTCCTCACATTTATTTTCTTTGATGATAGGGGGGAGTTTGGCCTGTAATGCAACGCAGTTTCATTTGCATATAAGTGTTTTCCCACTTATCCACCAGCTATGAGGAGAGCAAATGTCGACCCCCTGTCCTCTGAAGTTCCAAACTGCAAACATTTTATAGGTTGTATCTGCAACCAGCAATCCCCTCTGCACACTAATGCGTAACATATGGCGGACTGTACACCTGATAAAATACCTCAGGGGCCCTGCAGTTTGGAAAATCCTCAATTCGCTCCCTAAATAAAACAAACAATGGCCTCACTAAATATATCACATGTGCCTGCTGAACTTTTCTGTGTCTCTTGACCTGCGAGTCCCCTCCCACACCATCAGCAGGTCTGTGTGCTTGCAGGCTGGTGCCATGGCAGGTACTTTTGAAAATAATACCACAGATTTCACAGCCTCCTGCTGTAGGCCAACTGCAGCTCGCTGAAGCTACATTGCTCTCATGTCCAACCCATATGAAGGCTGCTGATTCTTCTGCCTGTGTTTTGTGTCTCTCTGTGACAGGATATGATCACGTCCAATGAAACGAGCTCACGTCTGAAACCGGTGTCCCTGTCCACTTTTCTTCTCCAGTTTCAGCTCGATGACAGTGCTGCAAAATGTGGCTACAATTAGAGCTGAAATGGAATATAGCTGCTGGTGTGTGGGTTACTGAGCAGGCAGGTGAAATTGTGGGCACCTGTTCTTCTGTCCCTGCCTTTGCACCCATCTGAACCTCGCTATGTCTCCCCCTCTTGGTAGCTGGGAGGGAGAAAAATCTGCCCCCAAAAAACACACGAAATATCAGGTTTCCGTTGGCTGCGTCTGACAGCAGTTGAGTGCTTAGTGTCTGGAAAGTGAAGCGGTATGAAATACTAGTGGTGGACTTTTTGGACGGGGGCCTGTGTGCACTTGGATAATGGATGGTGCATCGCTTTGCCTTATTCTTTTACAACGTGAGAGTCGACTGAACTTGTGACACATTTCAAATGTAATTTCAGAGCATTGGATTTTTCATGAAGTACTTTAAAATAGGTTGGTGTTGAAAGAGTGAAGCATTAAACTAAAAAAAACCTCACAAGCAAATAATATTTAGCTTATGGCCTTAGCTATTCAGATTATTTTTGTTCGTGCATGTGCTTTTGACAAGTTGTAACAAATATGAGTTAAGTTATTGTAAGAACTACTTACTGCTTTTTAAATAAGGTAATGTAAACTAATCATCATGTACAGGTTTTTGTCTAATTCATTACAAATTACTCTAACATCAGCTGTAAAGATAAAAATAGCATAGACTGTTTAGTGACACAACATTTATAGCCAAGGGTTTTTGCAATATGCGACTATCCAAACTAAAAAGCGAAAAAAAACCTTTAAAATGTAACAATTGATGTGTTATTATGCCATTTAAACTCCTCAAACACTTAAGCTGATTTATTTATAAATTGTGAAACAATAACAAGAATAATTATATAATAATTAAAAACATATTGTTTGTGTTGATCTGTGTTTTGAAGGGGGGAAATGTTAAAGCATTCAAAAAGGAGCTTTTTAAATGTTACAATTTAAAAGAATAACAACACAGGTTTAAAGTATTAACAAGCACTTTAGGTCATTTTCTTCTCTGCTTTGAGATGTAGGATTTTTTTCCCTCCTCAAAATTCTCCCAGGATAAACACGAGAATGAAATGTAACTCTATAACAAACAACATCTATAACAGCGAGGAGTTTTTGACATTCATGGCAAATCCTTAAATTTCAGCTGCTCCACAGCCTCACCCGGCTTCTTTGTGAACGCTGACCAAACTCTTAACGCCAGCTCTCATTAGCTTTCATACAACACTGAAGTTATTTGTGGCATCGATGCAAAGCTGTGCCAATTCTCTGGTCAGTGCTGACATAATACCCTCACCCCCCCCTGCTCGACAGACGCTTGAAGTTGGTTTTAACTTGACTAACATGCACAAACAATATTTTCACCGGGGATGTGTGTGTCTCCATATGCATTTGTGGTGGGTATCTCTGGATTCTCTGCTATTCCTAGTGGGGGAAAAAAATGATACAATGTCCTGAAGCATAAGTTGCAAAGCATGGAAGCAATATAGAGAATATGGGGCTGAAGTTCTTGAGTTCCCTGTTGTAAAAAAAAAGCATGGCCATGTGTTCGAAATGTGTTACAGGGTAAAATACAATGTGCTGATGTGTGTGACATCTAAACACTAACGTGTTTAAGCAAAGTAGAAAGAGAAGAAAAGGTGTTTAGCCATTTGTCCTGAGCATAAATGTGAAGGTTTCTGTACGACTCCTCAGAGAGCTGGAGCTTTCCTTGACAGGCGGTGTAAATGATTGGTGGTAGTAATTCAGGTTGTGACATCTATTACGGGCCAATGAACACCTTAGCACCTCCACAGAGAAACAAACCTAAATTATACATGCTAATCATTCACTCTCGTGCACTCACAGTGTTCTTGCTGCACATTGCAGAGCTTAGCCATTGAAGGAGAGGGATGCTAACGTTGTCTAACGATTTCAAGTGCAGTTTCTGAGAGCTTCTAATTAATAACAAGCATAACTTCTTGGGTTTATGTAAGCTTAAGGTGAAACGATTACTTATCCACCTGCAGTGGGGGCTACCATATAATTGCATGCAGCATGAACATGTGAACTCTAAACCCAACAGAAATAAGTGGCGGGTGACTGTGAAGCCATGTGATGTGCGATAATCTATGCGAACATCTCAAATTAATGATTTTGGATGATAAAACGGCAGTCAGAAGAAACAGGTGCAACACTGACTGAAACACGATAATGGTAATATACGTCTTTTCAAGTCCAATTACTGCAAAAGCCAAAGCCATTGTGCACGGTCTTGTTGCAGCTTTTGCCCCCCCCCCCCTCCCCACGGGCTGTCCTATGTGTTTATAAGCGAGGTATAATGGCAGGAGGGTGTGTATGTGCTGCAGGTTATTTTGTATTTGGAGGTGAGGACATGGCGAATAAGACCACTTCACACATGAAAGGCAGCAGTGGGTCCATTTAATTCTCTGTGCCTCTCTTACCCTGGATCTCACTGTCCTTTTAGGGGGGACTCCAGAGGCTAGTTAAAAGGTGTCTGATTCTCACCATGAATCTAATTAGATCTCTGACTGAGGTCTTAACATCTCCTTTGGAAAAAAAAAAGAAGAACCACATGGAGGAATAAGGTGCCAAAGCACCTACGCTTTACCTCCTCTTGCACCTTGGCCTGAGCTGTCCCCTGCTCCCTCCTTTTCTGGAGAAAAACAAAGTCCTGCAGGCTAATGAAGTTTGTAATTAAGGAGATTCTGTCAGGCTGAATGAGTAATTAGGACGTGGTTCCTCAGGGGTGTTAATGGTGGTCAGGCTCAGCGGAGCACGGGCTACATGTATGGCTAAAGAGAGCACCCTTTATTAGCTCAGCAGTAAATGAAAGAGAGAGAGGAGTGCTTGCACTCATTTTCAGGGAAGAAGCTTCTTCTTGTTTGCTGCACTTACTATTATAGAATGTTAAAATAAAAGGGTTGCAGTGTCATTTTAGAAACACATAATCTGAATATGTCCTTCTCGCTTATTTCTTCCAGATGATAATGTTTACATTTGTCTATGGGAAACATTACTGCATATGTTGGCCCACTAATTTCCTATAGATTTCTGATGTGTTGTGAAATCAGATATAATTTGAGGGAAATGGCTTCGGGACAGGGCCGCGCTCTGTTCTCGGTGAAGACATCTCCGTTCTAATTATCGCATTTACTCCAGATTGGTTGACTGTGCTGCTGATAAAGAAAGTTCACCTGGCCTCAATTAACTATATTTATCTCAGATTATCCCTCCATGAGATTTCTTCTCTGGCAAAAAGATTAGCATTATTAAGAGTCGCATATGCAGGATGAATACATTTTCAGACAAAGTGACATCTCTTAAGGATGAGAAATTAAATCAATGAAATGAAGAATCAAAAGGAAGCAGCTGCATGTTCTTGGGATTCTCTCAGGCAGTGCATGTCTTTTCCCCCCCCGAGTGCTATAAAATCACAGTTTATATCAACTGACATGCTCTTTCATTTGAACAAATATAATTTAAAATTACATTTGATAAGTGTTTACAGTGTAAACTGTCAGTGTTATGAATTTTATCAACTTACTTTTCCTATTTATTATCCAGACTGTGGCGGCCTGCATTATTCATATTTGTCCCACTGCAATTTTATAATAAAGCAATTATTTTTTTACACCTCATAAGAGATCTTAAACTTGCTGTGTGCAGCGCCATTTGCCGACAGTTTCAGCTGCAGTTGTGTACGTACCAGCAAGTGGCATGAAATGCAGATCTCTCCCTCACACGATGGAACTTCCCTTTCAATTTGTAGTCTGTGTGCCTGTCACTCAGAATTTGTAGCGTATTACTTACGCTTGCACCCCCACTACCTCTACAGATCAAATTAATTTGATATGCTGTGCTTACATTATTCTAAATGTTTCTAACAATGTTCAAACCCAGAGACATCCTCAATTTTATTCAAGCTAACGGAACATTTTGTTTTTATAGTGTTTGGATTTCATCGTAGTCCGTCTCTGCTGTATCTTTGGGGGCAAACAACTTATGAGGAGGGAAAAAAAGCTAGCCACTTAGCCGGTTGGCTGTTTTTGCCTTCCAGTGTTTTTGTCACTCATAATGGATCATGATTATTCATTGATATTTTCTGCGTAACGTGAATAAAACGGATGCATTACCTCACCCAAGTCTGAGTCACGTCAGGTAGATTTCCATCAATAATGGTGGTGAAGAAAACTACTCCCTCCCATGATCCCATGCTGCTTCACACCGCCATCAAACTAGGTCTTTTGATATTGACTTGATTGAGAGACCCAATAGTGGCCAAAGTTACATGTTGCATGAATCCAACTCGTTCATCAACACATGGTAGACAGTGGTGAGATTTGTTTTACTTTGATATTTGCTCTGATCTGGCAAATGGGAAAACATACAGTTGGTGTGATACAAAAATAAGTGACGACACCAAATAACCACACACCAATGCACACACACGCACACACACCAGATTGGAACAGATCAGTGTGTTTACAAGCCGATGTCCTTGACAGATACAGTAGAACAATTTTCTTCAGAGGTGGCTCTGTTTGATCTCGGGTTAACCTCTACATTCTCTAAAATCATTTACACTGTTTAGAATGGGAAGTGTCCTGCTGCAAGGCACAACACCTGGGCTTTGAACCCATGACCTCACATCTGAGTGCTCTCGCTGAAGCCCCTGCTGCCTCCCGGTTAGCTGGAGGATCAGCGTGGACAGACAGGCCCAAAACTTCATTTCCTGTTTCGCCTGCAACCAACCTTTCCCAAACTAAAAAAGAAATGCTACCTGTGTTTCAGATAATATAATCAACGTAACCAAGGTATAACCTTTATGAGGACAAGACATGTTTTCACTGCCAAGTCACAAACCAGAGGAGCCAGAGGGATGAGAGTAAATTAGGGGCTTTTAAGTAATGTTACATTTTTGATGTGGTCATTCACTTATATATATATAATCAACAAAAAAGAGGACATTTTAAAGTAGCATTCTTCTAGATTTCTCCCCTTCATCAACACTTTTGTTTTCTTAGGATGGCTGTCACAGACAAGAAGAGTGATCGGAGTTGCAGACTCATTACAGGTTAAGTAGAACAGGTGTTTGTCAGCTCCAGGCAGACCTACGTGGATGAGACCTTTTCATGTCGGCTACTTCCTCACACATTAGTCTTCAGCCAAATTGCTCTGAGTGGAGGCTTCGCCCCGCCCATCCCTCCCCGTCCATCGTGACCTCTCTCCCCTCCGTGCTCCAGGCAGGGCTGCAGATAAAAAAAAGCTGAAAAACGGCTCTAGGAATCCTAAATATTAGTGGTTGTAAATCAGCCCCCAGTGGCCTATGAATAGCAATTATCTTTTTCACACTAATAAATCCCCCCAGTCACAGATAAGATGGTTTCCCTTCCTAAGCTGCAGTAAAAACAGCTAAGTACTGAGCAAGCAAAAATAGGAGGGGTGCGGCAAATAAATGAGTGCTCTTTAGCTGTGGATTACTCTTAGTCATAAGAGAAAATATGTGTTTTTTTGTGCTGGTGTGCGCCGTATATCATGTATGAACTGAGAATGAAACGGCACGATCACAAGACTTTGGGAATTCCGATGATATCGAGAAGCAAGGTAGAGCTCTTATCGGCCTTATCAATACCTGCTAAACATGATTCACTTCAGTGCACAGCGGTGCTGAGGTTTCTTGAAAATGTCACTGGGGGGGGGGGGGGGGGGGGCAGAGGTTGTATTGATGTGATAGGAACAGTCTTTGATTTTTATCTGCAACAGATCAGCATGGACAAAGTTTAGCCAGTGTAGAGCGCCACTCTCAACTGATTAAATTGACAGTCCTTCAACCAGAACCACAAACTAACTTCCTGTCATCTCCTCTGCTTTAGTGTTACCATGTGAACCAGTTCAGTCTACCTCTGCTCTCCACTGGGATTTACTAGACCTTATGTGTGTATAGGAGGAAAACACAGCAGCAGTGGGCCTTTTTTATTTTCCACTATAAGGTGACTGAACCCTTATTCCATGTAAAGACTTAAGTTAACCTCATTAAGTTCGCTCATACACTAGATACATAATTATCCCTGAGAGGATAGCCAGTGCTAATACAAATTAGAAAGATAATTAAGCTACTGAGACTGGCCAGTGCATCTCCCAGTGCACTGGACCCATAGAGCCATTATGGTGAATTAGAGCCTTTGTTTACAGTCACAACAAGAGCCTTTTACCATGGGCCTTGATTGTCAGAAGCCCCACTCAGCCTGGATCGAAGTTTACTGCACGATACGATTGGGAACATACCAGGTGTTTGAGTTACAACTGCAGAAGAAACACGAGGTAATGTGAATTCCTCTCTTTCCAGTGTCAGGCGTGATGACTTCACGACGCCTTACCTCGCTGAAAGCAAAGAACCTCAGGTCTGTTTGAGAAAAGTGCCTTTGGGTGCTCATAAAAATTCAGTCTAAATGACAATTCACCTCTGTAGTGTGCAATGTATCTGGCTCTCTCTGTAACAAGGCAGTTTAGGGCCCTGCCCTGCTTACAGCTACTTCAAAGATGCCTTAAATGCCTCCTCAAGCTAGAGAAAACATTTCTCTCTTTTCCTTTGCAAATGCTCAGTCAAACAGGAACAATAAATCTGGCTGATTTTGACATTCCTTTTTAGATCATATGATACCTGAACAGCAGAGTAAAAACTCAAACTGCTCGCAGCCTGCAGTGCACAACAAGCATATATGTGAGCTGCTCGGCCTGGTCTCGCTGCATCGTCACGATTAGATCAGGGCCGGATTTTATGGTGAAAAAATGTCAAGAGAAAGGATAAGTACAGCCAGCTGGATGCATTTTAGAGAGCAATTCCCTTTTGTCATAGGACGAGCACATGCTGCGTTAGGGCCCAAATGTAAATGCATTTTAGTGCACCACACCAATTGTAAGGGGAATCATTGCACAGCTCTTTAAAAATTGCTTGTGCTTGCAGCTTGTGACGTTCAAAAAGTTTTTGGCCTTGCACAGAAGCGAGTTTCCTTTTTTCTTTGCTTCCATGGTGAGGGGAGTACGGAGGAGAGGAGCACACCGCTGGTTGTGTGCCAGCTCTGCCTCCTGTGGTTTCACGCATAACAACCTTGCATGTGCACAGCTCTCAGTAAAGCATTGATTTAAGAGGGTACTTCTTCTTTCCACAGCTTTAGCAAAACAAGCCCCTATGTTTGGATAGAGCCAGTAAGCAGCTCACTGACCTGAGCAGTGGGTCAGATTAAGTCAGACCCCTCCTTCACCCCTGCCTCCCACCCTCCCTCCCTCCCTCCCTCCCTCCCTTCTTCCCTGATGGCCCAACGCAGAACAAGGAAAAGGAAAGTGCTTTTCGGGGCAGGCGGGCCTGCCAGCCAGGTCAGGGGAGTTGCTCAAGAAAACAGGAAACTGACAAGAGAGACAAATGATAGGGCTCACCCAACCACAGGCGTTTAAGCACTTTGCCACAAAGGTTGATCATCCATAATTACTGCAAGAGTCATACTTAGAGAGGTTTTTTAAATAATACACATCTTGTGAGATTCAGTTGAAAAAAATTAACAGTTTTCCTCGAGCAATCAACATGGCTCTGTTTGGAGATGGGCAACCACAGTGTGATCGGAGTGATCCCATTCCGGGTAAACCTGTTACCACTGCAGCCTGTCTGGGATGAAGCAAGGATAATCACCTATAAAGGAGCTCCTACAGTTTGTCATAAACACAGCAAACCGTCTGTTTTAATCCACAATTAAAAGAAACATTAACTTTGTGTTAGTTTTTCTAGAAAAACCACAAAGCAAACATTGTGACATGGCAACAGTCTGAACTGATATTATCTATTGACCCTGCTGAGACCGTTCACAATAAGTTAGTTACATATTTTCTCTGGACAGGCTGGAGGGAGGATTGTGTGTGTGCATGTGTGTGTATTTGTGTGTGTGTGTGTGTGTGTGTGATAGAAAGGGGAGGTGGGTTCAGAGTAGTGAAGCTGCTTTTGGCCAAAGGCAAAGATAAGCGAAGAGGAGTGGTGGGGGGGACACAATGGATTGAGCCAAGCAATCAGTGAGCGATCTGGGGCGGTGTTTAGTGGTGCTGTAAGATCTGCTAAACTAGCCCTAATTTCCCCTGTTGTAGGAGATGTGTGAGTTGAGGTGGAAAGGGGCAGGAGGAGGGGAGGCCTTTGGTCTGTCAAAGTGGAGTTAATCTGAACCTGAGGCATCACGTTCACTTTTGATGGAGGCCAGAGATAGGACGGCGAAGAGGAGGAGGAGGAGGGCTAGAAGGATGAAAGATCACCCACACCTGCGAGGGGCTGCTGAAAGTTACAACTCACTCAAAGAGGCCTTTCTATCGCTGCTCCATTTGTCAAAGATGATGGGGGCAACTGCAGCGAGAGCACTTCACTCCATTTCTGTTTCCACTGGTGGCTCATCGTGTGCTGCGGGATAAAGATCATATTGATTTGTCTTTCACACCAGTAAATGTTTCCCAAATGCAAATGAATGGCATATTTTCAAGCAGAGAAAAAACTGGTACTCAACAGGACGGACACCAAATAAAAAATAAAAAAATAATAATATTTATCCACTACTCTTTACAGGATTCACCATGGCCTCCTTTTGGTTTTGAGAAGTGTCTGTGTACGAAATCCCCCATAATCCTCTTGGAGAGAAATATGAAGCACCGCCCCTCGAGGTTAGCCCTCTTTGGCCCTTCGTCTCCCTTTCATGCACCGAAAGATTCGTCAAGAGCTTTCCTTTAACTTATAACTGCAAAATGATTAGAGCTGCTTGCTGCCTTTCAGTCTGTCTCAGCAAATCACGCTATTGTTAACAATAACTCATAAACAATGATTTACTGCTGTCAGGATTTAACACAGAATTTCATTGGCTTTAAAATAACGGTGAACATGCTAATCTCAGTAATTGTGTCAAATGCAACTCCATAAAGCAGCGGTGAGATTCATCCTCTGTGTGTTCCAACGCTCATTATTAAAGCCAGTTTGTCAGTGCATTTGTTGATGGGTCAGTTCCACTGTATGTGGCCAGTATTCACAGATGCAGGTCCCCAATAAAAATGGTCAGAGAGCATTAATCCCCCTCCTCTGTCTGTTTCATCTGGCCTTTTTGCTCTTTGCCAAGGTAATGCTCTTCTGCTCAGCTGGCAGCTCAGACCACGCCGGGAGCACAGCACATCTGGATCAGAGGGCTGAAGGAAGGATTGTGTGACTGTGTGTGTTATGTGTGTATAGACGACGAGCGCTTGTGTGTGTGTGTGTGTGTGTGTGTGTGTGTGTGTGTGTGTGTGTGTGTTTGTGTGTGTGTGTGTGTGTTTGTGTGTGTGTATTGGGCAGGTGGGCAACACCACATGTATGGGCATATCCTCTCAACTATGAAGAAAATGCCCACTTTGTCCCGACATGATGGGGTGAATTCCCAGGCAGAGGTAGCTGCTCATAAACAAAAACATATGGAGGAGTAGAGAATCATAAAGATTTTGTTTCCGTTGCCCTGCAGTCCCACTGAGACCAAAGTATCAACTTAAAGTCAAAGAATGAGTGTATACTGTGAGACAGCAAAACTGTAAATTATTATCCAGACAGGGCGAATAAGCATCTCTCCTAGAGAAACAAGACGAGCTCGCAGCTGGGAATGAATTTGATTGTGTTCTACATGTGTATATTTTAAATGAGCCATGTTAATTTTGAACTAGTGTCAACATATTGAAATGTTTTACCAGTGCTTGGTGCAAGACACGTTACCTCTCAGGATCTGTGCTGCCTCTCGTCGAGACCTCCAGACTCATACATGGAATGTTTTTGTGGATTGTGGTTTGGATTTTCATGCTTTTGAGTTTCACTTGCAAATCAATTTCCATATGTTGGCATGTGCTTTGCAACGACGAGGACTAAGAGTGAGATTTGTGCGTGTGGTGAGCACTGCCATAAATTCATGTTCTCTCTCTGAGCTATTCTAATGAGAATCTGTTCAAATATAGACAGGGGAATTGCTGGTGTGATATATAAACAAAGCGAAATCATTGTGTTTGACGAGTGAGCTAACGGAGGCCTGTATACGCACATCGCTGGAGTTAGCTGCGGCTCGAGGCTCTTGTTGAATAGATGTGAGGGCCAGAATTCCAGGCGAAGCTGACAGGTCAGGAACTTTTCACTTTATAATGGTTCCGTGTTGTGAAAAACAAGTGAACCAGCAGCTCACAGATTACATAGGTTGGTGATTGGTCTGTCTTAACCTTTAACGAGTGTAACAGGGACTGGCCACTATTCGATGATTCTGGGGGGAAAATTTTTAATTTTATATAAAAATATTGGAAAAACCCCAAAAAAAGGCAAAGGTACAAGACTGTACATCATTTTTGGGAGCGAAGAACCTATGCATCCCTTAAACCATTGCAGATGATCCCTTTCCAATGACTTCCAGCACATATTCTTGAATTTAACCTTTGGGCTCTTCCTCCTCATCTCTAAAAAAAACATGTTAGAAAGGTAATGTAACGCTAAACAATTGTAGCCAGCATGATTTCCATGTTTATACTAAACATTTAACAGCGAGCTCCACCAAACACACCTGAGGGTCCTGAGTAGTGTAGTACTTGACAGGAGCATATGATATCGTTTCACAATCTCGCTGCTTGTGGTACCTCGGATGGTTACAATCAAAATGTCTATTCACAAAACGAATGGATTTGTACTTCCTGAACCACTCTGTTGACAATGGGTAGATCTTTGCACCATCAAACCACAGCTTATAAAGTGGATGGAGTGGCAGTGTTCGCTTGAACCAACAATCAAAAAACTTATGTTACAGAGAGACTCACCTGTAACAGGCAGCTTGTCTTTTCTTTTGTCAGTGTTCTTGAAATCATACCTAGAGTGTGAGCAGCTAACTGGGGATGCTGGGTGTGAGAAAGTGTTGTTGGAATATTTCGCCACATGGAGGGCAGCGTAATTGTGTGTACAGTGCCGTCTCTGCAGGGATTAGCAGTGCCATTAAGTGGCGATGAGTTGCGGTGGGGGGCCGCATCCCCTGCTCCCTCATTAAATTGCTGGCAGCTGCCCTTTTCCCCAGCTCCTCTACTGTACCATCAGCACCCGTGCAGCACCCATGGTGCCAGTTTAGGACCCTTGACCATCATGAACTCTCTTTTGACAGCATGAAGAAAGATTAATTGCCGGCTAGACAAACACACAGACATACAGCCTTTTGTTGTATATTTCTAAGTTGACATTTTTCGAAAACGTTTTCCTGCATGTTTTGATCATAGGAGTAGAAGTGCAGGGATTATAATAACTGAGAAATCTGCAAAGTATAGATGGTGGTAAAATTCTGTAAAATTCTTTTAAAACTTTTTTCTACACACAGTATGCTCACAAATGTATATATATGCCCATTAAGAGTTTAAAACAACAACCTTCACTCTTCAAACAATTTTTTTTTTATAATGTGACAATTATCGTGATAAATATAGATATCAGCTAAAAATAATTATCTTGACACCATTTTGGTTATATCGTCCAGCCCTAGTCTGGGATGTTACCTAGTGGTGAGGATGGTGACCAACAACTCAGTGGGTGTGCGAACATGGATACGGGGATTGATTTGTTCTGTTCATGCAAACAACATGACAGTGATCATCACAGCATTAAGCTTTTCCAAGAACATCCTTTTCTCTTATAGACACAGCTCTCTCATGGCGCTTTAATCCATTGCAAAAATTAATCCATTGACTTGTGTTTTAAGTGTGAATGATGGGGAGAAAAAAACCTCCACACTCCTGCATGTGTGTGTGTGTGTGTGTGTGTGTGTGTGTGTGTGTGTTCCACACCACAATGTATGCAACAATATCAAAAGAGATCCATAAATATTCCCTGGATCTAAACAGCTTTTGAACGGAAGAGGTGTGTTCAAACACTACCCAGAATGCTGTGCCTGAAGCCGTGGCCGGGGGGCATAGGTTTGGGACAGAGGGGGAAATAATAGGTGGGAGAGGCAATAATGACAAGCCTGCCATGTCTTTCCGAAACGCCCACTTTTGTGAAGTTTGTCATTTCCTGAAGGCATAATTGATTTCTGGAATCATCAGGCCCTCCATTTAAAGACAGTGTTTCCTGACTCAATGTATTTTCGACTTAAGACAAAATAAAACATCTTGATACATATGCAATCTGTAAATGGAGGATCTTTCTTTCCAAAAAAATAAATCTGTGAAGATTCTCAGTCATCCAGGTCATGGTATTTCACGTCTGCTTCTTTTCGAAGGAGAAGTGAAATGTCTTCAAGTGAGTCCAGTTTCCTTCGAACAGCACTTAGAAACACAAAAGCACTTCAACAGTTCCACTCTAATTCTTGATAAGTACCATAATAAAGAGACAAGAAGCGAGTCCAAGGCAGTTTAGTTTCAGTAGTTTCAGTGTTACAGAGCACAGCAGCCCTGCCCCAGTCTCAGCCCCTCAGGCAATGGAGCCGAGGTGAGGTCCCAGAAATACAATCATACACACATGGATTTGGGGAAATTAGAGTTTCACGTAAATGTAAGCATTTACAGGTGGTAAATATCCTGTTGGATTTCACAAATGTAAAAGCTTAAGCATGACGCCCACAGGCTACGGAGCAGACGCAGGCACACACACGCACACATTTATGTGGAAAATGACTTAGTATTCAATGTTAAGCAATTCTGATGTATATGTTTTTTTCACACCTTTGCTTTGATAAGTAAAGTAATACATTTTGAGACAAACACAATTTCACTGATATGGTGGGTGAGAATACAAACAAACAATCTGTGGCAATCACCAACTCAACTGCTGGATAAACAACTGAAATCTCTAACCTATGTCATTTTCTCATATCTGCAGCATGGAATATAAGACTAATTTCAAGGTAATTAAGATGATCTCTTTCCTATTTATTTTTTCAATTTACGTGCCTTTTCAGTAATATCTTCTCCCATACGTCAACCCTGGAAATAGTTAAATCAAATTTGTAACCCTTGAATTGAGTATATCACAAACCTGATTGCATCTGCAAATCCACCTGTTTTCCAGGGTTTGACTTTAGTCATGCTTTGTGTAATTACATTGCAGAGGATGGCCACGACGCCCAAAACAACTGAATTACATCGATACACGGCTGAGGTTAACACTCATCCGAGTTTCCACTGCTGCCTGACGTTTGCGACTCTTTCATTGAAGCGGAAGGGAGATTGTAAAGACGATTGCTGCCGCTCAGCCCCTCCAATTTGTTACTGAGTGTGTTGCCATTACCTGGAGAGCTGCTGCAGTTAAAAGAGAATAACAGCTATAATGGAGATCTCTATCCAAGGTTACATATCTGATCGAGGGGCTTTAAAGATCAAACGGTTGGCCAAACATTTGGCATTCCTCACAGAGTCCGCTTTCATGTTGTGGACCGCCTCTCTTCAAAGGTGTTGTCTTCATATCACCATGAAGATGTGAACATTTTTACTGTTAATCCATTTGGCCATATTGTGTTTGCTTTCAGGGCAGAGCCATATTTGTGCTATGCAGCGAGGCTCAGATCACCAACCATTCGTAACATTCTTTAAAAATGAAAACTTGTAAAATATGTAGAATTCACATGCTCATTTGCTTTACTGGAGCTTTTACTGGAACCAGCTCCAGGAAAAAGTTTTGCATTTCCTCACTTGTAATACTTACAGTTCAGTCTGCAAATAAAAAGTTCCAGTCCCTTTTAGTCCGAGAAAATCTTGCAGACATTTTGACTAATTATTATATAGATGGTCAGTTATCACAATATCCCTGATTGCACTATTACTTAACCACTCCTAAAAATAAGAAGATTTATTCTACACAAATGTTAAATGAAACAAATGGCAATCATTTACATTTTGACAGAAATATCTTTTGGCTTGCATCACCTTTATTCTGTACAGATGGACCTATTATCTGGCAAATGATGTCTGAAAAGTGGAGAATATTAATGATGACTGTCACGCAGGCCCAATCACTTCCCCGGAAGAAAAAAAAATATCGCGGATTATTTCTGAAAGGCAGAAAAACATGACGCTTATTAAATCATGTCTCTTCCCCCCTTCTTCATGCTTTTCATGGGTGGTCAACAGTAATCAGTTTACCGTCTGGCTCTTTCAGGGTGTTAAGACATCCACTTTTCATTTGCACAAACAGTATGATAGTTTCAAGCACCCATTTATATTAATCCCCTTTAAAGTTTTGTGCTGTCCCTCTAGAAAAAACCTCCACAAAACCACAAACCTCCCACTTTTAATCTGAAACCTATGGGGTTTTTTTTTTCAGGAAAAAGGATTTACCCATAATTCTCACTGCCTGCATCCCTTCCCCCCATATGCAGGAAACACATTTGCACTCTTTTCGAGCAAACGCATGCAGACCCACACACACAAACACACAGACTGATGCCATACACAAACACACACTGTATAATTTATAAAGCCTAAGCTCTTTCAATACTCCAAAATGCCAGATAAACTTTTCTCATTTGCTCCTAATTTGGTCACGCAAGATAATGCCAACATCTGAAGGCTTTTTAAACTGCTTTTTAAAATGCATTCCTGAAAGGAGCTGGCACTGGCACCTCTGCACCTTGTCAGCTCCAATAATTATTTCCAATCCGGAGCTAGCCCTTAATGTGCTGATTAATCCAGGCCTCTCCTTGCTGTGAGATGCATTCAGCTCCATTAATTTTTCAGAAAGGCCTCACTCTCTTTAGCTGGGAGCCCTGCAGATGTCAGGGCTGTGACAGAGAAAGCCATTAGAAGTTAACACCTCCCACTCCCCTGAGACTGGCATGGACTTCACCCTCCCTCATTCTAATGCCAAACAGCCGTATTAAGGACGTCAGCTGCCAGGCCTGGCATTCCCTGAACTTGGACATCACCATCTAAGCATCACCCCACCCCAAAAAAGAAAACAGCCCTAACAAGAGAGGTTTCAAGAAACCAACATAATGAGGAACAAGGGTATGGCGCACTCAGCCTCTCACAAGCAGTGTCAACATCTTCTCTTTCGTTTTCTGGGAATATTCAGGATTCGTGGGGATTCTCATGTCGTGTGTCACTGTTCTTATCCAAACTCCCGGCTCAGAGATTCCCAGCCAGGTTTGAGATCAGCCTCTGTGAAAATGTCCTTTAGAACAACTCGCTAGCCAGTGTGTTCAAATTCAAAGCGATTTGAAATCTGTGCTCCAACCTCCTCTCACTCTGGAGCTTTGTGCAGCTCCCCCCTTATGCAGACTGGTTACAAGCTGTCTCAATTGAGGAACCCCCCCCCCCCCTTCAACCAGCTTTTATCTGCCGATAGGTAGGTGAATGGTGGAAATTAGGATTCCTGGAGAGACTTGGGATGGAGAGAATAGAAACAAAGACTTCCCCATGTCGGGAACCGATGTCTCTTTTTCCACTGCTTTTCCCTTTCATCCCAAGGGCTCCTGTCAGACAGAGGGAAGGAGAAGGAGAGCACATATAATACCTTTTAAGAGGCTGCCAGTTCTCTCCCATGCGATAAGCTCTGCTCGAATCACAATGGAGTTTCAGGACCCTGCAGTCACCCCACGGTAGGCCTGAGAACACACTCCAGCATACACATCAACACCGATATGCAAACTGCATTGAAATATAGCACTGTAGCTAATTAGACCTACAATATTGGATCCATTTTATACTAAAAGTTCCTTTTCCCTGTGATCATTTCATCCAGATTGTCTTTAGAGCCAGTGTGTATCCTCTTAAGTTGTGATATAGCTAAGAAACACTTCAGCCCTTCAACAACTTGCATACATACATCTGTTTACAATGCAATGCTTAGGTTGCCAATAGTGTGCAACTCAACTCACTGGAGATACCATGTACACAGCATTTTGTACACAATCCCCCACTGCAAAGTATTCAGAAATCTGTATAAACAGAGGCAGTGTCAAAATCCCAGCCCTTTTGAATGTTAATGAAACCGAGGTGTTAGGATGTCAGAAATCTGTCCAATAACGATAACAGTACAACTCCTGTTTACACTGAGCACGCTTCAGCTCCCAAAACCCAAAGTGCAGCCTCATTTACGTGCTAATGTGGGGAGGCAGATAAAGGACGGAGGAGCGATCACATGCCCTGTCAGAGAGTCACCCTTTGAACCATCCCTCATGCCGGTGAAGAGGGGGGAAATTAAAGAGCCTCAGCAGGTTTACCACCTTTCAAACACAACTCACACTCCACTAGAGTCCTCACATTTGTGACAGAGAGAAAAATAACTGCATTACCGCGGTAATACACATACATACACACTCTCAGGGCAGGAGTTCACTGTCATGCATCTGTATGGGAGATTTTCTTTGGCAATTAATCCAAATTATTGTTTGGATGGAAGAGAATTAAGTTGAGACTGCTGTACTAATGTACATGACAGCACCAAAAACAGCCATACTTTTTATGAGGAATTAAGTACACATCAGTAAATTAAATGCTTTCTGATGTAATGCTACCAGGTTGTTAACAGTTTGACTCGCTAACAAGCTAATTTAACTTTTTGACAAATGCTGCTTTTAGACATGCGCTGAAGTGTTGACATTTTCCTGAAATTTTCCGGAGGGTCTGTAAGTGAGAACGCAAATCTCTGAGTCAGTTTCTCCAGAAATGTTCTGGAACTTTGCCTGCTGGCCCCTTGGTAAAATGTCCATAATATGTCCAAGTGAACACAGCAGGAAAATGTCTGGAAGATTCTAAGCGAACGAGTGGGACATGCTCCGCTGTTGTTATTTAAAAAAAATCTATGATCGTAGATTGCTGTTTTCAAAAGTTTCGAAACAAATAATTTCCTCATTTTATTTATTTATAAGGAAAGTAGAGAGAATGTGTTAAAGAAATTAATAACATAACTTCATTAAGAGTGGAATTTGTATGGTTTCCAAATTTGTCCACACAAGAAAAAAACCCTGACTTTCTCAATTGTGGTGAAAGAAGTAAAAATGTTAAAAAATAATACAGCTGCAGACTATTCCTCAGTGTTGACATTTCATCCTCTGACCTTTTTGACGTCTGTGTCTTGTCCTGAGTTCAGGGAGATGAAACATTAACGTAGTAATACCAAAATGTTTTGACTGCCGCTGGAAAGAACTGTGAATCAAACACTTTGTGACGCTGTCTGGATTGTTCCAGTTGAGTAAACCCCACCCATCTGGTGCCCCAAGAAGGTTAAAACAAATGAACTACTTGCTCACACTTCATGACCCTGATCTGTTTAGGGTTAAAATGAGGTAACAGAGGACTGATGGAGCATGTACGTGATCCCAGCTGCAATGCTTATTTTCTGGAGGAGTGACTCTCTCGGAGGAGGAAGTGAATTCACGAGATCCTCATGTAGCGTTTCGGCATGCTGAAGTTTTGAACAAATAGGCCTGGATGTTCTCCATCACCCTGTGCCCCAGCCCTCCTTCCCCAGCCATCCTGCTAATGAGAGCAGCCAGCTAGGCCACATTAGTGGTGCTGCATTAACTGTTCCCACATGTTTCCTGAATTCTGAGGTAATGCACCTGTAATTTTTCCTCTGTTCGTTAATATTTTACATGCAGGTTTAAGGTCGCTGTTACTAAGTCTAAAGGGTCTGGGTGGGCCTGTGGTCACAGTTTGATACTCCTGTTCGGTTTCCATTCACACCTGCTTACAGTTTTACAGACACTGACTGCTCTAACATATTGGTGGTTGTGTAATGTGCACACATAATTCATAATAATGCCCACATAAAATAAAACTGTCTAACTCAGAGGTCACTTCAGGGTGTAATCATTTTCCATCTGTTCACTCAAACTATATGACTGACTAACTTGACTGTCTTTTAGAGTCAAGGAATTCCACTTTCATCCAGCTATGAAATAGTTGCATGTTTGCAAATGATTGCTGTAATATGAAACAATGTGGTTTTGGTAACGTGGTTACTTTCCAGGCTCCTAAAGGAAACACCCACATAGAAAGATGAAGGTCTGGTGAAGGCCTGACTTGTAAGATATTCCTTTTCTTGTAATTCATGGAGAAGGATCAGACTCTAAGAGGCATACATTTTGAATAAAATTTCAGAGTAATTATTCAGGGGAGATTGGAACAGTGGAACATTTAGGCCTTTATCCCATGTATTATGCAGGGAATTAACAGCTCGAGAGCTATCTGCGTTTGGCAAGAGCAACTAAGTAAATACCCCAGATGGATGAACCAGACAACCTAGAATCACACTAGATGCAGTCATTAAACTTCCCTGCATTTTGTTGCCCAGGTTCATTTGTGTGTGTAACTGGGAATCATTACAGATTATACTGACGTTTAATTCAATTCAAATTTATTGGTATTGCACATTATCACAAGGTAGTGAGGGAGAGACCCTACAACATTATAGAGAAAACTCCCAACAGCACAATGAGCTGCACTTGGTGAGAGTGGAGAGGAAGAACTCTGTTTTGACAGGAAGAAACCTCCAACAGAACCGGACTCAGGGATGTTATGTTGCAAAAACCAATAACAACACTGTGAGAAAAGCAAAGTACAATGACTTTGTTTTCCCTCTGCCTTTCTTTCATTTGGAGATATTCTGGCGGGGACAACTAAAGAAATGAACCCCCAATGGCTGGAGTTCAGAGAAGGGGCAGCCCAGATTGCAGAAGAATTGCTTTGAGTGGTGGATCGGCATTGCAGGAATTTTTTAATTTCCTGTTACTCAATAATTCTGCTCTTGTTAGGTCCTTGGACAACATCCTGCACTGTACCTTGTCTGATCAGTTCAATCCATTGGACAGATGCACGGGAAACATGCTTTAATCCTTTATCATTGGTCCATGACATGGTGGCCCTGTGTGACTGGCCTGGCAGGTAGGAGACTGGGTGTAGTGATTTGGGAGGTGCTTGGACTATGTGGTCAGGCTCAGTGATGTCACACACTGGGGACATACCACGACACCCCCTCGCACGGTGTACAAGTGATTATTTTATCCTTCGGGCTTTTTATGAGCTCATGGTGATAAACGGGAACGATTCTGCTGTCTTTTAGTGGGGAAATAAAGAAAACAGTCAGATGAGAAGCAGAACGAAGCAAGCGGGTAAGTGCTTTACAGTGGGGGCATTGACTTCCAGGCCTCCAGGGCTGTGGAGCTGGTTTTCTCCTGAAGATCTTCCCCTCTTCAACCCACCGCCCTCTTCACAGTGCACTCGTCATGGCTGTTCAGGGTCAAATAAATCACCTGCCATCGCAGGTGCTGACCTGTTGTTTATTAGTAAATGTCTAAAGGACAAGCTTTGAGAGGGGGGGGAGTTGGAGGGAGGTAGTAGGGGTTAAAGCACTAGTCTTAGGTCTTAAGGTTGATTTAGCAGGCCCTCTGGGAGGCTGCTGTACTACCCTGAAGAAATGAATGCCAATAAAGCCTGCAGTGACTGATGTTTGAGAGAGTCTTAATTGTCTTGTTAAAAAGAAAGACGCTGGTATGTAGGAAGAAAATATTCTCTTGGTGCTGTGAGCGTTAGATATGGAGAGCATTCTAAAGGTTGAGAAAAACTGCAAACTGACAGTTAAGAGATACCTGGTTTTTATACAAACATTTTATATAAAAAACTATTCCACTTCATTTATTCATGTCCTGTGTTAAAATGCTGGAGGATTATAAAGGGATTATTTAGTGAGAGCACCGACTGTCAAAAGTGACAGACACAGACGAGAATGTGCAAAATTACTTCCATCATTGCTTCATACCTGAGACAATAAAGGACTATGTCGTATAACCTCTGAGAGAAGCCAGGACTGACAGCAGGACTGATCTTCAGCTATCTAATAAATTACACTATTGTCTCTTCACTCTTGACTTAGCCTCCTGAAGCATGTGAACTGGAAAGAGACCAAAGCGCTGGAGGCCTTAACATAACACCACCTCTGCCACCATCCAACAATGACTGGCACCTTGCACCAAAGGTAAGTCAACCTTAAAAATTTTAAATTAAAATAATGATTGTCTAAACATTTATTCACTCAATTTCTATGTACATATACGCCTTTGTCTAGACGGTGCGCTGCCATAAAGCCGGCAAAACAACATTAGCCTGCGAAAGCAGTACAAAATATCAGTATCAAATGATGTCATCTGCCCATGTAATGTAAAGCTAAGATTGAGCTCGATCAATTAGGATTTGCAGCGGAGCAGAAAATAGCTTATGACAGAGCTAAGGTGCAGGAATGTATGAGGAAAATAAACTTTTCCTCTGACACACACTCTATTGCAGATTCACTATTCACACAATACAGCCAGGCTACATGGTTTAATGTGCCTACTATGGAAAACATGACACAATCATGTATGAATCTTCCTAGTAAATAATAATTTCACTGGATTGACAGTTGTAGAGATCCCTACACGTTCTGGATTTTTTTATACCAGGAAAAACACCACCGACTCAATTAATAACCCTTCGAGGGCAAGTGAAGAACCATGAGAAAAATGACATTGTGAAGCAGTTGGATTACATCAGTGTAACCCAACATTAACCCACACAGCCTGTTAGATCAGACTGTCTTTTGGACTTTTCACTGTTTCTGCTGAGGTACTGGCTCAGTTCTAGTCACATCTGATCACTCTACTAGCCCTTTCTTAATTACCAGGATTGGGGGTGACCATTAGAGCATGCCAAGGTCTGACTACAAACTGTCCACCATCACACCATCTTTCAGGCTAGAAACTAAAGATGTTCCGATACCGATTCCAGAATCGGAAATGCCATAGATAATGCTGGATTGGGAGTACACAACTCTATGTAACAATCCGATCCCATTTATTAGTTTCACTCAAATGAAACTACAATTTTCTTTCACAGAAAATCCCTTCTTCTTTGCCGCTGGAAACAGCAGTTGTGCAGTACGAAGTAATGTTTTTAGAGCGGAGAAATACACTTAGATTGGATCGTAATCGGCATCAGCTGATACGCAAAGTTCAGGCATTGGAATCGATTTCAGAATGGGAGGGAACGGAAAAATGGTATTGGAACATCTCTACTAGAAACTAAAAAGGGGAAGCCTTGAAACAAAACCCACTCAGCAACAAACTTGTTTTCTGACATTTCTCAAAACTAGAACTAAAACCTGCTTATACGAAATACCAAGTTCTTCTTTTCAGTCCCAGCAGCTGCTGTAGGAAATATAAAATATATTATTTTCTGTGCAGGTCAGGCAGGCAACATTTGGGTGTGAATCCAGTCTGGGCCTTTTGCTGCATATAATCTCCTCTCTCGCCTCTCCTGTCTGTTGTCACTGTCACTATTATTACAATTAAAAAACTCTTTGCCTGACACATCAGCGAAACTGGAGAGTTCATCTTTGCATAGCTTATAACTTGTTGCAGATATAATCAGTATGTATATCAGCATGTCAAAGTGAGTTTAATCATGAATCAGATAAGACGATTTATTACCTGCTTAATCTGACCCATCACCTTGATCTGCTTTCAAACACACCGTCGTGAACAAAACACTTCCTCTAAGTGATCTGCAAGTCTGTGCAGTGGATCATATGCAGCTCAAATCATGTTTGTCATCGAGCAAGAGGTTGAGAGCCAAGGCTTTGACGGGCACGTGTAATAAGCCGGAGAGTTGAGATGACACCCATGGGTGCAGCCCAGGGGCAAATAAGGCCTTGGGAGTGTCTGAGAATTCCACAGCTATAATGTAACCCTTTGTTTAAATTGTACTGCAGAGATGGGAAATATGTTCATGCTTGACATGTTCTTGTAATACCGGGGTAATGAGTGTCAAAAACCAACGGCCATTCCAAATACCTTTTGGCATCATGCAACACTTTGCTGTCAAAACCACAATCTAGATGCAGGTGTAGCTGTAATTGTTTCACTTAAGAATATGTGATTTATTTCCGCAGTGAGCTTTGAAGCACAGGCAACATGAAAATGTATCATTAGTCATTTTCACTTCAAGATATTTAAGGTCAAGATCAAAAGATTTTCCAATTTATATCTGTCTGGCAAAAGAACTTGATAAACTTTAACATAGGTTGTTACAACTAATAATAATAAATTAATTCATAATTCAATGTTGTATGATTAATGACATGCACAATACTTATAACTATAGCAGTTAAGGACAGCATACTTTTCTTGTCAAAAACGATAAGACATGTCAACGTAATTAAACAATTACATGAATAGAATCTTTTTTCTTTGTATACAACCATGACACAAACTCATCTTTCCTTTTTTTTAATATACCCTATTTAAGGAGGGCGGGGTACACTCAACAATGCTAAATGCTGGTAATCCTAGCTGCAGGCCTCAGACAACAGAAATACAAATTTTCAGCTGTCTTAATTACTGGATTTCAAAAACAAACAATAAATCTGACTTAGATAGAGATGCCGGTAGAAAACAAACAACCTCTGGGCTTATAGATGGTTATCACCATATTCTGATGTCTTAGGAAGATTTGCATAAAAGCTTCATATACTGTGGAAAAGGGCCTGTGCATGGGTTGTGACACTTAAAATTGTGTGAATCACAAGTTCCTAAACATAATGAATTCTTGTTCTTCAGAGCAGATGCTGGCAAGGGCGCCAACTTTAAGGGTAGTCGTTTTCCGAGTTGATACTTATATGACTGAGGTACATCTCAGTCATTGGAACAAGGTGTGTCTGTTTTACGCATGAGTAAAAGCTTTGGCAGCACAAAGATGTGCTCTGTTCTCTCCTGACCACCCGAGTACTGCTGCCCAGCTTTTGAGGTTTTGATTATATTTTATGAGTCCTAATTGTGACTGACCTGGGCCTGACGGTGGCTTCATTTTCATCCGAGGGAAGAAGGGTCCTTCCTGCTGATTGGGGCATCTCAGCCCGATCAGCGTGGCTGTCTGCTGACCTCCACCTTCACAGGACGGTGAAGGACACATCTCAAGTTCATCCTCCCCTTGGGTGGTATGGCTCTCAGCTTACCTCCACCTGTCCGCTGGGGCCAGCTTCTCCCTTCACCCCTCGCCCTCCAGCCTCTCTGTGAGACTACTTAACATACCCCGCTCAGCTCCTTTTACAGCTCTTAAACAAAACTCTGTCATTGTTTACCGACACTAGTTCAGGGAAAACACTGCTTTCAAGTCCTTTTAACATTTATTAGCTACATATTATATAAAAGGAATTTGCTTTGAATGAACTTTATATTTTTTATTCAGATGTTAGCCTAGAACCAAGTAACAACAAGTATTTTTTCCCTCTGAAGTCCAGTGGCTATTCTTCTCTTTAGGTAGTAACATAAGAATGTGAATCCAACTCTTTATTAAACTGCAGATTCCTCACTGTTTGTATAACCCCAATGTGACTCCTGAGTCGCATTTGTTCTCTAGGCCTCCATACAGCAAGAAAATGGCCGCTGCATGACCAGAATCCTCTTTGATGCAATAATGAAAACAAATGAGTGTAACATGATAATATATCTAGGAGCGCTGCAGTTTCAAAGCTGACATCGTGGGGAATTGAGGTGCAACCAGGGTAAGACTAAGCTATGTTTGTCATCACTCTCAACATTGTCTCTCGCACAAATGATTTCCTCCAGTTCACTTCAGAGTATTAGTCTTCTTAAGGCCTCAATTAATCAAATGAAGCACGGTTCCACATGTCTCTGCTGGGCGACTTCCACTGACCCCGCCATCACTGCAGACTTAAAGCCATACTTCATTATACTCTTCCTGGATTTTTTTATGCTACGAGTAATGCTTGTGTAAACAACAAAGAAAACTGCAAATCATGTTGAAAAATAGCACCTGAAAAATAAAACTATTTAGCAATCACAAATGTTGCTTAAATAGGACTTCCTTGGAATGATTACTATTATGGCGCTCTAAATATGGTATTAGGACATGACCCAATTTATCATGTGTGAATTAAGTTATGGAACCATATCCCTTATTTCCATAAACATAATTTTATCTTTATAGACAAGGTATTACCTGCTATTTAGGTAGACTCCCAAGTTATTTTCTACAAGCTCACCTGTTGTTCTCAGAAGGAAATCAATGCCTCTCTCTGGTGGTATAATAACATTCCCGCTGGAGAGTAACAGCTTAATTCACTCTTATCACTTTTGGTTGTCTGGCTCCCAGTCAAGCTGGGGTCCAAGAGGTGAAATGAGTTTGGCAACCTAAACTCCAGGCTCGACAAGAGAACACACATCATGGTACAGTTAGTGGAAAAAAGAGAGGAAAAATTGCCTGCATAAGCAGGAAAGATAGAGTTTCATCGTCATCCCACTAAAAACGAACACTCGTCTTTGGCAGACTTCAAACACTTAATCGGCAATCATTTTTCAATGAGCCCCAGAGGAGCACATTTTAGTGCTCCACCAAACAGTCTGCTGCTTTGTGCTCTCTAATCCCTCACGGTTATGCATCATGGGGAGCCAGTGGTCGTTCTTTAGGCAGAGGTTAACCCCCCACCTCCAGACTCACAGACAAGCAGACAGACGGAGACCCCAGCAGCTCTGCTCTCTCCCCTCTCCTCTACTGCCTCTCCTCTGGCTCGCCCGCAACATCTGTATCCATCAGGAAACACTCACTTTCTATTGGTGCAGCCCTCAAATTAAGATTGTCTTTTGATCTGGAGGCAGGACAAAATGCAAATGAAATGTGATCCCATAAATGGCCTTCTCATCTGCCTTGTTAGGCTGCATGGAGAGGTTTGAGTTGTGCCTCCTCTAGACTTGTATAACACATGTGACTGCTTCACTTCAGAGACACACACACACACACACACACACACACACACACACACACACACACACACACACACACACACACACATAGTTGTGTCACCATGACTTCAGAGGACATCACAGTTAGTACTTGCCTAACAATAACCCTTACCCTAACCTTAAACTTTAACTTTAGCCTAACATTAAAACATGTCTTAACCTTAAAGTTTAATGATCCATGTCATGGAGACATGCTTTTGGTTCCCACAAGGAAGACAAGTCCCCAATGTGTACACAGATTTAAGTCCCCACAATATGAGTTATACCTGGACACACACACACACACACACACACACACACACACACACACACACACACACACACACACACACTGGCTTCCCTTAGCCTCTTCCCTTTACGCCCTTCTCATATTTTGTTTGTGTTCACAATCTGAGACATAGTGCTTAGGAAATAAAAATCATTTGCAGGGAAGCTAATAATCTAAACAGCACTTAACCTGGTCGGTGGAGGAGTGTATTTGTGTGATGAGAAAATCTCCAGGCTCTGGCTCCGTCTCATTAATGAGAAAAGATGAGCGTTCCCCACTGCAATTAAGAGTCAAGCTCCTGCATTAACTCACCGCCCCGCGGCCACACACATAGCACAAAGACAACAGGCCATCCCCTGTCACTCATTTTCCTGGGATGAGCAGTGCGGGGAGCACTCCCAAGATAGATTAAATTAGATGCTCTGTCGTTCTGAGCTCACCTGCTGAAACCTGAACATGGAGAAGGTAATGTTGTGAGGAAATGCAATAAATGCAGCTCTAATTCATGTCACAATCATCGTGATGGTGTAAAACACCAGTAGTTGCTTCACAATCTACAACTTCAAAAGACAACACTGTTTCACGTCAGATATTTGGACTTACTATATAAGCAATGGCTCTGTTCTCTTCGAGTGTCTCAGTCAGTCCTGACAGTGTGAAACAATCAGGATTCTGAAACTGAAGCAGCTAAATGTAATTCATCCATCATTAAGTTTATTTTCGATAACTGCTTTTCCTGCTGTGATAAAATATATATAAGTCAAAGGTATTTTCCATATTTAAAAGCTATGTTTATGTTTAATGTTCATCGAAATGGAGTGAATGAATGTAGGAGGCATAACAAACTTGCTAGCAGTTTACTTTATCCTTGTTTTTGGTGGTACATTGCTGTTTCTTGCTATATTGCAACTTCAGGTATATCAGTAGTAGGCTATATTGAAACCATCAGTGGGAATGTGTTTCACCTTATTACCGTCGAAAAGGAGTTTGTTTTCATTTTCTTCATGTTTGTTTCACTTTCCCTGCTGCGTTTCCCACAGAATTCATTCAATCTATGGCAGTAGCCGGGGTACACAGTGTATGCACACTAACATCACTGTCACACAACAGATTCAGAGGGACAGATACACAGACTAAAGAGTGAAAGACAAGTTCTCACGTGAGAGAGATAACTGCATTGCAAGGTACTTGCAGGTACACTCACATCTGCAGCTGAGGTCTTACTGCTTGCGTGGAACGTAAAAACCTGAGCGATCAGGCCGCAAAGAGCGCGAAATAGAGATATACAATACAGCAATGGAGCACAACAGTTTGAGAGCTCTTATGTTACTATGAGAAGTGTAAACATTGTTTTTTTGGTTCATTATGAAACTGTGGCGGGACAAAGTAGAAAATGGCGGGCAGCCACAGTCTAGATAATTAATGGGAAACAGTGCTTTAACATGGCAAGATAGGGCATTAGGTTTGGCGAAGGAATGCACTCTCAGAGCACTCTTCTAGTTTGCATGGGTGTGGGTTTGTGTGCGAGCACAACAACAAACTATATACAGGCCCATTCCAAACAATAATTCTACAGAGCGCTACTAGAAGTCTAGTCAAATTGAGTTTAAAAGTATCATGAAGTGTATAAGGTAGCATGTAGACTTATTGAACTTAAAGGCACCCTGTAGAGTTTTATTGTCAACAAAGTCTCTGTTTGCATTTATCTAACCAAAATGCATTGGAATAGCATGAAAGTGAGATGTGAATTGTACGTGTGTCCACATCATTAGTGGTAAAATGGATATGCAGGACACAAACAAAACAGGGACCCACACATATAAAACATTGCTCCCTCACACTACTTGTGGCCAAACCCCCCCCTTGGTACCTATAATTATCAGGTAAAAGTCGTCAAAGAAAACATAGTATTTCCATTGGCAGAAACTCCCTGCAGGCTTCTCGTAGCTTAAACAAAGGTGTCTCACATCCTAAAAAGTGAGCCACAGCACATGCACTGTATGACACTATTTTAGAGCTCTCAGTGGGAAAGCCGGTTTGGACGACAGCATTGTAATTTAGACAACAAACATCATTAGGTACTCTAAGCACAATATTCATCAAACAAGATTACTCAAGCACTCAAAAGGAGCCCAGTGCCAGGCGACAACAAACAGGCAGTCACGTCAAAGAAGAGCCCGCTGTGGGCGTGGCAGGATACAACCTCAGCAGAAATAAACATGCCACTTGAAAACCATTATTCTGTTTATTATGTTACATCAACATGTCTTTGCAGGACTAGTGGAGCAAACAGAGCCTATGTCTAGTGTGTCGGTGTGTGTGCGTGTTTGTGTATGTATGGTGGTCATGAGGGTATTCAAGAGTCTGATGGAAAATAAGAGACAAGTGGAAGGATAGGAGATTGAGTTGGGGTGGGGTGGGCAGGCATAATGAGTGACATATTGTGAAATCTTTACCTACAAAGCAGTCTTCTCCCATGCAAATGAGACTCACTTGATAAGGATCTGTTTGATGGGACACATGCAGAATATGAGGCAGTTAATTCCCTCATTAGTATTCCACAGAGCTGATTGGCAAAGACCAGAGAGAGCCAGCCGGAGAGCATCTGCAAAACCCAATATTGATTTGTTTAATGGTGTCAGGGAGTCAAAAATCGCAAATCTCCTGTCAATTGTTTATGAGGCTGTTTAGCGGGCCAATAGATGCCCCTCGCTTAATTAATACCTCATTACGGAAATGTGATTATATGCTTGAACTGTTAATGGGGCCCCTGAATTTCAAAGACCCACCATAAAAGGTGTTTTGACAAACAGAGCTGGGGAAAATGCGATATCTGATGAGTCTCAGTGTGTTTGTTGATTTGGGACTCTGTTTGTTTTCTTCCCTTTTTAGTCTCCCATTATGCATCCGTGCTCCGAAGGCCCACCATTTTCTTCTGGTTGCGTCCTGTTTTGTTTTCCAGGCTGGAAATATCAGGCTACATCCAGACTATGCTTTTGTTAGAAAGCGGCATTTTCAAACTAAAACGATCTATTTTCACACAATTTTGGCTTTTTATACATTTTAATTCACGTCCATACTAACACACCTCAAAACGCATATCACATGACTACTTACGTATACTGGGCATATGCCTGCCGGTGTACACAGGCATTCACAGATTGCTCGAGTAATAGTCTCTGCATGTAGTAAAATGCATAATTTAACTGCAAGACAACTGTAAGCAAAGACAACATGTTCAGCAACACTTATTATTATCCATGTTGCATTCTAGACTGGTAGCCAGGACTAAAGTCATTTGTTTTCTTGCAGAAGGGGGTCGTATGATAGGAGCCTGATAAGCGAACATCGAAAGCTACGTCATGACCCAATAGACCCAATCAGCAAGCGGCTGTGAGTGTGTATCTGTAGCAGAGTTGATGAGTTTTAAAATGAAAACGTAGGGTGAATGAAACCATAGTTAACTGGAGCGGTTAACATCAGCCTAATTAAGTGGACTGCTCAGAAACAAGCAAACACAACTTCTTATATAGATGACAAAAAATATAATAACATATAACATACACACAAATAACATTCCTGCAGAATGCCTCTGAGAAAAATTATTCCTGACAAAGGGGCCGATCCAAAAAGCTTTAAACATCTTGTTACAAATGTCAGAAGAGTGAGGGGGCTGATGTTCACCTCGGCGAGCACACATGGCTGATCTGAGGGGCTCTCTATTTAAAGGCCCATAAAGAGAGTGATAATGGCATAGGTTTATGAGGACTCAACCCAGTGAGACAGGCTGTTACAGCCGCGGCTGCTGTTGTTGTTATTCCCACTGTTCCTCGATGGCCACTAAAGCGGAAAAATGGATCCCCACTTTGGGTTGAAATATGAAGCTAGGCTTATTCTCCCTCTCTTTCTCTTTTTGTGTGAAAGGCGCCCAGGCATTTGCCTGCATGGTTATGGAGTTAAATGCTCAGCTCCATGGCTGGGCTTCTGCACGGTCCCCCCCCACCCCTTCCATTTCATTCCCCCTGACAGGATTAGCAGGTCTCCAGTGTTAGAAATACATTAAGTGGACCTTTGCAGTCACTTATTATGCCTGATTATGCAGCTGGAATGGGGAAGGTAGGCTCTGTTTGTAGTTAAATAACTTCTCAGATGCATTTTTTTTACAGCAGCAATCTTCAAAGCATGAACGGGTCAGTGGCTCAGGCACAAAGCTGAGATTGATTTCCACCCTCCTACTCTTTGTTCCCGTGGTTTAAAGAGGACAGGTTCTACTAAATTAGTTTGCCCATGTTATTAATGGAATAGCCAATTAAACTCCCATACAGTGGTGTCATGGCAAAACAATGCAGCCACTGAGCCTTCCCACAGCAGTGGTTAGCCCAGCAGGGTTAATGAAATGGTTAACTTATGTTGATGTATAGATAGGATTAGCCTCCATCTGGGTGCAGTGTACCACTCTATTAGCATGAAGTCTATCATACAGCACAGAGTCTCAACAGCTGGCCATTTGATTGACCTGTATAACAATCCTCAGCCTGAGCGATCTATGCTGGGATCTTCTCAAGTCAAGGCGATATATAGCGGCAGCATTGACATTACCCGAGACGACTGAACGTGTTTAATTCTGATGCCTCTTGTTTTGACAGCTGGGACAAAACAATCTGAGAGTTTCTAGCTAAAGTGAGAGGACAATTCAGTTGAGTCTGAGAAAGTTTCCATGAAATCAGCAGAGGAAGTAAGATTGACAGGGTAACATGGAAAAAGAAAACAGTGTGGAAAAATGTGTGTAGGTGTGTGCATTAGGGAAAGTGGAGGTATACAGCGTTTACGTGGGTACAAAGGATGGCTTACTGTCAACTGCGTCAGAGCATATATTGTCCAAAATTAGAGATTATTCATTGTCCCGCCAACAATGAAACTCAATCCCATGTTCTTCCAACCTACTTGAGTTATTTTCTGTAACGCCAGCAACATTCGCCGTTTTGTTATTCATTCATTATCTCTGACAATGTAAATGAGTCATCACATTTAAAATGGGTCCCTAAGGTGAACAGACCCCAGGCATGATGTGAATGAAATCATGGGCATTTAGGTTACGGCTCAGTTCCCTTGGCCTAAAAATTCCAGTTAAGAGTACAAGGCAGAGCAGAGGGAAAATTAGTCGTCCTCACTTGATGGCTGTTATACTTGGCCATTTCCTGACCCTCTGTGAATAAAGCTGCCAATTTATGCCAATTATCCATGTTAAAGACGGCACCCAGACAAATTAGCAATAATGCCAGAGGTGATGAGAATGTGCATGCTGAAGCAGCTATTATCATATTCATTAGCTGGAACACCTCACATGTGCAGCAGATCACAGCTAAAATGATTTCACATGTTATCTTTATATTGCAAGTTGTGCTAAAACAAAATTGCTAATATTTCTATGGAATGCGCTCCAGAGAAGCAGTTTATTTGTGGCAACTGTGAGGGTAAGAGCCGGCCTTCCCCCCAAGAACAGCTGACACAAGTGATCCGTTATTTCTTGGAGGGGAGGTCCAGCACATGGGGCCTCCACACATCACACACCTCAGGCCATGACCACTCAGCAACGCCCTCCCCATCCCAGGCCTAGTCCTGTCACATCTGGCCTCGAAGACCCTGGTTTTCTTTCTCCTGTTCAAAATGCACCAGTGGTTCCCATTTAACACCTGTTCGCTCTAATTTCCATTTTCAGGGACGCTGTGGATTTCAAATCATTTATCACTTCCCAAAGTGCTTCCACATGTGCGATGCCTTTCCCTGTGCGCGGGGTTCCTGCCTCCGGCCAACCTTTTCCAAATGTATTAAAATTCAGTTTGGTCCAAAGAAGTTCAGACACTGATGTTTCATTGTGGTGATGTCTGGTAATTATTAGCCTAAATTACGGCTCCAGCATGTGACTTGACAGGGTGGACTCCATGTTTAAACGAGGAGATGGGGCGAGGAGGCAGGGCCAAGGTGGTCTGTCACGCTTTGTGCACTTTTATAACTCTAGACCCCAACACTGGGATGTCAGTCAGACTGAAACAGTTTCGCCACCGTGGAAACACTTGTGTGGTTAGGGACCTGAGAGAGTCCACTGGGGCCCACTGTGGGGCAGCTGGGTGAAGGCTGTGTCAAAAGCACTCCACTATGAGGGGAAGACTCCCACATCGAGCACTGATGAACATTAAATACCACCTCCAGTCCAGTTGATATTCCAGGTCAGAGTTCATTCTGTAAACCAGGATTAGATCTCAAAGTGGAAAACGATTTGAATGAAAGTGAAATCAGATTATGTCTTGGGGCTCTTTGGTCAACAGTCCCGAGCCTCAGCAGCACAGCAACAGTGTGTAATTGGCTTTGACAAAATGGGACGGGACACATGCAACCTACTTGGAAAAATTGTGATGTGATTACAGTGTGTGCATAAAAACATAGACATGAAGCATCGACCTGTAACGGCCTCTCCCACATATACTAGTTCTTCATTGTCGACACCTCTGTCAACAAATCCACCCAATATCGAAATATGTCTAAATCATAAAACATGCAGCTGAGTTCAAACAGAAGTTATAAAGGATTAATTGTGTTTTATCTTGTAAAATAATAACCAAATATCATGGAAGGTAATAAGAACCTTATTATTGCCACGTATTACATGCTACAGAATTAGAAAAAAAAAACTATTTTCCAGAAACACACACAAAAAAATTATTCAAATTTAATCTAATTAAAAAGGGAAACTGCAACATTTGTGTTTACAAAGTAAGTTTCTTTTGACGCACTGAGCTCCATCTTCAAGTGGGGAATGTTTGAAACTGTAATGTAAGTGTGCTTAATTAAAGTGGGCTGTGAAAATGTGCACTAATCAGATATGGTTGGTAACAAAGTCCATGAAATTGCTAATTAGAATTTCATTGAAAGGTACTGCTTTATCATCTGAGGAAATCGTAACCTTTAAAAACGCTTTCAGGAAGGCAGTGTGCGTCTTGAAATGGGCTAAAGAAACGGCTGGCTTTTGATGTAATATCTCATTTAGGATTTGAGCTAAATTGGACCATTTAAACATGTCATTGTTTTGAACGTAATTTATCAGACTAATTAATGACAGTTATTGCCTGAGTTGGGTGGCTGACAGAACACCAGGCTCCTGCAGGAAGAGATCACAAAGACAGACATTTAGCTCGGATGAAAACACACCATTAGGCAGCATTTGCCAAGAACAAGAGCCACCTCCTTTTTTTCATTTCATCATTTCATCAAAGTGTGAACACAGAACACATGCATTCGGTGCATATTTTAATCCTTGAGTGTAATTTTAGTATAAGGGTTTCACAGTCCCACTTCATAGAGTTTCAATATTCTTAAAATGTACGCAACACATGCTACATTTTTTTATTCCGTCCTAGTGAGTATTTTAAAGTGAGCATCCTATGGGCGGTATAGAGTGTCGTCCATGTGACTGGCTGCCTGATTACTATTCCTTCCATCAATTGGTGTTAGTTGAAGGGATCATATGTCAGCACTCAGACCTGTTTATCTGAAGGACAGAGGCACGGGAAGAAAAGACAATCTGTTCTTCTAATGACGGCTTGATTTAAGTGCCACAGAGTTCACTTTCTTCTGCACTGACTCACCAGAGGAGGGAATAACAGACAATCTGTCGACGTCGGGCAGATATGTGTAGAAAGCTGATTAGTTGATAGTTCACAGTGGTAACACCCATGAGTCAGAGGTGAGCGCGGGTGAAAAGTGAAAAGTAATACTGTAGGTTTCCCCTGTGTCGTGCCCTCACCAGAGGTGCTGGCCTGCTGCAGATGTTGAAGAGGGAAAGCCTCTGGAGCAGAGAGATACATTATGGGGCCAAAATTGTCAGTTTAACTGGATGCAGTTTCAGTTTGACTTTACAGTCCGACCAAGTTCAAATGAAATCAGGAACCTGATCAGGTCCAACTAAACCTGGGAACTCAATCTAATGCGAGGCTGCCATTAAGTTAACTGCCAGTGTGGTGCAAAACAAGGCATGCTGGGAATGCAGCTGTTTAATTTGCCCTGCAGGCTTCATAAACCTTTGCCTTTGAAATACCAACCATGGTGGCAACATTCTGGGCTGCTGTCTACATGTGTACACATGTAACACAGCCAAGTGTTTATCCCAGAACATAATAGGATACAAATGTAAAACACATATCTTTCTGTCTTATTTGCATAAGTAATCATCGAATCAGCTCATAAAATGAAAACAACTGGAGCACTAATGAAATTGATTAGCACAGACAATTTCCCTGATTTAACTTGATGTCAGAGGCCAATTGATGTTGTTAGTTTGATTTGTGGCACACCCTGGTTCCTCAAGTGGAAACTAATTTGCACCTTCGCACGGGCAACACTCAGGCATTAACTTGTGAGTGTGTCAGTACCTGTAATTAAAGCAAATGGTCAAATAACACTGTCAGGACTGTTAACAAAGTAGGGCCTCTACAAGGTCCTAATTCCGTGCCCGGCTGCAGAGCCGCACTGTGCCTCCGCCAGTTCCCCCTGCACGTTGTTACAGAGAAGTTGTTTTTTCACTTGGTTTGGGCCTTATTAAAGCTGTGGTCACAATTAAGGCGTACAGTAAATAGACTGGGTTGAGGACAACAGAGCAGACATTTAGGCGAGAGTGTCTGTGACATGGCAGATATGACCTCAAATGACTTGAAATGAAACCGGTTAATACAGAGCCGCCTAATCTCCACAGCGCAGGTACTCATGTTTGAATGACCTTCAATCAGCCACCAAAAGGAAAGGAAAAAGAAAGAAAGAAAGAAAGAAATACACAAAGAAAGAAAGAGAGAAAGACAGAAAGACAGACAGACAGAAAGAAAGAGAGAACGAAAGAAAGGAAAAAGAACAAGTACACCATGGGAGGTCAGTAAATGAAAGCTGTAACAGATCTGTAAGTTAGTGTGTGGTCGGGCTTCTATTTAAAAAAAAATAACAGAGAGATTCCTATTAGGCCATTTTCTCTGAGCTCGTTCCAAATTTATGTTACTTCTCCCCTTAAATTGTGAGACGTGTTTAAAAGCACCACACTGAGATATGTGCTAAATACCAGCTGAGCAAAAAAAAAATCCCCATATCTGTCATTAAAAGGCTCATAGAGTATAATCATCATTTTAAGATTGGAACACATGCTGTAATAGCGCATTCAGCAGTCCTGTGCAGTCACTATACTTTCTGACATGATACTACAGCACATAATGCAGCCTGTAATTATCTGCTTCCTGAAGGTGGAGGGCTGAGTAAAACTGCCATGAGCTCCTGTGTGCCTTTCATAAAACGCTTTTCTCCTCTTTGGCAGTCACTCTCAGGCTGACTCACTGGGCTTCGACAAGGAACTTAAGCAGGTTCACACCAGGAGGGGCAGTAGCACAGCAGCCACCGGGTCAGGAGAACAAAGACCGGTAAAACAAAGTGCACACCTATGCACATACTTTCCACACAGAGTAGTCTTTAACTTCAACATTTGGGAGAGGCATCAGATTGAATCATCGCCTAGCTTCGGAGCAGAAATATTTTTGCAATGGACTGAACTGGCATCATGCTCTCATCCAGCCAGTGTAATTGAGTTTAGCCCAGGCTTCTATTTCAGGCCTTTACATGACTCTTCATCCCCATAGACAACTGTGAACAGCCAGGGTACCATGATATGCATATCTCTGTGAAGCGTGAGATTAAAGAATAAACATAATCAGCACAGACGATAGTGCTGTTGTCCACTGCCTTATCTAAAAATACTCTTGTGAGACGTCATCATCCTGCCCCTCACATTGGTGGAGGTATTGAAGCGCTTTCTTAATGATACAGCAAATGAAAGCAGCGAGAGACGACGTGTGTGTGTGTGTGTGTGTGTACGCGGGTGCTTGTGGTGTTAGAGGAATAACAGGAGGAGAGAAAGAGAGGGTAAAAAAAAAACATTAATTATTAGCCCCAGTGGGATCTCTTATATTCTGTCTAGCCTGGACAACACCAATTAATACAGCAATTATTATCCTGGCCCGTAGCACAGGGTTGACTAAGCTGGCTTGCCTTCTGACGATTATGGCGTGAGGGGGAGCAGGAGAAGAGAGGCATGCTGGAGCGAGATTATTCATCTCATGCTAAACCCCTGCTTTTATGATGCATGGGTGATGGGGGAGATAGAGCCTAAGAGTAATTTAGTCTGCAAATTTCAACTCAGCATTACTGCAACACAATCTCCCTATAGATTAATTTCTGTCGGGTGTCATCTTTAGGGGCGTAGTGCAACCCCAGTTCGATAAAAGAATGAGGCGCGCAGACATTTTCTCATATTTTGCCCTCCTCTGGAGTAACAAGCAGGCCTAAAGCTGTACTTTAAGTCTGAGACCCTCTAGATCCTGTGTGACAGGTGCACAGTTCACAGGGCTTCTCCTTTTCTTTTACCCCCGAGGTCTTATTCTAGGCTGTGACCCAGCCCTGCATTCATTTCCTAAACATTGTCTTCTCCCCTCCCCGCTCCTGGCCCTGATTCCTCACCAGTGGCCGCAGATGTAAGCAATAGCTCCACCTAGTTTCTGTGGTGCCGCTCTCTCCGGTGCACTCCTTTTTTCAGAGCAGCAGAGACGACTGAATGGGGCTCGAATGAGAGGAGATCTGCCGTTTCAAATAAAAGAGTGCGCCCATATTATCCCCCCTACTCCAGTCAAATTATCCACTGCGCTCTATTCTTCCTTATCATCTTTTTGGACAGGAGAGCTCTCTGTCTCTCTTGTTCTATTTTTTGCGCCTCCCTGTCCTCGTCCCTGCTCCCCTGCAGTGACAGCCCTCGCAGGAGCATCTTAAGCACATATGCCCCCTTTCCCTGCAGCCACTGTAAAATCTGTGCTGACAGCCAATGAAAACAACACAGATGCTTGCATGTTATCTTGACATGGCCATGTTAAGCTTCGCTCTCGTGATGCTAAATGGTCGTCATAAACCTTTTAAGATCTGTGCGGCCTAATGTGGACTTTTATAAAAACATTATGCTGTGTAATATGTTTAGGTTCAGTGAGGACATACAGTAAGCAGCCACAGCTCAATGTCACAGAGCTCAGACATCAGGCACAATACAGTGTGTGCTGTATTCAGAAAGGACCAGCAAGGTGTTCACATAGATGTATCCTTTATCCCCTGAATGTGCCGTTTTCATGTAAAAGCAGATTTTAATTTGGACTAATTTATATATGTATATATTTATACATATATGTATATATATATATATATATGCAAGAGACATTATTCTGAGATGTAAAATATTTACTTCACTGCTCATATATATATATATATACATATATATTCTCTTATATACACATATATATAAGAGCAATGATGTTAATATTTTACATCTCAGAATAATGTTTGACTGTCTCCCGCTCTCTAATCTATTCCTACTTCTCAATGGGATCAATTGACAAAACAATTACAGTCTAAAGGATCTTGTCTAACAAGCCCTTGGAGTACTAAGAATGATTAGATGGCGGGTATTACACGAGGAACCCATCTCTGGATTAGTGATGAACACAATAAATTCTGAAATAAGTGGAGGAATATGTACATCCCTTTCATGGAAGACGCTTAGGTGATTGCTGCCACGAGAGGATTTGTCAGCATAACACAGGATCTCAAACAATAATGTGTGTGATAGGACACCATGGAACACATTCACAGCCGAATTCAGTGCCTGTTGTGTAAATGGATTTCTCCTCCATGAAACCGAGCGAAGGGCCAGAAAGAATTCTGTTTGGTTTCATCATCGTCTCCTTGAATACATTAAACCCTCCTCACCATCATCATCATCAAAAGTCAAGAGGAAATAACATTTGTGGTTTAAAAATATGTTAAATTCAGGAAAATGTTTGCCTCCAACAGATCACAGGTTTTAGTTAGGTTTTAATTGGTGCATGTTGCGTGTTCTTTTGTTCGTTTTTATACCAGCAGCACCGTCATTTATTTACACGGGTGTTGTGTTGCGCCTCAGTACATAAAACCGGTCAGGCCTCTAAGAGGAGGCACTGTCATTGTCACTGTGAGGTGTAGGATAACAGCTCTTGAGCAGGTTGTAATTAGAGTGGCTGAGGTGTAATGAGGGTGCAAGATTCCTGCTCATGCAGCCCGTGCCAAACTGGACCGGGGCACTGATGGCACAACGTCGAGTGGAGTCCCAGCCAGGGCAGGGTTTCCACGTCTCCACCTGTGACATGGAGCGGCACAGTGGACACCTGAGAAAAGGCTGCGTTACATCAACAGGGGGTTGGATTGAAGCTGCTGAATATTATAGTTCCTCAGCTCATCTGGAGGGGTTCCCAACAGGTGGTAGTGTTAATAATAATAATGATCCTGAGGAATAATAATAGAGGCATTAAAGTGATTCTCAAGTGGGGACCAGAGGGAGTGCTTTGGCTCAACCGTTGTGTAAAACGTGAAAGAATTTGTGGTTTACTGAAAATGTTTGTTCGTGCTGGGTGTTGTTTGAAAATACATCAAATTCTTTTTGGCCAACTACTCTTTTTCTATGGTCTCATTTTTAACTTGTGTTCACAAGATGTGTACAGTACACCTCCCAACACACACACACACCCACACACACACACACAGACAACACTTGCACACACGCTTCTTTTTGCACTCTTGGCAAAATGAAAACTTCTGTCAGAGTCAGATTGAAATTTATATCAGTTTGTCAGGCGCAAGCCAAAAATGATCTTACTGCACATATTATTTTGATAAGTTTGGTGCCAGAGATAGAGGAGAAATGGAGGAAAGAGGGAGGAAAGTACCACAAACTCTACACACCAGATAAGTGCACAAGCCAAGATTCCTCTTGCTGCTCCATCAGAGAGTGTTCAACATGACCCTCAAAAAAAACACCTTTTGGTAGAGATGCCTCTTTGCATAATATTCCGCCCCCAGCCTCACTCTCTAAAGTGCACACAATTCTCTCAGGGAAGAAAAAGCATCAATCACGCTCAGATTTTTCAAGAACAATCCAGCTGCACAGTGAGGTGTGTTTATTCAACACTTAAACAGCAGTGAGCTAATTTAGCTTTTTGTCATGTGCCGGTTCTGTACATTAACTGTACTACTGTGTGTGTGTGTGTGTGTGTGTGTGTGTGTGTGTGTCTGTTTGTATTACTAACTGTACTGCTGTATGTATGTTTGTGTGTGTAACTGTGCTCTAGGAGTTTGTTACAAGTACAACCTGCCCCTACTGTACGTGATTGTACTTTTAAATTAGTTTGTGAGCAGCTCTCCATTTGACACTGGGGCAACAACTTTGCTAAGGAATCGTAATGAGATGAGCGGAGAAAAAAAAGTCTTATGTCAATAATGTGTTGACATATAATTTTGTTCCCTTGATTATTTATTTTTTAAATGAAGAGAAAGCCTTTATCAGTAGCTGAACCACCACCATGAAATTCTTCTTTCTTTTTTTGGGAGGGGGGACTGTGTGTGGAGTCGACCACAGTGTAACACAGTTTACACCATGTCAGCCAGCGCTGCAGCAGAGAGCGATGCGATTAATTACTGCTTTGCTAGAGAACATAACCACAATAAAAACACTCCTTTCCACCAGGGCAGGCAGCGAGAGCAGCCACTGTGTATGTGTCCGGCTTCAAGAGTAAAAGGAGTGGGAGGGCTGTAGTGGTATTCAAGTTAAAGTTTACTTTTGTGTAGTGTACTCCCCACTACACAAAATTCCCCACTGATTATTTAAAAAAAGATCATTAAATTCATGGTTGCACCTACGAGAGCAGTCTACTCCAGCATCTGTCTGCAGACTGGCATGCGCTGATCCTGTCAGCGACCGTCATTTTCCTGAGGTCCTACGGTTGGGCAAGTGGAAGCAGACCCCCACAGGCCATAAACTCCATAATGTAGGCCATCACAGCAGCTAGCCCGTGTAAGTCTGACTTCTGAGGGGCTTCCAAAATACCATGGCAGCACTTTCATTTCCCCACCTCTCGCCAGGCAGCTGCAAGAATGTCAATACAAATGAAAGAATGTCTCGGGAAAATGTCGAGAGGATTAATCAACACCTGTACTCCTTGGATGTGGATTTACAAATAGTCCTACACTAAGAGACAGTGAGCAAAGCAAATAATAAGAATTCATCCATCTTTGTATTCATCACATTTTGAGCAGAAATGTGAAGTCTCTTCTACCAGGAAAAGATTTAAAATGAAAACAAAAAGACGTTATTTGTCATTTATCTTTTAACATTTGTCAATGACATACATGTCAGAGGGAATGTGAAATCTGATGGAAAATACGTGAATTTCAGTTTATGATTATTATGTCAGTTATTCAGAAGAATTTGTTTGCATTTAAAAAAAAAAAAAAAAAAAGCATTTCTATGTTACCATGTGCCTGATGCAAATATTCAGATCTTATACTTGATGAAACAATACCACTGTAGAAATACTTAATTCCAAGTAAATGTCAACAAATCTTATCAAGTGTCAAAAGTAAAAGTACTCACATGTAGTGAAGTAAAATATAAAATACTCATTTAACGCGCTCTTTACTTGAGCACAGTAGTGGAATCAATGTCCTCTGTTACTTTCCACCACATTAACAAAATGACCAGTGATTATGTCTCTGCAATTGTTCAGTAATTTCCTCATTTGATGTTGAGTCAAATTGATAATTATTCTATTTATTAAATCATTTATGAAAAGCAAATACTAATTTAAATCTCTTTGCAAATGAGATGTGAAGGAAAAGAAGGTTTACACCTATTATATTCACACTCACTCTAATGAACAAATTACGTTGCATTAGTGTGCCAGATGCATTTTATGACCTAACACTGAGTAATATACAGCCCTGTTGTCTGTGCTGATATGTAGAGATCTCATGATGTTATGAGGTGATAATGACCAAGCCGGGGTAATTGCTCTGCTGGTAGGAGACCTGTATTCACTGCATGTGATTATGTAACGGAGGTTGCTGATATGGAACAGGTAAACCCAGAGAGGGTTTACTGATTCTGACCAATTACAACAGAGGCTTCATTTGCATGTGCATAGCAATATAGATCAGATTGTTATTAAAACAATGACTGCAGGGAAACAGGAGCTTCAGCATGTAAACACCATGTCTTTACACCCTTCATGTGTAATTTATTTAAAGAACAGCGGTGTTTATTACGATCAATACAGATCATTAGATTTGCATTTAACTTTATCAAAGGTCTACTTAAGTTGTGTTAAATATGTTTAGTTGCGGGTAATTTACTTAATTACAGGTGGCTACTAAAGGGCTGTCTTTATTGAGCCTTGTTAAGCTTATCAGCATATTGTCCTAGTCAGGATATTGGTAATCAATACAGTATTGCTTGTATGTCAACAAAACCAGTGTAAGGCTAGCTTAAAGGATCAGTGGTAATGTGATATTCTATGTCTTTTAACTTTTTGTTCAATGAAAGAACCAACATTGATCTTATGGATTAAGTAAAAGTCTAATATCACATATTCCTCTTCTAGATTGAGCTCCATTGTTTTCCAGGAAGTTGAATAAAGTCCCCTACATAATACAATTATAATAATAAATACTAGTTCCCAGCTATTTTAGGAAATCAAGAGCCTTTCAAACATTGTATTTGTGGACAGTAATTGTCCACAAATACAATTTTTATGTATTATCCCTATCCCTAATATGATGACAGAAATTTATTCAAAACACCTGTATATATATATATATATATATATATATATATATGTGTGTGTGTGTTAATATATATATATACATATAGTCTTAGAAAGGTTTTAAATTGTAACCATTGATCAGTGCTTAAGTCATTTGTTTCCTATGTGTGTAAGTAAGTAATAGTCCATAAGGTTCTTGAAATATGTGCTATGGACAAAATGTGAACAGGCCTTCCAATATTATTACCCTGAATGACAGATGAGCCAAGCAAACCAAGAGGTCTCAATCTCCAGCACCTCAGCTACATCACCTTCACCCAATTGCCTTTTCACCTGAGCGAGACATGAAAGTCAGAGTGGTGAGAACGTTGAGCAGAGCTCGACCTCCCTCGTGCTGGCAGACACTGGACCTGTATCACCCTGTCTCGTCCCCCAACCAGTGTCTGCACCCTTCACTGGTCAGACGCTATTCGTCTTCCCAAAACAGGAGGATCCACGATTCCCAAGCAAGGTGCAGCACATGGCTGTCACTGCCCACCTCTTCATTGCCTGCACCTGCTAAAACATTTGAGGTATTTGAGCAGCAGGGCAACACATTTGCTTTTCATTTAACCTGCCTTTGGAGACCTTTGAAGCACATAATAGCAGAGCAGCATAGGTCCCCCTCCCACCCCCCTTAATCATTTACCTAGTAAAGGCACATTCTCTGCAGCTAACCCATCAAGCGGAAAACGAGTTTGGCCCGCTATTTCTCTCACCCTCCCTCACCCCCCCCTCCCACCTTTCCTCCCCTGCTCTTTCTCTCTCGGCCTGTTTTGCTGCGTGTGAGTCACTCCCACTCCCCTTCCCATTGTGAAACCCTCATGCAGTCGCTCACTGATTCCACTGTATGTGAATGAGGGAGGCACAGAGCCAATTGTTGGCCACAACTGGGCGTGAAAAAGGCTTCAAGAGATGGTGTGGCTGGCAGCCCATTGATATAACATGGCTAATTATCATTTGCGTCCAATCGTGAAGAAATTTATTGGCATTGGGAAAAAGACGTTATATTTTGGGCAAGATAATGAGACGTGTTTGCTTCAACAAGGATCATGAAAAAGATCTGGTTGTAAATTTGAGTTGGGAACAGGAGCCAAATTTGGTCTAAATGTTTAATCATCTCCAGTGATAATAACATATGCTTTAATTTTTACTTGTGAATGTCCTTATTAGACAGATGGTGTCTGTCTGTGTGTGATTAACTCACAACTGTGATTAAAATGTTACGTAACAAATACATCCATTGGCGTAATATTTCTTATCTGTGGTCTGTGAAGTTATCAGAGATATAAGAAATACTTCTGATGAATGAAACAGCTGTTTGTGTTTTACGTTATCCTTAAATCAGAAGTGAATGTCTGGTTCAGATGGTCTGGGCAAATCATATGGCAGCTCAGAAAGTAACAGCCACATACACACACTGAATAAACAGTGATGTGACGGAGGTGTTAGGCAGTGATGGTTTTAATGGATGAACCCCTGGGAGTCACACACACTATAACTGCCCTCACCTGTGAATGCTCACCTGGACCTGGGAACTTTTAACAGACATTATCAAATGCATTAAAGCCGAAGCCAAGAATCGGAAGATGCCTCGCTGGAGAATGTGCTAAGGAAATGCCAAAGGGCAATTTTCCCCACTAGCTAAGGTTATTTGTACATTGCAATCCATGTGGCTGTGTGCAATAACAACAGCAGACTGGGAGAGGACGTTCCAGCTACAGACAGCTGGGGTAACAGCTGCAATTCTGCATCCTGCTCGCAGCAATAAACTAAAAATATTGTCCAGCGCTCTCGAAGGACTGCTTGATACTGTTGATAGCTATTTTTTTGTGGGAATACTGTAAAGTTAAACTTTATATGTTAAAGAAGACATAGATGTGAACTTGACAGGCATCATTGTCTATCAGGAGAAGAGTGCTGCTCGAATACCATTGATTCAATGTAAATGCAAACATTCTTTATGTCACCTAAACATTATGGAAACAAATTTAGCAATAATGTGCACCATGCTGTAGATGTGAAGTATGCACATGGAAAGTGGGGGATTAGAAAGAATCCATTATCAAATTTGATCTGTTGATGTGTCTATGACTCAATGACATGTCTGCTTATGGAGCAGAGAGTCCAGAGGATCTTCTCTTTGAAATAAATTTGTCCAGGACATGCAGAGTTGCAAGTGTGAAAATACAGAAGCCCCGATGAGCGGCCAAGTGCAGATGATCATCTTTTTCATCTGGACTTACTCAAAGTCTGCAGGTCATCTAGTGTTCCAAGTGCAGTTTTTCATGAATCACAGTGATGAATGCACAGGTGCACTTTTCATGTACAGTCAACTTGGTCCAAGCAAGCATGAAGCCTGTCCAAACTATAGCAATAGACTGTTGCCAAACTGGCTGCATACTCTTCCCAAAATAGCTATATATTGATAGATAATATAATAAACAGACACAGGTACTAGAAAGTCTGATTATTGGCAGGGACACTGTTTACAATACATTAAAGAAGAACATGAGGCAAAAAATTGTGGAAAAAGACAAATTTTTCAGGGCCCAGTTACAATTGCGTTAATCTTAAAGAAGCAAGAAGCAAATAATATGTCCAACAAACACTAAACACGTATATAATAGCAGCAAAATAATACTTCATAACAATGGTCATAGCGTCAGGCAGTTTTCTCATACTACACACAAAAGTAAAATACAATAATTTACCGACAGGTAAAATGCAGACTTGCACAATGGACAAAAGCATCATCCAAGCTACAGTTATTTCTCAGGGTTTTTTCCAAACACCAAAAACCAAACACTGATATGTGCAACCAAGTAAAAGGAATTATCAAGAGCTTAACCTTAAGACAAATTCAAACAACATGTTGTATTTGATTTGAGAGGTATAAATGGTGCTGATTTTGGATGTGTGGACAGTTGCCATCACTCTATTTTAATAAAAGAAAAAATGAAGGTTTAAAGCATGGCCAAGACTCAAAAGCTTGCGAAACACACTTTGTCGCAGGTTTATTAATGATCATTAAAAATGAACAAGGAAAATATATTTGAATACATGGGAAAATACATGAGAAAAACAACCCAACTAGAGAGGGTTTGAGTCAATTGTCTTTGGTGGTTTCAACGTCAAAGAAAACGCAGGCTGCACTGAAATCAGTAGCAGCTCTTTGTTACACGGTAAGAGGCCTTCTGGGCCATTGAGGCATATTTGCTCCATCACTCCATTGTTCAAGACTCAAATCCACATTTAAATCCTCTAGCCTTTGTCTTCTTCTAAGTCACATGGCTGCCTCCCACTCTGAAAACTATAGGAGCAGACCACAAGCAACTACATTTAACTCAAATGTAAAACATAATAGCTGGTGTAAAGTTTAAAGCTCAAAAGTAAAATTATCCTAAATTTAGAAAAAGTGTTTCATTGTTAACATCCAGCTCTGACCAGTGACTGTCAGAGATGAAAATAGAGCTATAGCGAGTGGTTAATTAAAACCCACACATCATGCATATAAAAACGTATGAGACAAAATAAACATTAAAGGGGTTGTTGCTGAGTTTCTGTACACATCACTGAATATATCAGAGCACTCAGTCCTCATGCTGCTATTAATGTCAGTCACATTTCCTCACTTGCATTTTAACTAAGGCCCTTGAGTGCTTCTCCTTAATGCTCAATTTAGCACAATCACCGTATAAAAGAACTACCTCAGCCACCTTCCTCCGGGAGAAAACCAGGATCAAACTCTTGACCCTGCAAACTCAAATTGTTATGGCCCCTTCCAAAAGAATCTGATGTTCATGCTTACTTAACATATCACCTTTCCCTGTTCATTTCGGTATTTTAGCATGGGTGCTGTTCCCTTGCTGCTAAAGCTTGTGCTCCTTCTGTCCTGAATTGATCTGTTTGTGCAGTTTCTAACAGGAAAATAACATGAGAGAGGAGACGTGACAAAAGAGAAATAAACTGTTTGGATAACTGTAACTGAACACAGCATCTCGAGTCTGCATCTGAAGTTCAATAATCAGAAAAGTATGTCATAGTCCCTGAAAAACCCCTTTAATGAGGCCAAACATTATTGCCCCCAAGAGAACGGACAAATATTTCCCCTTTGGTATTTGTTTGTGTTTATATGCATGGCTGTTTCTCTCTCGGTTATGTCAACCAGAACTAAAGGGCTTGTTAAAAGGGGCAAATCTTAATGTTATCTAGAAATCCCAAATAATACATAGTAGTTATAAAAAAAAAAAAAGATGAAAAAGGGACACGGGGCTTAAAATCAAATAAATCACACCTGGATCTTTGGTGAAAAACTGGCAGAGTGCTCCTTATATTGCACTCAAATTACTCCATTTGTTCCCTAAGATATTTTAATCCCAACTGACCTCAAACTTCCCATGAACCAGAGTCTGAACAAAAGGCCGCCCACTGTCCGCGCAGTAAATCTGTTGTCTCCCTTCTGGGCCCTCAACAGGGGATCATAGATCAGCGCTGCTCTGCAGCTTGCTTCAATTTACTCAATTAACTCTGCTGAGGAACTTGTAAGTTCTGCAGATGTTGGTTTATTATCAAGGCCTAAAATGTACAAGTGGGTTCAGGAGCCCGGGGTTGTGGCAAGGTTCACAAAGGGGGTGGGGGGTTGGGAGCAAACTAATATCAACCCTCGGTTTTTAGTACAGAACATAGATTATGATAAGTTGTGGTGAATCTGCACAGTTTCTTATGACTGTTACAACCCCGTCTGTTCTTTGAGGCCTTTCAATGTCAAGCTTTATTGTTCAGGTGGTGATCAACACGAGCTCGAGGAATGATAGAGAAGGCCCCAAAAGATGAGCACACGCAATGTATATATTACTTCCGCTGCTGCAGCTGTTAGACTTCCAACCAACCTCTCTGAATAAAGTTCTCTGAAGATCTTATAGCCACATGAAATGGCTTAGTCCCGTGGTCTGAATCATTTGCAGATGACAAACCTCAAGAGGCTAGCCATAAGTCACGATCACAGTATTATTGCAATGCCTACAGTTATCTCAGGAATGACCTCGCACCTAAATAATTTGTAAAAAAAAAAAAAAATGTTTTAGGTATTTATCACTTCCAAATCTCTTGATTTGCAAGAACAGAAAACTGTTTTTTTATCTTCCTCTAACCTCTCTCAGATGAATCAAACTAAAACTGACGTGAGGAATGTAAAGTATACAGTAAGGAGGATGCTAATATTAACCAGGTGTGGTTAGCATCACCATAAAACATCCTGCCGACACCATCCCTCTGTGCCCATATATTTCCTCGCTTGGCCAACTACATTTCAATTAAGAGCAGCAACACAGTATGACATTCATAGTGCTTTAAAATAAGGTTTTGACAAATTATTTTCCTCTGTCAAGCTAATATGCTAACTGCGGGCTTGGCTCTATTGAGTGAGGGCTTATCTTTCTGCAGTTGGTGAGTCACAAGCCAAGTTAAAGTTGGGAGGCTCTGCACCAGTTTAATGGCTTGCCAGTTGATTTTAATGTGAAAAGTATTGCTCGTACACAGGTACAGCAGCTTCAAGCGCAGCAAATATTTCTCATAACCTCTCTCCTCATAAACACATCAAACCTATACTAATGACGTTGCTCTCAGTAGTTGACTTCTCTTTCAAGAGGAACCATTTTCTCAGCTGATGAATGGATCTTGGACATGGACACTGTCGGATTTTTACTGAAAATCATCTCTGAACAAAGACTTTTGACAGGATGGAATCAGTTTTTATATATTGATAAAAACTGTACACAAGCCTGGCTAAAGAATTAACTTAAATGAATAATAAGCATACTAATGCTTATTTTATGGCCTTCTAATGCTAATATTGAATTTATGAACTTTGTTCTGTTTTAGGAAGCTACTCAGTCACAAATATGCTATTTATCGTTGGAGTATGTTACTTATAACAGATTAAGAATGAAATCAAAACCTTTAACAAATTGAAATCTTCAGCCAGACATCCAAAATGATTGTTTTCTGGTCTAATTTAACTTTTACCTTTGCCAATTTTTTGGCGTTAGTTTGACTATTTAGCAGGATCATACAAAAACTACTATACCCATTTCCATAACAGTTTCTAGAGCAGTGGGGCATTTTGGAGAGGATCCAAACAAAGGGCAGATCGAGATATTTATTTTCACTTTCTTTCACTTTGCGAAATATTGTATTTTTCAACATAGTTTTTTTCTCAAGAATTAAATCATGGATGTTAATGAAAACAATCAGGCATGTTTAGAGGACTGATATTTATGAGTGTTTGCAATGTGGTGCAGATCCAAATAAAAATCTGGATCTAGTTAATTTAAATGTGGTTTCGTAAAGGGACTGTTGGGCCATGGAGGAAGTGTGCGCTCTACACAATTATAGTTATAATTTAAAAAGAGGTTATCCGCGAATGACATATAACAACCCTTTGATAAAAAAGAAAAACACCTATATATTTATAGATATATAGATAGATAGATTTAATTATGGCTGTGAAAGATATTTCAGTGATATATTCAAATATTTTATTAGTAGCTCCTGCAAACAAAAGGTTATGGCTCCATAAAACTGTAAAACAGATTAGCGTAACACAAACTATGATACAGAAGGCTGCATGAAAGAGATGACACATACTGCCGATGTTTCTCCTCCATTTAAAAGATGAAGAGTGAGACAAAGTCTTTTGGGAGGATATAAGAAGGAATTCTCTGCTAATGATATTCCCTGTGGTAAGAATGTAATTTATTCAAGTTAATGCGTCTTATTTTCCGTTCAAGGTGTATTCCACGGAATTATCAAGCAAATTTAATTGTTAATCCATCTGCTCCGAAACAACCAAGATCGTGTTCAATAAGCTCTGAGTCAGCTTGATCCAATTATGCTAGAACGGAGACATTTGTAATCATTTGCCATCACACCACCCCTGCAACCTACACAGATACACACACAAAACCGGCTTATGCTGTTTGGGAGAAAGCATGAAACTTGGTGCTTGGTGAGAAGCAGAGCAACACAAACTGTTTGAAATGAAGTAGTGACCCCAGAGAGTTCGAGGTCAAGGGTCTCGGGGTAAGAATTGTAAATGACATGTTCACCCCGGGGCTCCTTCTAATAACTTTTTTCTAAGGAGAGGATGAGGCCTGCTCCTTTCTCCACTGTCTTCATTGACCGGTCTTTGGGGAGTGATATGCAAGTATGGAATTGTAATGAACTTCTTTTCCTTCTATAAACCTCCTCGCTGTCTCCTAAATCACCTGCGCAGCACATGAGCCACCATCCTCTCTCCCACAGCTGCACTTGCTCTGAAGCCCTGAACTACACAAAGTGGTGTTGATTGTAAGCAGATACAGACCTTCTGTCCAGTCTGCTGCTGATTTATTGACCATGTTCTTTTCCTTTAATTGTGAGCTTTGCAGCTTTGAGATTATCTGAGTTAATGATGACAGGATCTCTTCATCAGGACTGCTCTATACAATTAAACAGGTGTATTGCTGTTTTTCCACTAAATGTTTTATTAAATTACTGGAAACCTTGATGATGTTTGACATTTCCCACTGACAGAAGATTTACATATGCTAACACATAATATTAAAGTAAATGTTTTTTGTGTGGTTCCATTAGTTTCTGTTATTATGTCAAAGGTTTCTAGAACTGGACACTAACTGTACATAACATCCACTTTAACTTTGTTAGTAAAGCAGATAATAAGTTCTGACCTCAGTAAATTAAATGCCAGGCCAGTCACAACCTTTATAAATTGTTTTTGTTTCCTTTTTTAAATTTCAGTGCACTGGGTGATTAAAACTCAAAACACCAGTCATTCTGCTGCAGGCCTGTCTTTAGCAGGACCCTTCACCTCCACACCTGGCTTCGATCTTAAATCTCTCTGGAGCCGAGCTGTTGTGGATTTGTGCATCTTTCTTTAGGAATAACGGCATCACCATCCATCCAGCATTCAAATAGCTTAGGTGCTAGAATTTTAACACACAGCATTTTTAAATATATACAGATTTAACACCTTCTCAAACTGACTATCCCCAGATGGTTACTTCCAGTCATTGGCTGCCTCTATCACTAATTTCTAAGCGACGTATTCACTCACTCCCCCTACTGGTCAGGAGTTTGCAGTCCTCTTACAAATTGTGTGTCCTAATCTTCACTACTGATTCTTGTCAGAATCAGTCACAGATCTTACAAACCATTTCCTACATTAAATATTTAAGAATGATTACAGAAACACCAATAATGGACTTCTAGTAAAATTCCGTAACTCCATAACTAACAAACCTTTTGTGCTAAATGACATCATCAGATTAATATGAAATGTCCCCCTCATTGAACTGTACCTGAAGGATAACACCTTTATCAGTTTATGAAGAACTTCAGGCCAAAGTCAAGGAATTTCTACCGCGTTCAGTTTTTCAGGTGGTGAGCACTGGGTCCTTCTCTTCTTATAAATAACAAATTCTTAAAGTTGATCAAACTTATCCTTTAGTTGTTGTTGTTTTTAACTCTTCCACCTCGCCCAAATAGCTCCTTTTTAAATGAATTTAGTAATTTTCTATTGTTTATTCTCAAACTAGATTTGAGCTTCTTGGCGGTTTTTCTTTTAGTTTTATTAATATCACTTCTCACACAACATGCCACAGGCCCTACTCTTGGGTTATTACTTTTGGCTAATGTTGATATAGTTTTCTTTAGAGTTTTTTGTTATTTTTGATCATAATTGTGTCTCATTTGGTTTGGATTACCTTGTCACTAGGGAGTTTTTTGCTACCTTTCATAAGAGACTTGTTATCATGTTATAGACTGATGCTGAATCAAATTACAATCGGTTAATGGGCATAGCCTTTCAGTCCTGGATAAAGTTCCAACTGGCTCCACAGTACTCAATATTTGAAAAACCTCCTCTGGTCTCCCTGGCAATTTACCTACTTCATTGCGGAAAAAAATGTAATTGACTCCATTGGTCCATGTGTGCTCTCTATAATCAATAATTCATTGACATTCGTTCATGCCCCAGCTTCTTCCAAACAAACCCCCGTTCCAAGTACTTCTTATTTCCCACTTGTCTTCTAACACCAGTAAAAATCAAAGGTCGTCTGTGTTTATTGGTGGTTACTTGCTCCGGGATCTAGACAAAAGGACACTGTGCTCTTGAGGCTGCAACTTCTAAACTTTGGGACTCTCTCCTAGACTAAGGATCAAGACCAACTGTGATTAGTGTGCAAATTTCTGTTGTCTTCTTTTTTTTTACTTTACACACTTATTGACATCTCCTCTTGATAGTCAAATTCACCTACTTAACACTTCTAGTATTCCTCCAACAAGTTTATCCTGCAAGGAAGTCATGTTCATTTTTCATCTCTGCTGGCTGCTATCATGCTTTCCTTGCCATTATTAAACGTCAATATTTGTAAAACATATAAAACAGCCTCATATAAAAATGATCACATTGACAATAACATTCGGATATTCAGAAAGGGTTACTTTATAACACAATAGCATGAACTCAGTTGCTTATATCAGTTGGCGTTAGTCAGCCCATTTTGAGGTTTGCATTGTAGTAAATTATATATGATTACCACTCAGGCTTCTGAACACCTCAGTGAGGCCTGTGAAAGAAGTGATGTGTTATATCCTGCACAGGGTGCACCGCTAGGTTACAGCTCAGGTCTGCTCCTGGTTAACTGAATAGATCTTAATCTTCTGGGTAGACCGAGTGCAGCATCTGTGGTATTCAAAGAGGATTGATGTGCAGCATTCCTTGATTTTTTACCCCTGCCCTTCCCCATGCCCCTCCCATGATGTAATGACATTATCAATTAGCCCCCATTAATTTAGCAAAAACAAATAAGCATTTCAGTACACCTCCCTTCAAGCATGTGGTTCTGATTTCCTGAATGTTTGTCAGTGGCCGCTGTTTGGTTAATCCTTTGGCTAAGGTGGTGTGGCCAAGAGAGGTCATGCCTTTCTCCTCCCTTGAACTCGTTTCCTCCCTGTCCTCTGAAGGATCTCTGTAGCTCTGTGGCACACTGTTAACTATTAGCTTCCTTAAGTCCCTCTTGTTTGCTTTCTCCACAGTCGTCTATAAGATCCAATTAGGTTCAAGATTCTGACAATTAGGAACATTTACCATGCAACGCATTTTTTTTATTTAATGAAAGGAAAAATTCAACTTAAACAGAATTTAGTTGAGTAAATAATATAGTTTTGTGAATAAAAGTATTTGTCACTGCCAGAACTGCCCAGAATATAGAGATATTCAGCACTGATATAAGAATATTTTAACCTTTATATTTATGAATAAGAGCTATGAACTAAGAGTACCTTTTAAGGAATTAAGTTGAATTCTTACTGGAATTACCTTTAATGAATTGCAGTAGTAATGATCTATCTATGCTATCTATATTTTACTAACATGAATTATCAGTCTGCTAGCTACAGAAACTTTGTTACCTTCTGCTATTAAGGAGGTCATTTGTTATTGTGGTTTGTCTGTCTGTTAGCAGCGTAGCAATGACTAAACCGACTTTATTCAAACTTGGTAGAAGGGTGCGTTAGGGGCCAAAGAAGAACCATTAACTTATGGAGCTGATTCAATAAGGGGCCGGCCAAGGATTTTTTTTGTCTCTTTCTTTAAAATTGTGAAATATAGGGCATTAGCCATGATGGAGGTATGCGCTCTCCTGTTATCCCTCTAGTCGATTAGGTGAACAGTGACGTCTTTGGTTAGTGTTGTGATATGTGTCTGTTTAATGATTGGACAATGTTCAACAACAGCTGATCATTCATGATTTGTCCTAAATTTAAATGGTAAATGGTCTGTATTTATCTGGCGCTTTTTCTAGTTTTGATGACCACTCAAAGCGCTTAACAGTAGCTTCTTGCCATTCACCCATTCACATACACATTCACAGTGCATACGGGCAGCACTTTTTTTTTCGTCAGGTGCAATTCGGGGTTCAGTATCTTGCCCAAGGAGGCTTCAGCATGCAGATGGGAAAGAGTGGGATCTTTCCATGTCACTTATTACTACTGGGGTAGAAGGTAAAGCCCTGAGGAGTAAACACAGAAGAATCATTGCTACATATTACAGCTTAAGCATTAATAATTTGTGTTTGTAATCTGAGCCCAAACAACTAACTCAGCCAATGTAGACACATATTAATGTACAATGGCATTCTGTACACATAGTGACGGGCTGATTTCAGATGTGTGATACTCTAAAATAAATACTACACTACACAATCCTGGTCCTTTATGCCGAACATGTGGTAACCCTGTACAGTTCACATTACATCAGCTTTCTGACGAACTTGAATGACAAAGAAAAATACAATATTTGGCAACATTTTATTTATTTATATTTATACTGACTATAGATTTCAATGTCCTGGAAAATCAGTTAAATGTGGATGATCTAAAATCTAGATTCTAAATTCAAAAGTCCTCCCAGCTAACTTCACTAACGTATTAGGGCTTGATTTATGTTCTTAGACAACAGCAATATATGGTTATTTGCTGTACACATTGTGGTTTAACACAAACATTAAATCTGCCCCCAGAAACCAATGTAGGTTACAACTAAAAGACCATTGTTCTATTTTTATGTCAGTAATTGTCTCTGTAAATAGTTATACCCATAGTCAGGGCAAACTGACCCAGACATACACTAATATACAAACAAACAATTAAAGACAAATATTGTAAACCTACAGCATATATTACCAATGTGCATCATATGGATTTATGTTATTTACAGGGAATTAATGTGGAAGCACATCAAAATGAGCCTGAGGAAAAGTTGACAACCTCAACTGCGAGCCCCTGCATCCCAGAGGAGCAGTTCATACATTAATACTCGACCCCTGCAGGAAATTGGGGCTTCTCCCCCCCTGTATCTCTGTAGAACATACTCCACTGCAACAAAGACTATGGAAAGTAGCCTGCTTTTTATATCAATAATGAGTTTAACACTGAAGCTCATAGATTAGGCCACGGCGTCTGGCTGTATGGCTTCACACATGAGAAGATGACCCCCTCTCCCTCCTGACTGTGAAGTGGTGGAGAGGGAAAAGGAAAGTTACGGATCATACAGTTGTGGCTGCTGCTAAAATAACTGCTTTCTTTGGAACATTTGACCATTGATGCAAGTCTTTCATTGCCAAATATAACAGTTTTTAATTAAAGCCATAAAATAAGAAACAGAAAAAGCAGTTGTAATGATAGGGCTTCACTGTCTGTGATCACTGAAGAAAAAAATAATCTTAACTGTTTGTTTTTTACTACAGTCAATGTTTCAACTACTGTAAAATCAGAACCACATACTTGCATATAGATGGACAATTCTAAATAGTCAAGTGAATTAATCATGTTGATCATAGGTTGTAAAATAATAATAAATGTGTTTGGACCAAATGGCTTAATCGAAAACTGATCTCTGTATATTAAGATTGATGACATGACAGCTCCTGAAAAGTGAAGCCATCGCGTTAATCTGTTGGCTGGCTGCGGTATAAATCGTAAATCCCCCCTCCTCGATGTTAATTGATGGGACAAACTAAAAAGTCGCAGTGCATGTCAAGTGCATATTTAAGTATTTTTTATTATCATAGTGTTTAAATACTACTGTGCAGACTCTAGCTTCAAATTACGTCATTGGAGCGAGATAGCAGCATTCAAATGTAGGATGATTTGGCTTTATTTCTGGATAGTGGGAGGAAGTGGAGGTGTGTTATGATTATATACAATAGTCAATGGTCTTGGAAATAAAGTACTGTGGTTATCATGAATGTCACTCTAAGTAACTAAAAGTAACTGCCTACATTAATTAGTGATGAGTGGTTAGAGCTGAACACTGAGATGAATAAAACAATTTACTTAGGGTCAGTATCAAATACTAAACCACCTGCTCCTGGGTCAGTGAATCTGCATTAGGTCTGCTCTCTTTTCACTCAGTAAATCTGAACAGTCTGAATGGTGTCACGCTGCCTTTACTCAGGCCACACTGCTGCCTCTCTGCGCCACTTCAATGCTCATGGCTCATTTACTAACTGGGACATTTGTTATTGTTTCCGAGGGCCAAAAGCGGCGAATGCTCAATATGCCTTGAGTGAACTTGAACTGGAACTCATCATTCCAAAACTATCAGCAGATGGGAAATGTTAAAGAGTTTATCTGCCTGCAGATTAAATTAAACTGCAGTGATTCTGGTTATGACAAAATCTTAATCGAGACTGCTGTGTTTTCTTGATAGCAGAGCATGTGCTGGCTACGCGATTGCTTCCCTCCTGTCTATCCTATTTACTTTAGACTGAAGTGAACAAATCTCCAGCTTGTCCCCCTGGTTGCCACAAAGTAATTCCTGAAGAGAAATCAAGGACCTTGAAGCGTGTTAATGCTCATTTATATAAGTCGTACAGCATGGTTAAGATACAGTACCTACAAGGGAGCACAGATAAGAAGGTGTGGACAGTGATGTGAAGTTTCTGCAGCATGTTTGTGTAATATTGCATTAACACTTTAGAGGTGGTGTGACTCAGCTCCAGACTTTGCTCCGGACTTGAGCTTAACCTCGAAAAAAGTAAATACTTATCTCAGAATCAACGCTCGATTAGGAGCTTTTCTAGACTGCACTCCAGAGAAGATTTATGCATCAGGTTTTGAAAGTTTAGAGGTAGAAATGCAGCTAAACTTTACAAAGCAGTTTATTTTGTGAAGTAATTTTTCTGTCGTGTACATTGTTTTTACAGGTGTAAACTAAACAGCACCACACACTCAACTTGCTCACTGGTGATCATTCCATGATGATAAAATTTACTATAATATATACAATACAATCACAAAATAAAGCCATTTAAATGTTAAATTACACATTTAACATTTAAATCAGACTTACAATTTTTTTTAAACCACACATAGCATAGCTAAAAATTATGTTTCAGCCTATGACTGACTATAGTCAATATATCACAGCATATCTCAGCTAAGGGACTCAGCAAATCCCAACCACACTGGCATGATGTAGCACAGGTTGTACGTGCCATTCCACTATTTGATTGCAGGCATTTACACTGCACCCTCCTATGTAGAGAATTCAGTAACTGTCTGTTCACTATTCAGCAACAAATGGGTGTTTTTATCATTGCTTCAGTTTTAAATAATGAGATGAAGAAATGTTTGAGGAAGAACCAAACAGAAAAGCCAGTTCCAGGGACTAATTGGAGTTTGTGTAATCTCCAGCCCTCTATCAAGTCATCAAGTGAAGCACAACCTGATTTTTTGACCAGTATTCTGCAAACGAACTGTAGATCCACAATAATGAAATTGTAATGTGAATTAAGGAATATAATAATATTATAGTAATAATAAAATATTGTGCAGCACTTTTATATAGAAGTAACAAAGTGCTTTACAATAACCAATAAGAAACTCACAATAATAATAATAATCTCTTGTGATATAAGCTGTTGGCCCTAACACAATGTACAGTACCTTGTTTTCAGAAATCCTTATCATGATAGTGACATTATACTATGTAGGAGCTTAAACCCTGTTTAAAACCAATCACCATTGTTTTAACCATTGACTGTTCTATGAACATAACTGCTGTGTCTCAGCTGCTAATAATTGTAACCATGACGATGAAGGTCCTAACCTTCAGGAAGTACTAATTTTAGCCCAGATCATGATCGCTTACGTGACCTAGCCAGGTAGTTCTTAATCCTAAGCCAAAGAACCCATGCATCCATTCATCCATCCATCCAACCGTCCATCCTTCCATCCATCCCCCCACCCTTCCTTCCTTCCATCCATCTGTCTGTTCATGATCTATACCACTTATCTTTTGAGGTTTGTGAGTAAGCCAAACCAACTCGCTATTGTTTTATATAGTTGTTCAGGAAGGAAGACTTGTCTGATATCAACATAATAAAATAAGCATTATTGAATATGCTATTTTATTTATGTATGGTTATGATAAAAGCACTCCAAACATAATTGTCATCATTTGATCCATAGTCACAGGATCATTCTCTGAGGCAGTGGTTCTCAACCTTTTATCAGTGATGTACCCCCTGTGAAATATTTTTTCAGTACCCCCTAACCAGCACAAAGTATTTTTGGTTGAAAAAAAGATGTAATACACAGTGCTGTGCCATCAGTGTCTGATTTATTAAACACTTATATTTTTATTGAATATTTATTAAATAACTATTTTTAAAGGATTTTTGAATGAATGTTAATTTTAATTATATTTTTCAAAAATGTCACGTACCCCCTGGAGTACCTTTACGTACCCCCAGGGGTACTAGTACCCCCATTTGAGAACAACTGCTCTAAGGTATGCCATAATAAAGCAACAGCTTCCTTTTTTCTTCCTCTCACATATCCACAGCTGCATGTATATGCTTCTCATTGGCTGGGGAACAAGAGAGAATGGAATTCCTGCTTTGATTTATATGATGGACCTGCTTTTGACCCAGTCCTACTGCTGGGAGCTTGCCATTACCCCCATTCAGTTATCAGTAAGCTCTTGAAAGTGACCAGGCAACATTTTACACCACACTTGGGTCATTCTGGGCAGATTGGGCATTTAAGAAGTGGAGTGTCTTGTCAGGTGTGCGAGTAAATATGTCAGGAATGGATGTGCTTGCAGCTTTCGTTTATTAAGACAGGACGACGAGAGATTTAGATTTATGAAAGGCTGCTCCCGGTGAAATAGTTTTGATAACAAGTTTACAAACTGTATGATTCAGTGAAAAGTGAATGTAAAAGCCATCCCTACTATGTGTGTTGTATATCTTTTATACAAGGGGAAGTCAAGTTGATGGAGACTCACAGAAAGTACAGAGTACAGTAGCTCATTCTTGTTTTTTTTTCTATCTGGAAGAGCGATGTTAAAACCTTCCAATGAGCACTTGTAAAATGTCTGCTGGTAAGATGTGCAGCAGTTGGATAAGCAGAGAGGAAATCTAGAAATAAATAAAGTGGATTACGTCTTCTGAAAGCTGCATCTTTGTCCTACAGCCGACTGGGTACCTCTCCTGTCTGCATGATAATGCTTCTGTCAAGGCTTGTGACCCAGTTGGTACAAAGCGGGAAATTACGTCATTTGCAAATATGCTTTTATTCCATGATAGTGTATAATTGTACAAATGAAATGAGATTATGTTTGTAGTCCTCCACAAACGGCCATGCAGCTTTATAGGGGGATTGGAAAAGACTGATAATTTGCCAAAAAACCCGTGGCGTGGAAGCATGTACTCAACCTTGGGCCCAGGTTATTTTAAGGAAAGCCAATCTTTGATCAGCCAAGCTGAAATGGCTAAGATAAGTGGGAGCTACATCTCGCGGCAGGACCGCGCACCAGTCTGATATTGCTATTTCCTCCCTGGTTTCTCAAGAGCGGTAAATAGCGGCTGCCCCCACCACTCCCCTCACTGCACCTCCTCGCCTCCCCCTTATCTCCTCCCCACTTTCTTCTGGAGATCTCTGTCACTTTAATCCACAGAGTCTGCCGCTGGTTAACAAGGAAATCCTGTGTCAATTATCACCAACCACTTCCTGCTGGGAGAGCAGCGGGGAATCAAAGGGGCCTGAGAGTCTTTCACACCAGAGAGGAGCAGTAGGCCTAATTAAATGGCCCTTGTGTCCCGCTAGCTGCTGGTGTCCGGGTGACAGATAGCCCAGCCCAACGATAACTTCCTTCAGCTGATGATTGTTTTGATAGGGCGGCTAGTAGGCACTTTAGGTGCCTGAAGGTTGACAGATTGCGATCCAGGAGTCTAAATTAACTCATACTCTGAATGCAAAGGTGTATATGGAAAATGATGGATAAATTCTTTGAAATGTAAGTAATCATAATGTAATGTGAGTGTAACAGATTCATGGTGAAATTAGATCCAAGCTGTTTAAGCTTTATAATACAACATGCATTTTTTAGAACGGAAGCATAAGCCTTTGCAAAAAAAAACAGTTCCTAAACTACAAGTCAGGTGAAAAAAAATCTGTCATTAAAATTCTGCTTTCATAAATCTGGGACTGTGAAGCTGCAATGCATCATTTGCACACTAGTGGGTGAAGCGTGCATATTAAGATTTGATATGCCATATTTTATCTCGATTCTGAAAACCCAGCGTGTGGGGAAAAAGGGAGGTTATTTGAAGCCCAAATATGCAACGCTCAATTCCCAGATCACTTTCAGGTGGAGGTCTGTGAAGGCACAACTCCAGGTTCAAACTGCTTTCTATCAACTTTAAGCATCGTATGAGGTCAGCAAATCACTAGCCCGCCTGCCTTGTAGTTGTCATTTCACTCTTAACTGTCACTTACAGGTATCTTGTGTCGCCTGCATAATGTCAGATTAAGCTATCACCCACAGTCACTGCCAAAGTAGCTTTTTCCTGTTCATTAAAAAAGTTAGCTTCTATAAAAATTATCATTTCAAATAGTGGCTGTATGAAATATGTTTCCCAGGGATTGGCTATGGATTGTGCATGATTGATAGAATAGTCAATTTAAGGGTGGGGCTGAAGTGAATGTGAATACATGTGAGCAGAGCCTGCACACAGTCAAACTTTGTAGAATATTTAACATTTAAATAGTCTAAATATAGTGCTGAAGTTTTACATTGCAGCCAAGCATTAAGAACAAAAAAACCTAACAACTGGATGAAGTTCATCGCAATGTCTTCCCCTCTGCATCTCTCAGCCTCCACTCCTGTTGGAGACCGCTTCAACCCCCCCCCCGTGCCTTGTCCACCTTTAAATTTTCATATGGAGGAAAAGAGCTGCAGAAAAACCAATTTACAAACAGAGCGACATCATCTGTTTGGCCGTTTATCTCTGACACACCACCCCTCAGTCCAGTGTTGACAGTACATGATATTCCATTAATCTGCCTAATGAAAATTTAACCAGTGTTATAAACAAATAATTGGCCATTATCCTCTCAAAGATCCCGAATAAATTACTTGGGCGTTTTTCATGGCTTCTGAAAGAAGAAGAAGCCGGCCCCTCCTGATTGATGTTGGAATAAATGCGGGGCCGGCTCCGACGCTGCGAGTGGGTCTCGGCTAAGCCTGTGATTGACTTAATGAGAGTCTTTGGGGTGAGTAAATGTTCCAAATTGCTCAGTCATTAGCTTTTGCTCGGCTGTCTGAAGATACCCCCGGATCTGCAGCGCGGGTCTCTCCTCTTGTACCATTCCGCCTGCAATTACATTTTCATTTAGAGCAAACCTCTGAAGTCCGATAGGCAGGCCCCTTTTCATTATGCTGGCCTCCTTTTTCTTTTTTATCTAAATGGTGTGAAATGTCTCTTCATTTAGACCAATTAAAGTTGAAAAAGACTGCGCTGTAATGAATTATCATACAAATTATTTACTTAATGCCACAATCTCTCTCCCTCTCTCCCACTCCTCTCTCATCCTCCTCTCTCTGGCACCAGGGATGCACAGAGTCAGGCAGGCAGGGAATACTGTGTGAGAGGAGACATGGCGGGAGTCCACAATGGATCCACTTTGAAACTGAAACTTCCTTCAAAACGATACACATTTTTCTGAGGTTATATGTCTCTTTGGCATTTATCTGCGTCTTGCATGAACTGAGCTCTGCATAGGAACGATCTTCACTAACCGAGGACGATGGGGAAGCCAACATCCGAACAATGGGGAACAGTATGTCGTCAATATAGCTCATTTCAGATATTTCATTTCAGGAGATGTCTAAGCTCTTCTTAATTAAGGACAAGCTTATGGTTTCAAATTAACTCATTTAATTGAGGGGACCAGTTCTTGTCTGCAAGACAGTGTGGAGAATGTCTCCAGTCTCCTTCCGGAGGCTGTTGGCTGACACATAAACACAGGGATAGTTCACAACTATCACAGCAGCCCCATCCATACCTCTGGGACAGCCTCTCTCTCTGTCTCTACTCAATGAGACGCACACTGCCAAGACTCCCTCCATTAGCTTTTCACCATCAGAACAGCTATTCACTCCATATTCTCCAGCCATTTTTCGTGTTAGCAGCCAATGCACCATATTAGGGTTGTTTTTCACCAGCCGACATAATGGAAAGACGAATGAAATGGTATATTTTCTCACAATGATTTGTGATTTTTTTTTAAAGCCAGTCAATTCTCAGGCTGATCGTGCTGGGTAAAGCTGGTGGAGCTGAAGTGACTTGTCACCATGGAGACGGCAGCTTCTACTTCATGCCAGAGCAGTTCTGCTAAAGCTCCGAGATGAGGGGGCAGCAGGAAGGGGCTGTTGGATTGTCCCCAGCCCAGCCACCCCTTCCCTTACAACAAATAAGGGGGACCGGTCCGACCTTAGATGGAAGCCAGATTTGTCACTGGAGGCCATATTTAAAAAAGAAAAAAACTAAACCTGGAGCTGTTGAAATGAAAAGTCCCAGCCTGGATAAATTACTTTTACGACCCACACAGAAGTCAGAAATCTATGGGGAAAAATAAACTCAAGAGGGGTCAGTTTCAGAGGAGGTGTCAAAGTGTTGTTAAACTCACTTGGCAATAATCTTAAGTACCTCATGATTTGCACTAATTGGTATGAAATCACCCACAGTGCTTAAGTGTGGCTACCGCTTCGGTTTGCTGCATCTGCTCTATGTCAGGGCCGATTCTTTCTGACAGCCTGGAAACAGAAATACAAGATTACTATAGAAATCTCCCACCTTTGAGCTTAAGTCACAGGTACAGAGAGGAAATGGATTGCCACCGGAAATCTTTATTGCTCTATGCGTTCTTATCAGCAGTAAGGAATACAGAAGCCATTCTAAACATTATGACAAAAAATGATTAAAACACAATGACAGGATTGCTGTTTGGCAACTTGTACGTGCAGTTATGAAGTGAAGGGGTGACAGAATGTCATAATATTTCCAGATATGTAATACAGTAACACAAAGACATATTTTACCTTTCAGTAAGAGACGAGTGAATATGACAGTAAGTAACTATCGCTGTGAGAGGATACTGTCAGAGTTAAATGTCTGAAACACCTCACTTAGATCTGTCATGGGATAGTGATATCCCATAACCACTCAGGGCTGGATGAGGCTATTTTCTCTCTCAAACATCAAGCTGTGTGAGTATTCATACCTCATTATGTGTGGCATGCACCCTAATGCATGCTAATTGCTGCCTATACTTCCATTAACACAGTTTATTTTGAAGCAACATAAAAACAATATGGAACAACTGTTGAAAACAATTAAAGCAAGGTTGCACTAATATAAATCTCTCCACAGTCAATCAGCATTTCATTAATGTGCCATACTAATAAATATGATTTAAATGTTGCCTGTGGCTCTAGTTTATATGAAAACAAAATCAGCACAGGTTAATCCCAAGTGCTTATGCAATCACGTAGCTGTATATTCAGTTTCACTGCAGCTCTGAACAAATCTGCAAGTGATGATCTCCAGTGAATGAAATAGCCACCTGTCATGAAATGTTTCATTCTCAGAGGAGCAGTGTCATGAGTTGTGTTAAGTAGTTAGGTGACATGGGAAGAAATTCTTAAACATATAAACCTGCAGGCTAACTACCTCCCTGTTACTTTAACACAAAGGGGCTTGTTACTTCAGCATTAATAATCAGGCCTCACCTAAAAAAGAATTAATTTGAAACTATGCACACACTCCTGAATAGGAGAGGGTAAAACTATTAATTAAAAGTGGAACAGGTTCTTATTTTAGTGGAAAGTGGAAAAATTATGAGCCTTTGTTAAGGAAGGCCCAGGAGCAAAGCTTTCATTAGCCTACATGCATGGCAAAAGCAATTCATCAACTGTAATTTTGCCTCAATGGGCAAAAAAGAGGGATCAACCTCAGCATGCTATTTATGGAGATTTACGGAAGTCTGGGAAATGCTAATGTGATTAACATTTATCTAGAACATGTTTCAAAATGGCCCTCGTGTCCACATTTTGCCTTTAAGATTAAGTTATTGCACTTGCTCAAGAAAAAAGTGAAAAAAATACAGAGTGATACAGAATCTGCTTCGCAGTGCAAGAGCACTATGATGATTTTTTTTTGGGGGGGGGGGTGTTCTCTGTCACATTAGTGGAGGATACCCCCCCCCCCCCACCATTCCCCTCCCTTCTGTCTAAATATCTCTCTTTATGCGTGTCTGTCCCCAGATGAAGGCGCGGCGAGCAGTGCAGCGCTTTTGTCCTACCGGAGTGTCTCTCTCGAAAATGTGAACTGTTCCACGGATTAGCCGAGCAGAGATTTATTTAATGCATCCTCATAGAGTATTGTTGAAATCTATTTTGGGATACGGAGCTTGCCAAGCTCTAAGCCTGGTAATATATGCCTGCTACAGTTTAAGAGAGAGGGTTCACAGACCCTCTTTATGTTGGGATCATATGGATCATAGAGTCATTGAATATGAAAATATTTAGGGCTGGTAACACATTTATTGTTTTTCGCACAGCGCCCACAAAAAGGCTTGTTTCTATGGCCCCTCTCCTGTCTCTTGTTTGTATGGCCTGTTTAAATATTTGATGTCCTAGGGAATGATTGTGATCACCAGATAAGATACTGCACATGCATATGCCATGAGAGGCCCCTATTTAAGATAGCGGCTTAAGGTTTCTGAGAGGCCAACAAAGCCATGGATGGAAAAGACTGCAGTGCATTTGCATTTGAGCTGTGGATTTAGGAACAGCAAGAGCAGAATGAATACTAATAATGTATCTAATTTAAAATGCTAAGTATTTACTTTAGAATATATTCAACCTTAAAACCTCACAAATAAATTCAAAAGACGCATTTTTATTCACCATCTGTAATAGTGTGTTTACAGCCAATAACGGACCATTTATTTTCATGAAAAATAATAGAAGTCTTTCACTGCGTTGGACCACCGATCAGTTTCAAGTCTGATATCAGCAAAGTCCTTATAAACGGAATCAAATGCCCCCGACTCTGACTACACTTCCCAGCATGCCTCGGGGGGATAAGGTTTGGACCGCTTCTCCTCACAGTAAACGGGTAGCAATGTGACAGAGAGTGACACAAAAGAGGAAAGCCAGGGGGTGTGCAGGAGTGGGGGAGAGGGAGCCGGACAAAAGAGAAGACATGGGCTTTGCACGGAGGACATGATAAAGCCAGGAGCATTATCGTCAGTGTGAAAGACGGGGGCCATACTTCAAACGGGATTTTCTCTCCATGACAGGATACTCCGCTGACGCAGAGCAAATAGCTCTCCGTAGCAGTATATAGCTTCAGGGCTTCTAGGCTTCTTTGTAAATTCAACAAACTACAATGCAATGATAGGATCTCATACAGAAGGGCCACAATGCTCAGTATCAAAATGATAGATAAGTAAATAAAAAGGGTAAAGAAGGGACATTTTTACAAAGTCGAGAATTATTGTAAAATAGTATATACTAGCAACTGATGCATTACTGCAGCTGCTATGGTGGAGGCATTAAGCTTTTCAAATATGACTCTGGAAAAGAAGCCTCAGGGTTCAATCAATTAGTCTGTGATTATTATTACTTCTGTTGTTATTACTAGTCCCAGCAGCCAGGCTGTTATGGTAACCCTAGACGCTGTCCATACTACTAATCCCTGCCCCTTCCCTAACCTTAACCTTTACTCTCTTAATCAACATCATATTCTGAGCAAGTGGGCAAAATATTTACATGTTTTATCTCGCGGCGTTCACTGAGAATTTGCTTTCACTCTGGGAATTCTCAGCTGAAGTTGTTTACATCACTGTAAAAGTGTGTGTGTATACAGTGAGTGTGCGCGCGTGCTATTCTGTCAGGATTCCTTTGTTGGCTTTTCATCTTTTGTCTGGGTTGAAAGTCACAAGTACATTAGGGTCCCAATAAATTAGAGGAAGAAAGGCTCCCATTGTAGATGAGCTGTAGTGGGTGGTGTAGTTGTGTCTTTATATAGCTCTGTCTTGCACATTATGGTGTTACTGACATATAACAGTTTAGGCCTGGCCTTAGAAGTTGTGGTAAAATACAAGATATTTTGAGTTAATTAAGAAGAAACGACAGTAGTACAGCAACCACAGCTAGACAAGTTTATATGCCAGACTGGTGGTAAAGCTCTTTTTTTATTTTGTTCAATATTTAACCAGTCTGTCCAAAATTCTGAAAATGACTATTGAGAAGTTTGATCCAACAGCAAATATGAAGTGGACAGCAAGATAAAGGAAAAGCACGAAAACAGTGAAGCAAGCAAACATCGCAGTGAGACAAAGATATTTCTTATGCAAAGCTCACACACAATGTCATGTGTGATAGCGAAGAATCCTGTCCAAGTCACACGCAGGGGGGTTGGTGGGGAAACAGAAACGAGGTCGGCTGCCTGCATCTTCCAATGACTCCCCCTCTTAGCTTTGATTCCGCTGATCCAGTATCTCGCCATATAGCAAAGGGACACAAAGCAGATTTGAGCTTTGGGCTAATCTCATTAAGAAACTCTAACCACCCCTATGAGTAGTGGGGGAAAGCAACTCATTCTGCACTATGCCAGAGCCAAGGCTCAGGGAGGCAGGTGTAATGTTACATAATTAGCCTCTAAACGGTAAAAAGGAGATTATTGCAAATGGCCTACTAGCCAGCACATGCAGTGGACCTGGTCCCTGAAGACTTGTCAGTCTAGTGAAGCTGAAAACATCCTGGGGGAATTGATGTGTGAAAAAGGAAAAACAGGTTATTTGCAGTTAGTGTGTGGTAGAGGCTGGTCAAGACCCTTTGTAATTTGGTCCACTTTAACAAATGAACATGAGTTTGATTATGGTGTAAGTACAGGCAGTTTAAAACAAAGTAGTGGGTAGCCAGTTTGGAGCAGTAGAACAGCAGGAAGCTGAATTGACATGTTGCTGAGCCTTCCTCCATCTTTCTTCTCTTCCTCATCATGAATGAAAATGTTACTTTCAGGTATATAAAACCTACATGAGGGGAGTTTAGTGAGGCCTGACTTTGTGCTGGTGCTGAGATGTCCTGTCAACCACCAGCAGGGGCTGACTCCTGCAGAGAGACGACCAACAGAGGGATTGACGGAGTCGGCCCGATTCAGGGAAACCACACCTAGTCACTCATAACCTCAGGACTGGATTACCATGTCAGATTGTTGCCATATGTGGCACGGCGCACCACTCTGCCAATGACAGTGATCAACTACTGCCGCTCACCATAACCATCCAACAAATATTACTGTCAAGAGTTCAAACGCTGAACGGACTCAAATAAAGGATTTCTGCGCCATGATGAAACACAATAACCCATATTGTCCAGCAAACATGCTAATTAGAGAAACAGATGATCGGAAAGTCTCTCCGGGCAGAGCCAGTTAGGACAAAGAAAGAATGGCGGCATTCCTTTGTTTGCCTCTTCAGACACGCTGCAGCATCGGCTCGCTGTTACATAAAGTTGTATAACAAATGAGCCTGGGCTCTTTGAACTGGCTGACCACACAGGCCTGGAAGAGTCACTAGGAGCCCAACATGTGGCAGCAATAAGATGGCCCAGTCCTCTGCAAGACATGTGGGAGACACTGCATTCCAGTGGAGCTCATTAAAGCTAAGAGACAAATCCAACAAACACTGCCCCATTCTCGCAGGAAGACCATGAAATATGTGGGACAGGCCGCGGCAAATCATGACTACAGTTGCATCTATTTATTTACTTTTTATTAATAATTTGATCATTTCTATTATTAATTCCACATGACACCAAAATGGTGGAAAACTATTTGCTCATCATCTCAGACACTTAAACGAGTCAATGTGACTGACAGCTGATTTTCAGACACGTTTTAAAGACAGTGACATTCTCGATGGCTTTTATAAAGTGTTCAGATGTGGTTTAGTGTTTGAACCTGTCATTGAATTTGGCGTATTTATAACACTGTTTTGTTCCACCAGTCTGCCCAGTTAAGCTATGTGTTCTGTTTAACTTGGCTATAAACAGACTATTGTGACTGTTTGAACTCCTCCTCATACATCCACGGGAGCAAAGGGTGTGTTTGTTTTCGACTGTTATTGTAAAATGTGACATGATATTCAGTTTGTGTACACGACTTCGCAACGTGAGGTCTTGTATTATGACGATCCTGGAGTGTATTCACTTAAGATTGATAAAAAAAACCTCAATAAAATCAAATGCCCACCGGGGAGGCGGTTTTTCTCGCTGTAGCAGACATCTGGCATGATTATTTTCAGCTCTTCAACTAATCCTCTCTAAATGTAAACTGAAGAAAAATGTGCCAAATGGCTTTAGAGCAAGACTGAATTTTGGACTTGTGGAAGATTTAAATGAGTTTTATAGAAATGTTAGAGGCATTATTGGAAAACACAGTGAGACAATTGTAATTAGTTTTCAGCCTGTCACATTTATAATCATTATCCCACTTTTTAGACATGCCAATTTTTGACTCCTGTTAACCATTGCAGCTGTGGAGAAGCCACGTAACATACAGGAGGGTTTTTTTCATGTTTTGATGTGCTTTCATCTGTGTTGCTGGGCGTTAGATGTTTGATATGTAGCGTTGTGACTGGAAACGCTTGAGTCGTGTGCACGCCATTCAGAGGTGGCCCAGTAAGAGCTAATCTACTTGTCAGGGTTGACTGCCAAGCATATCAGCCCACACACTTCACAATATGACTTTATTCATACTGTAGATCTGGGACATTAACTGTCTCTGCCCGCCAGAACACAGCACTTACGCCCACCCCTCCCATTTGAAAGAAACCTACATTATAAGCCTGTGTGAGTGATAAAAACTGATCCACATCCTTTACACCTTACATCTACAACCCCCGTCACCCTGAGATTATAACCTCAGCCTTGTTGAGACTTGTGCTTTACTCAAATTCACACTTAAACAACGCCACTTTGCAGTTTCTCTGCATTTTGATGTCACCATTCAGAGGGCTTCAGGAAAACTGCCAACGGGATGTTTGGACAAAGCTCCACTTTACAATGATTCAGTTCTTAGGCAGCCACATTTGAAATAAAAAAGACTTTAGGGGCTATGAGGTTTATAGCAACTGTATCATTAGAGACTTCTCAGAGGGCTACCAGTAGAGGAACACAAAAGATTTTGCATAACGCTAAAGCTGTGTGATTAGATGAGTCAAACTAAAAATGAATTCCATGATGATTCTGCTCCAACAAATGTAGTGATAGCCTCCGAGCAGATGTCCTGGAATCATCTTAAATATAAAAACTGCATATCAACTCTGACTCGGAACCACAACATGTATTTAATCAGGCTTATGGCACTTTTTACCATAATAATGTGGCTGGGATGAGTTATTGAGCTTAAAAAATGGTGCCTCATGGGCATTTCATAAATCTCTAATAGGCCAGTGACCTCAGTTGCCAACACTTCATAAATCAATATCAACAAAATTGGAACTTCAAAACGCACATAATATAGCAAATATGTCTAATATATTTGCTTCAATTAAAGAAATTGGGTATAGGTCAAATGGGCAAGGTTCACATATACATTAATAGTAGCCCGTTGAGCAAAGTAATAACTCCTTCATAAAGAAGAAAGGACACACAGACATCTGCAGTCAATTAAAGCCTCACAATTTTACAATGAGGTATAAGAGGGATGTCAGGTTTTCACACTAATTTAATACATGGTCTTCTGACCCAGCTATTATGAGAAGGATACTTTTGCATAACATGACGATAATTTAAACTCTAAACCATGAAGCAGGAGAGCTGTCACAGAAAGTGCCGTTGCCAGATGTAAGAAATATCACTCTGGACGGAACTGTAGCGAGACAAAATGAAAATAAAAACCTTTCCAAAGTTCACAAAAGCAAAGCTATTCAAATAAACCAATAAATAAATGAGTGTACAAATGTGTAAGCCTCAGGGCAAAGAGAGGATCTTGCTGCCAAGTCACAATCTCAATCTCAGTCTGTAGCACACCACAAGGGGCAGTGTGTGGTACATGACAAATAAGGGCTGCAGTGCTGCTCCATGTTGGATTCACTGCAGGGGTGTGCTCACAGGAGTCAGTTAAGGTTATCAAGTGTTTATGGCTCCATTTTCCCACAAAAGCACACAGAACACACAGGAAGGAGGGGGAGAATGAAACAGCTCAACTTAAAATGTGAATGTGTCATTAACCACTGTTACATGTAAATATATTTGATTCTTCTTGTGATAATTAATGGTCAGTGGTTTCTGTGTAAAAATTCTAAAAAAATCGTATGTTGCTGTTGATCTCTCCTGCAATGTTAATATAATGTTCCTATCACAATACACTGTACTAATATTAACAAGAAACCCAAGCTATAGTCCTTTCATTCCACAATGGCAAACTATTTATTTTAAATATGCCATTAAAATGGGCTCAGATGAATGCTGAATATTTCATATGACCAATTAATAGCTTCTTAGTGGAAGGATTCTATGTGAATTAACGGACCGTCTCGCTGTCCTTTTTAAATTCCCAGATTGGATTGTTTCAAAGGGAAGGAAATCAGTTTTCACAGGTAGAGAACAGACAATGGCACTGTGTGTACTAATTAGCCTATTTAATAAAAAAAAATTATTTGATTACAGACAAATTATTTAAAATAAATTAGTGGATTAGTTTGTATTTTTTAAGCATATTTGAGAGACAAACTGGTTTGTATCTTAAAAAAATTTACTGAATGAAAACAAACTTAAATTGTTTTTCTATTTTGGTAAGACAAGAACGTAAAATACAACTTCATTACTCATCACTCATACGGAGGGACACTATGGGTCAGTAAGTTTTGGTGCAGTGTTTCACTTCCTTTAAGATTGGAAAATAGTGTGTTTAAAATTTTCTTTGATTTCTCAGAGAATTAATGATGTTGATGAAAAAAACAGACATCTTTAGGGTACTGATATTTATGAGTGTGTGTAATTTGGTGCAGATCCAAATAAAAATCTGGATCTAATGAATTTAAATCTGCTTTTCTAAGGGAACTGTTTGGCCTTGGAGGAGGTGTATGCACTCTATTGAGTTCAGCATTTCCTTTACCAGCTTGATGATTTAATTTGAATAGAGTAATATATATTTTGTCAATAATTTTATTAAAGCATATATTTTGCACATGACTATTGTACAATATGGCTCATGCATTGTTTGGTAATTTATGTATTTACAGTGTTAAAGCAGAGGATGTTGGGTTATGTTTTCATCTACACCCACAGTCAGCTGAGCCACTGAAGGAGCGTCAGGTTGAGGAGAGCACGGGGTAGAAGCTGGGGGTCATGCGTGTGTGGAACTTGAGAGCACAACCTGAATCGCTTTCAATCTATGTACTAAAACGATGGCGATGAAAATTAGACCCAGAGACACAAAAAAACACTTGTTTGCAGATTAATGTCCTGAATAGAGGCTTGTGAGGGCACTCTTTGTCACAGGCTTCACATTGTGCCTCATTGTGCCCTCACCTGAGACTAATTCTTAAAAGAGCCCAAAACCACAGAGGGCTGAGCAGCACACACGGGACAAATATACAAATACTTCACAGGGGATGTTAACATATAGTGCAGTATACTGTATATACTGTTTATTTAGTCATAAACAAGTAAATCAATGATCACACAGCAACACATTTTATGCTTTTTTTCTCTCCACAATATCACATTTAGGCTCTAATATTCTCCGGGAGAATGAATATATTTGTTGATCAACAGCATGAATAAAACTCTTAAATTTTCTGAATTTTTAATCTGGTTTAATATTTCCACCCGTTTTATGCAAATTACAGTCTATTAGCATAATCTCATTTGAGAATACATCCTTTTAAAGTAAGAGATTATAACCTTTTTTTTTAAACACATATAAATCAAATGTTTTATTGAAATGGTAATGTTTTAAAGTCTGCACGCTCGGCACGAAAGAAGTGCATTTACATATATACTTTTTTTTTTTGCATTAGTGGCTCCACACACTAAAGATACAAAAAGAAGCTAAAACCTCCATGAGGGAAAACATCCAAACAGCTTAAATGTCTTGGCAAACACGAAACAGCAATTTAAAGAGCTCCAATAAATATTCTCTTTGTGTCATTCTACCAGAAATGTATGTATATACAGCATTTCTTTTAGTTTTCTGATATCAATAGTGTTGTTGACGAGATTGAGGAGAGGAGAGAAGAGGAGAGGACATTACCTCCAGGCATTTAAGTGGAAACAGGGTCTGTAAAAGCTTCAGCGAGATATTGAGGTGGATAAAGATGTAAGAAAGGACCATTATGCTGCCGAGGTGGTGGTGGTGGTGGGGGGACTCTATCTCTCTCTACATTCCCTTCTCCTTCCCTCTTTACGTCTGCCTTGAACTTGTGAGGAGTTCAGCGGGTCTGAGCCGGCCGTCCAGACAGGCCTCTGGAATGCGAGCGCGTCCACTCAAGCCCGTCTGACCTGCCACCATAACCAGCTCCATTTCAGCGGGCTAACTTACCTATTCATTTACAATGGGACTCCAACTTTATCTTTCCTTGTAACACAACATTAACTGCCAAAGAGCTGGAAATGCATTATCAGCCCGCCCCAAAGCTTGGATTGCTTCCCTCATAAATAAGATCATTATACGAGTGGTAATCCCATTAAATAGATCATTTTGCAAATATCTAAATCCAATTAATAGTGTTTTCAGAGGGGGTGCAGCAAACACTGCCTTTTAGAGAGCTGACATGCTGTGACTCCACTTCTTTGTTCCTCTCTCCCATCGTAGCAAGAGTGATATTAATAAACACAACCCCGAGCCTGAATCACTCTTTGATAGAAAACTGGGATTCCGTTTTTTCTTGTTCTTGTCAGTGTTTATCAACAGAAAACATTTAAATCATTTTAAGTTTAACTGAATTTCACTCAAAATGTAAAGATATTCCCTCCAATCTTCCCTCACTTCTCTCTCTGGTATGTATTGCACTTGCTTGCACAATGTGCTCTGCAGGATGTCCTTATGCTGTAATCCTATAAAAAACCCCTGGCTGGACTGGGCCACACGAGCTCAAAACTTTTAAATGATTGCCAGATGGTTTAACAAAGTTAACGAAAAAGCCATTTATGGAATTAATCCAAACTAGTTTCCTGAATCATTACCATAACTCATCAGTGGAAGTGCCCTCCGAGTGCCCTTTAACTTTGGGATGTGTTCTCCTGCGTGAACCATGACACTTTCTCTGGACCATTAACCAGAATATTAGAAAGACAGAAAACTTAATTAATTGTCCTTGCATAAACTAAACATCTGTGAGCAAGGGAGGCATTATAATCCTAAAGTAGATGCCCCTCAAGTGCTAGTGTTTGTTCCACTGAACTACTAAAGTGCATAATCCGATAAAGGATATCCTAAGCTTTGATTGTGCCTGAAGTGGTTGTTTTACCTTTGTGGAAAGTGCGTCTGGCATGGTAAGAATGTTTTTGTATCTTTTCATGGTTTTTAATTGCCAGCTGAAGCTGTTAGGAAAACACTGCTGTGGTTAAATGAATTAGAAAACAGTGCCCCTGGGTGATGTTAACACATTGCACACTTTCATCCAGCGCGTATGGAAGGCAGCTGCCGGTGAATGATCTATGTGTCATTTATATGGCTGTTTATGGTAAAGAGTGAAGGAGACCACAGCTCTAATTATGGTCTTCAATGTGTCTAGATAACTCCTTTTGTCTTGAGGGTTCATTTTGGTATCTCTGAGATGATTTAAGTCACACTGTCAAAAGTTTATGCTGCTTACTTCCACCTATCAAAGAAATCAGCCAAACGTGTCTGTTTCTATGCATTTAAAAGCATCAAAGTGAAAAGCTTTTAAAATTCTGGAAGGCTAGAAGCATTGCAGCAGACCATAACTCAGCATCCTAATGACAGAATCATTAGAGGTATCATAGCAGTAATTATTCTCTCATCTGAGGACAACCCTACAAAGAGGGGACTGGTGAAAAACCAAGGCTGAGGCTGAGATCAGTCTCCCCCTCTTCCAGTCGGCTTTCCCCTGTCTAATCTGTCTTTTTCTAATGAAAAGAAGGAAAGCGAGAACAGTGGAAAGAAAGAGATGTCAAGATTGAGGTCGGCCACCCCCCTCGCAGGGTCAAACTCGAGGGGTTAATACCTGGTGTCCGACACTGCACATAAACTCCGCTGAGCTCATCACACTAATTAAACAGACACACATCCTCTCAGAGCTCCGATGGCCAATCGCTGCCAGCTAAAAAAGCAGTCCATTCATGGAGGTTGGCAGGGTGTGCGTGTGGGGTGGGCCAGGGAAATGCTACCTGCCCTTCCTCAGTTTGATTAATGTGAAGAACAATGGCGCTCTTGTGGCCCGCCAGCCTCACTCCACTTGGTTCTGGTTCACCGCCCGAGGAGAGGGGGCTGCATGTTCCAAACTCGTACCCCCATGACGAACCAGCACCTAGCCTAACAACTTCTCTGTGAGTGGCTGTCTCCTTAAAACACCCATCTCCACGTCCTCAGACCACTGGTGTCAAATACAGTCCAAACAAAAGAAGAAAATTTCAGGATACAAGTTGTTAAAATATTGCAAACAAAGCATCTTTTAAACAACCATAGCCGTTTTCACTTAAAAAATCTCAGATATCTGCTGCGGTATTTGACATTGTACATGGGGGTCATGCTAAGGTGAGACTAATGATTAGTTTCATTACACATTAATTAGCCTAATACTTCCCTAATTATTTTAGTTGATTACATGTGAGAAAATTGTGGAAAATATTTTTATCATAATAAAATAATAATTTGTTGTCCAAACAAAAGATAGAACCCAAAGATATTTACAAAAATCCCTAAAATAAAGCTGTAACCATGGAATATTTCTAGTTAAAACACTACTTTGAATGCTGATATTCAATTATCAGAGTAGGAAATGATTATTCTTCCGTGACTCAACGAGAGACCACCTTGCGATGGGATCACACAAGCTGTGAACCCGTCAACATACTGTAGTAGTGGTTGGTCTGATCTCACTGCAACAAGGTCTGTAGTTTAACCTCATGTTTAAAAACGGACAGGAGGAATTAAACTGGGATACAGTCATCCATGACTTGAAATAGCACCTACCCTACTTCGGACCCTCCCTCTTCCAATGTCCATTCTTGGACCACATCTCTGCTTGAACTTGGCCTTTGTTCTGATCTCAACCCACCTGTTAAGTTTAGAAACTGTGACTTTATCGCTGTGGCAAAATCAAATTGAGAGACACATAAACACCTGCCTAAAAATCTGCCACTACAGAAGGTGTCTCTCTGAAAACATTTTCCAAAGATGATACACACAGACTCACAAGGTGAAAACAATGCTGCTGTCATGCTTGGTAATTAGCTGAGTAATTGTGTCAGCACTAAGTCATTATAGTCCAGTTATTTCTGTTTATTCTCAACTAACTGCTGGTAACTTCTTCTCTAAAGTAAAAATACATCTCTCCCTATGTGCCCTGCAGAGTCTCAATCTGTGGCTCAAGGCGGATTCATGATTTTCTTTTAGTAGTTCTGTCCGAGAGCTAAGACACAAGACATTTATTTATACAAAACTGTCATGGATTATTGCTTCAGTGTCTAATTTCCTCATCTTCCCACAGACTCAAGTGGATGTATCACTTTTAGCAGCAGAAATCACTCCCCTTGTGTTTTTAATTATTAGAAGTAGTCAGCTTCAATCTGTAAAATTAAAACCACAACGCCACGCCAGAAATCGTTTGTGTAGTTTTGCATGTAAAGTAAGAGAATTAGAAGGGTTTGAAAAAATATTATGTGTTTATCTTCCCTTGACTTAAATAATGTAATGTTAGGGTTACAGTTTACAGTTTTGTGTTTACAGTTTTCTCAAAAAAAATTGACAAGACAGTTGCAGCTGAATCAGAACGTTGCTGCTCAAGTCGTCCCTAACACCAAGAAAGTGGATCGTATATTTACTCTGGCCTCCTGTCCGTCAAATAATTTATTTCAAAACACAGACGTTGGTTCACACAGCGCTGAATGATTTAGGGCCAAAATACATTGCTGATGCTATGTTATGAAAGATCCTGGACACGTCTGCTTTCTGTCCCCAGGGTCACAACCAAACATGCAGAAGCAGCGTTCAGGTTTTATGATCCAAATATATTTTCAGTTTGCCTTTTATTAAATTATTATTTTGTTACACACAGCAACTGTAACTTTTCCTCTTACATCTCCTCTTTTCTATTTTCAATTTCAATCAAAGTGTCTATATTGTTTTCTGTTGCTTTTACCCTCTCTCTTTATGCTTTTTATATTTTCTGTAAAGCACTTAGAGCTGCCTTCCTGTTGAAATGTGCTACACAAATAAACTCGCCTCACTGTTGACTAAATGCCTGATCCAAGTTTTATCAAATGTGTCTCAACCTCTTCCGCTCTGTTGGTGTGAAGGGTAACAGACAGCCAGCAATTACATTCAAGGGATAAAGACATCAACTTCATCTCTCTTGGGCGACATAATTAATTGCAGCACTCGCTGAACTCACAAAGACTTTTAGAGCTTTACCAACTCTTTGCCAGAACTCTGTGCCTCAGCTGTGTCATAGGGAAGACAAATTGAGCCACCTGCACGTCTCCAAAATCTTGACATCTCATCTCACTTGCAAATTGCAAGCACGTTACCCCCCTACATAGAAGTCCGTAGAGACTAGCGAGCTTCTCACCAGCCAAGGCTTGATAGGCCTTCATGCAGCCACATGACACTTTGAAAACAGCGGAGGCTCCACTGTGGAGGCATGCCATAACACTGGAGGCTGGAAAAAGAACATGCAAAGTCCTGATGATGATCGCCCATATGGCTGAGAGCTCAGTATTTGTCACACACTCTGAGCTGTTTGGAGAATTGTTTCACAATTATTTGCAGAGAACTTATAATTGAAAAACAAACTGTGACCGGTGCATTTGAAGGCATTTTTCAATAACTTATGGTTTATATTGGACTTTTTTAACTAAAGCTATGCACGCTTGTGACAGTCGCATGCATGCACAGCCTGAGGAACCAGCTGAAAAAGTTGCATTCAGAAGGATATTTGGAGTACAGTTAAACCAGTTTATAGATTACTGATATATCTTGGAATATTTTTCAATGAAATGTACAGCCATTACTTTTGCTTTACATCTTAAGCTGCTTTAAGACATGCACTAAGTTTTCCAGAGGGACTGTATGTGAGAACATAAATGTTTCTCTTGACATTTTGCTGAACTTTTTCTGCCAGCCCCCAGGTAAAAAGTGTAGAAAATGTCAGAGTGAGCCCACGTGAGAATACTTCAAATCCACAGCGGGCGAGTGGGCGCGATGATGATTGATGATGTTTCTAACACAAGACAGAAGCCAAAAAGTCTACAAACATTTCAGGATGAAAAAGAGGGGTCAACTTGTTGACTTTGAAGATGTCCATTTTGGTCAGACAATGAGATCCGAGAGTCGATAAGGGCTGATGCTGGTGTCTACGAGCCGTAAACAAAAACACTTTACGCAGATGAATTCATACTTTATTCATCTATCTCTTTATAATTTGTGTCCTGCCTCCATAATGCTCTTGTTGTTGTGAACGTGTCTGATCCTGACAATTTAAAAATGTTTAAAACGGCATTATGGAGTAGTATATAATGGATATACAGTATCATCTTGCCATTCAGTCACCTTATATGTGACTACAGGTTGATATTAATTGAGAATCATGTAAATGAAATTTCTAATATATACAGCGAAAAATGTTAAGTTCACATAGCAAATGGTTATACTGCTTATCATAAAAATAGAGAAAGACAAAAAGCTAGGGGGAATGAGGTGGAAGAGAAATATTTCAATTTCTTTCATTAAAACTTATTACTTTGTATTTTGAGGTATTGTAATCCTCTCTGTGAGGAAATTTGCAATAGCATAAACCATTATTTATCTCAGATTAATTCGGTTAAAGACCTTTTAATTCTTGTATGGTACAGAACGCCCATGGAGCTTCTCTTTTCACAGCAGTGAAACACGAGTACATCTCTCCTGCCGATCACTTTTTGTAGATTAGAGGATTGTTACTAATTGGTCAATTGGCTAATTATTCTTTTTTTTAATTAGTCACCGCAGAGGAATAACGTGCTTTGTTCAATGACCCTCAATTACAGTAATGTGCTCATCACACAAGTTGTATTAAAGGATTCCCACGCATGCAAACCAAATCTACAGAAAATAATCTGACAGAATTTTATATTTTGTATTTTGGGGAATTCAATATTAAATAACAATAAAAATCTTGCCTCAGGTCCGGAACAAAAATAAACCTACCCTTTTGCTAATGCAAACACTGAACACTGCAGCTTAGAAATTACATCAAACATATGCATATCTGACAGGATTTTTTATTATTTTATCCAAGAGCACTTTTTATTTGCAGAGAAACACTTAAATTGGTTTCTGCAGGATGAGGAAAATATGCACATGTTTACACTCACACTGCTAAATAAAGGGTAGAAACCAGAGAGCCCACTCAGAGTGCTAGTGCTGGGTAAACTACCGTACTTGGAAAAGCAAAGCCAGAGAGAACACTGTTTAGTTAGGAGTGCTGCTAAATTACATACTGAACACCTGTACTAAGCAATAGACAGACAAAAGGACTAGAGCCATAACCTCATTGGCAGAATCAGATATTCACAGCCTGACATTGCTTCCTCCAACATTGTCTGTGATAATCAAAATAAACAAAGGCCACGTTAAATTCCCTCTCTGGTCTGTTAGTCTGCACTGTGGTGGTTCCTGGCATCATTCATACCGGAAGAATCCCTTCAATACAAGCAAATCAAATCTGAGGCAGTTCCTCTCCTCACAGACTTCAAGTGGTCAGCAGTTGTCTTGACACAAACTCTGATGCTTCCAAACGAGCTATCATGGAGTCTTTTTCCATAGGAGGAGGTTTTTCAATGGCATCAGACATTTTCCTGCATAAAATAAGCCGGGAAAAAGGTTTGAAAAAATGCTCCTTGACCACTGGTTTCAATCCATGGCCCATCTAAATGAATGCTGTTTTGTTAGAATCCCAAAACAACCTTAATCTATAGTTGCCCCTGCAAGCTGTATGTCAACAGGATATCTTGTTGAAAAAAAGATACAGACCTACAACCCACCCTGAAAAAGCTAATGAAATACAAAATACAGTATTTGGGGAATTAAAGCAACGTGCTAGAGGACAGGAATGCCACAACCTCCTGTTCATTTGCCTTGAACTGGACTGTATTCAAACAATGAAACAGATATTTCTTATCACACAAAATGACAACCTGAAAATCAAAAGTAAAAAGCACATTTACTGCTAAAATCCATATATTTGCCAAATATTTGCCATTTTCATTTCATAGAATTTTTCAGATGTATGGACTTCAGCAAGATTTCAAGTAAGATTTACTTCATCTGAGGGTACTGATGCTGCTACCTCTCAGTTATTGTATTTGGCACACATTTTTGGCCTAGCACTGCACTATCAAACAAAGCCCTTTTTATATGTGTATTTTGGATTCCATTTCCAATGTTATCATTTTAAATTAGTTGTTTGCATTGAGATGACATGTTAGCAGTGACATCCAACTAAAGTGAAGATGGTGGCAGGCAGAACTAATGGTAACTAATGTTTCAAGCAGCCATAAGTATCAGGTCAATACTTTCTATTAGTGCAGCGTGCAGTGATGTCATATCCTCCTGCTACTCTAACCGTACGCTGCTATCAATGCGAAAGATGACCAGCGAGTGCAGCTCAACAAGGAGCTCTGTATGAGACACCATGAAGCCAGACACTCAAAGACATTGGCAGACTATGCTGAGCTCAGCCCAAATATACACCACTCGCCCCTCAAACCTGGGCTTGTTTGGCTGCTGGCACCCAGAGGCATTAGTCAGATGTATGCCAGCTGAGCTGAAGTGTGCCCACAGAGTACACATTGCATCATCACTACCAGCACTCGTGCCCTCACCTTGTCTACCTTGGCACTTTTCGAGTTTGATGGAAAAAATGTCCCACTGCAAACGACATGTCAAGTGCCAGACAGCATATTTATACACCTTAATTAGCAATAATGAAAGGCGGTACCTGCCAATGATCTGCTGCCAGTGGTTACTGTGTTGACTAGAGTGCACATCTGTTGTTTTCCTGGTACTTACATGAGAATTGCATAAATAAAACAGGTATAAGGATCCTGTGCTTCACTAGATCTAATATCAAACATGTAATGCTGATAGATGTTTAAATGTAGGTCATGTTACACCACTTAATGATAGCTAAGGTTATATCTAGAGAAGGTTGAAACCTGCAGGCTGCAGCATGCTTCAGATTTCCAGAATATTATGAATGAGCAGGAGATGATTATTTGTTGCTCTCACAGTTGTCAATTCACAGGTCATTCATTTTAAAGGACCTGTCAGAACATGGTGAATGACTGCAGCAGATTCTCATGATGTTTTGTTTAAAGCCCCAGTGATCTGAGGCCGTGTTTGGATGCAAACATGTTCAGATCTGTCGGCAGCGATAAGTTTGAGCAGTGCACAGCGAGACATTCTTTATGAAGGTAATAGAAACAAGTTGCATGGGTTTTTTACCGTGAAATAGGCTACAGGCATCCTCCTGACGTCTGGATTTATGGCCTGGTAATTCCCCCCTGGAATAATTTGGCTGGTACATCTGCAGCTTAGCAGCATTCCAGCAGAGCTCTCCTGTGCTAAGAAGTCAGGAGATGACTGATTGATTGATTGTATTACTCTAGTTTTAGCATGGCTTTACTGAGCTATTGCAGTAAAGTTCTAATGTGATCTATCCACTGCAAACTACAACTGTGCTTTGACGAAAGCAGTGAGCGGCCTGTCTGCTGCTTGGTTAAAGATCACAAATCATAGTTAAATAGTGAACTTAGCAAAATAATCCACAGCAATAACAAGACTGACAGAGATTTTTTAGAGATAAGGGGAATGTTAACCTCCTGTCACACAGAAAGAACATACCAAGAGTACATATATGAAGTCTGAGCCATGATCATAATGTCTTAAAATAACAAGGATTTCACTGTGTAATGGCAATCCTCTGCTGGATCATGACTATATGTAATTCTTCACTCTTGATAATACCCAACAGAGATCATCAGTTAGAGTTTGTCACTGCTCTCACACAACCATGATCCTTTGACAGGCTCTTTGTGGTGCCAATTACACGCTAAACATGTCTAAATGCAAACCTATAGTCTGCTGACAGCTCATGTTTCCACGCTTTTAGGTGATAAGTCCAAGGCACGTGCTGTTTCAGGTAATGACAATGAGATGAGTCGCTCACCAGCTTACTCGAGAAATTTTATTTTGATAATTCCTTGTGTTTATTGCATGTGATGTCTGTTGTGTTTGTTATTTTTGCCACTGCAACACAACAAATTTCCCCATCAATCAATCAATCAAATTTTATTTGTATAGCCCATATTCATAAATCACAATTTGTCTCATAGGGCTTTAACAGGGTGTTAAAGCCTTTAACAGGGCTTTAACACCCAAGGAAAGAAACATTGGTAGCAAGGTTAGAGCACACGGAGGACAAACAAATAAATGCTATGGCGGGACTAATAAAGGATTATCTTCTTATCTTATTTTACTTTAATTTATCTTATCTTATTTTTACTTTATCTTATCTTATCTTAATTTATATTATATAACACGTAAAAGAACTATTTATATTTCACAATGTTACTCACATAAAATTTTTGCAATGTAACTGGTTTGAAAAAATGTTTAATATAGGCTTTAATATCTTTTAAAATAGAATTTAAAACACTAAATACACTTTATCAATTCTAGTTTGTTTTATGCCATTAAGCTTGCTAACAAGCTACAGTCTAGCTAGCAACAACGATGTTTGCTAACCCAAACACATACAGCAGCAAGGTCAGCTAACAGCTAGATAATTAGCTACAGAAACATTACCTTGGTATTAGCAGTAGATATTTAAAGTTTAAAGAATGTGCATCTGTTCCTGGTCAAGCAACGGAGGAACATTAAGGTTAGTATTTATAGTGAAAATACAGGAACAAAGCTAACTGGTATTTAGCTCTTACAACACTAAAACACTAAAAGATGCTAAACTACCTCTAAGCTAGCTACATCACCGAATAGGATACTTACGAATAAAATAGGTGATAACCTTTCTTCCACAATCTTCTCTATAACATGTAAATGTTATAAATCATGAGCAGACACACACTGTGGCCCATAGACTGTGGTGAGGCCACCTTCTACTTTCTTTGCACTGCTGAGCTGCTGAATAAATAGCAAAAGAAATAGCAATAAAAGAATGACAGGGAGAAAGCTACTTAAAGAATTATTTGTGAAAACATATTTGGACTTAAACATGCACTTTATAAAGCCTTATGTATTAACAGTGTATACTATGGAGGTGTAGATTAGGCATGCAGACAGGCATAATATGGTTTTCCTTTGGCTTTTCAGGAAACAAACTTTTGTTACAATTTTCCTTAATCTTCCTTTTTTTTAAAACTGGGAGACTTTTTTTAATTTAGACAATAAAGTTGATAAATGTTGATAATAAACTCGAAACACTATTTCATGAATGAAGTGGACATGCCAAGAACAGAGTCTGCTCCTCTGGTCCATAAATCCAGTCGGAGCAGAGACTGACAGCTGTGTGAGCTGCCAGTATTATGGTTTAACCATCTACTGTAAATATTTGAATTGACATCACAAGCGATTTCAGTTTGCAGCAATGCAACTAACTTTTGTGCTTTCGCCTTCTGAACAGACTTCCAGCACAATCCCTTATAAGTCCTAATGGTGATGATCACATCTTGTTTATGTCATAAAAGATAAAAGAATTTCCTTGTTACTAAAATCACTTCTGGAGTAGAACTTCATTGTACCGTGTATTTTGTAGTGTGCTGTAGTTTGATATATTCTTAAAACTTTGACTTGAAATTCCATGTTTCTCCTTAAACTTTAAGATAATTCTCAGAATGAAAAATGAAAAAAGAAATTGTTTCTTAGGCCTTTCCCCAATAGTCCTTTGTAGTGTACTTACCCAGTTAAATCAACTTAATTTACCAACACTGCTGATTGTGTTAAGGATTCCCTGGCCTGAAACGTGTGTCCTTGTATAGTGTGTTTAAGCAAATAAAAGAGCTGTAATTTCAATGTTAGTAACAAGAGGATTTAAATACATCTATGCTTATTATTTTTCAGTGCAGTATGAACTGTGACTGTACATCTATGTTAAATGTGAAGTCTGTATCCATCGCCCTGGTTGGCTCAGTGTTGACAGATTCCCTCTTTCCTCTGGTTGTCATCTGGCTTTGTTCACCTGATACCAGACGCGTGGCGGCTATCAGAGGAAGACAATGCCATCAATACAATGCACGACGCCAGGATCTGCAGCACGTTCGACACCTGATTTATCCCAAGCACCTATTCAGATTAGTCAACTATCCAACAAAGAGTCGTGCGTCGGATGAATGGGTGGGGTCTCATACTCTGGGGAATTCGAGGGGTTAACCTTGACATCTGGCCCCCGATCATTCTACAAGTTCAGCCCAGCTGCCCAGATAGGTCTGGTTTTTCCCCGAAAAACACCTCATCCATCTGCTGAACTTCTCCTCATATAAGTTTCTCCATGATTGCCTGAGGCGCTTCCATTCACAGACGCGTGCGGGGTGACATTGATCCCTGCTGCGACGCCCATCCATATTTAAAGGGGAGTACAGGTGACCTGTGGGTGGCCCTCTCTGGCACGCGTGGGCCCTTCTGCACCCAGAGAATCTTACATAACACGTTTGTTGGATATTTCCTCAAATTACCGCAATATGATATAATGCACAAGGAACTAATGGGCTTTCAGCTAGGAGGCACTCAAATGGCACGTGCCACTGCCATACAAAAGCTGGGACCTGTGAAATTCAATATGCTGATGAATGTGTAAGGAGTATGCCAATTAGTTTATGAATACAACAGGTGACACGTACATAAAGCCCAATTACAGACTTAATTGTGGTTAGTGTCTCCCAAGACAGATAAGTTAACACACTAGGATAAAAAATTAATCATGATGGATGTAGCCAATTCTGTTACTAGGTAGAAATATCTTTAATTCAACGTTGAGTACTACTTACAGTACACTTAGATTAGCCTCATGGAAAATTTCAATCCAGTAATTCAAGCAATTCAGCACACGTGGTTTTGCTCTGTCTCAGTCACGTTTACCTTTCAAAGTGTGTTTCATAAAAGGAACGATGATGTGAGTAATTTTGTATATTCCCAGTATCCATGGTAACCACAGCTATGCTTCTTCTATCAGGAGATCTGACGTGGCGAGCAGTGGCAGCTGCTCCGCTGCGGAGGCGCACGTCTTCAGGGACTACTCGTTCGAGGTGACAGGAGAGAGGTCATGTTTTAACCTGCTGTGTGGCAGCGTGACAGAGAAGCAAGCCAAGCCACAAAAGCATCAGCTGGTAAACAAGACAAGTGTTTATCGTCCCAAAAGATTTCACACAGTCTTGTTGCACACAAAGGGAAATTAGAGTGGAGTTTTAACAAGCAATCTTGCTACTCAGTTGTCAAACGATGCCACTTCTCCCTTTTGCCAGTAAGGCATGGGAATTTCTTCAGGACAAAAGGAGGAGCTGCCCGGAGCAGGAAGGAAACAAAAGCGGGACATGAATCAGCACGATGAATAAAATACACTAATCATTCTATAAATGACAGAGGTAATGATCTCATTGGCTTGTAATTTATCCTTAAAAATCTACTTTGCATAATATTTCCACAAAGTTTTGATCAACCAGATCTGCTGCAAAATGTAAGGGCCTGTTATAAAACATGTTCATTTCATGTTTGTTTAAAATTTTAGTTATCATTGTGCTTCAAAAGAAAAAGACAGAATAACAACCAGAAGGGCTCTCAGTATTTGCAAACTTCTGCCAAGGCCCAACAGCCACTTTGTGAGACCGCATTTAAATTCACTAGGTCCAGATTTTTATTTGGATCTGCACATACTCATAAATATCAGTCCCCTATACATGCCAGATTTTTTCCATCAAGACCCATGAATTATTCTCTGACTCACGGGAAATGTTGAAAAATGCTAAATTTATATGAAAGAAAGTGTAAAAACATTCCTGTATCTTCCCTATAATTTAATGTGTTCCTATGTGGGTCATGCCCCGCCCCTCCACAAAAGTTCGTGGAATTCAGTTGAGTAGTTTTTGCGTAATACTGTAAATAAACAAAGTGAATATTTAAATATAACCATGGCAGAGAAAGTAACATTTCGAAGTGTGCATTTACAGTGAGTGTGTGGAAAAGGACAATACACAGCTTTCAGACTACATTCAGTGAAACATTGGAATTTAATAATCATAATCATAGTGATGACAATATGTAAAAGTAAATGTTTCAAAATTTAGCACATTGAGAGTGAGTGAATCACCAATTTCTTATGAATTAGTGCGTTTGTTGGCACTTTACATACAATCGCCATTAACAGCATTACACTGTTGTCATAATACAGCATTTACACCCCAGTGTGTTTCCAGAACTACATAATATAAAAGCCATACATTCTTGTCCCCAAACATCCAGGTATGAAAGTCTTGCATATTCGCTATCATGGGAAAATATGAAAAACATAAAATTAAAATAAACTCTTCATTAATTCCTTACTTGAAAAAGGTACATCTGTACACAAAGAACAGTTCAGAGTTAAATACATACAAGGTTGTGTGATGGGGGCTGGTTTAAAACAAACCCAATTTAGTGGAATTGATGTTTTCTAGATCAGGAGAATGTCATATCATTTTGCAATTATACAAAGTGTTGCATAATAAAAACCATTGATCGACATGCAGAGATAAGAATATTCCAAATACACAGATTTACTTTAAATTGTGACATTACAAGGCATGAACCTGAATGAGCTGCAAGAATCGGTACCACTGCGACTCCACTGCCTTCACTGGTAGACCAACATGTTTAATTTTAGGCCTTCACGATATTGCAGCACTAAACTCAGCACACATGTTCAATTGTGTTGGCCTCCGAGCGCCAGCCTCCATACAATTCTGTAAACTCAATGAAGCTTTGCTAACTGGCAAGATCTTTTATAAACACAGTCATCATTTCCTTCAAAACTGTGTGCCACATTACAAGCACCGTCAGGGGATTTAGCTGGGACTTAAGTCTTAGTGTCTGGCAGCTGTATGTGGCCTATGGCAAGCAGCATCATATTATCAGCAGAGGACTTAAAAAGACTGCCAGAGGAGGATTGTGAGATCCGACTTCAGCTTTATGTCATCTTCATCAAAAGGTTCAATGCATGCTTCGTCAACATGGGGGAAAATACATTTCACCATAGGTATGTACTGTTTTTTATTTTTTGGGGATGGGGCGGACACGCACCTACAACACTTACTTAATGCGTGTGCAACACAGTCTCTATAACTTAAATTATTATATGAGCCCAATCTTTTAGGAAATTTTGCCTCCAAGCATGTTCAGTGCTTTGCATATTTAGACACCGCCATTAATTGTATGACAAATGTTATGCAAAGAGGCAAGGAAGAACTATAATAATGATGCAGGCTTTTTGTGTACCGCTTTACATTGCACTGTTGTGCTCAAAATGATTTGAAAATGCTTTTCATTTAGATTTGTGTGTCAGACTGACATCTACTAAAGAACCAAATTATATTAAAGCATAAAGCAAATGTAGCAATCAAGCTAAAAGAATAAAAATGGCAGGGAAAATTAATTAATTCGAAGTACTCACCCCTCATTTTTCATTTGAACTAAATAACCTCAGGGTCCAAATGTATTCAACGTCAAATGTTCTCAGGTCTTATCTTTTGTAATTTCATCATTCAAGCAAAGCGAAGGGAGAACATTGTAGACATGGGTATAAATCACCAGCTCCATTTTCTCTTATGATGCACAATATCACCACAACTAAAATGTCACTTCCAGAAACACATGTTCTTTTAGCAAGTGAAATTAACCCATAGTGACAAAAGAAATAAAATCTACTAAAAAAGCCTGAGTACGGCAATTAAATCAAAGTTTGTGAATGTCAATTTAACCAATCAAATACTTTAATTCCAACTTTTGAAATTTCAATTAAATGACGTTTGAATAATCAGAATATCCCCAGGAAGCACATTTTCAAACGTTTAACAGTGTGCAAGAAGTCAAGGTAGGTGAGGTAACTACGCTCAAAAGTATGAAGAGCTCAGCAAGGTCCATGAACAACTGGTTAACAATAAAAAAACTGACTAGTTAAAGCAGTTGTTAAAGCCTGTAACATGAGTAGACAGTTTACACTTCGACACATGGAAGAAGGCATTCAGTGAGAAGTCTTTCCACAATGGAAAACAGATTCTTGTCCACATATGTTCTTAATTAGTATCATAATACTCAGGGTTTTACAAACTGATTCAAACTTTTTAAGCTTTACAAAAAATAAGTGAAGATCTAATTATCTTTTTCCAGTACAAAGGAATTTCCCCAACATTTATGTCACATCATCACACGAAATGTATGTACAGTAACTTCATGTCCAGAATAAAGTTTTGTCCACCTAAATGAAGAACTAGGAAAGAAAATGAAAATCACCCATGAAATGATCTCTTTGGATACACCAAATACTTCAAAGGCAAGCAAGGTTCAATTGGCCTGATTATTGTTCTGTACATTACACGTATCAGGATGATGCGTTTCAAACCCTACCAGAATACATTCAGTGACGAGATTTAGGCTTCAAGTCCAGAAAAGAGATGACGTACCTTCAGAGGAAATAACTTCTATCAAAGCAGCAGGAAATTATAATAATCAGCACAAGACAATATGTGTTTCTCATTGGTGCAACAATTCCTAAAAAATTAAAAACCGAGTTGTTTCTGACATTCCGTAGAGAAAGTGTAGCACTTTGTCTCACCTGTGATTTGGTATCGTACAGTGAAAAGGTCAGAAGACTTTAGATTGGAAATTAATTACTAAACAGATATAAAAAGCAGAATTAATACCAGCAACAGGACAAGGAAGATCATCTTCTAATAGAGATTGTAAATAAATCATTACAAATGGTGTGCAACTTTCAGTAAAGTCCAGTAACTGCGATAATACAAAGCATATTTAACACGAACATGAAGCTGCTTTCCAGGAAGGAAAAATAAACAAATTAAAAATGTAAACCCAAACATCATTAAATGACTATTCTATTGTTGAACATCGACAAGGAACGGTCTCTTTGTGAGACTGAAACCTAAAAAGGTAGTCGTGTAGTTCATTTTAGTACCAGTAGTGTGATTCCACAGCTGCTCCATAGGTCAGCATAACATTAGTTCAGTAGGAACTGAGAAATCAACAAAATGACAGAGCGCTGTTTAACATGGAAACAACATGTGTTGTTATGGCATTAGCATCATAGACTGAGGCGATGTATGAGATGACACCAAACTGAAATGAGGACAGGTAACATAATATAGACTGTCAGTGCCATGGGTGATGTCTATTGGCTGTTTACCTTAAAAAAATATTATAAATGAATTACTCTGTAAACTTAAAAAACGTTTTATTGTATATGAATTTGGACTGTTTTGGTAATGGAAAAACAAATAGCGGAACACTATGAAGCTGTTAGAAAATATGATTTTCATCAACGCTAAACATATTAATGCTAATGTGAATTACATATAAAAAAAGTGTATCTGTAAGTCCATAACATATGAAAGTGTTTCTTTTTAGATTTATACTAACTATAAAGTGTTGTTACAGTAGAACAGGTTGTGAGAGAGGTGGGATTGGGATACTGTAGCGTACATTACAAATACATTAAAAAAAGATTCATATGTAAATGTGCTATGAGCTACTTATATAAATAAAGCTTGTTCAGAAAATATGCACAGTGTGCATCTCAGTACCTTAAGTACAATTTTCAGCTAAAACTGCATTTGGAAGAAATAAATGCATGTAAATCAATGTAGGCTGTAACAAAGAAGTCCCAAGCATTTCTAAAGAATCAAATCAATATTAAGAGATGTGATTAAAATGTAAACAAGAGCATTACCAGCAGAATATATAACACAAAATGCTTAGGTCATGATTATTGCACTTAAAGCTTAAGTAAAACGATTACGCTCAACGAGTGAATACGAGATCCTCCAAGAAAGTTATTTGATAGTCGTCACAGATAAAATAAAGCATGTAAAGTCAGAAAACAATAAAAGGGATGTACGTTTGTTCATTTAAAAAAAAAATACATGCGGCAGAAAGCTAGAGCGAAACCAGATACTGTCCAGCAACTTCTTATCATAACTCTCTTTCTAAGAATCCCTATAAATCACTCAGGAGAGCAGAGTTCATGCACATCTGCAGCAAACGGCCTCAGAATAAGAGACTTGCAACAAGATCAACACTGCCTCTGCTAAATGTGCGTAGCAATTTAGGCATCGTGTTTAAGACTTGTGCTCGAGTGTAAACACAGCACTCCAAGCTTCATCTTAACCACTTGACCGTCTGTCAGCAAACAGCACACAACTACATCTGGTAAACAGGAATTTGGCTGCACCTTAAGAGCCTCTGGACAGATGATGGCAGCTGTGTGTTCAACAGATCTCTGTAGGTTCACAAGTGCATTCAATACAGCTAAACTTCATCTTTGTCACAAAATATGGGTTTGAGTTGATTTGAATTATATGATGAATACCAGATATCCTGTTCAAGTACCTCAAAATAAACTGCAAGGATCCAGAGTTATTTTAAACATTGATGTATAGGAATGTCCAACAAAGAGGTGGGGAAACTAAAAGAACTAAAATAACCAGAACCTTTTGAAAAAGTCTTTAAGAACCACCTCCATCCAGTAAAAATGTTACAACATAGCTCAATCATAAATTTTGGCCTTGATCAAACCATTTATTCCCACTTATTTTACCATATGATACTGATACATGAGCTACCACTTCAACTTCATTTGTAACTTTTTATCCTCATGTTCCTTTGCTTCTTACTACTTTTTATTAAGTTTACCCGCCTTCTTTTTTGGCTCATAGGGTGTCCGCAGTATGCTTGGCGTCTCCTCCATGACGCGTACTAGGAGGTTGTCGATGTAGTCTTCCAGCTCCCTGATGTGGGCATCTTTCTTTTTCACCACTTCTTTTTGCTTGATTAGATCCTGCACAACTTCCTCAAAGGACAAGTTGCTATAGGCCGCCACGCTTTCCTTTGTCAGCTCCTGAAAAAAAAATGAAAAAAGTAAAGGCTCAGTTCAACCCCCCAGATTTTGAGGTTACGAACTCCATAATCACCATATTATAAATGTTTTGTAAAAGTAGACAAAAATAGTTGGAGGATCTTCTCTGAAATGTCAGCATCTGATAACAGAGGCAGAAGTAAAGTTACAGTTTGAGTGCACTCACAATACGACGGAGAAAATAAACTAATAAGCCGTGAAAACCTAATGTGACAAACTGTCATGTGTTTATCTCTTGTGCTCTGTTGCTAATAAAGGCTAAACAAGAGTTGTTACGATGAGACTGTTCTCCAGGGACATCACACTGTCATCTCACTGATTTATGTGGTAGATGTTATGATCTAAAACTGTCGAACAGTGTTTGTAACAAATCAGCACTTTAGTTTCTCTAATGGGACTTGACTTTGGCTTTACAGCGAGCAGCTAACATCTTGAGAAGGTTGTTTCTTAAAGCCTAGTTCACATGACTGCACCTATATTTATGTGTGAACTCTTCAAAGAAGCGGTCAGAGAGGATTGCCGGCATGTCACAGACGACCATCCGATTTCCAGCCTGCTGGAGTCGGTGATAGAGCGCAGGACAGGGTGAGAGAGGTGAAGGTACATGTAGCAAGGTGCCCCTTGATTTTCTACATGTCTGGAAATAAAAAAATCAAGCAATAGCAAAATGTGTCAGGGGCCGGAGCACAAACTCATTGTGGCTTATATCAACTCCAGTGGACACGTGTCGGTTGGGACAGTACAAAAAAATCTGTCCCGAGCACCTCGCTATTCTCTACAACTGTGATGCCCACTGAAGTGTTTCAACTGCTTCAGCTTGATGTGTCATTCTGAGCAGGATGTCACTGAAGAGCAGGAAGATCACCTGATTCACTGTCTTTGCTTGTGTTTGTTTTCGTGATTTAACATAGTTTGAAGACCGGTTGGGTGTTTCTACTGGTGAAAGATCATGTTGCGTGCGACCCTCCGTCACCAGTCAGTCATGTAGTATGAACTCACAATGACTGCAAGATCACACGTCAGGAAGTTGTGTAGTGTGAACTGCGAAGGGATCAGCTGAAGTGTGAACTCAGCTTTAGTTTTACGTATCACAAACCATGACATTTCCAAGCCGAGGGTGTTTAGGAAAAAACTACTACAACCCTGGTGGTAGTTAACATAAAAGGTGTCCCCAAAAAATGTAATCTTTGTTTTGAGGGGGGAAATACCAGACGGCATATTTCTGCAAATTAAAGGTCAGGCTAATAAATACCAAAACAAGGATGCAACCCAAGCCCAGTTTCGCTCTTTGAGGACAATCTATTTGGACGGAGCAGCGTGGTACAGTATGTGCAGATCATATTGCGCGGGTACGAGAGGAGCTGTAATCGTTTTTAATGAGGGACCACTTTATCGCTTCAGTGCTGGTCATCCTCCCCCGAACGGCTAGAGCAGCAAAGCCTTCACCCTGTTTAAAATACCACACTTATCAGGCTCCACTCCCATGTACCATTCAAGCTTCTACTGCTGGCTAAAGACAATGCAGGGAGAGACCTGGAGCGGGACTGCTTACCAGGAATCTTATCGCTCCTAACAGCACAGAGGCTACTGTGGGGCAACACAAACCAAAATGGAATATTTGCTATAGAGATTAAATGTCCAATGTAAGGAGGGTTTCAAGACCAGGGCTTGGTAAACTATTCCTCACACACAGAAAAAGGCATCGCACTCAAAGATACTGTACTTAAATCGTAGTGGGAGTAAGAGAGCTGACGGCTGCATGGAAGTACACATACACACATACATCATAATAATCAGGAGCTTTAGTGGCTGGTGACAAAGGCCTGGAAATGACCATGAACTGGCAAAGTAATGATGACCATTTTTCCACCATCAGTACTGAGGAGAAGATAAGGCACCCACTTGGCATTCTCCAGTTGTGTCATTACAGTTTCTAATGAGCTCAGCTTTGAGAATCTAAATGCTCGGTGCTTTGAAATCTCTCACTGCCCTCCCTCCCCCTCCGCTGCATGTGGTTAATTAGGGCCTTGAAGCGGAGGAAACGGGAGCTGCCATTTCGGCAAGGCACCGCGGCATGCACAGGGGCACGTGTGGTACCGACAGCCCTCAACACCCACAGTGAAAGGTGAGGAAAGCCATTATCAGCATTCTCTTTCTCATTTAGGCGTCACATAGGCTACTGCTCCCACTGCTCCCTCGTAATATACCAATTGTGCCGCGTAATAGTCTGCAAAGTTTTTAGTTCTTCGTAAATAGGAAATGCAAAAAGAATTTAAAGAAAATACAACTAGTGGTAAAATGTCATGAAGAAATGATGTAATAATCATTAAAAACTAACTACACTTCTTTACCTCCTCTCAACAACAACAAAAAATGCTCCAATTACAGAACCGGTGCAGCACACCACTGTGCCTGACCTTACAGACTGAAATTTCACACCACTTCAAATTATGATCGGATCAGACATGATGACCGATGTGTGCAGCTGCTAATTAGTTGAGTGGCACATCTGAATTTTGAGAGGTCGCAGAGATCAGTGTCACCAGCTGCGTTAACAAATTAAACTTTGTGTTCTCAAACTAAAAATATGCTCGACACCGCACGAGGAGTAATGACAGAGTTGCAACTGTTGAGGTCATTTATCCTGTTTTTTTCCCTCCATCTCAGTCGCTGTCACTGACAACGTGTGACAACATCACCTGACAAACGCAGAAAAGGTTGTGATGCCTAACTTACTTTTTTCTTGCCGTGCATGTCCTTCTTCTTCTGGCCAAAGGTGAAGTCTTCTTTTCCTGTGGACTTTCCATAACTGCAAAGCAATCAAACAGAAAGTCAGTATTCAAATGAAGACATACAGTTTATATTTTGGGGATTGATAAATACTAGACTAATACAGCGGCTCTGAGGGAAATATGGATATTTAAGAGAGTATGGTGAAGCAGTAAACAATGCTTGGAGTGACAACCCGTGTGGTTTTGGAATGTGTGCCACTGGTGCTGGTTGGTGCACACTGGTATTGGGTGCGGATTGCCTCTTCATATTTTTGGGTTGTGTCACATTATGCTATCTACTTTTACACTGCACATGTCTTTAATCAGTGAAAACAAGCAATAGCCACGCGTGTCAGGGACAGAGAGACACAAACTCTATATCGACTGCACTGGGATCGAGTCACGTAAAAGCCTAATATGTAGGTCGGGATTGGTTGATATCGTAATTATGTTTCACTTTTTAATATAATTAGGCTGTTGATTAATTACAGTGATGAAGGTATTGCACAATCAATGTCACCCCTAATCTGTATCATGGTTTATTTTCGCTGCAGCTGTGAATAAGCTCATCAATAAAAACTGTGCTTTGAACCACCTTTTTATGTTCCTGCACCACATTATAAATGACCACTGAGCTACTGCATGACAAAGGCAGCAGTAAAGATGATGGACTAGTGCCTCCAGAGATAAGTGATTAATTGGGTGGTCTATCTCTGCAGAGGATCTCATTACTATAGCTCAGAGGGCTCTGTTATCAAGCCCAGGCTCTCTAAAGAGACACTAATGACACCTTCCACTCTGATAAACCAGAACTTAGCCACAGCGCTCGCCAACTCTTTATGTAACATAGGAAATAGATGGAGCCGGCTCTGTGGAGATGTTTAAACAACAATACGTGAAAACAGAATAAGGAGGGGGAAGGGTGTACCAGATAGATTTCAATCAACAAGGTATTTCAAACTTTATGAGAATGCAGTAACCAATATCCTGCAGTGCAGTGGTTGTCTCATGTGGCAGCAGGATCCCTTTTTTGGAGTTTGAGATATATATGGAAAAGGATAAAGAACAAACAGTAGTGAGAGGCTACAAATGTATAAGATCCACTGCAGATAGAGGCCAAAAATAAAGACATGGAAAAATAGGATATTTCAGTGGAACACATAAGGAAGTTAGTTTCTTAGTCATCTACATGTTAAAACTACTATGAACAAGTTTCAAGGGTTTGTAAATGTTAATGAACGGAAGATGTAGAAAAAGGAAACTTTAAATACACATGACCATTTTCTGTACATTCCTTTTAACCAGACAGAGGAACATTTCAGTCACTCCTTCAAGGGGAAGTATGCTCCATATGAGGAACTGGACTTGAATCCATTTTTGTGTCTCTGGGTTATATTTTTTCTCATTGAGCAGACATATTTGATAATTGGAAATTATCAGAGATTTGGGTATGCTGTGTTTTGATTGATATTGAAACAGCACAACTTGTGTTGACAAACAGATATTCAATGTTTTATCAAATTGATGGGTTAAAGTTGTATTGTTTAAATTATAGTGTATTCTGAAAAGGTTGCTGTAATATTGGTTGTTTTGTGGGATCATCTATCAAAGATAGATTTGCCCTTCCCGATACAGTTGCGATAACACTGCATTTTTTTTAATGTATTTTAACAGCTGTATGGTACTAACCCTTTGTTGAAGGGAAACCTGAAACTTAAGTCTTGCACACTGTACAAGTTCTAGTTTTATTTGTGGGACTATCCAGTGTGAAATATTAACAAACTGCTGACATTTGTACTACCTCGGGCTAACGCTACACTACTGGAAATCCCTTCTTCTTCGCGGGTCTGAAAAAAGTACTTGCCGATAGAAGTACAACGCAACTGCTGGGGAAGGAAAATTGCAGTTTTATCTGGGTGAAACTAATATACTTTTTTTGTGGTATCAGATCGGTACATTGATATACATACCCGTCAATACCGGACCTAGCATTTTCATTAATATCGGAGTAATTTCTCGGTATCAGTATTGGAACAGAGTAAACAAAAAAAAGGTAACTACCGGGCTTTGTAGTTGGAGCTGAAGGGGTTAGTGTCTGCTTGTGGGTCACCGCTAAAGGGGTTGGGGGAATGCAGGTCTCCAGAGCTGCCTGATCGGCCCCCGTTGCTGGTCTTGCGGCCTTCCTTCTTTCCCGTCACGCGTTCCAGTAAGCTGACCTTCTCTTTTTTCTCCTTCCGCTCTGGACGGTCCCACAGCTGCCCTTGCTCCCCCTCAAATGGGTTGCGGTTGCGTGGGAGCGTGGCATACTTCTGTGGCAGGGTGTCACTGATATCAGTAAAAGGGTCACTGTGTACCTCATCGTCCTGATAGCCTGGCACCTCGCTCTGGGAACGCCTGTGAGGTCCACCTGTACTCCGTGATTAGAAATCAAAAGCATGACATCAACTTACGATGAAGTTGTGATAAAAAAAAAAAACATTTCTATGGAGAGAACTGATCACACTCTTAAAATGCTTAAAAAATTCAACTATTCTGTTTAATTCATGGGATCTTTGTGACAGAACCTGAAGATCTGATCGTGCTTGTTTAAGGCAAAAACAATCACTGATATAATGTCAATCTATTCTTTTTTGCAGTTTTTCCAAGTTGGCCTTGTGACCTCAAACAAATGGGATACCACAAATACAACAAGCACTAATTTAATTTAGTGTAGCTTGTTTTATTATTTAGAGCCTCCAAATCTGCAATGTGTGTCTCCTACTTCAGAACTTTTCATAGTTTCCCCTCTCCTGCACGGCGATCTGAATGTTCCCCTAGTAGCTGGTAAGATAAATTCAATATCACCATATATACTACTGTAACTGCCTCAGATGTACTGTATGTCTGAGGGGTGGAGATGTGAAGGGAGACATGACAGAGAGCACAGTGAGCTGAGTCATGCTTATCCTTTTGCCTTTGTGATTATGTGCACATTTAGTGAGCAAAAATTGGGTTGATGGCAATGACTATCAGACAATTCTGATTGTTGCCTGATTTCTTCTGACATTTATTGGTGAAACTATAAATTGAATTTGTAATACTTTAAAATGACCACAATGTACCTGTAGGGTCTGGCAGGATTGCAAAAAGAACACTTGACAACAACACTGACCACCAGATATCACCAGATGAAGACTTTTTGTAATTTTTAAATTTGATGTTCAATGCAGGACGGTAGCAAAAAGATTAAGCTACTAAATTAGAGCAGAATAGCATTTTGTATTATTGTCATTGTGTTTTGCATGATGTGTCATTTTTTAACTGGCCAAATCTGTTGGATCTCTGTAGTGTTGTAATTGTGAAAATCTTGATGATTGTTCGCATTAGTGTCAGGGACACTGACACAGAGACAGAGGTTGCACATGGGAGCTGGTGGAGTTTGAAAGTTCCATTTTCTAATGTTTAGCAACATAGATCAGTAGAGTGCATACATTCGCCGAGGACAAACAGTTCCCTTGAATTCAATTAAGCTGTACCAAATTTCACACACACTTGTAGATATCACTCCCCTAAACATGCCTGATTTTTTTCATCACGATCAACAAATGATTCCCTGGGAAATCAGTGACAATGTAAAAACAACCAACACTATTCTCACAATGTCAAAGAAAGTGATAAAAGGTGGATCCAACCCGTGATACAGGTCAGTGCCAAGTTTTAACCCTACCTCATTTTCCCTAACCCATAGTGCATCCTTCCAAGTTTTGTGCGTAATCTTGCTTACAAACCAACAAACAAATGGACAGGGGTGAAAACATGACCTCATTAATAGGTATCTATTAATGACCCACATTACTACATATTTATAAATATGTTTATATCCCTTACTGTTAATCAACGTATTTATAGCTCCATAACCCCTACTGATGGCCAATAAAAACTGCACGATATCCTACTTTAAGAAGATCCAGTCACAAGTTAAGAAGACTAAAGATACTTCATTTAGAGACGGTATATTACAAAAAAAAACGTGTTCTGAGAAAACACAATGAAAACATACTACCAATATAACAACGTTGTTTCATTTTGGTGCTTTAGAATGAGGACTTTTATATCTAAAAATGTTTAGACAATTTATTTGCTTGTATCACTGTCGTCACTAATCACGTTTTATTTCAAAAGCCCTGCAAGCATGCACCAAGCATTGATGAAAGTGTACCCATTAGGTATGTGTGGAAAACATAACATATAAGCTGCTTTCAGACATGCACTGAGGAGGAGCATGTGTGAATGCAAATGTCTGAGTGAGACGCTCCGCAATTTATTCGCCTCGCGTCCTAGTATAATGTCCGTAGAAATCCAGGAGAAGTCGATGTGTCAACACAGCAGGGGATCCCTCGCTGGATTCACCGCTAGCGAGTGGGAGGGGGGGGGGATTGATGATGCTTTTAACACGCGACGGACGGAAAAATGAAAAAAAAAAAAATCTTGCGGTGACAAACATGTAGAAGACACCGATGAACATTTCAATTGAGTTTGAGGTGATAAGACCCTGAACAACGGTGTCTGTGTGAAAATCACAGCAGAGTTAATACGTCACTTCCTGCCACTGCCTGCTGCACCCGGCTGCTCCACCTCTCCTGAATAATGTGGAGGATTTGTTGCTATTGTTACTATTGCACGTGTGAAAGGCAAACTGGTTAAACTCTGTAGTGAATTCTTCGGATTTTACCTGCAGGTCATGTCTGAAAACGGCTATAGTGAAACAAACTGGTGTAACAAGATAAAAAATATAAAAGCTTTGGTCCTCACCACTTTCTTCTATTGAGCTTGAGTCCTGTTTGGGTCGGGAGTGTGTCCCAATGAGATCTGACATGGAATGGGCCGCAGAGAGTTTATGGCCCCCGGCGAGTAGTGGTCTCTTGACCTTTGTTTCAGGCTTGGTTTGTGGGTCTGGACCAACCGACTGATGGCTGGGCTCCAAGTCACATGCGGCAGAGCGAGGCAGGATGGCTGAAGACGTGTCACCGAAGCCACTGTCATGTTTACGACCTTTCATTTTGTCTTTAAGCTTAGAGAAAGGCGAGCGTGGCTTTTCCTTCATGGAGAGGTCAAACATGCTGGCCGTCATGTTGTTCCTCATGAACTGGATGCTGACTTGGATGCGGCCTCGTTCTTTCCTCTTCTTTCCCGGCTTGGACTGCAGGGAATACCAGCTGTAGTGAGAGTGGAGGAGAGCTTAGCCTGAGCCAATTCGACGAGACAATTTATATAACAAGTGTGAAAAATTGTGAATTGATTACACATAATTCAGGAAGATGGGTGTACAAAGTCAGGAAGCAGTAAAAGTCCTTACACTATCAAACAATACGACAAATGGAAAAAAATTGCCCACATCCTCTCTAATGTGCTCTACCTACTTCTTTGTGGACACCAGTGAAAAGGCTAATTTGAGCAGACTAATCCAAAGGCTACACACAAATGCAGGGGCTTAAATCATTTGAACTTTTTCCTGACACAAGTGAGAATGCAATTTATCATTCAGAGGATAAACATTATTCTCTGCAAACTGAACGCAAGAGACGGGCTGCTGCTGAATAATATAGAGCATTTCAGGCTGCCGCGAAGCTTCTATTTGTTTAACCTCTCTGCTTCTTCAACTGGAAGTAATGGGATTTATGCCTTCACTCTGAGCAAAATGAAGTGGCATTTGCACAAATCTGGCCTTTGTTCAGAAATGCAACAACAAGCAATTGGGAAATTGCAAAGCCATGTTGCAGGGCAACCAAGGAGTCCACACATGCTAATGAGATGCAGCCTCTATGTTCTAGGGCTTGTGACAATGTCCTATAGGAAAGCAGTCAATGTAAATGTGTGTGTGTGTGTGTGTGTGTGTGTGTGTGTGTGTGTGTGTGTGTGTGTGTGTGTGGGCCCCATTGTGGTGCAGTTTAATTAATATAATTAAATGTACAATATAATAGACAATCCCTTGAACTGAAAACATATTTGCATAATTGTATTTGTTTTAATACGACTGCTAATATTACGTTCTGCAGATTTTCAGATGTTGGTATTGGCTTTTTAAAAACCGCAGCTGTTGAGGGCTATTCTAAACTGTCTCGTGGCGCAGGAGGCCAGTCATGAAAGGCCTTGCTGGGTCTAATTCCCAGGCTGCGCGCCACGCTCAGTATGATCAGCGGCCACAGCATGCCGCTGCCGTGGGGCCGGGGCTGCACCTCACGTGTGTCTCAAGGCCAAGATAAACCTCCGTGTGCTTAGAACCACAATCCTCCCACTTGGCCCCGGACCGCTGGGAAACTCCTCACAATCAACAAACACAGGTGTGCGATAATTATGGGCTGCCTACTCAGATATCAAGACAGGCTTTCCTCCCCAATATGTCAGTTCAAAAACACTGCGGACGGGTCCACGGTGAACACAGACCCACTGTGGAGTGTGGATATAGTATCGAGGGTCCCGGCATCATTGTCAAGTATGCCTGCATGTGGGATTAGGCCAACAAGCAATGCGAGCGTATCCATTACAGAACCTCTGCTGAAAAAGTGCACGGCCTCAAGCTGCATCGGCTCAGGCACCTAAAACAAATAAAACCCATCCACACTGATTATAAAATATTGTGATTCTCCCATCTGATGGGCAGAGAGGAAGTGTGGTAACGTCTTTCCATGTTGAAATTTGCAGAGACCTAATTAGCACCAGATCCAGTTTGGTTATTCTGATCCTGTTTGCTTAATGTAGGGTTAAGAAACACGTGTGTGCTGGACTTGTAAGGGTCAACACCCTCACCTTTGGCCAAGTATAATACTGCCTCTTCAGGATGTGATGGTATGTACAGTATGTTGTATTGATTTACTCTACATTTAATCATTTTCATTTTATACAGTAATTTCACAAGGGGGCAAACCTTATTGCAACAACCCTGGACATAAGGCAGGTAGACCGCACAGACAAGGCACCTGTTTATGATAAGTGTGACTCAGGCTACATCCATTCTACTTAGTTTTCATTTGAAAATGTTGTTTTCTAATGAAAACAGAAAAGGCATGTGTGCAGGTGTCGAAAGGAAGCATTTGGCTGCAGAATTGTGGCAGATTGCTTGAATAATAATCCTACACATATAAACAATAGGGTCAGCCATGCTTACAACTGGTTATCCAAGTTTCCTTCTACACTGGTAGCCGAGACTAATGCCAGTTTATTCCGGAAGGAGTCATATGATAGCACCCTGAAGAATCAGCGAAGGCTGCGTCGTAACTGAAAAGTCCAAGTCAGCAAGCTGATGTGAGTGTTTACGTCATTGTGTCCAGAAATCTCAGTTTCTGCCCGTCAAGAGATTAAAATGAAGCCCTGGAGTTTTCAAACTAAAACAGGGCAAGCACGAGCAGCGTTTTTTTAGTGGCGCTAAAACTCTGCAGTAGTGTGGATGCCAGGCATATCAGTAGCTGAGTTGATGCGTTTTCAGACAAAAACGTAGTGGTATGGATGAAGCCTCAGTTAGAAAGACACCCACCATTTGCCACCAAAATCCCTCCAATGGGAAACATAAAGTGTTTCCACTTCATCTGACTTTTGTTCTTTATGGACTCAGGAAGGAACTTGGAGCATTCAGACAAACGTAAAGCACGACAACAACAGCACAGGAGTGACTTACAAGACATGTTTAGCCAGCTCCACTAGTTTAAAATAGGCCAACTGGTACAGACCAAGTCGGTGATTAAGTTGAAAAGAATTTCCCAACAATGTAGGGAAATGCATTACACAGCCTCCAACAAAAGAAGAAAAATAATGCTCGACCAGTGTGTGGTTAATAAATGTGTATGAATGTACCTCATCGTGTTGGAAATTTCTGTTAAACAGTTTAAAGTTAAAGAAGAAAGAAATCTGGAGTTTTTGTTGGACCAGTTCACCTACTAGGCTCTCCAGATCCTTCCAATTAAATATATTTCTAAAACAATTATAAAAAGACAATAAAGGACAACGCAATGGCATTTAAACCACACAGTAATAAAAAAGCTAGGTCATCCACCTAATTGACAACAAGAGTACAGAATATAACACGCACGGCTCAGCACACTGTAATTAGGAGCTCATATGTCGCCTAATATAGATTATAACACATGCAACGTGCGTGAATGTGACAGTGTGAAACAACTAATATATCCCAAGCTGTAATCCACTTATGACTGGAATAGTTCTGCAAATATTTTCCACTTCCTCTCAAAAGTCGGTTCCTTTGACAACAGTCCACTGAAACTTAAGCATGAGCTGGAACTGCACATTTAGGCTGTAAAAGTACTGTACAGATAACAGATCATTAATGATAATTCACTTTTTGTTTACTCACAGTTACAGAACATTTATGGTGAGAATGCATTTGTTTATCTTCTAATTTTGATGGTTCAGATGTATGGTTTGTTGTGCAATTATGTGCCTTACATTTTCCTGAAATTATACGGAGGAGCTGTATGTGAGAACGGAAATGTTTGTTCAGTTGTTTCAGACATTCTCCAGAAAAGTTTCGGTCAGATCCTTGGTATAATGTCCACAGAATGTCCCAGTGAGCCCATGTCAGAACACAGCAGGAAAGTTCACTGAGAGCGAGTGGCTATGTTGACGATGTTTATAACACGTGACAGATGCAAAACTGGAAGAATACAAATATCACAGGATGAAAAAGATGAGCCATACATGTAGTAGATGTCGATGACTTTGAAAGACGATACAATTTGAGTTTTTGATAAATAATGGAGAAACAAAAACACTTTGCTTATACAGCTTATATATTTTGTGCTTTATACGTCATGTCCTGGCTCCTAAATGCTCTACTTAGGCCCCACTCCTCATTCTGAACATTCTGGACATTTTCCTGTTGTTGTGAACAATATCTTGCTGCGTTCTTCATATGTGAAAGCTAAGATGAAATCTTGGACTTAACTGCTACAGTATATGATACTTACTCAGTTTTCTTTCTCTCCTTGTTATCAAAGATTTCATTAAGGTTGATGGACCTCTGACCCAGAAACTTGTCCATCCCAACCAGGGAGCGATGCATCACTATGAAGCAGAGTTCATACACTTCGGGGTTGCCCTCCATAAGCAGACCAGGTAACTCAAAGGAGGCTTCTTCTTTCCAGACTGGACTGAGTGTCTTCTCTGCCACTGACGTCGAGTACTTTTCCTTGCCCAGCTGAATGATGGTGTAGCCATCGTTGGTGCCATGTTTGCCCTTAGGCTGTAATCCTTTTGCTTGAAGAACAGTGGCTTGGACATGGGTTGGAAACCACTTCTGAGACTGCTCACCCAGTGACATTGTCAGCACTGGTTATTAACTGAGAGCCATTCAAAACTAACTAAATGATTTTATGCCGTTCAGTTATTTAGTGAGTGTGATGCAAAAAGCAACAGTCATGATTCGCTATAGTTTGTTGTCCATGTCAGTGTGGCTTGTTTCTACAGTAACAATCATTACAAGCGATGACAAATCTGACAAATTGCGCAAGCCTCATCTTTTATGGAGTCACAGATGTCCAAGCCACTGGTGAGTCATCTAAAAAAGAGAGAGAGAGAAACAGAAACGCATCAGAATCTTTCTGAGAACCATGACATGACTCATGGACTCAGCTAATGAGTCCATGAGTCATAGCCTATCTTAGCTAGGTGGCAGTCACTTGAACAGGGTTTCTGTTGGTTTCAACAGGTTCAATTTAAGACAATTTAAGACCATAATGAATGAAACTTAAGTCAACAGGTATAAAAGAATATTTGAGTCCCAGAATTACTCAAACTTCCCCTTAATAAGGTGACATGCCACATTTTCTTGCAAACTATTACTCTGACCTGGGTGTTTGTCAGGTATTAGCAATCCGTTCTGAGTTGGCCGACGTAGTTTTTATTACAACGTGCTTATATCTGCATCGTTTAGAAAGAAATACAACACATAGAGACATTACAAATTATGCATGCTGCCAATACATTTAAGAAAAACTTAATATAAAGCAGAATAACCATTGGCATAATTACGATCTACCTAGGTATTTAAATTGAAACCTAGGACTTAATATTTTAGGCAATCTAAAATTCAGATTATTGAATGTTAGACTTTCTAAGACCCTGCTGCAACAACATGTGGATTAAAAGTAAGTAAATAGTATAATAAAAATATTGTATAATTAATAAACAAACAAAGATATTGCTAGGTGACTGTTTCAATACAAAGGTCTTTGTCTCTCTGAGCTGTAGTATCAACTCAGAGAGGGCGGATCTCATCCAGTGACACATTTAGTGTCGGGGTTGGTCCAATGAATTAGTGACGGACTCAGTGGGGTGATTTTGTGATTGTTTGAGATTCTAAATATTCTAACTAAAACCAAACTACATTTGATCTTACCTTTGATCATTCTGATTTAGATTAAGATTATATTCTGGTATTGCACTCAGATGATCATGAGTGCTGTCAGTGTCTCTCTTCACTGCTCCCGGTTTTATCTCTAAATGACCCAGTGTTTTCAGTCCATCTCTGCTTTTCACCTTGAAGATAGCTGGATTCACCACTAATTTAACAGAAGACTGTATATTAACAAGTGATGCAGCTACATGACATATACATGTGTAGTTCTCCTCTAACTGTGCATCCTTCCACGTGTAATTTCATGTCAGCTGACTGCCACGGTCTTTCTGATGCAGTAAAGCGACTTATATTCATGAGGATTACATTTAGCTTCGCTGCTGTTGTTACAGTAGCTCACACAGCAGGTTGACGTTAGCCCTGTGCGGCTAGCTGGTGAGCTAACAGCTACACACACACAACACACAGAGACAGACACACACACACACACACACACACACACACACACTCTCACACAGCTGCTCACCTCGGTGTCATGTTCAGCGGCTGTAGGACATCCAGCTCCTCACACGTGCATGGGGTGGCGTCCACACAACACGCCGGCCAGTGCTGTTGCTAAGGTTCTTTCTGTTGCTGTTGTGTGTTCACTGCTGTCGGCCAGCGGCGAGCTTTACTTCCTGGTGCGACGTCACTTCCTCCGCACGCAGGTGAAAGTTCAAGCGTCAGCGAAAAAATCTAAAGGTGGTCTCAAGAGCTCCGCCGCCACAGACAGCGCGGCTACAAAGGTATGTAAAAATAATAATAACATTAATAAAGTCATAAAAATAGATAGACGATACATTTCAAAACAGAGTTATATGGAGCTTTACAAGTTAAAACTGAAAAATGGAAACAATTAAAAGCAATTGCAACATGAGAGCACAAATGTAACAATACGAATGTTACATATGAGTAAAAAACTAATTAAGGAAAACCTTATAAAATGAATCAAAGTTTCGGCAAGATAAGTAAATAAAAAATAAAAATAACAAGCTGAAGGTGAATTCAAACCCCACGTCCCGAGAAATTACCAAAACCTTGAAAACACAAAATGGCAATGTCAAGTTTAAACAAAAAGAAGTAACATTAGAAAAAATATAAATTCAGCTGTTGGTTTAGAACAATATAAAGAAAGGTTTGGAGTTGTGGACTAAGCAGTAATGAGAGGCGTTATAAATGATTTTAGCCAACACCTTCTCGTCTGTGAGAGACGGTCATATATGTGTGCGTGTGTATTTGTATGTGTGTGTGTGTGTGTGTGTGCTTGTGTGCTCGGGGGTGCACTTTACTTGAGAGGTAAATCATACAAACATGGGAAGTGCTTTTGTCTCATGAGTGGGACATGGAGGTGCAGATAAGGGGTTCACTTGAATGAACACAGACATGCTTGTCACCCCACTTGACAAGTGCATCTTAACCAAACACACCTGCCCATGCTGGTTTTTATCGTTCTGCAACAACCATTGCAGTATGTACACACCAGTGGCCCGAGGCTCCGGCTGGGCCATCCATCAAACTGAGATTATTGCACTTATCTAGAACACATCTCTGAATGAAATGCTAAGGCTTAGTGAAATATTAGGCTGTACAAAAATGCGAGTCAGATAGCATTTAATGCATTTGGGGATCTCACCCTCATGTTTTGTATTTACAGAAGTGTAAACACAAGGCGAATATTACGGTGTAATGTCACACGAAACTGTAAAAAGGATGTAGATGTGGCAAAATGTAGCTTATTTACTTCACAATTAGGGTTTGAAAATGGCTCAAATGCTCATGTATTAACATGCATCAATACATATTTAGGATACTATATAAAATCCATAATTTTAGCAGTATAATGTTGGCATTTATGTCAGATCCAACACTTTATGTTTTTACAGCTGATCCATATAACTAACTGTAATATTTGATATGATTTCTGCCTCATTTTACACACATTTACCCAAATTTCAGCCCAATATATTTTATATTTGTTTGAAGTGTTAGGATCTTCACTAGAATTTAAAGTTCTGCAACATGAGGATATACAGTATGTGTATGTGATACCAATTTGTCAACCATACAATCAACAACATAAAGACAATGTTATCTTTCTCTTTCCCTCTGGGTGTAGGCCATAAATCCGCTGTGTGCAGTTTTGTGAATTAGTGAATTTCACATCGGTCAATATCGATAATTATCACGATAAATGTCAAGTTAGTTTTTGTGTGAACTTTAAAGACAGATTTTTGCTCCTGAATGAATGTTGTGGTTTTAAACGTCTTTATGAGCAGAGAATCACAAACAGCAAAACATTTTACCAAATGTAAATTATATTGTGATAATTATTAATGTCATATTATTGCTCAGCCTTAAAGTGTCAAAATAAAGTTAAAAGCAGGCATCTTGATGATTTTTGATTATCTTGTGCTCTTGAGTGTACGGTAACTACCAGGGACAAAGTTTGAAGATAAGCAAACACTGTAATAAGTCCAGTGAGTTTTGATTCCAGTTAATGAAAAGATGTGATAAGGTTTCTAAACAATGGAATATGCCCAAACTGCATATTAGTATATAAAATACAAGAATCCACACTACACAGCTCCTGCTTGACTTTAAAGTGTTTTATGTGATTTATCTGGTCCCATCACCGCTTGCATTCCTCTTCGGTAGAATTTTATTATCTGTTGTGGTTAGCAGTGGCAGGTTGAGCTGAATGAAATAATGACCAGAGGCATGCATTTTCTCCGCCAGGGTCACGACACTCTTCCTTAATTTGACAATAAGTCAAACACCTTCATAATTTGCCCCTCTCGGAACATAATACCACTGAACTACTCCTTTGTGAGATAAAACATGAAAGACGCCGCATTCCAATATCAGCTGTATCCTTTTATTACTTAGAAGGATTTTAAAACAAAGCATCACATTATAAATTAGAGTAGTAATGTAAGCACCCACTCTGCTTTCTGAGGGAACCATGCTGAAGGTCATAAACTGTCCAACATGTAAGTGAACCTGCCTGCATGGCCCTGGTCCACATGTTGGACCATATTAGCTGTGGCCCCTAACGGCCGCCATCCACTCCGTGCACATGGTTCTGGTTTAGTCCCCTTTCTTCAACACTATAAAGGTTGTATTACATTTATTAAACACTTTAAAAAATCTTTTCAAGAATGTCCATCTGTTGGGGACAAGAGAAAATATATGAAAGAGGCTCGGCGGGGAGAGGGGGAAACCGTTGTGATGTCAGTGCTGCTCTTAATGTGGTGCAGGTCGAACTTCAGGACAGATGACTGATTTAAAAGGTATAGCTTTTAGCCGAGCGAACAGTTAGATCACAGATGAATTTTAATAAAAAAAGACGGAGAAAGGAACACAAATCACCACTGCTTTGCTCTCAGGAATGTTTTACGTGCACGGCTTTGATATATAGGTGCAGATGTGGGACTGCAGCGTGACGAGCGCAGCTAAAAGGGGCTGCTAAGCTGGGGCAACATGTCAGGCCGGTGACTCCCTAAAGGCGGTGATTTCTCCCTCGTAACCTCAAAACGAGTGAAAGTAACAACAGAAGAACTACAACATCCACAACTCACTGTGAGCTCCACTGTGTAGCCCCTTTTCCACTTGTGAAACAACTCACTAACACCCACTAACATCAGGCTTTTGTCTGCAATGCGAATGGATACATCGGAATTCACTCCCAGGTCAAGTGACTCAGCAGTTGACATGGGTTTTTATCGGCTCCGGGCTCCGATCAGCACTGATGGAAACATGACGCCCGGGTGGAGCGTGCTGATTTGGCAAGACAGCGAGGTGAGAGAATGCCTGGTGCATTTGTCAAAAAACGCATTGGGAAAAAATCCCAGGAAGAATTGTATTTTGAAAATAAATGGGGAGATCTTTACCTATGGCTTCAACCAGCATTTTGGTAACATGAGGAATAATAGCATAAGCAAATCTCATTGAAAAATCATTATTCTGAGTCCAACCATCCAATTAGCACAGCTTTGTTTGTCCAGGAGGTGTTTCTCCCTGCATGTCAATCATGTTATGTGCACAGCTCTCTACTCTGTAACCAGTAATCACTCAAGATGCCCCTTTGCTTGGTTTAATATATTTGACTGAGCCACTCAGGTAAAACCGTGCTACATTCGTTTACTGCCTTTTGCAAAGCAGGCCGTGTTGTAGAACCTGGGCTTCCCGCTGCTGCTCCAAGTCATCCAATCAGTGTATTATCAATTCATAAATTAACAAATTCACATTTTCAGGAATGATGACACCTTGTCCCCAGTTCTGTGTTTGTGTGAAGAGTGGACAGTCTCCAGTTTGGTGATCTCCAGGCTGTATTTTAGTTTCTTTGGGTGGTGATGTTGATTCTTTTGTTCTTTACAGCAAAATGTCAGCATCTGCAGTGTGAAAAGATTGGAGCAATGGTCTAAGACTATGGACTAAACTGAAAACTTGCTTCCCGTTCGCAAAAAGTTGATGATCCCATCAAGTTATATCTTTTTTAACAGTGAGCTTTTAAATAAGACCTTGAGCAGTTTAAGTGGATTTTTGTTCACATTGTTCGTTCATGTGGTGTCGGAATAATCAGAAAAAATTGACATGACCACCGACTCAAGACGGAAGAACAAAGTCGGAGAGCATTTTGGTTCATGATGTGTGGAGTTGCTGATGTCATTGCGTATAAACCAATTGACATAATTTTACAACCGCAGTAGCTTTTAATGTCACTTTTGTCACTTGCAAACAGTATGTCCATCTCTCACAAGCGCCTAACACCATCATTTTTAGATAGAAAGACATTTTATGATTAAAATGCAGGTTTTAAAATATTAATAAACCTGTCACATAAACCTGATTTATTTTATTTTGTCTTTGTTACTATACAAATTAGATTGTATTTCCTTTATATTTACTATCATTGCACTTGTTACACTTGTGGTAATAAAGTGCAGTAACAAACCTTTTAGACTGTGTTGGTGCAGTGTTAGATGACTTCATAGATAAATGTTTAGTGGAAAATGTTCTGTAAATGCAAAAAATTTGAAAGAAACACAGATATCAGCCTCACCGTGTCCCTGCAGGCCTTCAAATGAGTGCATTCTTACATGCACAGTTTAATGTCAGCAGCACACTCCGAGGTCATGTTTGGAGGGGCAGAGGAACAGGTGTTTGTCCTGTATCAGTATGAAAAGACTCTACCCAGGCCAGAGGAAGCACCCACATGTGTATGCCCCGCAGTCAGCCCTGTACAGGATGAAATAATTCATCTGAACTATTCAGGAGAGACATTGCGAGGCAAAGTTCAGAGGCATGCTAATGACAAGAGCATGTATGCAGAGAAAAGGGAAAACTGTCAGCCCTGAATGAATTGGGGACGGCAGAACAGAGGTTAGGTCATTTCAAACTCCTTATACTGTTTTTTTTTTTTTTTTTGTGTAACGCATGCAGAGGGTTTGCAAATGTCCAAAAGAAATTGGTGGTTTTGTAGCACATGGTGCATGCATTATGTTGTGCTCTCTTGGCTTGTGTGTGGATTTCCTCAGTCCACTTCTGCTACAGTGCAGCCCGTTGGATATAACACTGCAGAAAGTATGTTGCCCATTTAAAACCCCTGTCAATTGCTATTCCATCAACGGAAAATTTTACATATGGACGACTTTATAAAACCCTGCTGCTGAAGACAGAATTCTTCATAGCCAAAACAAAAATGCAACTGGAATTTTTTAAGTCATTTAAAGTAATGAATGTAAAACATGCTCTAAATGAGTCTCTCCAGATTATAATTTTCCTGGGAAGGTGGAATGTATACTGCACAGGCATTTGCATTGCCAAAAGGATATACAGTATGAATACAAGTCTTAACTGTAACAAGCAGTGATACATTGAAACAATTAAATGTAAAACAAATATTGCATTTGGATAGACCGCGCATTAGGAACACAAAAATCGGAAGTAGTATTACCTTAGCCCGACAGAGAAAATGAGTGGGCTGTATCATTATGTTTACCAGTCTTCAAAGCGAGCAGCAGAATGGAATCAGCTTATTACCAGTTTCTACAAGGATGAACATCCCACACAGCTACTCAGTCTGCACAGTTTTATAGCAATTTGCCTATATTACCTATCAAATTAACATTTTCTCCTGCACACTCGAACGCATTCAACACAACGCTGCAAAGTCAGACCTGCGTGGAGATAAGATGAAACTTCAGTGATTCCTGTAAAGACACTGGGCCAGAGCAGCTGGAAAAAAATACTGAATCAATGAAATTGGGTTGAAGTGATAGTAGAAAAGTATTTATGATTAGAGTCAATAGCTGAGAAATATGAATAAACTGATAAATTAATCATTGAAAATCTGTTTGCACATCAAAGTAGTCAAAAATCTTGTTGATTTTTGCTCTAATTCCAGGAATTACAAGGTTTTGAGGTGTTAAATTATATCATACACAAGGACAAAGGCTCATGGTCACTAACTCACCATATTTTACTCACAGATACAGTAGTTTATGTTAAATCGGCAAAATATGTTGGCACCAATTAAGATAAAACAAGATAATCCACAAGCACAATCAGAATATTATAGTATGACAAATGAAAAAGCATATGAAAAATATATACGTGGGTGCTCATTAAAAAATTCTATGTAACAAATAAATGTTTTAAATGTTGGACAACATTTGTTGGAAGGTGACAGGACTGAAAGTGTGTTAAAGCTGCAATGTAAAACCACCTACCTCCTTTACAGATGTGGACAACACAGAGCGGGTGAATATTAAGACTTAACAGCACAACTAAACTGTATAAAACATGTGTAATTTCTATGAAATCCAATGCAAAACTAATAAAATGTGGACAGACTGAGATTGTACAGCTACAAATGTAAATGTTTACTTTCTGTGCCACATCTGTCTCGTATACATCGGTTACATTACTACTACTTAGTAGCATCTCCTGTAGTGGAGTTGAAGCAACAGCCATTTCTTTCATTGTAAAACTGTAATAGTAAACTTTCTCTGTGTCCTGACCAGCAACATACACAGCAGCACCCCAGCCGAGTATGTCTATTTTCAGCAAATGAGGCCTTGATGCTTTATTAAATCCAGCCAATAAACAAACAGCAATGAAGCGATGTGTTACCCTCTGGCAAGACATCACCATGCAATCATAAATCATGTCTAGTAACGTCATTAGTTTTTGCGTAATCCTGTTAACAAACAAATGCCGATGAAAACAGAACCTCCTTTGGTGGAGGTAATAGATTATTTTGGTGTGTATCTTTTCAACCAGAGCCGGTCTTATTAAATCTTGCATTACAGTATGTGTGGCATGTACGCAGTCAGATGGAGATCGAGAATAACAAATAGTACCAAGAAGCTGCAGTGTTGCCCTTAATTTTTTTTTCCTTGGCAGTATAATGTCAGGAAGGTCATGAGTGAAAAGATAATGTCGCTCCATCTGCGGGTAACAAACGCCCAAACAGATGACCTTTTGTATTCTCTCTGCTAAAGGCCAAGAAAGTGTGAGCTCCCACAACCCTGAATGACAACGTTTGACAGATTACTCGATGGATGACTTGTCAGGTCAGATAATAGCTGATCACAGCTGATCTGCCGTCATGGATGTCAGTCACCCCAACGCATTGGTGGTGCAGAGTATAAAACACATAGAGTAAGTGCACAGTCTTCCTACAGGAACAGACACAAGATTTCTCTTAACCCTTTTCTTTTTTGCCGCAGAACCGTGACACCAGTAAACGGTAACTCTGTCTGCTGAAGGTATCTGGTCATCGCTCCCTGGAGTCGTTCCTTGCTCGGGTCAGACACACTGCTGTTCTGTCATCATCCCTCTTCTTCTCCAGGACACATCACTGACACTTTCTAATCTCCACTCACACATCCTCACGTGGGTCAACGTGTCCTGCAGATGTCCGCGCATTCACCTGCGTAATTCATCTGCTGTTTGTTTTTAAGCCTAAGTTCATATATTTCTGTAACAGTCAGAAGCAAAGCATATTATAATTGATATATACTTCTCTGAGGTGATGGCATATTGATAAAGAGGATTATCGTTTTTACGTTGTCGCTGTGGCAACAAAGGTCAAGGTCTATGATGGAGAAATGCTGAAGTATTGTCTAATTTCTTTTAGTAACAAAAGGTTACACAGATGACATTAAGCAGAGCTGACACTGCTGATTGGCAATTTGAGGCTCATGACCTTTTGTGATGTACACAGCCCGTACTGTACTTTGATTCATTGATATTGCAATGACTGGTTATAGTGTTTATTATGAGTTTTTTAAGTACTAGTTCAGTGCTCGTTCTAAACCTGTCTGTTTGGAATGAGCTGTTTGTTTGGCCTGTGGTGATGCTGGTTGCAGCTTTCTTTCTGAAACTGCAGTAAAACTCGAGTAAAGACGGCCACAGTCCACAGAACCCCGAAGCTGCACCACCGCTGCTGCACGAAGAGCGGTTCACCTGCTTATTCAAAGTTCAATGAAGCTCGACTCCACAACCCTGAACTGGAGAATCAGTTGGTGTTGCCGTTGTCATGACATCAATTTACTTACGTTTATGAGTGTCAGCCACTGCTGCTCATCTCCTCATTATTCAAAGTTTATTAATATTGAACAAATTGCATGCTGCATGCTGCACTTCCTTTGGCTCTTAACAACACACATGCCAAGTGTGGGGAACAGTAAGGTGACTGGTTCTCGAGAAATACACAGACCGATATTTCTTGAATTATTAGATCGTTAAGGTGTGAACAACATTTCTATTCAAGTCAGCTGAGGGTGTGTGATTCAGAAAAGCTCCGGGGCAGATCCAGGGGTGTATCCAGAAGGGCACTGGCACCAGCTCAAATGTGATTGGACCCTGAAGTGCCCCTGTTCTAATAATATACCTACACCTACTAAAAATACTAAGAATGAATATGACAATTAGTTTTTTAGGGCAAGGAACAATTTTGAAAATATATTCAATGATGTGTGGCTTTTCTCAAAGCTGTAGAGCTGACAGTAAATTAATGGATAAATATGCACCTTACTGAATCAGGAATTGTGCAGATGTTGGACATATAATTGGCCCATCTCTTGCAAATTCTGGCCCCTTTATGGCCCTCGATTTAGAAAAATCCTAGATCCGCCTCTACATCCCTCGTGACAAATCCCTGCTGCTCTTCTCACACACACAAACCTGTCAAAATAGATAATCAATGTATTGAACAGTGCCAGGGTCTTCATCAAAAGTTGCAGTTTGTCTCCAGTGGGACCATCAATAACATGAGAATCCACACATGGTGGTGTCGCACCTGACAGTTAATCCTTTCAATTTGAATTGATTCTGAAAACAAAACTGTGCTCTCTAAGCCTTTCCATCCGTTTGTAAATAGTTATCCATTTCCAATTATGAATATGTTAAAAAGCTCTCATTTTAATGCCTGCAAAAGAGAAAAGAGTCACATTCAAACATGGCTTTTGCCACAAATATGCTATTTTCCAGTAGAAAGGCCAATTTGATGCTCATCATGTGCCCTGGTGAACCTAGCTGTTTAAAGAACATCAATGCAAAGAGGGATTAAATATTCCTGTATTTTGCTAATCATTTACGGAATGCATAATTATCTCAGCCGTTCGTTGAGTGGATTAGGAATCATTGATTTTCCCTGTCTCTCAGTGTATATATAGTGTCTACCTAACCCTTTCAAACTCCCCAATAGAAATATCCTGCATAATGCATATGTATATAGTTGGCAGAGCAGCACCCCAGTTCATATTTCATGCAATGTGAACGACTAATCCATGAAATGTGTGGGCGGGATGATTAAAACAGACACCAGCACTGAAAATATGTTTGCTTTGAAACTCTGAATGTGATACGAACATGAAACTATGAATAATTGGCAGCAGAATGGGAGGCTCGTGCAGATTTCCAACTCGGAAATGCAGTTTATGACTAATTGTGTTAAGTGAAAATAAAGTGCACTTTTGTTCCTGGGATAATTAGCTTTTTAATGTTGCGAGGGTGAATGTGGAGGCTCTCCTGGGCTCCGTCGCTTATGGAGTGAGCCCTCTAGGTCTCCCATGGGGTAGCAGCGCCTGTTACGTGCAGCCCGCGGTCCAGAGGAGAGGCTTGTTGAAGAGACCGGCATGTGCACTATAACAGCTCCTACTGCTGCAGACAAGGGTGTTGTTTTGGCTGAAGATACATTACAGAACCATTCAAAGTTGTTCCTCCTTTTTATACACTGTTATTCAGGTACTTTTCAGCAGCTTATTTGACTTTTGTTTTTCTTCTGAAGAAAAGGAATACATGAATTGAGGAGCTGCTGTTTAACAACGGTCACTTTTAAAGTCTTGAAAGAGAGGATGTTCATTTTAAAATGGGGTTTAGAAAATGCAGAAAACAAGTTGCAAGAAGCAGTAAATCCTCATTGAAAACTCAAACTTCATCTTCATTGTCTATCAGACCTTTTACTCATTAATACTGCAAAACCACAAACAACCTATATGGCATTATATCTACTTGTGATCAAGTTGAAGTACTCTTCCATTAAGTTTGAACTCTGAGGGTAATTTCTGTCAACACAACAGAAAACTAGGACTGGACGATATAGCCAAAAATTATATCAAGATAAAATTTGTATTAACGTTTTTTCCCATCAATATAGATTATTATTACTATTATTAATAATAATAATAGTATTATTATCATAATTTATCACATTTAATGTTGTGTTATTATTCCTTTTAAAAAATCCCTTTTACCAATCTGAGGTATAGATCAATCATGTGTTAAACTTCCTCACTATTATATTGGACTTTTGTTATATTGCTATTGATGAAAATTTAACTATTAAAGGTCTTTGCGAGAGCGGGAAACTAAAGCTTCAAAGAGAGTTGAAGCGAGAGGAGGATTTAAGGAAAGCAGAGGACAAAATAGGTGGCAGCGGGGGAGAGAGGGAGAGAGTAATTACTCCATGCAAAGGCCACAAACAGAGCTCCTGCTGTCGCTGAAAAATCAAATCTGTCAGCAATTAGACGGAGGCCAAGAAGCACTTGTCAGTGGACAATGGGGCGAGAGGAGAGGGGGCGAGCAATTATTAGAGCTGATAGAGTACCTTTATTTATCTAAACAGCAGGTTAGTTGCCCAATCTCCTCCTTTGTCACTTGTTGCTTATGTGAAAGGGGCACCACTTAATCCGAATAGTGTTCCTTGTGGCAACCAATGGGTATTATACCAGGGCCAAGAGCTGGAGAGGGCTGCCTTTCAGCGCAGGGCAGAATAATCCAGGGGTTGATCTCATGCTCTTGCAATGCTTCCTCTGCTCAAAGCGCTGATCAGCATCCTTTACGTTTGAAGCTATTTATTAGAAGCTGGAGGAGAAGGGGAGGGGGGGTACCAGTCTAAACCATGTAGTCGCTATCAAAGACTTCTGCTCCTTGAAGGAGCAAAAAGCCCACCGAGACCCGGCGGAGGGGATTTGAGATGTGTGGGGCTTATTCTCCTTTTAGAGCCAACTGCAAATATAGTCCACAGTAGTAAAGTGAGTGGTTCTCACAGAAATACATCGGCATCATCATGTAAACTGCGGAAGTCCGTCCTTTGTTTAGTTAATGAAAGACTTGGAGAAATGTTATTAAATGGTGGCTCAGGAGGGATTATTTTGGAAGCAAAGGGCTCTTATTAGTGGTTGCTTACAACGTAAACTCCTCAATTAGAGCAAGATCAATGTCTAATACTTTTTTCAAAAATCACAAGCTCTCACCTAAGGTTCTGACACTGTTGGAAAATGTGTTAAAACCTAGTTTAATAGTAGAATATAATGATGCAAATATCAAAGATTGCTTTATTCTTAGCTACAGCACCACCTTTAACAACACAACATATTTCTTGCATTTATATAATGTGTGTTCATATTTACCGATTATACATGCTCTTGTTATTTCTTTCTTGTTTCTTTTAAAAAAAGATCTTGTGGGAAAAAGTTTCTAACTCTTTGTGAATCTCTGTCTTCAGTTTTACACTTATTCCAAATTAATATCATTATCTTTCCTTATTTTGTCTATTAAAAGGTACAAATTTGTTCATTGCAGTTCATTGCATCAGTATCTCTCAGGTACAAAATGCAGAAGCTCGTCAAGCGGTGAGAATAATTCCAGTTTGACAAAGTCAGCAAGAGAACTAGGCCAGAGTGACTTAGTGTAAATTGTTTAATACATTTTTTTTAACTTTACGGTTCTTTAAAAAGAAAATTCACTCGGATGAACTAATTGTTAATTTACACTCCGTCATTTGCCGATGCTGTGAATTCACTCCAGTAATGACGTGTTTCTGTTTGTGATGTTGAAGTTGGGAGCTGAGGAACATGGACCCACATGTGCAGTATCTCACAGCCTGCTGTTACTGCAGTTGATAACTCTTGTGCTGACACAGGCTAATTTCCTCAAACATCCTTAACTGGAGATGAAATTAACATCAACTGGCTCTCGAGTGCGCTGTTGCTCAATTAAAATTAAAATTGAAATTTTCTTTTTATTAAAAATGTCTTAACTAACTTTAGGAATAACAAGAAATCAGCAAAAGTTTATTTGAAGTATCATTTGGAGCGAGGAGGGTTATATAGCTTCTGGATAAAAGTGTCTTTCTAATATTGAATATAAATATTTTTAATTTGCTTATATAGATGGTCTGAAATTGCCCCGAAGAGCTTGAGAGCGGTTTCCAAAGTGTCTGGGCTGAATTAGAGTGGAGTTATTACTTCATGTTGGTGATAGTTGCCTCTCAGTAGCGCCTGGACACGCAATCTCCACATGGACTGAGCGAACAGCCTCGCTCACTCACTACCTCCTGAATCGTAAAGAGGAGGAAATTTGTGGCGATGCGGCCCAATTGTCAATAAAGTATGCAGAGCGTAGCAAAGAGGTGTATTAAATATGTTTTTCTAATATATAGGATCCAGATGTGAAACATATGAAATCCCATAAATCAGCAGAGCCTGATGAGCTCTCTCTGCTTTTAGTCACTGAAAAATGTTTAAGAACTTCACTCCTTTCTCAAAGCAGATTTCCGAAGATTACAGAGTTGCATATTTTCTAAACAGTGACAGGTTTAATGTGGTTTATGGACGGGAAGAACGAGCGAGCAAGATTCATCCCCTGAAGACACTGAGGGCTGATCTTAAAGTCGACATTTTAGGTGTTTTCCTGTTCCTCGCACATACACACTAAACACTTGCTGCCGAGATGCATTACCGACAGGGCTGGTATGACATTGTCCAAAGCTTCCCTGCACGGTGATATCTATTTATCAGTTTAGGTTGGAAAAGACAACGAATCTATTCATGTGGATCCAGGAGTTCACTCAGTAACGCACTATTTTCTCTAACTGGAAAATATAAATCTAATACTCCTTCCATCTTAAGCACGAAGAAAAATTTGTCTGATTGGAAACCTTGTCGGAGGAAAAGTGGTGGTCGTGAGGAACATTGTTTCTTTTCTCCAAAATGCTTTCACAGCTTAAACAAATTTAATAAGACTTCTTTTGATTGACAGGAGAGCGCTCTCCCACAATGTCTTCTTTTTGCTCTCACATTCCTCGTCAGCAGCTGTGCGCCGTTTTTGAATGAGACGAGGGCTGCAAACCTGCACTGCACACACCCTCTCACACACACACTCACACACACTATCGACTCGGAACAAGTGGGACTTTTATACAAGTCTCCGCGGGCCCTGAATGTGCTACTCATGACAACTTTCTGAAGCGTTAATTTTGTGTCATTGAGAGTTTTGTAAATTCGGCCGGTGTACAGTACGCGCTGCAGTCATATTAGTGCAGTTGTCATTCTAGGATTTTTATTTACATTTTTATGAGTCAAAACTGCTGCAAATATTTAAATCAATCAGTGGCAGATTCGTTTAAATTCATGTGAGCTGAGGTGACGTTGGCACAGGAAGTGATGCATTTTACATTTCCTGCAGCTGCAGCATGTTTGCATGCATTATACAAACGAAGAACTTGTTAGCACGGACAGTGACGGCAAACGGCACAGTCGCACAAACGCGAATGTGTGACCGAGGAGGCGAATAAAACAGTTGCTTCCTGTGGCACAGCAAATCGGGAGCGTGGCTTCGTGTGTAGTTCAACTTTGGTGAACTTTGGCCTGCGATACGTTTGCGCGTGTGACTGTGCCCTTAAAGAAAACAATGCCACCTGTAGAAATGTTAAAGTGTCGCTATTTGTTCGACAAATAGTCCCTGGCACAAAAGCCCACAGCAAAGACGCACAAGCACAAGTTATTTTACAACTAAAACCCAGATTAATGTTTTGATTATGGTCAGTGGAGATTATTTGCTAACTTCTCCCAGTTTTCCAGCGCTGTGCAGTCTGAGCGCTCGTTGTGTGTTTGTCAGGTTTCCCCCAGCCCTCGGTGAGTCAGAGGCACAGTGGAGGTCTGTGCAGGTGGCACGGCTGTGGAGCCCGGCGGGGGTTTTCTCCCCGCCACCCCCCCTTCTCCACAGGTGCTTATTAGCACATATGAGCTGCCACATGTTCCCAGCACAGCCACCGCCTGAGGGGGCAAAATCAGTCTTCACCCATAATCTTCACAGCCTGACCAGGCCCTGGCTCCCACTAACAGGGGCACATGGCATAGCGTTTATGAAGCACAGCAGAGGCATTACCCCGGTGTTTTCCTTCTCTCTTTTTTTTCTTCTTCTCTCCTCCCTGAACTGCTGGATAACCTTTGTGAGCATCTCCCCCTTTATTTCCATATTCCAAGTTTAAGGTCAGGATGAAACATGATATCTAGGTTCATATTTGTAAGAGATATCTATTCTCAAAGGCAAAGAGTAATTCTGTTGCAGACTTTTTTTTGTTGCAAATGTTCTTCTAACAGATATCAAACAGCTTAGGAGTCGGCCGCCGGTTGAAATGTTTTGCACCTGGTCGTCATGACAGAAACCCATTGTCATCTTAACAGCCCCCCACTCTGTGAGACATGTGAATGGTTCCGCTGTCCACGGGCAAGAGGGGGAGCACGGCTGGATGGGAGCTGTCCCTGTTTGAAGTGGGCATATGGTCGTCGCATTTGCATTTAATGTCCTTCAGATTACTTGTTTTAACTCGTGCTAAACACCTCACTCGGTTGGGGCTAATTTGATGAGGTCATGGTATGACCCCGTGACCCCCCTCTCCCCATGTTCTCTAAGTGAAACCAGCTGAGTCACAGAGCGGGAGAGGGATGGAGGGGAGCGGAGAGGAGAGGGTGTCTGCGTTGTGGCTTGATTGGCCTGACAGTCGCTGAGCTTCACTCACCCGTCAATCTCAAGTGGCACGTCCGCCGCTCAGTGGACGCATCTGCTGCTGGTGTGAATCCATCTCTCAGCCGTGTGTCAAAGCTGAACAGCTTTGCAGCTCCTCTCCCAAGCAAAGCGTCCAGTCAAAACACATTGAATAGACCTGGAAAGAATAACAAATGCCCCTACTTCTTATCGCTCTGTTTTCCACTTTGAAGATGTTTGCAAGAGAGGATTGTGCCAATATACAATATCAATGTGTGTGTGTGTGTGTGTGTATGTGTGTGTGTGTGTGTGTGTGTGTGACCTGCTAGACCCTGATTAAGACATTTATTTTCCTTTGCATGGCTTTACTTTCTTGTGGAAAAACCCTTAACAAGAGGTTTAACTACTTCTCCAACACAAGCAATGTTAAAATTCTACTTTTTAAATTGGGAACAATGTGTTTAGTGTTGATTACATTTGATACTCTGCATTGTCCGTCATTCATTATAATTTTGAAATAATATTAGCATGTTAAAAACAGCGCAGCTGTAAGCATGCACAGATATGCATATGTAAACACATGCAAACACACACACACACACACACACACTCCTCTTGACATGAAAGGCCGTCCATAGGAATAGTAAAAGCCCTCTTATGGAATGTTAGCAAGCCCCATTGAAGTACTGATCCATCGCGGCAAAGCCGCTCTCTTCTATTGCTGCAGACTCAAGTGTTGTCCAGACTCCAGAGAATAGTCCCGTATGGTCTGAGAGGCTACATTTTCCTAACCTCCAAGGCCACCGCCGCGAAGGCGCCTCAAGAGAGCCTCTTTCGTGTCAAAGGGGGAAAGCCATTCAACTTGAGAATGGCCCCCGGCTTTTGATCAGTTCACAAGTTACAGTTTTGCCGAGGCCCTTTTTCTCATGCAAATGGGAAATCTTCAAACACTGTGTGGAAATACATCTCTCTCGGATGTACCTTAATAGGTAGTGCTTTTAACATGGGAACTTTCACAGCCAAGGACTTGCTTGAAATTCTCCTCAGAGTAGTGAAAAGCAACGCTCAGCGCCCAGGTGTAGATGGTCCCCTCTAAGGACTCTTTTCTGTCCCGAGTTCCTTCCAGCCGGCGGCTTTGTGTGTTCACTGGAGACCACATTGACTCCCAATTAAGGGATTAGGATAAAAATGATCAGAACCATTTTCAAAACACATAGCGTTTACCGGCTTTCCCACAGCACTTTGGATCACCACTCGTTCTGGCACACTTTAACCTTATTGTTGCAGATGGAACAGCTGTTTCTAAACACAAAGTGTTATTAAAATTGTTGGTCTAATCCTCGCAGCGTCCAGGATAAACTGTTTTCATTCCATTTTGACAAAAGTTTGGGTTTTTTTTATCAGCTTGTGTGCGTGCATAAATTATATATTTTACTCTGCTCAAATCCACACATAATCCTAATTTGAGAAGTGCTCTGTGCAGCGAGGGGTTGTGTAAATATAGCAGGAACTCTGTTTCAAGAGGTCTTTTCCCGAGTGGGTTCAGATTCAAAGGTGTTGGAATGTCAGCTTTTATTTGGGGTGTCTCTGTGTTTCGTGTGTTTCTCTTGGCATGCCGAAACTGCCCATTATGCTCCTATTAAAGTTCATGTTGCTGGAATATTGGGAAGAAGAAGGAGGGGGGGGGGGGGGGGGGAACCAAACTCTTTTCAAGGTCATGTTCCGTTGGAAAGAGCCAACAATGCCAGCGCTAATCCCTCCCCCACCACCGCGCTCTGACCCCATCCCGTGGCTTGTAGGACTCTGTGGTGGGAGAGGACAAGAGGCCCAGCTTGTTCCTATGCTCAGCCCCGGCATTAGGCAGCCCAGAGCTCCTGGATTATCTGCCAATTAGCACCAATTGTGCCGGACGGCATTAATGTAATGTTCCATATTTTTTAATACCGTTTAATTTTTGCTCCTCTTCTCTCCCCTCCTTCTCTTTGACCTAATCAAGATTGTCAGCACTCTCTTTTGCCTTTTCTCATTTAAAATAAAAGAGTTGGGGTTTAATTTGGCATTAAGGAGCGTAGAATGTGCCTTGCCAGCAGAGCGTTTGTTGGAGGGAGACTGTTAGTAGGGAGAAAAATAGGGGGAGAGAGAAAGAAGGGAGAAAATCATTTTATGGGAGATACTGTGAAGGACTTGTTTGAACAGGCCGCGAACCGCAGTGTCCTGCTACATTAGTGGGGAATGCGGCTTTGTGCCGGGAATAACGTGTTGCCTCGCTATTGTGCCCCCTACGGTGGAAGGGTTTGGTGGGTTTGGATTAGGAGACTCCATTACATTACCCTAATAACTGGATAAAGCCGCCTCATCCAGTGCAACTGATCCTCAAGTATTAGCGCTCATGGCTCGTTACAGCGTTTTCAGCAGCTGATCTGCAGACAGTTGATTTCTCATTATAAGAGACTGATAGAAACACACAGCCGCAGCAGACGGTGCCCGAGCACGCCACGATGTGCAACTTTCATCTCAGGGCAAATGTGTTATTTATGAGGGAATTCCAAACAGACTATCACAGTCACTTTTCTCTGATTTAGACTGGCATGGCAATAAACAAAGTCAGCAGCTCTCCCCTAAATTTAAGAGGCTAAATGATAATCTTTAGTTTGCTATGAGGGGATTTCCACAGAGGTGAGTTTTATGAGTTTCATACTTTACACATAATTGACTCTGTACTACCTATAAAAGCAGCTAATCATTATAAAGCATGGCACTTTCTCACACATAATTATATATCTGGTGCAGGTGTCAGGGCATGTCAGGGGCTGCGTTATGAGACATCTTTTTTTTTCCAAACGGTCTCATTTACCCTATATAAGCTGTGGGAGTTGTTTTCACACACTGTGAGAGAGAAAAAATAAAGAGGAGAATGGAAAAAAAAAAGTAAAAGGTGAGAGGAAGTGTGGAAGTAGACGGCAAACCCCAGTGGTGAAAGCGATGAAGAATTATTTTTTTTATTAAAATGCAAAATTTTTGTCGTTTTAGATCAAAGTGAATTGATGGAGAATGACCTTCATTACAACGTTTGAACATATAAAAAAGGCGCTGGCATGAGAATGTGGCAGAGGAGCGAACAGATTGCATATAAAGCCCGGCTTCTTTGATGTTAACTGTCCAGACCAATTAGGCCCGAGGACATGTGTGAATCCTGACGCTGTCATGGATGGATTCAGGTTGACTCTGTGTGTGTGCTGCAACCCCACACCAACCTAGCTCAGAAATTTAGTCGAAATTAAACCACATATTTTCACTGGGATTTTAAAACATGAAGTTATTTTTTAGTAGTAGAATTAGTAGCAGTGGTGGTATTCAAATGAGTAATAGTTTGTACGTTATCATCAAAGTAATATACATTAGAATAATTCTGCATTTAAAGTAGTCTATATTTAAATTATAAATACAAGGCTTCTGCATCCAATGCTGTAAATACATGGTGTGATTTCTCTGCATGCACTCACAGTATGTCCGCAGGTCTAGTTGCCGTATAGGAGGAACCCCGGTGAGGCCAGAGGCCACTGGTCATTAGCAATCCAGCTTCCCTTCATAGTGTTAATATGGGGTCAGGCTGTGGACTAGAAATCCACAACCACAGCTGGCACATTCAGCATCTCCACGGTTGCTGTTTTCACTAGTGGAGTGAAAACAATCCGGCTGCTGTTCCCCCCGGTCCGCAGGCGCTGACCTTGCCCTTGGGCCACACCACCGTGTACACCGCCCCAGCTGTTGTCACTCTGCAGCCGGGGAGAGTGAGAGCCCACGCCGCCTCGCCTAACCCTCTCGCCGGGACCTTTTTCTTTGCTGTGGGCCCTTCCTGCAGGTGTGCTGAGGTCCTAGCTCCCCCTGTTTGATTACAGCGCAGGCCAAACACCAGGGCTTGCCTCCACCCCGGTCCTGCGGGTTTGATTCAGGGCCTCCAAATGCCTTTTAGATCCCTAATCCTAAACACTTAAGCCCTTCCTGATGGGTTCAGCTCCAGGTCCCAGCGATTTAACCAATCCAAATAGTGAGAGCACTGAGGGGTCGAATTCGACGGAGTTGCCTTTTGCCCCTTTTTTTCTTTTAATTCAGTGTATGAACCCTTTCCTATTGATTGAAGATGTATACACACAGTTGTAAAAACATAGATTTCATTTAGTTTTAATTATGTCACACTCCCTATTACTCTGCTAACGGAGCTTGTATCTTCACAGTCACATCTTTATTTTCCAAAACGAATCCCACTTATTTAAGTATGAATCAGATGAAACTGCATCTTTTAGGGAGTTTGAAAAAGACATGAAGATTTCTGGATTGCGAAGAGAGGATGTGTAAGGAATCCTGAAGAGAATTAGTATTAGTGTCAGATGTGACGCTGCATTTACATGACCAGAAAAGCCCCCCAAAAAGTTGCAGATACAGTTCTTCTCACAGTGTAAAGGTTAGTTTAATCTCTCCCTTTTCTCCTGTGCTGTTTGAGTAAACAGCTTCGTCCTGGACTCCACCTGTTTCAGAGTGCCTGAGAAATGGACTTTTCCTGAAAAGTCTGTGACCTCTGACCCCTCCGAGCAGGAAAGCGCTGCCAGCAGGCAAATGCCCTCCTGTGTGGCCAACTGCCATTTAACCCCATAATTGTTACAAGGCAGCTCCTGCCCGTCCAAAACTTGGTTTCCGGAAATCGCTCTTAAACAATCAAATAAACGCACATGCGGGGGAATTTGCTATGCCCAAGGCACTGAGATGCTGAGGCGGTGATTACAGAGTCGCTGCTTGGAGTTGACACCTTTGAAAACATATAAAACATTGAAGAAAGTCATCTGCATCAATTACGTAAGAAAGATACAGTTTTAAAAAGCGTATTGGAAGTTATTTCAGCCACAACAAACTCCTCATGTAGGAATTTTCCTCACGTCGAAAAGTTAAATAAGTTAATTTTTAAAGTCAAACAAACTAGTGTAGTAATATAGTTAGTAATTGAAATAATTCTATTCTTTTAGCCAATATTTCACCAGTTAAGATTGTTCAATTTTTGTGTGGTGTAGAATCACTGCCGGCTTCAGGCTGTGTTGTAGATACAGTATCCTCTTTACCTTTATCATGCAGCGCTCTGGCCCATCAGGCTTTCTGTGTGGTTGGCTGCACTTGGTTATTTTTTCCATCCCTGCACATTTGCTTTTTTGCTCGGCGCTCACCTCCAGACTCGGGCTTAGAGTGTTTCCCCAAGCAGCCTTTCTGATAGCGGCGCGCTCGGTGATTGCTTCCCAGGATCAGAGCGGCATGCACCACGAGCAGGCGGCTCAGCATACCACACATGCTGCAAGATCAAAGGTCATTCTTGGAAGCCCGGGATTATGGGGGAGGTAAAATTATATTTTCTATCCTTCTGCTTTGTTTTTGATCACCTTATCTGACCCACCTCTACCTGCACTCCCACGCCACCTCTCACCACTACACCCCTCACACTCAGGTGTTAGTTTTCTTCAGGGGTGAAGCAGGGTTGAGGTTTGTTAATGTAGAAAAACAACATGCAGATTGGCGGCAACCTTGAACGGCGGGTTTGGAAAGGGGCTCTAAGGAGGCTCCAAGGTCAGTGGATGTGGGAACCGCTGCCGTCTCCTGGGTCTGACGGATATAGTGACCAAATCAAAGAGTGCTCTTGAGTGACACGTCCAGTGAGGTCACATCTATTTATTACCGCAGGAGGGAGGGTATCACATATACAGCAGGTCTATAATGGAGGGGACAGTAATGACGCTTGATGCATGTCATCAGCAGATGTGAATGACTTGTCATCGTGGACGTTGTTATCCAAGTGACTACAGCTCAAACAATCGACTTCAACCTGTGTGTATTGATTCTGCAGCACCCTCACATCACTGTGTGTGTGTGTGTGGATGATTCAAACTGTCTTCTTTTATTTTGGTATTAGTAAATAGGACAGAGGAAGACGATGCTCTTCACTAACTTTTAACTACAGAGAGCTTCGGCTCATTTGCATTCCACAGAGTGTGAAATTAACACAGGAGGCATTGCATTGTATTAATGTCAAAATTGTTCAAATTTGTAAACAAATAAAGCAAATACACAGTGAGAGTGTGTCATTGACTTAGTCTTGTAATTTCAAGGCTATTGTAATAAATGTCATGGTTTTTTCCACCATTGTAAGTTCACCCAACATCAAACACTTGTTTAAAAAAGTGTGCATTGTAATTATTAATTCGCAAAAAATATTACCCTGTGTCATATGATGACTCTGGGGTATATTTGTTTTGTAAATATTTTTTTTAATGTGTCTGCCACCATGCATGTATTCATTCATCTGACAGAATTAATTATTATGTTTAGTAAATGCTGGATTATAATGTTTACATTCAGGGAGTTGGAAATAATTTAGGTATATTTTTTCTAGTTAAACAACAAATAGAAAAGTAAAGAGGCAAACAAGAAGGGAATAATAAAAGTACTTTATTCAGCTTTTTTCAAACCCCTGTTTTGCATATTTATATTTGCAAAGAGCAGAAGTGTAATTACATGTTATACACTGACACAAATGCTTCAAAAATAGTTTGTGACATAAAGTAACTCTTAACATCAATGTGTATTCCAGTTTATTTAGTAAAATAATTCACAAGAAATCATTTGAAAGATGCAAAGATGCATGAAAGTTACAAAAACTTCAAGTTTTTGTTACATGCAAAATCACCTAATGTTAAACATTTGTTTTTTATGCTCAATTTCTCCGATGTACTGTGTTTTACTAGGTGTTTTTGTTAGTTCTAATATATATATATTGTTTCAAAATAGTATATTAATACACACACACACACACATATGAAGAAAAATGTGTTAGGATAAAAAAATATTTTTAAAAATCAAAGAGAATAAGGTGAAGACGGTGCAACTGCATAGAGGAAATCATATTTTTTGGTATTTTGTTTGTATATTAATACACTTCTATCCCCCTACCAAAATAAATAAATATATACTTCATCATTTTATCATAACATTTTACAATATTAATATAAATTCACAGTCTCTTTATATGTATAAATATATATATATATATGTGTGTGTGTGTGTGTGTTATTCTCTGGATGAAAGAGGCGAGCTGGATGAATAGTGGATGACGAGAGCCTGTGAAGAGGAAGACGCTGCCCTCCATGTGATTCAAAATGCTTTGACAGAGTGGGAGAGGACCATTAAGTGGTGTGTTATTTACACATCATAAGCCAGTCTATTATATTGACATCCAGACGACCCAGTCCACCACTGTTCTGTGCGTGCTGCGGCCTCGCTCTCTGTTTGCTCTCAACACCAGCATGCTGATTGGGTGATTTTCTGATATGACATTCCAATGCTGCAGACTATGTGCAAGATCTTTTCGTCTGAAATTGTCCGAAAGCATTCATTACCCGCCGAGAAATGAGACAAAAGGTCAAGAACGTGGTGTGACAGGGTGGAGCCATGTGAAGTGGAGGTGGGGTTTACAATCCAATTGGGGATTAAGTTATCTCTTATATCTCTTACTTACAATAAATCCACACGTCTCCATCAGAAATGTCTTGTTTAAACTGTGGAGGAGCATGAAGCAAATGTTTGACTTTATTTAAAATTCATTGTTCAGTATTACATTGCCGGCTGGGGTGAGCCCTGAGATTGCAGAGGTGAGCAGACAGGCTGTATATTTTTTATTCTGATCCCGAAATTGCAGAATTGCCATCCAGTTGTTGTCCTCCGCGCCGTTCTGCCATTTACCAATGGCATCAAAATATTTGACATCCTATAATGGGATCGCATGCAGAGTAATTCCTGTAACTACTGTTGACATAGGTGCCCCAAGTAAAATAAATCTATTTTGGCTATTGATGTGCATGAACTCTCTGTGAACCATTAATGCAGATAAAGGAGAATACGTTCCCTGTACCCCGATCATTAGAATATGACTACCTCACAGTTATTACTGTAGGCTCCGTTGCGAATACTTTTCAATTTCAATAACATCTCAATAAAACTGAGGGAATGCAAAACAATTATCTGCCCACGAATACCCACACAGTTCAAAGCTGTGTCTCCGAGAGGATATAAAAGGTGATTCAGAGACATTCTTGCAGAATATGAGAAGTATTACCGGAGTTGTGCATCCAAAAAAACTCAGTGACTGGCAACACAAATTACACTTTCAATTTGTCTGAAATGATTTACTGAGCTCAGGAAAATCATGTTGCTGTTTATGTCTTTGTCTGTCACACACACACACACACACACACTCACACACACTGGTAGAATACAGTAGCCTTTGAAAACAGTCCTCAGAAGCAGCAGCTAAATGCAATTATAAGAGGTCAGTTTTTACCCTAAATCATTTGTTTAACCATTTCTACGACTGCAGGCACAAGTACAGTGCGTGTTGTGAATTTCAACTGATTTTGACCAATCATATGAACCCATGCAAAAGCTAAGAGAGAGAGAGAGAGAGAGAGAGAGAGAGAGAGAGAGAGAGAGAGAGACGCGCTTTATAAAAACATGGTTTCAGTTCATCATGACAAGTAATCCAGCTGTGATTTATACATGAATTCAATGAACATTTCACTCTCCATCTGTAGCTTTTTTTGTACCGATGTGTTATTGTTTTATTAGTCAGCATATGGCCCCTCTGAGACCCCCGGGGGCCCCTGAGCCGCAGTGTGGGCACCACTAAAACAGCAGACACAAGTATGATCTCAGTACGGCCTCGTCATCGAGTCAATGCACAAAGTAATATACATGAAATATTTATTTTTATCATGGTGTTGTTATCATCACAGTTTTTTTTACCTATTACTGGCAAATCTTTGTTTAACAAAACAATTTAAAAAGTAAAATTTTCCCCCAAATTTTGTTTCAATCTGTCAAATCTTTCAAAGACATTATTCCGCACATTAGACTACAGACACTCAGAGGTGACATTTTCAAAGAGAAAAACAAAAGTGTTTATTTCCCTGCTCCACAGTTCACAACACATGAGCTGGGTCATGATCCAGGCTGAGAGAGGAGAGGGTCATGTCACAACCAAACATTGCTGGTTGTAAGACCATCTGCGTGTTTTTAATCAATGTATCATAACTGACTGAAAACCAGCAAAGAATTTAAGTTCATTTGAATTAGTACATACAAGCTGTAAATTCAAGTTAGATCAGCCAACTTTTTTCTGTTTCTTTTTCATTCGCAGCAAAAACAAAACTAAAATCTTTCTATCCGTTAAACTATTAAATTGAAATAGAAAAACACCAAACTACTGTTTATCTGTTCATGTAAAATAAACTGTTGAATCTAACTAAAGCTAGTTTTTTTTTTGATTTTATCGTTTTAATACACTACTTCTAACAAATACATAATTTTTTTCCCATATATTTGCAAAATCACAGGAAGTGAAGTATATTTAATAAACTATTCAAATAGTAATAATTGGAGCTGTTAGTTGCAATAAATTATTAATTAAATTAAAGCGCATTCGTATAGTTATTAAAAATCTGCAGCTATACTGAAAACTGTTAACATGCAAGAAAACTGCATCAGCAGCAGTACCAGTCGAGCGGCCACATCCAGTAAACACTTTATAATCGTGTGGGTTAACCATTAAATTAGTTTGAGAATTATTTGAATGGGAAAAAAAACACAATGGAAAGCAAATGAGAGGCAGATAGGGATCTGCGGTGAACTTGGCAGACAATTTCCTCTCCTCACCTCACTCTCTGGAGCAGCACCCACCGAAGGTCTTGGCGTCCCACTGGGAGAGCCTCTCTGTGGTTATCATACCCCATCTAGTGGCTGCAGTGGGTTAAAGGACAGAGGAGGAGGAGGAGGAGGAGGAGGAGGAGGGAGAGGAGGAGGGTGTCAGCTGCACCTCAGACACCTCGAATAGCTGCCATCTACACTGCTGTTAGTACCGTCAAATAACAGTTAGATAGATAGATGGATAGATAGATAGAAAAAGAGAGAGAGAGATAGATAGATCTTGCTTTGATTAAAACCGAATAGTGACTCAATGTAAATGACTGTAAAATTAAAAGAAAACAGTTATAATTTGATTAAATGATTGAATGTCTCATTACGAAGAGCTTCAATATGTTCTGACAATATACTACAGTGTAAGACGTAACAGTCCTGTAGGTGTGAATTGAATTTGATTTAGGCGGGGGAAAAGGCATGTGGCAGTGTTGAGGCCGGAGTGTACACGGTTCATGTTACACAGATATGAAGCAATAAGAATGTGCGAAAGCAATGCCCTCTAGATCCCCTCTTTTCACAACCCTATTATCCAATTGAAAACTGATCTTCAGCAAACTCCCATTGTGTGCCTCTCTCAGAGAATAAACGCACTAAAATTGATCTCGAGCCTCTGAAGTGGGCCCGTGGAGCTGCAGTTTACAGATGGGACCATTTTATTTCACTTCTGGTGGCAATTTACAAACATGCAAAACTGAGAGCCCTCCACCACAACCTACGCGCCAAATGCAGGAGTTCCACCTGTCTCATAACCTCGCCGGAGCACAATTTTCCTGCCCACAGATGGGGGGGGGGGGGGGGGGGGGGTGGGAGTAAAACCTCGCTGTGACAATGTCAAACAATGTGTGTTAACAATTCCACTCCGTACGGCAGGAATGTCATGCAGAAAGAGCAGCCAGTTGGAGGATCTGCTAATGCATTGTGACTCCTGCTGTCAGCAGTTCAGCTCTACACGCTCTTCCTGTAATTTTCAGCCATCTCCACAGTACTGATACCGCTTCAAAAGCCTGCTCACTATCACTCATGCTGAAGCTGTGGGGACTATTAACTGTTTGCTGTGGTTTTAATGTTTTACATTGCACAAGAGCAAAGAGAGATGCTTTCAAAACACCCGTGTGGCCCAGCTGAATGAAAGATGTTCCTGTTGAAAGCATGATCACGCTGCTTTGTGCCGTGCTTGAATGTCTTTGTATGTTTAAGGTTCCATTCTCAATATTTGGAGAGATAACCAGGTAATATAAAGAATTAAAGCAGGTGACAGTGGAAACCACAGGTTTCATTTAAGGAATAACACCACTAAGCATCTTTTTTATATCATCCATGTTGTCACCCCTCATTGACAAAAAGGTGTTATTCTTGATACTTGTTAAGTGAGTGGAGATGATAGAAATGTGAAAAGTCCAAACTCCAAATAGAAAAGCAGTAATGAAATTGAAGTGTCGATGTAAACAAAGATTATTAAACATATATGATCCATTTATTTTCAGCTGTATTTAGTTTTTAGGTGTAAATGGCTGATAACACACTATAATGTAGTTTTTGATCAAATGTGTATCTCTATTTGTTAACAACTGTAACTCATGTGAATGATTAACAAAGATTGACCTATAATGTCAAACAATTGTAAAAAAAATACAATTACAATACAATTATTAAATACACTATTCATTCAGTATTCATCCATAAAAAAGATGAATGTAAAAAATATTTGTACAACTTGTAATGATAACAATGTTCATGTAGCGTACGGTGTACCACAAGGATCTATTTTAGGACCATTAGTATTTTTTATCCACCAATATATGATTTTCCATTATTTTCACCATTATATCACCATTTCATCTTCATTTGGTTTGGTGATGATACCAACATGATTTTATCACATACAGATTTCCAATCTCTAATAAAAAATACAATTGAGATAAAGTGGTGAGTATTATGATGAGCATTACATTGACCACACTTAAATATATATTTATTTTGCTTATGATAAAACATCTTATCATACTGGGGATCATCATCACTAGTAAATCAGGGTTGATTAACCTGTGTTGTTTATTAACTTATTAATAGCAGTTTTCCAAAAAATGATAATATGATATTTAAGCTAATGCTTTTTGGGTTCCTCTGATCAACATAAACTTTATGTATTGCTAAAAATTGTTTTAATATTGGTGACTTTTTGAAAGTATACATATACATAATGAACATATAAATATAACGTTGTGATAACTTCTCTTATAACAAATATTATAAAGCTGTCATTAGTCATTCCTAAACTGTTAGAATACCAGTTATAGATGTCTCATAGGATTTTTAATTATTAAAGAAGTTATAATAACAAATACACACTGTCGTTGTTGTCATTAAATCACACCATGTTATAACTAATTTATTATGTACTTTTACTCTTCTTTTCAATAATAAGGGACTGTATGGAAATTATATGGGTAAAGAAAGGATAAGAATGTTTCATTTATAAAACAGCAAGCCTTCTCCAGTATTAATATTTTCTTTGGACTCTAAGAGAAGCTCAAAATAGCCGGTAAATGGTTTGGCCTATTACAGCCACTGGATGAGTGAGTTAGGCCCAAATGGCAACTTTCTGGGTGGTGCACTGCAATGTTTTCACACACACACGCATACACACACGCACGCACACACACACACACACACACACACACACACACACACACACACACACACACACACACACACACACACACACACACACACACACGCAAGCAAGCACATGTATGTATATATGGTCATATATCCGAGATTTGAAACAAACCAACAGGAGCACCATCGGGAGTGAGCAGTAAAGTTGCTCTGGTAGGTAAAAAACTGTCGCAAACCCTATTATATGGTTTATAATTATAGAGCCCTCAGCTGTTTAAACCTATTTCCTGAGCATCCTTTTAATCAGGCCATAACCACCATTTCATTTGTTCATCCAATGGGTGATGCAATCCCTGAAGCCAAAGCTCTCTATTCATTAGATTGTTTTAATGTGCCTGAAAGCAGTTGTGCAAATAAACAAGCAGTTACAGTGAAAAGAGAGGAATCCCTGAGTCTGCGAACGAACCCAGGAGGGACCACAATTCTAACTTGTCCCTTTTATCTTATTAATCCCACGCAACGTCATTTCGCAGGTCCCCGAAAAGGACTTATAAATTGCGTCTAATAGGCTTCAAATCAAGCACTAATTAAAACTGCATTAACCTTAATGAATCAGAAAAACTGAGACCCCAATTTATTGGAGTTGTGTTTATACAAGGGCTGCTTTCAATAATACATGACGCAACCGGTCGTGTGGGATGAGCCCATCTTCCTAATGCGAACCGCCTGCGAGTGTATGTGTGAGAGCGTGTGTGTGTGAGTGAGTGTGCATGGACGTGGTGTGTTTTGGCCCTCGTCGTCATTACAGGCCTCGTTAGAGGTTAACTTAAGCAACATTCAGGCGTCTTTAGCGCCGCGGAAAGAGTCGGAGCCGCATGGTGCCAATCAGCGTCACAGGTGTTCATAATTGTCTGTCTAATTGCTTCATTACTGGCGAGGAGGCCTGAGCCCCGTCTGCGCTCTCACCACATCTGGATTTTGGGAAGCACCTCTCCAGCTCAAATGAGAAGCCTCTCCTGAGTTTTAACATGTATCTGCTTGTTGCTGTGATTTCCCAGGAGCACATCATTTATTTGCGCGCCGATTCTGACTCAAACCACCTTTAATGGGAATTCCCGCGGCTGGCGGGGGTGGAGCGCTTATGGCAATTTGTTGACAAGGAGACCTCATTTGTTTTGCCATGAATGAATGAGAAAAGATGTTTTTGAAAAAATGATGTCAGGGTAGTCTAGTGCTCCAGCGAAGTACAGGGAGGTTTTAGCTCCATCTCCCTGAGTGTTTTCGTGCATTATCCCCATCACTTGTATGGTTAGAAGGCCTTTGAGATTTCCCTCAAGAGACCTGCTGTCCTAATGAATCAAGTCTCTCCTGCATGGAAGAAACTGTGAATATTTATTACAGCAGCTTCACAAAACCTTAACCAGACATCTCTTGTCACTCTTGTTACTTCAGATCATGCACTGAAATCACAAAATTACACATCAAAAACCAACATGGAAAGACCTTTAAATCTCTAAAATCACTTCATGTCATTCTGATTAGTCACTGTCTAATGGCCTCAATACTTCTCCCCGTAAGGAAATGAGCGATAGATTAAGCTGAGGTCACCGCCGTTAATGAGACATTTAACATGCCATTCGCAGGAAGTGCCGCAAGATTTCCCCTCTCTCTCTCTCAGATAAGCTCGGGGGCGCCCGTGTCAAACAGCAAGGGGGACTGAGGCTCGACCCCAAACCCCCAGCCACCCCTGCCCACCCACACAGGCTGTTATGTATCCATGCTCACGTCAAGCCCGGGCCTGTGCATGCCAATTAACTCGCAGCCATATGGATTTCAACTGTGGCAGATGTTTGTCCAACCCATCGCTCAATTTGGCTCACAAGGGACTCCGGTGTCACCTTTTGGGAGGTTTTTTTTATAGATTTCTGTCAGATTCTGATTATCAGTCTTCATCCGGTTGATAGGTGTTTTCCCAACGGTGGAATTATGGCCCAGTGTGCCTGTTATTAATACATGAAAGTGTTCTCAGCCGCCTGCAGTGCCAGCCGTCCCTCATGGGTCCTCATGCAGTGTTCACCTGTAAAAATCAAACGGAATGAACACTGTGAATTTGATTGTTTTCCGGTGATGAAATTCTCCCCTCAAATGTCTAAAGTTAATTGAATTATAAAAAGATTTTGGGGGGGCACAGTTCCTGTCTGCCTGCTGTCACATGTCGTTGGGCATGTCTTGACTTGATTCTCCCTGACAACACAGCTACAGGCCGCTGTGTCTCCAGGCAGAGGAGCCAAGGTCCTCGGAGGGCTCTCTGGTGTTTCATGTAATGTCAACACTCGAAACACAACATGCTCATCTTGATTTGTATCACGGCTCAGATATTTACACCTCTCACTGATGCCTGGTGATTGCACACATGCAGGAATCCAGCTGTTATGACGCAATTGGATATGACATAATGGCCGACAAGGGCCTGATGTATATAGATTGTCTGTGAGCTTCCTGTGAGGTTTGTTCCAGTAAGTATGAAACATGCTTTCAGAAATGCACTGAGCTCTGGGTAATCTCCGGACATTCTCCATCGGGCTGGTTGTGAGAACACAAATGTGCGACTGAGAGGCTCAGGACTTTCTTGAGAGTTTCTCCGGCCTGAAAACTCTGAATGAGCCCATTTGAGAAAACAGCACGAGATCCTCCACAGGATTCACCACAGGCGATTGGCTGTGTTGATGATGTTTCTAACATAGACAGACGCAAAACAGAATTAAAAAAAAAGAGTACTCATGAAAAAGTGGTGCCATACACGTAGAAGACACCAATGAAGATGTCGAGAGTGGTTTTGCTGATAAATGCAATTTATGAAATGCAAACTCTGGAGAAAGTCCGGACTCGATCCTGCGGACATTCTCTGGAGCTCATGTCTGAAAACAGCTTATGAAACCAGCTTCAATTTGCTATTACAGGCAGCAGTGTGTCCACCGTCTCACTAACCACAAACGTTTCCTGTCTTTGTGTGCCCCAAATTGACTCACTGGTGCGTATTTCAAGCACAAGTGGCAAAATATTTCATGTTCTTTGCAGCTTATGTGCAATAGACTTGGCAGCAACACAATGGCTGTGGGAAGTGATTTATTTTCTTAAAGTAATTAAATGCCTACTTGATCATTTTTTCTGGGGAAAATGTGAGAATGTGGCAAACAAATTAAAAGAGCACTCCATGACTAAACCTATCCCTGGGATTGGTGGAAACATCACGGGCGAAACTGGAGCCCAACCTCCTTTAATCTACGTGGCTACATTTGGAAGTTTCCGGAGAAACAATTCGGAGACGTGCGTTCTATTTCTGTTTACGCCCGATTATTAATTTCAATTTATGTAACTCCACTTACTCCTGCAGTTTAATTAATGATGCTTGTTATCGGCTGTGTTTAAGAGGTAATGGACAATGCTGAATTTTGAGTGTTTACAGCGCTGGAGAAAAAATCCTGCTTTACCCCTTTGTAATGGACTGCCAGTAAACAAGAGATTAACAGTGTTTGTCACTCTTCCTGCAGCTGTGTTATAATGCAAAGCCAGCGAGAGGGGGAGGGGTAGTGGGGGGGAGGCATTAAGCACATAACTTTGAAACGGTGACTTGAAATAGCTACCATGGTCAGAGGAACTGGCATGCCCCTCCATCACCTAATCCATACCATAATTCCTGATCTAATTAGAGGAAGGCTCAGCGCGGGGCCTGCCATAAAAGAATAACAGGCGGGCGGAGTATGTGCCCAGAGAACGGACGGCGGGAATAAGAAGTCAGTGAAATAGAAAAAGAAAGGAAGGCATGAGGAGGGATAGAGAGGAGGAGGAGGGAGGAAATACAAGAGCTCAGTAAAGTGAAATGAAAAGGTAAACACGGCTCATTTAGAGCCTCATGGACACATTTATCTACTCATAAAACAATAACTGTATTGAAACTTATATAAAAAAAACTAAAACATTTATTACATTTTATATATGTTTCAATACAGTCATTTCAAAGCCAACTAAAAACTCATAAGCCAACCAGGTAACTGGATAGTAGAGCTAATTTACGTAAATATACCATATATCATATATAACAGATAATAATATAAGATATAAATATATATATATATATATAAAATAATATATATAAATATATACAGATATAAATATATACAGTTTATACATTTATAATAGCTAATAGATTTAACAAATTTTGCATCAAACAATCTGTCCAATTCAATAAATCTACTTAAGAATTTCAGAAATAATCAGCAAAACATTTCAGTACATTTTTCTGTGAGGCAGCTCTATAAGACTAATACACAGACTGTATATAAAGACGGACGACATGACAGCTCCCCAAAGTGAAGCCATAATGTCTTGATTGCCACCTGGTGGCTGGCTGCAGTATAGGTCATAAATCCTGCCTCCTCCATGTTAGTGGATGGGACATGGACCAAGCTAAAGGTACACATCAAATAAATTTGTGTCATAGATGAATGTTTAGAAAGGTGTAGAGTCAGGTATATACCATATACTCTCGTAATTTGTGTGCATGAGTTAGTTATTTATGCATTTAAAACACTCAATGCATCCATGTCTTCAAAAGTAGCTCCCAGTCTTTTTTTCCAAACATTCACACAAAGAAGAAAAGAGCGACACAGAATGCAAACCTTAAGTTATGCAGAAAACTGCAGGGCACATTTAACTCATGTTCTTAAATCAATAGTTTATTCAAACTTACAAAACAATGTAAAACAAGATTGTTTGCATTTCAAAATACTTTGAAGTTTGAACAACTGAATGCACAAAACCTGAACTGTGTTCCTAAAACACAATCCAGTTGTATTCAGTATCAGCAGTGTTGAGGGGACAAGGACAAATGTAACAAATGCAATAACAGCCTAGTAATATTAATATGAAGGAACTTCATTAACTTATTGTTTGTATGCAAGTCAACATGGGCAAAATGCTAGCCTGCTGCTACTGCAACAATCTGTAACCCCTGTAACTACTGTAATAATAACATGACTTTAAAAGCACATATTCCTAATCATGCCCATAGAAGAGAAATTCAAAAGTACTAATTTATAATCTCTGTCTCGGCTCCAAATACGTTAAACCTACCACCAGCAGGGCTCTGCAGACTATTACTCAAACAGCAGTAACTCACAATAAGAGCCAAGCTGCGGCACAGGGGAGGAGATGGCTGACCCGTCCTCAATCTGTGTTTGTGATGAAGAAACTCCATATTTTCTCTTTCATCCGGTCAAGATGATGTCATTTAAACAGCCCGACCCTGCTGCTCGGCTTCAAAGTGTCTGTCTGAGGTCTGGGGCTGGACACTTGCTGCAGGTGCCGTATTGGAAACAGTGATGCAACAGCAGAAATGGTCCACACCTTCCATTACAGGGATGAAGGGCACTGTGGACTCACCTTATGTGTCTCCCTGGTGAGACGCGCAGCCTAAATTCAAATTTCCAACATTTGAAGACCTCTTTCGAAACCGAGCTGCATAAAACCAAGTGGGGAGATAAGCTGCAGCCCCTGTAATAAAAACTCACGGCAGATACAGTAGAGCTACAGTAAGTTAGCAGAGGATTACGCTGTTAAATAGCTCGAGGCTGTGCGTGTATCATCAGCCTGGATAACTGCACTATTGCACATTCATGGCGATGTCAGTAAACTCCCCTGTGATGTATCTTTGTGGTTTCAGAAATGAAATACACTGATCCACAAGTGAGATAGATGTGCTTACCAAGGTCAAAGAGGCTCCCCGGCGTAATTACCGACTACCAAAACACAAAGGGCATTGTTATTGGACAAGTATAATGCCACACATTACCAGAGCAACACAGCTGTTTCTATCAGCGAACACTAGCTCGGGAAGACATAGGGCGGGCATCAATTTAGCCTACTTATCTAAAGTCTCTAATTACTTGGTTTATTTGATAAACAGAACAAGGAGAATCCTTAAATGATTCTGCGAGATCCAAAGGGGATTAATTTCTCACTCCTTGGAAAAAAAACAAATCACTGGTAGAATCCCTTATTTCACTCTTTAATCACGCATTAATTAGGAGCAATAGGGGCACGAGTTACACTTGGCATTTGGTGAGATTGCAGGAGGAAAAAAAAAGGGGGCCTGCATTAGTCCCTCCAGAGGAGGAGGCGAGCACATCAGGCTCAGACAAAAGACAACACAAGCAGACAGAACAGCAGGAAGTGTGAGTTGGGAGAGGGGGGATCTGAGCATCTCAAGCCCCCTACCCACAATGCACATGTGTTCACTGACAAACCAGACTGGATATTCATGCTCACTGCACCCTGGTCTGAATTATACTTCACAGCTGTCTTATTTTGACATCTTTTCACAATCCACACTGATGTTATACGTCATGTTCCTATTCACCTTCACAAGGCCTTTGTTTAATGCTACATCTATGTTTGCATTTGAGAACAACATCTCTGTCCACATGAGCATTTTGGCTCTGCATCAGTTTTAATCCTCATTCACTAACACGCCTGAAAACATTTATCTCCTGACCACTCACATACACTGGGCAGGCTCGTGCTACATAGCCTGTCTCATATGCATGTCAGCAGTTGTATCATGGTAAAATACTTAGTTTAACTGCACAACAGTTGTTAGCAAAGACAACAGGGACAGAAAATATTCAAATCATGTCTTTGTCTCTTATACTCTGCCCCTCCAGATAAAAACTGGAGTTTTTAAACTAAAACATGGCCATCAGCGTTTCCAGACTTCTTCTCCGTTTTAGATGTGGATAATGATCTGACTTTCGAGGTGATTTTTACTCAGTTCCTGTACAGTAACAAATATTGAGAAGTCTTTGTCCTATATATCTACTTTGTGCTTTGGCCTGTTGGTTGGACAAAACAGGTTTTATAGGTGGTAACTTGGGCTTAAATTGAGCTTTAATGTCACAAGTTAATTTTCTTGGTTTTTACTACTTTCTGAAATGTTCTACACTGAGGACGTTATTGATTAAAAATAAAAAGGCTGAAAAAGCTTAATTTTTCTTTGCATGTTAAATCTATTTATCTTGTTATTTTCTTACATTTTGTAAATTGGTTATTTCTGTATCTAGTATCGGTAGCTGGTCACAGTTTTATCTTACCATTATAATCTAACTGACATTTAATGATGTTTACATATTGGTAACCATGGCATATTTTGAAGAACAAAACAAAACACACACACACACACACACACACAGAACTATCTGTTTTTAAAGTCATTTCATTTCCTTCTCAACCAGCATCTAGACCTATAGAGTCATATCTTGACCTGGTTATTATAACACACATGTGTTATTTACTCATGTATTTATATGTCTCATTTATATATTGTGTCTCCCGAAAAAGTAGCAGCTTGATTATATGTGTGAACAGTGGCCGCTGCTTTGCACGTCCACATGCTTTCTACTATAGAGGGTGTAATGTTACACATTTAAAAAGCTCTGAACCTTCCACGTAACAACACCTGAACTCCTGCTAAACACCTTCTACGTCGTTCCTTAACATTTTTTGGTCGTCTTCTTATCTGCGATGAAAACACAGTGAATAAAATAGCCCGTAGAATGTGTTTTGAAACCATTATGCTCTCAGTCTGTTTTCTTATTTTAGCGAGCTTGAATAAAGAGGTAGCTTCTCAAGCAATCTCGGCCTTGTTTGTTTAAGGTAATTACTACTTGTCCTCCCATCCTGCCGGCCCAGATGATGCATGAAAATTACCATTCCCCTACTTCAATCAAAGCGGGAAAAAGAAAAGGGAGAACAGGGGGAACAGAGGCGAGCAGATGGGAGGGGGAGGCGGCGAGCATGGAACTCTGCGAGACACACAGAGCTCCCTCCCTGCATGACAAGAAAGGGCACTGTCTCTGATTAATTAGCTGGAGTTGGTAATCAGTTTAATAAGACTGAAGTTGATGGTGAGAGGTCCCCTTTGGCAGAGCCACGCTAAGCTTAGCACTCTGTTCAGGGCCCTCGCTTTCTTCCACCAAGTAAACACGCAGTGTCTATTTACATAAACAGTTGTTTCTTTTTTGTGGGGGGCTATTTTCTCCTCCAAACCGCCTGAAAGCCTTAACACCACCGCTTAAGTCACCCCCAACAATGGCAGCGGGAATTGCAGACAAATTCATGAATTTTTCAACATATGAGAACTAATTAAATTGAGGCCTTTTTGAAATGAATACAGCGCAAGGTGCTCACTAGCCCCACGCACACAAAGAGGGTATAATTCAGCGATTGAATTCATGGCTTGATAGCATTCAGCCTTTAACCATGGCGAGCTATACAGATGGCCGGGGTCCTTTTCATTCTTTTCTTTCTTAATGGCAAATCTCATTATGGCAGTTATCAGTGTATGGAGAACAAGACGGGAGCGATGGGCCACAAAGCCGCACGGTGCAGGAATTTGGTACCTGTCTGCTCGGGAACATGATACTTACTGTCAGGTCACATCGGGATGAGAATGTGGTGACATTTCCTTTTTTCAGATGATCGCCACAAAATCATTTATTGTTACAGTACAATCCTTTCTATCTTTAAAGTCTCACTTTTCTCAATAGTAGGGGAAAAAAACATGTTATTGTGTGAAGGGTAGAGTAATAGGGCCATGTCCTTGAAAACATTAAATCTCAATTTCAGTATTTCATAAGTTGTGAAACTTATACTGAAGCATAATTTGACAGTATATTCCACATTCCTCATTTAAACATAGGCGACAGTCAGATATTTCTCCTGTAAAATTACGACTTTATTCCTGTGATATTAGGACTTTATTCTTGTAATTGTATAGCTTTATACTTGTAATATTATCTCTTGAGGTGAAATTGTCCTCTTAAGGTGAAAGTTGGACATTTTTGAATATGCTAGATGAGAAGATCGATACTGTTTTCATCTTCTCAACCCTCTTAAAATAGTAACTTATCATTTTTACACTTTGCTTTATAGACACGATGTAAAAAGCTAGTTAAAGAGCTCAAGGATTTTGTTAGCATCTCACAGAGCCAGGCTAGCTGTTCCCCCTGTTTCCAGTCTTTGTGCTAAGCTAAGGGAAAAGATTCCAGCCTCGTATTTAATGTACAGATGTGAGAGAGGTATTGATCTTCTTATCTAACCCTCAGGAAGAAAGCAAAGAAACATATTTCCCAAAATATCTTAAGAAAACTCCCCAAAGACTGCCACATCACATCTTGGTTTAAATTAAGGCTACAACCTACATCTATTTTCAGCATCGATTAACAGTTTTTAACAGTTTCCCAGTGTCGTGCTTTGTCTGACTGCCGGTTCACAACCCAACACATTGCGTTGATATAAAAACCCATCTTCAAGAAGCTGGAACCAGATGGGGAAAAAAACGAAACTTAATTAATCAGTTATGGATTTTCTTTAAGTCAACTAATCAATACAAAGACTTCTTGTTTTGTATCTTGTTTGAACATCACACACACACATACATTACACAGTTTACTGTAGAGGAGATATTGTCGTAGAAATACTGAGGGCTGACATTTAAAGGACAAGCAGTTGAAGTGGAGCTGTGGAGGAGCTCCAAACAGCTTCTACTGACTCAGGCTCCTGATGCTTACAGCCATATTATTAAATTTCATTATGGAAAACATAAGACATTAGAAAAATGTATACAAATGAGATCTTTTTTAAGTTTTCCTGATTTAACAATTTTACAATGTAATATGTTTAATTGCTAAATTCCTTTTTCATATCGCAAAATAAGGTATCGTGTTGATCTTATTTTCACATTTTCTTACTGAACCTCCATCAGAAGCTTCTAATGTATTTTCCAAACATAAACTTTTTCAGAAATATTTGATTTCATTGACACATGTCACATGACTAGATTTGCTTCCTGTTGGGCGGCTAAAGGAACAGGTACAGTGACTTCCTGGTTCCACGTAAGTCTTGAAGATTATAGTCAAACCAGCACATTGTCATTAACTGAGCAACATTTGAACCATTATGTCAACTCCAGTTTTTCCTGTACAGCAGCTCAATGGCCACAATACTGAACCCTCTCAGATTTAAACGTATATCAATAGTTTTAAAGACATTTTCTTCTCTAACTAATGTTTAACCTCTGTAAGTCATTTTCCTGACCACTGTTATGATTAACACTGGTCTTTACCCCCTGCCCATTTAAAAGTGTTTGAGATAAATGAATCATGTGAAGCCTCTCCCATGACAAATCCTCCATTAGTCCATAACTTTACTTCCTCCATTGTTCACTCACACTTAAATCCAATAAGTCCAGACTCAGCCCGGCCTCGGAGTCAAAGAAACAAGTTGTCGCTGTCGTGGCCCAACAGTTTCCATCTAAAGTAAACTCTGAGGACTCGGCCCGAGATAAGAGAGCGCCACATCACCCCGTGGCGTTAATGATCGCCCGCTGTTACAACACAAAGACAGTCAAGTAGCAGATAGAGCACAGAAATAATTTAAGCAGTGCTAAGTGGTCCATTGTCATTCAAATGATAAATTATGCTTGGCAGAGGTTTTAGAGTCACTTTTACAAAGCGTTGCTATTGTTTGTGTGGGGACAAGGTTTCTGAGGAGCTGGAATGGAGGGAATTACTTGGGAGAGTTCGGAGTTCCTTGGGGTTTGGACACAAATTGGTTCCCTGCTCATTGGGCCTGGTCTGACTGGGAGACAAGCCTGCGACAAGGCAACACTGCTGCTTACAAAGGACGGCGCTGCTCTGACAGCAGGATGGAGAGTCAACATGTGTGTCAGTGTGTAACCTAGAGGATGATGGGAAGTGATGTTTGGATGAAACTGAAATTCACAATACCAATATAAATGTTCCGTATAGATGCATATCATTTTCTTTTATTTGCCTATTGTACATTTTCAGAAAATAATCATTCACTCAAAAATGACCTGAATGAATTTCCTTTGGATATTAACTTTTCCCCCATATCAGTCATTTCTGTCTGGTACATACAGTATTTATTGTGAACTACTCCTCATCTGTCCTTCATCACTACTCAGCTACATTATTTTACAGAGGAAGACACATTTATATTTGATACAATGTTTTACATATTGATCACGATTATATTAAGGAGTATCTTCTATATTAGTTTACATATAACTAATGTTACTGTACCGTAGTTGTTGTAAAAGTGCTGTTACCAGATAATTATAGGGTATTGGAGAGTCTTTTACTATAGTATTGTATAACATATTGTTTATTATTTTACAGTTGTGTACAGTGAGGTCTACACTGTATATTAATGTGTTAAAACATTCTCTTATATGGATGCTGTTGGGTCTGTGATGGGGTTAAACCGTAGATAGTAAAGATGGATGTCATGTCTCCACTTACTCCAACTTTCTGATGAAGCTGGAATATCTCTGATACAAACACTGCCACCTTGGGCTGATGGCATCATTTGGAGCCGGAGTCAGTGCAGGGAGCACTTGAGGGATGGAGACGGGATATCGAGGCCCCACCATTAGCTTAGCTGTCAATCATGATATTTTTACGTAATCAAATACCAATTAAAACCAAACTTACAGGGAACAAAGGAGCTCATTGTCATACATCAGTGTGAACCACCTAAAATGAAAGGGACCACCTTTGAAAAAAACATATTGGACGTGCGCTTTGACTTTTTAGTTTGTTCCATCTCCCATCCACTAGGATTTATGACCTATATTACAGCCAGCCACTAGGAGGCGATTGAGATGCTGTGGCTTTACTTTTGGGAAGCAGCCATGTCGTCCATCTTTAAATACGGTCTTTGGGTTACACCCAGACATTACAACAAAAATGTGGAATTCAAATAATTATAAGAATTATTCAAAATTAAAAAAATATTGGTTATAACATAGACCACATTTACCCACTTATAGAAACTTATACGTTCACATTATCCGTGTGGTTTAAATGACCTTTACATCTGAGTGTTAATGTTCTTTGCCCTGTCACTGTCTTGTTGCAGTATAACTACAGTATTACCAGTATTAATTGATCAATGACAAGTCTACAGCAGCCCCCCCCCCCCCCCCCCCCACACCTCTAATTAAGCCAGTGTTTGTAATTAACTGCAGTCGGTGAGTGTTCTTCATATAGGAACTCAGCCATAAATTACCACACAGGCTGGACTTACGCTGAGGTCTTTTCCTGGTGCAAATCAAGGTAATGTTAATTACACCTTTAAATTCATTTGCTCTGTGTAAATCCCCCCCGGCTGCTCCAGATCATGCGGTGTCCTTTCCTAAGATACAAAGGGATTTCAGGTCAGTGTGAGTGTGTGTGGAAACAAAACGTGGTCAGTGTAAGGACTGTTTATACACCACGATGAAAGGGGAGGTTTAAATTAGCCGACAACAATAAAGGCTGTAACATCTCTATACATCCTTATGTGTCGCACACATAAGGATGGTTGTGAATGATCCTCTTTTTTCCAGGTACTTGGTGCTGCTCAAGATGTCATTACCTCTGTTGGGACTGTTAAATGGTTCCATAAAGAAAAATGAAATATTCATTAACTTGGTTAATAATTCATTCAGATAAAATGCAGTATGTGGTTTGCAGAGTGAAGATGAATGCATAATGAGTGCACGCTCAGCATATTTGTGCATGTGGGAATGTTTTTATTTCACGATAGCAAAAGAAGAAAATTAATTGAAAGTTCATTTTCATTTTTTTTGTTCTATAAGTTATGCTCAATGATAAAATAGATGCTTTCCAAGCAGTTTCTGACTGTGAAACAATTAACAGGGTGTATATGTAACCCACATACACTGTGGGTTTTTAATTATGGAAGAAGTGCATTTAAACAGACTTTATCAAATTGTAAATGTTAGCTTGACCTAATTCCCACAGTTTGAGGAAACTGCGTACAGCACTTTGTACTGTGCTGTCTGAAAATTGGAACCATAACCTCCACTTATCGTGTGGCAGAAGCCCGCAGAGTGGAGCAGTGTATTCATAATTTCATACGAAGTTTTGTCATTACGGAAAATATCCAGTTGCTGCTCCAGATGTCACATCAAAAGTCCCCTGACGCCTCCATCCAGAAACAGCAGTAAGTGTGCGCACGTTGCTTCAGTTAACACTGGAGTGGTAAAGTGTTCCCACACCGCCACACAGCAGTGTAAACACCGCTCATCCAAACACTGTCAAACTAATTTCCTCACACCACAGAGGTTCATTTTGGCTTTCAGATGAATCAATTCCTCCTCTAATTATCAATTGCGACGCCCATAATCGCCCGACGACTGTTGCGCTGAATAAATGGCAGCTCTTTTGTGTTATAATTCTGTGCATCTTGACAAACATGACCCATTAAACAACCCTGTGGCCTTTTTTCAAGAGCGGTGATTATACTAATTAAAACTGCAAAACATCTGAGAGGGCCGCCGACGTGCCAGAATTAAACAGGTCATTAAATCAGTTGAGGAATATGTCAACATCCGCAGTGACTGTCGCTCCTGTTACATTGAGGAGAAGGGAACAAATATAGCTCATGTGTGCAGTGTGTATGTGCTCATCATTTACATGATGTGAGAACGTACACGTTTTTCATACAGTGGCCTTAAAGTGCCAAACACAACACAGGCAAAGCACAAACCAATTTGAAAACATGACAATATCCCTGAAGCTCATCTCCCACTGGCCAAAAAACCCACTAACATCTGACTTTTGTCTGCAATGGGAATTGATTGAATCGGCATTCGAACGACTCTGCAGTTGACAAAGTCAGAAGAATCGGGTCCAGACTCTATCCGCAGTTTTCCTTTCACACATGCACAATGCAGGTGCAGCAGGCAGGAAGTAACGTATTAATTCTGCTGCCGAGATCACGCGATTTTATTGACAGCAAATCGACACTGCCGTCGGCTCTTATCACCAAAAACCTCTCTCGAGATCTTCCTCGGTGTCTTCTATGTGCATGACACATTTTTTTCACGTTTGCAAAAGTGTCATCACAGTTCATTACACATCACAAACTCAGCTTTCGTGACATCGAACATGACTCATGGGGGGAAATAAAACAGAAAGACCAAGAAAACCCACGCATACCCGCTAAGTATAATGTGATAATTATATTAGTAATGAAATGTTAATGATCGACTGACATGAAACATTCAATTATTTTGTCATTTGTTTTCTGAAAGCTTTTCTAAACTGTTTTTCTAAAATGATTTCAGTTTTGCCCCTCAGGGCCACCGTACCCCAGTTTTCCAAATGTAAGAAGTGAAATTTGTCATGTGCAACAAGGTATCACCTTTAAAATATACATCACCCTTTCTTTTTTTTTAGATAATTGAAACTTTTACTTATACAGGGGAGATCTCATGACAGAAAGCTCTTTTTGGAAGGATTTTATAAAAATATATATTTCTAATAAGTTGTATTTAGACGACAAAACAACAGTGCAGCTAAAATAAAAAAATTGAACAATATATAAAGCTGTGTTTCTCGGAGGTGTGTGAGGTGTTTTGAACATCGCTCGCCTTTATCAGCTGCATCTCGGAGATCTTCCCTCTGAGTTAATCCTCTTCTAGCTGCTGATAGCAGCAAGTGATAGCACTGATGTCTTGTTACGAGCAACACATGTTCCCTTTCATACAATAGCAGCAGCTTTCCAACCATTTAATGGGATTGTTGTTGTTTTTTTTCTTCTTCCTCCCCCTCTCCGCTCAACACAACAAACACTTTTCCTAGAAGTGGTTCGACATGTGCCCAAGGAATTTGCCTCCGCCTCTCACAACAAACCAGCCTAGGTCAGGGGCTAAGATTGGCCTGCAGTGATAGACTATTGAAAACAGCTCCTCGACATGACGAGGGGGGAAAGTGGATTTTCCAGTTTAAAAGCAGAATCATCTCTGCTCAAGGCATTACCCTGCGTTCAGAGATTAATTATGTGAGATGCAATTGATACAGCACCGCGCCGTTCTCGGATCAGCGCTGGTCATGTTCACTGACAACTACTAGCTTTAAAAAAATGACTACATGGCTTGTACATGTGGAAACACATACTCACACATGCCTTTTGGCTTTTGATTCTTGCAGGCTGCTCCACTGATGATGAATGGGATCCGAGAACAGCTCAAACATAATACAACTTTATTGAAATTTTTTTTTAAAAACTTGTCTCTGTGAAGTCGTGATCATTATACCTGCATCCGGCATTTCTCTGTAAATAAAAGAGACTATTAAACTATTAACGTTGCTCTTATCCAAAACTTTCAAAGACCCCAAAATTCTGCCTTCTTTTGTCCCATTAATGAACATCATCTCTGATGTTTCCTCACTCCTCCGTCAAGATATATTTTTCATAGCAGTCATCAAAGTGAAGAAATCCCATGTTGGACTTTGATGTGCTTAACACAGTTTTAACTCGCATCTCATTACAGAGATAATTAATAGTTTAATTAGCAGCAATTCTCCCCATCTGACAGCGTCTCAGACTCACTTTAATGTCAAATGATACAAAAAGCTGCGTTTTTTTCTAAATTCGGTCTTCATACTCATGTCATATCTCGGTTTCTTTAGCTTAGGTGTTTTGTGTCATAATTGCAGACAAACTTTTATTGCTGATGTTTTGTTAATTTTCGCCACTTTCGCGCCGATTCAGCCGACACAGCAGAGCCGTGAAAACACTGCACCTCACCAGGGGGACAAAGTGAACCAAATATGTGCAATGCAAACAACTTAGGTGGATTAATTTTAATTCTCATTACCTTGAAGCGAAGCAATCATTTTCTATGATTGAAAAAAATATAAGCAAGCATTATGAATAAAAGTAATTATCGTTTTTTTGTGCTTTTTTTCGCGCGCTGTTTGCAATTAACACTTGCAGGAATCTGAATGAGCATTTTTCTGAAGTCTCGAGTAGCTGCGGAGGCAAACGCACACAGATCAGAAAGAGATCAAAGTGAGAGCGAGACGAACGACGGGTTTAGAGGAGTTTACAGATGCTGGAGAGCTCAACGCGCAGTGTAGGCTTCGAGAAACAGCACCCGCCTCTTGTTCGGGCAGAGAAACAATAGCAACGTCTCCCAGCATGGGTGAGGGCCAACAGAAAAGCCTCCCCCTCCTCCTCCCTCGATTGTTAGCTCAACTTCTAGTTTACGACCGCTCACAGCAGTTTACAGCAGCCAAATTTCATTTTCTACTCCCAAATCCTATCGCACATTATCCTGTACATTGCATTAGGGCCTTAATCTTCCTTTTCTCTTCCTCAGAAGAAGAAAGGAGCGCCTTCATGATTAACCCACTTTACAGCAATAAATAAACGCATCATCCAGTAATGTACACCAGATTTAATTTGAAGGGGGGGAGAAAAAAAAAAGGCCAGAACGCTCAAATCACAGAAATGTAATGAAAAATAACACAATGCAGACACCAATGGGCGCCTTAGGAATTAATTTGAATGCTCTATAATTTTCTCTCTCTCTCTCTCTCTCTCTCTCTCTCTCTCTCTCTCTCTCTCTATGTGGATTGGTTTTTTTCTCAGCCAATGTGTGACTTCTGCCCCCTCACACTGTGCTACTGTGAAGTCTTCAAAATATACAAAGAAACATGATCGGCCTTTCAATAAAAAACAAAAAGACTGTAGACTGTTTCTGCTGTTTGTCACATGAAGCCCATGTTGCTTTTGCTTTCCCATCGTTGTTTCGCCTCAAACCTGCAACACAGAAAAATAGAAACATGGAAATTACTGAATGAATACGTTACGTCAGTTTCAATCTGTGCATGACAAACTCAATGAGCAGCTGATGCAGGCAGTACTTGAACCAAGAGAGGCAGATATGATGGCAAACGTAAACATCAGGACACAGAGAAACGTCGTACCCCCAGACTATATCCTTCTTTCTCTTCTGCGCTGCTTTCAAAGCTTCCTCTTCCTGTTTGTGTTCCACAAAGTCACGGCAATCAGCGGCTTGAGCGATTTTCACAGCCAGCTATATGGAGGCAGACAGAGGAGAGACCCATTAGGGAATGGAAATCAGTCTGTGGCAAAGCTAAAGCGTTCAAACTGATGTATCAGGGTGGCTTCTCGTCAGTGTCTCTGCAGCCTCCTCCAAACCACAGTGCAGCTGTTACTGAGCTGAACCACACAGAAATGTTGCCCTACTAGTCTAATTCTTTTTTACATCAGGCATTAGGAGTGGTGATCCGGTGACATACAGTGTGCTGCAGAGATGAACTCTCCCACAGCAGACAAATATGCATCATATGACCCAAAAGTAACAAGTTACAACTTGCATGAGACAACAAGATGAAGCAGCTGCACAAAAATAGTAAAACAAAGAACTTGAAGAAGGATTTATAAGGGGTCATTTTTACATGTGTAAGGAACATATGAACTTATACCTTCAATGCATTAAGGGTTTTATTTTATGTTAAGTATATTGTTTATAATATACAGGTGATGAATACTTAAAAATGTATCTATTGTCAATATAAAGTTTTGTTTTTCTGAAACAGGCATTAAACCTGAACAATTCATCAATTAACCAATTCGTGAATCAGAAGAAAATTGTTGAAAGACCCTTACCAAGGAAAAGTGTGAAACATAATTCTGTTATTTAATGTAACTATTTACTTTTTTGTCGTTGGGTTTTGGACTGTTGTTATTTGGGCTCTGGAAAAAAACATGTTTTCACTGCTTTCAAACATTTTAGCGATCATTTTAGCAACCCTAAAATATGCTACAGCAGAAATATAGGAAATATCTTTATAGTATTATTACCATTATTATAACCAATAATAGTAAACAAGTTACAGTAGCTACATACACAGCAGTGCTCAATAATGTAAGTTGGGAATATATGTGTGTTTAATGTGGGGGTGAATTTCCCCATAGCTCCATAAATTACAAAAGCGTTGTTTTGTTAATATCGCTCTAATCTATTTTGCCTTTTGTTTGAGGTCTTTCAGAGGAACTCATGTTTTTCAGCTCCTGGCTCATAGTGTTTCCTGCACATTGTTTCTCTTTGATTGCTTCTTTTTTTTTTGTTTAATGTGTAAATGAAATAGCCGAATAAATAAACGGGGAGAAACAATGTTCAGCATTTTGTCGCTTATTTTTCCCCTCCCACCTCCTCCATCTCAAAAAACGTAGCAAAGGCATTCTTCACCCATCACCAGTGTGAAAGTGTTTGAGGGAGTACTGCAGGCAGTCCCTGAAATCAGAAGTGAAGAGAATGACCGTGACTGCAAGAGGCAAACATTCAAATCCCAGGGAAGACATTCTGCGTATTGTGAAGCAGAATAATCCCAATAACCCCAGTCACACAGAAGCACTGGGAAACAAAGGGAAAAATCCTGCCTCCTCTGTCACTCCTGAGATAGGTTTATTATTCAAGCAAAGGCAAACTTTGATAAACAACTTGGAACAATTTCACCAAACCTTTGGGTAATTCTCTGTAATATTCAGAGTACAATCAGGGGGGAGAGGAAGTCTTAAGGTAATGAAGAAATATGCCACCACTGTGCCACTTGAAAAAAAAAAAAAAAAGACCTGCTGGAAAAAATGTTTCAATTATAATTAAGTGGGATAAACTTTATTAGAAAGACTGAAACTAAAATATCTCCTAATGCATGCTGGGATTAAGCAGGTCAGAGCGAGCAGGCAGGAAAAATTAAACTCTAAAGGCTTTTTATCACCATATTTCAGGAACCAAGGGTGTAAAATGTTCTAATTTGGGATACATTAAAAGCCATAAAGGTCTTTCAAAAAGATTAATGGTACTTTGCTTGGATTTAAGATAAGGGCTCCGGCTGGCTGCAAGTACTGGGCTCCGGCAGGGCCCTCAAGGCATTCATCTATACAGTCGCTGGAAGATTTGTGAAAGCGTCTGCATAACCTGGAGCATTCATACTATGACAGTTCTCCAGTTCTTTGCCATTTTATAGGTTTTAAATTCCTCAAATCACATTTTCTCCTCTTGAAGAGAGTTATAGCAGACGATTGCTCTTACATTTGCAGGAGATTTGCGAGCAGATAAAACCACACCAGGGTGTTCCCTGCTCCGTGTTGGAGGGGTGTAGGTGCTAAATGCTTTAGAGTGGCTCTGATGCTCGCTGAGATTATAAACCAGGCGTTCATTCAATTGTTGATGAATCCGAGAACAGCTCCTGCTTTCTGTGTTTGTGGAAAAAAAAACACATTGGCTTATTCTGGGAGGAAATCACATGAAACTGTCTGATGCTAAGTGGTTTCATTTAGAGATTTACACAGAAATCTATCATTTTTTCTATAGCATTTACTATATTTAAAAACATTAATGGTCTTTAATTTTTTCCCTTTTTTTAAATCAGTGTAGTCTTCAATCCCTGATGGTCTTTGGTGGGGCTCAACATTAATGTCAACCAAGTTACCTAGGAGACAGAACAGATCAAAGAGACAAAAAAAACCCTCAAATGTCTGATTAATCAAGCCTGCAAACAGCTTATTTCTTTTAGCCTGCATGCAAGTATGAAAATGAGATTCCGAGAGCAGTACATTGTGCAGATTTGTTCATTCTTATCTGAACAAAGCCAGCGGCAGCTTATTTCATGGATCACTGGCACTGTCAGCGCTATGGCGCTGAGCAGGTGACGGCTCCTCTTTCTGTGGCGAGAACAAAATTAGCAAAAAGTCGGCACAAATTAGCCTCTCATATTTTCAGTAATATGACATTATTTTTCATTTACTTTTTTGATCCACTTTTCAGGATTTTTTCCCCCTCCCCTTGCGTGCATCATAGTGCCAAATCCTTTCACATCGGAGGCTGGCGAAAAACAAGAATGAGACTACAAAGCTGAAATAAAGGCAGGAGACAGGGAACCTCCTGCGTTCTTTGTTTATGTGGCTGCTAAAAGGCAATTCTTCCCACTCCACCACATACTAATGTACAATTAAGTGTCCATCACAGGCATGTTTCCGTGCCTCTCTCTTGTGTGGCCTGTGCACAGCTCTGTTAAAAACTGGGTTTATTCAGAGGATTAATACTCTGACCTTTAGAAGATTTGAAGGCAAAAAACATTCATCGTGCACAATGTTGGCACAGCAGCAGCAGCAGCAGCAGCAGCAGCAGCAGCTTAAGGCCACTAGGAGGGTTAAGTCAATAGTACCGTTTTCTGTTCATTCATGTTTGGGTCGTCATGGAGATTCAAATGGGGACCCAAACACGGGGCCTCAATACAAAAATACATAATAAGAGCATTGCTGCTGTGTAAGACATATACAAGATAAATCTAGTCTATCTTAATAACAGTTGCATGCGTGTGTCTGTTCTCTTGCATCATTTTGGAGGTGTTTGATGAATGGAAGAAGAACGAAAGCAGCATTTAGAAGTGTGAGCAGCCCAGGGTTTGAAAAAAAAAAAAGACAGTGGCAATTAAACAGCAAGTGGAAAAAGACAATAGCTGAATGAAAGATGAGAAAAATGCGTTTCCATGTGGATAAAGTGTTAAAGCTCTTATTAACAATATGAAATAAATGATGGCTTCAAGGAAGAAATGGCCTTAAACCCATTCATAAATTTCCAATCCAGGAAGCCTCTTCCAATTAAAACGTGTGAGAGGTGGATTAACAAGGGCTATATGGCTTTGCCTCGCTAAATCACCTCCCCAAGCTGCTCTGCTGCATTTGACGTGTAAACGATTAATGACCGGCCTAATTCTCTTATCACACTACCTTAATGCCTAAATAATGTGGCCTTAGTCAACTTTGGAAAGCAGGGCTATATAAGAAAGGAATGAATATCAGATTAGGCAGCTCGTGTGTTATTTCAGCATAATTTCTGAGAATTGAGGCAGAGGGGGGAAGGAAAATGAGTTTCAGCAACACAGGGAGGGCCAAAAGATCAAGAGGTCAATCAATACCACCCGGATCGCATTAAAAAGGAAGAAATACAAAGTTTCATTCAGTTGGTCCAGTTTGAAATCTCTGAAGTAAAAGTAATAGAGTAGAGACAAAGAGTACAACAGTTCAAATATTTAAGGTAGTATCAAAGGCGACAAAAGAAAAGCAGACCAACTATTGAGAAGCAGGAACTAGTAAATAGATATGGGGATTTTATTATTGAAGAAAAAAGCCCAAATTGAGTCTTTAATAAGCTTGTTTTGTGCAACCAATCGTCCTTACACCCAAACATTATTCACTTTACGGAAATCTGAGACAATAAAAAGCAGGAAATTACAACATTTAAGCTGGAACCATAAACTGTTTGGCAATTTTGCAATAAACAGTAAATTGATTATCAATCTTCATGTTAGTTTCTGTTTGTTTTGAGTGATCATATCATTTTTTGTATTTCATAGTGGCAGTTGGTTTAATAGTGTACATACCAATGTATCACATTTTATTAACTCATCCTATGTTTAATATATATAAATTATACTTCAGAAAAACAGTAATGTTAATATTCTGTTATCGAATCTAAAAATTATGATGAATCTTATGTGTGAGTAATGTGTTATGACCCGAACAGGCTATCCTACTATTGAGTCTCGACATATAGCAATTAATTATCAACTGAAACAGATATGATTACACATACATCTCAATATGTATTTTGTTTGTGTGGAATGAATAAAAAGTAAAAAAAACTATGTATAAGGTACTATTGAATAAAAGTAGTTAAGTGCCTGAAAGTTGTACTTATGCACAGTACCTGAGCTTTTAAAAAAAAGCTTTAAACTAGATTCATTGTTGTTTGGGACTTAAATATATAATATATCTCTCTGAATTAGTTCAATGATGACTGCTTCACTATCAAACACATGAAAATCACTGTTCAATATATAATAGATTCTTATTGTATGGGTTAGTACAGTGGTATATTCTCACACTGTTTGAAACCAAAGTTTATCAGTCCTTCATGGGGCAGCCTCATAAGAGCTTTTTGTAATCTTGTCTGCACTTTGACAAACAGAATTACATGGCATGCTAAAAAGAAAGTCACTCTGGGGAAGCCACAGCTGAACAGCCATGTCACAATTTTCTCTTCTAGTAATCTGATGCTAGATACACATGACATGTCATCTTCAGGGAGTAGACAAAAAAAATCTCTGAAAGTTGGCCTGCTTTGTGCACATTCCATTATCTTGCCTCTTCTGAGTAGGGTAGGCTTATTAGCAAGCTTTGAACTCACACTTACAATAATATGCCATCAACAGTTTTATAAGCTAATTAGAAAAAACAGTTTAATTAATGACTGACTGCAATAAAATGGCAATCATGAAAAAAAGAAACTGATGGTGCTAAGCTTCCACTACCACCAATTAAGGCCTAATTACAAACAAATTATATATGTGTTTTGCTGTGGGCTTTAATTTAAAAAAATGGCTTTAATTAAAATAGAAAACATGCTAATTAATTAAACAGCACACAAATCTACATTGAAAAGTATGCTTTGTCTATCAAGTAATTAATGAAATACAATAATCCAAATGAGATTCCCAGGCATTTGATAAAAGCTTAGTACCCATTTCAAAATCCATTTCAAAATTAATGGGCGAAAATTTAATGCTGAGTCATCCGGAGATACAATAAAAGTTCATTCAGTGATAAATTGCTTACGCTGAAGGAAAAATGAACAAAGAGGAGAGTTTCCCTAAACTCTGCAAGGTGGCCTGGGGGGGGGGGAGAGAGAGAGAGAGTGAGACTCCTCTGATGTGGGGTGGGAGAAAGTCAGAATCTGATAACGCCCACGTTTCACAAAAGCGCGCCTCATGAATTTGCTGATTACAAACACGGGGCACAGCGGGGAGAAGGTGATGAGAAGAAAAAAGGTGTTAAATAACATAAATATCATGAAACACTCTTAGTTCAGCTCTTTGTTTTAACTAAGCCACCATGTCTCCTCTGACAAAATGCTGCGCCACCTTTGTTTCACAGCGTTTTAGCGAGGCTTTCCAAAGGGTAGATTTCAAGGACAGTGAGGCTTTTCCTTTCAGCTGCTGCTTCTATTGAAATACGATCCGGAATATAATGAGGGAAATTATAACCGTCCGTATGTTCAAACGCTGAACCATAAATGGCTCCAGTTAATACATATTCATATGGTTAATTATTGCATATTAAGTGATCTAACTATTAGAAGGCCCCACAATTTAAACTATTTATAATGATGAGGTTAATCATGTCCATGACAGAGTCTAAAGAGAGGTGCACCACCCAAAGGCCATCCAGAGAACAGGAAGCCACGACACAAGATTAGGGTAACATCAACTTTGATGGGTCAGAGGGTATCAAATAATAGTATGCAGGACATGAAAATAGAAATATATATATACTGTAACATACTATTCTAACATATTTGTGATTTCATTCAGTGAAACATAATTATAAGTAGGTGCTAATGACATTTGTACAAAATATGTTCCTTCAAAATCGTATAATAACGAATTCACCATGCATCTAAACATATCTAACATACACAAGAGCATGTGTTTGCTGCAAATTGGCATTTTCACAGGGCTTTAGGTCCAAGAATCGATGCATAATAGCCACAGACTGTTAATTTCATTGCCCTTAAATGCATCACTACATATACACACAAAGAATAGTGTCCTTAAGTCAGTTACTCAAACGTAATAACCGGGTCAGAATAAGCTTCGACTCATTTAGAAATCTGACTATATTTGTTTTTACTGTGTATTCAAACTCTCATCTGCACTGCATTATGGGATGGCAATGACGTCATAAGACAAGGCGGAAAAAACTGTTCCAGTGTAATCCATTATTATTAATAATAATAATAATAATGTATTAACTGGATAATATCCACTCCTTTTAAGGATGTAAATGTAGCCACTTCACCTTTTATGACATTTTATGAAATAGTAATGTGAATAACTGGTGTCAGCTGACTTCAGTCTGCTTTAGCATGGTTGGCACTTTGCAGTGACGACAGTCTGGCAAACATTGCTTTAACTAGATATGACAGTGATAGTTCAACATGAAGGTATATCTTAAATACACTGATCCTCTACGGTACCTAGCTCTTTTGCCCTGTCAAAATTGCTTTCTACATCATATAGCCTATGCTTCTTTGTGCGTGGTGCCATTACCATATGGTTCAGGTGAGGCCAGCAATCATACAGCTACTTCTAATGTTTCATATTCTTAAGCTCCTGGAAGTCATGAGATGGACTTGACACCCACTATTGTGACAGACTATAAAGAGTTTCTGTTTTGAAGTGGTAATGCTGCTCTAATAGCTGTGATGAGTGCTATGGGGAAACTGTAAGCTCTAACATGGTGTGACGGTCTTTTGTGGTGAAATATACCCACTTACACTATATGAAGTACAGCTCCTGCCTATTGTCAAAAGACCTCAGTGGCTCTGTTTTACAAAGAGAAAAAGAGCACAAGAGTAATTATTTATTGTGGACGGTGGATTAGTGTGACAAAGAAAGCACTATATAGTAAAGTACACAAAGCAGCTTTTGCCTTGCTGAGTGGATTTTTATCATTCTGCGTTATGCTACAATACTGAATGAAGACTTTACTAAAAGTTCTGTATCAAAATGTCCTGCAAGCGATCATTATATGGGTAGGAAGATTTTTGTAGTAATACCAATCTGTTTCATAGAGTCCTGTGTTTGTAATCGACCTTCAAATGAATTTTTATATTTTATCTGATGCATTGAATTTGGGGCAAATGGGTATGATAATCTAGTGGCTGGTTTAAAAGATCTAAGTGACTGAATTCAGTATATAACTATTAATAGTTCCACATCAGATTCAGAAGTGTAAGAGTTGGAGTTTCACTGGGCTCAATCTTAGGGCCCTTGCTTTTTCCTACTATATGTATAAGTAACTTATAAGTAAGTATAAGTATATGTGTTGAGAATCATTGTCTTAGGTGGCTTCCTTGATCCACATTTTCTGATAATTACATGGTTGAAAAAGAGTCTTATGCCTGTCAAAAAATAAATATAAAAGGTTTTTCAATGTTAGTTGCAAGACATTGTGTCGTGGCTGTGATAAAAACAGGTCTACTCAATAATTGTGCAATATAAGATGATATAAATTTTTTTAATTCCAATGAAATAATCTATTTAGGTTATTCTTAACATTAAATTGTTTGTACATTTTACAGAGATGTGTAATGTGTCAATGGCCAACGCCCAAACATTTACAGGTGTCTGAGCATAGAGCATCCTGACAGAAACCTTTAAACAGTGTGTGTCACTCAACTTAATGTTGTGCAACTTGCAGCACTGTAAAAACAAGGCGCGTTAATCCAAGTATGGAGACCCAGTCTTCTTAACTGGAGCACGGTTTCTCTACTAAACTATAGGCCGACGATGATGCAAGAAGCTTTTTACAGGATTTTGTGTCTTCTAAGACTTGTAAGAAATCTAGACGTGCTCAGGAGGATCAACAGACATCTTTATGAGAAAAGAAACCCTATCTGCATAATTTAAAAGAACACATTAGGGAGCTTTGTCAAGTAAGTAATGTAGACATTAATAATATTTTGTTTCCTAAAAGGGGATGTGATTTCTTCTTCTTTCTGTCTGGTTCAGTACTTTCACTCACAAACAACAGTGGCTGTCTTCATGGATTCATCTAAAACAAAAGACGTATAGCCCTGGGAAATGTTTAAAAACTGTAATGAGAATAAAAAACCTCAACCTGCAATATCCAAGCAGCGCGTCTCAGAAGTTTGACAGATGAAAGAGCATGTATCTCTGTATAAGAAGCCTTCAAGACAGGTTTTTACCAAATTGCTTTAATGTTGTGATTAAAAAGAAGAAAGTAGAGCAAATGGAAATCATTAATTGATTTGAGGGAGCTCAAAACAGCAGAAACAAACAGTTTGGTTTTATAGAAAGGAGAATTCTGACAGCAAGCACTCCATCTTCCTTCCATTTCTCTTTGCTTTGAGGAGATAAGTGGGAAACCGCTAGATTGTGGATGAAAACATTGTCATCCAGCATATACAAGCGTTTTCTTTACAAAACAATGCCTAGAGGGACAAACAGGCCTCTTTAGTTCTTCACAGCTGTCGGAATGCTTTTGCATTTTTTTGCAAAGAAAACCTGTTCCCATTCTTCCAGTGAAAAGCCTGCCACAATCATGTCTTGGTGTTATGACCGTAAACAAATTAAACATCTAAGCCATTCCGTACCAAATGAGCCACTCAATTATAACCTTGAAATTGATTCTGGCCACAGCGGGGATTATTGATCCTCTAAATGTTTGTCACAGAGCTCCTGTCAAAAGTGAACAGGAGTGTTGTAAACAAACACGTTGGTCTTAATGCTAAATGCCTCCTGCTATCTGCATTACAGGCGGCATCAAAAAAGCCCATACCATACCATAATCCTCTCTGAATCAGAATCCTTCAAACTTTTTGGCTTTTATCCGCCACTTTAAATCCTCCAAATATTCAGAGCTGCTATTCTTTGTATTTGAAAGTTAATGGTGTACAACTTAACGTCACCTAGGTTTCAGGGATTTCAAAATGGTCAATTCACTACTCTTTGTGAAATGAAGTTATCACAGCTAAACAATGACTTGTGGCTGCCAGACTGCTGTCACGTCCCATCAAGGTTCTGGCAAGACGAGAGGCAGGTGCCACAGAGGGGGGAACCTCGGCTCAGGCTAAAACCAATCCACCAGCGCTCTAAGAGGCTTTCTCAGAGTACGGTGCAGGTGCCACTCACAAGAGCTTTCATTTAACTCTCCCAAATTTGACCACTCTGCTCGCAGGTACGACGGGAATACGAAGGGATGCTGCACAGTCATGTCTATTACACACTGGAGATAACAGAGCCACACATGTAATGCCAATTCAATGAACATTACAACTGATTTCTTTCAGTGTTAAACACAGAACCAGGTTTTTAGAGCCGATTTATTTGTTCAAGCAGGTGAGGTCCTCAAGAAAAATGTTTGATGGAAATGGATGCATAATGGGTGGACCATCTTTTTAGTTGATGAATGTAATCTGAAATTCATATTATCTTCCTGTATTATTAGTTTCCTGTTGTTTCCAACAGAAAATGTTATGTGACATATTTGGAGCATTTTGCAAAAAGGCAAAAGCTGTGTCAGAAATATCTAACCAGCAGAAATGACAAAACGTTACTGGTCCCCACCAAAATATTGTCTACCAAATAACCCTATGTAAAACACCATTTTGCTTTTACACCTATGTACACTTTCTGTACCGCTAAATAAATAAAATATGTTACTTGGTGACTTGTAGAGTAGCTGGTATGCAGATTGTGTTACGTTCCTACAGTTCTATGGTAGCTGATCCCATATTTGCAGTCTTGAAATGCCTATTCATATCAGGAATAATATTTCTTGAGTCTTCTTTGCAACTCTGTTGCAATCCACAACCAACAAAGAAATCTGAGCCCACAGTATGTTCCATGTTTGTGTTATGACTATCATTAAATGAAAAGGCTTATGGAATGCTGTAAGCAACATGCATCATGAAACAAAGAAGTTAAACTTTGATGCTCAAAGTACGGCAAAAACCCCAGTGGAGAAGTAACACTGCAGTTGTATGTCTTTTTAACCACAATTATATGTGTGTGTGGGCTACATTTTATGCTAAATTAGTTTCCAACCACTGCCAAGGCGGTTAGTTACAAAACTTCAGGCACCGCATTTAGGGACATGTACACTTCAAAGGTATGAAACTCTTACCTGGAGAATGATTTAACAGTTGGCTTGAAAGCAATGTACCCTTCATTAAAAAGCAGAGCCAAAAGTCCTTTAGACGCTGCAGCACTTCAAAACTAAGGGGAGGGCTTTCCATTAACTCAATGGAAAAAGGCTGCAGGACTGAATGGTGGGTGTCTGCATGTGTTTTTGTTCCTCTATGTCTTTGCCGCAGAAATGGCCATGGATCCATTAGTCCTGATTTGTCACAGCGGGAGCACCCCAAAGATCTCTTATCAGCACAACGTACCTCTCGAGTGGCGAGTCTGTCGCTCATCTCCTCTGCTTTTGCAATGTCCCCTTCAGCTATGGCCTTCTCTATGCTCTTTTCTAGGCCGGACTGCAGAAGAGGGGGGAGAGAAAAAAAAAAAATCAGGCTCTTTTTTCGAAATAAGGGTAGAGAGAGGCAGAGAGAGAAAAAAAAATCAAAGAGTAACTTTAAAAGTCCCCAGGGCCTTATTTTTAATATGATTGCCATTACTACAAATATGTAGATTTCCCTTCACAAATGAAAACCTTTTTGATTGGATATTAGTGGGGAAATCTTAGAAATGCTACAGGAGATTACCAAACATAAATGTGACTCTTTAATTACACATTCCCATTACAGGCCGCTGCTGAGGAGGGGGTGGGCAGAGAAGCCCCCGGTTACTGATGGCAAGGCAGTTCTGAGTCTATCTGAGGGAGCCGGGCACCAGATTTCTACAGCCCCCCAAAACTTCATCATACAAAAAAATACCCTGGTAAGAGGCTGTAATTATTAATGTGTCTGCTCTCATGTATTGTTTGAGGACCTTAACTCCACAGTAAAAGTACAAGGAGAGTACCATCAGGCTTAAAAACTCTGAATTAGTCAAACAAAAATTGGTTGTTTAATCTTCATTTAGCTTAATATAGTATTTTCATTCATACTGACACTGATGCTTCTAGTGATCCCAATTATCACTCACTGTAAATCATAAACAAAACTCTAATTGACAGACCATCATCCAGTGTATCATTAAATGTGTCTTAAGGTCACTGAAGAATCACTGTTAGCAGATGAATTAATTACATCTGACTGCTTTAACAGTTTTTCTTTCCTCAAATAACTGTGTGAAAGACTTGGCAGAAATAATAAAAAAAGACATATTAATTACAAGGAACTGCATTTGAGGGATGAAGGGATCTGTCATTATGTTGATGTGACAAGTTCTGTTTCATTCAGCTTGTTCATCGTTTCTTTTTATCCTTTCATAGTTGCCCTATTCAGAATGAGGCTCACAAATCAGCAAAAACTCAATTTTATGCTGCTTTGATAAATTAAGCACAAAATACTCCAAAATAATCATTTAAAGGATTTCAAATTGAAATGAGAACAGTTCCCATTCACTGGGTCAGCTATAATGTTTATCAAGCTTACAAATATTTTGCCTCGTTAGCAATTTAGATGCCTTTGAATAAAATGTTCAATCATCTTCAAATGCAGAAATGCATGTGAATGAAAGAATCCTTATGCTTCATTTTATTTTTAATTATGAATGCTACAGAACTTCTTGCGCCTGACCATCTATCATCCAACCATTAATTTAAATGCTCCAGCTGCAGTCACAGAGGCTGTGTCAGGTGTCAGGTGCCAGAACGCTATTTTAGAGTTTCGTATTTTTCTTGCAGAGAATAACCTACATCTCACGTTAATCACAACTCTACAAGAAAGGAGATTTATCCTAATCTTATCACTGAATGTAGCCAAACATAATCCTTATTATTCGTCTCAGTGTCAGGCTGAGTTACCATAAGGATTCTTCTAATCCATATGTCATGTCAAGTAAAACAATGAGAGCGTACTGTGGCACAGAAACATAAAAGATGTGAAGTTGATGCTAACAGCTACGACAGACGCAGTATTAAAACCTTTTGCAGATAAGTTGTAAGGCGAGGAGTCTTTATTACCTTCGGAGGGGGGTTGGAACATGCAGGGGGATCAAATCGATCATTTACACCAAAATACTGCTTAAGCCCATCCCAGTGCTGCTCCCGTTCCTCCTGACACACTCTGCTGACAGAGAGAAGGTGCTTTTATGTTCATTACATGTAAACCAGTATTGAGATAAGACATTCACTACTTCTATCTATATACTATACTATCTATCGTCTACGCTGAAATGAGATCTGGATGTGCTTATACAATACAACCAATAAAAACAAGCGAATAACCCATGATTAAAATGCATTATAAAAACACAAACAATACAATGCAAATACAATACAAAGCCACAGTGGATTAAGTGGAATAACTACACATGATCGCACATTTGGTTTGCTTAAGCCATGTCTTCAGTGTGTATACAATTTGATTTTACACTAGTTGATACTGATGATGATGATTTCACAAATAATCACAAAAGATGAATAGCTTTTGCATCTTTACAACAAAACACATTTGCTCCACATTATAAACAACCCTTTACAAAAGCATATCAGTACTATACTATACTATGCTATAGACCAGACTAGTTTAGTCTAGTACTATGCAATACTATGCTACACTAGACGAGAATAGACTAGATCAGGCAGCCACTGGACACTAAGACTTGCAGACTGGTATATTACTGTAATCAACTGTATGTTTTATTTTAATTATTTTAATGATGTGAATTTGAAGAATGTGACTTGCCAAACAGTGTTTAGTGTTTTCAATCTTTTGTCTTAAACATTACTTGCTTATTTATAGCCAGTTATTTTGTTGTATTCACTTCCCAGAGTTGACACTGTATCATTTTTGTACCTGGTCTCTGTCGGCTCTGCACTTTCTGTTCCCGCTGAATGACCCAAGAAACACAGTTCAAGATTGTTAGGATAGTTTCATACAAATCAACATCAGCTAAAAGGTCTTTATGGCATATGCTGTAATGGTGGCCTAAAGCTCTAATATGGGTTATGCTGAGTCTCTTGTCATACATAAGAACAGAATACATAATAACAGTGGCAGTCATTGACACAGAAAATGAATTGTATGGTCACTGACACCTTTCTTGTGTCTTCGTCTTTTTCTTTTTCTCTGAACCTTCATTGTCTTCATTTCATCACTCTTCTTCCGTAGGTCCTGAAATTTCTTTAACAGAGACGAACAACCTGAATTCACAATGCACCACAACCCCAGATGATCTACTTCTGAAGGAAACGTATTGTCATGACACACACACACACACACACACACACACACACACACACACACACACACACACACACACACACACACACACACACACATACACATTTTGGTATGCAGGGCTGGGGATTCAACAGAACTAGTTAAGTCAATAATGTGTTAGCCCTTGTATCTCTGGATGCTAAGCCCACCGTAGCTCGCTACACAACACGACAACATACTTGCCACATTTCCTGGGACACACCGGGCAAACTGCATGTCGGGGACCCACTGACAGTGTGAGTCACTGGTGCCTCCCGAATCACTGAGCCATCACACTTCTCCTCCATCTTCCTCTTCTCTTCCACATCTTCCTCCTGCTCCTCGTCACTGAGGTCGTCCTCCGTCAAACCTTTTGGCAAAAGTCCGCTGTACATTCTGACTCAGCAGTTTTCAGTGAAATTAAAGGTTAATTTATCATTTTAATGAACTAAAAACGCGGATAGAAATCGGTTATTTGTCAGCAGTTGTTGCTCGCTCTCATTTCCGGGTAAACACAGTGACGCTTCCCACAACGAAAGCACCGATAGGCTGAGCACGAGCACGTTGAACACACCATCCAATCAGAACTGGGGTTACAAGTACAAACTTGGACGAGACCAAAGCTCTGATTGGCTGTTTATGGTAAAAGGAACTTGTAAAGGGTAAGTGTAGTCTGACTTTCTTAAGCTAACACTGCTCCTCTCTCGTGTTAACCCTTCGCTCGTGTTTAGAGTTCTACCTGAGAATATAAACTATTTAAAGAGCCGCAGCAGTGGTAGCTCGTCTCTGCCGTGAAGTCCAGTGAAGAGCATTTCTAATTGAGGTGAGCCAGGCAACTGACAGGTCCCAGAATGACCAGGATTCATTCAAATGTTAGCCTGAATTTGAGGCGAGATAAGCTTCCCTCTATGACCAATGATTCGCAATTTGCTCAAAGTGCTGTGGGCATTACATTATTATCAGAATGATTAGCATGCAAATCTTGTATAGCCGCTGGCACTGGCACAGGAACATCTACCCTTAAATTGCTCTTTCACACTCATTCACATCAGGCTTTCATTCGGTTGCATCTTATTGCAAAGCCCAACAATCTACATAAATTATGGCCTGTATTTTGTCTGCCATGTGAATGTCGACTGAGACCTGTAACACCAATGTACATATTAAAGGTCAATAGGTTTAGATTGGCTGAGCACTGTGTGAGAGAGGGACAGTGTTTTAGGTAAACCAGCGGTGTTCCAGCGGTTGCCCAAGTCCTAGATAATCACAGAACAGTTCATTTTCTTTATGTTTTTGGTAGCCTAAACTAGGCTCAATTAATTGCACAGTCCTGGAATGACTGTCCAATTAATTGATCCATGGATTGATAATCACTCATGCGTTATTGACCCAATTTTGATAATTGAGTAATCACTTAAGGTTTCAATTTAATGAATAGCATATTCTTCAGTTTGCACCTTTACTCCTCTGCTTTTAATGTAAATATTTTTTTTAATCATAATTCATTTTAAATCCAATTTATTTTGAATTCAGACTGCTTGGACCAATATAGATATTTAATGAAGTATGTTAATCGTAATCCATATACTCTTTTTATTATTAAAATCTTTTTACTGACATTTTCTAAACTACAGACATGGTGGTGCCATACCAAAAGACATTCTGAACACACAGACAATGCACACAACTTAACATAAAATATACAACATCTCATTAAAATATGCAGATGATAACATAGGAAGAATGACAGTAATAATAATAATAATAACAATAAAATGAAATGTTGAAGCAAAAATTCTGAAAGAAACAACTGCATATAAATAAAAAAAAACTAGAAGGGGGCGTACTCAGATAGACCTACGTCCTTCCTCTTGTAGCCTATTTCTATTTTTCCTGCTTCAGATATGCCATAACACTCTACCCCATGGGAACGTGCTGGAGTTTTATTAGATTAAACAATATAAGCCTGCTTGCTGTTAGTGAGGAAAAAGCAAGTGCATCAGCTTGAGCAAGAGAGAGTAAAGCTTCCCTAGGTCCTTACCCAAATATTGCAATTTCTGGCACTGGTTGTATTTCTTTCTTACAGATACTGTATAAATAGGTTTCACAAATAGCTGCCCAGAATGGTCCATCAGACAAGTGGTGCCAGCTTTGGATACACACATGTTTTCTCGTTAATAACAAAGTATTGATATTTAATAGCCTGCCCCGTCTCGTGACACAAATGTAAAACAAATGAAACCTGGAGACCTTGCACTCCCCTTGAACTTCCTGTACCCTAGGATGAGGGATTTACTCTGTCCAGCTTTGCAAAATGCTCTGCATATTAAACTGGGCTGATAAGGCTTATGCTATATTGAATGTCATCTGGAACATGTAAAATCTCGATCTCATCCTCAAAAATATGCAACCATTAACTGGTATCACTCACTCAGCATTATCGCGACTTTAATTACATGTGTGACAAGTTGAGCACGGCGGCGTCTGAAGGTAAATGAGAGTCACAAAGTCCTGTTAATACAAAACAATTTTGGCATTACAGGTCTGAATCATTTCCTTATTGATTACCAGACTTTGTGTTCTATTTCACACTTGAATTAATGTCTCTCAGCTTTCCCACCATCCCTCTCTCTCTCTCTCTCTCTCTCTCTCTCTCTGTCCCTCTATCTATCTCTCTCTCTCTCCCTGGCATGCGCTCCAATTCATTATTTCTGTCATTTCTTGGTAATTTGGAGTTGGCTGTTTAAAACTTAGAGCCTCTTATTAAGTTTTGGCCATGGTGGATAAGAGGCAGGACTGTAAGAGCACAGAGATAAACTAATCATCTTAAAACCCTAATTATTAGTATCTTACTGTGACAGACTGTTTTTGCGAGCCAGCCAAATTGAGCCTCAAATGAGGAAAGGCATATCTCTGCAAGTGGTAATAATTTTAAGTCATCTCGATCTGGCTTGGTGTGGCAGAATTCATTAGTGCAGATTAGCACTGTGTGTACAAAGTAAATGAGATATCTAATAGCAAACGTGGAGGTCCGGGGACACTTAATTTCCTTCCCAATATGAGGGATGATGTTAAGAGGTGATTATATATATTTTAACATTGTGACTTCGGCTATGTAGATTTGTCTACCGCGTTACCAAACACTTACATTAAACTGTGTCACTAAACTGTCGACCTCTCACCTTCCTTGGGATTTAAGCTGCAGGAAGGTGACAAGAGCGAACGCCCACATCAGATTGAACTGTGCTACCCTGATACAGAGGCAAGCTGGGGTTTTTCCTGTGTGAGGATGTGAAAGAAGTTAATTATGTGTGTAAGGAGAAGGTTGAGGAAAAAATAATAAGATTACAAAGAATAATTTGCTGATATAATTACATCAAAATTGGGTACACACAATCGTAAAATACATGTATTGCTTGACCTGGGTTAGCCAGTGAAATAAATCCTCCTTCTATAGCCTTTGTTAATTTGTTTTTATCATCTCCAAGTGGTGTTTGTGCAGGCAGTTCAATTTGCATGTGTAATTCCACTGTGCAAATTGACAACAAGTAGATAATTCGAGGAAATAGGCTGGTTGCAGGCCCCTGCTATCTTCCCAAGCCTATTCATTTTGAGGAACCGCTGAGGCATGAAACTCATACATCAACTATTTCCTGACAACGCTTAGGCTTATTGTCCCCTAAAATGTCATTACAGCCATTATTTATGAAGCTAATTCATTTATTAAACTATATTTACTCTGACAGAATTTGTCACATTCTATCCGTATCCCTTTTGAACGGTATCTTTCCCTGAGTGTGTGTGAACGCGCACGGCCTCAGCCAAAGTTTTGAATCAAACCCATTTGTCACTCACAATAGTTGGAATATTGTGAAAAAATGTCAGGAGTTCTCGGTTTTATTGACTTTATTCATGGAAACTTTTCATATACCTTGTGTAACACTAGTGCACTAAGTAGTTGAGTACTAATCTACATTCTTTTTTGTCAGAGTTAACATAAACACGATCAGATGGATTGCAGCTATTTTAGTCACACTGGTAAATCCCCCTCTGAGAGCCTCGTTCCCACATTAGTCACTTTTAACGCATTGCAGTCAGACGTCTAAAGCTAAAGAGTTCTCGCCTCCTGGCCTGTTGCTGCTGACTTATGGATCTGTCAGTTTAGCGCAGCACACTTCGTGACAGTGTGGATAATTTGCAATTGTGAGCGATGAAGTAACACATAGGGGGGTCATAAATTTTAATGTTGCATGTTCTCTCTGGATAATTCCGTCATACCATTCTCCTGCATCACTTTCCCTGGACTCACCTGTCACCCAAAAGCACTTATCACAGCAGTGGCGATGGGGTTGTGTTTGAACTGTTTTACAATATTGATTTGGAGGCATGACATTTTAATTAATACTGGGTGTTAGCTGTCATATAGGCAGCCTGCCTCATTGGTTGGAATATGAGACAGGCGAGGTGGGGGCAGCGGAGATAAGACTAAAGCACTTACTGTGTGAAAAGGCTGTAAAAGGGATCAATGTGGAGGGAGAGAGACAGTCATGGGTTTCATTTAAGGTGGAAAAAAACAGTAATATCTTTTCTCACTGTATTTCTGTCAAGGTCTTTTCTCTGTTTGATAACACAAATCATTGAGACACAGCGTGGATTCTGGCTTCCACAGGTTGCACAGTACGCCGTGTTGTTGGGAGTCTGCGTTGCCAGTGCAGACCCAGGGAGAGAGGCTGCGTGTGGAGAGACGACCAGGGGGGAAATTAGGTAACTTTGTAGCACTCCATTGAACAGCAAAAAGCTTTTAGGGCTTAGCAAGCATAAACACATTAAACTGATGAGATTCATCAGCACTCTTGTGTCAAATCTGTTGTGCCCACAGGCAGAGCTCAGCAGCAGCGAAGTGCAGAGCGAGGGAAGGGTTGGAGACACACCAGTGCCATGTCTTCTGGATGTTTCCTGGTTTATGCAGATGGAGTCAGGTAATCTTTTAGCCGAAATATGAACATTATAGGTTTAGGTCGATTTACCCTTTTTCCTTTGGAAGAGCATGTCAAACTGGCCTTAATAACATTTTCATTATTGGTTCATCACTTTATTTTTGATTACTCAAAAGAGACGGACTATATAATGTGTGAATAATATGAAGAATCGTAATATTAGTTAGCAGTTTCCTTTTCGTGAACAATGGATTTATTGTTTTTCTATTAAGGTCCAGGAGAGTTGGGTCACAGCTGTGACCTTACGTAATCACAAACCACAGTAGGAATAGCAGCCCTCACATTCTTACCCGTTCCCCTCCATATCCTGTGAACCTGGACATATCATACAAAGACATGCATACAAAACACACGACACACACAAGGAATTAGACAGCGGGCAGGGCACAGATAACATAGAGTCATACAGCAAAAAATATATAAAAGAAATATATAAACAAAGGTATGTACACGGTATTGGTAAGAGCTGGACAACAAACTGTCCATGTGCGGGTTGCTGCAGTGTTTCTACAGTGAACTCTGAAGTAAATGTTTTACATGTAAGTCTGCATACAATGAAGAAATGGCTTTTCATGAATATAAATGTATATAATTCATTCTTGGATTTGACAGGGAAAATTATTATTATTGAAAATTGTACTTCACAGATAGCGAATCAAATACTTTTAACCTCGCTGGTTTATCCAATCACTAAACTAATAATTTCAGGGCAATATATGTGTTTATTGCTGGTGTTAACTCTATTTGCAGGACTTTTAACTGACTAGTTGTAACTTGGTATCTCTGAACAATAGTGGAATACCAGCCTTTAAACAGGGGCACACGCGGCATTTGTTCATTTGCAGTTAGTTCATCATATTTGATGTTTAATTGGTGTAATCTCAGAGCTCCCGAGCTCGAGGACCTTATCCTGATAAAGTAATACATTTAAATTGAAATATTTCTTCTCAAAGGTAAGAAGGCCCTTCAACTCCATTTCACCATTTATCTGTTGTCTCCTTCCTTTCCAAATCATTACAGCCTCTTGCCTTTTGGATAGTTTCACTGGAGGCAACCAGATCAGCATGAAATTAGCTCTGTTTGAATCTTTATATGGTCCAATCAGATGAGCTGAGATATAATCTTAGCTGGCCTGCCCTACCAGAGTCCGACCCCTCAGATGAAATGGACTACATATTCATAGGTTCACTTGCATGCTTGATTATACCAGCATAGATGGAAGGTAAAACCTTTCTTCTGTTTATCTTCATTCTAATTTCTCTGTAAGAAAATGAATATTGAAAATGAACCCCCCGCCAATGATTGAGTCAAAATCTAGATAGCCACAAATGATGTGGTGCTCATCTTTCACCAGGCCAAGTGAAACTATTAGGGAAATCAAATGTGCTTTTACACAACTTATTCCATATTTCATCCATCAGGTGATTGTTTAATTCGAAATATTCCCTTTTCTATCATTTTCAGCAGTCTACCTTTATTACTACAAAATATAATTAACACTGAAGACTGTGGTGTATTTTGTGGCTAACTAGTGCTTGTGCCCTCGTAGCTATTCATTACCTAGCATGACATAAAATGCCTTAGAATAATGGGAAATATTACCTGATGAATTAATTATGATGATAGTATCTAGGGTAGGAGGCTTAAATGTCATCTTAAATTACATGCAGAAACTTTCAACTTGTTTCATTTGCATAAAAGGAGCAGAAGTCTGCATGAATACAAAGGCCTTTTGTGCAAAGTATTTTTATATAATTTTTTTTTAATTAAGTGTAAAGACAAATTTTTGCTCCTGAGTGCAGGTTGTGATTTTAAATTCTTTATGAGCAGAGAATGACAAACACTTGATAAACATCAAAACATTTTACATATGCAAGTAAGATCATGTATATGTTATACTACCTCACTGTATGATTCAATATGTTGAATCTTTGTTATTTTGCTATAGATTATTAAATAATTATTGATATTGTTGTGTATATATATATATATATATATCCTATCAACTGAATTTGTTTTCACAGTAAACCTGTGAACCTGTTATTTTTCACTCTCTTCTATTTTAATTTCAGAAGTGATTGTCACCTGAAGTAGTTCAGTTTTTAATTGTTTTAATGCAGAAAATGCCAAATTAAAAGCAGGAGATTTAAATGGTTAGTTCCCAGATGAAAAACGTTTAGTCGTACCGAATCATTGTTTTTATTATGAGCACAAGACTACAGTGATTATGAATACATGTGAAAGAGGTATGCTAGATGACATGTGAACAGATTACAGTGTTTTATACAGTTTTATCTTTTCCTGATTAAAATGGAATATGCAAAATATAATGGAAAGCCACCCATTTCTACTTGGTTAAACTAAAAAATGCAGAAGCATAAACATGTATGGTGATTGCTCGCCATGCCTGTACTTTACATGCACCACCCTGACCTCTATTTATTATTATAAAATGATGGCTATGTCAGCAGCTCAGGTTGATCCCTTTGCCATCATTTTCTGCAGCAAACGCTTGTTACCTGTAGATAGATCACAATGCTCATGTTTAAATGTCTCCCTGTGTGCTTCATTGTGGGGATATTTTTTATACTTTGTATTTATTTGCAGTGCTTCAAGAAAAAAAAATCTATTTTATCTACTTCACAATAGAACCTGGTGCTAATTAAGCTCATGTGCACCTTCAGCACAGTAGGTTCACAGGTAAGCTCTCCATCACGGCATCATGGCACCGGAGGAGGAAAAAAAGCCCCCATATAACGGAAATCTCCTTCTCCTTAGAGAAAGAGAGGGGGAGAGAAAGTGGGAGAAGGAATGCCTTGCCTTCCTCATTACACTGCTGTCATTTACTCTTCATCCCCCGTACTCTTTAGTGGCATTAAGACGGGATGTAAATTTGACAGTTAACGCTGTTAGAAAATGGCTAGTTCAAGAAGGGCAGGAATTAGAGATGGGCATTAGGCGCTGATAAGCTCCTTTCCTCTGCCGCGGCGGCTGCTTAACATTCATGGGAAAGTCATCATCAAACAACGTTATCACAGCTCTGTTGACGGCTGAGGAACATCATCACTATGATAATTTTTTTTATAGCTGTGAGCCAAAAAAGCACCCTTTTATTTCAGCGGTTTGTTAATGAGATAGGAGCTTGTTGGTATGGGCAAATGCAAACTTGCCACTCTCCAGCGTTTGTTTGAGTCCCTCAGCCAATCTCCCCCCCCCCCCTCCTCAGTCCCTGCACCCCAACAAATGCCTCCCACCGCAGCCCCCCGCCACCCCCAACCCTCACACGCTGTTTAATGTTGCTGGGAGAGGGGAGATGCATTTTTATGTACTCCTTTCGAAGTGCTCTCTGTGTACATTGTTGAAGGAGGGCCTTTATGTGTACCTTTGCAGATCAGTCGCTCAAAGAGAGGAAAACATGGTTATATCAACAAACGCTCTCTCCTAACAGCCCTGTAGCTGGCACCTGTCACTCACCTGGGATTTAGCCATAGATCTGAATAGAGGGAGAGTGCTGGTGGTTATTGAAGCTGGGTAAACTCCCACCAGCAGCAGCAGCATGTGATCAACATCATCAACTCTGCTTTTAATGATAAGAAGGCCACTTAAACTATTGGATCCTGAGGCACTCAGTCAATTATTTGCATTGTTTGTTTCCATTTAATCATTGGGCTCTTAACAGCGCGGTTCAGAGATTTCTTGCACTCTCTGTTACCACTGGATCAATTCACATGTGTGCTAGCTGCCAAGCTAAGCAGCTTTCTTATGGATGGGGATGCAAACTGTGGGCTGGAGATACTGAAATCAGATTTTTGGCTTTATCGCTGTTTGTGGACCGGGTTAAGAGAGATTTAATCTTCGGAAATCCTTACCAGGGGAGATGACAAGCCATTTTAGACTTGTTCTGATTAATTCTAAAACTTTTTGTTTGCACTACAGTCAGCAAGTAAAGGTGAGATGATGTGGAATGTAGTCCTTATACTTGGTCGTGTCATGGACGGTTTCATTGCTATCCCTGTCAAGTCATCTGTATGTCAGTATGTGAATGTCGCAAATGTGAAATATGTGTGCTACATATTCACAAATACTTTTTTCTGCTGATCCTGTCACATAGATAATGTTATATTGTCAATCTGCTCCGAATGCCAAGTTCCAATGTTCTGAGACAAGGTGGAGTCTGCTCTTCACAGATTTGTTTATTTGGTCATCATCCATGCAAACACATTTCATTTTTCCCAAACAGTCTACTTGAGTGGCCTTATATAGTGGCTTTTTATTCCAGCACACAAATTACTGATGGTGGACGTTTAGCATACAGTTGTACAGAATAACATTTTACGAGCAGTGTTAGCTTTTGTATGTTGAGCCCTTTTCCGATGTGTAATCTACATGTATGTTACTATTAACAGAAACATGTTTATATGTGGATTGAGATTGAAAGACTAAATCCACCTTTATGTCACACATGCTGCAAAGGATCTAATACTTACCAAATGAGACTGCCTTTCACTCTCATGAGCCTGAATTAAAATCAGGCTGGATTTGAAAAGATGTTTTTTAGTGTTTGTTTTATGAACCACACTTGTTGTGATGCCCTTCGACTGACTGCCAGATGTTGCTCCAGTCTTTCTTCTGAAGGGGCTTTTGAGGAGGCCTGTTTCAGTGACAGACTCTACTGAGTGGATGCATAACAGGCAGTTTGAGGCAAATAATTCCTTTTTTTTTAAGCTTCTCCAGTGGAGTCCCAAAATATAAGTATAGAGCTGTAAATGAGCGTGATAGGTGCCCTTTAAATAACATGACCCCGTAAGAGTAAAACCAGAGCATCTGTTTGATAGTTAAGTAACAAGTAACATATCAAATGTTCGAATGCCTTTCTTCCAAAGCACACATTATTTATACAGTACAATGTAGTGGAAGCATTGTAATGATAATCGCCCACTTGGCGATTGGGGCATCTGTCATTATTTAAAGAGTTTTAATATGTACGGAATGTATAATTTCACGTCTGTGATTTGTCAGAGATGGCATCCAAGTATATTTTACCCTTTTTTAAATGTATTCTCATGGCACACATCATCATCTCAAGACCAGGTAGTGAACACACGGCAGCAATCTGCCTGTCTCCACAATGCACTGAGGCTCTTGGTAATTATTATGGCAGATGTAAAAGCAGCAAAAGTCAACATTTTCTGACAAAGTACTATATGAGACAGAGAATCATGCATGAAATATCAACATGTCACTTAATAATCTGTGCTGTCAGGTGTTTTCCACAGCTTTTGACTTAGAATTTATAATTATCATCCCATCCTGTCTCAGTTTGTAGGAATTAAGCTAATGAATGGACATAAAAAAAAACAGAGCAACAATATTGTAAAATGTATACCTGAATACTAGTTTGTCGCCTCATTAACAGCAAAGAAATGTCCCTTTAGTAATATGTCACTGTTTTATGGAACATTCTTACCTAACATATATTTAGTGCGTTTACATTATCAATGACTCAGTAAGATATATGTTATTAAGATGTAAATGCAAATGAAGAAGTTTGACAGAACCCAATACCCACAAGTACTAATCTTATACAGTTCAACACAATTAATTTACATCTTGTTAGAATAGAAACTAAAGTACAAAATCCCTCTAAAATGAATTGTGCACGTAGATTTCCAATGTCTTTCAGTTTCAAACTGTGTTTAAACTCAACATAAGAAAAACTCTGACATTATTCAAAGTCCAATCCAGATAAACTATTACTTGTTGTTGACATTGCATTTAAGATCATTTTACCCTTGTGTATTCATTGAGCAATTGATTTGAGGACTGACAAAGCTACTGTGCATCTATTTGTGAGTCAGCTTGTTGTACTAGTTTGGAGTCGTTTCATTCCTTGGAAAAATGAGCACAATGCAAATGAATTGCAGATGTGCTGCAATCCTTTTGGATCCATAGTAATTCTGTCTTTTGAGTCGATCCCACAGCATTATCTCCACTTTGTAGTGGTCTCTGAGCCCTTTGTCATGTTAGCTCAATAGACCTCTGCACTGCAGGCCACCGCTGCTCTGTGCGTAGCTTTGTTATTTAGTGCTACTTTGGGAAACAGGACAGGGCTTGAGCTTATGTTTTTGTGCACAGAGCATTGGAAATTCAGGTTTAGATTCATTTTGTTTTGTTTTGAAAATACAATGTTCAATCTAGATATATGATTTATGTCTGAGAAACGCAAATATGATTTAAAATGTTTGCTATTGTTAAACAGTTTAGTGTTAATAAACCAAAATCTTCCAAGAAAAGAAAATCTGGAGCAGACATTCAGAGCTCTGTTCGAGGATCTGAGGTTGAGTCTTTTGCTCACCAGCTTCTAAACTCCTCATAACTAAGCCACAGTTTGGTTTTCCTTATTTATGTTAATGAAATGTAATTCCGCCCTTCATTGACATGCAGTTCTCTTACATTTGAGTAAATTATTCTCTTTTTTGCCATTGCTTCCATATTTTCAGACCATTACTTAATCACATTGTCAAAATCCCCATTTCCTCTCATCAATCCCACATTGAGCTTTATTTGTGATCCTCTCTTTCTTCTGCCCTCACCAATTTTATTCACTCCATTTCTCTCGTTCTGTTTCGCTCCACATTGGTGTTTATTTTTTATTTATTTATTTCATTTATTATTTTTTTTTAGGATGACTGGATTACCCCTACTGAAATAGCTGTTACTCAGATTTTAGGTTATCTACCAAATCCATTAGGGGAGAATATACAAATAACCCCACTTTCCTCTGCCATTCACAGTGGTCTGCTGTGGCTCAGCTTGTGGCTGCAGAGGCTTACTGTACTATTAATAGTAGGTAATCTGCAACAATTTTATTTGCTTATATATTTATAGTTATTGTGTTATGGAAAATAAACACTTCATGTGGATAAAGACTATGCTGTAACTGCCTACAAGTCAGTGGCCAGCTTCTCTGCTTGTTCCCTGATAGATACTAAACATTACTGTGTTATATTACTTTAATAACAGCCGTTCTCATAATCCATAATGTATTAATTTGTAATTAGCGGTTTAATGAAAGTGATACTGCAATATTAGTTATTAGGTGTACAGTTTCAAGAGAAACAAATCCTCTCATTCAGTACAATAAAAGTGGCCACATGAAAGAAATAAAGTGGGGAAGCAAAGAGCATTGAAGCTAACGAAGTTTATTACACACTTATTAAAGTAATTTTCACTTTGCCTCCCAGACCTGGCCAAAAAAACACTTTCAAATTCTCATTGTTCTCCAAGGTAGGTGATGTGCAGTTTTTTTCCCCCTTGTTAACTTTGAAGTAAGCTGGAAAATGTATAGGTAGACAGGGGTGGCATCGAATAATCAGCAACTTCAAAAAGCATGCTGCCACTTAGCACTCCTAAAGCTAATGTCCCCAAGACATTCAGAATGGAAATTATTCAAACTCATTTAGTGGCAGTAAATTGGTCTAAGTTCAATCAGAAAACAGACTGACACTGAACAAGAAGTGCAGCCTAATTATACTTGTTTGTCAAATGAAAATTTCATTTGGGCAGAAATGAAACCTTCGAGCAACTTCTTTTAAGGTGAGCTCCTAGTTGTATTATCAGCTAAATGCAGTAAAATCCATAATCATACGATGATAATGAAAATGGAGCCAATGTTAACATTCAGGCTTCCAATGCCCCGGGCGCGCGGCGATAAAAATTAAGTACCATAGTCCTCTGCCAGGCACGCTGACACCCGGGCTGGTCTTTAGCCTCTTAGATGCGTTTTTGCATTTTAAAAACTTTATCAAAGCACTGTTGCAATGTGGAAAATGTCAACGTGAAATGCACTGAAGGCAAATTGGAATTTCATTAATGGTAAAATTATTGCTTTTGACTGATGTATTACTATGCTTGTTAAGAGCTGGAGAGTGGAACGCTCGTCTGTCTGGTCGGCAGTCTTGCCTCTTCTTGTCCCATGCCATTTGCTGAAAGTTACAGATCTACTTTCCAACTGCAAATGGAAATACGAAGTTGCTAAAGTTGCAGGAAGTGGAGAATATCTTGCTGGAGACATTTATTTATAGTCTATGAGCACTTTGTGTCCCCTAACTAAGATACATGTGAAGATACTGAGCGTATTAAAGAGAGAAAGAGAAAGGATGAAGAGGATAACCGAGGGTCTTTGGTGTTATTTAACGTTAACATTGATGTCTGGGTAGTTCCATATTTCCCCTCTGCTTCAACACTGGGCTGGTGTTCACGTCATGATGGACCAACACCATGTGGATTTGCGCTGTAGAGCAGTGAGGTGTCTTCTCATTGTTAAGCATGGGGACATGATCCGACATCTTATCATCTTAACTACAGAGAATCCCACTGTGGATTGGTATCGCAGGTAAATAGACCTAACCTGGTGTGAGGGTATCAGCTCACAGAGACTTGTGCTCATTCATGAAGTTGGCCATGTTTATTGATTTTTCTTGTAATCCTCTCAGTGTCAATGTCGTCAACGGTGGAGGAGAAAATGGGATCGGTGTGTCGGGTGGAGGACGTTTTCTGACGGCAAAGCGAGACAACAGATTAGCTTTAATGGGATATTCATGCACTCCTTTGGGGTTTGAGCATGTGGCATTCAATCTACAAGTGGACCCGAATCATTTCCTTGAAAACACTTTTAAAATGTCGATGGATCAGCTGATGGAGAAGCTAAATGTACAGTATTTTATAACGTTGTATACGGTAGCGTATTATTTGCCATGATCCCCATCATTCATTTAATGCTAGAAAGCTTGGAAACAAGGGTAAAAATATGAATTAGCATAACTGTTTTAAAGTGTTGGTACACAGAATTTTCTCATGCATATCACGCCTCCAGTAAAACCAGTTGAATTATTACAACATGACAATGTAACCTCATTTGTTTTCAAATGAAATGAACAGGATTTGTTCAGCTGACCTTTGAGCTGTTTTAGCTAACAAAGAGAATTAGCTTACGAGCTTCAGAGTGAAGCAGCTCTCTTTGCTAATTCAAGAAATCAGTATTTTGCTCTGATGTCTGTGCATGATGTTTTCTAGCTTGGGTTTTAAATTTGGTTTAAGTGTTTCATGACACAGAAACGGCAATTTTATGATTTTACTCGACTTTGTCTCAGACTAGATTTCACATATGCAGAATTACTTTCACACAATAGTCTCTATGTCTCTATGTCTGTTTTATTTAACCATAACACTTTTTGGCACATTTTTCATATCATGTCACAGGAAACATAAATAAAAATGTTGCAACAAATTAGTATTATGTTACACACTAAACAGAATATGACATTTCATGGAAATTTAAAGATTTTACATGAAATAAATTAACTAAATAATTACAACAAAATACAGCAAAATGCTACATATTTTTTAAAAATCTGACACTTGCTACAATTAGTTTATAAACCTGTGTATTAGAGGAGGTCATTAGCTTTAATCCATTTTCATCATTAACTTGAACTATACCAAAACAAACATTAACAGGAGCCTTTTACAAATAAGATGTTACTGATCAGCTGGTAAATTCCATTTAGCCAGTTAGTTTGGCACAGTTGGCAAGAATTACTGTTTGTTATCTTTATGTGCAAGAAATGGATTGTTCGTAGAAACAGACTACAGATAGAATAGGTTACTAATATATATATATCTATATATCTATAGATAGATATATAGATATATAGATATATAGTGCATGACATGGGGTGTGGGGAAAGGGTTTCACACTACCTTCAAAAAAAACAGCTTACTTGTAAAATGCAATATTTATATTTTATACAATTGATGAATTGTAACAAACTAATTTTGGCTACAGAGCCCAGCTTGATAAATTAATGATGATTTTTTTCAACAGTAAATGTAGCATAACAGTGCAACTCATGCCATTCATGAGAGGTTATACCATTTACTTCCAAAATAACATTTACATTTAAACATCACTGATAATATTTCTACCTGCTATGCAGCAATGGGCTTTCTATTATTTAAAAGAATTTCAAATCACACAATGTTGTCATTCCTTTCTATCTGGTTTAATGACACTATTAATTGGATTTGTAATGATCTTTTAAGCAAACTTATTTCAATAGACATCTTTCAGGCATTGCCCTTAATGATAATGATGAATATGGTTTGTCTGGGGCACACTCTCAGGACCAGACACCAAGGTATTTCAGAGCATTTGTAGTGAAGCTCTGACCTCTTGTGCCTTATTGTGGAAGTGCAAAATCCTCCTGCTACACTGTTGGTAATAAGCTCTGTAATATATATCAGTGTAAGTATGCCCTTTAATTTTAAATAGTAAACCTTCTTACAGGCCTCTTTTATTGTTCCACCTTATGTAATACTTAATAAACCCCTAGGGCGATTTCCAGATCAAGAAATGTTCTACAAGGATCCATTTATCGATCCTACACACTGGAAATGTGAAGGAACCCTCATTGGTTTCTGAAAGAAGACACCAGAGCTGGTTGATCCAGGCTTCTATTGTAATAGAACAAATTCAGTCAATGACATCATCAGAGCTGCTTTTGATTAATGTACGTCTAATGTTGCCTATTTTTCCACATGGCTCTTTGCCTCCCCGTCTTTGTCTTGTCATCCCTGTCCCCTTCCATTTCTCACAGTTAAAACAGAAATGCCATTATCTATTTCTTAATCCTTCAGCATCACTGCTTTAACTCATGTCATAAGTAATGAAGCAGCAGGATAAGTGACCATTTGCTACGTGCCACTCCTCATTGTTGCTGACTCAGACAAGCAATACCTCCTGGCATCGTGCCGACTTGCAAAACAATGGGAGTCTGTCACTGATAGTCTCTCAGAGGCCATATAGATAACTTTTGGAAACAAACCACTTCATCAAAAATCCACTCCAGCATGCTTCAAGATTACAAATGTAGTAGAAGATAAGCTGAGGCACTAATGCACAGGGGTGTTACCCTCAGACCACAAGGAGACTGTCAGCTGACCTTACCATCTGTTGATAACTGTTGAAACTCAAGAAATCAGTTTAATGGAGCTTTATTTAATTTCAAGCTCATGTGGAAAATGGAGCTGGTATACTTTGCATCACATTGACCACAATCAGCTGACCACTGTGAGTGATACTTTACTGTCTCTGTTTAGCTACAAAACAGCCACAGTACTGTGGGTCCTTTATGTGTTCCTGAAAAAAGCATAGCTTGCTATAGCTTTCAAACTATTGCCATTAAATACAAAGTATCCATAAAGAATGAAGAAAATACATTAGAAAAAAATGGAGAATATAATATAAGACTTGAAGTTAATTCTATGTAATAGCAGCAACACAGTCTAATGAGTGTGAGTCTTTAAATCATTGCTATATAATGTCAAAGGACCCATGTGTAGGATTCAGGGGTTTGCATTAGCAGAAATGGAATAGGCCTATAGTATTCATAACTATGTTTTTGTAAGTGTGTCTCACTTTAAACCTTCACCTGCTGCTCCCTCTATATTTTTCAATATAGAGGGAGCAGCCCCTCTTTCCTAGAACCCCCCATGTTTCTACAGTAGCCTAGAATGAACAAATCAAATGCTGACTCTAGAGAGGGCCTTCTGAAGGCCGCCAAAGTTCCTCCTACACATTTGGCTGTGGGGAGGGATATTTAGTTGGTGTCAATCTGCAACCTCACCACTAGATGCCTTTAAATCCTTCACACTAGTCCTTTAAATAATTTACTCAAACATTAGTCAATGGATATAAAAGCCCAGTTTTGTTGACATTAAAGAAGCTTTTGATGTTATGAATATTATTATCATATTAGTAATTAATACTATCAAATTGAAACAAAAGAATTCCACAGAAACACTTTTTCTTAAGGCATTTTACATGCAGTGTTTTATTCAAACTATGAAGTTTAACTACAAGACTTTTCAATTATCATAAAATGTTTTCAAATTAAACACTTTTAGCAGAAAATGTCTTGAATTCGAAGAGAAAATTCCTAAAAACTTGAAGTAATTGGCACATTTGATACGTTGGCAGTGCTTCTCTTCAACAATTACTTTATAGAGTGTGAACATTCATCTTTAGCCTCTTGCTGTCACCTGCGATCTGTAAATCTCGAAGCAGTAAAGCACGTATTCAAGCCAGTTCTATGTAAATAGAGAGGTTTATGGAATCCTGCATATTGCGTTTCCTATTGTTCATTCATCGCATGAATCCATCTCTGTCAGCCCAATGAATCCCAATGAAGCAGGAATCTGTCACATTTACTCCACAATGAGGGCAGCTGGCAAACTTTCTCTGGAAAATGAAACTATTATCTCCAACTAGACACGCACGGGGCTCAATATAAATAAATAAAGTCACACTTATCTAGTGGCCAGTGTGATTACTGTAGCCAGAGCTGACATCCAAATTGACTGTCTTATCATGTCGCAGTGATTTCAGCCGAGTGAAGACGGTAGATGAAAGAAGAAAATGATCTTTAAATAGTAGTTAAAGATGGCTGCTTGATAAGTTGTTCCACAACAGTTTTGATCAATGAAGCATGCATTCAATATATTGCCTATTTAGATATATGAGATAAACTTAACTGGGCTTCCAAATGATTCATAAATTATATTTCCTTCAGTACAAGGTAATGACTTTATGGCCTTGTTGAATTCTTAATCCTGGGATGTGCTTCAGTCACAGTGGTAAGAGCTGGAAGAGACACACTTTGAACACGTATTGCCTGATGTCTTTTCTGTTTGATTCAGTTTTTCATACATGATAAAATATTTGAACAATATATGTTTATTCCAGTTATTTAATCAAACTACACAAGATTCATTGTTTATAAATACAATTACACAATGACCACTGATTTTTGAACCACTCATATAGATGTTTACCGCAGGTCTAATAATTGAAAATGCAGCAGTATATTTCAGACAAATGCTTTGACAACCTTTTGTCTAAAAGCCTCTGAATTGAATTTGCCGTGCTTTCGTACGACAAAGCCCGTGAGGTGGGAGTTCCAGCTGTGGAAAATGTCAAAGCTATTTTCCTCTTTACTAGTCAATGCAATGCTTGTTTAATAGTAATTGGAATCTTATCCCGCTGTTTGCTCATCATTTCCTCTGCCTAGCTATTCTACACCTAAACTCCATTTAAGTTTTTTAATAACATTTTACAATAGTTCCCATTCAGGTAAACAGAATCTGATTACCTTGATGGATTGAAAATGTATGTCTGATGGCAGTTTATTTGATGTATTTATTCAAGGCGCCTCAAATGGAGGCACTTTAACCGAGGCAAACAAATGGTTGCTATACCATTTCCAGCAGCGCAGTTGTTAGTTTATATTTTATTCGCCTCTCTCTGTTGCACTCTGGAGACACACTAGGAATAAAAATAACGGTACTCGGATTTGATTTGTCTGATTTGATTTGACGCTGAAAAAATTTGTCAGCGTATTTTTGTTGCGACGTATAATGATGGGCTATGCCGTTCCACAGAATGACTCCACAATCCACCTGCTGGAGGGAAACATACTGTCCACTTCAGTGATCTGTGTGACTTTAGATATTTCTAAAAAGGGAATACATACACTGAGTGCCAGAAGCCAATGAGCAGGAGTCTAAAACTATTCTGTGATAGTTTTGGATTTCCCTCTCTCCATAAGCTTCTCATTGTGTTAGAGGACCTGCTTTGTACAACTGCTTGCCAGCTGCTTACCAAATGAGGTTATAGTGTTTCCCTATCAACTGTAAATTTCAATAATTTGTCGGAGGGGCCTCTCACTGTCAGTTTTTATCATATTATCAATGACGACTCACTCTGCTACTCCATCTCAAGCACTGACCCCCGGCCCTATTACAGTCCTGTAATGAAGTGCAATGGAGTGGTAATTGGTCCACATTATACCAGATCAGGTAACATTAGACTTATTTTCTTATCACAATGAGCCCTGCTGGTGACTCTCAATGAGAAACCAAACACAGTTCTTTTCTTATGCAGGCTGCCGTCCAAATAACATTTCAGCGAGAGACCATTTCCCCATTTCAGTTTTCCATTTCAAGATCGCACTCCATGTCCTCGGATTGTGCCTTTGTTTCTGGTTTCCTCCACTTTAAGTCTCCAAAACAGCCTCAGAGGCAGTGCAGATACAAGGTAGAGCTTTTTCCAGAATGGGGAAGTACAGTAAATGAGACGGTAACATGACCATTATGCCTGCAATATTAGATGTACCGAACTCTGCTCCCCCTCTGTCGCAGCATCCTGCCTTGGAGTGCTCGGTGCTTAGTAACTTCAGTTTTGATATTTTCAATCTTCCTCTGTCATTGTGGAATTACACGCTTCACTCTGAACTCAGAGAATTTCATGAGCTCATGAAAGTGTTTCAACGTGCAAAAATCCACTGCCATCCATTTAAAACATGCCCGTGTTTCTTCTGTTCCTCTGAAATGACCTTTGTGGAAACACAACGTTTTCACCTGGGAGGCACATTATGTGGACAAATGCAGTCCCCTGTTACAGCAATCATGTGTCTGACAGCTACAAAAGAGATTTCAGGACTCTGAGTAACAATAAGTTAGTTCAGAGAAGTCGCACAATCCTTTCTACTCAGGTTTAATTATTTGTCTTAAAGCATTAAAAGTGAATTTCCTCATAAAATCAATCAGACAATAATTGAATAATCTCATATCGAGTCTATCCATCGACCAAAGCAACAAACATCTATCCATGGCTCAGGTAGAGTCAAACTAAAAATAAAGGCTCAGTCAGTTGTAAACTTTTAATTCGACTAATCCAATGCCAGTATAGCAGATTCTCACAAATCTGTTAGTCCACACGTGAACTTTTGTGCTCCAACAGACAGGATGTCAGGCCTCTGTTGTGAACTTGACGCACCCTCTCTGGCACCGTTGCTCTGTGTGCTGAAAACACACTGCGGAGTAAAAAGACAGGATATTGGATAACAAGGTTAAAATATAGGGGCAAAAATATTCTCTTATTAAACTCAGGCTGCAGGGATTTGATTTGAGCCACCTAAAAGATAGTGGTTTCAAGGGATCCCAAACAAAAGGTAACGGGCCGGTCATGCTTATGGTAGCTAATGGCAGAGTTAGGAGAAATTAGGGGATTCTCTTTCTACAGGAAATTGTACTTAAAGACGGGTCATGGATCACCCTGCTCTTCACAGGCAGCTTCAGAAGTCAGAGGGTGAACTTTTGCTGCTGCCATTAAAAAGGTCCACATTGTTGAAAGAGGTCAGAGCAGAAACACAACAAATTGTATTATTGGAGAAAAGCAAAGCTGTACAAATTGATTTTGTGGCTGAAATTAGTGGTTAGACAAGCAACTATACGCTTGGTGATTTTCTAACTGTGTTTACAGAGCCTGAGGACTGAGGGCAGGACAAACCTACACACTGTTGCTGCCAAAATAAAACAAAACCCAACAAAAAACGAACCGCCAAGAACGGCTTCTCGACTGATTCAACAAGAGTTTGGAATATAAGGGATGTGATGCTCTGGTGTTTTGTTGACGGCAGTGATAAAAATCTGTTGCAGATGCTGAGATCAGTTTCATCAATTCTCATACAATAATGATGATGATGATGATGATGATGATAAAATGATCACTCATGATTGCTTGAGTGTAGTATTTATCACACTACCTGTAATTGGTTCAGTGGTTCTGAGCTATGGCTGAGGAATAAAACTAAATCAATAATTACAGCCATATACTTTTCATCAATAGCAATATAACAAAATTCTAATAAATGTTGATATAATGCTTATGCAACGTGTAAGCACAGTGAGGACATTTAACACTTCATTGATTAACCTCAGATTTGTATGATGTCGTGCCGCCCAAAAAGAGTTTAAAAACCTCAACCTTCACTAAGAAGCAAAAATCTTTGGAGAAATAATAATGTGACATTTATTGTGATTATTCTTAATTATTGTTATTATCTTGAGTCATGTCAGGGAAATGCACCTCAAGTGTTGCCTTCAATACTTTTCCAATGCAGCATGATAAAAACAAATCAACCACTCTGCAATTTGTTTTTGCAGCCCAAACACCCACACATTGTATAAACATTTAAAAACAGTTTTAATGTGGGTTAAAGTTATGATGTTGATCCATTTAAAAAAAATTAGAGGCCACTATATCACACATAAATATATTTGAATACTTAATAATAAATTGGCAGTTGGTAAATATAATACAGTATATAATACATTTCAGACATTGAAGTCCAAACCCCTCCTGAATCCAAAGGTCAAAACTCCATAAATGTCATGAAGTTGACATCTTTCCACGTCAATGTAATTCAATCTTTTCAAATTAAGGCAGTGTGCATCCACATTACCACAGAACATTTGTGTGTGTCCTTCCAGAAGGGTGCAGTCATCCTCCCGGCCTGCCGGAGCACAAACAGTTTCCCTCCTCTGATGTGGCATGGTCGTCTTTTTCTTTGGTTGAGTCTTCCACACTAATATTATCTTAAAGAAATGAGAGAGAGGTGGTGTTAGAAATAGCTTTTTTTTCCAGTTGTGTTACTTCCACGTACAGACAAACAAGCCAGCTCCCTGCGGTTATATAAACTGCGGTGTGTTGTTCAGTCACTGTGGCCAAAAAAAGTTCAATAAAACCCAAAGTAACGTGGAAAAGTTATGTTTAAATGTCTTACCGCAGCTGTATAAAGGTTAGTAGGTCCCCCAGCTGTACTGACCACCAACTTCTTCCGTTTGTTGTCTGCTCTGTCACCAGCGATGGGGACTATGTGTTCGTCAATGTAAGTGGCTGTCTGCTGCCCTCTAGTGGACATTAGAGTGTGGTGCCTAGTGTTGTTGCAATCAGCTGTTGTGAGTTTTGTGGAATCTGGAAGTTCACATACTGAGAAATAATTTCCACATTCAGATGATTCATTCAGCTCACTGGCTCATTCATGCAGTTCATCTGAAATTCATTGTGTGTCCATGTGGGCATATGTTGTAAACATGTGTGTAATCTTCCATCAGTATTTGAGCACACAAGTAACTTCACTTGATTCAAGATATAATCATAATAATGAACAGACATAATCACATTACAAGTTTCATTCTTTTATGTTGATGACTATGGTTTCATACAATAACAGCCACAATGTATGTATATATATATATATATATATATATATACACACACATTCATGTATACACACAGATTCAAATACATCACGATTAACAATAATAATAGCATTATTATTATTATTAATCTAAATTACAATGTCAGCAAAGGGGTTCTGAGTCATAGCAGTATGGAGCATATTTGATACATTACAATTACAGGTAAATTACATATAAAAGGACTGTTACCAGATTGTGACACATTTCAAAGGCTTTTTATTGTGACTTAAGTACTTGTTCCATTTCAAACTATATATATCCACATGATAACTAATTCTAAAAGATAGTTTCTCATAGGCTGAGACGGCTCCAAGCTGAGAGAACCATACATGTCCTGAAGGTAAATCAACAGATTTCCACTCTCTAACAATAATCTTCCAACCCAACACAATAGTGTTGTGTGAATCCAGTCTTCTAGAGGCATAGGCAGGCTGCTTAGAGGGGATGGATCCCTAAGGACATATAAAACAAGCGTTTGTGGGGAAGATCCTGGCCCATGATCAGTCTTATATTTTCATGAATAGTGCACCACATAGTCTAGTTTAGCATTAACTCTGACATTAGCACCTACTAGAGTCTTACATTTGGGTTAATGTTATCATTGTTGGACTGTCTAGAGATAAAAGTGTGTATTTTATTGATTTGAGGTATAGTTAGTCTCACAGTATCAGTATCCTAACTGAAACACCTTGTTAAGGAAGTGAAAACAAGAAGAGGCATGTCACTCAAGCAACAGGTGAATTGTGTGTGTTTGCAGTAATTTTGAGAACATAACAAAAGTGCATCAATTGTATTTCCTATGTAAATTGTTAATTATTATTATTATGAATTATTTGTCCATACACGCATGTCTCTAAAGTCAACAGTCCCTCTGAACTGGACCCTCCTGTAGCCCTCACTAATCAACAACTGCAGCCAGTGTAAACGCAGAGATGTTGCACATTCTGACACGACAGTGGTGCATTTTCTCACTTCTTCATCTGTTTCAGGAAGTGGGCCAGTGTCACCAAAATCAGGAAACTGCGTTGTTGCTATTAATACAGCTGAGAAAAAAAAAGCGTACTGCTGGTGAAAGCTGTTGTAGTCTCAGTTGAAGAGGAAAAGAGTTCCAGTAAACTTGACAAGCTGAAAGGACATATTTGGGCAAATGATGCTTCCTGTTCGGTGACTCTGGGCACTTAACGACTCCTTCACAACCATGGAAGAAACCGTCTCATGTATTGAATTAGGTAAATATGACCTATCCTTTATAACTTTCTGTCAAGTTCTAGTTTCAGTTTGTGTATATAACTAACATACATGCTGTAACTACATAAAGACAGCACTTTAAAGTTGTTACTTTTATTTAGTCATTTATATAATCTCTTGTGAAATGTGATGTGTATTTAAATAAACTTTTTTAACCTAAACCTTAATTAATCATTATTTCTCGAACTTAATACAAAAAAAAGAGGAAGCTAGCGTCTTAGCTTTGCTGTGCTGTTACATTCATAGGTTAGTTTGTGTTTTCCAAGATGTCTAAATTCAAGTCAGTCATGTTATCAATCCATTAATAAAGTCCCTGTGCCACGCTGTCAGTGGGAACTGTGATGAAGGTGAATACTGACGTTGGGTTTCTCCCCCAGTTAGCGTGTACAGAGGTGAACTTGACCTGATTAAACACTGTAATGAGTCAAACTAAATTACTCTGACCAGTGTTGACACAGCGCCATGTTTGCACAGCCACTTGTTGACTCTGCGCTGGAATATCAAACAAATCGGACATTCATTCTCCAACCACAGTCACCTTGACATTCCACAGCCGGACAGCTGCTGTGTTGTGGAGCCTTTCCACGACAAACACTTACCTGCTGCGACGTGGAAACCAACACATAATTTCACCAGAGTCATTAGTGTAATGTTTGAGCTGATTACAGGATTGTGATTCATGCTTCATGTTGGTGCTCAGTGAGTCATTTAGAGTAGTTAATGCCCAATATTTTTCAATGTAATGTTTGGAAATGAGGCTGTTTGAATGTATTTACTGGACACAAACTGATTTCTTGGTTTGTTTGTTTTTTCAGCAAATTCCAAATCCCCCTCAGCATACGAGGTGGTAATCCTGCACACAGCCGAAGCTCAGGAATGGGCGGCGTATTTGCAGCAGATCTTGAAATCTTCTCGACAGCTCCGCAAAAGGTCTATTTTGCTGTACGCGGTCAGCCCAACAGATCAGCTCCACGGATATAACTTTGAACACTTCCACAGTTGCAAGTGCATCGTGCTGCTCCTCACGGTAGCATTCCTGGACATGCTCTGTGAAGATGACCTACAGGGTGCACTTCACAGACTCCTTCACCCACCACACAGAGTGGTCGTGCTGCTGTGCGGCCTCTCAGAGGAACACGTACAGACAGAGAGATTTGACGACTGGCACAGCTGGAGAAAAATCTGTTCTGAAGATGACTCTGATGTCTACGTCTACACCATTTTGGAGGCCATCACTGACAGTACGCAACATATAATTACACTTCATTATTCTTTGTGCCTTTACACATTTCACACCTAAATCTTATCAGTATAATTATATATCTGAAGCTGATCTTAGCAGATTTAAACCATTGAATATTAATGGTATTAATATATATATTAATCTCTTAAAGGGTAATTTCAGCCAAATTAAAAAATACATAAACTCGTAAAATTGAATGGGATCTTCCCTGACACATACACATCCTTCCACCAAGTTTCATGGTAATCTGTCCAGTAGATTTAATCCTGCTAACTAACAAACCAACCAAACAACCAACAAAACAAATGCACGGGGTGAAAACACAACCTTCTTGGTGAAACCCAAACGATCTTCAGGGATATGTGACAATGTGGCCTTAAGCCCTTGCTGGATAATTAAAGGCTAAATAAAAACAGCTTTATTTTATTTTGAATATTTAAATACCTATAAAAGTTATAGATGTTTTATAACAATCTTCTTATTCTTAGGCAGACGTTTGGAGGCTGTACATGAGAGCGAAACTGCAGCTGCACCAGAGTTGCACATCGCAGCAGCTTCGTCATCTGAAATTCCCACCAAAAAGGAGGAAGTGGTGTCAGAGGAGCAAAAAGAAACTGTCCTGAAGGATGAAGAAAAACCTGCAGGCACAAGGAATTCACCTTGTGAGGAAGTTAGTGCGCCATCGCAACTCACCTGTGTCACCGTTCAACCAAGCAGAGTTCTCTGTGGGGTAAGACTGAAACTATTAAAAGCAGGTGATACTTTTTGTAATATAGGTGTTATGCAACTTTAATTTCTACTTTTCTTAATTTAGTACTGTGAGAAAGACAGTACTTATGCTAAAACTTGTTGTCTAGATGAGAACTTATAATGTCCTCTGTAAAATAATTACATGAGAGTTTTGTTAATTCTGATTTCCCTTCTTGTTTAAGGAACAGGAGATGCTGTTCATCATTTTCTCGCAGAAACTAGATCCCCAGTTGACACCACAGGTGGAGTTCTCAAGTGAAAGTGAAGCTGCAAAAATTCTCACAGGCTTAGTGGAGAATGAATACACCATAAGGGTTGCTGCACCTGGCAAGTATCTACAGGAAGTCATGTGACCATAAACTGTGATCACACATTGAGTTCATGTTTATGAAAAGTGAATCTCTTTGTTTTCTTGTTTTCATCAGCTATGCCTGCTGGAGTGGTCTCACTCACCATGCAAATTGACGGTGCTTGCGTCAGCTTGAAGCCTGTTACTTATTATACCAGTATGGGGGAAGTCAGTCGGTTTCTTGAAAAGGCCATTGATCCTGTTAGCTTCATCTGCCAGGTGAGACATGGAACATCGTATTTGACAGGATTATTTTGTTAGTTTAGTATCTCATGTAGTTGTGTCACTTTTTTATTTTTTTTTTTTTTTATTACTTTCAGGCCTTCGACTTGACGTTGAATGCAACACAGTCCCTGGACAACATGCTAACTGACTCATTCAAATCCAGAATGCCTGAAACTGGTTTTCAGCTCTTTGGAATCAGACAGATTGAAGAAGACAATATGGCGGCATGTGAGCACAGCACTCTAATTTAGTTCTGTTAGTTACTAATTTTTGAGGCGTCATAATTCCTTGGAGTTGGCGACAGATCTGATGTTGTTGCACAACAACTATAAAATGTTGCATCATTGCAGTTTGATCTTTAACATTGAAACCACAGAAAGTAAAAGCATCTTTTAGGAGTCAACATAAAGTCATACATTATACATGATTACTTTTTGTTGCTTTTTTCGCAGATCAGCGTGATGTGGAGCTTCCCACGCTGCTCCACTTTGCTGCTAAGTACGGCCTGAAGAAGCTGACCACCATTCTCCTTCAGTGTCCCGGGGCTCTGCAGGCTTACAGCGTGATGAATAAGCACGGAGACTACCCAAACACACTGGCAGAGAAGAGTGGCTTCCTGGATCTCAGACAGTTCATGGACGAATTTGTTGTAAGTCAGATGATGGAAGCCTTTTCTTCTTTTTATGTAGTATCGAACAATGGTTTGGATATTTTCCTCTGACAGTCACGATGAATCCAAATGTGTATCTTACAGACTTGCAAAGTGCAAGGATGCTGCATGGCCAAGGCAAGAAATGCTCTATGATATGGGAATATAGGGTCCTAATTCTTTTTTGTGGACATGAACTGACATTTGTGACACTTTAACTCAGTTCAAAGTATTTTTTTTCTAATAATGTATGATTTGAGCAGCGAGTCTGGCCGGACCCTTTGCTGCATTTAAATCTTCTTTTCTTTTCATCCCCACCATTCCCTGTCTATCTCCAATGTCCCTGTCAAATAAAGGTATAAAATGTTCATAAAAATACTAAAAAACAAAACTGTTTGCAAGAGTTGCCAAATACAATATTTGCATCCTCTTAAGTCTGTGAATGCAGAGAAATTTGGATTCATCCTCAGGTTCTCACATCTATTTAGTCATTGTCTGCCTGTTTCCTCTTTTCGAACAAATATAGGTGACAGCCGATATGGTCAAGTCGCACTTTGAGGACACTGAGGAGATTGCAGAGGTGTATGAACCCATGACAACGACATCTCGGGAAATCATGATGAAGTATTCAGGTTGTTCAGAAGACATTTATGAGTCAATGGTGGGGATCGACCCTGAATGTGCAGAGGACCTATGTAAGATTAACATGATTTTATTTCTAGATTTTTTTATTGAAATTGTAAAATGTTACTGATGATCACTGTGCTGTTTTCATCAGATGAGTCGATGAATGCAGTCGATGAGAACCCTGAAGAAGCTATGCTTAGGAAGTTTTTCCAAGGTAGACGTTTAAACAACTTTCAAAGAAATTATATTAAATAGAAATATTGTGAATATAGAATATAGTTTGACTCATATGATGACACTTTATCCTGCAGCAAAACCTCAGAACATTGTAACCCAGGACAACAATGAGGAGCCTCAAAGTGAAGATGAGCCAAAAGACAATCAGACTGACTTAGAACAAACTGAAGAAGAAGAGGAGGATCCCTACAACCTTTTCCCAGAGGACATCTACGATATTGTGGATGCAAATTGCATCTGTATCCCATTAATCCAGAACCGTCCACCAGCACCCATCCCCAGATCGGATGCCGAGCCTGAGATTGAAGAAACCGTGAAATACATCTCTAGAGGTACTTTTTGTTTTCATGTCACCCACAATGTTCTTTTTTCACATCAGATTTCTTAAAACTGCTCACCTGCCAAAAATGATGACTTGATATTTTTTGACAGTGTTTTCAGATAAAGGGACATCCCAGAGTAAAACAGTGGAGATGGGATATCCTGCAGGTAAAACAGTTTAAAACGACAATGAGCATCGTTTTTTGTTTTATCACGTCCAGTACATCACATTGTATTGTATCGTATTGCATTGTATGTATTTACAGTTTATAAGACCAATCAGATAAACAACCTCAGTGATGACAGAGACACGCGCTTGCATGTTACAGTTGAATACCCCTCACCTCACCCTTCCCTTCCAAACATGAAAGAGAACCTGTGGTAGCATTCAGTTGTTTCAGTTTCTGAGTACAAAGCAGTTGTACATTTTCATTTTGTCTTTTCAAGGAGGTGGATGAAAGGTCCCTATATGCAGATCAGCTGTTACTGTTACTGTAACTACTACTAAAGACAAAGATAACTTTGCAAAAAAACTAAAATGAGACACTAGCCTCCTTACCAACACACTAGAAAAACCCAGCAATTTCGTCCTATGTTCTCCTTGGGCATGAAATAATGCATTGTGGAAAATTTCAGTTGTAAAATGTAAGTTTGATTTTTTCCACCCGTGCAGTTCGGCCTGTGTCAGAAGCCCCAACACCTGTGTATGATCCCTATGCTGGGATGAAGACCCCTGGACAGAGGCAGCTCATATCTCTGCAGGAGAGGGTGAAAGTGGGAGAAATTAATGTGGATGAGGCCGTCCAGGAGTTCAAGGCCTGGCAGTTTGACCATGAGCGGAGGGCGGATTCCATACGCTATCAGCAGGTATATTGACTATACTAACTTCATGGTCTGTTTGGTGTGGTCAACGAATAGATCTAATGTGGGTTGTGGTGGGTTTTTTCAAAGGAAAATCTGAAGAAATTACGCGACAGCATCACCAGGCGTCACAAAGAGAGAGAGAAGACAGGAAAAGACCTTGGTAATTTATATTTTGGATCTAAATGTATTTATTTGGGATATCTTAACTATGGAGTGATAATGGCCGCATCTTACTGTTATAACATTTTTAAGAGAAGCTCATGTTTGACGAGGTCTCTCTGCTCTTAGAATATGAGATAAGCGCTCCACTGCAGAGGAACTCATACTGGGGCGCCAGTATGGCATTAGAGTGTGCAGTGTATGAGCCAGCGCCCAGAATCGAGGCCCCGCCCCCTCCTGTTCCTCATACTATCCAGAGAGGAAACTGGAAGACAGGTAGCACGTCCAGCACATCAAGTAAGTCTTAATCCTTTTCCTTCTTCATGATTCAGTGGAGGTAACAACTGGAACTGTTGTTACCTCCACTGAGGCGGTTAGGTTTTCACCCCTGTCCGTTTGTTTCTTTGTAGCCAAGATTACATGAAAACTACTGGATGGATTTCCACAGAACTTGAAAGAGTGTGGCATGGGTCAGGGAAAAGACCATTACATTTTGGGGCAGATCTGGATGTTTTCAACAAGTTCAGGAAAAAGGTTTATACTCGCATGTTACAGTGGCGCTTGGAGGCAGTGGTGACATAAGAAGCACCAGTATTTGCAGATGTGAGAGGAGGGGTGCATATTCAACTTCCAGCTTCTTCTTCAATCTGCCTTAATATATACATTTCTTCTGACGTATTCAAATATAACTTTTAGCCCTGCCGGTTACCATAGCTTCTATGATGCTGGATAAATCAGGTCGATAGAAACAAACTTAAATTTTACAGCAGGCTACGGAACTCTGCCATTTCTACAATAAATTGCTTGAAATCCCTTATGACAACCAACCTGATTTGCTAGTGATTTCTCCCAGTGTTGATAATTTTGATCAACCGTAATGTTTTGAAATTCCTGTTAAGCACACAACTTCACCCACACAAGTAATTTCGAAAACAGACTTCCCCATCAGATCTTAACACTACTTTAACACTTCCTTTGAATTTAAAGGATATCAAATAGGCGAAAGAACGAGCAGGGATCTTTAGGTGTTTGGTTTTGAGGAGTTTCATACTTGTTCTGTTGATTCAAAGACACAACAGATTTCCTAAGAACTCTTCAGTAAGTAAAACTGATTCAGTTCTTTGCCCTTAGAAAACTGGTCTGAGATATTAAAATGTGTGTGAATTACTTTAATTACAGTTAAGCTAATAATCTAATTTCCAGAAGAAACATGAATTTACCACAAATTACGGGTTCTTTTGAGAAAGAACAAAAAGGGTTTTGTCAGAGACTTAAACGCTGTTTGTTTAAGTTATATTATTTGTTCCTTCAGGGTTAATTTCTCTACATATTTTATATTTATGTTGTTTTTAAGCTAGCTGGCTTAGAATACAATGAGCATTGGTGTGACCTAGGATTTATTTATGTGAAAAAAACTATATTTTCTAAATGTTGAGTAGATATATCCGAAATGTGCACACAAAAAATAAAAAACTCTGTGCATTCAGGTCATATATCGAGAACTTCGTGTTTCTCATATATTGTCTCCCTGTTGTTTTTTGTTTAATCTCGCTCTAATCCCTCCTGCAGACATGTTGACAACCATAACGTTTCACAATTGATCTCACCACTTGCTCTAAACTCACACTCTTGAAATGTGTTTTCTCGTCACATTAACCTGTTTTCTCTTTACTGCAGGTACTGAAAGCAACAGACTCAGCACTCACAGCGTTCAAAGCTGCAGCAGCGGCACAGAGCCTGAGGTTGAGGTGAGTCCACAATTACTATCAGAAGCCTTTGAGTCTTCGGTGCAAACTTACATCATTTTAAAATAGAAAGTGCTCCAGCCAAACCAAACTGCACCTTCACTTTTTACTTGTGGTACATGTGCAGCAGAGAAGACGTCGCTGGATTCTTCAGTTCTTCAGATCCTGAAACACTTGAAATACTGATAGTACAGCATATATAGAACAACATATATCCTGCGACAAGACCCATATTTTGCTCTTGTGAAATATTTGAATCTTGGAATACATTGCTCAATACTTCATACTACTCTCAGAATTCACTTGTCAGACTATAATCCGAAGTGAGTATTAAAAGGGTGTATTACAAGGGTCCATCTGCCTTTGCCTTTTATAGGCAGATGGATCTTTAACTAACTACTTTCTATATTGATAAATCTGACTTTTTTAATTGAACTGATTAAAACCAAAGGTAATGTCTTCAGATTACTTGTTTTGGATTTACAGCAGTCTCATACCCAAAGATTTCCAATCTTCTGTCCTACATTATCAAGAAAAGAGAATGAGGAAGTGAAGAGTTTGTGTGTTTTCTGTTTTAAAATAGCCTTAAACCATTAATTAATCATCATAATGTTGTAGTTTAATTTGTTTTGATCCACTAATCAATTTGAGCTGTAAACTTACAACAGATTATTGTTGGATTTGTCAAAATGTTTTATTTGCAAGTTTTAGAAACAATCACAGTAGATGTGTTCTTTTTTTTAAAGGACACATTCGAAAAACTCCCTTCTCCTTCAACACGACCTCTGAGGCCATCTGATGCTGCACCCGACATGCCTCCACCCAGGATTCCTCCGCGGATCCCAGAAAGGTCAGTCTAAAACCACCGGCCACTGGCCACTGGCCACTAGCCAGAACAACTACAGTAGGAGGTTTTTAGTACTTTGGCAGGTGTCTGTCACTGCAATAGAATCGCAACTGTACAAGAAACAGTCCCAAAACTTTATAGGTGTGCACTTGAGATCAAAATGAACGGTCGTATTGGTCAGAACGTCACCTTGTTGACAGGCGTCACGGCAGGAGAGATCCCATCACAAACTGATAATAACGTTATGGATTCAGATGGACAACATATGAAACAACTGTGGACATAATGCAATGCAACAGCACCATACAATATATCTTCCAAAAAACTATGATACAGTTGAATCAACACAGCTAACAGGGTTTCAGTCAAGACCAATAATGATGATCTTCATGAGGGGGGGATTTACTGCAGGGCTTTTGTATTAGGTTGCCTTAGTTTTAGTGAGATGTACCAACTTAACTGACAATTTAGTGTATATCATATATCAATTATGATTATGAAGATGTTGAGACCAATAGAGTTTCTGCAGGTTGTCATGAGTGTGACCAGATAAGAAAGAGGAAATGTTTACACACCAGTGGTTCACAGCTGTGCTGTAGGGAGGAAGGCGAAGCCGTGAAGGCAAAGCCGTGAAGGTAAAGCCGTGAAGGTGTTAATGTTCATGCTGTGTGTAAAGATAAACATCTCCCTTACACAGATTTGACAATGTACATATTATATATACTTTACAATAAAAGTCCAAAAAACTGACTCTGGAAATGGTCTCAATGTGAACAACAGCCATGACCAATTCCTGCCATGAAGCTTGGCAGTCTGATCATCGTCAATGATAGTGGACTACGTATGAACAGTATAAACTGATTTGATGTTTTTGTGCAAGAAGAATCTTAATTTTTTGTGAGCAGTAGGTGTCTTTTAATTTCTTAAGCCATCAGAACTACAGATATAATTATTGATTTATGTTTTAAAAGTAAACCATGTTAAATTATAATTAAGATATAACAGCAACAAGAAATATGTTTCAGAAAAGCAGCTTGTAGTGAACATCAGAACTTAGGTTTAATATATAAATCTAAATCTAACTGGTTGAGCAGAGTAGCAGTGACCTCTATCTTTATAACTATAGCTTTTGACTCTAATGCAAAGCATTTCTATTGTGGGCAGAGAGACTACATTTTGTTTATAGAAACAGTTTGTTCTGTCTTCCATACCATTAATGTCCACACCCAACTGTTTGAAGGTTCAGTGTTTTGGAACAGTGATTTCCATGCATAAGATTATCAGCTGAGAAAAGTATGAACAAACGTCACAAGCTTTTATCCGCTGCACAGTTTGCTTTCCTGCCCCAAAACATCTTATCTTAACATCACCTCCTCTGTAGTAACTTCTCCCTGCTGTTCTCGGTAAGAAGAGCAATCTCACTATAAAAAAATCGTCCACAAATATAATTCTTTATATTACTATTATTATCGTTACCAAGTATTAAGTGTAGGTTACCCAACTGGTAAGTTTTAATAATATATTCAAGAAATAAATCGTAGGCTATTAGGTGTATAGTTTTAAACACAACTTTCAGAGTCTGGGAGTTTATATGTCATCATTGCAGCGGCCTCACAGTGCTTTCTTTGTCGCAGGGTTCCAGAGAATATGGTGCATGAGCGCTACATATCCTACCCTACTCGAGCACTTCCTCAAAGACCGCCTCTCAGACAAACAGTAGCACCTCCTGTACCACGTCGCCTGCGGTGATTGGTCGACTAATGCTGATTTTTCCTGGGTTTTGTCTTTATAGCTGCATGTTGTTTTCTTGTAAGAACGAAATATGTGTTGAAAAGATATTTCTCTTCTGTAGATAACCACAATTTAATGAGAAGAATCGCAAAAGACCCAGTTGTTTGTTTGCTTTTTCTTGTATTCTTTTGATGTATCAGTTTACCTAAAATTATTCTCATAATTTCTATGGATATGTGAGTGATACTTAGCATATATATATGTATGTCGGTGTGATATAATAAAATATATATATGATATAATAAAACTGATGAAAGTTTTTGGGATGGGGATTGTAATGAGGTGAAATTCAAAAATCCCTTGTTGTATTTAAAGTATTATTTGTATTTAATCATGGCCAGGGATGTTAATGTACTTCACTTTGCAAAATAAATGTATATTTTGGATGGTAGCACTTACATTAAATTATATTCCATCTATTTTTCATCAAATGCCGTCACCATTATACACTTTAAATGACCACCTTTAAGAAGTTATTGTAGGAGGTCTGTTTAGTTGTGTTTTCATGTAAGTATTGAATTTCACAATGAAATATAATATTGTATATTCCTCATGTAGTCTTGAATCATCACTATTTTAAGTGGCTCGTTTCCCACCAGTATTGATTTCTTTCTCGTGCAATATGAGGGTTGGCCACTTGGTGGTGCTCGCTATTCTCTGTCCTGTAAAGGTGGACTGACATATTCTTCCATGTATGTGAAAACTTTTCCCAGTGATTTTATCTCATAAAGTTTGCAGCAGTTTGATTAAATAGCAAATTACTTGTCATTTTATTGATATAAATGAATGAGTGTAAAACTGTCTACTGTCTATAAGTCCTCTGAGGAAAGTCATGTACAGAGTGTGAGAGAGTGTTGCCAGCTAGGACTTCTGGTCAAAACCTTCAAAGTAAAATCATTACTGTACGTCAAAGTTATTAAAGAATATAAATATTTGAATACCTTTATTCTTGTGTTTATTATTGTCAGTGAGGGTGTGTAAAACACTGTATAAATCAATCAGTCAAGATAATATAATCATGAGGGGAAAAAGATGTTTGAGACATGCACTGAATTAAGTCACAGTTTAGATTTATTAGTTAGACTAAATTGCGGTGTTTTAGTTATGGATCCTCTAAAATGTCAGATTTGTCATGGTAGACATTTCAGTATAGCTGTTACATCAGTTTAACTTATGGAGCATTTTAACGTTTCAGCTCATTATATTAATTATAAGGACCCAACTTTACTGACTTTGGTCATTCTCACTATTCCTGTCAGATTAAAATAAAATAAACATAAATTAAAACCCACTGTTGGATACGCCACCTTCTTAGGTCCAAACCAAAGTCAACATTATTAACAAGCAAGTGAACACAGAACATTTATCGGCTTAAAAGACAGATTTTAGGCTATTCTCAGCAGTTGGTGGAGACCAACATGGAGCTAAAAGGAGAGTGAACATTGGACTTAGTTCACCCAAAAATGAAAATGTACTCATTATCTACTTACCACTATGCCGATGGAGGGGTGGGTGAAATGTTTCAGTCCACAAAGCACTTCTGGAGTTGTAGCCAAATGGGGGGGGGGGGGGGGGGGGACACACACACACTCTGCACAAGCGTTTGAAGAAGTGCTCTCTAATTACTTCAATTGTTTTGGATTTGGCTGTAACACTGTTTACTCCTGAAACTGCAAAAGTGTTTTCTGGACTCAAACACTTCACCCACCCCTCCATCGGCATAGTGGCGAGTAGATAATGGGGGAATTTTCATATTTGGGTGAACTATCCCTTTTAATGCACCAAATTGACCAGTAGCATGACTTCTTAAAGTCTAAATGTTTAGGATACCCCATCCCCTGATTGTCCAATCCCCTGATTAGCCATTAACTTCGCAAGGTAATGATATGCCTGAGTTGTGTTTACGACTTGCTTAGTTGCCCCAAGTACCCAGTTATATATTAACAGATTCTTGCTTTAAGTCAAGATATGTGAACGTGGTCACTACAACTGCAGCTGGAGTCAATGGGTCCATTTTCTTGTGCTTTTATTGTGAAGGTGCTCGGCGGTGTTGACGCAGCCGGGGCCGTGGAGGCCGGTGCGTGTGGAGCTGTGACGGGACACTGCTGCTGCTGGAGAGGAGCTGAGCGCGCACACGGCTCAGTGAGGTGTGCAGCTCTGCAGCAGCGACACTGGATTACCATCACACCGAGGTAAGCATGCTCCCCATCACTGCAGCATGCGGCTTCTGCGCTGCCTTTTGAAGGAGTTCTTATTTTATCTTCATTAGTAGTATTATCCCGTTCTCCTTCTTTATTTCCATTTTCCAGCTGACTTTGTTTTATTTCCGCAGCAGCAGCACTTCATGCATTTCGCATCAATCACCCAGTCCTGGTGATGTCAAGTCAGCAGCTTCCATCCAATATAAAGTGCCTCTATATGAATCCGTCGATTTCCTTTTTTTGGGGGATTTGGCTTCTGAGCAGATTGGGCTCTGGCTCCCTGGCTCTGGCTTTGGGACAGTTACTGCAGCAAACACAGATCCATAGATACAGTGGGACTGCGACCCGCCATGGGTGCCGCACTCTGAGGCTGAATACCCAGGAGAAAACCCCCCAAATACTCAAGTCAGGGAATTAAAAGCTGCCTCACTTTACTCGCCGCCTGCTATCGTTTAAAAAAACGGATCATTTCTGGTGTGGCTGTCTGTTTTAACTTGTCAGGCATCGGTGGCGTGTCACTACGAGCGGTTGTCATTGTGAGTCACAGAGAGCAGAGCTACTCCACATGCATACAATAAGGCTGTGACATCAACACCATGCTCTTAATGGAATGCATGTTATGCGGCATGGAGGTGCTGGGAAGAGTTTAATGAATAGTGTTTCACTGTCATTTTATCACAGTGTTGTCACATTAGACTGTAGCATTTCTTTGACAGATTTATCCAGACAGTGAAAATACGGCTAATGTAGAAGTAATTAAAGCTGTTTCACACTGCAGTTCAAGAAAAAAATACCAGGGATTCATTGTTATGAAGTAATAAAACAAGTTGTAATGTTTTTTTTTTTCCGAGGGATATATCTGATTTCCTATTCATCCCAGTGGCGTATTTTGTGTGTGCGTGACTGAGTGAGCAGCTGTGTTGTGTAACTGCAGTAGAAGTAGTGGAGGTGAATGTTAAACTTCATGTTCGAGTCTGACAAACAGGTCTGGCTGAGTCCAAATAATGAACAGCATGTGACATGGACAACTGGCTCACAGCACGCGTGTGGAGTCAAACAGGAACACACAATAAATAAATACTTGCCTCTTGTTCATATATTTTGGTTCTTCTAAGATGTCCAAAGTTATATGTATCAAGTGACGTATTTTACACAGTTATATAAGATATGAGTAACAGATAAATACTAAAACCAAACAAGATAAATTGCCACCAAGATAAAACACTCGAAGTGAGAGCTATTCTGAAGTTCCATGTTTTCATATCCTAACATATCCCTTTGTCAGAATCTCTCCTTTAACTTGAACTCTATGTCAGTTTATTATAGCTATTAATTCCCAGTAAAAAAAAAAAAAGGGAATTCAAGATATAATATGTAACAGTTCTTCATTAAAAGGTTAAAAAAACTACTCAACCTATTTTATATATTGTGTAGAGTTGTGTACTTACATGGTCCAAAATGTTTCCAACAATGTTCAAAACCAGAGAAAACCCCAATTTGATTCAAGATAACAGGACGTTTGACTGGTCACCATTTAATTGCCTTATGTCTGCTTGGGACAAACAACATGAACGAAAAAGACCTGGCTAACCAGTAAGCCAGTGAACAGTTTTTTCCATATTTTGTATTGGTCACTGGTAATGGATCACAGTTATTCATTGCCGTTTGGTGTGTCACATGAATAACATTTTGCATTACCTCATCCATGAATTCTACGGTACGTCACGATGTCATCAAACTGGAGCTTGAGACTGTCTCATTTACAGGACGTGTTTTACCCAGCTCGTGAAGACCGCCTCCTGAGTTGGCAGCATAGACCGCGAAGGCCAAACCAAAATGAGACGGTCTGGTCTAGAGAAGCTTTTCGTGATTGGCATCGCCAGCTCGTCCCGTCCTGATTGCTGTTGCTTAGCAACAGAGCTGACGTTTACACGAGTACAAAGTTTGAATGCCCCATACCGTTCGCTGTTCGGTTGAGTGTGATACTCAAGCGTCGGACCTCTGGTCACTTGCTGGCGTCATTGCCTCTTTTAATAAACGGTCCATCAGTGAAGTGTAGTGAATCCTGGGATAGGTTGGGCCGGGAAGGATCCACCTGTCGGCCACATTTGAAGGAGCGTTCGAACTGGGACAACCTAGTTGTGCCGCTGTGACGCAATCTATGTTCAAATGCAGCCCCCGAAGGATGCAGCCCGTGAATTGAGACACAGCTTAGGTCTTTTGCTGTTTAGACTAAGCCCTCAGCAGCCAAAGTTACATATTGTACATTTAAATCAACACTCTCCGTACAGAAGTGCTTTGCTCCCAGATCAGTGAGCTGTGTCATTCTCCTCTCAAACCTCTACAGATGCATTTATCGCTGCCTGTGTTTTCATTCACAATTTTACTTCAATGATCATTTCTTTTTTTTCTCTACTCCAAAGGATCTGTGTAACATGACGCTAATCAAGCTCGATAAAATATTAACCCCAACACAAATAATTAATCAAACAGCTTCGATAACAGAGGCAAAGCAGTCGGACTGATTTCCTCAGAACTACGTGTTTCAGTGTTTTGTCTCAGGGACGACACAGAATATCGTCCTCTAATCATGTTTTCGTACTGGACGCTGTTGTTGGAGATACTGTATCTGGTGTTTGCTCAGAAAGAACAGAGGACATCCATTGGCTCGCTACATGTCAAAGGACTTTGTGTGTGTTTGAACAAGCCTCAGAGAGTTTCTGTTGTGTTTCCTTTAAGAGTTTTGTCACTGACATATTTCAATCTCCCTGAAGGCAGAGCTTGTGCTCACTGCTGCCTGTGGAAGACAAGTTTTTCAGGCTCACAGGAGTATTGACTCAGCTGTAGTGGAGCATTATGTGGAGCAGCCTCCTGGTTTACAAGTTGTGAGCAGAGGAGTTGTAGGTGTTTACACAGAGATAGTGATAGGTGTGCGTGATGTGTAAATGGAACAGATACATCAGTCAACCCAGCAGCTCAGCCGTGAGCCATTTCCTCACTCAGTCACTCAAAGAGGAATCAAACTCTTGTGACCTTTTCTGCATATTGTTGAGTAAAGTCAAATATGAACTGCATATTAACTTAAGTAAGAAGTAATTATATGTAACATGTAGGTACCACCCTGGTTCCAATAGCACAGTTGATCTTTTGAGAGAGCTTCTTTATTTTAGATGAAATCATCTGTAAAGAATATGACGCTTATCAAGGGCGATTTTCTTTCTGAACAATAACTATTTTCCATAACAACGCCTCAAATTTGAATATGTCTCTTGCTTTTGTAAGCCTGTAACATCTAGAGCTTCATTTTTCAAAGACAGAATAAATCAAGGTCAAAGTGTTGCATTTTAAGACTGATAACCTGCAGAGTAAAGATGCGACCTGTTGGTATGAACCCAGCATGGTTAATATTTTATAAGGACGGTTCAGAGTCACGTTACACAGGTCCCCCAGATTTGAGAGGAGTGACCCCTCAGAAACATAAATCTCACAACTGAATTTCAAAGATTTGCGAAAGACAGATGTTCTCCAGATCACCTGGTCTTCATTTGTTTCTGAACTTTTATTGATATTGCACTTCTCAACAAGAGGGATAAATGAAATCAAGAGTTCAAGACATCAGAGGAAACAAGCAAAACAATACAATAACATTTCAAATTCAAAGGCAGCAAATTATAGAAGACAAAAACTTAAATCAATGACAACAAATAAAATAATATATCTTTTAAAGGCAGTGGCAAATAATAGGATACAGGAAGCAATTAATAGCTAAAAACATTCAGTAAAAGCTGCTCAGTAAAATTACGTTTTGAGAGATAATTTGAAAACAGACAATGACGTTTCAAGTCTGAAAAAGAAATATGACTCATAAAACAAAAAGAATGGACTGTTTGAGATATGTGTTTTTTTCTGGGGAAATAAAAATATAGCATGTCATTAGATTTAATACATAATTAACCTTGACAATAGCCATGTAATTTTAATTAATTGTTCTCTTTCCTGAGACATATACCTTATTTATTAAAATCAACTGTATTCATTGGTCTGAGTTCGTGTGTGACAGCTGTGTAGTGAAGTTGGACATTAGCAATGACAAAAACCTTTGTAGTGACACGTAGCCTTGTCTGTACTGAATAACACATGGCTTCGGATCGGGCCGGATGCTTCAGCCAGACACCAGGTTTCTGTTTTCACTCCATGTTAATGTTACAACAGGTTGCTTAGCAACCCCCTCCTCTCTCCCCTCGGTCGACTTTCTCCATCTGCCGCCATTGGCTGAAGTGGCTGGTGAAGTGAAGTGTTATGCTTTGGCTTTTCAGGGTCCGTGACACAAAGAAGTCCCCAGATCATGGACGCATGTAAACAAGGCAGTGAAAAGACAATTTATGCTTTGGTGATGGATTTAAGCAGCACTCCCCCCCACCCCTCCACCACCAGCAGCACAGCTCCACCTCTCTCCCCTGCGTTGCATGTCAGAGACAGATGATGGAAAACAACAGCACAATGGCCGTCGTTGGCAGATGATTTAATAAGAATCAGCATGTTCGTATACATCAAACCAAAACAGGATTTACGAAGTGACACTAACGCTTTGCATGTTTATATAATTACTGCAATATGTAAGAAACAGCCATGAAAATATGAAACGTGTTTTGTCGCCTGTGCAGTCAGGCTGTTATTGATGCCTGTTGTGTTTGTGTCTGGGTGTGACGGGGCGAGTCAGACTGGGCTCGGCATTCCTGAAATAGACAGATGATGGGGGACTCGCTGGAGTCCCGCTGCACGCTCATTTCACACGAGGATACCTTCATAGCACTTAAAATTGCTGGATTATCACATCGCCGTTTATATTCACGTTTAGCCGCCATATCCTATGACTCAATTATCAAGTAGTCGTGTCACACAGGCGCTCGCTGAGTTATATTAGGGAACACACTCAGAGCTTCCAATCCACGTTGGGGGTCAAAATATCCAGTAGAGATGAGGACTCACTTTCAGCACCCTCTCAGACAATGATTTGAATCATCACTGCAGCTCACCTCGTGTGGAACGCCCTGTTATCTAAGCCAGGAGGAATCTCTGGTGCACAGCTGAGCTCATTATCTAGTGACATTAAATGCATGTCATGCGTGTGTCTTATTCATATTCCTAAATTAAATGGCACCATATTATCTCAACAATGTGGTTGTTGGGGATATTTCTGTTATTGATATTAGTTGTTATTTTGTCCTTATTTGCCCATAAGCTTTTCTCACTTTGAACTCTTCACACAGCGCCGCTGCTTACAAAATAAACTCAGTGAGAGTCCCCCGAAGAGATGAAGAGAACTACTTGAATATTCAGTTTAATGTTTATCCTTACTCGGGCCCTGTGAGCCAAGCGCACTCACTCCTGGAGTGAAGGCCGAAGCCCTCGCTGTGAAGATGTAGCACCCTGGGTAAACTGTCGGCTCACTGACATTCTTATTACACTGGCTCTAGAAGCCTAGCAGGCACGTTGTAAGCAGCCTGGCTCTTCAGCACAGTGTCGGGAACAGGCGCTGCTGCCTTCCTCGGGACCTTCACATGTGCCAGCCAAGTGTTCCCTGTCACAGCACAGGGATCTGGCCATGCTCACGTCCAACAACTGTCAGGGCTTCTCAAGGACACGCTGGCAGGTTGCAGGCCTCTCCAAGCAGGGACACATCTTTCAGTGGCTTGGTGTGATTGGTGCTTTTTGTTTCTCTCTCAAAACGTTTTATTCCTTATTCGAGTTCTATTCCTATGGTCAAAACAAGCCCTCGCAATGACAGCGACACTGTAAGCTAACTATAAACTTGTTAGGTCTCAGTCTCTTCATTAGGCAAGGCTTAATGAATTCAAAGGCATAGAAGCAGTGTATAATCTCGTCTTAAGCTCCATCCATTATCAACATGAATGCATAATCCTGCTCCAAGGCCCATAATGGCCGCGGTGTGTAAGTTACATACATTTCCTTTTATGCTGCAGTTGTTTGAAATGAACTTCAAATAGCTGGGCCGAGGAATGTGTAGAATCCCAGGCCGCTGTCCAGTGTGGAAGCTGTTTATGGAAGAGAGTCGGGAGGGTGCAGGGGTAGGTGGGGGTCTCTTCTCAATTAGGGGGATAAGCCGCTGCTCCGGAGCGGCCCTTTCGAGCCATGTTTGGAGCTGTTTGGTGGGATTCACGCGCAGCGCTGGAAAGGCTTCTCCCCTCTCTGCCATTTGTTGACAAAGCAGAAGTCAAACGGTGTTATGTAATGGCCCTTTCTCTGCACACAGTACAGCTGAGCGTGTGATGAGAGCTCTTTTGTGTTAACATGGCATAGACCCCCCTGCGTGAAACACATCATAGTTCAACTTGGTGCCACCCTCCCCGGGCTTTGTTTAGAGTTCAGATGGGACAGAAAGAATCAGATAAAGTGACTGTTGTTGCCAGCAGAGAATACTGTGGTTCACCGGGTAAGATATTGAACTCATAAATCAAGACAGGGAAAATTCTATTCCCATAAAAATACTCTATCTAGTACAGTTAGATGAATTTGTTGCATACCATCCAGTTAATTGTCCACGTATGTGTTAATATGGAAGTTTTCACCTGTTTTTTGTTGGTTTGTTTGTTTGCAAGCTTACACAAAAGCAACTGAATCCAGATAACAGGGTGGATCCATAAAATGTTTATGACTTGACAACATTGCGAGATATATTTGCAATAAGTTTAGCAACAAAACTGATCCTCCACAAAAGCCAATAAACATATTTTACAAAACTTAAATTATCCCAGTTATCAAATGAATCCCATAATGATATATGTCATTGTAATCATTGTATCATCTGGGTTTTAAACTGATTGTTCTGCAAAGAGCTAGTTTAAAGATTTACTTTTACACAAAGGGAAAAATGGATTAATCAGCTAATAATATGAATTCATCATGTATGGAACCATAAGTGACAGCCATGTATACTGTATATGTAATCACACATTAGCATGCAGCCATCATGTTGACTGTGGTATTAAAACCTTTTGGGCAGCTGAGTCATCCAGTAGCGAATTCCAGCCATCCTCCACTGGTCCGTCTGTTCCTCGTTTGCTGGCTCCGCCGGGGGGAGGCAGATTTTATATGGTAGCCTGTACAGTTGTTGAGTGGGTGCCACATTCCCAGGTGGCATGTGGTGACAAGTCCATCTGGGCACGCCTGTTGTCAAAAACAAACAGACCCCCTACATAGCGAGGGTCAAGGTCACAGCTAGGACCGTCCCTCCCAGATGAGACCCTCAAAGCTCAGGCAGAGGACTCAGGGGGCTTCAGAGGGACCAGGACTTGAGGACCGACGGTGGACACATCATCGAGGAGGTAATGCATCTCTCTAGATCCGCTGTAATGCTTGCAGATGATCATAGTCTTTTGGGAGTTGCTTGTTTTGGAAAGATATTTTAGCTACAACCCCCCCCCCCCCCCCCCCAAGATAATTTATTTGGAGATTTATGTGTGTCATGCAGTTGTGGGACTGAGAGCTGCAAAATGAGATGAATCATCTGGCCTTTGCTGCGTGTTCCTGCTTTTAGCTCATCACACAGGTCTGAGCTGACAGGGTGTTTTATTGGCCGTTGCCTTGACTGATGATTTTAATGCATAAATAACACCTGCGCTGTTTCAAGGTTTGTCAGCTCTGAGAATTCGATGATCAGAAGGCATCCGCGCTCAAGAGGACTCACAGGACTGCTCTTCTTCACTTTTAAAGAAACATCCAAATATTCTTACTGATAAGAAACTGCTGCTCGAAACTAGCAAAGCCGGATCTCTATTGGGGGACGCTAAATGGTGGAACGAGCTCCCCAATGACATCAGGACAGCAGAAAGTCTAAACATCTTCTGCCTCAAACTAAAGACACATCTCTTCTGACTATACCTTGGATAAAAAAATAAAAAAACATATATAAATATAAATAATATATATTTAGTAGCACTTATATGGCACTTACTTATAGCACTTTGTAGTTTGGCTTTCTTGAAGAAAATTGTACTTACTTGATTCTTGTTGTACCCTCATGGTTGAATGCACTTATGTAATTTGAGAGACATAGACATCTGAAATTTCCCCAGATTATTTGGAGTGATGGTGCATTTAGGTAAATTGCAGTATTACAGGAGTTTGGCTGATAAGGTTTCTTCTAATGTCCCCTATTTTCTTGTCATGAAAGCTGCGGGCTGCCACAGAGCACCTCACTGCTTTTTCACACACTGGATGGATGGTGTTCTTTGCCCGGCTCTGCTCCGAGGCATCTCTTCCTAAAAAGGCCAGTGGGTGATCTCAGCTCTCCTGTGTTTACACAGCGAACTGAACACTGCAAGTTGTCATCTTCACATTATCTATTAGATGTGAGAGCTTTCAAATACTCCCACGTCACCCTTTCTACTGTATATTCACCATGTTGGGGTTCATCTGAGGATACAGAGGCAAGTGGACTCCTCACAGGCATGTCCTTTAATGGTTTTGGAAATTAGATCATGGATTCATCGTCTCGGGGGGTCAGGAAGCGAGCGGATGTTGCTGATGAGAGAAGGCAAATAAATACCCAGTTTCTGATGCTGTGGGACAGCTCAGCGCCGAGCCCAGTAGAGGTTTTAAAAGGTCTTTTGCTGCGTGTCCCCACGGGACCTGTTTGGAATGGCTCCCATTTTCCCTCATCCATTTAGGCCTGTTTGTGGAGGTTTCCAGCTGGAACATCATTCCCTTGCGCGTTCCGCAGGTTGGCTTATTTACTGCTATGCGTAAACACAGTGCACACAGAGTTCCACACAAACTCTGCTATGGCTTTAGATTGACATCATAAAGTAAATTCTAAATGGATTTCTATCACAATCCCCCAAAGCCTACGAATGAAACTACGAAATGTGTTTGTGTGCATGCATGGGTGACTGTTGGAGAGCTTGTGTGTGTGTGTGCGCGTGTGTGCGTGTTTGTGTCCTGACTCAATCAGCCCCTCTCTTGGCATTTTAAATGGGGATGTCTCCTAAATTAGTCGTGCAGGCCGAGCACAATGGGAGGCCCAGCAGAGCAGTGGGAAGTGTTTTACAGCTACTTTTCTGGTGGTCCTGGTGTTGCCTCTGTATGCTCCGCTGATGCAGCTCAGATTAACATGCAGTATGTTTGTTCTCCCCTCTTGTCCCTAAGGGAGAACACAGAAAACGGTTTTCAATTCATTTCAATGGTCCAGTGCAGACCAAACTTCCTGCTAAGACCAAATTGACATCATCAGAGTAATATCTTAATGAGTGGGATGGCCAATTAACCTGCAGAGTTAACAGAGTATAAACTGAACTTTAACTGACTAGTATCACCATCTTTAACATGTGTTTTGAGTCATTTTACATGTTGCAGCTGTTGACATCCCAGATGAGATTAGTTTTTTCTTTGGCTTCATATTTATCACTTTCAACTTCCACATGAATAACAGTGATATTGGATTTTCAGGACAGCTGATCATTCTGAACCAAGCATCTGATCCAACCACTGCCACGACTTTTAATATCAGTCAAACTATATTTATCTTGTAACACCGAACCAAGAAAACATCATAATAGATATCAGATTTTGTTATATGAAACGCTATAGAGGTTATTGCTTTTTTATTAAATTTCAGGTTTTAATAATTCATTCCCAGCTTTTTTTTCCATTCGGTTAATCCCTGCAGTGTAAGTAAAAATACATTATTTGAATTTGGGATTATCTTTGCTGCATTTCGCTGCCGTGCATATCAGCATTTTTGTATGTCTGCAGGCTGATTTAAATGATAACTCACACCAATCTACATTCATCTTGTAGATATCCAATTTTTTCCTTTCCTCCTTCAATGTTTTAAAGTGTCATGTCTTCCTTGTGTTTCTTCCCCAGAGCTGTCCAGCAGAGGGCAGTGTAAGACCGAGAGCATCTCCCAGTAAGTACGATTAGATAACACAAGACAGAACTTTATTAATCCCAAAGGAAACTCTTGTGCCAGATCTTGCTCCAAACTTACATCAACAAAGACATTTTATAAAAGAGAAGTACAAAAATGTCAAGGAAGTAAGAAGGAGTAAGAGATGAGCAGTGCCCAAGTATATAACAATACAAATACAATGTAAACATATAAAAGAATAAACTAAAAACTAGACTAAAATAGGAAATTCCTCATTTGCATATAACTGTAATGCACCCTATACATGTACACCATTTGCAAAGAAGAAGAAAAAAGATATATGCATACAATATAAAATTTCTAATTATGAAATGTGTGTGTGTGCGTGTGCGTGTGCGTGTGTGCGTGTGTGTGTGTGTGTGTGTGTGTGTGTGTGTGTGTGTGTGTGTGTGTGTGTGTGTGTGTGCGTGCGTGCGTGCGTGCGTGCGTGTGTGCGTGTGTGTGTGCGCGCGTTTAGTCCCATCAGGTCCTCGTACAGTCTGTGCTGTTAGGATCACGCCTCTGACAACCATGAAAGGCTCTCCTGACCTGATTCCTGCCGCAGGTGACGTGTCCCTCCGCCTTATGAATCTTTCAGCACCTACAGCCGTGGGACACCTCATACTCTCTAAGAAAACTTAGAAGGATGCTTTTAAAGCTCATTTGTCAACAATGTGGTGTCAGGTTAACAACTTGCGTTGATGAAAAATTATATACAGGACCAGCTTCAGCTGCTCTACTTCCAGCCCCGACAGTGTGATCATAGATAATTAGTTTTACGGCCCTACCGGATATTAATTTGATGTCCTGATTTTTATGTTACTGTTCTATTTTAGTCATTTGGGCCATGAGGTGGTGATAACTTGGATTCCCAGCTGCTCCCCAGAAGCAGGAGTGCACATGAGTGTTATTACACCACATAAGACTGCTATGTCTTGAACAATGAGGAGCTGTGGAAGTGAGACTCTAATTTTAAACGTTTTCAGACCTGGACCCGAGCAGAGTGTGCAAAGGGAAAGGGGTCGTGACTCTCAGGGCCACCCTCGTCCACATCGATGATGAAGGCTGCATCAGTGAGGAGCCGAATGTCATCACGGCGCCAAGTAAGTCAGAGCGAATGCCGCAGCTGATGAAAACATGCGTAGAGGACGGCAATAGCTGCTGTAGCTGTGTGAAAAAAGGACTCATCACTGGAGAATGTGGACAGTGGATGTGAATGTTGCAGGACTTTAAAGAACATTTCATCATCTCTTTTTTTGTTATGACAAATTCCTCACATGCCTTTCACAGATCTGTTTTCAAGTGAGGATTATGTAACTCATCACGTTTTGAAATCTATGCTCAGTCACAGGGCGCACACACGTCCCCGTCGTGATTAAAGGGCGATTGCTCAGATTTTCGCTATGGCGTCAAAGAGGTCTTTTGTTGCGTCCTGCCCACACCGCACTTTGGAGCAGGGGGCCTGGACTGTGGGCTTGTTTGTTGCGTATAGAGCACATTGGAAACAGACTGGAGGCTGGCCAAGGCTTTTTGGGAGATGCTTTAATTGTTGTAGAGCCTGAATATAAAGGCCAGTGGAACAAACAGCCTTTGCAGTCGACTGAATAGACGCTTTGTTCTGATGACAAAGTTCAGAGATTGTGGGAGAATCTATTTTTTTTCCTTTCCTGGGGGATATTAACAACTGTGTGCTAGAAAACCACCAAAAGCGTTCACACGCTGCAGAATGTAATGGAGATTTATTTGATCAGCAATTATCTCTTATGGTTTTCTGGTTTACCGTTATAATTTCATTGAAATACTGTACTTATTGAATGCGTTCAGTGTTTTCATTCTGGCTGCCTTCACTGCCTAACTGAGAGAGTTCTGGACTGTTTTTAGGTGGCTGGACAAACCAGATTAATGGAGACAGCTCTAAAGCGGGACTGGCTGAGGGAGGCAGCAACATCACAGCTGATTTACCTCCTGTAAACAACACTCAGTGCCAGGTACGTTCACTTCCACTCCATTTAACACACAATCTTTGTTTGGCTCTTTGTGCTTTTTGCAATTATGAGAACTATGCCATCTCTGTATTTTGATTTCAGGAACATTCCAGGGAAAATGGGAACTTTTCTTGACAGTGTTTTTTTTTTTCCACTTACAGGCCAATTCAGCAGAAAGCATAATTAAAATTCAGACTCCATCCTCCACTGACATTCACAACTGTATCACGCCGTCCTCCAGCTCTGTTTATCCCTGCACTAGCATAGTTAACCCCACCATCGTCCTGCTGCAACACAACAGAGGTGAGCACAACAGTCTGTAACCTGGGGATGATGGTGTAAACAAGAGTTTTCTAATGCTTGCAAGTTTGCCATGAACATAATGTTATACTGTGTGTGTGTGTGTGATATGCTTGATTGTACTGTACGTCCGACTGTGTCTTGTCTGTGATCCATTAGCCTGGTCTTGCTCTCTGTAACACATAATCAGTGCTGTCACAAGTTTGCTTCATTGCTTAGTCACATTACACTGTCCTGTCCTTGTCTTTGTTTCTCTCACAACAGAGCAGCAAAAGCATCTTTCTCATTTGGAAGGTATGCACTCTGCACTGGGGTCATGGTGACGACTAACAGATATTTCTAATTAGGGTTCTAACCATAGAGGAGTTGTTTGTTTGTGTCAGTTTATTAGTAGTAGATGACTCATCCTCCTACTCTACTTTTCCTCTCCCTTTTTATTTTTATTTTTAACAACACTTTATAAACTATCTGAAACCCACCACCTCCTCTTACGTCTTAACAAAAACTGAAACAAAGACGTGGTTAAAACCTGTAGTGGACGCCTTGACGATGGTCAATATGTGAAACAGGGGATGTTTAAACTACTTTTAATGGAAAGTAGCTAAAGAAAGTCAAGTCAGTTGTCTTCATGTTGCACCAAACAACAACAGTAGTGAGATGTGTATTTTATATTTTGATGTGTGATTACAATGTGTATTTTATTTTTCAATTTTCTTTTATTGAATCTAAGTATATTTGACCATTGTTAAAAGTGCTATATTTATACAAAAAACAGTATTGTTATCGTTAATATTATTATTATACTAAAATGTGCTGTGAATGTTTTGTCTGGTTCACACATTTACTTTCTGTTTTTTTACAGACCCAACCCCAGAAAGGGACAAAAGTCCTGACCCTGGCAGAGACTCAGTCAGTCCGCTCCCTGATATGGACGGGAAGAGGCTGCGACTGTCACTGAACTCCCCTGTGTTCAGTCCTCTCAACAATCCCACTGTGCCTGTGCGGGTGAGCGACACAGTCTACTGTCAAATAAAGACTTCCTCATGTGACTGTACAAGTTTAATGGGTGTTCATACAATACAAAGGTCGCTGATGTCACAGTAAACAAGCTATTATTCCTATAAAACATATTGCTATGCATTACTATTATATTATGTCGTTCATTTATGCATTTATGCCATGCTGAAGAATTGTCTCTTTTGTGGTGGAGGAAAATGTTTGGTAGTGATCGACTAGTTACATCTGAAAGAGGTTTCATAGTTTCACAATTGTTCAAGATTTTGGTTCCAGAAGGAATGGAACTCCAACCAGCACAGGTTCTCCTTGCTGCTAATTTTCTAAATTTGTTTTATTCAATTTTGAGTATGTTTCTTCTCAATTAAGACTTAATATTATGACTGGTAGATTTGAGAGTAATTTTGTTATTGTATTTGTTTCTTGTAGGAAATCTTTTTTTATAAATCATAATAGGAAAAGCGTGTGTGTAAGCAATAACAATAATGACGACTTAGTCTTAATGGAATGCAGCCAATGTTAAAGTTAATACTTGTGCACATTATGATCATTCAAAAATGGTTCGATCAAACCATGAACTTGAACACGTGTGTGGCTTTACTACTGCTTGAAATTGAAATATTTTTCGGGTTTGTTATTGATTCAAAATGTCCACATCATTATTTCAGAACACTGAAAAGTCCAAAGACTGGTATAAGACAATGTTCAAACAGATACACAGAATACCAGGTAAGAGAGTTTGTCATCACCATCATCTCCCCTCCTTGTGTGTTTGATCAGCTCTGTCATGTTTCTCTGTTGCTGTCCACAGCTTGTTTTGTGTGTTAAGTCACACTATGTTCTGTCTCTCCACCACCGTGCTCAGAGCGTATTGAGGAAAACCCTTACCGCCCCACCTATATTTTCCCTGAGAGCTTTGACATTACCATGAGATCAAAAGGTATCCGACGGCAGTAACTCCGCTCTTGTCGGAGATTTACTAATCTGCAGCCATCCTGGGCCCTTTCAAATACTTCAGCTGTGTCTAATCTTTCACAAAGCTTACACGTAAAGTAAAAAAAAAAGTGTTTGAAAGTATTAACTAATCTTTTTTCCTTTTCATTCCTCGCAGGGAGCAACCACTCCTATCAGCTTCAAGTACATTACAAGTTGTGTGCTCATCCTGATGTAACCTAAAACTTTGAATTTAACCTAGTTGGTCTTTAAAATGAACAATTAGGATAAAAAGTGTTTAAGAAACAAATGACCAACCCTACCTTTAAGTGGAGTTACAGACTTGTAATATAATGTACAAGACCAAACCTAAATATGCGTGCAGATTAGTTTTTATTCAAATACAACTCTTCATCTGTATGGACATATGTTATGTATATTCAGTATTTTATAACTATTGTCATCACAGAACACACAGATTGAAAGTATTTGAATGTTAGTGTGTTTACAAAGAAGATGCACAAAGCCTTGTAGTGTCATTTTACTTTTACTCAATTATAACAGCTTATTAATGACCTTTCCATTTCTCCTGTTAACCATCTAATATTAATAACGACCGCCAGTTTAGTTATTCTCAAATATTTCTGACTGTGTTGAGTCACTTTCATGAGAGAGATCTGTAACCTTGTGAACCTGGGATGTAGTGTAGGGCTAACGCCACTAGGTGCTGCTGCAGTCCTGCATTGAGGCTGTGGCCTGTGCAGACTGAACATAACCTTCCCTGGGTTTGTTTTTCATAATCAGCCTCACCAATTAGTGTTTGAATTTCTGGATGGGTTTGGGTATGGTTTTGGTTTATGGTTTTGGATCTTCTCATTTCAGTGAGAGGAGGCGTGATTTGTATTTTAATATAAGACGGCGCTTTTAGAAATCTTATTTCTCAGTCTCAGCTCCACACAACGTCCCCATGAAGCTATGAGTCTGTGAACGACTCTGCTATTATTATCACAGGTTACAACACATAAATTACACTGAGATCCCTGTGAATGTGGTGACAACAGTGTTCTTGCTTTACAGTGCATTACTTATTCAGAGCCTTGATGCTGGTCGATGCTCACGTCCCTTTTTAGCTCAGTAATGCTTCCTGTAGAATGCTTTGATTCAACACACTTTGATTTCTGTGGCATAATGGAAGGTGTGAAGCAGGCAGACAAACACAGGAAAAGAGGGTTTTGAATAATTTAGTATTGTGCTATTTTCATTTCTTTTCAAGTAACAGAAGTAGGCATAGATAATGATATGGCAATGATATTAAATAACTTTTTATTGTTTTCTGCCCCTCCTTCAGAGGATGGCCCCACCCCGTTTGGTTACTTGGAAGATGGTGAGTTATGGAAATGGATTTTAAAGCCAGAAAATCCATTTTCAGTATTTCTAAGATAATGTTCACCCCTGAGCAGCACTTTCTCACACTTCAACACAGGTAACATTTCTGCGGGTTCATTAATGCATCCGAGGCATCATCCTGTCAATATTTATCTGCCTGTTTTCAGTGAGAGGGGTCCCACGCTCAAAAAGCGACGCTGAGTTCGATTCAAGAGGCAGGTCGATGCCGGTGCCAACACGCTCCTCTTCGCTCAAACCCTCAGCCAAAAGGTCAGTGACGTCCATTTGCTTCAACCCTACCTATGATGCTCACTGTTTACAACTCAGAATACATCAAACGGCAGGATCGTAATAAATTTTAATTTAATGATATTGTGACCAGAAAAATGTTTATTTTACAGGCAGAGTTCCCATGATATCGTTGCTATAATGGTAGGTCAGTCTTCATAATGTGTTCCCTCAGTACGACTTCATCATCACTCCCAGGAAAAATCTGTCTTGTGATAAACAGTTTATTTTTCTTCTTTATTTACACACAGTTGGTCGTAAGTGTGACTAAACACGGCCGTGCAGGGTAGAGCATAAAAACATATTCCTTCTTCCTGACTCTGCCTATCTGAGCTTATTGTATCCCCAGTGGCTACTGTCCTACACACACACACACACACACACACACACACACACACACACACACACACACACATACAGTATCTCAGCACTGAGACAGTGTGCTCTGCTCTGAGTGATAGCATGATGAAGGAGGACAGGTGATGGAGGATAAGCTGTTTCCCATTAGAGCGGTAAATGACATGTGGAGGACTGACCTTTCTCTTTCCTCAGTGGTTATGTATGTCGTGGTGTGATGCGGCTGAATGTTCTTGACAGCCACAAAGAAATTCATTTATTTAAAGGTTTTATTTGTATAGTGGGAGTAAGTGAAAGGTTGTATTCTTCTTATTTAAGAGTCTTATGTCCTTCCTTTCAGGAACAGTGATTTTAGTGTTGTGTGTGTACGCCAAAAGAAATTCTCTCAGGAAATGATGACGTGCTCTGTCTTTTGTCACTGGCTTCAATCTAGTTTACCTGATCGAATTACTGATTTGGCTCAGCGGTGAATTGGATTTTCTGTCATATCATCATTAGAGGGAGAGGCACCGGCAGAGGGAAAACAGGGATAATGAGGACAGACGTCATGTTTAAATAAAAATTAAAAAAAAACATCTTAGCCTATACTGGTTGCCATGGAGACTACGTGATAAGGATTGGCTCTCTCTACCATCCCACACCCCACCCCTCCCCGTCACCCGCCTCTCCACAGGAACGAGTGGGAGCCCCCGGATAAAAAGGTAGACACCAGGAAGTACCGCGCAGAGCCGAAGAGCATCTTTGAGTACGAGCCGGGGAAATCGTCGGTGCTGAAGCTGGAGAGAACGGTATGCTACCCGCCTGCCTGTTCGCCTGTTCCTCTCTCTCTCTCTCTCTCTCTCTCTCTCTCTCTCTCTCTCCCTCTCTCTCCCTCCCTCCCTCCCTCTCCCCCTCTTTCTACGTGCATGTCGTGTGAGCTGTCCCCCTGACTCCACACACCATCCACCCTCCCACCCACCTACCTCTGTATCTAAGCTCCCGGGTGGCAGTTTCACCAACAGAGGCGATGTATGTATGTGTATCCTGATTCGCCATGTGCACCACATTCCTGAAGGGTGTCCTGTTGCGGCGACAGATGATCCTGTTTGGCAGTGGGGGAGTATCGCTTACAAGGATAGCCATTGTCTTCCCATTTTCAATTTAAGGTTATTGGGCTGAATCGGCTGGGTGTGAGAGGATCCCGCCGCAGACACAAAACAGGGATCATGTGTGTATTCTTACTTTCGTCTCCGGCCTTCACACTTTGTGAATCACATGCTGCAGCATTATTCAATGTCCTTGAGGGCTGTCTTTTGAGGATATACTGGAGAACTGGAAGCTGCTGCCTAGATGTACAGCTTAACATTTACCCAAAAAACCAGGGCACATATACTTTGCATTTAGGTTTAATTTTTTTTTTATTTATTATTCTCTCATATTACATATTGGAGGACATGGGGATAATCCGTATTGTGATTTAGTAGTTTGTTCATGGTGTAATCAATGTTCCTCAGATACTCCATTCAGCTCGTAGGTTAGCCATCTGGCCTGATCCCAGCGGCAGCGAAACGCACTCATTACAGTTTGCACCAGTTCATCCTGGGACCACCGTCAAATAATGAACTGTTGTTTTTCAATTACAAGCTCAGTTATTATGGGTCAGTGCCCTTGTGGCTGTCGCTGGTCATTTCAGGTCCTTTATGTTTTCTTTCTTGGTGATTGAAGTTGTGTCGTCCATCACCTACTTTAGATAATCAAAAATATCTGTCCTACAAAATGAATTTGCCTATTTTTTTGGTCATTGTCATAGTTTGCGTGTTGATTAGACAGAATAAAATATAATATATACATATATAACTTACATTAAGTAACAGCTCTTCCTGTGTAAAGGAGTTGGTTAAAGGATTCTCAAGTGTATTTTGAATTGCTCATGCCCATGTGTACACTAAAGGAGTTTCCGGTGGCTGTAATTGCTCTTCCTGTTCATGCTGACCATAGAGACAAATTTGCTTTCAACAGTTAGGCTGATGTTAATATTAAAGCTTTAGCAGTCAAATCAATTGTGTATCTTTCAAAGTTAAAATCTTCATAGCATTAAAAATCCCAGTTTGTATTTCATCGAAGAGTGTTTCCTTGCTGAGCTGCAGTGAAGAGATATTAACAGTATGAGTGGGAGAAACAATTACAGCGCTTTTTAAGTTTTGTATGTACATGCATGTCTGTGAGTATAGTGTAAAAGTAGTAAAGTATAAAAAAGAACAGCATTTAGGGGAGTATGTTTGTTTTCCTGTGGAAAGTTAGATGAGATGATTGATACCACCCACACAGGAGCTAGAGCCAGTAGCCACTTGGCATAGCTTGGCACTTGATTGGGAACAGGGGGAAACAACATCCGAGTGCCAGAGCCTCTAAAACTCAATAACTGACACATTTAATTTTGTTTCAAACATAAACGGAAGTGTAAAAACAGCAGTTTGAGTTATGGGCACATAGACTATTATGTAGGCGCAGGGATGAGCACTGGAGGTTTTTCCTATAGATTAAACCTACAAGATGATGCATGTTAGCTTTTGATGTGCTTGTAGGTGGATTTGGTTTGACAGAGCCAGGCTAACTGTTTCCCCTTGTTCCCAGTCTTTGTGCTAAGCTAAGCTAACTAGCTGCGGTCTGTAGCTCCATATTGATTATAGATATAACAGTAGTATCAAACTTCTCATCTTACTCTCTGCAAGAAAACAAGTCAGAATAAAAACTAGAATTGAGTGCATACCTCTGCCAAGGCCCAACCGTCTCCCCTTCTTTAATTTCACTGCATCCAGATTTTTATTTGCATCTGCACTGACTTGCTCACACTCAATATCAATCCCTTGAAGATGATTCATTAATTATTCTCTATAATATTGTAAAAACGCCTGATCTCACCATGTTTAAGAAAGTCAAAATACAGATCTGCACCACAATTTTATGGATTCTTCCCTGACCCAAACCACATCCTTCCATCAAGTTTGGCTGTGTTCTGTCGTGTAGTTTCGGTGTAATCTTGATTACAATCAAACAAAGAAACAGGGGTGAAACATAACCTCCTTGGCAGAGGTAGTGAGACCCTACCCTTTAATTTACTCGTTTTAAAGGAATCAGCAGGTATCGTCTTTTACAAGGACGCCCACTGTGTTCTCACAGTTAGTTTGTGGTGTTGGACACATTGGCTCATTCAACAATGTCAGCTTGGCTCATTTGCTGGGCTGTGTATTTTCTGTGCTGTCTGAACTGTCTTCTCTTTGTCTTTCTCCTCCTCTTCTCGTTGCCATGCCCCCATAGACTCAGGATGTAAGTCCAGAAGATGTAGATTTAGAGAATGAGCCTTGGTATAAATTCTTTTCAGAGATGGAGTTTGACAAAGCGGTAAGTGGTCACTGTCTTTAAAGTGACAGTATATTGTATTTCATTGCATGTGATAACATCCATGTTCAAATAATGCCCTAAACCAGCCGTGCCTGTCTATAAGGTCTACTCCAGTTTCCTACACCCTGAATAATTTTCTTTTTAATTGATTCTGCACATAAAATGTATGTGACAGCATGTGTAAGAAGAAACTTTATTTCTTCTTGAACTTAATTTACTACCATGTGTCTCATTCCACTTGGCTTAATGAGGCCAACTGCTGATCAATCTTTACATTCCCTGTTTTTTCATCATCTTTTATCATTTTTACCATTTTTCTGGATGTTTATGCAGATCCCATCTACAGAAAACGTTTTTTCACTCTGAATCACTGCCTCATACATTTGAAATGGTTTCGTCACTGGTAGTTATATTCATATTTTAAAAGTATCAAGCATGTATTTGTATCTGTGAGCCTGAGCACAATCAGCTTGGGAAACAGAAACCCTTACCAGCCCTGGCATCAACCCTGTTCTTCCATGCCGTCAACTCAACACCCAAGAGCAACACTTTGTTTTGTTCTTTTTGATATGCACCCTGCCGACTAGAATTCATACCATAAGCTGGAGGCCTAGACTGGGTGATTCATCCAGAAGTCACTCCTCACTTGGAGAGCCTGCAGTCCGGGCGAGTCCTGGGCTCCAGGATAATCCCAGGCCCTTGAAATAATAATTGCTGCCCGTCTGCTATCTAGTAGATTTACCAAAATATCCAAAGTGGTGCTGGCATGTCGAAGCAGTATACAGTGTCATGACAAATCCGTGCCTCGGGTCTTAGGTGGCACCAGACTGTGGCACTGGCTGCCCGCAAACAGATGTTGGTTTCCCCCTGCGCGCACTCTGTCAGGTCAGAGCCACACCCAGGATCATTCGAGGTGGCACCACTGACTACAACATGAGATCATGTCTTAGCAGCAGCGGCCAGACGCAGGGGCAGAGTTTCCCATTGCAGGTTATTGTATATGTGGAGGAGGTTCAGCTGGCGAGGCGGCCCGACTCTGTCTCACGGAAGCCAGGATGTTTGCCAGATGAGCTAGGCCCGATGACTGGCTCCTGTTTAATGTCAAAGTCACTTCTAAAGCTGCACCTGGTATGTGCAGTATTTGACCTCAAGGCTCGTCCAGACACACTGGCTCATTGGGGTTTGATTGACATATCAGCTACTCACTCTGTGTTACCGGAAGGTGAGATATGTCTGGACGTCTACAAAAATGACAGTGTTTAGGAGTTAAATGAGGAGCTTGGCCTCTCTGGCTCTCGTCCAGTTCACTCTTGTTCTTATTAATAACCGGAGCAGTGCTGAGGAGAACCACTTCTTCTAATGAACTAGTGTTATAATAAGAGGGAATGTCTTGACAGTACTGAAAGTGTATTTGAACCACAGTCATCTTGTGGTTTCCCACTGCAAATTAGCCAGTTGTCAAGCAAATACCTCTAAAGAGCAGGCTTACTGTAAATAATCCATTTGTTAATCCTACAAGACAGTTTTTCTTCTTCTTCTTTACGGTGTCCTGTCAAATCACCATGACTCCTCTCCTGATAGTCACCTAATAGTGAGTAAGAGTGACACCTGTGTGTAATCACAATAATGCTCCTCTTGATTGATATTAACAAGTTCTCCCTTCAGGGGGAGTCTGAAAACACATCCAGTGACAGTTATGGTCAGAACGCCGGCTCATCGATATACACGGCGAGCTGGAGCTGGAATTCCTCACATAGCTATGGTCAGGAAGAGCGTTTCGGCCCCCTACGACCGACAGAGTGACTCCATCTGTCGAGCATATGCTGACAAGAGGGCTGCTGCCACACTGTCTCAGCGCTGAGTTACATAGAGCCTGCCCCCTATCACCTGACATATTCTAAAGGAGGAAACTCTGTAAGCCCACCAGCTCATTGTGCTTTCATATTTAACCTCTGTTATACACTTAACCTTTACCTTTAAGCATTTAGCAGAGCTGAGATGAGGGGCGCCCGCGGCTATAACCGGCCCTTCACACCGGGCTAGCTGTTTGTTTTCATGAGAACGTATCAACACAAATAAGGTGCTGGAAAGAATGGGAATCGTGTTACCATGACCTATTCATGATCGCTATTTTGAATATGAAAGCGGCGCACAGGAGCCGGAGCTCTGACTGGCCCGGGGACACCTGTTAGGAAACACGCACATGAAATTCTGCATAAACGTTGTCATCGGTGTTCCACTGACTCACCGAGGCCTCCGCTCATGTCCATATTCAGACTGTCACTGCCTCGAGGAAGCAGTTTCATGCTCCAAGTGTGTCCTTATCAGTCAAATCTGTTTTAGCATCTCTCTGCCTTTATCTTCAGTTTGACCCCTCAAATTCATTAGCTGGATAGAGAAAGGTATGCAACCATCTCAGAGCACTGTGATGTTAAGTGATGTCAGTGTGTGAAAGTGAAAAGCTTTACCCTTTTACATAAAGACACCTTCACATAAACTGACACTAATTAGGCATCTTGTAAATAACCAGATTTAGATTCCTTTTCTTTTCTTCAGATAAGCCTCCCATGGCTGTTTCCTGTTTACTTTGCACTCTGCTCTGTTTGTGTCTGTGTGTAAGCCCAGTTACCCAGGGCTGCCAGGGGACAATATCTTCTTCTCCCTGACATTAGGATACAGGACCTATAGAGCCCAAGGAAGAGCTGCAGATTATTCATTGACACTGGCATGTTCTCTGAGTCGACATGGAACATTTGGCTTTATAAATAGCTCAGACTATAGACTTGCCAGCCTGATGTTCTGCTCTTATAAAGATTGGCATTTATTCTGAAAGGTTATTAATGATAGTTCTGCCCCAGCAACTAAGTGGAAAAGCATGTTGTGGCAAATGAACTGTTGAGAATGCTCCTTGTCTGGTCACTGGTGTGGGAAGCGGAGGCTTGGGGGGAGTATGTTGGGGGGGGGGGGGGGTGGAGTGGATGTGGTATTAACTGCAGGGCCGTCCTGGCTCAGGCGAGGATTGTGCAATCGTATTTGCAAACAACACTTGCTCTCTTATTCATAGTGCTGGTGTCACGTCTGTTATTTTTACCTGCTGTGACGTCTGAACCCAGGGAAGCAACAGAAACAGTGTGCTAAATTTAGTCAGCTCGAAACCATTCAAAATGCTAGTGGGTGCTGCCACACCGAAGGACCACCCCTGTGTTTTGAAGATAATATCTGCACCTTAATAACTGAATAACTACCTTTACTCCTAAACCCTTAAATGTGTATTCACTCACTTGGTGCTCACAGTTCATTTATTTCTCTCTGTTTCTTTATAACATTGTTATAAATGTTTTTCTTTACTTTTAGCATTTGTGTCTCTTTTTGACTCTCTTGAGTGTGTGTGTATGAGAGAGAGAGAGAGAGCGAGAGAGAGAGAGCGTGTGTGTGTGTGTGTGTGTGTGTGTGTAATTTGGCCTGCCTGCACCACCAGCTGGTTAATTGTCCCCCGGTCTGGTCCAGTGGTAATGAGAGTGACTCAATACCAGACAAAAGAGACGGCTTCAGTGGGAGACCGCAGCCCATTGGCTGCCTCTGTGACAGCCCCCTCCCCGCATGGGCGCCCCCTGACCGATGCACGCCCACTCCCCCACCCACCCCCGCCACTCTCCTCACTGCCGCTTGTTTCCTCCAACTTGCATGCAGGCCAAAACACACGCTTTACTCCTCCATGCCAAGCCCAGTCCAGAGACTCTAAGAACCCCGGGTGCTCAAGACAGAAACCCAGAGCAGCGAGAGAAAGACAGAGAGGAAGAGAGGAGAGAATCTGGCCATAGCTAATGCCTCTGTTCTAGCTGGAGGAGACCTCCCTGTGGATCTATCAATGACTTCTTTGTTTGGTTTGTTGCAGAGTGCCCCCTCTTTCAGCCCCCTGGAAACAGCCTCCGACCTGCAGCAGTAGTAAGTCTGTCCTTCCTCTTATTTTGATACTTGTGCTTTAAACCTTTGCCTCCTTCTTCTACAATGTGGATGATTATTTAAGGCGTGTTATGAGGAGAAATGTCAGTGAGAGATTTCTCCACCCGTGGAGCTTGCCCGCCTACAGTTTGGGGACTCCTGCTTCCTGAGGAGATCCTGTTAATAAGGCGAAAAGCTACCAGAACTGTGTATCCTCTGTGTGTGTTTGATGGTGCTTTTTAGGGGGCTCGGGTGGTTGTAGTGTGGACACATGGCTGCTATGTGGTGATTTATTTAAAGACAGCAACCTGGATGTCACTGGGATAGAGGGAACTCGCCCAGCTGCTGCATAACTCAAAAACCGTTATCTCCTTCTGAATGGGTGTGTGTGTGTGTGTGTAAAGAACTATGACCAGCAGCTGGATTATGACGGATCATGCTTAAGACAAAGGCAAAGCTTACCAAGCTCTTGATCACTTTTGTGTTTGTCTGCTGAGATTCACATCTTCTATTTTTGTTTGCGCAGTAAAATGTAAGGAATTTAGGACCGAGCCAAAACTGTTTCGCACTACAGTCCAGAGAAAATAAAGTTCTCCCTCCACTTCTGCTAAGACTTTTCCATCTGCTGCAATCGTTATGTCACCATGGCCAAGGATTTGAAAAGAGGCTTCTAATCCAGTTTTTTTCCCCACTTGATTTACTGCTAATTTTGAAAGGGGAAAGGTTCCTGGTGGAAGTTCACTCCCTCAGTAACTGACTTCCTTCAAAAGCCCATATGTTGAGGGCAGGATGTTGTTTTTCTCTGGGGTCTGTTTGAAATTGGAGACATTTTGAAGGATGGACAATATTTTTAAAATGCAAAACCATATGTGCTTGTGTAGTGTCAGTAGATGGATGAATGATATGCTAAGTACATGTGCATCAGAGTAGACACGCACTGCTTGTGCATGAAAGTGATTCTCATAGAAAAATACCAGAAAAGCTAAAGTATATGGAGGAAAATGGATATTTAGCCTCTCAATAGAAGCTTTTTAAAGGACGTCTCATCGTCCCTGATAATCACCCTGATAGTTAACCTGCTATAAGCCCGTCACTGTCACTGGCTCTCTCTCATGCAGCATCCTGACCCCTGATTTCACCAGAACCTCCATCAGAGACTGTCTTAAATCTTGAATCGCTCCTGTACTGTACATTTCCTGTTAGAATTAATGTGAATTCTCCTATAGAAACCCTGAACCAACATTTAATGGTTCGCTGCAATCAGGAGTGCACATGTTGTTTTTCTTACAGCAATGAAAGAGCTTCTTGTTGAGGAAGGGGAACAAGACGTCTAATGTATACATAGATTTGTGCAAGCTTGTAAAAACACTCTGCAGATGTAAAACACATTTTGGAAAATACATTCCTCTTCCTCCTATCATAGTGAAACAGGTTTGTGTGGGGGTTACATTTCCCCCCTATATGATATAGGAGCCTCTGTCAGTTTAATGACCATGTTTGCCTGTGGAAACAGAAGGAGCAGCGTGAGTAGCACATGAGCAGGGTGAAAGAGAGTGAACCTGAGAGTTGTACAGGTGCATGGCAGGGGCTGATGCACCATGTGGGATTGTTCAGAGAATATTTATAGAGACAAGTCCTGTTGTCCTGTCTGTGAAGTGAAGATATGTGTGGAAGTCCGGGCCTTCTCCCAACATCATCCCCCTAATTCTGCTGTTTGGCTTTTTCTGTCTCTCATTATTTTGTCTCCCACAAGTCTGAGAAGACAGGAATTACCTCAAGATATACTAAATAAGAACCATATGACAGCTCATTACCCAATTTTGTGAGCCTCTGTTTATCATAAAAACTTGTAACGCAACTCCACTGACTGAATCAACTGTGTTTAATTAACCGTCTGCGTTCCTCTCACCACTGTGTAGCTCCTCGAGCAAGTCTGGACACAGCGAGGTGGAGACGGACGGCGGATCATCCACGAGCGAGCCTGGGGCTCCAGAATGCGACCGCCATGTTTACAAGAGTGTCCTGGAGGGTGGCGATATTCCCTTACAGGGTCTACGGGCCCTAAACAAGCGCCAGGGCAGCTCTTCCTCCTCTAAAGGTAGGTAGCAGCCACTGTACGTATGTGGCCCGTAAAAAGGAAGGTGTGTGTATGTTTGTGTATGTAGGGATAGACAGGAGGCCATTAAAGGCCTCTCATGCTGAGACAGTACCAATACGTTACAGACACTGGTATTGGACCGTTCAAGGTGTCAGACAGGGCTACATGTGTTTCCGTTTACATTTCTGTTGGAATCCACACATTTTATTTTAACCCAGACTTCACAGTATTGGCCAATCACCTCGCAGCATTCATTCCTTCAACAGCTTTTGATTTATTATTAATGCCATTGGTGTTATTCACCGAACGTGTACTGGCCATCTGCTTTGGAAAACTCATGGAGGGAGTGAGGTTGTCTTGCTAAGTCTATGGAAGCTAACCTTGGGGATTTTCCCCCCTCTTGCTCCAGTTGTGAGCCACCAGTCACTAGGCAGGCTTAGGGCAGGTCTCCAGAGCGTTCCAGCGCCAGGGAGAGGGCCAGAACGGGGAGGGATGAGAGGGGACGAGCAAGATAAACTGTGCTCGGCTCTTCACAACACGGCCACACAAGGGTGAGATAAACAAGAGGGGACACAGAGGGTGGGCTGGCATGAGGAAGTCAGCTGTCAGTGTGAGGTCAGGGGATGGAATGTCTGAGCACATGGCCTGGGAGAGAAACACTGGAGGAGGAGAGGAAGGGACGTAAGGAAGAGAAAGGAAGGGACAGTGTGACCCCTTACTTTACACCTGGAAAGACATCTCTCCACTCAGAGTTAATTTCAGTATAACAACTTATATTCTAAAAGAGGAATCATTCCTGTCAGCAGGCACAGTATATCAAGACAAATGTGTAGAATTTGACCCAGTCTCACTGTGGATGGATGCAGCAAATGGATATTACTCTCCAGTCTCCAGTCAACTGACTAGCACGCTCTTTCATTAGCCTCCTGCCAGAGGCACCATCGTGATCATTAGAGTCGCTCACTGTTCACCACACACAAGACGAAGTGTGGAAAAGCGCAAAGAAACAACCAAGTGCTGAAACCAAACACTTCATCATGTGTTTCTGTCTTGTGCTCATGAAATGAAACAATAAATGTATTAATCTTTGTGCATTTTAAAGGAAACAAGCCTCCTTGGGGGCTGTTTAATGGCCAGATTGATAACTCTTTACTCGCCACATGGCTAAAATATCGAGTTGATTTCTTCAGTGTCTGTTTTTCTGGCAGATATGAATGTGACAGATGCTACAGTGTTTCGCAGCATGTGAAAGTCATTTCCCGCCCTCCCACACAAACACACACAAACACACTATACAGCCAGGAACGGACCACGGGTATCTCTGAGAGGTTTTACTGGTCAGGTTGAGTCAGGATACATTTTTGTATTTACAGCTCTGTAGGGGAGCAGTGTGTGGATTAACAGCAGGGCTACGGGCCATTCATCACTGCAGCTGCCTGTCAAACTGCTACAAGTAGAGGAGGAGGTTCAAGCTGTACGTGCAGCAGTTATGTGGGAGAAACAGAAAACATACATATTTTTCCTCTCCTCTAAATATGAGTCGCTACTTCAGTCAGTGCTCAGAATTCCAATAAGATGTCCAACATCACATAACATTTCATGGCATATTACTGTGTTAATACTTTATGTTTCACTTGTTATGTTGCTGTTTACACTGACACTAATGCAGGCATCTGTTAGACAGTAAATTCCCCCTTTTTCCATTTTACAAATTCATCTCCTTTTGATGGAATTTGGATTCTTTACTGTAGAAATGTGCCTGACTCTGTTTTAGTGTGTATGTGTGTGAACCTGTGAACCATTGTAATCTAATATGTTGTTTATTCTGTTGTCCTGCATGCTTACCAGTGGATTATAAAGGTGGGAATGGCTATATAATTTCACCCTGCTCCTCTGTAAATAGTCGATCGGTTCTTGCCAGTAATGCAATAGGGAACCAGTGTAAGAGTAAGAAGCCTCTTTCTGCTGCCAAAGCCTGCATACCTCAAATCCTGCCTTCTAAGTTCAAGCCCAAGCTGCTGCCGCCCAGTGGTGACAGTCAGGAGAGCAGGACTAAAACTTTCAGGCACCCGAAGGCCCACAGCTGTGAGGACCTGTACACGGGGCCATGTGACACAGACTTTGCTGGAGCAGGGGAAAGGGAGAGTGGGCAATATTCAGACTCTAAGTACAGCTGTGGCAGCGAGTGCACGGATGGCCTCAGGAATCTTTCCCCTACAATTAGGAGGAGCGCATCTGAGTTTTCCAGCCTGTACAGGACCATGCATCACATCCAGCGGCCCAGCTCAGCCGGCTGCAGCCCCCATGGCAGCGTCCGGAGCCTGGCCTCCCTCTTTGAGAAGGCTAAGGCCGACGGGGGTGAGAGGTCAGAGGCGGATGACGGGGGTAACATTCCTCGGGATGCGGTGTCGTCACGGGTCAGCGAATTTGAAATGATCATCCAGCGGTCCACCTCAGCTCCCAGCCGCTCCTCCTCCATGCCCACCCTGCACTCTAGCCATAGCCAAAGCCCCGACCACATCTCCTCCCAACTCTACATGACGTCTGCGGTGTCAGCGGAGTCCCTTTTGGTGGCTGACGCCACCCAGACGGACGCCTGCTCCCCTGTGGAGCCAGAGGGCAAGACTTCTGAGGCCTTGCCGCCCAACAGTATGACGGTAGAGGAGGCTGCTTCCTTCTCAGAGGATGGACACGACAACAGGACTGAGTCCCCTTGTAGCACTGAGGTGGAGGTAGAGCAGATCTTCAGTAAAGGTTCACCAGATCTGAACCACCAAACGGTCAGTGCCTCAAAGAGTCCCTTACAGCTGCTTACAGCATCCCCTCCGCAAAACAACCATCTGCACCACCACCACCACCTCCTGCACCACCTGAACCACCAGCTCCTCCTCAAGCCCAGCAAATGCAAAGGCTCATGCCCAGCCTCCTACACACGCTTCACCACTATCCTCCGACATGAGAGGCAGCAGGCCACAACCCAACAGGAGAGGCCGCCACCTGCAGAGAAGAAGACCACACTGCCTGGGAATCTCTTCCTCATGGGCCCTGCTCCCTTCCGACCACGGAGGAACCTGCCGTCCAACCAGACTCGGAGAACCCTGTTAGCCACCAAGGTTACCCAAAGGCCCTGCAGCCTGTCCCCTGAGCCCAGACCTCTGATCCCTCAGCGCCTCTCCTCCCTGGAGGTCTTGGATAGGCTAAGTAACGGAGACGGAGGCAACACTGACCACCTGAGTAACGGGCAGGGCCTGGACGCCAACGGGAACCTACTGCAGCCGCTGGCAGCTCACCTCAGAGGTGGCTATCTCCATCCCCCTCACCACTGTCACCTCCTCTCCCCTCCCTCTGTGGTCACTCATTTATCTCGACTCTTTCTTCACCCCGTGTCCCTCTCTCACCACAAAGCGACGCCGCCACCCTCCATCTCTAGTCTGTGTGCTGTGTTTTCAAAGTGACAGGGAAGCCTTCCATCTCATTCTGAGTGTGCTGTTTGGTGCTCTTCCATTTTCACTGTGAATAAGTATCGTCCCACAAATGCATCCAAAACCCTTCACTGTAGGAGGTTCAGGCAGCTTTTGGTAATGTATATAACTCCCTGTGACATCATATTTGATGTGTATGCAAGAGTGCCGGAGTCTGCATAAGCATTACATTGAATCAGTCTGTGCTCTGTGTTAATTACAGCCCAAGATAAATTCGGAAAAGATCATTTTAACTTTTGTTATATTCATAATGAGATATAAACTCTTACATTGGCGATGACTTCCCTTAAACTACAATCCCAGCATTCATCTGTAATGTTTATGCAGGATATTGTGGTATAACATTGCATACACTCCCTCAAATTGATGCCTCACCATGTCTGTATATCTGTTTTATTTTATTTTATTTTATCTATTTATTTGTTTCTGCTTTTTGGGAAGTGTTCACATCAGCCGTCTTTCATTCCCCCACCATGAGAAGTTTGTTTTATCCAGACAGGAAGTTTACTCTTTTGATATCTTTGACATAAGCAGGTACTCAAACTAGATAGTTGTTTCTTGTGGCCCTCACTGGGACACAAGAAATCTATGGTGCTGTGAGAAGTACATAAAGTAATAGTTAATTAGTTAAATAGAAACTTTACTAAACTAATGGATGCTGGTTGGTTGATTAGTAAAAACCATGACTTCATGTTTATTTTCCTTTGGCAAAGATCCAGCAGGTTTCATATTATCCCTCCTGTGTTTATTTTATTTTTCATGAACACACATATGGTCATTCTGTGTTCATTCCTCTGTGCATGCAGGATTACATTTGGCTTTTTTTGATGAGTGTTTGTGTGTCTTTAGTGTTGGAGAGATACAAAGCATGCACGTATGTACAGTAGTTATTGTATATTTTTAAGATTCTGTTTACTTGAAGGAGGAGGAGGAGTTCACTGTAAAGTCATCATCTTATTATTTCAAAGTTTGGTTTCTATAACATGATGTGGCTTGAGGCTGGCAATAGAATTGCTTCATGGTGTAACGCTCCTTCTGTCTCTGTTCCAGACTCGTCCCCAGCTCACGGGGAGAACCAGGATGAAGTGTTGCGAAGGCGCCACGGGGACAAAGAGGTGAATTTACTCCTCAATTACACCAACCTTTCATATTTTACATCTCCGTGAGTCGTGATAGTGCTTAAGTAAAGAGAGCTGTGTTATGAATGAGGAAACCATATATTATGCATTGCAAAAAAAAATGTGTCGCATGAATAAAAGAGTAGAAGCGACCCATATCTGGAGGGGACAAACATATCCATCTGGTTTCCTGGCAGAAAATCTTGGAGGAGCAGCGGCGGCTGAAGCGGGAACAGGAAGAGGCTGACACGGCGTCGAGGCGACACACAGGCATTGTCCCGACGCGCCACCAGTTCATCACCAACGAGCGCTTCGGAGACCTGCTCAACATCACAGATAACACAGAGAAGAGGAAATCGGGCGTAGAGGTACAATGCAGGGCTGCGTCTTATCCTTGTGTAAGCAGGAAAAAAGACGACAGATGCTTCGTCAGTTTGTATTTGACTCAGGCTGTCGGGGAGGTGAGGGGCCTGTCAGCAGGATTTCTGTACACACAGATGGCTCTCTCCCCCGAGGAGAAAGGGTGAGAGCAGCAGTAGAGTGAAGAGAATGAGTCGTGGAGTTTATGACTGAATATTTCCAAGAAGACTTCACTCCCACAGTACACACTGTACTGTACATCTAGCTGTAAGGACACTTAGTTGTCCCTGCTCCTCTGGCAGGCCCGTGTGACAGCAAACAACCCACAGTGGTTTCTAACTGAGCATGCTCCAGAGGACAAGTAACCCAGTCAGTCCCAAGCACATCATTCATGTCATTGCTAGAATATTTACGTGCAGAGGAAGACAACTCAGGCAGATTTACAGTTCACAGAAATCACAGAGGTCCTTTCTTTGTATACTTGAATGACAAAGCAGACAGAGAAAATGGCAGTAGCCAAAACCAAATGACACAGATGAAAGTACATGCATAAGAGTATTGAGTCTTTATGAAAACTTTCATTAATATAATTCAATATATTCAATAATATGAAGAATTATATTTATATAGTTGTTATCAAAAAATCATAAAAGGAGAGTCAGCCAAGTTTCTTTGTATATCTCCACAGAGGACTCCAGCCATGGCTCGCTTTGACTTCAGAGCAGAAACTCTAAAGTAAGTAAAGGACCAGAATCTGTTTGTAAAGATGTTTGAAGAAGAAAAACTCTTTGTCCCAAGATCTTAGCTAAAGTATTTTATGCTCTCTGGAAAATTGTACCTTCATATATGAACCTCTGTTCATGTTCTCTGTTTTTCATATATATTTAAAATTTTCTTTTGTTTTGATATTTTAAGTGTTTTTTAGCACTTTGGTCAACTGTGGTTGTTATAAACATGCTATATATTAACTTTGACTTGACAATTTATACCAATTCAATACAACAAAGATTATGTGTAACTGCTTCGACCCTGTGTATTTTTAGTTAAGCAGGGTAGACACTGATATGACTAACTCTGACCTATGAGTATCTCATAGGTGGGGTTGATGATGAAGCAGTGCAGTTGAATAACAGTAAAAGATTTACAACTTAACTGCTACCAGAGTGTGACCACATGAAGCAGATCAAACTGTGCAACTGGACCATGGTCTGCTTAATTGTCATATTGTAAAACAGTTTTTTCCTCCATTTATTATGAGCATCTGTCTGTTTGAAACATTTCCAGGGAACTACCGTTTCAAAAGGGAGACATCGTGTACATCATTCGACAGGTGGATCAAAACTGGTTCGAAGGAGAGCACCACGGAAGAGTTGGTATTTTCCCCCGAAGTTACGTTGAGGTATGTGGGTGCTCTCTGCCTTTCTTCTTTACTCAAAATAAAGATTCTTGCAGTAGAAACAGTTTAAACCATTTTCAGTTTATTGTTATTTTTAAACAGTAAATTCAATTTGAGTCCTATTCTTGTTTTGTTTTTTTTCTTTCATAATTCAGTTTTGTTATATGTCTTTTTTGTGCAGCTCCTTCCCCCCACAGAGAAAGCCCAGCCAAAGAAAAGTGCCCCGGTACAGGTGCTGGAATACGGAGAGGCCGTCGCCCGCTTCAACTTCAACGGGGACACAGTGGTGGAAATGTCCTTCAGGAAGGTGTGAAGAACATTTTGTGGCACTTGCATTTCTAAATAGTGATACTTCACTTCATTGGTTTGTCCAAAGAAGACATTTTTAACAATATTTATTATTGCTGTTCTGTTCATGTGCAGGGAGAGAGGATCACGCTTATTCGCAGAGTGGATGAGAACTGGTATGAAGGCAAAATCGCAGGGACCAACCGCCAAGGCATCTTCCCCGTCACCTACGTAGAAGTGCACAGAAGACCCCGTGTCAAAAATGGGTTGGAGTATCAAGACCCTCCCATCAGCCAGTCGCCACAGCGCAGCACCAACGCTTCTCCTCAGGTGAGGACTCTGAGCCAAACCTCTGGGTCCATCCTGGGATTCATTCATGGAGCTGACCCAGATTTGTTTTTCATCAATGCTTTGTCTCTGAATCCAGAAAAAATCCACCCATCTTTAATTTATTTGTCACATGAACTTGTTTTATTTCTCATTTCCTTTTCTTTCTCTCATCCCCTCTTCTTCATCCTATTGTTCTAAAAATGAAAAAGCTGTATCGTAACCGCCTGACCACCTCCCCCCTGCCCCTCCCTCGCCTCCCCTGCCGCTCCGTGTCCCCTGAGGTCCACGCTGTCTCCTCCGAGTGGATCTCCCTGACTGTGGGAGGAGGGAGCCCTCCCGCCGCCCCTACCCCTCCCCTGCCGCCGCTGCCCACCGTGTCCTACCGCTGTGGCGAGTACCTGCCCCCGCCCTTCTCAGTCAGTCCCGTGCCCCCCATAACCGGCAGTCCATACTGCGTCTCCCCCACGGCCTCCCCATCTGCCTCACCCCTGCCCCCACCGTACCCGCCCAGACCCAACTCCACTACGCCCTTCCTCACGTTCACCCCACCTACAGGGGAGGACTTCCTGCTCTTCCCTCCCTCCCCAAATCTGTCACGAAGCATGAGTCCCTGCGGCGGCGGGCCAGTGCTGGAGGGCTGGCTGAGGGGGGATAAGGATTTGACAGAGGGGGAAGGCACAGAGGGGGACAGGGGCCTCGCAGCCCCGGGCAGCAGGCAAAATAGCCCTGCAGAGGTATCTTCAGCATGGTGTGCGGTGTTGCATCTCAGGCTCACTCTTGAAATCAGGCTTTTGGCCACAGTTTGATTCCCTAAAACAAAGTTTGATGTAGCACTGAAGACGTGACTAACTTGTTGATTTGACCTGAAGTTGATTTTAGCCGTTTAATGGGTTAATCTGCTGGCTTAGTTAAGGCAGAATAAGTTAAACCTCATCACATTGACCTCATTAAACCTACAGCTGCAAGTCTGCATGTTGTTGTGATCTACTAACACGCGAACTGCTCACAGTGTGTCAGTGGTAATGTAGTTCAGGTTCAGATTTCCTAACTGTTGAGAACAATGTGAGGATTGATTTGAGAGCCCGAGTTACTTTGTCCGCACAAAGTTCAGCATATGGTTGCATGTTGTTGTTCTATTCAGAGGTGTCATAACCTGGATGCCACTGGAGGTTGGAGGTGTATTTGTGACAGTGACATGCAGTATTTACTAGTGAATATTTATAGCTTTCACGTGTTGGCCTCTGTTTCAAAACTTGCTGCAAGGTTGAAATTCCCTCCTATAAGGAAGTGAAACCTGACTGTCTCTGAAGTATGACAATCATTTACAGCAGGTGGATACGAGGTGCGATCGCCTGGGGCTTTTATTTTGAAATATCCGCGCTGATGTGACATTGTTGTGTTGCAGTTCATGAAGAATGAGGCCGACCATCATGGGCGGAGCTCCAGAAGCCCTGTGATGCTGTTTGACGTCCAGGACAACAACAACGTGAACTCATTTGCGGTAAGATGGTACAGAGTTTCCTTTGGATCTCCACTGAAGATTCACAAAAACAATGTGAAGGTTGTTTAGTGGCGTCATTTTATGTTTAACTTTATAACATCCTCTCCGTCAAAGGTCCATGTGGCTCACATCATCTTTAACTCTCATTATGTCTTCTACATTTGTGCCTCATGTGAAATATTAGGACAACCCTTTCATTAAAGGAATACTTTGACATTTTGGGGAAATATAATTATGTCAGGTGCTAATTTGTATATGTGTGACATCATAGATTAACCGTTTATATATACAAGGTTTAAAATATGTTGTCAGGCTGGGGGTGGTGATGAGCAGTGTTGCCTCACAGCAAGAAGATCCCCAACTAGAATCCCGGTCTCTCTGTGTTGAGTTTACATGTTTTCTCCAGGTTCTGCGGCTTCCTTCCAAGACATGCAAATTGGAGTTAGGTTAAGTGGAGACTCTATCTTAAAAATCACCAAATATAGCGATAAGTCACGAAGTTGTTTAAACTGGTCATCGTGGCTATAACATTGTTTCCCCTGGTATTCATGCTAAGCTGAGCCTACCAGCTGCTGGTTTCACCTTCTTGTTAAACTACAATGGCCGTCAGTGGAGCGCAAACCCAATATAAACGCATTTACAGATATCAGTTCCCTAGATATGTTTTTTCATCAAAATCCATGAATTGTTCACTGGGAAATTTGTGAAAATGTCAAAAACACGTGGCCGCCCTGAATTCAGAGGCTTCAGTCCCCCTCCAGTGGCTGTGGATTCGATTCCGACCCAGCCCTATGCTCCCTCATTCTCTCTCACCATTTTCACACTTACTTGGAATAAAAAACCCTTGCAATGTTAAAGAAAGTGGAAAAAAAGAATCCCTAAATCCACCACTTTGTCCAGATCTGGGCCGAAATGGATTGAGTCGTATCCTTCCTCTATGTTTCCTGGAAAACTGTTCAGTAGTTTTTGCGTAATCCTCATGACAAAGAAACAAACAAACAGACTGTGGTGAAAACGTAATCTCCTGTCTGATAAGAGAGGAATTCCTTTTCTTGTGAAACGCTCAACAGGAAATAGAAGAGTTTTTGACCCACAATGTCAAAGTATTCCTTTAAGCTTTCCTTTAATACTGCATGTTCATTCTGAAAAATATCTTGTAAGAAGTGAACTAATATTTCATGTTTCCTGTCTACATGCTCTCACTCTGGTGTCTCGCCTTTTCATGGCTCTCCTACCGGGCTCCACCAACATCTCCTCCGCTTTCTCCCCCCGGCTTTTAACGGATCACTTCCTTTTCTCCCTTACTACTTACTGGACCTCACTTCCTGTCTCGCCCTTCGCCCCCGCTCCCTCTCTAACTCCTCATCTCCTTCCTCAACTTCACCTCGGCCTCCTCCGGGACTCTCGGTGGGGCCCACTGTCTGTCTTTCACTGACGACTTCACCCACTCCTACTACCACTACTACTAGGAGGCAGTGTGTAATGAGATCTTAAATATAGCTGAGACCTCGGTGAGGTACTGCAGCACCCTAGCCCACCACCGTCATGACTCTGTCCATAGACTGTACCCCCACCCCAGTAAACAATTTCTCATCATTTCCCAGCAACCCCAGTCCCACAGCAGCAGTCCGGAGCCCGGTCGTCTTAATTGTGGAGTGTGAGTAAGATCTGTTCTTCAGTTTTACTGCCAAAGTTTATTGTGTCTTCTCAGCCTTGCAAGTTTACCATTTTCTCTTTGTGTCCTGCTCCAGTTTCCAGGCTTTGTACACTTACCTGCCGCAGAACGAAGACGAGCTGGAGCTGCGAGAAGGAGATCTCGTCAGCGTCATGGAAAAGTGCGACGACGGCTGGTTTGTTGGTATGTGCCGCAGGCCCTCGGGATAGATTCCTCAGACATGCAGTCACACTCACCGTGTCACATTAATCCGCATACGGTTTCTACAGCATGACAGCTAAAGAGCTACATGCATGCATGCAATGTGCATGCTCAGGTCTCCTGGAGAAGTAGAGTCATCTTCACTGAGTCACATAGTTCCATATAGAGTTTCTAAAGAATGACAGTGGGTGATTGACTGCAATTGACATGCTCCGGGCTTGCAATACATTTCAAATATACTGCAGCTCAAACCGTAGCCATTTAGAGAGAGTCCTTTAAATTTATTTTTTCCTGATCAGTGTTTCTCCTCCTCTTTTTCCACAGGTACCTCAAAGAGGACAAAACAGTTTGGGACTTTCCCTGGGAATTACGTGAAGGAGGCGAAAGTGTAAAGATATCAAATCAGGCTGTAACACACGGTTGCCTGTCGAGCTTGGGAAGTCATTACTATCACGCATGGCTGTTGGATAGAATAGTCATTTAGCCAGCCAAATCCGGTTTGTCTGCGGGGAAGTGATCGGTTCGGCCTGAGGTATGTCAAAACTGCACGAGGCGAAGGACGGAGACGGCTCACTGCCCAGACCTTGTTGTACACCCTGCCCTCCATTTTACACACCTCCCAACAGAATACGTCCATCGCCACATGTGGAAAAAAACCCCTCTGCAAACTAGCTTTTATTGTACAGATAATTGCTTCCATTTTGTCCTTGTAACTCAACAGTACACATGTTTACGTAGCACCTCAGTGTGGAGGCAGGCAGCAGAGCGGAGTTTATGGATCAAGGAGAGGATCGTATTACCTGAACTGGACTTTGGAGGAGTCAAAATGTATTTGTGTGTGTTGTTGTGGGGTCAGAGCTGTTTTTCACGAGCTACCTTTCAGGACAGGTGGGATTAGTTGAAAAAGAAAAATTGATTTAACTTCCAGAAGAAAACTGTCAGTGTTTGGATCAACTTATCATACGTGTGTGGAGTTTTAATGTGGTGCTTCACTCTTGGACTCATTCCTGTAAGAAAGAAAGTGTCGTATCCTCTTGAGTTTAAATACTCAAATCCTTTTAGAAACTGGTCTGACATATCTGTTCTGCTTTCTTTTACCTGTTCTGAATCACCATAAAGTCAGTATTGGTTCTCTTTCAAGAACAATGCAGCATTCACAACTCAGTTAAACCTGAAAAATGTTAGATACCGGTTCAGTATTTCCTTCATTTTCTGACAGTCAGTCATGTGCATGACGACAAACGAGCGTGCTTCTCTTTTTCTCTGTTCCCACATCAAACACAAACACAGAATCCCAGTGTTGTGCTGCATGTCACGTAGCAGTGAAGAGAAGCTGCGTCTATGCACATCCTATGAACTATTTATTTGTTTTTTTATTTTAAAGAAAACCTCTTGAAGTAGAAGTAAACGCGTTTGCTGATGCCTGACGCCTGTAAGGTAGCTGCTGGGTGACACCTGGCTCCAGCTCGACCACAGCACAGGCGTGGTAGCACTTAACTTCCTGTTTGGATGTTTAGGCAGAGCCCACCTATAACAAGATAATAGACAACAAAAACAGCTGATTAAGCCAGCGATGTGTCTTCGAAAATAATCGTATTGATTTTTGAATGCGTTTTTTTGAGATTCTAACCTTGCCCTTACTGACAAGCTTGTATGTTTTAGCCATGTAAATGTGTACAGAGACGTTTAAGAGGCCTTCCTAATGTGGCTAGATATTTTCATATGTCGTGACTACAGGTTGGGTATTACAGTTAATGGAATGATTCGAATAATAAGGTCAGCATTAGGACAGCATGCACTGTAAAATCAATAAGAGATTGACAAATACAGTCGGAGCATGAAACATTATCAGCTAACGCCTCTGTATTTGCATTCAGCTTAAAGAAAACAGACAGGGTGAGGAGTCTTTGAGCTTCAGTAGCTCCCTGATGGAAGAGACTGGTTTGAATTCTGCTATCAGAGCATCAGAGACCTCCTCCTGCAGAGAACAGAGCTCCCACACCATCACATCCTCTAACACACACAGTGAGAATAATACGCCCTCTGCATGCACGGGTAATGTTTTTCTCGGCTCGTGTTTTCACTGAATTCCTTGTTGTCATCAGCTGCTGCGACATGCTCATCAATCCTTCGCAGAACAGCACTCCCCAATAGTTCTCGGTGCGTGTCGGGACCTGCTCTGAGCTGCGGATAGGTGCAGCTTGTAGAGCAACTGCTCCAAAAAAAGCATTTTAAAGTCTGTTTAGTTGATGCCAGTAGAAACAAGTAGCTGCAATCGGATCCTTTTCTTAGTCCACACATTTCTAATCAAATGGTGCCAGACGATCAGTTTCAGTGAAGCTCTGTGTGACTGCCTGTGTGCACACAATCTGAAACACAATGTGAAGTATAGAAACGCTCACTAGATCCCATTTACTATATCTTTGTTTTTTTGCATCTGAATGTGCAACCAGTTCTGCAGTGACCTGGAACACGGTCTGTAGCTGTATGTGGCTGACACGTACGTGTTAACGTATTCATTTAACTAAATTCAGTAGCGATCAATGTTTCGTCCTCCCAGTTGAGACAAAACCGGGTGTGTCTTCCTGTGCAGATCACCACTGACAACTCTGCCAACAATAGCAGAGGGGAAATTGTCTCAATAAGATAACACACATAGTGTGACACACTGCATTGTGGGTTTGCTTGTACAGCACTGATATAATGTTCAGGTATTTTGTTACACCACAAAAGCATCTGCTGGCTAAACGTTTTTTTTTTCCACTTGTCCGGTCACAACACAACTCACTATAGATTGTCTCTGTGATACATAAAACACATCACAGGATGTATGAATGTATAATTATATGAATGTGGCATTGACTGTGTTCACATCTGTAAAAAATTTCAAAATGTCGGACTTTTCATCTTGAATGAACACAACAGACTGTTGAGCAGCGCGGCACAAGTAGGACTGTAAATATGTAAGATAAAGAAAATAGACTGCGAGCGACGGGAGCGATCTCTCGGGTCACTTGCGGTGGTTTATTTACCTGAAGGGTTTCTGGCAAAGCACAGAGTGGAGCATCACTGAGCACAGGAGCTTTGACTCATTCAAACATTACGCTGCCATTTGTGAGCATCATAATGCCTTATATGTTTAGATGCAAAATTGTGCCTCATTTTCATTTAAGGTTTGTTTTTGTTTTTCTTGGGAGAATCACTGAAATGTATCCATGACATATTTAATGTAACCATGGTGTTTCCCATTAGTCCTGCTCTCTGCGACAGGAGCACATTTACTAAGAACTTGTCGGTTACTGTTCAAGTACCTAGAGGTGTGACACCATGCTTCAACGTAATGGTTAATAATCATAAGGATGGATTATAGTTTAATGAGATGCACAACCTGCAACAGGTTTGGTTTGTTTGCTTCAATTTGCAGTGCTGTTACATTGACAATATTAAAATAAAGATCCTATTACACTGCTGTGACTTCGGTATTATGCAATATTTAATAAACCATTTAAACCAGTGGGTGTGTGTGTGTGTGTGTGTACATTTGTGACTGGTAGCAGGGTTCACTTCCTGTATTCTGGCTGCTCTGAGCTTCCCCTACGTGTCAGATGGATAAAGGTAGAATCCCATTAGGGAGCTGATGTTGACAGAAATGTTTTCACTGTCTGGAGCAGACACTTTGAAACACATCATAAGGGCCTCAGTGTAAAACAAACTATTTCAAGGACATCTTCACTGTGTCTGTGTGTGAGGGCCTGTTGCATGTAAACCCACACAAGAAAGGACGTGTCTCATTGAGTCTGGCTGCCCGGAGCTTTCTCTCTCTCTCTCTGTACTTTGAGCAGAGATCCTCTGGCAGGAATTCAAGGTCTGGGAGCGGCACATTCCACATCCAGGGATTTAGCTCTACCATAAATGGTAAGCTCGCATGTAACACGGTGACGTAGCCAGGCCGACATCCCTAAAGCAAACACTGGAGCTCATCTGAGAGCATCAGAAAACGAAGAGGAGTCACTCTGCTCTGCTTTCAGACGATTCTCATCACATGGGAAGATTGATACAAGTCAGCTGCACCCCCCCCCCAGTCCAAGTAGTATGTTAACTATTACAAGTAAAACTATTAAACTTTTAACCTCATACAAAGTAAAAATTACTTTTTACAAGGGGTATTAATCTATTTTACATAATCTGTCAAAGTAAATCAATTTGTGATTTACACAAAAACAAACTATGCACATATGTTGTCTTTCTCATTCAACTTGAGCCACATGACTTTCTGTACCTTGATTTTAACCAGATTCTAACCAGGGCCCAAATGAATATGATCATCGACAAAATGTCAACAATTCTACAATAATTAGATTGGAGTTGTATTTTTAAATAAGTAATGACACGCATGTGTTCCAATATGAAACTAGTGGGTGATAACATATATAGGGTAAAGATGTTTGTGAATATGATTTTTAAGACATTTTTATCTCAATTTAAAAGTCAAGTCTGACTCCAAAATAACAAAGTAATAAATCTGTCTCTTAATACCTTACGATGACCCTACCCGTTCTGCGGCCTTCAACCCTACTTCCCAATCTTTATAATCAGCACACGGGCAAGATATAAATGATTTATTTCCTTAAACAGTAGATAACTGTTATTTGTATTATACATTACTCATACAGGAGAAAGACTATATATATATATATATATTGTGTATTTTTTGTGCCGGGGTATTTTTGTTTAACATGTGACTGTTTATAATAATAAACGTAGAATAAATCTTTCGAAACACAGTAACAAGGTGCTTTACAGATTGAAAATGAAGAATTGAAGGAAAACAATCGAAAACACTTACAAGCAATGTGAAGATCACACAGCAACAAATGGTACAGATGAGAAAAGAGTAAAAACAAGACAAACTATTTAAAAAATATTTTTGAGTTGTGTGGTGTAGATGAATAAGGTAAAATAGGATCTGCTCAGTGTTGCTCTTTGTCTTTTCACTGGATTTGTTAACAATAAAAAATAACATGGAGCTAGTTTTCTTCTTTGAGCAACCATGTGGTCACGTGACTCGTGTTCTCACCTGTGCTCTCACTTCCTCGTGGACATAAACACTGCGGAGTGATGCATCCTCACAGAACTAACGATCTGTGCTCTCTGTGTGTTATCAGTGAGGAAGTTTTAAAGTGTGCCGGACTCGAACCTGTGGGTCCTCCCTCCTCACACACCGCTGCACATGTCGTTCACAGCTCGGAGAGGACCACTGGAGTCAGACAGCTCGTAGAAGCTCCGGCTAACCGCAGTCAGCTCCGCTTTAACTACAGATACAAGCCAGAGGGAGAGTGATGCCTGTCCGGGTGGTGATGCAGGGTCCCGGGCCCTGGGGGTTCAGGCTGGTCGGGGGAAAGGACTTCGAGCAGCCGCTGGCTATTTCCCGGGTAAGTTGGTGCCGCAAGCTCGTTAGCTGCTGCCGCTGCTTTGTTGAAGTGTGGCCACACCTGAGGCTCCTTATCCCGGGCAAACTTTCTCTGTCGGTTTCACTGAGAACAGCAGCTAGCCTGGTTAACGTTAGCTCAAGTTAAGAGAGCTACCGTTACTCCACAGTGAAGCTAACCTGGCGTCTTTCTAATGGAGCTAACGTTAGCTGCTATACCGTCGGCATCTAATTACTGGTGTTAATGACCTGCCCAGTGTAATGTGCCGTGTGGACCTCCTTTACAAGGCAATGAACTACCTAAGTTTCAGTTGGTGAATTGTGTTTTATTAGCTTTTAGCGTAACGTTACAGGTTAAACAATAGTCTGAATATATCAGGGCTGCACTTTAATGTACACTCTGAGTCCAAACTTCAAATTAAAAGCACGTCCTTTTATTTTGACGCCCCTCAGTGTTCGTGGACTCGTCGGTCTCCTGTGTCCTGTCACTGTACAGCTGCATCACTGCAAGTCTTATTCACAGGTTTCACACAGTGACACTCCCGTGTTGAGCCGCTTCACGCCGAAGTGGAGGCTGCTGTTGTTACAGTGGCTGGTCCACTCCACCCAAAGCCATGAGGAATTCCTGGACTTTTCCAGGGTCTTATCTCTGCTTGTCTTGGACAGAGAGGCCGCTCTTTGAGACACGGCCTGAACACACCTCTCTGCCACTGTGTTTACTGTAAACGAAGTGGAGTCAGGTTGTAGTCGCACTGGGTTCTGGTTGGGTGAGGAGCTTCGAGAAAGAGTGTGTGGAAATGGGCTGAATATGACTTCAAATCTAAATTGTGTCTCTTGTCTTTTTAAAAAGTTAACTTTGTGAGTTATTTAATGCTCACATGTTGTTTATTTGTCAGAACTAAATGGTAAGCAAACCCTAAAAGCCTTTGAGTCAACTATTTGCTGTAAGGACAATGAAGAAAGTTTATTATTTGCTCTGTTAATTAATAAATGTCTTGTGAAAGAGGGGCAGATTATATAAGATTATTCTTCTTTCTGCTCCTTTTCATTCAAGATTTGAGATTTTGTGTTTGCATTTAAATGGTTTTGTTTGGTTAATGAATGAAATATAGTTTTTTTTTTTTTCTTAATTATATATAAGAAAGCCATGTGTATCCTGGCAGATAGCTCCCATCCTCTCTTCAGTCAGTTTCAGCTTCCTGTCCCTCTGGCAACTAAGAGTATGTTCAAAACGTCCTTTATTCCAAGTGCCATAAGTATTCCTAACTCCACAAAGTGACACCCAGTCCACAGAAAGCCTATGACAAAAACTCTCTATGTGCAATACAACCCTGTGTATACATGTCTGTTTTACTAATTGCCTGTCTTTATGTTGTTTTATGCGATCACTTGTTTTTATGACTCTGTTTGTCATTGTAACTTGTTTGTTTTTCTGTTCGCATGTAGTTGCTTGTTTATTGGTGACCCGAAAACAAGTTTCTACTTAAGGGGACAATAACGTTCTATTGTATTGTATTCTATTTCAAAAGAGCATGAAAACGCCTGAATCTGCCTGATCTTCAAGATCCATGAATTATTCTATGGGAAATGTGTGAAAAATATAGCTCCATCTCGCAATGTTAAAGAAAGTGGGAAAGAAAATTCCTGGATCTGCTAATTTATCCGGATCTGCTCTAAAAATGTAATGGGTCAGTTGAATGGGCTTCCTCAGTTCATGCTCCACCCCCCCACAAAATGTCATGGAAATTACTTTGGTCCTTTTTGCTTAACCCTGCTAACATAGAAACGCTGATGAAAACATAATGTGTCTCAGAAGTTTAATCTAAGAAGACAAAGGTCCCACACAGCACCTACATTTGTTGATTTTAGTATGAACTCCTGTGTTGTAGGTCACCCCTGGGAGTAAAGCAGCGCAAGCCAACCTGTCTATCGGAGACATCATCTTGGCTATCGATGGCGAGCACACGGAGAACATGACTCACTTGGAGGCTCAGAACAAGATCAAGGGGTGCATAGAGGAAATGGTGCTCTCCGTAGACAGGTAAGATGTAGCAACATGCACCAGTCTGATGAGCATAGCCGCGGGCCTGAAAAACCTGAGTAATACGAGACAACTCAGCCACAATCGTGGTGTTCAGTGAGAGTGACGTGATGTTTATTCATGCTCTTGAAAGGGCGAGTCGGTCTTTTGTTTAACTTAAATGGTTAGTTTAAGAAGCCTGTGTGCGGTAAGCTCTGCTGAAATGCTGTTTCAGGTCAGCGCATTACGTCATATCTTTGTGATGGCATGACAAGCAACAGAGAAGTTAAAAGCGGATTTGACCGGCAGGTTGAAGATGATGTTGAAAGTTAAGAAGGAATCTTTTGGGTGTAAGGTGGTGTGACCTGCTGAGCAAAAGTACAAGAGGTGTTGCATTCAAAGACACAAATGCATCATGTTCATGTACACAGGAAATCACACGTGAAATCAAGTTACGTTCAAACCCTCTAATTTAGATGTGTTCTTCTTCCTGTGTCCCTCAGGTCAGAAACTAAACTGTGGTCGCCACTTTCATCGGAGGAGGGGAAGGCACATCCATACAAGATGAATCTTGCATCAGAGCCGCGGGTGTGTGTCAACATTAAACCTGGATGTAGAGCTTTTAAAATGACTCTCCCAACGCTGTCATTTAGATTAAAACTGGGATCCTTCCCAGTTACAGGTAGTCATATAGTTTCTGGAAGCCTGCACATTCCTTTCCCACCACGCCCACAATGCCTTGTGGGGCTTTTTTTTTTTTCTTTTTTTTTTACAATGCCAATGATGAAGTCATTGTTTACTTCCCAACAGGAGGTTTCCTAGGAGATGGTAGTTTATCAGCCAAGGTCTGACGCAAGCCTCAGTTCCTGCCCGCTGAGTGGAAAGTTGAGGTCAAAGCATGAATTCATGTAGGAAACGGTGTGACTCTCCCTAGTGTGTGTGTGTGTGTGTGTTTCACAAGTCACAGATGTTGCATATTTTCTCGCACACACGCAATAACACATTTCAAGTGCTTGTATGGAGTCTGTCACTTTGATACATTTTTAAACCACTGTATTGTTTCTTCGTCTGCGTTCGCTTGCTTGAAGAGACTCTGGGGCATTCTGTAATTTAGATGTCAGACACTTGAAGCATGAGCTATATTTGGAGGTTTTCCGTGTTTCCACTGTGAAGCATGAGCTAGATTTGTTGGTATTTATGTGCCCACTTTGGTGGCATACCAGTGTCATGACGTGTTTTGTCTTTAAAAGACCATTAACTGGTTAGCTACAATTAAAGCCTGTCGTCATATTATCCAGATTAATGGTGCAGGACTTTGTGTTAAGTTAGAAGCAGCAGTTTGAGAAGAAAATCTAACCGGTTTCAGTTGTCTTTTTCCAAAGTTTAAACATTGTTGAGTGTTCTGCTGAAACAACTGAGGGTTGTGTGTTCACAAATGTTAAGCAATATTCATAGACTGCACGTTGGTACATGTGTAAGATCCAGAGTTTGAAGGGGTTAAAACAACCCTCACTTCAAGTTTGCACCCAGTGTGTGTTGCATGTTTCAGATATTTTAATGAATATCAAATACCTCACTCATACTCAACACTTTTTTTACTTTGCTACTCACAAAAATGATCAACAGTACATTTTTTTATTTCCATTTTGACAGGAGGTGAAGCACATAGGCTCCACCCACAACAGGAGTGCGCTGCCGTTCGCTGGTTTTGGCCCAAAGGTTGTGACCAACCAGTACAACAGCCCCTCTGGTCTTTACTCTTCAGAGAACATCGAGAACTTCAACTCAGCAGTGGATGAAGTGAAGACCATGGCTACAGCCACTGAGCCCAATGAGCCCGACAACAAGTAAGAAAAACCTGAAATGACGTCACGCAAGTCCAGTCCACATGGTGGAGATTAAGACAGACCCCAAAGCAAATATTTGTAGTGAAGGTCTTTGATTGGGTCGAGGGCCATCTTGACTAAGTCTAGACTGTATGTCTTTGCATCGTCTCAGGGAATCTCCTGGTAAATTCAATTCACAGTCGTACAACTTAATGTCCGAATTATTCCTGATACATCTCCAGTTTGTATTTCCATGATTTATATTTTTATACTGTGTATATAGATATGCAATTTTGAATCAAATGTATTGGTGCCTAGTTATTTATCTCAATTTACTACTTTATTGTTCCAGTAGGGGGAAATTCTTCCCTGACTCATATCCAGTATCTTTTGCGTATACCTGCTAACTTTCAGACAGACAGACATTGTTGAGGCTATTAAGAGTGGGGTTTCCTGTGAAGGCACATCAACAAACTTCATTTTTGAAAAAGGTTGGCTCCTACCTGCTGGAATAAGTTCATTGTAGTGGATTTATTTTTTAGATTACTCAGCAAAAATTGAGTTTATAAGATTTTAGCTAGCTTTCAAAAGGCTAGGTGATTTTATAACATGACTTTACAAATCATCAGTAAAGTGGATATGATGGCCGAGGTTGAAGAGGTCACTCAACTGTAGTCAAATTAAATGAATGCAGCCTGTAAGACGATGTTCTAAACAGTATTTTGTCCCAGCTTTGCTCAGATGTTTTCATCATCAGTGGCAAGGGGAGGTGTTAAGTCTTTGCCTCTTCAGAATGTTTTGACATGTGCGTCCTGGGACTCCTACAGACATACTGATACGAGCACACTTGTTTTGCAGAGCGCCTTCAGAACCGTCAAAGACCAGCATTAGGCCGCCTGTGGCAGCCGATTCAGAGGTCTACAAGATGCTGCAGGAGAACCAGGAGTCTGATGAACCTCCTCGGCAGTCAGCTTCGTTCATGGTGCTTCAGGAGATTCTCGAGACAGGTCAATATAATAATATCCTGCTTAATATTCACAGCTTCCATAAACTGTCACTTTAAATCAGAGAATAGATTATCTTAAACACAAAACCGAATTTCAACCTGTGTGATGTTTGTAGGTGACTCTGATAAACCATCCGGGTTCAGGAGTGTGAAAGCACCGAGGACGAAGATCGGCTCGTCCGTGGGGAATACAGAGAAGTTGCCCACCTGTGACAAATGTGGATCCGGGATTGTGTAAGTGTTTTATGATTCCTCAGTACTGTTTTACTGGTGGTGTGTTTTATTTGCAGTACACGAAGGAACACGATGAGTCATTTATGGCTCCATCAGGATCCAGATCTTCCATTTCATTGGCTCAGATCTGTGTTCACCTCATCCTTCATGAGATTGAGTTATTTTTGATGATGTTGTTTATCTTGCTTTGTGTTTTTGACATTTGGAAGACATTGTCACTAAAAGGGTGCGATGCAACACAAAGGGCCCTAGAATGGTGTTGTTTGTGGAGTTTGTCTCCCCCCTGTGGCTGAATATTGTAACAACCACTAGATGAACCTCAGTCCACAGCTGTTTTTCTGTAGTATTATTTTTTTATTTGTCTGGACATGAACTAGTTCATTTCAGAAATATTTTCAACAACTCCATTTTTTTATTTGAGTGGACTCTTCCTCGTTAGATACAATACACTTTTATTTGACTTAGATGTTTTTTACAACAGACTTTTGTGGTATTTTATGAGAGCACACCATAAAGTCTATGGTGCACACACACCCCTGGGCATTGGTGGGGTGATTACCTATGCTAATTGGGAAAAACTGGCATGTGCTTTCAACTTACCAAGACATGGTATTCATCAATATAAGAACACAGATGCGACCAATTCTGCAGTCTAAGAACGCGTCATGGATCTGACGTAGAGTTTTCTTCTTTAGAACATTTTTAAGAAGCTTAGAGGAGATAAGAAGATAATTGAGCTGACACATCTTTTCTTTTAAATAAGTTGTGGTTGAACAAGAACAAATCTCTGCAGTCAGGTTGGACACTTTTGTTGCAACAGGTTTATGTCCAAGAAAGACATGTTCAACAATCCCTCATTGGTGTAATGCTGAGGTGTAGAGTAGATTTAGGCATTGAGTATAGCTCCTAACCTTTTAACAGTGCACCTAATGAGGAACAGAAATTTGTGTGTTTACCAAGCTTAACATGATGTTTATATCTACGTTTCAGGGGGATGGTGGTGAAGCTGAGGGACAAGTTCCGTCACCCCGAGTGCTACACCTGCACAGACTGCAACGTCAACCTAAAACAGAAGGGACATTTCTTTGTGGAGGAGCAGATTTATTGTGAGACGCACGCACGGGAGCGAGTGACTCCACCCGAGGGCTACGACGTGGTCACAGTCTTCCCCAAGTAGAGCTCTCGCTGAGCTCGGCCTCAGACTGCACACCACTGTAGGACACACAAAATAATCCAAGACATTCCAGTATTTAGCTCATGCTACTCCTCTGAGACGTAAAAGTGTCTTCTCTCGCATTCTCCTTCAGAACAGTCACTGGTGGGCAGGACAGTCAGAAAGTACATGTTTGAAAATGTTGATTTGCACATTAACTTTGGCTTCTACAAAAGAAACATTAATGAATACTATGAAATTATCTCTTTTTTTTTTTTTTTTTTCCTCCCTGAAAAATTCCATTTGTAATGACAGTCACTGTCTTGTGGACATGTTTGTCTGTGTACACATTCTTCGTGTTCTTTTAAACCGTAGAAACAATGAAAAATCAAGTAATTTTTCACCCTGAGAGACTTTTTCTACACTTTTATTAAATAAATAAACCCACTTTTATGCAGAAAAATATCTCAAACATACATTAAGATTATCATTGCCAAATAAATATTTTTAGCTTAAACCACTTCTCTTGTCTTCCTACATCACTGATTGTGCTTCATGGTCGTTTGGTGATAATACGTTTAAGAATAAAGAGAGCAACACGGTCATTAAAACACTTTCCAACACAGAAGCTGGCTCAGGGGACATTTAGAGCTCAGGGTGGAAAATATGTTTTAACAATAACTGAAAAGACTTAGTTTAGTAACTGATTGTGAAGTTGATTTAAACTGCCTTCAAAGAATAACCTACACCTGTAGATGGGGATGTATGTCACTCGTGTGTTTTATCCAGTTACTGTTCCCTACAGGAAAATGGACATGATAAAGTATCAATGGAAGTGCAAAGTGTTTCTCAGATAACTTTCACCACATACAGAAGTGAAATAAAAGTTTTCTCCTCTTGCAAAGATTCTACAGTTCCTCTCATTGACTGATGTGTAAGAGCCTCTTGTGTCAAACTCATCCAAGCCCGTGTAGCCAGAGTCTGCGGACAGGACGCTGGACGGGCTCCGGAGCTCTGACACCACCGGCAGGTAGCCCGCCGTGTGCCCGTGCTGGTCCGCCATGCGCAGGGTCTCAGTCAGGGCCCAGATGTAGTTGTGCGCAAACCGCAGAGTCTCGATCTTGGTCAGCTTGGCGTCTTCGGGCAGCGCCGGTAAGATGCTCCTCAGCGCGTCCAGGGCCGAGTTCAGGTTGTGCATGCGGTGACGCTCCCTGTCGTTGGCCTTCACCCTGCGCCTGCCCCGCTGTCTGGTTCTGTGCTGCGGGGGTTTGGAGGTCGCTGCTCCTCCGAAGATGGACGGTAGTTTGTGGAGAAAAGAGTTTTCTGCAGCGTCACCAGCTTCATCTGCGGGGCTGCGGAGCGTCGGAGAAAACCTGCTGCGCGCGGCCGAGTCTCTGGATGTGCGTAAATCACCGGGGGCGCAGCGGACTGTAGGAGACATCCTGCACAATAAAAACATATATTTAATTAATTTTATATTCATGAAGGTCCCAGTGAGCTAGAATATCTGTCCTGGTCAAGATGAGCAGCGTTATTATTAAATGTAATATCAAATCAGGCTACATTAAAACTGCAGTGCACAAATAGAAACGCTCCAAATATTATTTTGACAGAATTCTGCAAAAAAAACACCAACAAATATTTGAATGTCTTTTTCATTTTTAAGCTTCACACTATGAAAAACAACATTGCCACATTTTCTCCTCAAGCTTCTAACGTATTAACAACTCGGCCACGTGTGCTGAGATGATTTCATTTGTTTCCAGGGCAGGTTTCCATCTTGTGAAAGACGGGGGGGGGGGGGCAGATTAAACCTGTAACTGCACTTTAATCTAGAAAACCCAACTGGAAAAGTTCAAATAGACTAAATACATCCAACTTCAGCTGGATCTATAGTGTTTGCACTTACTTGTGTGCTCAGACAGGTGAAGCCTGGATACAGGGGCAGCCAGTCGTCCGTGTTAATCCTCTCCTGTCGCTGGAGGCAGCTGACGGTAAGGGATGGATGCGCATCCCTGTCACTTTATATGGCCTTTATCTTATCTCTCTGCCGGCGGAGTCCTGAATCAACAGCGCCTGTCAAGTGGCCAATCAGCTTCCAGGGTGCGCGTCCTGCACCCTCTCCTCCTCCTCTCCTCCTCTCTCTCCTCCTCTCTCTCCCTCTCTCCTCACACTACTGTATGTCTTTGTGTGCTCCTTCATTTTCATTTAAATACATTTAGCTCCAAAGATGATTAATATGATTATATCTTATATTTTTGATTTATTTTTCCTGTAGGAATTTAATATCTAACACAAATCTGGAGAAATCTTACTGTGTTGTAAGATACGGGAACCAATATTTTAAAACCAGGCAGGATGAGGATATTATTCAGTTATTATCATGACTAATCCCACTTACTTTGTGAAAAGTTCACGAGCCAATACTAAAAACACGTTACTCCTGTAGAGAAACAAAAAAAGTTATTTTTACATATAGAAATGATCCATCCAAACCAGACAGATTGTAGATGATGCTGCTCCAGCTCTACTGGAAGCTGAATAGGCTGAGTCTCTATGTTAATAATTGTATCATTTTAATGAAAAATATACATTTTTTTATAATATACAAATATTTGTAAGTGAAAGGTGTTAGTTTGCATTCGCAGATGTTATCAAATATCTAACCCTGATGGGTAATTGGCACATTTTACGCACTCAGAATATTGGCACATGTCGTGCATGGCGCACAGGGATTATGACAATTTGGAGGACTGAGTCCTTAAATCACGTTCAAGTGCAAAACAATCTCCGAGAAAATGGGTAAAAAACTGTATTTCTACGATTATAATCAAATATTTTTATATATAAATTTGCTGTGGCGTATTTGTATTGTGCGTATATTGCGTGCTGGAGAGTTTGGCATTAAATAGATTTCCACTTTTGTAAAAGTTTCATATTTGAGGGTAGAAAGAGCGTCTCGTCTCTGTTTTAGGGAATACAATCCAATTTATATCAAAGAAAAAGTTCGTTTTTAATGCTACGTGTGTTTGGACAAATGTTTGCTCACTGCGTTAGGGCGCAAAGCTGCGCTATTTGGACCAAGACTATTACGCATGGGGCCACACAACAAAGGAGACTTGACAGCGTGAAACAGGTTGTGTGGACTGATAGTACAAAGGGTCTCGTTGTGTGTGACAACAATTAAAGCTCGATTTCTCCCGAAATGTGAGCCTACATCTGTGCGTCACGACATGTCCAAAAACATGTCCATAATTGGCACAACTGAGTTGCGCACAACAATTTAATCATATAACTTTAGTTAGGAGGTTAAAGAAGAATAAAATGTTTCCGCAACATGGAGACACGTGTGAGCTGTGGTGAGGGGAAGGGGGGGGGGGAGTGACACAGGGCTCGAACATGGTTTACATTTGCCAACAAAGGATCACAAAAAGCTCTCCTTAACTTTCTGTCTAAATATGTGTTTTGTGAACAATCTGATAACCATATGCTTTCAATAAACTGGACAAATACACCAGTGAGATAGGAGACGGTGCCTCGCTGTTATAAAAGGCAGGAAAATTCTAAAGTAAACTAAATATGACCACTTCACAAATAACCATTGATGCCAAATCCATACTGGGATATCGTGGACAGGTGTGGGTTTGAAGTTGCCAGTGTCTCTCCTTGATTTTTTATCAGTGTGCTGTAGTGTCCTGCTTGTTATGCAAAGTGTAGGCAAACACACGCGGCCCAGTTGCTGTGGAAATCGCAGATATCGGAGCAGACTTGCTACGAAAAGTGATTTAACAATATTTAACAATAAACTGAGTAAGCTCCAGAGAGCAGGTGATACCTGCCCGCCTCTCCTGTTTAATACTTCCTCTACTACTTCACTTTACAGTCCCCTTTGCTTATTTATTAAACGAAATCTATTTATTATTATTTTAGCAAACACAAGTACCAGGTGGGGCTTTATTTTCGCCTTCAGCTTTTTGTTTGAAGGACGTTTTGAGGGGGCAATCAAAGTCCAACAACTCGCTGACCAGATTGTTGTCATCCCAAACTCGCAGCGCAGCCTTTCAATGCGCCCCCCTCCTCTTGTTCCTTCTGGCAAAGAGCTGGCGGGGGAGGAGAGAAAAAAGAAAAAGGAAACTTCTTCAAGAAAGGAAAAACATCTTAAAACATTTAATTGCAACCCGGATGCCATATGTACACCTCTTGTGAAACCCCTCAACAATGTGACTGGCTTTTAGAAAGTATGGAGTGCGCCTTTGGAGACGTGTGCGCTTTTGGAGAGGTGCGCGCGTCGTGACCAGAATGACCCCGAGCACACTTATAACAAGAAGTAATTCACTTTTAATGTGCTTTGGAGTTTCCTTTCACGGGCATCGCATTGTAGCTCTCACCTCAGCTTTTGAACACAGTGTACACCAATTACAGTGGAATAGCTGTCCTCTGGAGACAGTTTGTCTTTTTGTAAAGATTGAAGATTTGAAGCACGAATGGGGATGTGGCTGCAAGTCGCCCCCTTTCACCCCCTCAACCAAGACACAACGTTTTTCTTTCTTCTGATCGCTTGTTTACAATGATGAACTTTGCTTTCATTAGTAGCTTTTAGTGGATAAAAAAGAACACACGTACCTTGTCTATGAATGGATGACGATCTCCAATGAAATCTAACATTAGGCTCATGTTCAGCTATAAAATTATATGTTTTATAAAAAACATATAGGTTGACATCAGATCTGGACACAACTGTTGTCAAATCTGGAGAAAAACAGTTCCCCGTTAAGCATTATCTTATTTAATTCTTAATGCGATGACATGAAGTCCACATAAACAACCCACAGCAGCTTAGAATAACTTGATGGGTCTTTTAAATGTTTTTAATTTCTTTATTAATTTAGAACTTTCCTTAACACAGAGACAATCACCAGACACAATAAAGGAAAAGGAGAGGAGAAAAACCCAGAAGGCAAATATGATAATTAAACATATGTTTTCTGCCTGGTTCAGTGACCTGAGCAGTCAGAGGTTAATGAGTTCATGAAGGGTTCATGTTCTCAGGAAGACACCAGCCTTAGTTTTCAGGCTACAGGAGATTAGGACACGAGACGTAACTGTGTGACAGGTTTATCACACACTGGTTAAACTTCTGGAATTATTTTGCATAACTTTGTCTTTGAATAGGGGAGTCTATCAAATAGCGTCATGAGTTACCTGAACATGTGTGTGTATATATTCCAGGCTGTTATCCCTTCTGGGCCATTTGCAGATGATTGGAGAGGAGCAGCATCATTCATACAGTTGCAGCCACCATGCACCACAAGCTGAGAGCTCTGACTATCGTTATTGTCAAAAGCTTTCGTCCATCAATATTATCATTATTTGGAAAATAATTCTTTGGTGTTTAGTCAGATAGAACGATTTCTGCCTTTTATGGTTAAACTGCTGCAATAACTTAAAGAATAAAAAAAAAAAATTCCTGAATAAAAGGGAATTCTTCTCATGTAGAAATAATAACACTTGCAGTGCCGCTGCTGAGGCCGCTGTGAGGCGCTGTTTTCGTTTCTAAAAGGAAAACAACATGTCACGACATTACAAAAGCCAGTGAAGGCGCAAGAGCTGGGAGCTGCCGCGGCAGGTGCCCTAATGCAGCCTGGCGGCAGTGTGATTTTCAAGTTTCAGTTCAACGAGACAAAACATTAGACAAAGCATTAACAACATTTAAGAGAAAATCGGTACAAATATGACAAAGGAATCAGCCACATACACGAGCATGTTTCGATATACAAGTGGAGAAATGCAGATCATTTATTCTTGGTTCTCAGAACAGTAACACGCTGATAAACATTCATAAACTACGTATAAAACTCAGGGAATAAGTCACAAACAGTGGCAGCTGCCTTCACAAGACAGTGGCAGATTCGGCTCCTACCGGAAGTGCCTCCACGAGCTGCCACTGCCACGATTTGCGCTGGCTGTCTCTCACAAAAGCAACACTGAGTGATGCCTTCGGGTGCAGTCGGAAATAAGGAATCCCTAAGTAGACTAAAGGTGAACAATCGAATTTCAGTTGTACATTTAGTGAGTCAAAGAATCATCAACATTTTCAATACTCAGAACATCAAAGATATATATATATGAATGTGTTTCTTTACACAGTAGTACTTAGTAGTACCATCTTTTTAATACGCAGTCAAGAGTATTTTCTGGTCACAAACAGTAAACAGACAAACCTCACACATGTAATTCATCAACATGGTGGTTACAACATAATATACTAGTATAATCAGAATCTTGGTTCTTTCTCTGATCATTTGTGGGACTTAGTGACCGCAGTGGGACAGTTTGTTTTTCTGGTTTCACAATTTCAGTCTCTAAGCCAAAATATGTAAGTAGATTAGTAATCAAATGATTGATTAATTGATTCTGAATTAAATTATTTTTTGTGCTGTCCAGTTAAAACAATGTATCTTCAAACTTGTTACAATAATAAACCAAAACGTTTTGTTCAGTTAAACTTAAGGATCAAACATCACCACAACCTATAGCTCAGGGAGATTGTTCTACTTTCCTGGAGTTTCAATTTAACAATTTATATAAGATGGAAATATTTCTGTTTTTCTTATCTAATGAAACTTTGAGACCTAAAACATAACGTTGGCACCAAGTGCTGAAAAAGCAGTTTTTGGAGTGGTGCCATGTCATCACAAAATCAGGAGAAAAACAAAGGACAGTATTGCCTTCACATTTAAACCGGCACGTAGAAGAACAGAGTGGAAGTCGCCTTTCACCCCTGTATGGCTCATGATGTTTTGGAAGAACAACACAAGAGGGTCATCTGGGGAATTTCAGTCTGTTTGGGCCAAATAATTAATTATCTAATTAAATTAAAGACTCGGCAGGATAAATTAAACACTCACCAATTATGTACACTCCACAATTACATTCTATATGTGCTTATGTTTCATTAATCAATATGTAAAGAGGGAAGGGCTGCTTGCTTCTTTTATTTAAACTATTAGTATTATTGTTATTTCCTTTTTTGTAGGAATCTTATGTGGTACCAGGGGTGGGGGGGGGTCAGAATGTTACAAAGTTCACCCAAAAATGAAAATTCACTCATTATCTACTCACCACTATGCCGATGGAGGGCTGGGTGAAGTGTTTGAGCCCAGAGAACGCTTCTGGAGTTTCGGGGTAAACAGTGTTGCAACCAAATCCAATACAATTGAAGTAAAAGGTGAACAATTCTTCAAATGTAACACAACAGGCCTCCATACTGCTCCTGTGGTGTCATCCAAGTGTACGTAAGCCCTGACATTCAAATTTGACTCAAAACGAGGTCATTTACACCATGTTTTAAGCCAAAATTTCCTCTGATATTCTCCTCTGGACCACAGCGGACATTTAGGCTAACATCATGATGTAATTTACCTGTTTAATCGGGACTGTGACTGTCTGGTTTGTGTTTGGCTACTTCACTGGGAAGCTGCGTCAGCTCCTCATCACACACTGCAAGAGTGCTGCCCTGCCTTTAAAGTGTCAAGTCGTGTACACAGTCAGTGTATCTCCGATGTAGATATAAAGTATTTAAATATAAAGGACCCATTCTGGGGTAAAGATTCACTATTGAAAACATCACTAGGATTTATATTAATTTCTTCCAATAGATCCCTTTCACTTCAATCTTACACACTGGACCTTTAAACCTCATTTGCAAACAGACAATGTGTATAAGCTTGTAGACTTATACACACAGTTCACAGCACTGAAAGTGCACATTGTCATCATCACATGAATCGTTTTTTTATGTGCGTGTGAACTGTTCTGAAGAAATCTATACTGTATTTGTTATTGTCTGGTTATTATTCTAATTAACTCCTCTGACTGGGGTGGTTGACTTTATGAAGAGCCCGTGAACGCAGCACCAGCTCTTTCCTAACTCACTCAGTTGTGAGCGTTCAAACGCGCGTCGCTCCGATTAGTTAAACGATAGATCTACAGCGCATGGAGCAACACACTTCCGCCTCAAGAAGCCCTGTCCACGTTATTGTCAGATCTGCACATTGCGCAGAGGGAGCGCAGCTGCGTGCGGCCGCTGGCTGCTACTTCCTGGATGCTCGGGTTAGCTTAGCACTGTGTGTGTGTGTATGTGTGCGTGTGTGTGTATATATATGTGTGTGTGTTAGCGGCATGAGAGGACTGGAGGCTCCGGGCTGCAGGAGGTGACTTCACCGAGGAGCACACGATAAACAGACGTTTCTGACGGAGCTCAGCTCGACGACATGGATTACTGGGTGAGTGAGGGTCTGTTCTCACAGGGAGGAGGTGACAGAGGAGCTGGGAGAGAGGAGAGGACATGTTTGTCAGCAGGGAAGTGAAGTGTCTCATGTTGTCCATACACATCCGCGCTATCCCAGCTTTTCAACACCTCACCCACATCCACACTGACCACTGGAGTCACACACTTTACACTTTACACAATAACAACACAAGAAAGTGACGCTGCTGCCTCTGTGGAGCTCCACGGGACATTTACCATAGGTTCGTTTTCTGTGTGGCAGCGGACAGCACCTTCCTTTACAAACGAGTACAGCTCCTTCCTTTTGTTTATTGCAGCGCTCACAGTTTAAAATAGAGATCCTGTTCAACGCAAACCAGCAGGAAGTTCAATACAAATCAGTGCTTTGTGGGATTTTCTCTCTAAAGCAGCACAATCAACTTTTTATTATAAAAAGGCAGGTAGAACAAACAAGTGTTCCGGGTGTTGCACCTTCTTCAGTCCATCCATTCTCTCAGTTTTCATCGGCTGATTCCATCAGTCTTGACTAACGTCCATTTCTCCCACTTTCCTTCAAGCTGGGTTCCTTGTAGTGCATATTTGGTCATATAGGTTTTATGGAGTAAATGTCCTCTACAATCTCTATCTCACTTTACCCCATCTTCTGACGCACAATCAACTTTTGTTGATAAGTAGACAAGAAGTCATCAGCAGATGAAAAAAATGGTTGTCTGACACACGATGATAGAAGAGGAACCTTCAGTCTGACACTGTCATGAGTCAGGAGCTGCTTCCAGACATCCACTGAACTCCGGAGATCCCCAGGAGTCTCTCTGGAGACAGTACATGTGGCAACGCAATTGTCCAAGTGAGAGCCTCCGGACTTTCTCCGGCTGGCCCCCTAGTATAAAGTCAGCAGAAACTCATGTCCTGATAAAGAGACTCTGCCGGCAGTTTAAGAAAACGTTTCCAGGCGCCACGGCTGTAACCAGAATGGCACTCAGAAGTGCACATGGTCCAACAGCAGCTTTAGATTCAATCAGGCAGAACCGAATTTCACACGGATCAGTTCCCTAAAGAGGCCTGTTTTCGTCATCTGGATCCATGAAGTATTCTCTGGTAAATCTGTGAAAGTGCTGAAAAACACAATGTTATCTCACAGTTAAAGGAAGTGGTAAAAAAAAGTCCTGAATCTACACCAAGGTTTTATGGGTTCTTCCCTGACCCACACCACATCCTTCCAACACGTTTCGTGGTAATCAGCTCCATAGTTTTTGTGCAATTCTGCTAACTAACAAACAAACAAGGCCCCTTATGAGCAGTCCACTTATGAAACCACATTTAAATTGGATTTTCATTTGGATCTGCACCAAATTTCACACTCATCAATAAACTTCCTGCATCCGCCACCTGATCCAGATCTGCACCAGAATTGTAGGTTCAAGTTTCATGATCATTACCAGTAATGAAATTCTTCATCTTTGAGCCAACTCAACTTTACAAAGTAGAAAGATGGTTAGATCACAAGTCACAATAAATTATACATATTTCAATAGCATTAATATATGGACCACACTTCTATTTATTCTTTTGCTTCTTTGATTTTTTTTTTTTTAAAGTTTTTTTTAACTTTAGATTGCTTTTATACCTGCTTAGGAAATCATAGCATTAAAATTACCTTATTAGCTGGATGCTATGTAATTTGGATCTTCTTTGCACTTGTCTTGTGTGGTCTGAATTTTTTTTATAAAACTTGCAGTGTATTAGGCTTTGTGCAGAAGCAAATGTAATCAGTAGTTTACTTGGGTGATACCCCACCCCTCCACAAAATTTCATGGAAATCGGTTCAGTAGTTTTCGCGTAAACCTGGAAACTAAGAAACGAATGCAGACGTAAACATAACCTCCTCCGTGGAGATAATTATTCCCTCCTGAACGATCTCTCTCTTTGACTATTCGTCGCCTGTTTTCCCCTGATGTATCCAGGAGCAGCAGCCACCTCACAGTCACACCCAGTACATTTCCATGAGAACATGACCTCCTCTGTGGACAACAGCAGCTCTCCTTACAGAATAGCCAAATGTTGTCTGAGGGGGCGCAAAGGAATGGGCGTCCACTGAGCAGGACAATACTGTTACGAGGGTCTTTTGTGTGGAACGGGTTTAAGTTTTCCTGAGACCAGGAAGTGTGGGTGGAACCTGGAGGCCCAGGCATACACACGGAAAATGTGCGGGATAACAGAAAGAGGCCTGGAACTCAGGCAAATAATTCCTGCTGTGAAAACTCAGGTCAGGCCTCCCCCTGTAGGTAAATGGCATATGTTGCGATGCGTCGCGCTCGTCTCTATGCAGCTGATCTTGTCAAACCTGTATGAGAACACGTTAAACAAAGGCACTGGTATGACAGTTTTATTGTGGGCAGATGGGGGGGGGGTGGACTCCTGTGTCTCACATCCAGGCCTCCATTACAAATTAATTTACCAAATTAAAATCATCATGATGGCTTGAATGAATGAAGTTGCTATGCACAAACATGTCTCATCTCACTATTTAGAAATGAATAAGAATGATAATTGCACTGTTATGCAGCACTGACGGCGATTACTTAAGATATCGACTTTTGAACCCTAAGCTTTCTTCCATCTGATAGTGGCTGAGGTGGAGGGAACAGGTCTCACTGCTATCAAACTGCCTGTTATTGTGTTGTAAAAAAAACACAGTGCAGAGATAATGAACAGATAATTCAGCTGCACTTATGAAATAGCATCCAGATGTCATTTCTATTTAGGCCAAATTCAGGCTGAAACAATCTTTGTGAAATATTCCAGCATGTATTGGGTGATCAGGCTTCCTGACTACAGCATAGCTATTGTGTATTATAAGGCGAACTTCCTCTCTTGTCTGGTCATGATAGATGATTGCAAAACATCCCCTCAGCTGGCTGGCGGCACGTGTTGTTGTCTGGCTTTAAGCTCTGGGAGGAGCCGGGTGATAGTGAGCAGTTAGCTGAGGGCGTTATCTCACTCTCACCTGGAGAACGGAGAACGACCGTCTGTTCTCCTGGCAGTCTGAAGAGCTGCCGGCTGTGTTAGTGTGAGGAGGGAACTGAGCTCTGTAGGTCTGACGATGTCTGGCGATGTAAGTACCAAGGTTTCGGTTTGGGGTTATTTTACATAAGTATCATTCTGATTCATCACTGTAATTAAACGTTCTTATATCTGCTCAGAGATGCACAGGGTCATGTGAAAGGCTGACACTTGAATCAGGCGTCTTGTCTCAAAGGTTTCTCACAATAAAATCATTGAAATTGAAACGTTGCATAATTTAAAAAAGAAATGGTCATGATGGCGTCAAAAAATGACTCACTTTCATCCACACAGTGACCACTTCCCCATAATGACATGAGAGAACACATGACAGATGTATTTGTAGTAATAGTTTCTTCTTTTTAGTCGCTCCTTTCTATTTGTTGAATGATCGGTTTTATTGTTAGAGGCCAAACTTCTTCTGTGAAACTTAACTGTGACAGTCACTTTGGAGCAGCCTGCAGTTACTGTGACACACGTGTGCGTCTCTGTGCAGAGTGCCTTGGAGGTGTACAAGGAGATGGTCCTGCTGTACCTGGAGGAGGGCCGGCGGCACGTCAACTCGCGCTGCGCCGACCTGGAGCCATGGCAGATCATCGGGGTGACCGTCATCACCACGCTGGGAGCTGTCTGGGTCAAAGGCTTCCTCTTCCAGCAAGAAAGTACGTGGTACACGGGCACAGAGTGGGTCTGCTGCTCACTGAGTCACACATGAAAGGAGACAACAATCTCCTCAAGCTACAGAGACCATGTTCACGAGGCTTTCTGAGTCATACTGTAATTTGCAGTCACATTCACTGCACTGTTGACATCAGGTTTAACCTCTGATGTCTGAGCACTTAAGTAAACAGTTTTTTTCCATGAAAACCTTTTAGTTAAAGTTTTCCTCTGATACTGTACTTGTGTCAGTATGCGTGACTGAGAAATGCCCTCAATCAACAAGACTTTCTCGATCCGCTATCAATGGATCAATAGTTGAATTCCTCGGCAACGAGGCCGGCTCCACCCATTGCACTTCAGCTCTTAGCAACAGAGCTTTGGTCAGAGCGGAGGGAACTAGCTGCGTGTGTCAGGGCAGAATAAAATGTGTCAATGCACTTCTCCTTGTCATGACTTGTCGTTACAGCTCACAGTCAGCTGATTTAATATCTGTGGTTGCGTGTGTTTCAGCACAGCTGCTTATTTGCCTTTTTTTGTGTGATAGGTCTCGTGTCGCGAATCAAGAAGAAGTGCTTTCGACTCATCAGAAAAATACCCTTTGTTGGCGGAGCGGTGAGTATCAGTGGTTCGTCCGTTCCTCCTTTTCCCCCAGCAGATGTGCACTGACTCTGTCTTGGTCTTTATGAGTCACTCTGGGATGAGTGTTTGCAGCAGGCAGGGGGGGAGGGAAGGTGGTGGGTAGTGTTAGACCTTTGGCACACTTTATATCACACACTGGTGATAACACTCGGTTACTTCTGGTCATTATGTCAGCAGTGAAGAACTCACTTTCAGGCTTTATCAAAAAATTGTGTTGATGGCACAATGGACACGTAGTCTGAGATGCACTCACTTCACTTCTATTCTTTCACGTTCTTTAGTGTTTCTTGAATGCTGCATTCAGGTGGTGTCGTAGAATCTGAAAAATTAGTTTCCTGAATGGGGAAAATTCATGTGAACACAACCAAGTCAGAACAGCCACTCGAAAAGTTGGGTTGCCAAGTTTCTGTGGGCATCACTTATAAAACAATTTTACACTCGGTTCTAAATAGTAGTTTTCAATGTCAAATTGTCAAATTTCACTTTTGTCACTTGCAAACTGCACATCCATCTCTCACAAGCTCCTAACACCACTTTTTAGCCAAGACAGACAGTTTTATGGTTAATGGTACATTTTAGATTATTTATGTCTGTCAAATCTAAATCCTGTTTTTTGCTCTTCGTTATTATGCATTCATTAGAGAGATGGGATGTTAAAATGCTCTGAACACAGCGTCCATTTCTTCTTTCCGACTTCAAAGCATGTGAACACACAACGACCTCACAACTCACAAAATTGGACCTTACAGGGACTAAAGTTGAACTAACTCTACTCTTCTCTCTGTGACAGATTCAGAGTCAGCTGAACAAGGCTTTGGACGATATGTCTGCCAGCCTGTGCACTTTGAAGAACGGGATGAGCTACACTAAACAGTTGCCGTCCAAAGGCCTCTCTCAGAGCCAAGTGCTGGATAAAATCAGAGAGTACGAGACACTGAGTAAGTCCTCGCTCTTTCCTGGGTTTTGCCTGATGGTTCATTAACTTCAGAGCCGAGTCCCCAAAGAGTTTCTCATCTGTTCTTGTGCCAATTTGAAGGAGGAGGAGATTTTTTTAAATGCCAGTGTTCAGAAGGTCAATCTCATCTGAACGTTTTTGAGAAAACCAGTGATTTGTTTTGTCATTTAAGTTTTTATTGGGGCAGCTATGTTGCAAGAAGGTTCCTGGTTCAAATCCTTTTTGTTTCCCCCGTATTTCTGTGGGTTTTCTCCAGATTTCAGCTTCCTCCCACAGTCTAAAGACATGCAGATTGGAGACTTTAATTTGACCGTAGATGTAAATGTGAATGGTTGCTGGTCTCTGTATGTTTGGCCCTGCGATATGCTGGCGACCTGTCCGGGGTGTACCCCACCTCTCAGCTAATTTCAGCTGGGATTGGCTCCAGCTTCAGGATAAGGGGTATAGATGGATGGATGGATGGAAGTTTTATTGATATTCTTCCCAGTCAGCTTCCATTCATATGACTTATGAATTACTCACATTATGAAAAATAAACAAATATTATTTTCAAACATACATGCCTGGAAAATGGAAGGAAAGGAGAGCAACACACAAACAAATAAAACACACAAAATGGACAATAACACCATTTTTGACAGCCCACAAAAGCGCCCATAACCTTGTTTTAGATAATTCTATCTAACATGATTGTCCTCACAATCTGTTACTACAGTCGACCCCTGATAAACAGGAAGATATGATTCCAGACTTGGTTAAATATTCCTTGTGCCTTGTTCATTGTAGTTACTGAGTATTTAGAAACCCAGTGATTTCTGAACAGACTGTGTGCCGTTGCAGATGAGGTGCCTTGGGAGACAGGATGTGTTTCGGGGGCAGTGTACTGGGGCGATGAAACCCTGACCAAACTCCTGGTGAAGGTTTGCATCTTTATATTTCTCTCTGGACTTTGACATTCTGAAGCCTGAATATTCAGGGTCAAATCTGAATCAAAATCTTTTTTTGATAATAAGTGATAAACGACTCTTGTTTGTCCCTGAAATTACTGCCACCCTTGTTTGTGTCTGTAAATATTTTTGAGTTTATGCAAACCTGTCTTTTTTCTTTTGCTTCAAGGTATATGGAGATTTTGCATGGAGCAATCCACTTCACCCAGACATATTTCCAGGTGTTAGAAAGATGGAGGCCGAGGTTGTTAGAATGGCCTGCACGCTTTTCCAGGGCGGACCTGACTCCTGTGGCACTGTAAGTCACAATGTGGAAAGCTGTGTCTCAATTCAGGGGCTTCATCCCTCGCAGTACGCGGTCTACCTGGAGGCGGTCTTAGTGGGCCACGAAGGCTGCCGGTCTGCTCTAAAGAGGACATCACAGCTCTTCCCGCCCTCATTGCTGTTGGATAGCAACAGAGCTAAAGTAGGACATGACGAGGAAGTTTTACAGCCCCTTGGTTTTTTAACATGTGTACCATTAGCTGTTAGGTTGTGTTGAAGTGTGATACTTCATCAGCATCACACATATCATTGCTTACCGGTGCCATTACCTCTTTGAAAAAGGGTTTGTCACCAGGCGCATTGAATCCTTGGATAGGCCGGGCCGGGAAGGGTCTACCTGTTGGAGCCTTTGATTCAGGGACAGCCTAGTCGCGCTGCTGTGAGGCAGTCAGTCTTCAAATGCAGCCTAAGAAAGATGCAGCCTCTGAATTCAGACACCGCTTATATACTGACAAAATGCACAAGCCAGTTACCTCTAAATGGAGAAACATGGACTTCATTTAACATATATTTACCTCTGCTTTGTTCAGGTCACTTCAGGGGGAACTGAGAGCATACTGATGGCCTGCAAGGCGTACAGAGACATGGCGTATGAGCGAGGTGTCAAATACCCTGAAATGTAAGATGAGCTGTATCAGTTACTGGCCTGTGTCGAGGCTTGCTTTCAACTGTATTTCCCACAGAAATTCTAATAGTATTTTCCTGTTTTGATCAAACCTCTGCAGCATTGCACCTGTGAGCGTCCACGCGGCCTTTAACAAAGCGGCACATTACTTTGGGATGAAGCTGGTTCACGTTCCCCTCGACAATAAAACAATGAAAGTAGACGTGAAGGTGAGAAAACAGCATTGAAACAGATGCCGTGCTATTCTTAGACACCAGTTCCTCCCTTATTGTTCCTTCTCTTTCAAGGCCATGAAGAGAGCCATCAACAAGAACACGGCTATGCTTGTGTGCTCAGCGCCGCAGTTTCCTCATGGAATCATGGATCCCGTTGAGGAAGTAGCCAAGGTCAGAAGTGAAACGTGTTCCCTCTGAATGGGCTTCAAACTGAAAAAAGGGAAATCGGATCTCTTAACGCTTTCCCTCGCTGTTTTGCAGCTGGCTGAACGCTACAGCCTCCCGCTGCATGTGGACGCGTGTCTCGGAGGTTTCCTCATTGTCTTCATGGCCAAGGCTGGTTATCCTCTCGCCCCGTTCGACTTCAGGTTAAAGGGTGTTACCAGCATCTCTGCAGACACCCACAAGGTAAGAAGTGGCTCTTTATTCCTGTTTTAAAACTAATAAACAGATTTTATTTTAAAAAGATTATGATATCTTCTAACAAAGTCTGGCTGTAGACATTGTACCATGTGTAATTCAGTAGTCATTGAAGTTATGTTTAATCTCTTTGGCTCCAAGCCATATTTTCTGTAGTTATTTTAATGCTGCATTGTGTATATACGTGTGTGTGACATTTCTCTCCAGTATGGCTACGCCCCTAAAGGTTCCTCAGTGATCCTGTACAGCGATAAAAAGTACCGTCATTACCAGTACTTCGTAGCTCCAGACTGGCAGGGGGGAATCTACGCCTCGCCCTCTATAGCGGGCTCCAGGCCAGGAGGCATCATCGCCGCCTGCTGGGCGACCATGATGTACATGGGAGAGAATGGATACTTAGACGCCACCAAGAAAATCATCAGCACAGCTCGCAAAATCAAAACAGAGTAAGACGCTCAGATCGACACAATACAAGAAACCATGATTCATCGTTATCACGTTTTTTATCATTAACGGGAAAAAAAATGTGTCACCTTGACAGAATCTGCAAGATAAACGGCGTGTTTGTGTTTGGGGACCCAGAGGTGTCAGTGGTGGCGATAGGCTCGGATGTTTTTGATATCTTTCGTCTGTCTAACGCACTGACGTCGAAGGGCTGGAATCTGAACACACTGCAGTACCCATCCAGGTACATGTAAAACAAATGGTAGCCATTTTTCAGATTTATTGGTGTGATAAATACAACTAACAACTGTACGTCCTCATCTTTCCCAGTATCCACATTTGTTGCACAGTTCTGCACACACAGGGGAAGGTCGCAGATAATTTTATTCGTGATGTCAAAGAACAGGTCGCCATCATCATGAAGAACCCCAAAGAGAAAACCACAGGAATGGTGAGTTATCTGTGATTCCACACCCAACCAATTTAGATCCAAAGCTGATGAGCTGGTTAACATGTAACATTTTTGTCTGATGAGAAAATTAGGCCATTATGGGTGTATAGGTGTGTCACATGGTGGACAAATTCATACCTACTGTCAATGTAACGTACAGTTTCCAGTTCTACGGTTCAAAAAACACATTCTTTTGACTGTAGAACTGGACTGAACCCAAATTAGAGAATATTCTTTTGTCTGTGTTTAATCTACAGTATCAATGAGGCCAAAGTTAAACTGTAGCTGTTTGTAAAAGCGGAATTACGTGTTCTGCTGCACAAGCCACCCATGTGCCATGTGGGGTGTCAGTTTTAAATGGAGTGGAAACTCCACCCTTGAGACACAAACCTGCATTGTGCCTTCCAGTTTGTTTGGAGCCCAACGCTGAATGAAACAATACCTTCAACTGAATATCAGAAATAAAAACAAACCCCATGCAGCGTAAAGTCCGGCACCAAAGAAACTATTTTCACTCATTTAAGTTCACATAAACCAGGTTTTTCTTCCATAAAACAAAGAGTGTCTTGTTATATGGAAGAAACTCTGTTTTCCCTTGTTTTTTCTTTACTAACGGTGACCTACACTTTCTGAGAATATCATCATCTCGAATATCCCTCGAAACTTAATGTCCATAAATCCTCTCAAACTGTACATCCATGTCTGCACATCTGTCTATTACTGCAGACATAAAGATCTTCAGTAATTCAGCATAGTTCTGCTGCTTTGCACTTGACGATATGTAAACAAGTTGGGTGTCCTGTTGTAGCCCACAGCTAACTCACTCACTCAAAGGCAATATTATACTTCATGTTTACAAACCCTGAGGCCCCATGCGGACTGCAGTTCCACACCTAGACCATGAATATCTACTGTTATCTAAACTGTGCACTCCTGCCGTTTCAGGGAGCGATCTATGGCATGGCCCAGTCCATCCCAGACAGATCAATGGTGACGGAGATCTCCCAAGGCTTCCTCGACTGTCTCTACAGCACAGAGGTGCCCAAGACAAACACCAGCCACATGAACGGCAATGGCAAAGCTCACTGAAACAGGATCGGGCCCTCGATGCCCGACTGCATGCTCGCCTCTCCCCCAGAGCTCAGAGTTAATCACTCAACAGTTGCCTTATCTTGCATACCCACAACACATGAAAACATCTGTAAACATCTGTGAAGCACAAGCCATCTTCATTTGGGGGGAAATCGCTTGTAACACTGTGCGTTAACAGCACAGAGAAGTGACAGATTCCAAACACGTTTTAGCCATTTTACTTGATTAACTCAATGTCGTTTGAAGAGTGTGTTGTTTTATGTTTTGAATACTCATTTCAATTGTAACTTTTGTTAAATGCATCTATCTCTCACAATCTACAGTGATTTCATCTTGAAACCATTCCGTTTTTATTACAAACTCCAGAACATTTCAGCTCACCCTCACTGCTTCAAAAATCTCTGATGACTCAGCAAAAACAGAGGCCACTGAAAGCTTGTTAGAAACGCTGTGCTGCCCTCTAGCGTGACATCTGATGCACTGCTCTAGACTGGCTCTGCATGTGGCGGTATGACTCAGGCTTTTGGTTGTCATCATCACCACATTATCTCTGGAAAATAGCATTCATATGAGAAAAGCACTGCAGTGCCCTGACAAGAGCATATCAGGGGAATGTGTCACTTGAATCAACAGGTCTCAGATGCGATGGTCGTCTGTAATCATGTTTAGCCGCGTTCGTTAGCTCTTTGCATGCAGACATGGTTTCTCTTTTAAGTCCAGATTTCCTATAGTTGGAGCTTTTAATGTCATTATGCAATATTATAGTAATAACCACAGCAGGAAAACATCAGCCACTTATTTTATTATTAATTGTTCTCAGACTTCCTCACAGCAGTTGGCTTGTAAAGGAAATTAATGAAAGTTAAAATCTTTTATCAGACTGGATTGAAGGCCATGGTCCACTGTTTATTATCAATTAGCAGTAGTAGTAATAATCAGTTCTCTGCCTGTGTGCTACATTGTTTTAATCATTCCTCCTAATTCAATCTACCTCAGTTTCTACTCAATGCAAATGATTCATCCACTGAAACGCATTCTAACAGGGCCACTGTTTTTTCCATTAATCTAACAGGAGCTTCAGAATGTTCAGGAATTTAATAAAGTGTTCTTAAATACACGGGTGCATCTAACAAATTTAGAATGTCGTGTAAAAGTTAAAATCAGATATCATCAAACAGATATCCCCTGTGACGGTGGTCTCTGTATGAATGTGGATATATATACTGTGGTCAAAATGTACACCTTCACTTACAGGCTAATAACCTAACAAAGCATACTGTCACACCAAAAGGAGCTTGTCTTTATTTCCTGTGCTTTCCTAATATTGCTTGTTGAAATTGTGTTTCCATGAAATTACTTCCATGTTTGTGCAATACATATCTTTTTAATTTTGTATGAATTAGAAACGAAGGGGAATGCTCCACTATTAATGTTGAAGAGCTGCGTTATCAGAACTGTAGTGTTGAATGGTGGCATGTCAACCTTGTTGGTGTAATTTAACCATTTGTGTTTATTAGACACTTAATTTGTGAGTCTTTTTTTTTTTTCTTCGTGAAACTGTTTTTACTTACAGAGCAGTTATAAAAGAGATGAGACATGAATGTATGTAGGTTATTACATGTGCAGGGATTTTGTTTCCCTCACATCTTTTAGTCAATTGCCTGGTTGTAAGACTGATGACAGAAGACAGACCGTAACACCCCCACTAACGGCTGAAGCTCCTACTATCCATCCAATCATCCTTTAATACTGCAGCCTGTGACAGGATGTGGACACTTATGCCTGTGCAAATAAAACAAGGGCTTTTCCAGCAATGACTCATCCTGTTTGCTTTGGAGACAACATGTGTGATGATTGAATGGCCAAGAAATCTCTTTTAAATAAAAACTTTTAATGAAAATTCCTGTGTGAGCAGTAATTATTAGAGATTCCTCTCCAGTACAGAAAAAAGGCTGTACAGAAAACATCTCTTGTACTTTGGTGATATAATGTAGTGATCATAAGCATTTACCTCTCAGCAGTTTTTCTCTCAAATTATGATCAGGTATTTGGCTTCAAAACACCAGAGACATCATTAAGGTAAACTGATCCTTCACAGACTGGACAATAAAGTAACATTTCTATATTGATTGAGCTGTTCCTGAAGTGCTGGGTCGTATTGTACTGTCGAGTAGAGCCCGACTGATTGATGTGAGCCATTCACTTCTTTTCTGATATGCAGCAATATGGAAAATAAACAATGCAGAAAAAGTTAGTGCTAATAAGTTATTTGGTTGGTTATGTTTTCACCCTATTGCTTGTAAGTGAGATTGTGCAACAACTACTTGACAGATTACAATGAAACCTGGTAGAAGGATGCGATATGGGTCAGGGAAGAACCCATTACATTTTGGCATGGAATCCAGGAATAATGGTTTCTCTCTTAATCTAACATTGTGTGATGGGGCGTTTTTTCAAAAGTTTTAGCATTTCCCAGGGAGTAATTCATGGATCCGGCTCATTGAGGGAACTGTCGATGAGTGTGTGAAATTTGGTGCAGCTTGATTGAATTGAGGGGGACCGTCAGGCCTCGGCGGAGGCATGCACTCTACTTCTGGTGTTTGTTTTTTTAGTTATTTATTGATAGACTATATGAGCTGATATACCGGTATCAAGCATTTATTACCCTCTATTATCAGCTTTGGCAGCCACTTTAGGACTTGTGTCCCCCGCTGTGTGTCACTACACGTATGTTTCTGAATGTATGAGGTTTAAAGGATTTCATAAAATCTCTCTTTAAGTCAGCATGAATCTATTAATAGGAAGCAGCTGATGGTTTCTCCCAGCAAATGATTCACAGCGAACACAGATTAACAGTTAACACAGACACAGTTGTGTTTCCATTAAAATTCATTCAGTCTGAGAAGATCATTTTTTGGTAATTTCTTAGCATTTCTAAGACAACAGAATATGATTTTTACTGACATTTAAGTACAAAAGGGCACATAAGACACATGTAGTGACAAAGGGGCACATACACCATTTTGAATGTTATTTGTAATTACAACTGGAATGGCTGTTACTTGGAACCTTTAGACTTGAACGTGTAAACATACTCTTTTACTATTTTCTTTAGGCCAATCTCCTTTTCACCATGTGCAACAACAACAGCATATTTTCAAAAGCACATTGGACCCTTTGCAGACGGCTACGTTGCTCACAATGAAGTGAAAGTAACTGCTTCATATTCTGAGGGTTTTGCAGGTGACTTCCTCCTCTTCAGTTTTCACTCTTAAAATGACTGAAAGTCTGTCGGTCACATCATAGACGCTTGGTCGATGAAGGTGGCCATTGTGATGTCACGCTGGGACAAGCCTCCACAGTCATGTGTGCTCAGAGTGATCTGGACCTGAGGGAACAGAGGAAAGAAGTGGGACACCTGTGAATATTACAGGCTGTTTTCCTTTCTGTGAATAGCTGAGTGGTTTTGCTTTGTGTTGATTATGTTGAAAGTGTTAATCCAGACCAGCATAGTAGAGGCTAATGTGATCATCTGGAAATATCTTAAAATCTAAAAAGAGTCAAAATCACATTTCTAGATTATCAACTAGTCCCTGGCCTCACATTTTCGTGTGTGTGTTCACGCTTCTTTTAGCTCCATTTTGGTCTTTTTAGCTCCTGAATGCTCTACTCTGCTACAAAGACCACCAAAACAACTAACTACAAAATGTCATTAAGTCCTGTCCGACTCCACATAGTCCTTTAGTTGGACCTGCAGCTTCAGTGAGTCCGATTTCCTGCTGTAGATAAAAGAAGCTTACATTTGGAAGGAGAACTGCTTTGCACAAGGCTGACACTTTCCTGAAGAGATGTTAGAATATGATCGTACAAACGAGAGAGCTTATAAATTCTGTGACAGCGAATCGTATTGAATTAGTGAATTTCAGTTATTAGGACGGTGCTTTGTTATGGGGCGATGGCAGGACTGTCTTTGTCATCCATGTTCTTCATTTCTGAAGATACATCTAGATCCCATTATGAATTTGAAGCTCTGGCACATGATCACAGTGCTGGGTTTCTCTCTAGCAAGGAAAGCCAATCAGAACCAAGTCCTGCTGCGATGCATTCATTGATAATAGGACATGCAACTGCTCTAAGGGTTGTTGTCCTTTTACAGTCATTAGTTTTTTCGATCAATCAAACTTTATTTGTATTTCACCTTTCACGCAGGTTAGTGCAGCGCAAAGTCCTTCACAATTGACTGATGAGCCAAGAATAAGACAAAACAAATAAAAATGCAGACAATGAGGTATCATAAAATTGATTTCAAAGCAATAAAACTTTTAGAAAAGTGATAAATTTGGATTCAAAACATATACTCATATGAACAAAACTTAAAGTAAAGATGCACTAAAATAATCACTACAGACCCAACTTAATCAAAAGTCATCTTAAAGGGATAGGTTTGAAGCTTGAATTTAATATTTCAACACTTCCATCTGCTCTCAAGTTCCCAGCTAGAGTGTTTAAAACCTCAAAGCTGCCTCAATAACATCTTGTCTTGCACAACTACCTGATTCATATCAGAGGAGCTGAACTGGTTCATATACCTGTGAGTATATGCAACCGTGAAGTGCTTCAAAAACCAGTAAAGAAATCTTAAAATAGACACAGAAACAGACTTTTATACCTTGTTATAGACATTGAACCACTCAGGATGATGATCCATCTTCTCTGCTTGTAGAGCCACTCTGGACATGAAGCCAAACGCCTGAAAGGAAGGAACATCATGTCCTAAATTCATGTTTATGGAGTTAAGGACTAGCCAGTGAGAAATGGCACATTACAAACCTGATTGAAGTCTTTGAACACAAACTCTTTGTAGATGGCGTCCCGCCCCACCACCTCCACCCACTGAGCGTTGCGCAGCAGGGGCAGTAGGTGGGTCCTCTCCTCTTCAGTCAGACTCTGGATCTTACCAGCCTGGTGGGACAGAGCAGAGGCAACAAGTAGAGCCGATTTTAGAGGGGCAGTTCACAAACACAAACTGTGATTGGTTGCACTGGGTCCCATCTGGAAACAATGAGAGTCTGCATTCCTGGTTCAAAGGTATGTGTGGGTGGGAGGTGCTGGGAGGGGGTGGGGATCCCTTTTTGGTCTTTCAGCTTGTAAAGTCTCAACTCATGATGCGGGGGTCACATGTTTTTGAAGTCAATTCATTCAGCCTCCATGACCCCGACCATCCCACAACATTTACATGACTGTATTGTAGAATGAAGAAGGATCTTTCCCCCAGATGAGCGGTCACGCGGACGACATGACCACAGCCTGGAACAGAGCAGTGACATCAACACGTATCATAGCAACGCTCTAATCTGCTTCATCTATGGAGCGAATGGGCACCACACACACACACACACACACACACACACACACACACACACGAAGACCACTAATCCTCATCTATTCATCGCATAACCAGTGGCTCCAGACACAGGAAAATGTGCTTATGTCATTCTTAGTTATGCAACATCATAATTACATTGAAAAGGAAGATATTTTCCTCAGTCTGCAATAAAACGTGATGTAGTGTAGTTTCAGAATATCAGATGAGGTAGATATCAACAGGTTGGTGAGTCTGTGTGTGTGTAGCAGGTGTGACACACAGGTGCTGTTTGTGTACTCACCATGTTTGCAGAGTGTTGTCATGCACAGAGGGAGTTCAGGTTCAGCTCCCTGGTTGCACAGAGGTAAATCGGCTGTAGCAGACACTGAGAGCCACTGGAATGAAACCATCCCACATATGAGCTGGGGGTCCTTCTTAGCTGCCCCTGCAGAAGCCTGAACAGAAATCCTCCCTGCTGATTGGCCACACCGCCACTTGTCAACATGGGTTTAATCATAAACTGTTGCACAAGATTTGCCTGAGGCCAGCTGGTGTAGAAGCAGTCAACACACAGTTGCACTGGCCTTTGTGTATGAAAGGATAAAGGCACCTCTTTAATAATCTATCTCATATTGTGTGTACACATGAACTTAAACTTCCCAGTCATAGTCCACCATAAAATGAAGAATGTCTCTGTTTAGCAGGACAGTAGATTTAAAAGGGAGCACTGCTCTCCAGCAGAGTTCATGTCAAAGGTTAATGAGGTGCTCCTGAGAGATTGGCCCGGTGAACTCATCTGTCTCATCGAGCGCTCAGGGAAATGAACTGCTTAATTAAATGAGGAGGGGAGAGGATGTGACGAGTGCTCAGCGTTTAACAGTTGACTGGATGAGGAAATGAGATTGCTGTGTACTAGTGTTTTGGTTAGAACTTAGGTTGGAGGAATTGTGCTTGGAAATGTAAATGGTCTGTATTTTATATAGAGCTTTTCTATATTACAGTTTTTACCATTTACCCATTCACACACACACACATTTATACAGTATCTCTGTGCACCATTCTCTCTTTCAGTTCCGTATCTTGCCCAAGAACACTTCTGCACACAGAATGGGGGCGACTGGGATCAAACTACTGACTCTCTAGGTAGTGGATGGCCCGCTCTTCCTCCTGGGCAAACTATCTCTGACCTCTACACTAACACACACACCCCCACACACACACACACACACACACACACTTGCACTTATTTCTCAAATGTTTTTGCTCTTTAAACTTATAAGAAACAATAACAATGTGACATTTATCCTGATAATTATCGATATCGACAAACATTTTAATCTTGACATAATTTTTGGCCCCATCGGCCAGCCCTGGTTAATAGGAGCCGTGCCCTCTAGGTTTTGCCCTTTGACCGCTTGTTATAGTGGTGTAGGAGTTATAAAGATGCGCAGTGACTGGTCATGTTTTCAGGCAGCACCATGAAGGAGCTCAGGATACTGCTACAAACAAGTCTGACTTTATTAATCCTTGCAGGCAGCAGCTCTGGACGATACGTCGGTTCAGGTGAGTCTCGTGCGATTCATCTGTGGTGGATGTGGCTCAGTCTGTTGTTGTTGATAATGTGGTTGTTTACATATGATTCTAGCAGGAGAAGCCTCTTTTTCAAACCTAAAAGTATCTGTGTTCTTTCAAGCATCTCATGTCAGTGTTTGGTTCTCGTCATCAAAGTTCAAATCTAATCATATCAAAATGGAAGTTTCAGATGTTTGATCTCACTCAGTCATTAACACAGAGTCAGTGTTGGGATCATGATGGTGATTGTGATCGGAGACATTCTGCTGCTATCTCATATTTATGATGTTCAAAAAGCTTTGTGTGCCAGCTGTAAATCATCAAACCATTACAGGGCCCAGTCTGAAAATGGACCAGGCTTTGTTAACTTTTCATAACCAGCTGAAAGAAGAGGTGCAGGTTTTCTACACGTCTGATTACTGCTACAAGGTAAAGAAGTTATACTGTCTCTTCCCCTCTCCTCTCTCTGTCTGTCTGACAACAGACTCCTCTGATTACTAACACATGAGTAAGTCAATATTCTACAGTTTGATGCCCACAGAACCCTCACATACTGAAGAAGTCAACATTGTGACAAACACTGTCAAGTTTGATTTTAATGTTCCTCACTCAAATCTCTCCAGTGGCCATAGAGCTCCGGAGACGTTAAAACCAAAAAGAAAACATGAATGGTAATCCCACTAATGCAGCAGCACTTTCGTTAGATGTACATTCAAACCTCGTGTGTCCAGTATTTAATGCAAGTTTTATTTTGTCAGAAGTCGGGATAATCCATTTGGCTTTATGTGTCCGATTTGATAAAGCTCCCTTCAGACGCATAAAATAAATTATACAAAGATATGCTCTGTAACAAGTAACAGACTTTCATGTAGAAAATCAGAAGAGAGCCACCAATGGATTTTTAAGACGTGAGAGCCGTAGATTTAAGGATGATCAAATCTACCATCTCTCTGCATTTTTGTAAGTAATTTTATAAGTTACCAGCTTTTCTAACATCAACTACATCAGTCATCCCCACGCTTCTTTGGCTTGAGCTGGAGAGATTTTAGAGACATGAGGAGGGAAAACCCAGTATTCTACAAAGAAAAAGAAAAGATTTTGACTTAGAATTTTGAAGAGGACATTTGCATAATTATTTTATTCTTTTTTTTTCTTGACTTATCTAGATTTTTGTTTATAGTAAAAAATGGGATACATCAGGCACATCCAGTTAAGAAATAAATCATTTAATGGGAGCTTTAGGGATGCAGATTTTCTCTTTTTCAAATGTTGCCTTCACTAGCTCAATATACTCTTTATACTGCTCTGCACATTGTCTTTTTGCACCTGTCATACATGTACAAGTTAGATATATCTTTTATCCTTTTTCCGAATACTTATTTCTCACTCCAGACTCATTATGGCCATTTTCTCTTGACCAGGGGTAGACCATTGTTATTTCTGTTGGTTTCAACTCAGTTTTTCCTCCTCTTTTTCCTCATCAGTGTGTGTACCAGCATCTGGCCAGTGTGAAACCCAACAACAACAATGCATCTGTGGTGATCAGCACTAAATTCACTCTGACTGTGCAGGTGGAACCACAGGCCAGGAACTCAACTCTGTGCAGGTGACAACCAGTTTAATATTCTCAAGAAGCATCAATGAGATGAAACCAGTTGTTAATTTACAGCCCACAGAGGTAAAACTGCTGATTTGTTCCCTGTTTCCTCATAAAGACCCTGCCTGTGGGAGTGTATCGCTCTTGTCTGCAGACGTAATGTAGTGTGGTGGCATCAGCAGTCTGCGTGATTATTTACAGGGCTGGGGGAGTAATCCTGACCTGCTTTCTGGACCTGAGTGATGCCCTCCCTTAAACCACCTCTCCGCTAATCGATCAGGAGCCTTTTTGGGGTTAATAAGACCCGACATTCCAGTATTGATGAAAAGGGCTCTTTAAAGCTTGAAAGCCACACGTGCTGTGGAAACCTCAGCGGGGACGTTAACTAGGAGGAGACAGTCAACATATTTATAAACAAGCAGCGCTGACAGGATACCGGGGCCGAGCTTTCCATTTGGGGGTCACCCGTAAACATGGTGCCAGGGATTCAGTTGCAACGTGACGGCCTTCTGCATGGTGCTTTTTCTGGCGCTCTCTGAGACCTGCTCCGGGGCCTCTCAGATCAATGCTGAGGTCTCTAACCAGACTGTGCTGCTATTGATTCCCTTCTGCCTTTGAAATAACACTCCAAGTGATAGCTAGTATGTCATCCGAACAGTGGATCAATATGAGCATGTAATGCATGTTTTGGGGACCTGAAACTGGAGAGGGTAGGAGGACCTATAGGGAAGCACTTTGGGTCCAAAGGCACTAGGTGGTGCTGCCGAGCTGTGTGGCAAAAGATAGGAAGAACAACATATTCATGTGAGGAAACACAATCTCAGAGGGGATCAAATAAAAGCAGCCTGCAGTGTTAAGTGGTTTTCTTCTTTTGGGTTGCAGGTGGAGTCAGAAGTATGGAGAAGGTGGTCATTACTCTGTTTGGATCCAGATGTCAGAAGCCACCGGTGATCCCAGCTGTGCTCACACTGTGGCCAAAAGACCAAACAACGCATACCTGCGTAAGTGCACAACACTGATGAAGAATACAGGATGAAGAACTGACGGAGAGTGAATGCGATTGCCCTGTTGAGACACACTGACAGTAAGAGAACATGTGTCCACGCTCAGGTCGAGCCTTTTGATCCGCTCTCTGCTTAATTGAGTCAGCAAAGAGCAGAATCCCTCGGCTCGGCCTCGTCCACTGAGCAGTACCTCTCATCCATCTCTGGGGACATGATGTGTATTGATCAAATAAGACACGGTTTCTTGAAAAGGGATAAAAAGAGAAGCTTCTCTTGTTTGTTTTGAAGGCCTGGCTCCGCGAGTGGGGGATTGTGGGTAATACATTAGGGAGTGTGGAAGGATTAGGGCGTAATGGGATTTTGAAAGCGTCTCTCTCTCCATAATGTACACTCTACTTAACAATATTGCAGATTATGTTGTAGATCAGACTTTTAAGGCCAAGTAGCCATTATCCCAGCAGATATATGGTCAGTGTGACTGCACCCCTCACAGTATGATGAGCTTCCATTAGCTCCACAGACCGGTGATTATACAAACTCCCTGTAGGACTTGCTCAGCTTAAGTAATGGTCTGGTCAGCAGCTCCAGACGGGTTAGAGTTGCCCTGCTAGGGAATTTCAAAGTTTACTTCAGTGTCTCTCATTGATTGGCCGCTGGCCTTCGTGAGGTCATTTTCTGGGCGCAGTGTTCTTCACAGATGTATTTCTGTGCAGCCGCTATCAGATCCAGCCTTTAATCATGTTAGTACTGTATTCTACATTGTACCACAAACCACAGTCACCTGCCGGGGGCCTTAATTATTTCGAAGAAAATCCAAGATATTGACTCATATTAAGTGTTTGACTTGAGCAAACGTATTGACCAACTGAACTTGATCTGGTTGTTTCAAATACGTCCATTAATTTGCTTTTATTTATTTTGACTCGCAGAGGGAGCATGGCTGTTGCAGGGATCTAGTGCTGTCTCACTTCGCGTGCCGAGAGCTTTATGGTGTTTTTGACGAGCAGATACCAGAGATGCCAGGATTTTCCTGAGGCCATTATATGTGATCACTCTTTGTTCTGAGTGGATGTCGTAGTGTGGATTCAGCTCAGGTTAAAATGGTATCTTTTTATGTTTGTTTTTCCACTGAGGACAAACATGGCACCTGCCGCTCCTGTGTTTTCCTCCGTGCTTTGACGCAAGAAGAGCATATTAACATCTCCTGAGCCTATGTGTCATAGTTTTATAATCAGTAGCACAGCTGTCCAATGTCTCATTTTTATTTCAATGCTGTTGGGACCGATGGGTGAGAGATAATGGTGCAACTTTTTATTTGCAAGAAAGAAGGTAAAAAAAAAGTAGTATTCAGCTTGATTAGTATCTCTATTAATATTTCTGTCTGTAGTGATACAGATTCAGGAACATGTGTTTTTGTTTTTTAATCATCGGGGGAATTTTTTATATTTATTTTGTAAATAAAACCAGTCATTGTTTTTGTGGCCCCTCATACAGTTCTTCATCTGGACCCCAGTGTAGTCTTACATTTTCCTTTTCAAATGACCGTAGTCTTAGATTACCCATGGTGATTGCCCGGTGATGGATCGACCAGGAGTTTCCATTAGGCTCTTCTTTGTCACTTGAGGGATCCCCTTTGACACTTTTTGATTCCCACAGGGGAGTCAGGAGGCGAGTACAGCAGGCAGTTTGGACTGGTTTATCAGGCCTTTTATCCCCAGTCTGATTCTATTCTGATGTTAAGCTCCAGAAATGGACGTCCAGACACAGAGGCTATGACGAGCTGTTTGATTACACAACTTCCATTTGTAAACATGAGCTTTTTTTCTTCTGTTCCCTCAGCTCTTGTGGTTTCAGCTCTCTCACTGGCTATAATCGCTCTCTTGGTCGTTGCGGCACCTTACATCTACAGGTACCCATTTGTTTTTCACATCATCCACAATGATTCAGCTCTCATTACTCTCCCATCAGAACCAGACACACCAGACTTTTCCTTTTTACAGGAGGAGTCGTACATCAATGTTTTTTAAGACCATTTGCTGCCAATGCACTCAGTACTCGGTGGATAATGTAAGTAAAACGCTGCCACTGATGATTAATATCTTCATACACACAGTGAGATGACACAGATGCATGATTTGATTGATTAGATGTAGATCAATCATAAACCAATCAAAGGATTCTCATTAAATGAGTCCTAAGGTGGTAGTCTCTTCTCAGCCGTGCAAATTTGTTTAAGATGCAGGATTAAACCCACAATATGATTATTTAATTTTCGTTTAATCTCATTATTCCTGAAATTTTCGTTTTACATAATTTAAAGCATTCGTAGGAACACAATGCAAAATAAGTGCCCCATCTTTCTTTTCCTCTGCAGAAAAATGACTTGCTTTAAGCCTTATTGCAATCTAACATTAACATTGCCTTGATCCAATAGAATTATTTTCGTTGGCCAACTCCGCAGCCTGAGATGCATACCAAAATTGCTCAGAGACTCCAGCCGTTTGGGAGACACTAATGGAATGATTGATACAAATGTTAGCGGAGCCAGTTGTACTGCAGACTAACATACAAGCGATAGAGCAGAGCGTTGTGTCCATCCAATCATCTTGCTTGATGGCAAGAACTGCTGTGTGTTTTTTGGTGAGCATGAATGGCTCCTCTCATTCTTCCAAGCAAGATGCCTCGGCCTCCCATATGCCGTCTTTATGGCAAGCAGATCCATCAAAACATATTAGTGCGGGTGTCTTCCTGCTCTGGCTCTTTAAACTGCTGCATAGGGGCCAGGGAGTCAGGCTAATCCAACTGAGAGGGCAACAGGCCAGAGCCATCTCAATGCTGCCTTCACAGCGATGGGGGGGAAATGAGGCACCAGCACCCTGCACACAGAATGACCCTGAACATAGAGAGGCTCAACAGGATTTTCAGGGGTTATGAGCAATGTGGCATTTTGGACTTTTGTTCTTGTCAATATTTTTACATCTCAGAACAATCACTGTAACATAAAATCTTTAAAATGATTTTGCATTAGATTTTTTGTAGCTGCAACAAATATCCTTCAAATATAATCTAATCAGAATCAATCAGTGCTACAAAAGAGGGTAATCAGCACTAATCAATAGATTTGTATTAATGTTTGATTAGAATACTACATATAATCAGAAAGGGCTCATTCATAGTGGCAAACCTAGGTTACAGAGAATTGTAGTCTGTAATATTTTTGGGGAATATTTCTGCCCTTAGCAAATTTGCATGGAATACGTAGTACTCTAGTATAGCTACCATGGTATTTTTGAGAGTATATGGTACATGTACCATGGTATTTTGACAGAACTGTGTTCTTTTTGAGTTATTGATGGAATACAATCGTATGATAATAATAATGATTATAATAAACTTTATTTGTATAGCCTCTCTCATACAAGAAATGCTTTATATACAACAATATACAATTTAAGTAATATAAGAACATGTTAAAATGACATATAAAAGAAAAGGAAAATATAAATAAAATAAAATGCATAAAAACAGCAGGCTGAAGTAAAGAGAAATGTTTAAAGTTTACTGACCTAGCTTCTCTGATACATCAAAAGGTTTAGCATAAGGCATTAAACAGTAGCCACTGTATGGTACGTAAATCATCAGGTCATGACATTATTTCACCGCTGTTTGTCTCTACAGGACGGAGCACATTCTTCTGAAGTTGAGCACAACTCCACCAAAGCCAAACCAACTCGTCTGCGCTCACTGGACACTTTCCGAGGGTATGTGCTCCATCAAACACCAACCTGTTTATCTGTCCATCACCACATGCTGCTTGCTCACATGCTAATTCTTTCTGGAGCTGTCTGAGGCATGATGAACATCTACAGGCCTGGCATAACGAATAATTACAGGGGTCACAGTCTGGCCACATGCTCCCCCAAGCTTTTGTTATCAGGCAGCATAGCTTTGGGCATGATTTGTGATATCGGTGCGTCTCGGGTTTGGAACAGTGTGTTTCTGTTGGACAGGAGTGATGCATGTGATTGAATCTGGGCTCCCTGCTCGCCTTAATTGTGGCCTGGGGGTAGACACAAAGCACGCCTCTCTGGAAACAGGATGCTGGTGTGGCTTTGACCTCCCCCTCGCCAAGTAATTGATGTAATATTACCGTCAACATATCAGCACACATCCACACGGTCATAGATCTCCTGCCAAAATGGAGAGCGAGAGGAAATCCAGCGGCACAGAGGCAGGATCCAGGGGACGACTGGCGTCTTCTCAATCTGTGGCTTTCTTTGGGACGAAACATCGTCTGAAACCACCGTGCATATGTGATCAATTCAAAATACCACTTAGTTTATTTACCTTGGACTGAATTGGTTGGAAACATTCATAACAGGGTTTTCATGAAATGATGCATTTCAATTTCCTTTCCTTTTATTTGCACTTGCTACCGCAGCACTGTTCAATCCTATTTGCCAAAATGTCACTCCAGGGTTACAAATACTTGTCGCATATTGATATCCTGATTGGTAATATTGGAAATTCTCATACCTGACAACACACTTAATCACACTGTGACTCAGCACTCAGGGTTAACGCTGTGTGTGCCTCCTCAGCTCTGTGACTTATGATCCATACCCCTGATAAGTAACAACTTTCTACAGAAAGCAGACGCATCAGTCATCTGCCATAAATACTGAGACATTTCTGAAGGCAAAAGGCTTTTCTTGTGAGCTGGTAGTTTTTTTTTCTGATCATTGCTCAGCCTCCGCTGACATGATATACAGAGAACTGTGGGGTTGCAGTTGCACGTTAATTTTTCTAAAAGGATCTGGATTTTAATCTTGTGCCGCCTTGCTAAAAGCCTGTTGCTGGTCCCCTCACTGTCGAAAATCGCACCGTCAGTAGTTAGTGGTGCCATACGACAGAAGAAAGAACAATTACATCAAAACAATGGATTGCATTTAACACCAGGTGGCTGATTCATTCTGCGCCTTATTTTGACTAAGCTCCAGGTTTTTCTTTCCGATTCGGTTTCAAATATGCTCTGATGTTCAGCCACAAAAAGGAACCTTGGTATATCCACTCCAGTAGTAATTTATTTTGACTAGATTGGGTGTCCATGTACTTGATATGTCCATCACTGCAGGTAACTCAATACTCTGCAGATATTTTGCAACAGAAATGTACCCAGCTAATATTCTAATTGGTAATACATGAGCAGGGATTCAAATCAGTCAGTCATAACCAGTTGTCAGTGCATTACAGACACGTCCGTCTGTAATCTGTTAACTATAAATCATGCAGGCATGAATTAGGTCTATTACTGAAGTGACAAATGTTCAATGGAGAGCTTTATAGGGATATTTAACACTTAAACCTGATTAGGAACCAAGAAAACACGCCTGTGGTGCTTCAGCCTGGACATTTGGACATTATCTGTTTGTGTATTAACTTTGCTGCAAAATAAAACAAATTGATCTCAGTACACATCATAATAATTAAGTCCTTGTAGCTTCCCTTAATCATAATTATCAGGTAAAACGTGTGCTTACATGTGTGGCATTGCTAATGTAATCTGCTTATAATGGAGCTCTTATTCAAAATCAGACACCCAGAGTGTTTTAATCAAAAAGATGACCAATAAGCCACGATACAGCAGTGGTTTTCACCAGGTCTCATCTGGCTAGTGATTTAACCTTTGTCTTTGTCACTATGGCAACTAATGGATATGTTCGTCAAAAATTAAACGATAGTCTGCGTGCATATGTGTGTGTGTGTGTGTGAGGGAGGGAGGGAGGGAGAGAAAAAAGAGCAACATGGACACATGCACTACGGTCTAGTCTACTTAAAGAGCCCCTTTTGAGATGATAGTGGCCGATTAAAATCTTGTATCAGCAGGTTGGGGCTAAAAGAGCAGTAATGGCTCTGGTGCACCTCTTAATTTAATCTAGGCAGAAAAACAAGAGGAGGCAGAGGCAGAGGCAGATACAGTGCACCTTATCAGGCGATCTCGTTCCTAGAGGTTGTACTAATCTTGTTTTGCCTCTTAAAGACCCTCTTATGATTTTTTTCATGAATCAGACACATGAATCAGACGCATAACCTGAAGTGTTTAGGATGACGAAGGATGAAATCTGCCTCGGAGCAACCAGCTGCATCCACCATGCTTCCATTTACATTCCCCTGTAGGTTTGTGTTGTGTAATGGCACCCGGTCATTTTCCTTACATGCAATGCAAACACCTCATTTTCCTCCAGCGTCTGATTCAGTGGAGCACTCCATCACGTGTGCAGTGTTTCAGCAGCCGTGGCCAGTGCTAAAGTATAAAGTGTATCATATATTAGCTGCAAAGGCTTTAGTCAGCACTTCTGCTTGAGGAGATCCAGAGGACAAGTGTTCATTTCCTGAGTGATTCATAATGCTTAGATTGCATTAGCTTGCATTTGGAGTGTGCCTCTTTACCTTTAACTCAGAAGTTAAAATTGAATCAGAATTAAAGTATTGTTGGATTTTTAGAAGATGGTTAGAAAATATTATAAAACTATTAAGCATTTCATGTTTTTTAAATGTATTTTTGACAACCCTTTCCTTCATTTACTCTTTGCTGGTGCATGAAGGTTAATCCCATTATTACTGATTTACTAAATATGGCTAACTCATTGTACTGTCTTTGTAGATTTGCCCTGACAGTGATGGTGTTTGTGAACTACGGTGGAGGAGGCTACTGGTTCTTTCAACATGCTCCATGGAATGGTTGAGTAAAGTCATACACTTAAGACAAAAACAAACTTAGAAAATAAAACTAGAAGGGCACACGGGGAGCACACACCTCCACCAAGGCTGATTGGCCTCTTTATCACCATATTGCATATATATATATATATATATATATATTGCATGAATTACATCTACCATGTACACAGAAATCATACACATTAAACACAGACAAAATGTAATGGCTCCGATATAGTTGAAAATAATAATAATTTGGTACCATACAGTAACTCTAGACAGACTAAAGATCACCCCTTAAAATACTTACTTTGATTCACAAAATCTGGATCATCTGCACAAAATTTGAGCTGATTATAGATATTAGCACTCTACAGATATCGCTTTTTTTAAAGACTGTTATATCTTTGAAAATTCACAAAAATGTGGCATAATGCCCTATCGTTAAAGGAAGTGAAAAAAAAAAAATCTTTTTTTTTAACCTACCTGACCCATAGGTTTATTGGTAAGGTACATGGTTTTTGTGTAATCCTGCTAACTAACACACAAACAAATGCAGATGAAAACATCTTAGTAGCGGAAGTAGTGAGAACAAAGCAGAGCATAGTCAATCCTAGCTGACATTGGCAAGATACAGGGTACACAATGGACAGGTCACTGTTTCTATCCACACAAAGCCTGATATGAAATGAATGCTCAATGGCGTCTCTCTCCTCATCATGTCTGCTGCATTTTCGGACCCCGTTGTCACTAATTATGATAAATATCGTCTCAAATCAAACACACAGGATGCCATTCCTCATTCGAGCCAAATCAAAGCTGCGATCCATAGACGTTTATTGTTTTGAACAACCAGGGTGGAGAGAGGAGGAGAAGGGATGAGTGTTTAAATGACAGCTGGGAGAATATGGGAGGGTGCTATGACAGAGTGACACTCCTCTGCTGCATTTACAGTACCAGTCTTTATGTGCCATTCGGCAAGGCACCTGTTATCGAGGGAGACAGTTGCTGGGTCTTTTGTTTCTCTGGGTGAATAAAGGTGAATAAAAAAACAAACCTAAATGTCTCTGTAACTTTTATGAAATGTATGTCATCGTTTAGGGGTGTTCCCAATTTAAATTTTATAATGGCCTCCTCACCGCATCTACGAGGGTGTATTGATTTCATGGGTGGTTTGACTGATGAATTCTCTTTGCTGCAGGGCCGCTACTGTCACAAGACTGAAGATATTTATTCATCACACCTTTTCGAAATGGAAAGTTAATATCAGGAGCAGCACTTTAAGGACATAGCTTTGTTCTTAATTCATCTTTTTGTCCTTTTAGATTGTCTGGATTAGAGAATTTTGAACTCAACCTCAAGTATCTGTGAACCTATTGATATTCATTTGTCTCTGGATTTGTTGCAGGTTTAACTGTGGCGGACCTTGTCATGCCGTGGTAGGTTGTAAAGGAGGACTGTCAGATATTTTCAGTCCTATTTTAATATACAGAAATATGCATAGTTTTGTCCATATACCTTCTTTTTTTTTTTAGAGCATTGTACTTTTGTTTCTTCCAGGTTTGTGTTCATCATTGGCACCTCAGTGGTCTTGGCTTTCAGATCCATGCACAGGAAAGGAGTGAGCCGCCTCCAGCTGCTGCGCAAAAGCACCTGGAGAACCGCCGTCCTCCTGATGCTCGGCTTCTGCTTCCTCAACTACTCACCAAGAGACGGACCACGTAGGTACACACCATGCAGCACATCCTGTATTTGTTAATGGAACAAAAACGTTATTTGTGTATGAGTTTGTTCTGTACTGGGGAAATCATCAAAACCAATTGGCATGTCTAATAATAGACCCACGTATTACATGTACAGTACTTTCAACCATAATCACCAGCAGAGAGCAGAGACTTTACTTGTGTTTAAGCACTTGAATCATCTGAAATGTTAGACCAACTGCATTAGCTGTGATATTGTATAACATCACATAATTAAAACTTCTGTAAGACAACATTTCTTTCATCTGTAATCAGTGGTGGAGGAAGTTTCAAACTGTTTACTTGAGTAAATAGATAGACAGAAATGTAGTCAAGTAAAAGTACTGCATTAACTTTTCTACTTGAGTATGTAAGTAGTTGCTTTTAAGTATATTTAAAAAGTAAAAGTACTCAGCCCCTTGTGGCCATTTCCCTAACGGTCCACTACATCATTATAGCAGTTTCTAATAGCTGTTTCTTCACCAGTGATGATGCAGCTGCAGAAAATAATTGAAAATAATTGTTATTTGCAGTATAACAGATCTTATATTGGCTGTGTTCATACGATGAAGAACACTAAGAGCCTTGATTTGAAGATATTGTGTTTCAAACCAGATATGTGTTAAGAGCCACAGCTGCAGGGCTGTGTTGGGCTTAAAATCAGGGGAAGCAGCCAGAAAATCCCTGTATCATCATTCACCTGGGGATGCACAGGGCGCCCCCCATCACATTAGCCCCCCACCATTGCTAATGGACTTTCATGGGTGGACGTCTGCGTAACAGGGTTAACAAAAATATTGTTATTGTGTGTGTGCAGTCTCAAAATCCAGCACCAGGGGACATTTAACAGAGGCAGATTGAGCTAAAAACAACCGCTGTGGTAATGGACAATTATAAACAGATAGTGTTACACCCCTTCAGCCCCATGCAGCTGCTATGGAGGCTGCTGCTGCTGCTGGAGCTGCTCACAACAGCACCGGTGACTTTTACCATAAACTGCAGCTTTGCCCTCGGTCTCCAAGGACGTCCTCGGCAGTTCAGTTGCAGGGTTTGATCTAATAAGAGAATGGAGCCATATCAGCTCAATGTTAAACCATTTCAGTGTTAACCTCTAACATTAAGCATGAGTCATTTCTAATAAATCACACTATGGTTATATGTCCAGATCATCATAAAAGCAGCATGAAGGACGTTCAAACTCCAGTTTTAGTACGACTTGTGAACTTATTTGGGGAGTTTTGGGCACATTGTGGTAAGGCTAGAAAAGACTCAATAGAAGTATTAACGAGGGTCAAAGTGTGTTTTCAAGATTGTATCTCAAAACATCTGACTTTGCTTATTCTTTGCCTGACAGTGACAAGTTAGAGAAGAGAAAAGATAAGATGAAAATGATTTCCAATAGTCAAATTCAAACCCAGACTGTTAAGTAACTTGAGGACGTTTGGATCTTAAAAGGAAAAAACACTTTTCAAAAAGTTTTTGCCTTGGTTGTTTGTACTGCTGTCAGATGGCTTTACTCAGTTCTGCTCACTTCCAGAAGAATCATTATTTTATTCAATCACTGTAAGTGCTCAGAGATGGGAAATAAACAGCAGAGCTTTCACTTCTTATGAGATATTGAACTTCAAAAAAGGTCTTAATTTCACACACACACACAAACAAAATGGCATTGATCAGAGATAGTGTTCAAAAGGTGTGACAGCTTCCTGCAGTTCACTATAATACTGCACCTTTCACTGTGATTTTTATTGAAGTGACACAGACACAGTGAATTATCTCGGAGGGGGTCGTGTCCTGCATATTTAAAAAACGTGTCGTCCATGAGAGCTTCCGCTTTTCCTGTGAAAATAGAGATTTCCGCCTTTTATTTGATTTGATTTGAGCCGATCAATGATCGGGACTGCATTGTTATTACGGCACGTTGCGTGGCAAAGAGGTTTTCAATTAACTAATGTGTAGATAACCATCAATCTCTGGACCAGTAGCCGAGCCAATCAGACCTAATTTGTTGAGACTGAGAGATAAGTGGGAATCTTTGACCAGCCTCCCACCTTCTTGACATGTTCACATCCTGAAGCCTGACACCATTTACATGTGTGTCCTGCTGTCCATCATCCTCGCTCAGGAAGCAGTGATAGTAGGATGATTGAGAGGATGTTCTTGTGTTCAACATCATTCAAATTCCTGATTTACAATTTGATTAAATCAGCAGTAATAACTCCACACTGTTGAGCTGTATTTATGCCTTGTGTGACACATTTGTGCATTGTTTCGCTGTTAAGCTGCAGAGTGCGGTTGTGAGTGTTCGTGCTGTGTGTTCTTGGCTGTGCTTTAGTGTCCTGGTCGTGGCTGCGGATCCCTGGAGTGCTGCAGCGTCTGGGCTTCACCTACTTTGTTCTGTCTCTGCTGCAGACTTTCTGGAGACAGAGAGAAATCCCACTGACATCGGTGAGCAGCTCGGTCAAGTTCAATTTCACCATTAGACACAAAAGAAGAAAGACACAGAGAAAAACTAACTTTGAAACAACGTTGAACTGTGGCTCGTAGACTAACGTAGATTCTAACATGAGCACGCGAACACGCATCAATGAACTAGCAGGTTAACATGCTGACAAGTTGCAGGTATTATATTATTGGTTCAGCCATTATTGGTTTGGTCATTAACCAAGTTATTGGACAAAAGGAAGCAGTTCATCTGATAACACTGCTGTTAAAAAATATGCATGGTCAGTGGGGTACATCTGCATGTTGAGATATTTCACAGGTTAAGTGAAGATCATGAACTGATGGTTTCATTAGATGAACAGTCAGGGCATAACCAATTCATCTTATCTCAGCAGAGGCCCAACAGTCTCTTTGAATTAAATCAAGTGGCACCAAATTCCTTCGATAGATATGTGTCATCTGAATTTTTTCATCAAGATCCATGAATTATTCCCTGAGAAATCTGAGGAAATGTCCAAAAAATTATTGCAATGTTAGAGAAAGAGACAAAAAATTCTTGGATCCACCCCTTCGTCCGGATCAGCGCCAATATTGAATGGGTTCTTTAATGGCCCACATCCCATGCCATGATTTTTATGGAAATCTGTATTTAGTTTTTATGTAATCCGACTTAGAGACAGACAAAACATAACCTACTCGGTGGAGGTCATGAACGACCAGCAGAAAGACTGAAAGCTCATTTGCAGTCTTGTTTTTTATGTTTTGTGACATATAGTCTGTAAAAAATACAGATAGAAATACAAATACATACATTCAGCAATAGGTGAATAGGATTTTAACAATGTAATAATTTTTATACAATAATTTCCCATTATATCAATTAAGAAATAACAACGTTAACATTGACATTGATAAAGGATTCCTAACCTTATTTAATGTTTTTTAGTGACATTTAATCTTACTTTTTATTAAAACAAACAGTAAAACAATGCAGTAGATTTCTGTGAAATAACCTTTTTATTTTTACAGTGTATCTTAACAAGATTTGTGTGTGACAGTATCACTGGTGGAACCCCATCCAGGATGTGGTCTTGTATTGGCCCCAGTGGCTGATAATCATCCTGCTGGAGACCCTGTGGCTGTGCATCACCTTCCTCATGCCTGTGCCCAACTGCCCCACGTAGGTCCAAGTCCAGTCTGCTCATTAATGCACTAATGCTAAATGTGTGAATTTCCTCCACCTGTCCGTGCTGAGATAATCTACAGTTGGGGCTGCAGCAGAGGTGTTTGTGTGCACACCTTGTGTTGCTGCTGTGATTTATGGGCCCGTGGTGGATGCTTCAGAGGGCATAATTATGCAATCTCAGTCTGTCATGTGCAATAAGAGGAGTGGAGGCAGAGGATCCATCTTCCTCGCTCTGTGTCTTCTGCTCAGTGCAGCCTTTTGTGGTTTTTTTCCCATTTCTGTGACCCAGCATGGCATCCTATAAATAGTAACACTTTCCCCACAGCTTTTTCACATCTGATTGTTTTTGTTATTGTTTTAGTGGCACGTGAGAGTTTCATGATGAACACAAACCTCACACAAATATTAAAAACAAGAGGTGATAATTGCCAGAATTAGACAGAAAAACTGCCTCAGGACCATCCTACCTACATTTCTGTGATCCTAAAATTCAGTGTAGGCTCTTTTCTTTTTCACTCCTTTTTTGTTTATTTAAAGACTGTATGAGAAATATGCAATTTCTTTTTCTATACTAATCATGACCACACTCCTGTTTGTTATCAGAGGGTATTTGGGAGCGGGTGGAATCGGTGATAATGGTCTTTACCCAAACTGCACTGGAGGCGCTGCAGGACACATTGATAGGCTGATGTTTGGTGATAACATGTACAGATACCCCACGTGCAAAGTAAGATCTTTACCACACACCATTCATTACCTTATCCATCAGTAAACCTTGCAGGTGGAAGTGAAACCATCAAATCAATCTTTGCCTCTTCTTTTTTACTTTTCTTCTTCCAGGAATTGTATCAGACCACACAGCCCTTTGACCCAGAGGGGGTTCTGGGTACAATCAACTCCATCGTCATGGGATTCCTGGGGATGCAGGTATTGGGCCGATCATGTATTTCTCTTCTACGAGTCAATTAGTGTTGATTCCTGCATCCTGTCGGTTTTTAGAGGAGCACATCTCATTATTTTGTCATGGTTTAGTTCCAAATTTCTGTTTGCTCAGAATAGAAGACGTGTTTTTCATCACACGTTATTTTGCAAATGTATAGTGGAGCTTACTCTTTAAATGTGAAGGCTGACTATGATGTCAATTCTACCAAACCACAATATATAACATTTTTCCATTCTTCCCTATTGGCATGCAGATAGTTTTGATGACTATTTTGTGATACAGGTCTCTGAACCCTCACGCCCTACCTCAATATAAATCTGTGAACGACATTGTGATGCACAAACCCGATAAACCACAGACGTCTTTACAGGAACTAAGTGTTAAAACAAAATAAAATTCCAATAACAAGTGCTGCCAGGAAGTAATATGGTTTCTGGGAAATGATTTTGGTGAACTGCCCCTTTAGAATACTGGCAACTCATTGGCTGAGAGCACCCTTTATTCAAATGAAACCACACTTGCCCAGTGAAGGTTTTCACGAAGATTTAATCAGCTGTTTAGGTGATAACACTCCTGCAGCACTTTCAGCTGTGATGTTAAAGTTAATTTCTTTTAATGACTCCATCATTTGATACATATTTGTAAATTAAAAGGCATACATTTCTAGAACAGCTTATTTACCAAGAGAATTAGTGATGTTCTTTTCTGATAACCTTGTCTTAGTAGGTTAATAAACACCCCCCCCAAGAGTCGTAAATTTCTCTGTACTTAAATGAAGGTTACGCGAAAGACTCTTTGCCGCCTAATTATAAGTGCACAGCTGCCGTCCTTTATTGACAAAATGATGTCAGGAAGCGAGGAAGAAGCTTTTGGTCTTTAGACCAGAGTCTGCTATGGTGACACTGTCACTTATAACCATTTGTGTTGTGGGAAGTTGCCAAGCAAGAGCAGCCACATAGTTCAATTCCCCGTGGGCGGTTAGCTCTGAGCCCTTCAGTCAGCGGGTCTTAGACGACACGCCAGGTGTCCGCCGCCCTCCTCTGTGTTTGCTCATGCTAATGTCCTCGGCTGAAACATATTTATCATCACCAAATTAATCAGAGGGCGTGGATGACTCAGACCAAACATCTGGCTCGGCTGGATAGGAGAAATATGACCGCTGGGCCAGGGACACAATATTGACACCTACATCCCAGGCCTATTTGGTTACCGAAAGCCAAATACACTGACGCACCGTGTTGATGGTGTTTACATGGTATTTCTCACTAACTGTATGATTGACCGAGTTCTATCTGTTTATCTCTGCTTCCTTCTCCACAGGCTGGGAACATCATCATTTTCTACAAGGGGAGAAACGTCCAAATCATCTGTCGATTTCTCGTGTGGGCCGTCATCCTGGTATGTAACAGCAAACAGAGGTTTTAAACACAGTAAAGGAGTGTAAAAGTCAATTGATAATTTGCAACCAAGACGACAAATCTCTTAAAACATCGTCCTGCTTCTATGACTCACACACACACAGCTGAGCACTTACATGGGGCTTGCTGTTAGACTTTGCCTTGCAGGTACACTCGCCAATGTGTTTTCCAAAGCCATTCATTAGCAGGACTTAGGAGAGGACATGTGTGCGATCTCAGTACAATTAAACAACATCCATGTGTGGCTGTGTTTCCGGGCAGACAAGGGTATCCAGCGCCTCAGGGGGATACGCACTGTCTCTCGTTGTTGTCTGTACCTCACATGTGGTTTTAGATCCGAGGAGTTGTGCATATTACTTACAGACTTCAACAGTCAGTCCGTGCATCTAATAAAAAGCGGGATCAATTAAAATACTGCTCCTGCGCTCAAACATTTACGGTTCTTATACATGACTGTTTTGTTAATGCAGTAAATCAGAAACAGATTAAAGTTCTTCAAAACTAAAATGATAGGATAGATCTAGTAAAAAATCAGGTTGGATAGCATTTCAAGTCATATTTGTTTTGGATTGGTGCTCATACTGGGTGGTCCAAAAAACACAAAGAGAAGCAAAGCTGCCTCCTTTATTTGTATAGCGGGGCATCGTGTCCCACAGGGAGCAGCAGAGTGTTAGACGAGATGGCCCGTTTTGCATTTCTAAACCTGCGACAGGAGGCTGTTAGTTCGCTCTAACGAGACTGACACTCATCCACGAGGAAAAGCCAGACTTTGCCGAACTGTGCCTGGCCACTGCTTTTACACACACACACACACACACACACACACACACACACACACACACACACACAGTGACACGCTGCAGAGATGTAGCTTGTTTGCAAAACGGGGTTAGTAGGAGCCTCCGTGCTGTGGAGGCAGACATCCTGAACTGGCAGCCCTGTGACCTGGAGCGATGATGGAGCTGCAGGAGCTGGCTGCATCACACTGGCCTTGGAAATCAAAACGGTGCAGGATGAAAAGAAGAGGCCAGTGGTCGCAGCCAGAGGAAAACATGCAGAAACAGATATATCTCATTAGTTTTAAGTTCTGGTTGATGTATACAACTGTGGCTTTTCTGTACGTTTTCATTTTTAGATTCAGATTTCAGAGTTCTTCAGTCTGGTATGTGTACTTCAACTAAAATGGATTTATTTATTTATTGGACTATAAGCACTGAACATCAGTACATTAGGGTTTGAAACATGCTGAAGGAACCAATAAAGTTTTTTTAGAAATGCTGTCTCATCATTACATCATCAAAGAGTTGAGTTTGTCAGGTCAAATTTTATTTGTTTACCCCACATTCACCATGGGAATGAGATTTACAGGCTCACAATAACAATGGTTTCTCAGTAGCTTTAATATGGATGAAAGCAAGTCAACAGTCTGCAGCCATGTTGAGCTAAACATTAAGGTCAGCAGGCTCGTAGTACTAATATACTGGTGTTTTAATTTAATTTAATTTAATTTAATTTTACATACATCAGGTATAGTCCAAAAAAGGGTATGATGATAGCAATAAATGAAAAGTAAGAGATTGCAAAAGTTATTACAATTTATTCTGTGGTTAAATATTTGTTGACATGTTTCAACTGACACAGTTGGACTGACACAGTGACAGAACACTTCAGAGTAAATCAAAGAGAGATCTAAACAGAGAGATGGCTGAAATATAAGATACCGGAGAGTAGAAAACAGTGCAAATGCAAAAAAACATGTCTATGGTGTTTGTGAATCAGGACAAATCCTGCTCATTTCATAAAAATCAATTGAAATTCGACTGTTGAGTTTAATATTATTAACCTCCGTTCTTAAATGACAAATCTCCTCCATTATTTCTCCTGGTCTTGAATCTTGCTGACTATTATTGTGGAGCGAAAGGCTGGAGGGAGGTGAAATAAATTAGATCCATTTGGCCTCTCCCAGAGGCAACGAGTGATAAAGTAACACATGACTAAATAAATAAACATTAGGCTTTAATGTATTTTTCCACAATATCTCATGGTTCACCAGTCAGTGCTACAGAGAGGATTCTGATGCTGTACTCGAGACTCTGGTGTTGGAGACGATATATACCCAGGATCATGCTGTGTTTAGTAATGGATCAATACAGGGACTTGAAATCCTGGTTGACTGAAATAAAGAAAATAGAAAAAATAAACGGTTGACAGAGAGAGCAGCCTGTTTGTATTGATTCTGGGAGCAGATCCAGACCTGTGTAAAACGTAAACATATAATCGTCCCATGTGTTCTGCTCGTTTTTTGCTTCCTCCTTAATCTCAGCAGCTGAATCTATTCGTAGTCCTACAAAGTGTTTTCACCAAAACAGAAAGCAAAATTAGTTTCCGTGATTGGCCTGTTCCTGATATTGACTCCTCTAAATTCGATCTGGGCTCGGAGGGGAGGCAGGAAGCCGAGCCGAACCACCCCTTGTTTCAGACATGTGCTCTTGACATTAGTGGGTCTCCTCGGCGGAGGAGGAGGAGGGAGCTCATTTTCTGCACGCACCCAACCACAGCATTGGTGTTATCCACAGGAGAGTCTGCACAAAAGTACCAGAAAGTGTTGACACAGTGAAGGTCTTACACCAGAGCTCACTGAGTTGATATTATGGGAGCGGCCATGCATCTTCTTCCCTAATAAACAACAGCCCCTGTTAATTAAAGTCCAACGATCAGGCTCCAGAAGTGAGAGATTGGAATTGAGCGATTGCCCCACATACCAGCCCCATCCCACATCCTGCTGCCTGGATAGCCTGGAGACTTAATCCAGCTCGGCTAGGCTATTTCCACACCATTGATTCTGTCATCTATACACATGATGGATATCCACCTAACGAGCGTTGGTTTCTGATCCAGTGCCCCGGGTTTCTCTCGCGAGCGCAAAAATGTTTCAAGTATCTAAGTCATACGTAAAGGTAAATAGATGAGACAATAAACACTTTTATTGATGTAGAGTTCATCAGATCACTTACATGTATATTGTGGTTATTATGACTCCAGGGTCAACTGGGCTCCAAATGGATCTAATTCTATGCTGATGAATCTCTGAGGAGCATAACATCCCAGTGTAGGTGATGAAATAGTTTGGAGCTCGGTGTGTGTGTGTGTGTGTGTGTGTGTATCTTGATGGGCCGTGGTCACCTGACTCTCAGATAATCGGTTAATCTGCCGCACTCGCTTGATTCTGTTGCCTCGTGTTTTAGCTGCCCAATACGGCTTGCTTTATCGCCCTCCATCGATTTGAAATCTGTTTCATTTCCACCCTCAGGGAATCTCCACTGCCATCCTTTCTAAGTGCACACGAGACGGAGGATTTATACCTGTCAATAAAAACCTTTGGTAAGTGCTTCCTGACCCTCTAAATCCAGCCACTTTTCCTCACAAACGAAAGGATGGGCTTCCAACAGTGCACAAATCAAGGCTGCTAAAACACACGTTTACTTACCTCTTACAACAGCTACTACTGTAAATAATCTGTTGGGAGTGTGAGTTGAAGCGATCATACATCCTCCCGACACGATCGCTCTTCCTTACAGCCAGCAGGCTTAAGGAGGCTTTATCCTCTCTTCCCCAGAAGCACTCACTACACATTTCAGCAGCCCCGGCTGATGGGCTCTGGGAAAAGCGTCCATATAATCACAGAGCTGTCTAACTGCTCCCAAACCATCATACGCCTTTTTTTTTTTTTTTTTTTAATGAAAAACAAGGCACGGCATCTTGATAAATGTTTGTAAAGATTTGGCATGAAATACAGAGCAATTACTACTTCAGACGTAGATTAGTTTATGACCTCTGCTGTGGTTCCACCTTCCACACATATGATGTGAATCATTTTAATGTTTGAGGAGGAAGAATACCACTTCATCTGTGATGTGTAAGCAAATTCTTCATGATTTTCCACAGGGGCCGCTGCTAACACTGCGCCCATCCCTTGCCATTACCTGACTGGCTTTTATAGGCAGTTCATCATGCACAGGTTATTGAGCTCTAGAGTATGAGTCCCTGCCTGGATGTCTAGAAGTAATTAACTCAAAGCCAAGAGTCCTTTTTGGCCCCACTTCAGCTGAGATTTTTAAAAAAAAGTCCAGTGAAAGGAGGCTGTGGGAGGCCGGCATTTTACATTAGATGATATTACATCAAACATTCTTGCACTTAAGAACAGACAGGGACATGGCTGGCTGGCACAGGCTCCACGGGGCACGTGCCAAGGATCCACTGCTGATGCTTTGGACCAATCCAAGAAACTGTCCTGCAGTATGCTGGTTTGGCTGGAGAGCCCCGGGTGTTATTTATCTGCAGCACAGGATTGATAGACTCGTGTTGATAGACTTGTTCACATCGTGCTACAAACATTTTAGTGACGCCCAAATGTAAAATACTGGATGTTGCTCTAAAGTATCTGTGATGGTCTGTTTCTCCAGGTCGTTGTCCTATGTGACATGCATGGGCTGTTTCTCCTTCCTGCTGCTGGCGGCCATGTACTTTGTCAGTGACATCACGGGCTGGTGGGGCGGACAGCCGTTCATATACCCAGGTAACATTTGTTCACACGTCACAGAGCTCAATGTCTCGTCCTGGTCAATAAAACATGATGGGCACACGATCACACACCTTCAGCTCAAGTCAACAAAGTGCATCTAACTTCTTAAAGTAGCTATAATCTATACTTTTATACTTACAATGAATCACAAGACTCCTTGTAGTGATGAATCCACCTGAATCCTTTACTTTTGCCATTAACTTTTTGTTTGATTTGTTCTTGTTTTTACATTTTGTATCATATTGTTTGTTGATCCTTTTAGTGACTTTAAATGCTATTGTATTATTGTATTGTTTTGCCTTTTATTGCTATTATTTGTGTAGCACCTTGTAATGGCTGTTTTGAAAGGTGCGATACAGATAAAGGGTTTCTATTATTATAATTGTTATTATTATTATTACATTTCCCAACTCTGCAGCTCTATTGAGCATTTTAACTTTAATGTTTTATTAAGTCTTAAACCTCTCATCAATGCTGTTTCCATATACAGGTGTCCAACTGTTTTCACTAAAGCAGTAGCACCCCACGGCCAAAGTTAGTGATGATAGGTGGTGAACATAATGAAACATTTAGTATCTTAAAATCCAAATGTTCTCCTTGGTGGAACAGAGGAACAAATATTAGACTTGATTTCAAATGAAAGCTACCTTTGCTAATTTGTGAATCCATTGGATGTGTAAACCAACGAACAAAATGTCAGTGTGTCGTGTTTCCACTGCCATTAAATGGCAAAAATATCCAAATGTTAATCGCTCACATCATCACTCAATTTTGACATGCCTGACATTTTCTATGTTTCACCGATACATAAAAACATTGTTTACTTTTTATGCTTTTACTGAGCACAAACTGATCTGAGAGCAGTAAGCATGTCATTAGTATGTGGTCATTTCTGTCTAAGGACACATAATTGTAGACTTCTAAGGCTTAATGCAGGTCCTGTTAAACAACAACAACTTGTATTTATTTCTTCTCCTCCCCTCCTCAGGGATGAACTCCATCTTTGTGTACGTCGGCCACTCTCTCCTGGGTTTCTACTTCCCGTTCAGCTGGGAGATGCACTTCCAGCAGAGCCACTGGGAGTGGCTCTTCCAAAGCCTGTGGGGGACCTGCGCTGTGGGTGCTCATTGCCTACCTGCTCTACAGGAAGAATTTCTTCCTGAAAATATAAACAGAATGACACCGTTATCTTTACAGTTAACTGTTTCCTCTTCAGTGATACATGTAAATCAAGCCTACTGATGCTAATGTCCAAGTCAGCTGATGAATTAAGCAGCAAAGAAAAGCTTCAGTTTTTTATTTATCAAACACAAGCTGTAGCACAGTGGAAAGAGTGTAAACATGTTCATCCATGGTTCTAAAGAAGAGGATCCAGTGATCCAGTGTCAGGGTGGGCAGCTGAGATTTTATTTGATGCCACTGAATACACTGATTACATAAAATATACTGAGGTGGTACTTAACAAATTAGGCCGAGTGATTCCACTACACACCAGCCCGACCATTATGAGACTGTTGCCATGGTCACTTCTCCTCCTTATGTGTGTTTGTGTGTGCAAGTGTGTCGGGGGGATGTACCATCTGCCGTCCAGGTGACAATACTTTAATGGGGGTCAAGATGCACAACTCACAGTCATTAATGGGACTGAAACCTCTCACACTCATTGTATTAGAAAATCAGGGAAATGACTTGAATCCAATTCATCTGGAGGCGAGCCCCCTCGAAGAGCCTGAGCCCTTTTGACATTTTACCCATTCAATACTAAACTACTGAAACAGAGTTAATCCTCAGACTCAAACTATATTATTCCCACATGGTTGACAGTCTTATGTATATTCTACACATATATATGTGTAGAATGTGTGTATGATCGGATCGGTGTGCTCCCAACATCAGGTCAGGATGTGTGTACATCATGAAATGACCATCTAGTTAATTAAATGACACCGTGTCGTGCTTCTCTTCCACAGTAAAATCGAATTACTCACGCCTCCGAGGCTCTAAGAACCCTGCGTAACACGGTGTAGTGGTTTCGGTAACTGTCTTACGAGCAGACGTTGTTGTTGGAATGCTGCTAGGTGCCTCCTTCCATCTTGAACAAGACTCCAAATCCATTACTGCTCTCCTAAACTCCTGCACTCGCGATGGAAACACATTAATGCTTCTTCATGGGATTAAAATGAAATCGATACAGACTCACCACCGAGGGCTAAAGATATCTTCTGTGTATTTGCATGCGATGATGAAGCTTTAATCTAAATATTAGCATTTAGCTGACTCATTCACAGTGACGTACAGTAACTGCAAAAGCACTATGAGCACAGAACATCACAAGCAGCTGCTATTAAAGATCAAAAAGGTCAAAATCTGAATGTCTAGACTCTGGAGGCAATGAATATTCTTCTTATGTTTCAGATTGAATTTCTGCTAATGTCATCCTGCCGGTCTCTGAACGTCTTGTCGCTCTATAGCTTTGTCAGAAAAAAAGCCCATAAGACACCACTGTGGTCCCACATAACACACTTCCTTGCCTTTATTGATTCCTACTGAGCATATGTCTCACGATACCTATAGTCTGTCATATGGAAACTTTATCCCAGATACAATGTGCTCATGCTGACCACTCGCCTTCTTATATTCTCATAATGATCCCAGCTTTCTCCCCTGATGCAGCAATCAGCATTATATTTACCCTGCTATAGAGTAAGTGAACATCTGAGTACAGTATCTGCCCATCAGATCATTTATTACAAATGTATTAACATAACACATAAATGCAACTTGATATCTTCAAGCAAGCGACAACTATTGGACCTTTTATTGGAGGACTTTAAGCAACAGCTTTATTTGAAATGGATATACAGCGTTTTACTGAACACAGTTATAGATAAATCTATTTACAGTACAGTATTACATATTAATCATGAATGTAAAAGCTAAGGATTTTTAAGTCCTCTGATGAAAAGAGAAGCCAAATTATACCAAAGATGGGGCCTGCAGGTATCAATACAGAGTAGGTGATATGTTCTTTTCCTGCTGAGAAGCCCTGTCGTCCTCTACTCCAGTGTTTTTGTGCTCCATGCAGAGACATTGATTGGGGAGCGATTTCTGTGTGAGTGACTGGTGTCCTGCCCCGGGGATGCATCAATGCATCACTCCACACGCTATCGAGTCACAAACAGATCCCACACTTTAACAGCCGTCATCCTCGGTGACACTGTCAGACCTGAAAGAGGAAAGGTCCCACAGAGTCACAGAGCTGGTCTCACAGTGGTCAGCAGGTAGACAAAACTCATAAGTCTGATTAAACCATATAATGCTCTATAGGTTCAGCAGGGAAATTAATGAAGAAAAACAAAAACTCAATTCCCTTGTTGCTGGATCTTTGAAATCCTGTCCTCACACAACGCTTTGTTTTGAAATCTGATTCCGCCACATAAATATATTAAAATCACTAGTACATCTGAATATACTCAGATGTAAATTCATGATTATTTGAAAATAAAATGCATGGATTGTCATCAATTGTATTAACTTATTAACTAACAATTGGTAAAACAATATTCTGTCCATTATACTTTACTCACTGAGAAGCTCTGAACAGACCATTTGACAGTCACCTTTGTATCAAAGAAGGTTGGTGATAAAGTTTTCAGGCTTTGGGCTCCGATTGGAATAAGTTACCTTTAATATCTGTCATCGTGTAACTTATCCCCCCCCAAAAAATGTTTAATTTGTTTTCATTACTGATTTAACTGTTCCAGGATTTCTTGTATTTGTTTCATTCCTTATATATTCATTGATTGAGCTTTTCTTTCTTTCTTTTGATTGTATCTAGTATTAATATTATAACTTGTTGTCTTTTGTTCTGTCTGTCTTTGCTTTGTCATTGTTGTATTGTTGTTTGTTCTGTAACTGTTGTGTCCCCTATTATTGTCCCTTGTTTCCCATCTGTGTTTTGAAGATGATACATCTCAATGGGTAAATCCCATGACAGTACATTTCTTGAAATCCTCCCATGTCATTTTTTGTTTTGAAATTTGACATTCACCATAACAAATACATTGAAACCCCCTACTAGATGTAAACTCGTGATTATTTTAAACTAAAACTCTTACATAAATGATCACGCCAGTTATAATGAAGCAGGTAAATTGATAATGGCTGAAGTCCTTTTCTAAAAAACATTGCCTGTGCCTTTAAAACGCGCCATTTAGTGATAAGAGTTAATAATTTCCACCCTGCAGAGTGTTAATGAGATGACTGACCTCCTGTTAAGTTATGCTCTTAAATTTCCTGTAAATGTCTGCTGCCTCCTCCTCCTCCTCCTCCTCCTCCTCCTCCTCCTCCTCCTCTGGTCAGCAGCAGCAGCCACTGGAGCCGCGGCGCGCACAGCAGCGCGTCCATGGCACACTGACTTCATCCGTCTGCACCGGAGCCGCGCGCACTGTGGGACACACACTGTGGCTTGTACCGCGCCTTTATTTGTTTTTGCGGTGTGAAATTTTATTTTGTATTTTTTTTTCTATCGAAGGAACTTGTTTTTGACTCAGAAACTTTTACTTATGGTTCGTGAAAATGGGGCTAAGTTGTGGTTTCTCTCGTGGAAACATCGCTGTGCTGCTGCTGCTGCTGCTGCTGGAAGGTAAGACTCCTCATCTTCAGTTTTATTAGGAGATTCCGACTAGAGGAGCAGGAGATGAAGTTGGAGCAATTTTCAACATGCAGCATGTTGTGCAAATGCATAGTAGATTTCTTGAAACAAATATTCATGCAAATAAAGCAAAGTAAAAATGTATTATTTTTCCAAAAAGGAAAATTCTTCACCCATCAGCTTCATCTCTCTTCTTCTCTTCATTTGAGCATCTTCTTCATCTCTTGCCTTCCTCTCAGTCAAAAAAGCTATTGCTAAACATGTTTGGTTTGGGATGCACTTCAGATTTATGATGCTCTGCTAAACTGACTGGAACATACATGAAAAACAGAGAGGAGAGATGTCTGAGCTGCTGCAAACAGCTGATAATACACCTGCTCGTGTGTAGAAGGCTGGAGTCTGAAAGCTTTTTTCCAGAGAAGTGTCTTGGGTGGCATGAGCACAATGCCAGCACTGTGTTTCCCGCTGCAGAAAGTGATACTTGCATTGTGCTGCTGGCTGTTATGCGTGGCATGCCACACTGAGACCTACAGTCAAATGAAAGCAGCCATATATCATAATATTATAATCCCATTCACAATCCAACAGCCCAACTGTACCAACACTGTGCTCCCTTGCAGTCTATATTTAAAGTGTCTCTCATAGCTCAGGAGCGTGCAGCCAGTCCGTCAAATGTGTTGCTTGGACAAATATAGGCCATTGTGTGGAATTCCTGAATTTGTTTTTGGACTCGAACTCAGTCTCAGCAGAGGTTAATATCAGGGATGTGGACTTTAAAAGTAATCATCAGAGTCTTTTAGTGGAATTGAGATGTGGAAAGTAAAGGCTCAGTATTCATGTGAGTGGGTCAGTGCAGAAGTGGGTTCATACCAGTAAACTACAGGCTTAAACGTAATCGCCCAAGGGAGCAGTTTCCTGCAGAGTTGTTAAAATGATTAATGAAAATTCAGAGGGTGCCACAGTTAGGCGCGTAATGTTCTCTGAGTATTTTTCAGTGCGACAGACAGTGGCGTCCTGAGCACAAAGAGACTGAGAGATGTAGGTTCTCATCACAGAGTGTGATGCTCCTCTCGCACAACCATACACAGCCTTTTCTCCTGATATTTATAGAGGAAGACAGTTGGTCCAGTTCCATTTCATGTGTCAAGGACGACGTGGTAATTAAATGGGTGCTGAAATCTACACCCTGCATTGAGCGCCGAGCCCATCACCTGCCTGTTTGCTGGAACAAAAGGACCTGGACTTGTTCAGAGAGGTGAAGAAGAAGCGAGTCACGGGCAGGTGTGCAGCAGCTGCTCCTATCTCTGGGCAAACACTGCGCTGTTTGTTTTCTTTAGGAAAATATCGCCTGTTATACAAGTGCACACACTGTTCAGATTGCAGGTCAGACGGTAACTGGCCTCAAAACGACACATCAGATTGATTTGTGTTGTATTTGTTTGCGGACAGCGAGTTCTGCCTCACTTTTGCAGGATGTTCTGCTTGTTGACATCAGTTACAGTACAATCATATCCTGCTCTAGAAGATTTTAAGTTACCAAATTACTTTAAAGATGCTCCAGGGATCAAAGATGCTCCATGGATCATGTTCTAGTTGATTTTAATACCATTATAATACCATACCATTGATGTAGTTTTTGTGTCTCAAATGTGAGTCCTTATTATAATACAAGTAATTTAACTTCAGGAACGGTTACATTAGTCGTCCGTAGAAAACACAAGTTGTGAGTGTATGGTCTGATTCACCCCAGCACTGCTACAGCTCACAGGTTACTGATGACTTGAGTTTTTCTTGCTGAGGTAATCAAACTAAGGAAACTGGCAATCGGCTCTCGCCATAAGACTAATCAGCATTTTAAAAAGTGGCCGAGATGTCGCCCTGCACTTAAAAGTGGAACGAAGTAGAAGAGGTAAAGCAGTTCAAGACTTTAATTAGACTGAACTGAAGCTGGAACTTATGGTTGTGTATTTGGATGCAAACATGTTTTCTTGTTGTCATGCACATGCGTTTAATGGCCAAGTACACATACAAGGACTTTCACTACGGTTTTACACTGCTGTCTGTCTTCTTACATAGAAGAGGACACACAGCAAGGGACATGGCCCCCACTGGGTAGTACAATAACATGTGAAAGAAAAGTAGGAGAATATATATTAGTATGTTTGAAAAACCAATGACCAACACCATAACAGTATACACCATCAAAGTATGAACACAACTTAACTGGTTCTGTATGTTTTAAGTTGTGCAAAGGAAAATGAAAAGGAGAAGACCCAAGGCCCTGAAGTCTTATTATGTCTTGTTATTATTATAAGTCCTACTTATGTCTTTGTGAAGAAGATGGACTGCTGTGCCTTTGGAGAAGGGGATTTGCTGAAAGGACCTTTGCTTCATTTGATTTATTTAAATGCAACCTTGTTAATGATTTAAGTAGTTTGATGTCGGCCCACAGAACAAGCACTGAACAGCAGCTTCTGTCTCTAAACCTGGTAAAAAGCCTTCATGGAAATGAACCACGTCTTGACAGACACTTCTGTGTAATCCATCACTTCCACATAAAGAGCCGCAGATGTTTTCACATAAGAGTATTGATCGGTTTATCTTCCACCGTGACCTTGCTACTGTATCTTTGACCCTGCCTCGCCCTCTGACCTTTGAAACCTTAACCAAGTGGTGATCCTCCCTCAGTGATGACCCTCCTCCATCCCACAGGAAGCAGCGCTCGCAGAATCTTTCAGCTGCTTCTCCTTCTCGTTGCATTACCCCAGTGATTTTCATCAGTATCCTTTGCTTTTGAGAAGGACCAGACCAATAAATCTCATTTGAAACATGCTGCTATTTGATTTAGCTCCTTATTACATTATATGATTCAGCAAAGCCTCTTTCTTGTGTTGCCTATATGGCTGCACCATAAATCTTGTCAACGTTTTACTTGTGTTGTCACTACGTCTCTTTTAGTGTAATTGGACACCATCTTGATACAAGTTGTTTGCTGGAGAGTTTATCCTTTAGATCAAATTGTGTGAATGGCAGGGATTTTCTTTTATTTCAACAGTTTCTTTAGATCTTAGAAAGAAAAACACTTGTCAAAGCTGTTTTTAGGAAAAAGAAACTTGATTCTCTGTGTATGTCTCAGAGGGAAAGGATTTATTTTGTGTTTTTTCATGGTTTTTCACTTAAGAATTTGGCAAAAACACACGTCCCAGCATGTGATTTAAAACCACAACCACCTGGCCTCAGCTGTGCTCCAATCATTAAATCTTAACCCACCCCCCAAGATTTTGCCTAAGAAATCTGCCAAGAAAAATTTACTTTTTAATTTTTTTTTTATTTTTTTACAGGGAAATAACAGTGAACATGTTGTTTGTGCTACAAATGCAACTGATCATCAGCATAATGCTGCCAAGTTTAAGATCAGAGCAGTGATAAAGTAGTTTGAAGCTCACAATGTTTTACGTTTTGACTCTTCGATTATTGTTCCTCCCGTTGCCAACTCCTGAATCAGCAAAACATTTGCTAAAATGCATCACTCCATTTGGTTTTTGACCAAACTGAACTCGTGGTTCTATGAAATATCGCGTCTGCCGAAGGGACACCGCCCAATTCACTTACTGCTGCTCTGCTGAGAGTCCCAGCCTCCAGCTCCGGACTGTTCCTCCTGCTGCTGCTGGCTTTTCATGGACGCTGCTCCTACCTGTCAAAGCTCCCTGCCTGATCCTCTCGTCAGTTCAGGGTCACACTTGGCTCTCATGCATGGGCAGAATCTAATTTGCTGTGGTGAAAGGACAAGGAGACATTGATTGAAATTTCGCCCTCGGGGCTTTTAGTCCTCTTGTTTCACATGGGTCTTGACAAGTTATTTTCCAGTTGCCTAGCAGTGCGCGTCGTGTTTGACCCATTATTTACAACAATCAGCGAAACCCAGGAGAAGCTCATTTGAATCCACGTCATCTGTGTGATGCTGCAGACCTGAACGTAAGTCAGGGCGATGATTTTACAGGTGCTAGTCGGCTTTACCATTTTTAATCATAAAAACGTGTGCAATATGATTGCTGTTACCAAACCATTATGGAGACATTTTTCTTTAAGTTAAATCCTCTTTTCCCATGAACGATGATACTTCTGATCCCAAAGAGGATGTTTCTGCTCACCCCTCCTCCGCCCTGCCACACCCTGCCATCCCTCTGTGTCCATCTGTTTGATCCTTAAATATGTTGGAAATTATTTTTCCACCACGTTCCTCCACCTGCTAGTGCCAGAAACTCTGAAAGCTTTATTTCCCCTCGTGCTGGAAGATCAGCGGCCTCCATTGTCTGCCATATAAGCAAACGCCCCTCCCTCTGTTTCCATAATGTAATCCATCATCCACTGTAAAACCCTGATGTGGTGACACACAATGGAACAAGCCGTCAGACACTAGTTGTTCAAATAGTCACCACTCGTCTCAACAGTGTCGTTTTTAGTTTGGGTACTGATATTTTCAGGATTGGAAAGATTTAATGATGATAGTCCTGATGGAGAGTCTCACACTTAACACCTTTTATATTCAATTCATCACAATTTATTAAACTAACACAAAATACCTTTTTTTATTTAATATACAATATCTATAAGGTAAACATTTGTATGCCATCTTTTTACTCAGTCACAGTGTTGCCAGACGTACGATAATTATCGCATTTGTACGGTAATTGATCAATAATGCTAAAATCTCCATAATGTACAAAAATACATCATTTTATGACAGAATTAGGAATTTTGATTATCAATATAGTCAAAAATGGAAACTACATCTGTATTTATGCTTGTTGTACATGACTATGGATCATACGTCAGTTTTTTTCTTCTCACATGATGTCCTTCCAGTCAATCATGCTTGGAGGATGCAGGCGACAGTGAATAAGTGATGGAGCGTTAACTTTTAATTACATGTGTTTTCATGTGATTAGAATCGTAGAAGGAGTCAAATACATGTTCGTCTAAACATTGTCTGTGCTTTATGAAAGCTTCGTTTATTTTAGTATTTTGTAGTTTCTGTGTTTTTTCTTGGATATGTTGTTATTTTCTCCAAAATACAACAATTTTGAGCCTCTGCTACGACTATGTCAACAATTGAATCATGTTATTTTTTCCTTGGACATTGGCTGGATCATTTTTCAATCTTGTTACACTGTGAAGCATCTAGTAATTACCATACATATTTTTGTTAATCAATACGTATTTGGATGCTGTCAACAGAAGCAAACATTACGAAGAAACGTTAACATTTTCAGTAAACCCTTGATTTTTGAAATTCAGTGGTATGAAACATTTATGAAACCAGTCACAGTGAATTCTTTATGAAAACATCACTGGTTTGACTTTATTTTTACTGGCAGTTGTTTCCTTGTTTCTTTGTGCCTGTCCATCCTGATGCGGTTTTGTCAAAGTAGCCTAATGACTGTTGCATCCAACTCAGTCTGGAGCTCCATGATCAACCACATGTTCCATTTTTTATGCCACTATCCCCCCCCCCCCCCCCCCCCCCCCAGAGGAATTCTTAAACTGAATTTATACTTGTAACTAATCCCAGAGGAGATGTTCTATTAGATTTCTTTATGACTGATGAACATGGTTCATTGGATCTCAGCTCTTGTATTCTCGGAGGGCTAATTGGATTACATTATAGGGGTAATTGATTATTATGTTACGGTATGCATATCGGTAAACTGAGTAATAACCTGGAGCCCAACTACCCCCTCCCCCAAACTGAGATGAGATATCAGTATTACTCTGATGAAAAGTTTGATGGCTGTGTCATCATGACAGGAAATGACTTTCTCTCCTCGTTACACCTCATTGTTTTTGAGACGGAGAGTGTCACAGTTAGGACTACATTAAATCCAGGTTGTGGATGCAGCATGATATGGCTGAAGCATATACTGGCACAGGAAATGGAGAGGGAGAGATTTCAAAACATTATGATCAATAATAGCTTTCATAAGTGGAATTATAGCCCAATGTGCAGCTTTTTAGTTAATTGAATCCTTGAAGAGAACCATTCCCATAACTGTTACATCTCTGGAAGCAGAGAAATCATGATAGGTTTCTGAGTCATTATAATATTTATTGTATTTATATCACCATCATATAACAGGCTGATATGCTCCTTCCTGCTGCTCGCTGCAGCCACTTTGTAACAGATGATAGATTCTTTGAAAATGTGGATACTGATGGAGCAAATTGTGTCGCTGGCCGTGAAATGAAACCCACACCCTTGATGTAATATTTCTGCGGCCGTGCAGCTAAAACAACTGGCTCCATATTACATGCAGCAGAGATGATTGCCACAGCCATCAGCCATTCTCCTTGTCTGTCTCATCAGTGGAAAACAATCAGCATCACCGTTGATTAGTACGGTTATTGATTGGTCTGCTGCCAGATACACAGCCTTTCCAATGGGTCGTTACCAGGGACTGATGTAGCGCACGTTGACCTTGGGAATCAGAGGGCATGCGTCGGGCTGAGCTCTCACCGCAGGAGCCCCAGTCCACCAACGAGTTTAGTGAGGGAATGAATCATACAGCAGATGGGCCTGGGTCACTTTTCCCGATCTGCCATGTTGTTGATGAGGATGCACGGAGAGGACGTCTGGGTGCATGGGGGGGGGGGGGGAGATCCGTGTTGTGCTTCACTGAGGCCTCCACAGAGGTAGATTAGTAAGCGTCTGGGTTACTCCAGCACATGAGCTCATAGCTGGTAAATCTGTCAGCCGAAGCACGCATTGAGCTAATTGAGTTCCTGTCTTTGTCTGGGACGATGGTGAGGGCGTTCCACCCTATCGGCTCTGACCGGTCGCAGACACACTGTGGTTGACTGAACGCCGTGGTTTCAGACGGTCGGATGAGATTTTGTCCTTTTTGTCCTTCCACTGTTAAAAAAAGGAGACAAAGAGGACACAGACCACAATAAACTCAAGGTAACTGCAATTATCAAAGACAAGCAGGGACGAGCACACATGGAGATGACCGATTGTTGTTTTTCAGCCTGGTATGAGTCCAATTTCAACATCCACGCAGCAGTACATGATATCTATTGTCAACATGAATTGCTACAAGAGTCCTCCTGTTCAAACACTGGCTTTGTTTGCAAAATTACTTACTCTGTCTTTTAAAGAAACGACACTATATGACGTGGGTTTTATAGGCGTGTGAAGGATGTAAAAGGTGGGCTTATGATGGTAATGTTTACACAGTTTGATTTATGGCACATCGAGGCTGCTCCAAAAACAGCAATGATGTCGCTCTATATGTAAAACAATGAGGAGCATATTTCCCATGATATAGCACTGACATGAAACATGTGCTGCAGCTTTTATTTATTTATTTATTTTTTTAAATCATTATCCGTGCATGGTGTTAAGAGGTGAATTTCATTACACTGTGTGTATTTCCATCATTCTTGTGCATCGTTTGGGGGAAAGGTAATGAGTCATGCTTTGGAAATTCGTCATCATGGCTTCGCTGACAAAAGATGCCATTTGCTAAGAGAGGCCTGCTTGATCCATTCAATTAATTAGTTCTGATATAAACTGCTTGCTTTCTGTTGGCTTCAGTCCTGGAAAGAAATTGAATTTTGAATGATATAAACGAATTGTGTTGCATGGGGTCCAACCAGCGTGGCTTCGAGCCAGGGCCAGCATTCATAAATGCATGCGGCTCATGCTAGTTAACACGCTGGAGTTTTATTCGTAGAGCTGCTGTGTTTGATTCATGACTGTATCATGTGTACGATTATTTTTCTTTATTTATCTAGTAAAGGGCTGTAGACATTTGTGTTATAAATCTTGTTCAAACTGCAAATGAACCCAGGATCCTTAGCATCCTATCAAATTAAAACTGACTAATTATGTACAGTATTATAATGGATATTAAGCAATGATTTTCCACTGTCAGGTTTGAGTGTCCGTATGATAATGGCGCCCTCTATTGGCCATTTTAGGTGCTGGGATTAAGGCCTTGACTGAGATTGCATACAGGACATTTATTGTGTTTCACTTCTCATATTTTCTCACCCATTATGTGTTATTTTTTAAGTCATATATCATTATTGTTGACCTTCAGCACATATATAACATTTAACAGGCTCTGCATTGTGTTATGCTACTATAGCGGAGCCATCCATCCATGTTCAACCTTTTTACCTGCCTCCCATGGAGTCACAGCTCTGTATTATGCTGTAACATCTAAACAAGACAATCAGTATCAAACAACCTGAATGTGCATCACAGGACAAATAGTCGTCTTAGTGCCTCCACTATAGGTGTGTCTACAAGATTATTACACACATACCCCCTTTCCACCAGTGTTAGTGCTGGTTCAGAGCTGCTTCCAACTGCAAACCTTTTAAGAACCAGTTTGCTTTTTCCTGGGCTAGAGCCGCCTTAGAACCACGTCACTACTGTTATGGAAGTTATGCTTGATGGTCTACATTAACATTTTCTGCAAAAGACATCAGCTGTTGCCTGAGATCTCCTTTCACCAGCTTCCAGAAAACTTCCATAACAACTACATCACCATATACGTGACTGACGACGTCTCGAAGCCTCAACTGTATAACTGAGCCCCCAAACTGGCATTTGTTATATATAAACATTCTTTCATTAAATGCTCGCTCGCTCTCTTCTATCTGTGCTCCGAGTCAGACCATAGACCGTATATAAAAAGCCAGATTCAGCAACAAGCAAAGTAATAAATCTAGTCATTAGATCAAGCATTTAAAACACCTCCACATTTTGTTTAACTCAAGAGGAAACTTTGTATCATCTCTATTTTGTGCTCTTAGGCTCTGAGTTTGGCATCCACAGCTTCATCTCAAGTTAACTTTGAATGATAAACTGATTTGAGTAAAATTGCAACTCAAATATGGTTAATTTTAACTAACCTAATTTTTTCTGTGGGTAAATACCTAATCCATTGCTGCATAGATTTATCTTTGGACTTGTCCAAAAGTCTAAAATTCCTCACAAACTATCATAAGAAACTTAAAATCAATGAGTGAGCTATTGCAGAATAAATAAACCATATTTATTTAACTTTTTTAGAGTTGATGACCACTCAAAACATTTTACAGTTTTGCCTTTCCCTCATTCACACACATACAGTGCTTCTACGTGCAGCACTACTATCATACATCACTCACACACTGCCATCATAGCCATCAGGGGTAATTTGAGGTTCAGTGTCTTGCCTAAGGCACAGCGAATAGGGGGACTGAGATCGAACCACCTACCTTCTGTTTAGTGGACGACCCCCCCTATCTCCTGAGCCGCAGCCACATGTTTATTTTCTAAAGCCCTGCCAATCAATCATCGTGTTTTCCAGCGTGTTGTTAAAAAGTATTTTATTTCCAGTAGTAATTATTCCAACACCTGCAAAAACATCCATCCATAAGAACTTGTGTGTGAGAGAAAAATGTATCTTGCGGATCTATACGCCCACTGTCCTCAAAACATGAACCGAGGGCCTATAGAACACTTAACAGGTACAAGGCCTCAGTATGAGTCCGAGCTCAGATGGCTCCGAATTACAAAATGGCAACTCATCCCTAAAATGTTTGTAGTCATGAAAGTGACTCCCGCCATCGCAGCAGGATTAACAAACGAGTGGCCCGCTGTTTGTTTTTGTCCCGGAGAACACTTTTAATAAAAAGGGGCCGCGGCAGCCTCCCAGAGTGTATCTCCATCTCTATCCTTCAGGAAGGACGGCCACATTTTATCCATCAGCTCGGCCTCCTGTCATCCAAGCCCCATGAAATTAAATCAATGTCTGAAACCAGAGCCAAAGCCTCAACTGCACCAACAGAAATAGAAAATCTAGTTGTGCTGTCTGCTAATGACATTAGTGCGTTCCCTAAATGGTCGCCTACTGTCGTCAAAGAGGAACATAACAGGGATATAATTACAGGAGGAACACTCACATCTCCTTTTTCCTGTAAAACACAGCCTGCTATAGCTCTTTATGGATTACCCCCTCGCACACATATGCACTCACGTACATGCATGCATACACACCCCACTATGGTAGGTAATGATTCATTTATCCTGCATATCCTGTTATCCCTTGTAATTAAACTTCTCAAGGTGAATGCAAGGAGAAACGGAAACCACATGTTATTGACCGTGTGAGAAATTCATTAAAAGAGCTGCATAAGTGTCATTTGAAACCACCCTTCAATTTCCGCAAAGGGGGGAGATGAAAAAAAAGGAGCCTGTCATATTTCATGTATGATCTTTTTTCAGCCCAGGCAGCATTGTCAGTGCGCATTGTTAAATATATCCAGGGAGAGATGTTTGATAACTGCTGGTATCCTGCTCTGTAATGAGACAGTGATGTTAGGCCCTGTTTTTCAGTCAGCACAGTGTTGACTCACCTGCTTTCCAACATCTGTTTTCTCCATATCTTCTCTCTGCAGGAGTGACAGCCCTGTACTTCCCTCAGACTGAGTACATCGAGACGGTGTACGTGGGCCAGCCGGCAGGTACGCCCATCCTGCAGGTCCACGCCATGCTAGGACAACGACTCTGAGCGGCCGCATTTCTACCTGTGCTGGAGCTCGCTCAGACGGCCAGCCTACAGCTCCTGGTTCCACCTGGACGTCAACACAGGAATACTGTCCTTGAACAAAACTCTGGAGGAGAGCGACTTCGCCATCCCAAGTGAGTTGGACACAGGCATTGTCATGGTAATGCAGAGTGTCTGAGACCACTCTATATAATATTGTTTCAGTGCCGGGTGTGTTTTAACATGAGAGTACATTTGTTTCTTGGCGTTTATGCTCTTTGCATACTAATAATGCTTTGGCTCTATGTTCAGGTTGCAATGTAATTGCATAATGGCAAGAACAAAAAGTGCAGACGACTAAAAAAGCACTGTCTGAGATTAAAATGCCTCTCGCTTTTGTTTCGGCTCTGCATCTCATCAGATCAACATTCGTGGTCTGTGAAGAAGTTGGGCCTCCACGCCACGGTTTTACCAAACTTCTCCAGAAGGCCCCACTGCATCAATAAAATCTCCCCTCGGATCACGCTGGACTTTGTCAATGCCACGTTGCCCCAGTGCACCCACACGGATATGAAGGAGCTCTGCTTCCCCCACAGAGACACCTCCAACCCCCACATAATGGAGAACAGGTTCCCCGGGGCCATACGCCAACTGCGGCGACTCACCAGACTCAACGTCTGCCCCAACTACACCATCTCTTACAACGTGGAGTCAGGTTAGAGACATTGAAGAGAGAGACTTTGTGATGTTTGAACAGATTCTTCCTATTGCAGATGGAAAGTGGAATTCATAAATCATAAAATGCATCACAGCCCAATTTAACACAGTGGTTTTACAGTCTTACTTGTTCTGGTATAGTGGGTACTGCAGCACTAGCTGTATAACACATTACTCAGTCACTTCATTGACTGAATGACCTTTTTCTTCTCAGGGTACTGTTATTCTCATTTAGCGTTTAACCTAAATTCTGTTTTTCCATTAGTGACATTGAAGCCACGTTGTCTGCTGTTCAGCCAAAGTCACAGTTTGCTATTGAATCACATCCAGACACATATAGGATTGTTTTTGTTCTTCCTCTTCTCTGCAGAAACCCCAGCACCGTTCGCTGTGGATGAGAACACCACAGAGCTGGTGGTGACGGCCCCTCTGGACCGCGAGGAGAGTGAGTGCTACAGACTCCTGATGGTCTGCACAGTCCGAACAGACACGGTCATCACCAAGGTGGAAACTTCCCTGGACGTGTTTGTCATGGACGAGGATGATAATGCACCGTATGTGAACGGGACGGACACGACGGACATTGTTATCAGCTTCAATCGGACAAAGGTGAGAGCAGGGGTGCATTTAGGGGCGGGGCCAGGAGGCCGCTGAAATCTTATTGGCCCCTGAAGAGCCCCTGTCCTGTCAGTAGTCTTTTATTTATTTGAATAAACATCCTACTAGCAATAAACATGACCATGCTTTTATTAGGAACACAGTATGCTTGAACAAGGAACAGTTTTCAAGATATATTAGATATTATAGAGCTAACAGTAAACAAGGAATGACTAAATAACTGAATCAGGAATTGTACATGGATGTTGGACATATAATTGTCCCTTCTGTGTAAACTGTGGCCCCTTTGTGGCCCCTGATTAAGGAAAATCCTTGCTCTGAGTGAGAGGACGAATGCAAGACTGATCTGATCAGCTCTCACCTTCTTGTTTTTTTTCTAGGGTGGCTCTTTTGGAGCCTTGTATGTCTTTGACAGGGATTTAACCCCCATCTATCACATAGACAACAGCCTCAGTAAGTATGCTGGGACCTTGCTCAACAGCGACCCATGGATAAATAAAACATTTGAAATAAAAGGCACCTTCAGTGAAAGGAAAGCAGCTCACGGAGGCATTCGAGAGACCGTCCACGACTACCGTAAGTAAACCCAAGTACTAAAATTCATGTTTTTATGAACACTGTAGTATTTAGATGCATTTTACACGTATATATATATATTTTCTGCTCTTGGTTTTAGAGCTGGTCCTGAAGAGGAACCTGTATGTGAATGAGAATCGCAGTGTGCAGTTGGACTACCTGGTCAATGACACAACCTACCCTGGTCTGGAGGGAACAGTGTTGCTGCACTTCAACATCACCATCCTACCAGTGCACATCCGCTTCGCAAACATCACACACATGTTCACACTGACACGCAGAGCTTCTGTTTATGCACAGGTAAGCTCCCCACACACATCCATAACCTACTGCTGCTGTCTTAAAGCATATTGATCATTAACATTAGTCACATGCTGATGTGTGCATTACCCGACTTATTGTTGGCTGCAGTAATTCCTTCTCATCATATTGACTAAAGGTCCCGTCAGAATTCCATTTTAATGGTGTTGAAATATCTAAAACATCTGCACAAATCCCTGTCGGTTCATCATAGGATGAGATGTATGAGTATGTGGAGTATGCAGTGGGTGTGATGTAACAAAGTACTTCATTACTGTACTTATTTGCCTTTTTCACATATCTGTACCAATAAGTAGATTTACTTTCAGGTACTTTTCACTTTTACTCCATTACATATATCAGCAAATGTCTGCATTGTATGATATGTTCACATGGTTTATCATACTGTATTTTAAATGTAATGAATACATACGGGAGGGGAGCTGGTCCACTGATCCAGTCAGAGCAGACAGGCAACATTAGACCCTCCTCCTGCAGCAGCATCACTAGTAAGGAAACACCTGACGTGTTCTCAGGAGAGGTCGACACTCAGTGATGAGTTAATATGACAATGCAACTGTTTTCAGTAGCATCATTTGCAGCATTCTTCATTAATATGACATTCTGTATAAATCATGTATTAAACTAAATATATAGTAGGCACAATTAATGATGTAAGATTACATAAGGGAAGTACTTATACTATTAATACTTTAAATGCTGTACTTTTTGTCAACTTTTATTTATTTGCACCGTTTGCACTTAAGTTCTACAATACCCAAATTATGTAAAGTAGAGACATTATAGATTTCTTTAAAATGTAAAGTTTTTTACACAGTATTTCCACATTTCCATCCAAGCATCTCATTCCAGTCCTGTGCCACTCTGTGTTCTTTTAGGCTCCTGGTAGATTGACAAGCATACCATCATTTTGGTGTAGCATGAAATAAACCCTTTTACAAGACGTTACTTGTGCCCTAATTGTAAAACTAGTTTTAATAGAATTGTTATAATGGGTATGAATTGTCACATTGGACAACATTATTACACATGTAGCAACATGTGTCTGGGGTTCAACATTAGCTTGATGATTAATTAGAGACATGAAAGTGACTAAATGACTTGACATTATTATTATTTTGATTTTTGATTTTTGTACTGAATCATCTGATTACAGTTCGTAGAAATGTACATAATAATAATAATAATAATAATAATATTAGAGGATAAGATTCCATTCTAAAATGTGACAGTGTTCATTCCGCATACAATTTATAAACCCCAGCTGGATATGACCATGTGCTGAATCGCTCTCAAACAGTTAGACTGCCACCTGCTGGTTACTTACTTACCATGTATCCATGTTCAACTTTCATTCCCTTGTCTCCTTCCCGCTCAGGTTGGCAGAGTGTGTGTGGAAAACTGCCAGCAATTTGATGGCTTCATCGTCACGTACCGGCTCGAGGTGCCAGATAAGAACGTGTCTGCTGACCTGCAGTCCTGCTATGAAGCCATAAGCATCGCCCAGGCTCCAGATGAGATGTGGGGGCTGCTCTACGTGAACGACTCTGAGGCTTTGCGCAGGCCTGAGTGCCAGGACCTGCAGTACACTGTTGTGGCCCAGGAGGAGCACACGCAGCAGGAGGCCAGCACACAGATCCACATCATACTAGATAATGAAGGTATGTAGTATGTAGTGAATCTACATTTGAAAACAACATGCTCATATTTACAGGAACTCATCTCAAGTTTTAGTTGCAGTTTCCTTTGGGCACCGAAACACTCGCTTCCTAATTCACCACCACCTTTGGCACACTCAAATATTCTTTTCATTTGGGAGAAATGTTCCTTTCTCCCAAATGCCTTTTAAACATGTGGCTATGTGTCATTGTGGCTCTGTTGTACATAGTAAACAAGGCCAGTCAGAAGAGCCAGCGGTTCCTGTCCTGTGCGGAGAACAGACTACGAAGAGACTGCGAGTCTGTCCGAGGCCCGGGAGCGACAACGGGGAGGTGTCAGTGGAGGCAAGGCACAGAGAAAGGTACATTATATTTAATTAATATGGATCATCACAAATAAAAGTTGTTTACATGTAATCCTAAAGGATTTTAACATTGCTGAATCATTTCTGTATTCAGTACGAGACCTTGGATTCTTTAATGAGAACCAAATGTGAACATGTTTCCCTCAGCGGTGGCAACGGAACAAATTAAAGCCCGGATCCAGCATGTGTGTCCCTCTCAGTTACACCACTGTCTCTTGCAACAGGATGCACGGAAAAATGTGGTGTTAATTTTGAGAAACAGAAACCACATGATGGCAGGAGCCCCACAGTCATGTATTGTTTAAACAACAACATCATATAACCGAACTTCAGAATTAGTTGTCAGTCATGTGCATGTTGTTTGTCATCTGGTATCATCTGTTTGCCCACTGACCCTTTTCATATTTCAGGGATATCTGAAAATTACTCGACCTGCTCCCCTGACCTGCGGACATGCCCTGATAGCTTCTGTGATGCAGTGGAAAGCAAAGATTCATCAATATGCCCCCAAGACTGTACAAGTATGAAACATGTCTTTTCCTGCATATTGTGAAAGTTAAAAAACACATTTCTTTTTAATATGAATGTTTAAATTAAACCATCTTGTTTGTCTGTGAAGAGGAAACTGTGATCGGAGGTCATGAACGAGGCTTGGGAAACGGGATCAAGGCCGGATATGGAACATGCTACTGCTTATCGGAAAGATGTTTCTGTGAGAAGGAAGATGTTGTGGGTGAGTCGTCATTAATCACACGAGACAAGCAAAAGATTGTCTCCCCGAGGTGCTGTGTCATGTCATCTGAAACAGAAATTGATAGCTGCTTTTCTTGAAAAATGACGCAACATCCTCTCCTCCAGAAGCGATATGCGACGACATGTGTAAAACCATCATCGCCACCTCTCTGCTGCTCTCCTTCGTCGTCTCCATCCTCCTCTCCTCATACTTCATTCACCGGTATCACAAGAACTCGCCCAAGCCGCCAATCGCCTCCGCGGAAATGACATTCCGTCGGCCAGCTCAGGCCTATCCCATCAGCTTCCCTGCGAACAACTTACGCCGGGGCTCTCAGGATTCCATCGAGACTGACACCTTTAAAATACCCGTGAGCTGCTTCTTTCAACACATAGACTCTTTCTTCTTTTAACATTGTGTGTTGGAACATTTGAGAAATGTTGTGTTGTTTCAACAGGAGGATCCAAAGTGGGAGTTTCCTCGTAAAAACCTTGTACTGGGCAAGACTTTAGGAGAAGGAGAGTTTGGGAAAGTGGTCAAGGCAACTGCGTTCAGGCTGAAAGGAAAAGCAGGTTACACCACTGTGGCTGTGAAAATGCTTAAAGGTAAGACGAGCCAGGCAATGACCAGACAAGCCTGGAAGTAGCGTTGATATATGAGGAGTAAATGTCTGGAGGGATGAATGGTTTCATCATTACAGTCCCTGCTTTTCCTCCATAACAGAGAACGCCTCACACAGTGAGCTGCGTGACCTGCTGTCAGAATTCACTTTACTGAAGCAAGTCAACCACCCGCACGTCATAAAGATGTATGGAGCGTGCAGCCAGGAAGGTAAGGCCTCAGTCCTCCATCCTGCCGTGCTCTCTCGCTGCATGTGTGTTGCACATGGAGTCTTGAGTGCTGCGTTTCTCTGAATAGGTCCATTGTATCTGATCGTGGAGTATGCCAAGTACGGGTCGCTCCGCAACTTCCTGCGCGAGAGTCGGAAAGTTGGCCCGAGCTACATGGGCAGGGACGCCAACCGAAACTCCAGCTACCTGGAGAACCCGGACGACAGGGCTCTGACCATGGGGGACCTGATCTCGTTTGCATGGCAGATCTCCAGAGGCATGCAGTATCTGGCTGAAATGAAGGTACATGACAAACGATAATAAGTTGCAAAAATCACAGTATGTGTGCCCACAGCTGGAAATTTTTCACTGAAAATTAATGAAATGATACATTTTGGTGTTATTATGGTAGCAGTCAAATACAAATACCAGAGAAGTTGAAACAGCAGCTAGAATGGAAGAAGTTTGTGTTTCCATTCAAGTGACTGAAGCTGAAATGTCAATTTAAATGAAATTACTGAGAGGCTTTGATGATTCAGTTGAAGTTCAAGCTCTGAAAAACGAGAGAGATGAATTAAGTCGAAATGAGCGTCTTGGTGCGACAGCTTGTTCACAGGGACCTCGCAGCACGAAACGTCCTGGTAGCTGAGGGAAGGAAGATGAAGATCTCAGACTTTGGCCTTTCCAGAGACGTGTACGAAGAGGACTCATATGTTAAGAGGAGCAAGGTGAAGAAGAGACAGTAAAGTACATTTTGGTTTATATACAACAATCTTTTCAATGACAAATAACAACGTTGTTCTTTGTGTTTTTCCAGGGTCGTATTCCTGTTAAATGGATGGCAATAGAATCCTTGTTTGATCACATTTACACAACGCAAAGTGATGTGTGAGTATAAACATCATTTAAAACATAAGATGACATATTGGAAAATACTGTTTTATTGATAAATATGAAGATGATTAACCTATAGCTTTGAGCTTTGCATAAAAACTGGAACTAGGAAGATGTACTTCAGGCACATGTATGGTTCTGTCAGCTTGGAGTTGCAGCAGCTTATGAGAAACTTTTAGGATTAATAATCAAGTTGATAGATATAGTTTTAAAAGGCACAAGTTCCTAAGTCACAATTCAAAGCCCTTGAAACGTCTCACAAACAGGAGCCAGAGAAAAGTGTATTCTTTATATATATATTTATTTTTCAACTTTTTTTTCTTTTTTATTTGGTGCAGACGTGCATGGATATAAATATATATTATCTTCCCCATAATGTATTGCTTAAGTTACGGTTATTATTTAAATATGAAATACAGTGTTAATCATAAAAAAAGACTGGAAATAGGAGGAGGAAACACTAAACCTAGCTCTGTTCTGAGGTAACAGGATCTTCTTGCCAAGCTATGCTAACTGACTCCTGACTGTAGCTTCATATATAATAGATAACTCTAGACAATTGAGTATCAATCTTCGAGCTTTAAATATTCTTATACTCTTGTGTTTTCTTCCCAGCTGGTCCTTCGGTGTGCTGCTGTGGGAGATAGTGACACTTGGAGGAAATCCGTACCCAGGCATCGCCCCCGAACGCCTCTTTAACCTCCTCAAGACCGGCTACAGAATGGAGAGACCAGAGAACTGCTCAGAAGAAATGTGAGCTCCACTCTGTGTTACTCTACATCATCTCCTTATTTTTTGCCAAGCGCACTAACACCGCCCAGCCTTTAGCACATGTCGATGTGGAAAATGACTCAGTTGGGAGGATTGAATTTCACCCTTTTCACCAACTGTGAAACTTTTCCCCCTCTGCAGGTACAACCTCATGCTCCGCTGCTGGAAACAAGAGCCAGAGAAGAGGCAGACATTCTCAGACATCAGCAAGGAGCTTGAAAAGATGATGGTGAAAAGTCGGGTATGGTGATGCTGCACACAATACATTATAATAAGTTATTCATAATCTTCCACAGAGAGGAAGAAGCAAGGGGAGGATATTAATCAGCTGCTTTCCGTGCATTGCAGGCACATTCAGTGATGCATCTTAAAGTCAGACGTTAGAGTTTTTACCTTCCCACTCCTTCTGAATGAGCAGTATATCATTTCTGCTGGACAACATGTGGTACTGGCTCGCTGTGTACAGTCACAAACACACAGATACATGCTGCGCCTGCTTCACTGGATGATCTGGTCACTCTTCCCAAGTGCTTTAGATACCATAATTAGTGTTTGAGGAGCAGTCCTCAAATGTGGCCTTGCACAGCATAATCACAGAGTCGAGCTAAATATAGAGCATTTAAGGACAAGGGCGCGCAGATGTGCCACAATGCAGCAGGGAAGTTCTTCACTGTTATCAGAGAGAGGCAGCGGACACGTCACTGGGTGTAAGTTTCTGCAGTAACGTACGCAGGGCCTTGCAGCCAGTGCATGTGTCTGACCTCAAACATGAGCACACACTCAGCCTTTATAGCGTGCCGTGTCCCATCTCCTCCCTTAATCAGCCTAATCACGCCCTCATCTGCTCTTGTCAGGATTACCTGGACCTGGCGGCGTCCACGCCAGCCGACGCCCTGCTGTACGACGATGCCCTCTCTGAAGAGGACACACCACTAGTGGACTGTAATAACGCCCCTCTCCCTCGAACCCTCCCCTCCACATGGATTGAAAACAAGCTCTATGGTAGAATCTCCCACGCATTTACTAGATTTTAGAAACAGGAAACATGACACAATCTCTCTTTTTTGGCAAGTTGTGATTGGCTTTTTCCATAGTCAAGTGTGTGTGACTGTGTTCTAGGCATGCCTTCTGCTGATTAATGCTGACATATCTCCCATTTCATCGTAAATGAGAGGCTCAGTAAAGAAAAAAGATCTTTGTGTCTTGACTTTTTTTGTTTTATTTGGACCTGCTTCTAATGTACATGAACGCTGACCAAAAATAGTACATTTGTAAATATTGAATATATACCCTTCATTCTTATTTATACGGCTCATATTCATAATCATGCTTCATCCGCATTTCATTTGTACATAGTTACATTTTTTTCATTCCATCACATTCCATCATGTTATTTGTTGACATTGGAAGAAACAGTGTGTGACATTTGAAACAGGTCCTCTCTGAATCAATCACTCACTGTGGTTTGAATTCCAGATTGTCTTAACTTTCCTGACTTCCTAATGTATAATAGCCATTAATCTAAAGTGACTGACACAATGTTGAACACACAAAACAGTAAGGCTTTTGAACACAACTCTCAAGTGCATCTGCATTTCTCAACAGGAAGACAATTATAGGTCAAACACAGGAACATAAGCAACATTACAGCCTTGATATGTGACAAAAACACCAGTAAACTATAAATCACATAATCTTTAACTTAACGTAGTGCACATAAAGCCATAACCTTTCCCCTTTGAGGGTCAAATGAGGACTCGATCCCGACCGGACCACTGCAGAGTTTGATTCGAGAGCCTTACTGTCTGCACGCTGTTCATCTTTCACTGAGTGCAGAAAAATGATATGTTCTCGTTTTTAGGCATGTCATACCCGAACTGGCCTGAGAAGAGCCCGGTACCGCTCAACAGACATGATGCCACTAATCCAGTCTTTACAAGATATGCCAATGATAGTGTTTATGCAAACTGGATGGCTTTGCCTTCACCCGCAAAAGCTGTGGACAAGCTTGATAGCTAAAGACAAACCGACTCTGTAGAAAAGATGACTGATTGGTAGATGTATATATTTCTATAAGACTGTATATATATGCGATCTGATGCTAAAGTTGGTTCCCTTTTATTTCTGTTGCATGGGTATTTGAGATTTAAAAACTGAGGTCTTTTTGCTGCAAAACTGGCTGGATCAACATAGACCATGCTCCATTCTGCTCTTCAGTATGTTAATTATTACCTCATGGGTCATGTTGGCCAAGTTGTATCACTGCATGACTAGTGTACCAGATTGTATGTCAGTGTCAATGTCTTTTTAAGTGCCTGTGCCGCTTCTACAATAGCCTGCAATTGTTAATGTGCGACTGTGAAGATCTTACTCCAGCCCAGGAATTAAAGGGGACGTCTTTACCATCAACCTGTTGTAGACAGCTGGTGATTGACTGAGGGGACAAGGGAACAAAAGCAAAATGCTGACCTTGTTCTGAAAATGTAAAGTTTCTACTGTAGGAGGATCGTGCTCCTCAAAAAATGTCAAAGACCCATTTTGTGTTTCCCCACAAGATGTTTCAAAGCTGTTGTTGCCAAAGAAAAGTAACACAGAGATGTTCAGTGAACGGTTTTCTTGCTTTTGTTTTTTATGATATTGTTTTTTACATGAAAAATATCAACTAGTGAGAGCTCCTCCAGTGTCAGGACGTGAGACTTCATGTCGATTGTAACCATGTCCTCTGTCAGACTACAGTTACATTTTTTGATTCACTGTAATCACAGTCTTTGTGGAAAAACCATGATTATGTAAACTAAGGAGTGTTATCATTGTTATGTTGTTATTATTTGATTATGTTACATTAATAATAAACATAAAAAATGTGCAGTATGTCTGTTCAGCTCATATCTCTGAGAATAGTCAGCTTCTGTCTGTGGTTATAACGCTAATAACGTTTATTCAATCAACAGAATAATACAAATTAAATTATATGACATTTCCACTGAGTCTAAACTCTCATCCACTCTGGTTTTGGCTGAAAGTAAAGATCTGATATTGAAAAGCTGAAAAGGAGTGAGAGTTAGAGATTGGCATTTAAGAATAATTACAGTCATTTAAGCTTAATATTAAAATATTTTTGTTATATCTGGTTACGTTTTGAATAAAGAAGTCTGAAGTATGTTATCTCTGATGTAAAAACGAGTATTATACCTGTCATCGCTTCCTTATTCGCCTCTTACATGATCAGGATGTAATACTCATGTTCCAGCAACAGGTAATATTTAAACTCTCTTATTTTTACAGCACTGAATCTGACGTTTGACTCTTTTGTGACTGAAGCACTTAAACAGTATCTGTCCGTAAAGAATAAAGAAACTTGTTTAAATCATTGAGTAAAATAGTTCTGTGACAGACTGGTGACGTGTCCATGGTATCTCCGTGTTTTCCATACAATACATGCTGGGATGGAGGCCCCAGACACCTTCCAGACTTAATGGAAAATGAATAAAGCAAATGAACAAAAGGATACTTAAAATAGAGGCTGAAGAGAGCGTTTCCTGGTTTTCTTTATGCACCACAGTAATAATAGATCCCATGTTTGCACATAAAACAAGTGATCTTTCTCCTGCTACAGTCCACGTCAGCGGTAATGCAACAGATAATGTTTCACCACAGGCAAGAGGTTTGTTTTACTTGTTTGGGAAATAAAGAGGAAAACAGAACAGAGCAAAGAAAAAGTAGTTATGTAATTATTAAGTTGTTCTCAAAAGTAATTTATTCAAATAATATTTAAAGCTAAATACAAATTGTTTATACATATTGGTAGACAACACTAGTTAAGTAAATGCAACGTAAATAGGTACAAATAAAAAATACGGAAATAAATAAATAGTAAGTAAATTATTATGTAATTAATAGGTAAAAAGATAATGAATAAAATAAAATAAATAATAATAAAACAAGTGATCTTTCTCCTGCTACAGTCCACGTCAGCGGTAATGCAACAGATAATGTTTCACCACAGGCAAGAGGTTTGTTTTACTTGTTTGGGAAATAAAGAGGAAAACAGAACAGAGCAAAGAAAAAGTAGTTATGTAATTATTAAGTTGTTCTCAAAAGTAATTTATTCAAATAATATTTAAAGCTAAATACAAATTGTTTATACATATTGGTAGACAACACTAGTTAAGTAAATGCAATGTAAATAGGTACAAATAAAAAATACGGAAATAAATAAATAGTAAGTAAATTATTATGTAATTAATAGGTAAAAAGATAATGAATAAAATAAAATAAATAATAATAAAACAAGTGATCTTTCTCCTGCTACAGTCCACGTCAGCGGTAATGCAACAGATAATGTTTCACCACAGGCAAGAGGTTTGTTTTACTTGTTTGGGAAATAAAGAGGAAAACAGAACAGAGCAAAGAAAAAGTAGTTATGTAATTATTAAGTTGTTCTCAAAAGTAATTTATTCAAATAATGTTTAAAGCTAAATACAATTGTTTATACATATTGGTAACCCTAACCCTAACCCTAACACTAATTAAGTAAATGCAATGTAAATAGGTACAAATAAAAAATACGGAAATAAATAAATAGTAAGTAAATTATTATGTAATTAATAGGTAAAAAGATAATGAATAAAATAAAATAAATAATAATAAAGTAAAGAAAATAGATAATGAATAAAATTAAATAAATAGTAAATAAATACAATTAGTATATGTTGTATAAAATATCAAAATAAATGACAATGAAGTAAATAGAATAAATCGATAATAAATACAATTAAGTTAAATAAATAGATAATAATCCAAATAAAATAGATATTAAAACAAAATAATAATGATGTCAATAATCAAGTCATGATTATGAACAAGGTTATTTACCATGTTTGATGACGACATTCCTTCCCAACATCCCATTGGCTACTTTTTGACCGGAAGTAGAGTACGACCCACTCTGGTCTCTGCTCCGTGGCATCTGCATCACAGGCTGCCGCCGCCGCTGGTTTCCGCGCTGAGCTGCTGCTGTGAAGCCCACACAGGGACGGACACACACAGGAACATGTGAGTTATTGTTTTTATGGCCGCTTTAATTCACCAACGGGCCGCAAAACAACCGAGAAATAACATGAAAGCGAAGTGAAGGTCCTAACATCGCTAAGCTAGCTGCTGAACCGTGGCCATATCCGGCTCGGGTCCTTCAAAATAAGAGTTCACGACATGTCGGAGATGAGGATTTTCAGAGGGACGGTGTGATAAAGATTACACAGCTGACATTTCACGCATCAGCATGTGACGTACTTACAATGACAACAATTGTGTGTGTGACAAACCGTGTGTGTTGAGTATAAACCTCACTGTGTGTAGTTGTCCTTCACATGATAAATGATGACTGAGATGTTCAATCAGGCTTCATTTCCTACAATAACCACAAACATGTGGGTTGTATAATAATCCAGGAACAGTGATGTTCATCTGATGAAGTGTAAAGTTTAGTAGAGTTTACAGCCGTCACACACACACAGGATACGTTCATACCAGTGTGGTGGTATCACTGTGAGAGTTTACTGTGGGTTTTAACCAGCGCTGCATTCATCTTTATCCTTGTTCTTGACTGCAAAAAATAAGGCAAAGCTGCAACCTGTAAATCATTGCCTGTAAATGTCTGAGTTATGACAAGCAGGAGTTTTCATGTGAAATCTTCTTTGCGTATGTTACACATAGGGTTGCAAACGGGCGGAAAACTTCCGGTTAAATTTTCAGAAACTTTCCGGAAACATTTCATGGGAAGTTAAGCTCGGGAATTTAAGTAATTACTGCAAATTATAGGCTGAGCGATAACAACGTCATTCAAAACTCTATTTTAAAGAAGTCAGTAAGTTCTCCAGCGCAGTTCAGTACAAACATCAACTCCAGTGTGTTAGGTGCATGGCTGTGCTCCATGTTGACCTTTACACTTTAACGTCACGTCTGTCTCTGTTTACATGACTACTTGGGGAGAAAATTGACTTGTTGCAAAATACAGAATAACTTCTTTTACAGAGTTGTGAAGGTATTCTGCATTAAAACAGCCTAACAAGCTTTCTTAAAGTGCAGGTATTGTTACTGGCTCTTCCCTTTTAAACTGCTTAAAACCTTTTGATCAAGCAGAATTGCTCTTTGGTACACATTTATATGCAGTAGTTGGGATCTCACAAATATCTAATCCCAAGCTTTTAAAAGTATTTTATATTTGCTTTTTTGGCAAGTTAATATTGGAACAACACCTGGAGTTCTGTATGTTTTTTGGCTTTAAACTCTTTTCCAGAGGGAAATAAAATGTGGTGCCAATTAAACCAGCGCCGTCACTATTTAACTAGAAAAATGCATCTGGATTTCAATGAAAAATAGCCGTCAATCTACAAAGAAATGGTTTGTTAACTACCTTGGGTGTTTTAAATATCCGAGTAATGCTTTCCAACACCTTAGACTCAGAGCCCTGCTGGTTTTCATTACTGCTGTCTGAGGCTGATTTACACCTGTGAGCTCAGGTGAAGTCTGCTGGTGCCAGGACAGAAGAGAACACCATTACTCAATGTGCTGAGGCCTGGAGCTGTAGGTTTGTGTGACCTTCATGGAACAACAGTGCCCAGTATGTGGTGGTATGAAGTGTAAAAGCCCCAGACCTCCAGATTCTTATTTGGATCTGTACCAAATTGCACACACTGAATATCAGCCCCTTAAACATGGCTGATTTCTTTCATCAAGATCCATGAATTATTCTTTGAGAAATCAAGTGCTAAAAAAACTCTATCTTACAAAGTTAACGAAAGTGAATAAGAAAGTCTGTACAACCAATTTTAATGGGTTTTTCCTTGGGCCTTGTCCCACACACAAGAGTTCATGGAAATCAGTTGAGTATAGGGCGTGTGGTGCCTTTATTTTGAAGAGGAAACTGTTTAACCGGAAGTCATTGTTATTATCTTGCTGGTTGTTAATCTCGCCCACCTCCTCTGTACTGTTGTTTCGCTGAGAGCTAGTCGCTGTGTGCTAACGAGGACAGTCCAGGTGAAGCTAATTCTGCATGTGTGTGTTTCTGGGATTGAATCTTTAAAACGTGAAATCTCTGTAGATGTTGAACACGTTGTTACAGAAACATGTTTCAATGTTTTATTTATTGATTGAATGGAATTGTCAGTGGGAGGTTGGTTAATTACAAAGGTGGAGTGAATGGGAACACAGTGTTATTGTCTGATTTTCTGCTGATCTCCACTGTCTTACTGTGATTGGTTTTGTCAGGTGATCATCTCATGGATTAACACAGGACTAATGTATGAGGATTCACTGGAGCCCAGAGCCAGGACCTTCACAATAAAACAACAACAATGGATCTCCAGATCTCTAAGAGGCTGTGCTCAAGCATGTCGTAAGTAATGTGATCTGCGGAAAAAGGGAATGCAGACTTATCAACTATAGCTTGTATGTGAGCGTGATGGCCAGGCGGGGGTTGCCGCTCCAGGGCCGCGTCCGCTGGCTCTTCCTGGGGCTCTTCCTGCTGCTGGTGCTGCTGCTGTTTGCATACCTGCTGGAGTGCACCCCTCCAGCAGACGTCAGCCTGGCACTGCCTGGCCTAGCAGGAGAGACCTACAGCAAGGAGTATTACCAGGCCCTACTGCAGGAGCAGGAGGAGCGCCACTTGAACCGCGCCGCCAGCCTCAAGCGCCAGATTGCCCAACTCAAGCAGGAGCTGCAGGAAATGAGCGAGAAGCTGAAGCTCCTGCAGGACAAGAAGGAGCTCCCTGGGGTGCAGGGCCTGGCAGAGACTAAGGACCAAGAGCCAGGAGATCTGCTGGAGTACCTGCACTCTCAGATCGACAAGGCCGAGGTCAACACGGGGGCACGCCTGCCCAGCGAGTACGCCCTGGTGCCCTTTGAGAGTTTCACCTCGTCCAAGGTGTATCAGCTGGAGATGGGGCTGACGCGACACCCGGAGGAGAAACCTGTACGCAAAGACCGCCGGGACGAGCTGGTGGAGGTCATTGAGGCCGCACTGGACATCATCAACAATCCTGACGAGGAGGACGGCATGGAGGACGACATGCCGATGCAGAGACAAATGTACACAGAGGTTCACTTTACTGAGGGTAAGACACACACACTACCTGACTCAAGACAGATGACTGCAGCTGACGTGTTCTCTCTGGGAAGTATTGTTATTCATTTTATTTTCTTTGACAGGACTGTACAGGACAGAGCGAGACAAAGGGACGCTTTATGAGCTCTTCTTCTCCAAAGAGGATTCCAGCAGTTTCCGTCACGTCACGCTCTTCAGGCCTTTTGGTCCTTTAATGAAAGTCAGGAGCACATCTGTGGATACATCAGGAATGATAATTAACATCATTGTGCCACTGTCGGGCAGAGTAGAAACTTTCTCTCAGTTCTTGCACAACTTCAGGTGAGAATGAATCCTTCCCCGTCTGCCTGGCGTGATCCAGCACGTTCAGGTTGAATTTGCATTCATGCATGATGACCTGATTTTCGACTTTTCCTGTGAAATGAGATGCAACAACATCACAAACTCTGTAAGATTGGCGCACCATTCATCTTACCATCCACTCAGAACAGGAAACTAAGGTTTCCAAGGTTTCCTGTTAGCTTTACATTAACACACAAGTTACTTTATGAAGTGGTAATCGCTAAAACCGTTTTAGGACCACTGAACCATTATTAAGTTATGTTATCTGAATTTATAAACAAGTAAACATAGTTTTCTGTTGCCGACCATCACTTAACCTTATCTGACTTGTTATATTAAATATTGAGCTTATAAGGTTCACAATAATCATTTTGCAAAGGGCAAATTTAGAATATCCTCACTTCAGAGGATGAGCCACCGCTATGTCCCACCATGCCGTTCTCTTGCAGGCATACAACACTGGTATCTACTTTTTATCTGGACTGGCTTATTTAAACCATATATATTCATTTATGGAGTATAATTCATTTATTGAATGTAATTAATTTACGCAATATACCAAATATATTGTATGTGTTCTAATCGAGGGTTGACGAGCTGTCTTTCCCATTTTGGATTCATTTGTGAATCTGTGGAGCAGAGAGCAGAAAAACACACATGTGAGCTGATCCGTGCGTATCAGGCGATCCGTGAACACGCATTTAACAATCTGTAAAAAAGGATAACAGACATTTGTACGCACAGGAAGCTGTTTGAAAGCAAACAGAAGTCTGGAAGTTAAAATCTGTACTTAAAATTAAGATATGTATTCCGTTTGTGATGTGAGCACAAAACTGATTTACATGAGCACAAATTACTTGATATTTGTGTGGATTTGAACACACATTCGTGAGTACCCAAAGTTACACACAATTCATTGATTGCATTTGCAAATCTTATTTTTCACTTGGAGATCATGTGACCAATTTGACCATTTCTCCATATTACAGTGCTCTTGTAAATAATTAGACTAATGTATAAAACGTGTTTTCAGGGAGGTGTGCATACAGCAGGACAGACGAGTACATCTCACTGTGGTGTATTTTGGGCAGGATGGTCTTCAGGAGGCAACGTCGTCTTTGGAAAAAATGTCAAGGTTTGTCGCCTCACCGAGAACGAGCTTTTCATGATGTGCTACTTTTTATGCATAACAGTTAAATGGACATTTAAATATCGCCAGGGAGGAGAACTTCTCCAATTACACTCTGATCCCCGTGGACGAGGAGTTTTCACGAGGTCGGGGTCTGGACATCGGAGCCCACGCCTGGAAGAAAGGCGACGTGTTGATGTTTTTTTGTGACGTGGACATCCATTTCACACTGGAGTTCCTGTACGCCTGTCGTCTCCACACTGCTCCGAGTAGGTTTTTTATAATATTGGTCCTCACATTTATTACATTTATTGTCTTTTGTGTTCAGGTTGAGTGAAGCTGAATGTGTTTCTGTGTTGTAGACAAGAAAGTCTTTTATCCAGTGGTGTTCAGTCTGTACAATCCTGCCATCGTCTATGGAAATTTGGAGCTGGCTCCACCTCATGAACTCCAACTGGTGAGGACTGAACGTTCACATGATCTCTGATGTGTGTAGAATGATGAGAAAGTAAAATTCTGTCATTTTCAAATGTTTGTTTAAGTGATCGTCTCTTTTCAAACAGATTCACAAAAAGGATGCTGGATTCTGGAGAGACTTTGGGTTTGGAATGACGTGTCAGTATCGCTCAGATTTCCTAAATATTGGTGAGCACTGATAATTTCTCAACACTCAACAGTAGAATCATGATCAGCTTTTGAGTCATTTAACATTTTTGCAAATCCTCCTGCAGGCGGGTTTGATCTGGAGGTGAAAGGCTGGGGTGTGGAAGACGTCCATTTGTACAGGAAGTATCTCCGGAGCGACCTGATAGTGATCCGAACGCCGGTGTCTGGCCTCTTCCACATGTGGCACGAGAAGCAGTGTGCGGACGAGCTGACGCCCGAGCAGTACCGCATGTGCATCCAGTCCAAAGCCATGAACGAGGCCTCCCACCCCCACCTCGGCATGCTGGTTTTCCGTGAGGAGATCGAGGCTCATCTTCGCAAGCAGGCCTTCAAGACGCAGAGCAAAACGCAGGACTGAGCGAGCCTCTAACGAACCCAACTTCATTCCAGTGTTAAAGACTGAGGTGACGACACAGACGCGTCACGGCAAAGACATGTTTACATTGATCCTTCTGCGTTTCACCGCACAGTTGTAGACAAATGAATGTAAAGAGATGAGCGCTGATCAAACTTTCTAACATGGTACAAGTCTTATTGAAGAGTTACAGGAGCTTCAAGAGTACATGATTAAACCAACGATATTAAACCTGCTGGAGGAAAAGCTACACGTTCAATAAGTAATGGATCTCTTGGATTTAAGCTTTTGTTGCTTTTTACATTTCATTTCAATTAGCACGCAGTTGTTAAAGGAGACATATTATACTCTCATTCAGGTTTGTCATTTTAATTTGGGTTATAAAAGGTTTACTTTCTCTTATATTGACGCATCACTGTTCTCATACTGTCCATTGCTTCAGCTCCTCTTTTCAGTTCTGTCTGAAACGCTTTTGATTGGTCAGACCCTTCCAGAGCATGAAGGAAGCGTCAGCCTCCGCTTTCTCTTTCTTGGTATTGTCAGGGGGCGGGGCTAACCCTTAGGCTTCGTCACATGACATCATGATGATGAGGAAGCGTCTTTTTGAGGGGAGACGACCTTTGACCTGCACAAAAAAACTACATACGGTAACAGACAAGAGGAGGGAAAACTGAAAAAACACAATGTGTCTCCTTAAACATGGTACACAAACTTCTCATTAATTCATACTACGTGGTTCAAACACAGCACCTGATGTTCAGCCGGTTTCTTCACCATGTTGATTTTCTCTGCGGCTGAAAATGACGTCAGAAAAAAAGATGTCCGCTGTTTTAGATGATTTGTGTTTTCCAAGAAAACATGCCAGCAGTCACGGGTTCGAGTGGAAAGGAAAAAGTTGTGATATCTTAATTAAATAAAATTTCCTTTGAATCTCAAGTTTTAGATAAAACCAATCTTCCACTTAACACAGTGTTATATGAGCAGTTGTAAATGGAGCCATATTGTTCTGTTCGTAGTTAATATGTATTAATATATACACAGTATATACAGGTTGTCTCAGACTGACAATGAGATAAAAAAGGGACCTTTATTCTTTGTGTTTTTTGAATGTGACGTGTCAGTCACTATCTTCCTTTTGTCTGATGACAGTCGTGTGTCATCATGGGATCAGTAGAACAAAGATGCATGCTGGTTAACTACTTTGAGAACCAGGGGCACAGATCTGCTCACAACATGCACCGCTTTGATTTATTCAGGACCGTCGACCAGTTTTATTGTCCATTCGTTTCAGCCCAGTGAGCGTCACTTGCAGCTCTATGATTTTAATACTGGACTGATCGATCGAATGTTACAGCCACTCTTGTACATACTTTTCTAACACACTTTTGTTTCATACATGTGACTTGAATACATTTGTATTTACCTACATGCTTTAAGAGACAGGAAATGACTGTTTGAGTCTGTGCCGATGGCTGTAGGCTCTTTTTTTTTATTTTTATTCCATTTAATGATGAAGGAGGATGTTTACAGCTGAAAGGTTCAATCACAGAGCACAGCTGTCAGACAAGGGCTTTATTTTCCTCATAAAGAAAGCAGGTCATTCTCACATCTCATCCTGTACTGTAATTATTTTTAAATCAATGTCTTTGCAGATATTACAGCTTTTTGTAGATAGTCTTAAAAGTCTCCTCGTCCTGAAGGAGAAACATTACATGTCTTCCTCTCAGCAGTACACAACGATCCAAACAGCAAGAACGTTGTGCAAGGAAATGATTTATTGACATTTTGGCCATGAAATAAAACATACAGAAGGCTGCAGTAACTGCTGCTGTGTCATTTCTGCTGTTGGCATTTGATTCACATATTTTCAGTAAACTTGACCCGTTCTATAATTTATACTATAAAAATTGAATATCAAACTTGTCAAGTGTCTGAAACTACCAGCTCATTCGTATATATTTCTTAATTTAAGACAAATGGTATAATACAATTGTATTATTCATCTGCATACAATTAACTACATGAATAGAAAATAAAAGAGGAAAGATTTGAGAAAGAATCCAAAAAAAATCCCGGAGAACTGACATGAAACCAACCGAATGAGAGTTTGAGACAGGCTTCTTTTCGTCTCAGGTACTTCATGTCGTTAATGTATGAGTTGTTCTGGATGGATCCCCATGGTGTTGTAGATCTCTTTGAGGATGAGCAGAGCCGTGTCTTCAGATTGCCTGGAAAATAAGAAAGGGGGTTACTGTAGAAGCTTCACCCTCATCTGCTAACAGGTGAAGTGGTTGAGCTACAGATGCAAGGGGGAATCAGCCATTGTGGAATTTATGTAAAGCCTTTAATTTGATAAAAAACCCACACTCAGTGTTGAGAAAGAATATCAGCTGAAGAACTATACAGAAATGTGATTATTTAAAACACATCCTACATTATCTGACCGATTGCAATTTGGAAGATGGCTGCAAGAAATAATCATGCTTACCTCCACCAAGGAGGTTTTGTTTTTACCCCTGTCCGTTTGTTTGTTGGTCTGTTTGTTTGTTTGTGGCGCAAGATTACGCAAAAACAACTAAACAGATTGTCACAAAACTTGGTGGAAGGATGTGGTATAGTAGTATTAGTAGCCATTCAATTTTTTCAACATCTTTACTGTTTTTCAAGAAAATGATTCATGGATCTTGATGAAAACAATCAGGCAAAACTTGGTAAAAGATATCAGAGTGTGGAATGTGGTGCAGCTTGATTCAATTTAAGGCTGTCATTCTAGTAAATAAAATGAATCATTCGATCTATAAAACATTAAATAATGGTCACTGTTTCCCAAAGCCCAATGTGTTGTCTTCAAATGACTTGTTTTCTCAGACTGTTACAAACCCAAACATATTTACATTACTTAAACGTAAGACAGGAAAAGCAGCAAATTCGCAAATTTCACAAAATCAATAAACTTTTTGCTTAAAAAATTATTTGTAGGATATATACTTCATCATAGAGTGGCTGATTCATTTCTTTGTCAATCAATACAATTTTAAATCAAATCATTTTGGTTTCAATTGGAGGAACTTATCATTTAAAATCTTTTTAAACATGTGCAATGTTAAAAAGCCAGAATGAAATAGGGAACTCTGTACCAGTAGCAGAGATGACTCTGGAGGGCAAAAAGGTACTCGTTGAAACTCTCGATGGGCTTCTCCTGCAGCACGTAGTCGATGCGATTCCCTCCGTTCAACATCCCGATCTTCACCTGAGGCTCCTCTTCTCTCTGAGGCTCAGGGCTCTCTGTGATCTTGTTCTCTGTGGGAAATCAGAATCGACTCATAAATCTCAAAATAATACAGAAATCACTTACACTGAAGAATCATGAATAAGAGAAACTCACCCTCCTCCGCTTGCTTCTCCTGTTCTTCAATCTGATTTGCCACCATGGCCAGCTCGGCCTGAAGCTGGGCAGACGAGGTGTGAGCGCGAGCAAAGTCGTTGAGCGTCTGCCAGGCGCTCCTCAGGGAGGTGATGAAACCATGCTTCAGGTCTGAGCCCATCCTGGTGAGACTCTCCTTCAGCTCTGAAACACAGAGATCCACAACTTGACCAATCTGCATGGAGAAATTTGCTCAGTCACGAGCCTTTATAAAATATGCAAACGTGACAAAGGTTATTACTTTACTTTTATTTGAGTTATTTGACTTGTCTACAAAATGATAACAGCGGCTTCTGTTCCTTTTCTTCATGTTTCAATTTTAGACAAGTGAAACTTCATTTTGTCCTTCAGCTTAAGTAAAAACTTGTCTTTTTGCAACAGCTAATGTAAGAATAGATTCTTTGTATTTCATCACCTCTCAACTTAGGACACCCCACTCATAAGAGGCAGAGAGGACTGAACTGAGGACACTACTACATGAACAACATTTACTAACTCTTGTCAACAACTCAATTTAGGTTCTTAAGAACTTGTGTAAGTCTCCAAGCTTTAAGTGTTCACTTATTACACGTGACTTTAATTCACTTGAAGCATTTTAAATATGTTATCAGCATTAAGACAACAGTGGTCAAGTAATCTGGGACGATAAATGAGCGAGTGTCGTACCGAGATGAAGCCTCTTCCTTCCTTTGTGATGAGGGATCAAAACAGGCTTCAAGTCCAGGTCTGGTATGATCAAGGGCTCGATCCTGTAGGCCACAGGGTCCAGCTAAAAGAAGAACGATTAGAGGGGAAAACATTAAGTGACATTGATGACTTGCCTCCGCCAAAGAGGTTATGTATTCGCCGTGTCCGGTTTATTGTTTGTTTGTGAGCAGAATTACACAAAAACCTACTTAACAGGCTTCCATAAAAAAAAAGAAATCAGTCTATGAGTGTGCATAATTTAGTGCTGTTTGATTAAATTTAAGGAGACTGTTAGGCCTTGGCAGTGGTATAGGCTCTAGAGTGCCATTCTAGTTTGATCTGTATTTTCATGCACACCAATTATCATTTGGGAAAGTAGGGTTTAGAGGAAATTGCGTATATTTATGTGACAATAATACTTGGTAAAAAACTCATATGAAACCGACTAAAGAATTATAGAGTTGATTGAATTGACTGAATAAATGCCTTTGCACAATCAAGAACGACAGAAGCATGCTTCAAGTCGAGTGGGTGAATAACTTTTGAACATCTCCGGTTTCATTAGCAGTGATTCCTTCTTTCAGGATGAACAGGTTAGAGGAGCGGCGTACCGGATGGTAAATATTGAAGAATCCCTTGCACGTGGGCAGCTGGTACGACTCCTCGATGTTCTCCAGTCCTCGGACTGTCAGGAACATGCCAATCGGAGAACCCAAAGCGAAGAAATTCATTGGCTCAAAGTCAAGACCGCGGTAGACCACTGACACCTGCAGAACAAAAATTCTGTGAAGTAATTGCTAAATTAAAAAGACCTCTCATTGTGTTTTGAAGTCACTTTTACCTGTCCAGTACCAACTTCAAAGTAATTGTAGTTGACATGGATGGAGGAGACCGTGTTGCCAACAGGAAGCTTCTGCACAGCGGCATCAGGGAGAGCTTCAGCTGCTGGAGGCGGTGCCACAACCTGAATGAGCTCTTTGACTTCTGCTTTCTTCTCCTTGGCTGCCTGATGTGCAGCCTGCGTACGTAAAGGCATGACAGAGATGAATAAAGAGCACGTCAGCAGTGCTTGATCACTGGTTTACAAGCTGCACACACACACACACACACACACACACACACACACTCAGGAGAACAACTTGCCTGCTTGTTCAGTCTTTCTTTGACAAACTTGGCGATCTTTTTCCTGGGGCCCAGTGGGATTCCCATCTCCTTCAGGTCCTCAACAGTGCACATGAGCTGAAAGAAAGGGACAATATAAACTCTATCACTATTTTCTTAGAATTAGGTGAAGTTTAACATGAGAAAACAGCATTAGTTCTTAACAGACTTAATTATCAGCTTTCAAAATGTCCCTCCATGACAAACCAGTGTTCTAATGTTATCTTACTTTTATAATAGATCTCCAAAATACATCACTTGGGCTTGTTTTTGAAAAAAAAACTAAAAACGTTATAACAAGAGGGTTGTTAAATCTTACAAAAGATTCACTGTCAATCTTCTCCTCGTCAAAGGTGCTCATGTACTCGGACAGGCCCAGATTTTCCAGCATAGTAGAAAGATCTTCACACTCCTCTTCGTCTTCTTTGGCCTCCTCTTCTACAGCCGGAGGAGCGACTGCATTACTTTCCTGTGTAACAGGGGCTGCCACCTGATAAGAGACGCAGAATGCTGTATTGCAACCATATTTTGATGTGCTCCATTATGTACATTAGGAGACCAAAGATCTGAAAATGTTTATGATTAATTATAACACACATCACATTCAGTGGGCAAATAAATAGACATATAATAGAAGATGTGTTCCTGTGTTTAGTTGTTAAATTCAATTAACTGTTGTATGACCTGTTTGGCGTCTCCATTAGAAGTGTGCATGACTGGCATGGCTGCTGCAAGAGAGCCATCCTTCTGATTAGAAAGCAGGTCGAAGAGAATCAGTGAACCTGCAAGAACAAAAATCAGAACCACCTTGTAGAAACAGAGGAGAAACAGAGAGAGCAGTGATGAGGCTACTGAACTGGTTTGGTACCTAAACTGTGTCCAGACACTGATATTCCTCCTCTGTAGTCTGGGTTCCTCATCAGGAACAGAGCATAAAGTCTATTAATCTCAAGGGCAACTGTGTCCATGATGGTCTGGCAGTACGTGGGACTGTTGTAGAACAGCACGTCCAATAAAGTCTCATTCGTAAAGTGACGCAACCGTCCAGTGCTGGGCAGGGTGATCTTCTTTATCCTCCTAAGAAGAGAAAGAAGTCGGTTTAAGGGTCAGTCTGGTTATAGTCTTCTTATTGTTAAAAGAAATCCTCTAACAAGTGTTATCTGTGTTAGTGCCACCAAAACACCTCTGTTGTCTTAACAGCTATTACAAACAAATCAGTGAGTTACATTGTTGTTCCGGCTGACATGATCCGTCAGGACCATAAACACACTTTAGTTTATTTTAATCAATTTGAGTCAGAAAGAATTCAAAGAACCAAAAGCATTGATGGTTTTCAATGGAATTGGTCGTCAGTCCTTCCATAAAGCTGATGTTCTGCTCAACAATTAATGGATAACTGACTTTGTATTTCTGGACTTTCTGACGGACTGTTTATTGTCCTGATATTTCAGATTTATAAGATTTCCTTGTTCAGTTAAGATTTAAAAAAAAAAAACACAGTCCATGTAAACCTAACTCTCCTCACCTGTCCACCCCGGTGGCGTCTCCGTGCAGAGCCGTGTGCCACTGGACAGGTAGGAACTCCACCCTGCTGATGGCGTGCTCATCCACCGACTTCTTAAAGTGGCTGTGCAGCAGCTTCAGTGACACGCTGCGGAAGTCGTCCACTGAAAGAGCAAGAATTTAAATAGTTTATTTCACAAAATAATGTCCCCAGTGGAAGGTACACCAACACTGTCAAAGGGCATGACTGCATTCGGAACTCACCACACTCAACCATGCTCCTAAACCTCAGGTCACACACGGGACCGATTCCATGAACCATGAACACCAGATGATCGACCTTGGGGAGCTCGCCTGGGAGAGATGCCCATGATGGAAATGTTGAATTTCATTTTTCCCCACATGGCCGACACAGTCAGTTACTGCTGACCTCTTAACACGCACCAACAAGTAGATCATTCTTACATTTACGACCAGATGTTAAAATACATATCAAAGTTAAATATGAATCAATTTTCCCTTATAAAAACATTGTAGTGGTCAGCACTTCCTCCAAAGTCCTTTGACATTACAGATCTCACTTTATAATTTCCTGACAATCTATTTTTCCCTGGAACTATCTGAGCTTTCCTGACAAATGAGGTTCTCTACCATCAGGCACTTCATCATTGTCGTCATCGACCCCTCTCTTCACTACTCTGGGACGGGTCTGTCCATCCTGAGTTGTGCCCCACTCATCCGGTATGGAGGAAGGCTGAAACTGCACAATCACCTACAGAGGTAGAAAGAACCAGCGTCACCACTCATTCAATAAAAGTAAATGGATTAATGATCCAATCAGCACAGAAAATAGAGTAACCTTTGGATTATGCATGACAATGGTTTCTCCTGATGGGAACTCCAGTCGACGGTGCCACTGGTTTGTAGATACAGCTTTCTTATACTCTGCCTGTGTAAAAAGACAAAAGTACACAATCAATATGTTACAACACAAAACTGTGCATTAGAGACAGTGCAAGAACTGGGTGAGAAATACAAATATTTAATTTGAAAGTAACAATGTCAGAAAAAAGGATGTTCCACATTTTGCTAACACATCTGTTTTTGGTAGGGATGCACCGATATGGAAATTCTTGGCCAATACCGATACCGATATTTAAAACAACAATCTAGCCGATAGCGATACCGATATTTGTTTATTACTTGAATAATGTGAAAAACAGAAAAAGTGACAAGTGTAACTTTAGATGCCATGGATGGACATAGACACCTATTCAGCCAAACATTTAACAGTATCACCAGGCCTACTCAAGACATCATCTCAACTGTAAACAGATGCTTGCAATGCAGCCTTACAAAACACTACCATAAACCCTTAGGGAATGCCATAGAAATTCAAGTCACGATGCAGTGCTACTACTAGCCTGCTGTGCAACACAACACAATAGGAGGCTCTGATTACAACAAATAAAATAAAAATATTTTTCAATGAAAACTGCCTGCCATACCACTACTCAATGACAAAAACGTTACTTTTAGACCAATACAAATATTATATTTGTTAAATTAAATAACAGCCCAAAGTTAAAACTCCATAACTTTCTTATTGAGGTTTTTAGCTTTGGCACTACCCGTGGAGAATTTATTCCCTTTCTCAAATGCTGTTTCTATTGACTGAGTTTTGGCTTTACTGGTGGATTGCATTTTCTTGGCAGCCAGTGCATCTTGCCGCTTCTTATCAGCTTTCAGGAAATCATTGTATTCATCAATGTGTCTGCTTTTCAAATGAGCCTTCAGATTTGTGGTGTTGAAATCCTTGGTGGTATTACCCCCTCTTGAAATGTCGGCTGAACATGTCTTGCAAATTGCTGAACGGCGAACTTTCTCTGAGACAGTGAAGAAACCACTAGTTTTTGGTCAAAAGCAGAAGTGACACAAACCTCCAGCTTCTCACTAAACTCTTCAGAGTAAGGGATGAATCGACTGTCCGAATCCCCTTTGTAGAACCAGCTACAGCGGCGGACCTCTGTAGGCTCCTCCTCCCAGTACACTGAAGTCCGCATGCGGTCATAGAGCTGCACGTCATAACGTCCTCCTTCTGTTCGCACAATCACATTTTCTGGATCTGGCTGAACTGAAAAGACAAAGAGGCCACAACCTCATTAGAGCAGATCACAGTATCACTGAGTTGTAAGAGCAGCAGCACTGTCAAGCTTGGATTAAAATAAACTCATCATGCCAGAGGGAAATTTGCTTTGTTATGATTGCTTGACACAAAGTTTGGAAGGAAGAAGTAAAATGTAAAAAAGAATAACGATAAACAATAAGTGAATAGAGAAATGTTCATATGTAAATGTGCATAAACAGTCAGCATGACAGAATGTCCAGGCCTCCAGAGGTCCTGTCTCCTGCTGGTAAAGAACTACATCGTCATACCTGAGTTGTACGTCTCCTCGAGTTGAAGGGAGTCGATGATGCTGAAGGGAAGCCAGACGCATTTTGACTCCACTAGTTTACAGTAGAACCAATGAGGCTGGACAGGTTCATAGACATTGTATTGGTATGGCATCATGGGACCTGTGGGGACTATTGCTCCAGCAGTGGTGGGTGGAGGCAGAGGTGCGTGAATATGTGTGGGAGGAGGCTGAAAGAGAAGGGGGAAAAATACTGATTAAAAAACATCCTTTTCATTAAGGATGGCTGTTTTTGTTTTTTCATTAACTTAATGAGTTAATCAAGTATCTGACAAACAAGAGTCACATATTACATTTACATTTACATTTTTCATTTAGCTGACGCTGACTTACAATAAGCTTACATATAAGCTTGTATCTACCTTTGTGAATGTGGGTCCTGACATTGGGAATGTCTGTGGTGTCGAGCTGAGTGAGTAAGTATTCTGCTGTGGTGTGTGCATCAGCGGCAGGACCTCCGGAGCTGGCATATAAGGACTGGCTCTGCTGCTAGTGGGGGTGTGTCGGTACGGGTTATGACTCTGTGGCTGCATCGGGGGAGGCGGTGGGGTCATTGTGGTGGGGGGTGGAGTGTGGCGTCCCATAGGGCTCTGGTAAACTGCGCTGCCGAACACTGGAGTAGCGGGGTTCATGTGTGAGCCCATAGATGGTTGATGTGGTGAAGCCATCCTGATACTGCTGGGAGCAGAAACAGGGCCCATTGCTGTCGGAGCTGCCGACAGGGCCGGCGGTGGGTACGGCGACTGACCGATGGATGCAAACGGGTCACTGCTGGTTACGGGGCTGGAGAAATAGTTGAATGTAGAAGGGGCTGGCCCATTCCCTGATGTCTGACCCAGGAAGCTGTCTTCTTCTCCGACCTCAGTGGAATCATCTGATGGAGATGAAAACGGAGTAAAAGTTCAAAGAGTGCAGCACATGTATCTGTGACTCTGTAACGAACATGCTAGACATTTTAATGATTAACAGTTTGCATGAACAAAATCTTTACAAATATTTAGTCACAGACGAGTGGATCAAATTGACATGGAGGGGTGAAACAAAAAACAAACACAACCATAGAAAAAAGAAAGCAATGGTGAGGGACAAAGAAAAATGGAGAAAAGGAAGACAAAAAGGGAAAGATTAAAAGTGTGGTAAAATGGACAACAACCTAAACGTGATATATGCCATGTTTACAAGTTTACGGTAGAGCTTTTGAAGCAAATTGATAACAGTGTATCTCTTAATTACAGTTAGTTTCAGGCTATTTTGGGTCTGGAAACACTATTAAGCACTGATAAAATATTTAAGTTTATTTCCTTCATCGACCAGACACCAAATCTCAAATCTTGAATAAAAAGGAGCAGAAAGAAGAATAATCTTATATAATCTGCTCCTCTTTCACAAGACATTAATCAGCAAAGCAATAATAAAAGAAAGCACTGGATATATAAGAGCGGCAGTGACCCATTTTAAGTTATACTCCACCGCCTTATCTTTATAGCCTGTATGATGCTGGTGCAGAAGACATTTCTAGTCTTTGACCAGGAGCTTCCTCCCTATTCCCACGAGCAGTCCGTGTCCAATTGGACAGCACGAGATGGACATAAAGCCATTTAAGGATGAGGCTGTGCCGATAGTGTGCAAGTGATGTGTGATATAGAAAATGCTGAGATGCAAAACTGTGCTGTAGAGCATTGTGAGTGGACATCAAGATTAGAAAAGCTCTGAATAAATAAAGACCATTAACCCCCAGCACTCTGAGCTTTCAGCCAGACCCAGTGTCCAGTATTTACCAGTCAATACAATCAGTCTTCTTGACATTTTGTCCCATTCCTAAGAATCCTATCCCATCCAGGTTTAAATGTATATGATACAATTAAATGTATACGATACATTTAAACCTGTTTCCCATGTGCATGTAAAGGACAGTAATGAACACCCTAAACGTTTAGACACAGCAGGGAAAACAGTTACATACAACTATTCATTACAACCGTTTAGTAATTAAACGTCAGAATGTAGATGAATTGAAATGGCCAAGTGAAGACTTTGGAGGACATGTTTTGATGATGTGAATCCCCCATGTTTCTGTACATCCTCTTCAGACAGGAACACACGAGCCAGTGGGAGCACAACACACCACTGACAGTCCAGACAACCTGCCTGACAAACTCACACACTTTATTTCTACTTATAAACACTAAATAACAACTGACAGCAGCACAGGGAAACCGGTTAGCCAGCTAGCTTAGCCTGCTGAGGACGCAGCTAATGATTGGACATGTCCTCTCACCTCCTGACAGCACCGCCGGACCGGAGGCCTGGCTCACGGGCATGAAGGGCAGGTTGAAGTTAAACTCCGGAGCGGCGTTGAACAGTAAGTTCGCCCCGGTGTTGGAAGCATTATTGTTTTTTCGATCTGCCATTTTCCCCTAGAATTACACGTAGCCACTACCGGAGCAGGCGAGCAGCGGATGATCAGCTCTGCCAACAGAGCACACTCAGGTTTCACTGATCTCCAAAGCGTCAGCCGCAGCCACTAACGGGAAGGCGGCGTCACACATGGTTTGTAGATCTACTAAAAGCCCGCAGGTGAGTTGACTGCAGTTCGTTGGTTGTGCGGAAAAATAAACACTACACGTCGCTACTGCCGCCTAGAGGTACCATACGATATGTCCACTGTGGTATTTTATCGTTTCAAATGAGCTAAAACCGCATTGTTTTTTAATTCATTTGAATTATTGTATAGAGAGCATATGTTTTTTTCTCTTCATCGCAACACCAACATTAAACAAAAATCAAAGCATCCAGCCACTGCAGTAAGTCATTCAGCCGGTGGGATGTCCCCGTGCTCCGGGTGGTCTCGGTGCACAAAACAAACGCGCTGGTCTGCCCGACTGGTGACGCAATTTTCCCGCCCTAGCTCCTGCGGTCCTGAGAGTGTGGAGAAAGTCAACAAGTGTCTGCTCTAAGATTTGTCTTCGATTCACTTGTGACAGCTTTCATATTCGTCAGACGTCAGTGGCCCACGATGCCCTCCACCCAGGACTGGATCGACCACCCTCTGGATGTGGTTGAAGGGATGTTCGGTGAGAGAGACACACACCGGAACTACACCGTGACAGCGTGAGGCTAGCCTGTTAGCTACATGGCTAACGCACCATGCTAACCACCATGCTCTAAGTGTGTAGCTGTGCTAAGAGTGAAGAAGTTAAAGATGTCCCTGCGGGTTGCAATCACTAACGCTGCTTTGGTGCTGCACACGCACACACTTCCGGTTTAGTTTAATAAACAAAGACCCTAATGTGTGTGTGTGTGACTGTAGTTTGATTTTAATACTTGTGTGCACACATCCAAACTGAAAATACACATGAGGAATTCAATTGATTTTAAAGTTGTTTAACATTCACTTCTATAGGAATACAAACATATATGTTCCTTTAGGTTCTCAACAAAGCTTCAGTGTGTGTAGAACTTTTTTGACAACTTGTTGTGTTTACTGTAGTTCATCTTATTCACTCTTACAAGCAATCATTGATTTTGAAATATTTGAGAAGCCATCAATCTTATTTTTGTCCCTCAAAGTAAAATGGACTAATAATGATGTGTATTTTGTCCTGATGTGAGTCACAACTCTAACAGCATCTAATATAGGACTTTTGTTGTATTGATATTATTGACAGTTATATTATGATATTGTTTTACTGTCCAGCCATAGGTCAACTCCACTGTTGATTTGACATAATCATAGAGAGAGAAAAAATCACCAAAAATGCCCTATTCAATAAATACATACAGTAAATAACAATCATTGCCTAATCTATACTATTGGGTTACCAACTGAATGGACTTTGGAAAGGTGCCCTCTTAGTTGACTTGGCTGATTGAAACAGTTTTGTATTATTATAACCATCCTGTTACTTAATTTCAGCTGCTTCCCAGAACAGTCCAAACTCTGGCTGGGAGGCGAAAGCGGTTGAGTTCTTCAAAGAGCGGCTGAAAGAGAAGGACGCTCAAACTTGGGTAATGCAGCTCCTGTCAGATCCTTTCAGCATATAAATTACAAAAGAGATGCAAAGGAAGTGTGTGAAGGTCAAAGTCACAGCCTGTTTCAGCATCTCACCTTTTAAATAACAACCTTCATCTTCATTTGGGTGCAGGTTCCTTCTCTGAACGACATCCCCCTGCACTACCTGAAGCCCAACAGCCTGGTGAAGTTTCGCTGTCTAATCCAAGACATGTTCGACCCGGAGTTCTACATGGGAGTGTATGAGACTGTTGATCCATCCTCAAAGGCTAAAGTAAGCCATTAATACAACCCTCTCAGTTCATGTTGTTGCATTTGATGTTTGAGTTTTTATTATAACATCGTCATCTGACCATCTCCAGGTGCTGCGATGTGGGAGGTACAAAGATGTGACAGAATGTGGGGTATGTGCACTTCTTCTCAACCATTCAAAGAACCTATAAATGCCTCTGTTCAGCTTCAGCTTTGCCATTAACAACACCGTCTCCTGCATTTATCTGCAGGTGGATTTTAACTCCAGAAACACAGTGACTGCAGAGAGACAGACTTTCTACTGTGTGCCCATCCCTGGAGAAAATCCCTGGGTTAAAGACATATCCTCATCATATCATCCCTACATGATGGAAGTTCTCCTCAAACAGGAGACGGCGAAATTCCCATTTTATCATGTGATAGTTGAAGCAGGAATAGTTCTGTCCTTCCCTAGTTTTCCTTAATTCTGTCACACAGCTATGCCGGCTCCAGCCAAGCAAGAGTGGTTCCCTCCACCTCGTATGTTCCGAGCAGACAGAAACGCAGCTACGAGGAAGACGACGAAGACGTCGACGACATGGACACACAGCCGCAGAAACAGAGGGAGCCACCTACTGGTGTGTGATGCTTGTAAAGTAAAGACGGGAAACAGAAACATTGTTCAGTCAGTGTTCAAATTCTTCTCAGTGTTTTCATAGTCACAAGACTTACAATTTGTCTTGTTTTCATGAAGATGGTTGTAAATTCATCCTCAGAGGTGAAAGTGATCATGAGCCTGGATCACTGAATCTTTTTTGTGTGAGTGTGATTGCAGAAGCTTCTCAAAACATCAGCTGTAAAAGTCCCATTTACTTTTGGTTAGATTAAAACAGCAGTTCCCCCTAAAATGTCCTTACTTTCAAATTACTTCACACCACAAGGTAATTTTAGTAGCTGTCTTTAGTAGAATACAAATGCAGTTTGTCCACTTGTCACTGGTGGTCAGCTGAAGCCTTAAGACTCTTTCAGGTCAGAGAAGCTGTTGTTGAGCTTTTCTCGATCTTTGTGATATGAAAAAACAAAACAAAAGTATAAGGTAGAGTCTGCCCAATATTGATTATTGTCCAGATACTGGTATTGTCTGAGATCCACATATATGGTAAAGATTCCTATGTTGTTATCAAACATCAAACCCTTGTGACAGAGAAATTAAAACACCAGTACCGGTAAATCTGTTTGAAGCTCATATCAGCTGATTATCTGACAACTGGTAAATCAGTCTCTAGTTTAAGATGAAGAAAGAACTTTAAACTTGATATTTCTACAGCAATGGCTACGTAGACAAATTGCAATTAGTTTCCTGTCTTTTCTGTTGTGGCACAGGCAGCAGGCAAGTAGTACATCAGAGAGAGAAAGAGCAACACTCCTCAAATGGACATCTTAGATTATAATAATCAAACAATACAAGATTTTCAAAGGGTGAATTGATCCATTAATGCAGACTCTCCTCTCGCTGCAGGTCCTCACTGTCCCACAGACCTGCAGGGCAACGGTGACTGTAAACGACTGGAGAAAGAAGCTCCATCCAGCAAGACGGCATCGTCCTCACATCTGGACCTCAACTTCCCCCTGCCTGGAGAGAAAGGCCCCTCCTGTTTAGTTAAGGTGGGTTGAGTTTTTTTTCAATTATGTAACCTGGACTGTTGATACAGTTACTGGCGAATGGTTTATCTCAAGTCAAACATTAGTTCAAAGAGGGGATTTCAGAGATGATAGAATTATTATCAACAGACATAACAAGTGTTGGACAGAAGGCAAAAGCTGTGTTTTGTTGGCAGGTGTACGAGGACTGGGACAGCTTCAAACTGAACGACATACTGGAGGTGTACGGGATCCTCTCCGTCAGCCCTGCTCTCAGTGCTCTGGCAGACGAGAAGTAAGACACGTGATTCAATTTAATTGAATCACCCCAGTGTTGATCTACCTACTCATTCTTGGCCTGTCCACACAGAGACACCTCCTCATCCGTCCTGGACCCTGCAGACTTCATGGAGACGGCGGAGGAGCAGAGAGTGCACAGCCCGCCGGCCTCGCTGGTCCCTCGCCTCCACATGGTCTACGCCAAACCGCTGCAGCATAACAACCCCCTGCTGCCCTCACTCACCTTGGAGGACAACAGTGCCTGTAAGGACATGTAGCAGAGGATGAATACTGTCACAAACAAATGTGCATGTGTTTGTGACTTAAAATGCCATTATTTTCAGATATTTGTACAATAGCCTATTGCACAACACTGAAAAAAGATCAAAGCCTGATACAGAAAACCACCAGGAGCACAAATGTTGCATCACTGCAGTTTTTAGTCAGATATGCAGAGATGCATCAAGTGTGGTTAAATCAGAGCTGATGTTGGGCCATTTAAACACAAGTTGTCTGGACAACAAGAGAGAACAGGTATTTTACCGCTAGAATCGTACATATCTCTATGTGTATATATACATAATATATATATATATATATATACACAGTTTGAAGACAAGAAATTAGAGGAACTGCTAGTGTGTGTTCCTGGACCAACACAAAAAGAACCACGAATCCTTTAAAAATCCCTCCATGGACACGATGTCTAATCTGAATCAACTGCTACAAAGGTTGGTAAAAGTCAGCTGAGCAAAAAAAAAAAAAAATTCTATACACATATAGTACATTATAGTGTGAACTACAATGACAGTCAGTAGAGCGCAACAGTCAACTTATGAAACCACATTCAAATTCCCTAGATCCAGATTTTTATTGGGATCTGCACCAAGTTGCACACACAAATAAATATCAGTCCCCCTCAGTCGTCCTTCCTCCTGAGAAATCAAGGAAAACGTCAAACAAATCTCACAATGTTAGAGAAAAAAATTTCCTGATTCCGACCCATAGAAAGAATTCATAGGTTTAAAAGCAGGCACATTTTTTTTGCATAATCCTGAACAAACACTGGTTGAAAATATACCCTCCTTTGTGAAAGTAATACATTTTATGTTTTTGTCCTGCCATCCACAGTGAGTTCTAACGCTATCTGTGTCTTAAACTCAGAGGCTACACAAACCTTAGCTATAGTCACATTCTTGTCGCCCTCCGGCTGTGTGCAGGAGCATAAAAAAGGAGCCTTTATGCTGAATTACATTATTTCCTTTTAAAGCTTTCTAAGGAAAGGAATTATGCAGCTTTAATAGAGCACTGCCTGTAGACGCCATAGAGGGAATTCTTTTAACTCTTTGTCTTTCCTCCTCAGTTTTATCTTCGACCCTGAGCGAGATGGCGACTGTTAGAGCAGAGCTACTCACATACTTCACTCACGTCCTTCTGAGAGATGCCCTGGCTGCCGAGTACCTCATTCTGCATCTCATTTCCAACGTGTATGTGTCAAATACAGTTCCAGTCTGTTTAAACCAACCAGCCGTACTGTCCTGATTTTTCATTCTATAGTGTTTGATTTTCTTTTAGGTACACCAGACGAGATATTCTCCCACTAGGCAAATTTACACTGAACCTGAGCGGCTGTCCTACGGTCGCCTCGTACACCGAGCGCCTCTACCAGTTCATCCAGAAGCTCGTTCCCTCTGTGAGTGAATTTTGTCACTTTGACAATAATGCAACAGTTTATTGTTATTGTGTTTTAAAAGTGTTGCAATGTTTTCCTCCCCTCGTGCAGTCATACTATCTGGGCATGAGCCTCCAAAACATGAACCAGATGCAGCTGGTTCCTAAAAAGGACTATGTGGCCAACCGGCTCGTGAGTGGAGTCGTGCAGCTGGCCAGAAACACATCGCTCTTCCTGGATGAAACCAAGCTGGAGCAGGGACAGCTGGACACAACAGGTGAGACTCGTAGACACCACAAGGGGACACACTTCGCAGTTAATGGCCTCTCTGCAGACTCTGTCAGCAAGTCTGGCTCGATTTAGCCGATAGTAACTACATCTTGTGTTTGTGTGTGTTGTAGGTGTGCGAAACGTCACAGCCCTGGGGAACCTGATCTCGTGGCAGAAGGTTGATTATGACTTCAACTACCACCAGATGGAATTCCCTTGCAATATTAACGTGCTCATCGTGTCAGAGGCCCGCTCGCTGCTGCCGGTGAGGACACAGATAACACACAGTTCTGCTCTCAAAAATAAAACAAAAAGACAAAAGGAAAAACACCACTACCCCGTCCTCTCTGGTATGACCGGAGTGTGGGGAAGGGAGGGGTTAGGTTTCCTTCAGCCTCTCATGGGACTCAGTCGTGTCAAACGCTGGAGGTTGTTTCCAGCCAGTGTCACGCTGTCGTCTCAGCTGCCATTGGCCAGCCACCGCTACCCCTCCAGCCGGCGCCTTTATCCCGGGTCTCACTCTGTTGTGAACAGCCCGAGGAATTCGCTGTGTGCTATTCTTGTGTGTTGGGCTAATGGGTTGCCATGGCGGCAGCTGTGTGCCACAGCAGCAATCCTGGGAGAGGCGTCAGGCCCGGCCATCTATTAGCCCAGCAGTGAAGGGCAGTGGGCAGTAAACAACTGCCGGGGCTGATTAGAAGTCACAAGTGCACGGCTGTGTTTACATTGAACAGCTATTGGCTGATGAGCAGCTGGGAGGTCAAGCTGATCAGATTCTTTATGGGTCAACTCGCTTAGGATTTGATCCAGTCTGGCATGCTATGGAGTTTTGCCAAACTAGGCGTGCACACAGCAGGCAGGATGTATTTTTGCATAGCAACGCCTGTAGAAAAATAGATACAAATGCAGATTTTCTATGTAATAACACAGTATCAATATGTCTCTTTCTTTTGAACTCCACAGTCAGATTGTCAGATAAAAGTACAGTCTCAGGTCGACCCACAACACATGGAGGAGTATCTCAGCAGCATCCACATGCACCCGCAGACCTCATCACTGCTCAACAAGCTCAGAATGTACCTGAGCGTCGCTCGGCTGCTGGACTACAGCATCTCTGATGAAATGACAAAGGTGAGACACACTGTCGACCTCAGTCATGTTACAGAAACTGACTGTGCATCTGTTCCCCTTTTTTTGTGTGCTTTTGCTCTCAGTAGGCCTGTGTGTGTGTCTGTCTGATGAGCAGTCTGTGTGCATTAGTGTCCTTCAAGTGCTTGTCCTTTTCTGGTGTCCTCAGTCAGTTGAGGATGACTTTGTCGATATGAGGAAGGACGACCCCCAGAGCATATCTGCAGAGGACCTGCACAGGATGCTGGTTGTGGCAAGGTGGGCTGTGATTTACGTTCATATAAGCTCCTTTCTTACTTTCTTTCCTTTTATCAATTGAGAATAATACAAACAGCCTGTAACCATGGTTTTAGTGACAAAGTGTGAAATAATCACAACAGTAAGTCATGACGACATTGGAAAGGTCAGCTCTGCCATAAGCAGGATGACAGTGACTTCATGGCTAAGTGCAACCAAATGAAACGTATTGACTTGCCAAATGCCTCGTGGAAGGCCTCGGCCAGGAAACTGAGATGTAACCACAGTATTCAGAGGGTCTGGAATGAATTGGGGCTGAGATGTGTGAGAGTGGGACGTGTCTGACTGTGACTGTCTGCAGGTTGTTGTCTCTGAGCCTGGGACAGACCTCGCTGTCCAGAGACAGCTGGCTGCGAGCCAAACACATCGAGGCGCTGCGGAGGAGCCGGATGGAGCAGCACAAGTGCGTCAATGGCAACGAGCCATGATCACGCAGACAAATGAGATGGCTCCTGTTTTTCCTTTTTGATACCTTCAAAAAAAAAAAAACAAGTTTGTAATAAAGATGTTTTTCACATGTCACAGATGTGTTCAGCTTTTTTTATGCTAGGTTAGAGTTATGATTCAGAGTATCAATGGATTGTAGGTTGTACTTAACATATTGTCAGTGTATTGTTGTTGCTGCAGACCAAAATTTCTGTTTAACAATAGTTGATTTCTAATATGTCAAAGTAATGAGGTCCCCAGGATTCGTACCTCCGCCAGGGAAGTTAAGTTTCTATCTGCATTCGTTCCTTAATTAGTTTACAGGAAAAATCACTTGACGGATTACTACAAAACGTGGTGGAAGGATCCCATTAAAGTTTGGTGTGGATCCAGGATATTTTTTTTTTTTCACTTCCTTTAATCATGTCATTTGCAACATTTTTATTGATTTCTTAGAATACTTCATGGAGCTTGGTGAAGAAAGTCAGATATTTAGTGAGCAAATTAGTGCAGATCCAAATAAAAATCTATATCTGGTGAATTTAAATATGGTTTCATGGTACTGTTGGGCTTTAGTTTCCTATAGGACAATTTCTTCCATCAGTGGACATTTAGGTTGTTGTCCAGTATCTCTACAGAGCAAACTGTTTGATAGACTGGCACACTGACTCCCTAGTAACTTATCTGACAATAAATGTGCACTTTATCTCATATGCCTTTTATTTATAGTGGAACTTCTTCCCAAAGGAAAACGTCTACATATACGCGTTTCATAGAAACACACCCAACAAGAAAAAGAATAAATAGGATACTTTAATATACAATTCAATCTCAGTACACTGTGGAAATCAATGACAACAGTCAGTTGGTAAAGATGAAAGACAATGACCAAAACATTCTGATGAAATGGTGCCAACACTAGAAAATGTGTTCAAACAGTGCAAAACAAATGCTTTTAAGACCTCTAGTCATATTGTAGTACATCATGGTCTAACGGGAGGGGAGGACAACCACAGATGACAAATGAGGAGGTGGTTGGAAAAGCACTTGGTATAAAAACAAACAAATGGTATGAGGAACCAAAAATCTCACCCAGCAAATACAGGATTAAATCTTAACTATGTCAGCTTTTGCATATAAACACCAGACACCAGCGCGGAGGCATTGTGGTCTCTAAGGAATGTTGAGGATTTCTGTTCCGTTCAGAATAACTTGAAAACTACTCCAGTGTTTGCAATCCTGAAGGAAGTTGGAAAAAAGTACACCTTTTACCCTCTGCGTTAAAACTTTGAATTACAGCCATCACCTTTAAGCTTTGGCAGCACAACGCACTATCAGCAGGTTCAATAACTATATAATCTAGCACCCACTAAGCCGCCGAGGCTACAGTCTCACTTAAACACAAGTAAAGTCCAATAAAATATACACATCTTATCTGCTGGTGAGCATGACGAATGCAGAGAAGAGGCAAATATAACACAAAATATGAAACATTAACATTTATGTTGGGGTTTTTCAGCTCTTAAACTATCATTTATGAGAAAATGACAAAATATATGCAACAGTGGGATGAAGAGGAGCGTGAGATTCTGACAACTTTAAAGTTTAACAGGTTCCTAATGAGGCGTAACTTCACCTTTAGAAGTTAGTGAAAATACAACAATGTATAACAATGTTTACAGCTTCGTAGCACATAAATATAACTAGAGCTCTAAGGCAAGCAATCCTAAACACCAGCAGCAGCAGGGAGGCTCAAACACACACACACACACACACACACACACACACACACACACACACACACACACACACACACACACACACACACACACACACACACACACACACACACACACACACACACACACACACACTGTACAAGATATATGCACTCATACAAACATCATCTCTTAAACCCGCTCGTGGAGAACGCATGTGCCAGCGGATGAAATATCCCAAGATTAAGATTGGATGATTTACAGTAACCCTGAAGATGAGGATTTATACAGTACACCAAAATGTAACATGTAAGAATGGATTTAAAAAGGTAGATTTTGCCATAAATACCTGATATACATAATCCCGCTTCTATTCCCTGTTAAGGCAAATATGCTCTCAGTTCGGAGGAGTGCATAAGCGTCAGTGTTTCTAATAATTGGGTGCATCTATTACCTATATTACTATATGCTACTCTCCTGTCTCTTTTCCAAAATATGCAACGACAGTTTACAACGCTGGCTGAAGGACTCAGACACACCTTCATTAATCAGTACAACCATTTTCAGAATAGTTCTTCAATATATCAATCTATCAAAAACAACTCCAACCAGCAGGTTTCCGGTTACTTGTGGTTAGCGATGACAGTACTGGGCGTTATTTTCAAAATATAATGCTTGTAACTCTCTGAATATGTGAAGCTGCCCCCCTAACATGTACAAAAAGCTTAAGGGAAGGGGCTCTACCGAGGGAACAGTTAAACATACAATATTCACTGTACATATCATTAACCAGAACACTCTTACTTACTAAGGGCTTGTGTAGTCATTATTTCTATAATGGTATATCTTGTAAGTTACACTTGACAACATTGGTATTACATAGGATAACTACGTACGTATGTCGTCTGGCTAGTTTCTGACAGCTATACAAAGGGTTACAGTTTACACAGAGTTTTCCTTTGGGAACCACGCAAAGATATTTGGTCGGATTCTACAGCGACTGCTGCAAATCGCGTGTGTGACAAGCTCTATATAACAAACGGCACAAGTGACCTGCACGTACTGGATGAATGTACAGTGCTTGTCAGAGTTGGTCACTCAGCATGCAGCTGATGTTTACCTGCCCTGTCAAATTCAGCTGTTACCATTCACCTCACGTGCACAAGCATTGTGCGTGATTACGTAACATTTCAGACAGTGACATGTTTACATGCACAAAAACAGAATAGGTATGACTCTGCAAGTGCATCAGTTTAAAACATCTTAAAAACCTTGTCTCTTAGAGTAAAAATAACAACAATATCTTTATAACTTAATAAGAAAACTACTAATTAACCAACTTAATTTAGCAGTAGCAGTATTTCTCCAATGAGTTAGGATTTTGCATATGCACTCATTTTAATTACATGTTAACTTGCATAACTTGTTTTTACTGACACGTGGGAATTATAACACACTTCCCAAATATTTTAACATTTACTTTATGCAATGTTACACCCAGCTTAGCTTCTAGATACTTACACTGACACATTTACATCATGTGTAAGATTCCACTGCAAAAGAGACAAGAGGTTAACGAGAATCCATATTTATGTACCTGTAAACATAGTCACTGTCATGTGGAGCGTATGTATATCTCTGTAAATTGTTAATGCTGTACAAGAGTCATCATTATTATGGGCATTTTAAACTAAAGGGTAAGTTTAAGAGTGCATCTCTTGGCTGAGTAGTGACGCTATGTGCAAGCTTTTGCTACTGCTACCATAGAGGAAGTATCAATATGTCGTACTGCTACAAGGAAAGCACTAGATCTGAATGATCCTGGTCTGGCACTGTGTAAACATTGCCTTCAGCTCGTTCTCCTGGGCCTCGTTGACAGCATCTGGCTCGGGGCTCTTCTGCACCTTTGCCACAGCAAAGTTGATGCCTTGGGTGAGTCCCGCCTGGGTGAGGCTGGCCACCTGGACCATGGAGCTCTTGATCTTGGCAAAGGGGGACACCACTCGGCTGCCGTTGCTGTCTGCAGGCGAAGGGCCGAGGCTGCCTTCCAACTGTGAGCACAGACTCCTCTGAGAGCCGCCTGAGGCTGCTGAGCTGGGCTTCTGGACGGTGAGGAGGTTGGAATTGGAGGTAGAGGACTGGACGTCTAGCTGAGATGGCCTGGGGAGCTGGGGCTCTTCCTCCTGCCCGGGCGGCTCAGAGCCTGGCTGCTTGTCTGAGTTTGCTGGGGTCTTTTTAGTACAGTTTGGTACAGCAGCTGGTGGATTCTCTCCAAACACCTCAACAGGTTTGGTCTGTGCATCCTGGACAAACTGGTGGCAGTAGGCATCAATGGGAGTACCGAAGTCAATCAAGATGGCTTCTTCAGCCACTGAGGCGGAACCTGGAGACTTGTCATCGCTTAATTGAGAGGAGCTTTCCTGCGTTCCCTCACAGCCAGTGACCCGGATAACAGAGGGGATATTTAGCTCCACGCTACCTATAGACTGGGAGCGGCTGCCCAGTCGTGGGTTTGATGCTACAATGCCACAGCTGGGCAGAACATAGTCCACGTTTTCTAAGGAACCAGAACACGGATGCTCTGGGTCAGAGTTATAGGAGTCTGAGTCATCTGAGATTTCAGAGTGCTCGTCTGCGATGTCTTTGCCAGGGTTGTTATCTGATGTTTCCAAACTGCTGTCCGACTTCCACAGGTTGACATGCATATTTGGTTTTAGGAAATTTACTTTTACGTCAGGCTTCGAGAAAGTGCCCAGCTTTCCGAGGGGCTTGAAGGTGCCAATGTTTACATTTGTCTTGGTCTGTTTGACTTTCTGATTGAGAGAGGAGAATTTATTCAGGAGGAAACTTTTGCCTTGTGCCAAACCCGAGCTACCCTGGACCTGATCAGCTGGTTTGTTCTGGATCCCCATTATATCCTCATGAGGTCGACTCTGTCGCCTGAAACAAACACAAGTGAGCAAGAAACAGCTCTTAGAATTGGTTATTAGTTAAAACAGTGCTAAGATGGCCACAGATGTTTCAGATGCATTAAATCATGTGTAAAATAAACAGATAATTCTCCTTATCTAAATAAAGACCAACTACTCACCTCTCAAGCTTCTTTTCAACCACTAGCATGTCCAACCCTGTGGCCTGTTTTGTTATGCGCAGCATCTCAGCAATGCATTGCAATGTATCTGAAATATGTCACAATGTACAGTGTCAACATTCTTTTCCTGCCTTAGAGAATCTAAAGAAGTATGTTATATCCTACCTTTTCCATCATCCTCAGGATTTCGTGCTGCTGCCCTCAGCGTGTGGAAGTATCCACTCGTCTCTTCATTCCTGAAATGCAGACGCATACAGCAGAACTTTGGCTTCCCAAACAGAGTAGGCTCCGGACCTGCGAAAGGAAACAAAAACTTAGAACTTCCATTTTTGGCAATGTGCTTTCCTTGCATGAATCCAAATTAACTGCGATGTTGCTAAAAGGTTACTAAGAAACTGTTAAGCACACTTTTGGGAAGTGTTGGGTGAGTCAGTGAGTGAACGAGGAACTTCACTTTTCCTTTGAGTCTGACTTCTTACCAATTTCAATCTTTTCCAAACCCTCTAAATTCAGGCGCTGGTATTGGTTGACTTTATCTGCTTCTTCATCATAGCTGCAGGGTAGTAAATTAAACGTAAGTGAATCTGTAAGAAGCATTTTTAAAGAACATTTTGGGGAAATTTAAAGTCAGACTTACTAAGCAATGTAGTAGGCTTTGTCAGACAGAAGCAGCAGCACATCCACATCTTTGTTGTTCGCATCGATGAGGCTGGTGGGAAGTAAGAGAACGGTATCATGACAAAAGCTTTTCACAACCTTCACTTTTCAAGTAACAGTGAGTGAAACCTGTGTAATTATCTGCATTCATGTATAAATTTGTCTTAAATACTCAGATGATTGATTTGTTGAAATGTATTGTTTTTGGTCATAAATTTAACTTAAATAACCATTACATTGTCTGTGTTTATACTGAACACATCATTCAAAGTGTAGGTTGGAAAAGGTCGGGGGGGGTCCATCAGCTTATGACAATAGTTGAAGTCAGGCTTTGTTAAACATGGGGAACTTAGATAGAACAGCTAGCCACGAACCTCATGTCACAGTTGATGAGAGCCCAACCACCATGAAACTTCTCATCATCTGGCAGAAGAAGCTGCATGTAGGTCTGCAGCAGGAGGCTGACCTGCTCCTGAGCTCCTCTTTGGCTCTCTTGCTCTTTCTCCTCATGCTCCTTCTCTTTACTGAAGATGGAGTACAAGTCCTCGGTCACTGGCAGGCCCATCATTAGGTCTGCAGGGAGAGGCACTCATTTTTTAGGACAACCTGGATACAGATACACATACGTATATAGCTATTAAATCAGCCTGTTTTTCCATACCAATGACAGCTTGTCTGTAAGCATCCCTGAAACGGTTCAGATAGTAGCGGTTGGCTGAGTTCACGCCATCCTTCATCACGCCAGCCAGTTTTCTCTCCCCTGTCCTGGTGAAATCTCCCTAAAACACATCAAACAGTTAAGCTGACCGTCTGTAATCTCAGCCCTTTTCCGAAAAGATCAGTCCATACTTGTCATTCTGATGTGTTTAATTCAATGAAATACTGTAAACTGATTTATGAGTCCTAGTCAAAGAGAAAGCTTGTGTCTCCGTGGCTTAAACAACTCCACCCCTGTCTTTTAAGCAAACACTGATTCAGATGTAAACGTGTGCAAAGTCAATCGTGTTACCTTGAGCGCTGCTGTTCCCGCGTACTGTCTGCTGATGGTGTCTCCGTTGTTGGCCCACATGATCTGATAAATCCTGTAGCACTTGACAGGTAGAGGCTGCTCTGGAGGCATAACACCCAGTTTCTTCAGCTGCAGGAAGAGGATAAAGGGTTGTTTGTCCTTGGGCAGGAACTGTGTGTGATGTCTCTCTTTTAATTTAGAGAAAGGTCAGTTCATGCCCACTTTTACGAACCGCTCTATTTACAATGGTATTCGATGATTAAATGTTTCACATGATGAATATGGTGGAGTCTCTGGAGACAGTCGAAAGAACACTGAGCTGAATAATAGACGGCAGGGGTTGGTGGGCACTATAGAACTAATCTTCGCTCTTTGTAGTTCAGTGGTGCATGAACATCCAAAGTCTAATGTTAACTGTCTCTATGATCTGCATTCACATTAGTAAACAGCTGCATAAACACAAATGTAACTGCCTACCAAATAATAGAAGGCCAGCATTTGCCAAGTGAATCTAATGAATCAGACTTTGTAAATCACTTTGTAATTCCAACTTTATAAGTAGTCAAATAAATTATATTAAGAAAATTTATGATAATGTTAATTATTCTAGATTGTAAATATTGGAAACCTTTTTAACACACCTCAATCAACAGCAACACTGATAATGTGTATTAACTCTGCACAATACATGATTATATCAATTCTTGATGTACTCCATGGGCTATTTGAAGATAGAGCCGAGAGAGTGTGAGCAGTTAACTTTATTTATCTTTACATGAAAAGTCTAAAACACAAAAAAAAAAACACTGGTAGAAGAAAAAGTAAGTTATCTTTGCTGAGTAGCATCTACAAGGAACCGCAGACGTGTAAGTGTGATGAGATATTCATGTTCATTTCCTCGCCCGCGCCCAGACAAAGAAAACCTCTCACCTGTTGTTCCATCACTACCCGACCAACGGCCGCCTGAACCACATTGGTCCTGTCCAGACAGTCCATACAGTTGACTCTGAAGATTCCCTCCTGCTTGCAGATGACTCCTGCTTGGTCGACCCTGACAGAGGAAGACACGTTCACAATAGTGACATCCATAGGGTTAAGATATTTCAGACACTAAGAACACATGCTATGGTCTACTGGGGGTTTATTGTTGCTTCCCGTCTAATACGCAGCGGCTATTTTATTGGTATTTCTCTAAAAGGTAAAATATTGGCATGATGCTTACCAGGCCCATTTCATGTCAGTGATGATATCAGAAATTGCATCGGTCAGTATTTGCACATTCTCAAACCTCATGCCCCGGCTAAGAAATAGGATGTAAGAAACATAAAGGGGAAGTTAATGCATTGTGGTATACAATAAGAGTTTTACATGTGCATTCATGAATAAGTTTCACTTCTGAGGAAAGCATCTCTTACCAGTGCTCATGGAAGTCAAATGAAACATATGTGAGGTTTGGGTTGTTGTAGAGCAGGACTTGCTTTAGATACCCGTCTCCAATCACCTTCTCTCGTCCAGTTTGATCCACTAAGTTAATAATAACCTGAAGAAGACAATAAACAGCGCTGTCATTTAACGTAGCGTGTACCCCTTTAAGCCATAGAAACACACTGTGATGTTTTTCACGGCACAAAGTTTACATTAAGAATCCACCAATTCTCCTCACACATGAAGCATGTGGTAGTTCACACACTTGAACCTCAGTCTGAACAAATTTTTCATAGTCACAGATGGCTGAACAACCACAGTTAAAATAGCAATTCAAACCAAGACTTGTGCATGTTTGCATATACACTAATACACTAAGCACATACGACAGCATACACATGGGGAAATGACTCACCTGTTTCTGGTAGAGTTTAAGCTGTTCTTCAAAGTGATCGGCAAAGTAAGACATAGTCTCCTTCTCTCCTAAAACATAAGCAAACATGAAAATGACTTTCATATAACCGACTCTGGGATAAAACATAAAAAAAAAAAAATTGGTATTAGCTAAGAAGAGCAAGACAAGTAGAGCAGGGACCAATGACTGACATGATAACTGTATCTGGCTTATGAGCAAGACACAGCTCAAATACACAAGACTGGTGTGTGAAAAGAGAACACTGGAACACAAGTACAACTATAACAAAATGTGGAAGTGGAAGGTCCATTACACTCAACGACAGCCTTTAAAAAATGCTCTCTGTAAGATCATATGCAGTATACTGCAGCTGTGCTGACCTTTCTCTAAGCGTGGCCGGGGATTGTAGCGGTACCCCGCCTGGCTCCAGAAGACAGGCACAGAGCCACGAGTCTGCACAAAGGACAGAGTGTGACTGTGCACGTGGATCAACTGCTCTGTCTCCACATAATTAGCCACATGGCCATCTGTATCCACTCCCCTGCGTTTGTACCGCATCCCTTTGGGCAAAGAGAATGAATCAACAAACAACCAGATTATTTATATCACAGATGAAGACACAATTGTCTACCAAGTTATTCCAAGCTTTTTGAGAGAGAAGTCCTATCAGTCCTAATCACAAAGCAGAACCAACACATTTGGGCTGAATCAGAGCTCAAGCATGACCTTTAGGCCTCTACCTGCACGGTGGCGGCTACGTCTGGAGATCAGTGCCACAGTGAAGCGAGGATGGATGTCATCAACACAGGTGACCTCCTGTGGCGGTGTCTCAGGGCTGCTCCTCTCCTCGTCTGATGTCTCATTGTAGTTCACCACCAGTTCCTCCACTTGTACAAACCCCTGGATGATTGGTATAACCCAGAAGTCAATCTCTGGGACCTGGAGCCGCCAAAGGGAAAAATGAAAAAGAGTAGGACGAGAAGATTAAAATCCTGTTTGCCAGGCTGATAAGGAAGCACCACCAAGTTTCCAAAATAGATAATCCTCCATAGCTCAGAGCCATTATCTCCTCTATTCCGTCAGTATTTCCATACTCTGCTGACAATGCTTGAATTATCAGAACATGCAACTGCCACGTTTAATAAGAAGACCAGCTATGTGTTTTGAGCTGACAATTGTAAAGAAAAATACCATAACCGTTTCCACAATTGTCATTGCTTTTATTCAATTCTAAAATAGATAGACAATAATAAACGGCACCAGTCTGTAGTTCTATGTGGTTACCTGAAGGTCAATAAGGTCCTGGATCATGTGTTTATTCCAGAAGAAACGGTCATCCACCTTTCATAAAGGTCAAAAACTACAATTAGTGAGACATTTTACAATCCACATACATATGTTAAGTCCAACTTTATGTTTCTGTTTCTCTCCAAACCTGCTTCCATAGGGGTAAGCCGGTCTTTTCCGAGTCTCCTTGACGCTGCACGCTGTTTGTCAGGTCGTAGGTCAAGCTGTAGTAGAAGGAGTCAGAGTCCATGAACACCTTGTACAGCTCATCCAGCAGCCGCCTCTCCAGTCGCTCCTTCTCTTTGTTCTCCTTCACCTGGAAGGCAGGGGAATACTGGATTGGATGGATGGATAGAAAAGAGTTGTCAAACCAAAGAAACCAAAAGCCTATGAGAACTGCAAAACAAAAGGGGAAAGGATAGGAAAGGTATAGTGGTTTTGAAGAGAAGAGTGCATTTTATGGGTTAAACACAATAATACCTTTTTCTTGATGGGCACAGCCACATTAGATTTGATCTGACTGAAGGTTTTCATCAGAAACTTTGACTCGTCGGGAGACGGGGCCAGTTTCTCTGGTTTGTCGATTCCAAAATGATGCTTCTTGCACAGCTGAAAAAGTTAGTTTCAAAAAAGTTCCATTACACAACATGACATTTAGATAATAAATAACTCTGTTTGATACCACCTGGAAGTTCTCAAAACCAGAGTGTCTGTGAGACTCAAAAGTGCAGAACAAGAACACCGACTTCTATTGATGACTAATCACAGTACAGCTAAAAACTAAAGGAATACACAGTTCTCCTCTTGACTCACTGATGCAGTAAACAATGTCACAGCTACACTGATCTATAGGATCTCTAGGCACAATACAGGTGGGATGAGCACTGTGCAGACGGGGTCTAGAAGCCAATCAAAGAACTATCACCCTCCTATTTGTTTACTCACTTGGAAATATTCTGTCTCACCATCCATGAAGCCCCCCTGAAAGCAACAGTCAACTTCCTATGAGATCCATTACAGCTATTTTACGGCTGCATTTCATTTTCCACTCTAAACGTGTGGGTGGAAAATAAAACAGATCTTTTAATAAGAGAAAAAGAAAATAACAACTACATCTCATTTTGCACCACTGTTATGAATCACGCGCTGACGCATAAAGGGTATTCTTGGGCAAATGAAAACATTTTAGGATTCTCCCAGGCACTGTTAGAATGCTTGTCAAGGAGGCTGAATACAATAATTAAAAGACAACTGCATGAGCGCAGCTTCACGTATCTCATTCACAGTATTATCATGCACACCTCCAGCTCCAGCTCCTGGGGATCTTCGTCAGACAGAGGAATGACAGCTATCTTGGTGATCTTGTAAACTTTGTGGTTGCCGGGTAAATGGCCCACCAGCGCTTTCTGGCGGATTAGGACGAGGCCGAGAGGAAGATCTGCAGAGATGAGAGAGGAGAAGGGGGAGTTGAGTCATGGGTGCAGAATTCCTCACATTCTGAAAGGTGTGAAGAAAGCAGCTGCACACCAACTGATTTTTTTTTATTTTTTTATAAGGCAACACCACAAGACATCTGGTTAATAAATATTTAAATCGTTTTAATCCATCTGATTTACCAGAACATTACATTTTCTTTATACATTTTCTTGTGATGAATATCATCTCAAACCTCCAACCCAAAGACCACAAAGTCACACAATTAACAAAACCAGATTCATCCTCATTTGAAACATCACCATCAGCTCACCCCTCATCTCAACTACACGTTTCAAAAATAATTAGCACATTTTGTTCACACCTTTCCATCTGAATAAGGAGCGTCATAAAGCACTGGAAGATTCGACAAATCAAATCTCCACAGATGGAAAAATACTGGCAAGGATGTTTCTGTTCATGTTTCACATCCTCCACTTACCTGTGTGAAGCTGTATCTTGCCAATGACACCTTCCACCAAACCCAGACACACTGGATTCCAAGCCAACAGCAGGTCTGTGGCTGAAAGAAAAACACAGACATGAAACTTCAGACCAGTGGTGTGGCTACACAGCTCAGCCTTAATATGCGTTAAGTCAGATAAGCAGCCAGGATACAATGTTAGATGTTTGTAAGCACAGGGCCACTTCACAACTTTAGGTCTTTAGTTATCTGTTGAAATATTAGAGACACACATAATATCACATTTTCTTTCAGTCACAGCTAAATGTTCACATTTAACACTTCAGGTATGAGTTAACAAAACAGAAAGTACCTCACGACAGTGGCATGTGTTCCTGTTACTACTGTCAAACACAACACTCTTCACCTCAAAGACACAAAGACCTGATCAAGAACGTGTCAGTAACAACTCATACAGAAGGACAGCACTAACTCAGTGTTGTAGGTCTGTGATTATTTGTCCATATTTATATAAAATGTACATTGTACAGAGGAAAGTGACATTTGACTAAAGGAAAAACTACCCTGTTTCCATTTTCTAACATTCTTCAAACAGCAGGCACAAACTGGAACACTTCAGAGATGGATTAAACATCACGGTGGAGGAAAACTATAAAAATGTGATGGGTGTGACAAGGGTGGAGAACATCAACTGTAGGGCAGCCGTAGACAATGATTCTTCCTGTTCCACTCACCAGAGAAATTCATGTGGGGAAACTGGCTGAGGGCCCCTAACCAGGAAGGTTGAAAGAAAAGAAAAAAACAGAGAAGAGGCAAACTAAAGCAGTTCCACAACTTCCCTCACGATGAGTAATATCATGGACGTTCTTCACAGTGTGCTTGTGAGAGGAGCGGAAACCCAGCGAGGAGTGGAAACCCTTTTTCCAATTAAATAATGAAAGAGTGGTGCAACTAAAAACCGGTTCAGGATGGCTGCACGGCCCATACGACTTCAAGTGACAAGGAGGATAACACGCACAGCCCTTTGGCTGGGTCCAAACTTTTCTTTCACTTGATAAAGGGGATGTGCATTTTCATTTATCAGGGAAGCATGACTGCTTCTTTGTCACAGCAGTGGCACGTATCTCTGAACCATGCTTCACAGAACTCAGCTGCACATTACATGCCGGTTTGAGTCTGTTTGTGTTGAGCATTAATGCCGTTTTACATGGTGCAGATTTTAAATGAATGGAGCTATAGTTTCAAAAGTCAGTGCGTTATAAGCTGTCATCAGTGGAGCACATGGTGCGTGAGCTGACATTGTGTTATTTCCTCTCCGTTACAGCTTGATCTAAATAAAAAAGGTTACATGTACTCTCCAGTGTGCAGCATAAGAGGCAAAGTAAGAAGTTTGGAGTCGGTCTGGGGTGTTGGCACTCCCGGAATTAAGGCTAGGACGAGGATTTCAAGACATGGGAATGGCGCATACACTACATGCAAAATATATAGTTTGGATCAACATAGCTGGGTAATCTAAAGCTGTAAATGATATTAATAACGTTCATTACACACATGAATGAGTGGCAGATACCAGAGAGAGATTATACTAAACCTCTGAGGTGAAATAGATGACAGTGACAGCAACACCTCTAACAGAATGTGTGTTAATCCCACAGGCCAGGAAGCACAGAGGTGTCATTTCAACCCAACAGGTAACATTGACAAAGGTTAGCTTCCTGGAAATCACCGGCTGCCGTGGGGGACCGAGCTGTCATGTAGCAGCGGACAGTACGTACCAGGTCTCAGCGCCATGGTCCCATCTTTTCGGCTGCACCACAGAGCACGGTCCCCGCTCTGGAGAATGTATTCGTCCTTGGCTTGGAACAGCTCCATGTTTTCGCCTTCGCGTTAAACACACACACACACACCCCAACAAACAAACAACAAGCTACTGGCTGGTTGAGCAGTCAAGCCAGGTCCCGGTAATGATCAACTTCCACGTCTTGGTGGAGAACCGCTGCTAGCCACGGTTAGCTCTGCTTCCCACCGAGGACCTACGGCAGCTAGCTACCTAGCGAGCTAGCGGCGGCGGCGGCAGCAGCTGGATGCGTGTCGGATGTGTTTATTCCAAATCTACGCATGTTGGTCATTTAATTTCCTTCCAGGTGGAGAAGCGTCCCTTCCCACAGGCATGCCGGGCACAGAGTAGGCTAACACATCAATGCACGAGAGAGAGAGTCCCAGACAACAGCTGGTGTGCGTGTGTGCGTGCGTGAGTGTGTGTGTCCGGCGTAACACACCGTTTCCTGCTCCAAACAATGACACGTGACCTGTGACTGAGCCGTCATCTCCTCAGGTCCTGTCCATAAAACACATTATAATGATCTACGATAAAATGTCCATGTATGTAGAAGAACATATATGTGCATGGTTGTCCTGTTTGGGTAAAAGTCACAATTTGGCAAAATTCACCAAACAACCAATAATCTATTGTTTATTTGTTATTATTGTTGTTCATATTGTTATTATTAGTTTCTTGTATTTCCTCAGCAGGGTATTTTCCATGACATTAATTTGTCCTTTTTGTTAAACTGACATTTCAGGGGAAAAACACAATGTTCTGTTCACAGTTTATGTGAGGGGTGATTATTTATTACAGGATTATAAACCATAAAACAAATAAAAGTAAATTACTGTTCTGATGTAGGTTATTTGTAGAGTAATAATGTGTGTTTGTAGAGAAAACACACCAGTCATGTCTCCACCCATGTAGGGTTAATGGCACAAATATGTTGTCAGTTATGACTCAGTCGGGCCCTGGGGGAGAAAGCAGAGAGCAGCTGAACGCAGGCAGCGACTCACTGTGTCACTGAAAACTCTCAGATCGTAGCTAAACTGGAAGAACAAACAAATGTACATGGAAAAAGGTGTATTTCTATAGCAGTGAGTACACATTCTGTTCAGATTTAAATATATGTACATGGGGATCTTCAGGAGTTGTAGATAGTGTAGATAATCAACAGGACTTGTGTTTCATGAAAATGTTTCACATCCCATTCAAGAGGCTGCTTCAGTTCTGTTAATTGGCCAGTCATTGATAAGCGGCAAGCCTATAATCATTTCATAAAAAGGCTATAAATGCAGTGAGGAAATTAAGTGCTGAAGGAATATGGTAATCATCAGTTTGGTGATTGGCGTGACATTTATTGATAACTGTTTTGGTAAGTCAATTTGAAAACCGAAATATCAAACATACTCCAGATCCAGCTTCTAAATTCTATGATTTTCTTTGTCTCATATGATCTTAATTTACAGTAAATACCAGTGGGTGTGCAATTGTTCATCAGGCCAAACAAGAAATTTTATGACCTTCTGCATTGGTAAATTACAATGATTGTTTTTCACTACTAATTATTTAAAGTAATAAAATTGTTCATTGCAGTCCTAAAAATAAAACAGTTTCTCAGATTCTCTCAGAATAGACTAATAATACCATACTGCAAGTGTCCTAAAAATAATAATAATGATAATAAATAAGTAAATAAATCAGTCTCTGACATTGCATCATTTATGAGGACCCAAATATTAGGCAAAATTCATGTCAAATATTTTTTTATTTTCAACCATACCAACCAGATTGAACTTTGTTCAACAATGCAACAGCCTGCTACTCATAAAATGTGATCAATACCAAGCCACAATCTATCATTTGTAACAGTGTGTTAGGCAGTGACTCTACATTACAGTTGTCCTTTGATTGTTTTACAGTGACACATTACTACACAAACAATCAGGGTAATCAGAAAAGTGATTTTGAATGACTGAAGATTATAACTGACTGTAATTTGGACATTTTCTCACAGTTGTTATTTTTAAGGCTTTTAGGCCATTTCAGTGTCAGTGTTATTGCAGATTGTGGCTTTGGTAGTTATACTAGGACAATTATGACAATCTTCAGCTGTGATTCCTACCTAGCACTAAGTGCTGATTGTCTCACATCTCAAGTAAGATACACCACCTCACCTCCATTTGTCATTATACATTCGTAAATGTACCAAAATACTATATAATGATATATAAATACTGATATAATGTTTTGAAATAACAAGTAAACCAATGCACATACAAACACACAAACACATCAATCAAAAATTGTGTAGCTGATATATTTCAATCGTAGTGCTGCTGAACGTTCAGCAATTTCAATGATGGCAAAGTGCAAAGATGGCAAAATCAGTAATGCACCACAAAGCAGCGTCTAACAAACATATTCAGTGTGTTGTGTGATAAAGCAGCTCAAACATGGCCATGTGGCCATAAAGGGGAAAATGCTTCTCTTAAAGCCCCGAATGTTTGCACTCGTGTTCTAACCAATGAGCTGAGTGGATTAAGAAAAGCCCCATACAATATTTGATCGAGACAAAAGGCAACTACACATAACATTTCTTAAGAAAATACCTCTAGATTTATTCCATTTAGTGATAAAGGCCTCTTATTCAAACTTTAATTTGTCCAGAATTTTTTGTCAACACCTTGATCATGACAGCTGTCTTATTATGAAGACATTGGCACCACATAGAAGGCAACAACATTGGCTTGAAGAAGATGACTGCACTGATCTACCATCAAGTATGTGCTGAATGGCAGGAAATACCAACACTGTTAATGCATGCAACTTCTACAAATGCTGCAGATAGAGGAAGAGAAGAGTTAGCCAGAGCTGACGTGTTCACAATCAAATATACAGCATGTTTTCTTTCTCTCCTCCAGATTATGAAGTGTGCAGTCATTATGATATCTCCTTTGCCATCTCAATATTCTCCTTGGTGATCATGCTGGGCTCTCCTTTCTGTGTCAGGTTGTCTCCCTCCATTGATGTGTCGCCAGCAGGTCTGGCTGGCTGATCCTCCAGTTGCTCCAGTTCTTCCAGTATGTTCTGAACACGACGGACTCCATCCCGTCGCCCCTGCCGTACATCTAAACGACCCTCTGGGTCAACTGAGTCCAGCGCTAAGAGCTCTTTGGTCAGCAGTTCCTCGAGCAACAAGTACCTCTTATCATTCTTCTTTCCATCGAAACATTTCACCTCTTGCTCCAGTTTAGCAACCCGTTCAACTATCTGCTGTACCTTAGCCAGGCCTGGGTGGATTGGGCACTGAGCGGCATGTTCAGCCTCTACCTTTGCAGGTGGAACCTCTGGGGGAACAGCCGTCATGTCCTGGGCTTCTGGTTTTGGAGGTATTTGAACCGTGATATCTGCAGTGTGCTGCTGTGGTTGCTCTGGTTTCTGGGGTGGCTGGAACTGTTGCGGCTGCTGCAGTAACTGTTCAGGCTGCTGAGGCTGTGGAGATGTCTGAGATGGTGCCTGCTGGAACTGTTGAGGTTGCTGGAACTGATGAGCCTGATGGGACTGCTGAGATTGAGGGAAATGCTGAGGTTGCTGGAACTGCTGATGTTGATTGTACTGCTGAGGTTGGTGGTACTGCTGAGGTTGATGGAACTGCTGAGGTTGATGGAACTGCTGAGGTTGCGGGAAATGCTGAGGCTGAGAGAACTGCTGAGGCTGCTGAGGCTGCTGAGGCAGAGGCTGTTGGAAGAGTTGAGGTTGTGGAGGCTTTTGGATGTCAGCTTCTGTGTGCAGTGCCTGGGGGAGCTGCGTGTTCTCAGGTTTCTGCTGCGTGCTTTGTTGTTCCTGTTCTATTTTCTGAGTCGGTTCTTTCGTGAGGACATGAGCCTTAGGAGTTAAAGAGAAGTAACAATCTAGGTCAACACATACTGATAATATTTTTCAAAATAAAATCAAAATCAATGTGAAAGCACACAAAAGTTAAATCACCTGTGGTCTTTCTCCAAGCACCTGCGTTACAATGGGTGACTGACTTCTGATATGAGCCGGGAGATGAATAGACGAAGAATCCCGATGTTGAGGAAGCAATATCGGAGATGCCCTTTCCCTGGGAGGCTGCATTGCTGCAGAGTAGCCTGGCCATTCGTCTGACTGAAGGCGATGAAAGGGCTGCGGGTGCTCTGGGTAGGGGATGCGCTGAGAGTAGACAGAGGGATTTAACTGAGCCTGTGTTTGTGCTTGGCCTCCTCCGCCCTCATGGATCACTCGGATAGGGATGTAACCTGCTTGAAGACCGGTGCTGCTGGGCCGTGGGGTTTGGTGATGCGGGGCAGTATAAACCTAAAAAAAATGTAACTGAAACAGTAAACATTCACTTTTTCGTAATGTATATTTAAATTTATTTCTGCATTCATTTTTTCTTCATGCCATGACCTACCTCTGCTGTTTGTGGAACAGGGGAGCCGACCTTTCCAGGATCAGTGGAGCAGCTGTCTGTAGGGCTGTGTAACGGGGATCTCGGCCTGCAGTGGAGCCCTGGTGTGGGGGAAGGTGTTCGCCCGTCACTCCGGATATTCTGTGCATGTGGTTGGCTGGATGTAGGAAAAACATGGATGCTGTTGCTGCCTGAGTTCTGCGCCCTCATGGAAGACTGGGATGGGAATGTAACCTGGGCGAAGAATCGGGTGCTTCATCTCCCTCACAAAGCTCTTCTGGGTCTCCTGAGGGCTCGGTTCTGGTGGTATGTTGGGTCCATTTGCTGATACTTCTCTCACCTGTAACACAACAAAATATATTGATATGATGGTAAACAGTGAACATCAAATATCTTGTTGTTTATTTACAACACAAGCTCAGACAAAGGAAAGCAAATAAATGAAACTATTCTAAGCACTTCATAAGTAGCAACATGTCTCCTTTACATATATTGAAGTTACCTTACCACACAAATATTAAAGCAACATTATTTGTCAATATAGTAATGTCATTTACAGTTACAATTATTATTATTATTATTATTATTATTATTATTATTATTATTATTATCAATTAATATTCTAAAAAAGAAGTTATAATATTTTCAAAAACAAACACAATTCTTGAATCATTTTTTTCAAGATATTCTTTCTTATAGTTGAGTAAAAAATGTATTTAGGAACTAATTCCTCTGCTAAGACATTTTTAAATAAAATAACATTCAAAACAGAAATAAACTATCATGAATTCAACAATCTTGTCTGAATAAGTGCAGCTAAACAAGCTATCTGCATGTTATTACTAACATACAACCAGATGGTTTTAGAAACCTGGAGGTAGTTTTAATAGGGAAGTGCTCTCAACCCAGAGATAAAAGGTTAGAGTTCAAAATGTAGCATTTCCACAGAGGGATGCCAAAAGTATCACCTCTCTGAGCATTTGATAAATAGCTTCTGATTAACAAGAGACTCTGGTGCATTTGAACAACCACTGCACTTGTTTTTGATATTTTTGCTCCAATCGGACTGACATCCCCCACCTGGCTGTGTTTCCTGACTTTTCTGAACTAACATGTCTTCATCAGGCCAGCATGTTATTAGCTGATTATTTTGTCATACACAACTAGAGAAAAGAGAAACAACTAATGCTCGACTCTGCAGTTAGAAACATTTTATGAAGAAGAAAGGGTCAATGTTTGAATTATTTTTGTCTAAACCTGTGTCTATAGGGCTGTGTAAGAAATTAATGACAATAAATTTTGTTCCTGATGTCAGTTTTCTTAGACCAGACCCATCGTCTCCATGAAAAAGAACATGAATCAATGTGGAATACATGTGGGATACATACAAAACTACATCAATTACAATATTACGGGGGAATACAAACAGTAATTTTGTAATTACTGATATACTGAATACAAACAGTTCAGTATATCATAAAGTAAGACAGTGGCTAATTATATAGTAAGATAGTGGTTGGGGTTTCCCATTCCTGGGTGTCAGACACATCAGGAATAACACTGTAAATTTACATGAGCCAAATAATATCTATTGTCATAATCATCTTCTTTTTAGTGTATCAAGTGAGTACAGAGAGACACAAGCAACAGGTCAACTGGTAGTTTAGTTTCACGCCATTAAAGCGAACATACAGAAGTCTACACTACATTTATAAGTAAGCCAGTGGCGTGTTTACCTCTCTAAAGTCTATGGTTTCCCCTCAATGACAAAAGTTATGAACTAGCTGTGAACGACCCTTTGCCCTCTGCCATTTCAGCCCCAGCACCATTGCACCAATTTTATCCCCTGACAGCTGTTACTTTGCCGCAGATTCGTCGGGACACTAACTTTGGACAACGGTGCCATGTCTCTGAGACGAATGATCAGCAGCTGGCAGCGTGTGGGGCTTCACTTCATCCTCACAGACCCTCTTACTGCTCTCAGATCATGAATTATTCACACACACGGAGTCCGACTGGCTCCACAGGCCAAAGTGAGCCGGACCAGCCTCAATCCATGTAAGGCAAAAAGTTTAACGCGAGCTGGACGTCGCGGTGTGTTTTCCCACCACTGGACAGACACGCTATTAAAATAGTGGAAGCTCATCGTAGGTACACGCTGCAGCGGAGTGAGTCATCGAGTAATAATAACAGAGTTGGATCATGTCACGGGAACATAGCGGGGTTGATCAGCCGGTATAATGGGCTCATGAGCCGCCTGTGAGGGGGAGGAGACGGTGCCGAGCCAAAGCAGGCCCATAGTCAACAGGGTTAAATATAACAGTGATGTGGCGACACGCTGAATTCCACAAAAACACGCACTGAAACCCACGTAGCGACACGCGGGGATATCCTCTAAAGGACGAAGCAACTTTATCCAGCGGCTCTTCTTCTTCTTCTTCTTCTTTTTTTTTACCTTTTTCGTGTCGTGTCTCGGGTCATTCCAGGTTGTCGTCCGGTTGTTGTGGTCCACGAAAAAGGGCCACCCCGTCTGCGGGTCGATCTTCACCTCCCAGCCGAGCGGCAGGGGCTCGCTGTCATTATTTGCCATCGCCAGTGTGGGCGACTGTGTCTTCATGCCGTTCATGTTGGCTGGCTGTCGACTACTGAGACATTTTTATACGGGCGACGGACGCTTTAAAAGATTCCTCCAAGTGACGTGGTAAAGTGGGCTGGAAGTTTCTCGAAATAGCCGGGTTAATGTCGGGGGCGGACGGCGCTGGATACGCGGTGGCACGGCTCCTCCAACTTGTTATGGCGCAGCAGACCACCCTCTCTCTCTGTACGCAGACACAAAGTGAACCTTTGCTCTGCATTCATTATTCATGTGGAGAAGGAAGGTTTTTACTGCAGCTGTGGCGGAAGTGACAGTCTCATATTCACCTGCTGCTTTTTACTATCGGGCTGGATAGAAATCTCTGGAGACTGCCCGGAGCCTCTCTCTTAGACGTCTGCATCCTCTCAAGATTTTTCCAGACATGCACTGAACTCCGGATGATCTCTGCAGGGAAGAGATGTATGAAAGAACGCACATGTCTGAACGAGAGGCTCCGGACTTTCCCCACGAGGCCAGCCCCCATGTCGAAACTCTGTATAATGTCCGAATAAGCACATATGAGAAAACTGCAGGAGCTCCTCTGCAGGATCCACTGAAGAAGAAATTAAAAAACACAACAAATACAAAAAGCAGTGTCATACATGGTAATAAGGGCCAATGGCAGTGTGGATGTGCTCTAAACAAACACATACATTAAAGGTTCAGTGTGTAAGGTTTCAAGTTTTATTTGTCATATGCAGTTAACACAGGGTCAACAGTACAATGAAAGTTGTTGGACAAGAAGAAACTGGTCAGCTCAGCAGTGCAATAGTTAAATTAAAATTAAAATTAAATCAAGGTAAAAAGAGCTTACTATAAAAGAAGCCAAATGCAATACAAAACTAAGACTATATACAGGTGCTTGAACTTAAACTGTATGGAGTGTGTGTGTGTGTGTGTGTGTGTGTGTGTGTGTGTGTGTGTGTGTGTGTGTGTGTGTGTAGTTATTGCACATGTGTATGTATAGTCATTGCACCGTGTGTGTGTCGATTTAGGTGAAAGGGATCTATTGGCTGAAATTTAATATAAAATAATCATCTAAAGTGTACAAATTGATGTTGTCTTTACCCTAGAATGGCCCCTTTATATTTAAAAACATAATATTTAAATTGGCAGCGGGTCCTCTCTACAGAGGCCGCCATGTTTTTTACAGTAGTCCAAACTGGAAAAACTAAACACCTTTTGAGTTTTTATGACGACTGAAGGCTACCACAGGTTCTCTTTCATGTTTGGAAGGGGAGGGTGAGGTGAGGGGTGTTCAGCTGCAACATGCATCTTCACCATTATATATCACTAAATTCTACACACTGAACCTTTAAAATATAACAATAATATCACTTAATATGTTACATCATGCCTCTGCTTTCTCCACCACCCCATACCTGTTTATTGAGAGCACTTATGCGTGGAGAATGCACTGCTGCATTGTTCATGTTTGAAAGGCAAACTTAAGACAAAGTCCAGACCTACTTCTGCAGAGATCCTTTGAAGTTCAAAATGGCTACAACATACAGCTCCTCCGGAGAGCGTCGGGAGACTATCCAGAGTTCAGTGCATGTCTGAAAGCAACTCGTGTGTTAGACAAGGGAATCCCAAGTTTCTTTCTTTCATAATAAAAGATTCCTCCAAATAGATGTACTCAGACTCCCACATGATAAATCTTCTCCGAGGGAACTCAGTCTGCAGGTTTGCTATGATTTGGTACACAATTATGTAACTATGTGGTGGCGAGATACAGTGTGGGCACTGCAGTGACACCTCTTATGACAGATCTTAATCACAGGACTACTCCAGTTCAGCTTCATACTATAAGGGAAATGTTAGTAAATCAAAGTCATCCTCAATTGGCTGGAAACCACCACATGGATTTGGACATTGCAGCTGAAGACATTTTTTTGGGACAACTTGCAATGGAGAGGAAACAACAACAGAACCTGCATTGCAAAGCCTATAGAGCCAATTTCTACAATGGTAAACAGCACTGACATAATCTCCCAAAGTCCCCATGGACAGGTGTATGTAAAGGGATATCTCAGCTCCATAAATACTTCCCAATAGGAATAAGATAGGGATTTTATAGGTTACTGTATTGTAGTCACACAATATAGTAGTCAGATTAGTATGTTATAGACTATCTATCTTGTGTGTGTGTGTGTCAGTGACACAGTTGCACAAACATTTCTTATTGTGATTTCTTTTGCGAGTGGAAAGTGTTCCTGTCAGCCCGACATTGTTCTGTTGTATGTGTTAACATTTGATGCCTTTAGTCAGCAGAACAATTAATACAGTGATACATCACATTGACAAATGATCATCAGATTCATCATTCAGCAATGATGCGGAAGTTTCCAGAATATGTTCATGTCATGCTAAGACTAAGGGCATCTCTTTTGCAAGCCTGGCAACCAATGCAAGGCATGTATCTGTTAACCACTCACCACCTGTCATGCCTTGACCCCTCCCAGAGGGTGTTTTAATGGAGTAAACCTCAGTGTTATTCAACACAAACTTGAACCACTAGTATTTGATGTGATAAGTGACCCAAGAGAAACCTTTAGTGTTTTGATAGAAAATATCTGAACAGTGACTCAAGAGAAATAAATATTGGTTTGATGAAATTTCAATGAAAGTACTTCAAAATAAAATTACCCGTCAAAATATTTGTGGTAAAACCATAGACACTTACTCGAACATATTTGTATTACTATCTTTGGCGCCCCCTAATGCTAGTATCAAAATGTTTTGCAATACTGACAGCAATGAATGCTGGGTATAAATATATTTATGTGATAGATAGATTCAACAGCCTTAGTGAAATATATTTTCCACACATTGTTCACAATTGTAATATTCTTTGTCTTTACTCATTGTATTTTCCCCTTTAGCTGATATATGACAGTGGAAAGTGACAATAATGGGGAAGGAAACAAATAGGCTTCAAATGTAGATGGATAGATAACGTAATGTATCTATTCAATTTGTGTAAACTTTGACAGTGTTTTTAATTTATTTAGAATCTACTAATAAAATGTGGATTATGATTTTGATTTGGTTTATTGTCGTTAAATCCAACAGTTTGTTCAGTAAGAAAACACAGAACTTGTTATTCATATCAAAATGTGATATTCAATACGTGCTCACACTGTGGCCTTTACTCTGACACCTGAGCTTATTTCCCTTCATCGTCCCCCTGCCCGGGTGGTGCTGGGAAAACAGGTGTTGTGAGTTCTGTCTGCCCGTCGAGAACTGAACGCACCTCGCGGGAGCGCGCACAGCTACAGCGGAAAGACGCTGCCAGACATAATCTCTACGGAAATATACTGTTTAGTCTCGTAAATTGAAGACGCATAATATTAATTCAGAGGAATAGAATAAATTCGCTGGCGTTAAATTGTGGAATAATCCCAAACTGTCAAACTCAATCAATTAAAGAGTCAAAACAGCCCAAAATATTAGTTGGTAATTTAAGAGGAGGATGCATAATTCTGCAAAGCAGATTTTCAGCCTGCTGAGATTTGCATCCCCTCATTTTCTCATATGAGTATGGCATGTTCAATGTAAAGTCAAAATATCAGCTGGAAACGAGATGATATTTTTATTTTTGAACAGCAGATTAAAGTACAGATGATCACGTCTGGCATCGCCTTTCCGCTGTAGCTGTGCGCGCTCCCGCGAGGTGCATCAGATCTCGGCGAGCAGGCAGAACTCGAAACACCGGTCATTAAAAACAAGTCTACTCTTGCGGTCCATTTCAAAATAAAAGTCTCTGATTCAAATTACTTCCAGACATTGCAAAATGTGTGAATATGAGTGGTTATTATGTTCGATTTTAAGGCTTTTGTAGTAACTAATTAATAAAAACACCCAGTAGAAACACAGCTATCTAAAATAAAGATATAATTTCCTCTGATTCTGGTGTAACATGTTTTCTTTTATCTTCCTCGCCCTGACCTCGCCTGAGCTCCTCATCGCCCACGTTCTCTCGGCTAAGCGTGACGTATGTCCTGGCGCCCGGTTAGTTAGCTTCATAGCTAGTTAGCTAGTTGTTGTAGTTGACAGCGCACACTGGAGTCGGTAAGCGTTAGCTAACCAGCTAGTAACTAACGTTTCCTGCCCTGGTGACTGTCGACATCTGCCATGGACGATGATAGCTACCCTAAAACCCTGTAAGTCATTTTATGTGTCCTGAAAGTGTCGTAGCGTTAGCTTCGCTAGCGTCGGCAGCTGGTAGCTAACTTAGCTAGCCGCTGTCATCACAGTCACGGTGGATATTATCAGACAACATTAACATTTAATGCTTTGCTAACACCAGGGTAATACATATAAAGTTGTTTAAAATATGATGTTTAAGTAAGGGGAGCATCAACTGTACTTAATGTATGTCAAGCTAATGTAAATTACGTCACATTGATAATTCATTATCGATGGTCACAAGCTAACTCTAGAAGTAATCTGTCTGTGCGTCACTTTGTCAGAATAGTGTCACTGTCTTTACCAGCTCTTTGTGACCGGTATCAAACTGTAACAGCTCTCATTAAGAAATCATGTTCCTCCTCCAGGTATGTGGGAAACCTCTCTCGGGATGTGACTGAAATTTTGGTTCTGCAACTCTTCACCCAGATTGGACCATGTAAAAGTTGCAAGATGATCACAGAGGTGAGCCAAAATGATGATTAGGTTGAATAATTTATTTTTCCTGTGTGACCCCATTCCATGACCCACCTTTGGAAGAAAACTCAAACTGATACAGTTTTAGAAAATCGGCTCGACTGTTAAGAAATGTAAATACAATGAAAATGGGCAATTGTTTTGATTTGCAGTCAGATCACGGTTGTCTGTAAAATTATGGAACACACATCTTCAGCTGCTGTGTTTGAATCTGTCCCTGCAGCATACAAGCAACGACCCCTACTGCTTTGTGGAGTTCTTTGAACACAGAGATGCTGCTGCAGCCCTCGCAGCCATGAACGGGAGGAAGATACTAGGAAAGGTAGGCCAACTTGTCTGATCTACGATGAAGAGTGAGGATAAGCAGGTCATTAGTGGTCAGAACTCCTCTGTGATCCTTGTTTTCCAACACTGTCTTGAAATCTTGTCTGTGAACTCTGATTTCAGGAGGTCAAAGTTAATTGGGCCACCACTCCCAGTAGCCTGAAGAAAGACACAACCAGTAAGTAATCACTTATTAGTATCTGCTTCACTCAAACCATTGTATACCAGAGAATAATAACTTGTTTCTGTCCTTTGTTTCGTTCTAGATCACTTCCATGTTTTTGTGGGTGATTTGAGCCCAGAGATTTCCACCGAGGATGTCAAGGCTGCTTTTGCACCTTTTGGGAAAATCTCGTAAGTTTTTACTGAAAGGGGATATTTCTTTATTTATGTACAGTGCAATAATGTCATTGCTACAATGATTTTGTTGGACAATATTAAGGTTATATTAATATCTCCTGTAAGCATATGCCAACTGGAACTGTCATTTATTGCTGTGTTTACATGCACATGGCATGGGTGTTGTCTTAAATGTAATAAACTATATATAGAAATTCAGACGGTATGAAAAATGATTATGACTATTATGAACTATGGACCACAAGAGCTGGCATCCTGAAGGTTGTTGTTGCCTCCTCAACAGTTGACAAGATACTGTCTGATTTCAGATTAATTATTTTATTTTGAAAAAAACATTGGGACACCCTGTCATAGTGGTCAGTGCTGAACTACATTGTACTCAATTCAACTCTTACCAAGAACCTTTCTGACATGTCAGCCCCTTCTTCTCTCTCTCTCTCTCTCTCTCTCTCTCTCTCTCTCTCTCTCTCTCTCTCTCTCTCTCTCTCTCTCTTCTCTCTCTCATTCCCTCTCATTTAATTTCTCTGATGGCTATCCTATAAAGGCACTCAAGAATGACTATGGAGAAACATATTCATTAACTGTAAAGGGGAAACAAAAGCTTCTATTACACAATGACACTCAAACCACCGATAAATAATAATTAATCTGTAGAAATGGATGCCATTCAAATAAGTACTATATGTACGCCATGAGAGAATAAATAATTAGGTAGAGAGACTGATATATGAGCAGGTGTGAAGAGGTCAACGGAAAAGATTAGTATTCATGAAGAGCTTAATTTTGTTTCATTTTAATGTATTCTATGTCACATTTCTATTATGTGCAAAAGACACCACATACATGCATGTAAACATAGTTCATGATAAACCAAGATACCTTTAAATTTCACGGGAAAGTAGATATCAGAATGAACTCAACCTATTTTTATCATACACACTGTTCTGTCATTAAAAACACTTTTGACAGATTAGAACAAACTCATTTAAGGATTAAAAGTTATTACAACACAATTCCTATAGGTTTTCCAGTACTTATCTGTGGATATTTACTTGTGGTCTGTTTATTGTTTCTATGTTTAACAAAGTGTTAGATTTTAGCCTACTCTTGCTTTTCCTTACACGTTCCTTACACATTTAGGGTGTGGTAAGTAAACTTTGCAGTATGTCAGCAAAATATAAGCTGTATGTAGAACCTGAACCGCTTTTAGTTGTGCGTCTCAGTGAAGTAATAGCACTTTGGTTATTTTACAGAAATGCTCATAGGATTGGACAGGAGCTTGAAGGCTAACAGCAAGGAACTGTGCACTCTGGAGACACAGATGTAGTTTTTTTTCTCTATTTATTCCATTCTTTCCATATGTCATTATTTGTAGATGATATGTATTAACATGACGTAGCTTAGATTAACAAATTCCAATACTCAATGTATTCCTCTAAACCTATGTTTAAATTGTCTCATCTTGATTTGCATAGTGTTGTTTGTAGTGTAATGATCCTCTTCCAAAATTACTGAAAATGTCAATTTCTTAAAATTTGCAGCTCCCCAAACTCCATACTCCATATTGGTGGTAAAGAATTGACCAGGAAAAATAAAGAAATCTGTTAACAGGCCATGTATGCCGTTTAATTCCTTTTTTCTCTTTTGATATTTTCTATATACATATATTTCTATTTGAAGGAAGAGCACCAATAGCCGATTTTAAGAATGCATGGTAATCCATAGAATCTGTTCCTTTGTGAATTTAACTCAGTGTTGAGAGCATTGAACAAACATGTGGTGCTCAGAGGCAAGGATCCATTAATACATCAGAATTTTATTTATTTTTATTAAATACTGTAGGCTGCATGTATTTGTACTATTTGTTTTTTTTTTTTTGTTTTCAAGTGTTGCTTTGAAGTTACATTTGGAGTCAGTGCTCAGTAAAAAGTCATGATAGCTAATATACGTTAATGTAGGACAGAGTAGAGGATTCACAGTTCAGTGTGTTTTGCGTGGTTCCTTTTTAAGTTGGAAGCATTTCAAATGAAAAGTGTAGTGAAGCTATTTTTAACTTTTCCCTGCAGGGATGCTCGTGTTGTGAAGGACATGGCGACAGGCAAATCAAAGGGGTATGGATTTGTGTCCTTCTACAACAAACTGGTAAGGCTCCAGTGCAAGAACACAGACTGAAGGTTATTTCTATTTTCTGTTTATTATCTTACCTCAATGCATTCAAAGTCATTAAAATAAAATAATTCACACCATAGTCACTAAAAATCATCTAACCTTACAGTTTACATCAACATTTTGAATATTACATTGATTTAAAAATAGTAATTTATATCTTGAGAACTGATTGTGGTCACTAATACACAATACAAAGGAAAGTCAAATCCAGTGGGGTAACTGTTTGATTTGGATTTATAGGATGCAGAGAATGCCATTGTCAACATGGGGGGACAGTGGCTCGGAGGACGCCAAATCAGGACCAACTGGGCAACACGTAAACCACCAGCTCCAAAGAGTTCCCAGGACAGTAAGTTTTAAACCCGACATTAATTGTACACCAACACAGGGAATCGTACTTATTGTGGGTGATTGCAGCTCTTCTCATGAGGGTGTTGGTGTTTGCAGACCCTGTTTGACTGAGATTTTCCTCACTCCCCTGTTAGCTCTGCTACAAATTACACCGTTATCAGTCCCCTGACCTTACGTAATGCAAAGATACCAGATTGAATCCAGATACAATTCATAATCATAATTTTCAATTCCTTTAAATCCTTATCTGGTCGTATATGTCTCCAGTGTTGAGATCTGATAGTGATTCAATAGCTCCAGCTCATGTCACATTCTGCTCTTGTTTGTACTGGTCACCAAAAAATACAAGAAAAATAGATGATTGTACCCATCTGTGATGCTGTGATATTGTGTCTGCTTGTTTGTTTGTTTGGTCTCATATTCGCTGCTTCCACAGGTATCTTGAATAACGTGGGGATTAAGGGGAACACTGCATTGTGTGTGTACTGGTTTTTGCTACTTTTCTGGTTTGGAACAATGATGCACGACTATTATATCTGCTCATGTAGTTGTTGTATGTGGATTGACAATGCAATTGCATTTACACGTGTCAATGTGTTTTTGCTGATCGGATCACGATCAGTCCTCAATGCATCTTGGTCGCATTTACCCCTGTAGTTTCGACCTGAGGCAAGTGTACAGGGTTACAAAATGAGATAGCATTAACTCGATTTTATTTATGTGACAATATTTTTGTACAGCTTTGAGAAGATATTTGTATGCTAGCTTTCCAGAGATCTTTGGTTATTTTTTTTTTTTTTTTATTTATTTATTTATTAGGACATCAAATATGGATGTAGATCATTTTGTCATATATTTCATTAAGCACAGATTTGACATAGGTTTGATTATAACCCCTTAAGATTGTGTATAATGATTTGAACCTTCCTTGCATGTTTTGTATTTATTTCAGATTGCTCAAAGCTGCTGAAGTTTGACGACGTATTGACTCAGTCCAGTCCACAGAACTGTACCGTGTACTGTGGGGGGATCCAGTCAGGATTATCAGGCAAGTGCGATGTTCTTTGAGGAGAATCCTTAGTCATAGTAGTCTGAGTACTTGTAGAACACTGTCATCAAATAGCCACAGAACTAACCACATAAACCTGTTTCTGTTTTATTCCACCAGAACACCTAATGCGACAGACCTTCTCACCCTTTGGTCAAATAATGGAAGTCAGAGTTTTCCCAGAGAAAGGATACTCTTTCATCAGGTAGCGTTTCAGTCTGTTACAACATTTGGCCTCTAGATGTCAACACAAACACTTGGCATGACTCAGTGACAGGCCAGTTAATTCCACCCTCAGTGACAGTGGCCTTTTTGTCGTGCTTGTCTTCACCGCAGTGCTTTTTCAACAGATCAGTTACATCAGAGTTTTAATGCTTTTATTTTAATTTATTTTAATGCTATTTTATTTTCTGAATTGCCTGATAGAAATGCTGGGAGATAATTTCTACTACTTTTTCTTTTTAAGGTTTTCTTCCCATGACAGTGCTGCCCATGCCATTGTTTCCGTCAATGGTACAGCCATTGAAGGACATATGGTGAAGTGCTACTGGGGCAAAGAATCTCCTGACATGGCGAAAAATCCACAGCAGGTAGGGACAGTGGGAAATCCTTGATGGTGGTTTAGATCTTTAATTAACAGAGAAGCATTGTTTTTAGGCCAGACTATGACACTGATATATTATCAATCCCAAGATATGCTTAGCAAAATTACTTTTCTTGTATTTATATTATAATCATCTTGCAGAATTTATAATATTATCTGTTCCTTATTAATCGTAGAGGTCACATCTAATAGGACATATGTTCACCTTTTCTCCCTGGCTTCACTCAGGTTGAGTACAATCAGTGGGGACAATGGAACCAGGTCTATGGAAGTCCGCAGCAGCAGCAGTATGGTCAGTACGTGACCAATGGGTGGCAAGTTCCCTCCTACAGCATGTACAACCAGACATGGAACCAGCAAGGATTTGGAGTAGAGTGAGTTTTACTCTGTAGTGTGTGTGTGTGTGTATATATATATATATATATATATATATATATATATAATATTTTTTTCAGTTACTATATTGTTACCAATCTTGGAGCCCTTCAGTTAACATCTGATGATGAATTAGCTTCTGGGGGAACGGCAATATTTCCGTTGAAGACAGTAGTTATCCAGGCCAAGATTTTTTTAATGGTGTTTTAGCTCCAGATTACTATTAATAGTTATCTGCATATGAACGCAGATAAATTAAAAAGCTGATAGCCGATGCATTCCAGTCAATATGTTCCACTTCGTTTGCTCTCTTCACAAAAGGGATTGGTCGAACTACAAACAGAAAACAGAAAGCTTCTAGCCCCCAAATCTTGTCCCCCACCTTCTGCATATATACATGATAAATCTGTTTATAGAGATGTCATTGTACAAGCTAGTTGAGTTACACCATTAAATACCTCTGAATCCTGACTGACTAAGATCAAAAATGGAGGGCTTTTCCTACATGTAGATTTATTTTTAAAACACTGGCTCATCTTTGTACACAGTGGCCACAAGTCATACTAACTGCTGTAATCATGTATTTCAGGCAGTCGCAGTCACCAGCCTGGGTGGGAAACTTTGGATCTCAGTCAGCCCAGGCTGCAGCCCAACCTGCTCCAGTAATGTCCAACTTGACCAACTTCAGCATGGCTGGCTACCAATCACAGTGAGCTGGCTCTAAACTAAGTGTAACACCAAGGAGCATTTGTGAAGCCTTCAGACCACACAGCAACTCTTTCAACTGGACATCTTTGGTAACAGAGGGACAGGGGCAATATTCACAAAGCCTTTGTAGCAAGTAGTTGCTCCTGCGCTAGTAAAATGATTCTTTTAAATGACTATGCTAATTTGACTTAGAACTTCTTTAAAGTTTATTTGATGAGTTATGCTATGGGAAAGTGCTCTTGGGAGTCTGAAGTTAATCCAAACCACCTGACTATCTGTCCAGCCATGTAAATGTTTGGCCCTATGAAAATCATACCTGGTAATGTTTACAGGATAGGTATCCAACAGACAGACTCTTTGGTGCTTTTCCTCTCATCACATCATATAAGTTGAAAAATTGGCCAAACCATAAAAATCTAAAGATTATAAAATCCCAACAAAACAGATTTTGTTCTGTGGAGCTAAAAGCACAGTTAACTACAAGCCATTGTGTTAGTCCAGCAGCTCACTGGAATATGATGAGGATTAAAATCCTCTGAAACCTCAAACTTTAACATGTTAAACTATTAAACTATAGCAATATCTGCCCTCACTTTGCCAATATGGTTTTGTAATATTTCTGTGAAAATATGTTGGTTAGTTACAGACTCGTCAAAATATTTACTTGTCATACTTGGGGCATTTTTCTGTCATTTTATACGACAGAGGACAAATCCACACATGTCTTCATACGTTAATTTTTGTAATATATGTCAGTTTTTTAAAAGGCATACAGTAATGACAGTGTTGTACAGATCAAGCACGTATGACCAGTTATCATGAATTTGTGCAACATGATCTGCTTCAGTTCATACAATATCTATAATTTCAGTCCTGTTTGATACATTAATGAAAATGCTTTGTGAATAGAGGCCCTGGAACCATAGCTTACCTTTCCAGTACATGTGAAGAGACTATTTGTACAATAAACAAGGCTTTAAAGGAGATTATAGTGCAAATTATAGCGCAATGTGCTGTCTCTTGGGTAAATTTTGTGTATTAAAAAAGAACGTTCACCTTCATGGCTCTCAAAGTAAAAACAAATATGTTTTCATGTTTTGTATCAGAGTGATCAGTATGTTCTCTGCAGACTTTTGATGGATTTTACTTTACACTGAAATGTAGCCTAGATAAGACTAATTTATAATCCTGTGTCTCAAAGCAAAGGCTATTTAGCACATGCTCTCTGTACAAAGAAAATAATGTAAAAACAGTGCAACCCCCAAACTTTGTAAATTTCACTGATTGTGTATGCAGCTTCTGGGGCTGGTTTCCTGGAGGAATATTGAACTTAAACATTTTCTTCCTTATCCCTTCCTCTTGTTAACCTCAGTTAAATTAAAGTGATTTCTTTCTGATGGCTGTGAGAGTTTGCAAAGAACTGAAGACTCAATTTATCACTAAAACCAGCCCCCAATGACGTTGCATTATGTTTTACATCATTCAAAACATTTTCAGTGGCCCTGCAAAACGTTTACACACACTATAAATTGGGATTGTTTTAATTTATATAAATTTGGTGGAAGTGGAAGGTTTTCTAAATGTCATTCATTTGTCAGGGCCGCATTCACGTTTGCCCCTTTTCTTCATTATATTGCAGAATATGTTCATATAGCCCAGGTAAACTATAAAAAAAAAAAAAAAAACTAAAATAACAAGAGGATTTCTCAAACACATTCTGCTATTTGGATTTTATTTACATATGTGCCATTCTGTACAGTGTACCACACTCCCTGTAAGCTCACTCTACTCCTGTCGTACTAGCCAACATACTTGATAATGTTTTTGTTACTTTATTAGAGCTGGGGATGTTCATTTAACAAAACAGGGTCATGTTTGCTGAGTGTAAATATAAACCTTGATCACAGACCTTCATGAAACTTAATAAATAATGTACATACTGTAGGTAGAATGTTATGAGATAAAATGCCATCATTCAATTTCAGCAATATTATTTATGCATAAGCCTTAATTGATGTGCTGATAAATTCAAACTTTGTTATTTGCGGAGGCTCCATTACAGATCTAAATTCTTTTCCACCGTGGATTACCCCATTTTTAAGTCTGTGCCATTTTCAGGACGTAGCAGGAGGCAGGTGAAGTTTCAGCTCGAACTGCACGCTTATGACACATGATGTATTTCTTGCTTAAAATAATGAATGTATTGGCAATTTGCTTTTATGACGATAATACATGTACGTTGAACAAAAGAAGTGATGTTTGGTAATAAAGGATGAAAACAGTTTTCCATTGAACAGAAAATATCAAGTCACTTCAAATAAAGAAACATTTCAAACTGCTCATTGGTACATTAATTATACACTAACAAATTTAGCTTTACACTTTAATTCACTGTAAAATTTTCTTTACAGGGATTCTAACAAACATAGTAACTACTATTAAACTCAGGTTTGTGTCATCTGAATCATTAATTGACTAGACAGCATGAGTTTTCTATACATTTGCACAAAAACTCTTCTATCCTTTTTATTCTGCAGTACCATTGGGTCATATGAAACTTGAAAGATGACAACCACATTTCTTAATATCCAGTCCACTGGCACAATAAATATGTTCCTGATCCAAACAGATTTTAATGAAGAGCTATAGATGCTGTCACTCATCACGTTTGCCCTGTTACAACATGAGGTTGTTGGAGCTCAGGAAGTTGATGAATAATTACTGACTGATTTGTATAATATATGAACTTAAAAAAATATATTGTAGAATTGTTTAGTAGACGTCTCACTAAACTACACGGGGGGGGTGATGGTTTCTGAGGAACTGCAATAGAACTTTAACATTCAGAAACATTACGTGACAAAAGCAAGGCAAACATCCATGTCCTCAGATGTAGAGTGGCATCTGCACTAATAATAGATTATATTGCATAACTTTTTCCTCTAGCCTAGAGTTGAAATAAATGTATATTCCACAACACTTACAATATGTAGATTTACGTTCAGGCCTCACAATGTACATTGTATTCCTCAGTAAATCTGACCTTAAACCACTTCATTATATAAGCTCTAGTGCAGGCACCTAGGAAGCAAATTCAAAAGGTATGTGTACAGTATTTACATGTGACCATAAAATGAGTGGCTGAAGGAAAGTGCTAAATTTTGTAAGTCATACTGTCCGCCGTGTATTGTTCTTATCCCCTAATTGTTTTCAAAGTGAAGAACTTTTACTTTGAATATAGAGAAGTTGTGAAGCACAAAATATTGGTGGTGGGTTACCCATATACATTTGCGTGTGTCAGCTGACTTCCAGATAACCATAGATTTGGTTTCCCAGAGGGTTGATCACATATGACAGTCGTAAGTGGTGTTGGTACGAAGTGCTGGTCTCATGAATGACAGATCGGCCTTCGTACCTCTGTCCACACAAACCAGGACGCTCCTATCTGAGGCCGCATCATCACTCTTTACAGGGGTAAGTGAAAATTAAACATTATTTATTTATTAGAAGTTTTTTATGAGGTTAAAACATTTTCCTTATAATACAGCTACAGAGTTTAAACATCACTTTGAGTCTACTTCATGAATTTGATATAATAAGGTCTAAGAAAATCTAGAACTTATTTCCATACTCACGTCGTTATTGGTTGCAGATGGTTTCCCTGCAGTTTCGTTCCCATTGGTTTTCTCCTGTAATCCCAGTTTCTCCATAATCAACTCCATCCTGGTTGAGATGCCGGCCACAGAGCTTTCCAGTTGGAGAACCTGTCTGACCAGTCTTTCGTGATGATAGAAAGAAAATTCAGCTTTTGGTTAATGTCCTTTGAATGAAATCAGTGACTAAATACTTCAAGACATATCAGAGGCAAAATGTAAAAACTTCTCCCACTTTAGAAATTGTTCCTGATCCACAAAGATTTGACCGGAGTGGTTCTTCTGCTCACTGGAGGTCACAGCAGGCTTCTCCAGTAATTCGCTTCCGTAATTCATTCCAAGATTGTTGAGTTCAGTGCTGAGAGCATCCTGACAACAAATATTACAAAAAACACATTTAAAACAGCCTTGTCTGCATTTTGTCTTAATCTATTCTACTTTGTCAAGCTGAATAAGAACTGGGTCAAAGAAACTGAATGAAAGTGTTTTATCACATTCATTGTGTGAGTCACAAACCCTCTTTTCCTCCAGCTCGATTTTCATCCTTTCTTGTTCGTCCTCGTCTAGAATTTGGTTCCCATCGCAGTCGAACCGTGAGAAGGCTGCTGAAATTTCATGATCGGCATGTCCCATCCTATGAGATCATCGGAGCAGTGAGGGTTAACTTCAACACCAACGCTAACACATGCCCTTCTCTTGAATATTTTGTTACTCACTCTTTCAGAGTTTCTCTGAAGTCCTTGAATTCAATTTCTCCAGATCCAGAGCGCAGTGCTTTCTGAACATCTGATATTTTCTCCTTTTTGAGTTTCAACTTCATAAATGTCTTCATATAGCTCTGAATTACAAGAATAAATATTTTTTTGGTGTAAAATTGTACATTCATAAATTCTACTTTGACATTCAAGTCATTGCCTCTACCTGTTTGATGATGTCCGTAATTTGCAGCTGGTCTTTTTGGGATGAGAGCTCCTCCTTGACCTCAGAATATGTGTCATTGATTATGGCCAGAAACATGTTCTGAGAAACAAATGCATGGAGAAATGATGAGGCTGCTCATTTTTACTCTTTTAAAGTCAAACGTCTTATAAAATGAAACCACTTACCAGCAGAACAAAGAAAACAAAGAACACATAGGTGACAAAGTAGATTGGCCCAAGAACTCTGTTGGCACGGTCGATTGCATCATAATCAAAGTCTCCGAGAATAATCCTGAACTGTGTGAAGCTGCGGGAGGAAAAAGAAAATAAATTCATAAATTCATGCTCATTCAGCCAATTTAATTCTTTCCTGTTGAGCTGTCGTGATTGACACCACTTACATGCACTTCACAAAGGTGCTGAAGGAATCAACCTCTGTCCCAAAGAGCAAATATCCGAGCTGAGCATAAGCGAAGAAGACAATGAAGAACATGATGGCGAATCCCAAGATGTCTTTAGCACATCTTCCCAGTGTGGAGGACAGCTGAGTCATGGTCTTATTAAAGCTGATGTACTTGAAAACCTACAAGGACAAGAGGAATACACACATTGTTTGGGATGACACCAAAGCTGGGTAACACTTCCAAGTAAGGAGATGAAGTTAAAGAGGTCTATACCTTGATCCATGCAAAGAACAAGTTCACAGCATTCATGTTGTTGTATTGTGTTTGCCAAAATGCCAGAAATTCAAAATCGGCATAGATTTCAGGTTGTTCCAGGAGTTTTCCAAGCAACTTGTCCACTTTGACGGTTCGGAAAATATTGAATACTATGGCAACGACGGCGAGCTGGGAAGGAGAACAATTTTCATATTTTAGGGCCAAGCTCAATCAGAGAAAATTACAGGTTTGAATCAACACATTACATTTACTTACCATTATGACAACAATGTCCAGTATGTTCCAGATGCTTCCGAAGTAGGATAACTTGTGTATTTGTAGCTCAAGCATCTCTTCGACAACATAGTAGAGGATGAACACACAGAAGACTATCTCACAGCCCAGGATGAAGTAATCCCAGTAGGTGATGTAGCGAATCAGTTTGACTGTTCTGATCTGGTAGGAAGGGATTGCCCCACCTGTTGCTGGGAATTCAACTACCAACCTGAAAGAAGCAGATGAAACTTTGATTAACCAATGGCTGGGTACCAACTAATGGGTAAAGTTGCACTTTTACCTGATAACGCAGAACATGTTGATGTTTGCATTGTAAGTGGAGAAGTCGATGAAGACTGCTCTGGTTCCTCGGTCCAGCCATAGGTGGTCCACCAGTTCCGTCATTATGGCGGCGCTCTCCTCTTTGGTCCGACTCAGGTCTTGATAGTATCCTGCTCCACTGTAGGTGGTCAGCAAGCCCCAGTGAGAGGAGCCCTTGATCTCTTTCTCTTTGTGGTAGGTCCAGCTGCAGAGGAACAAAAGGGCATGAAAATAACCAAAGAAAATAGAACAGCACAGTGTCCCTGTAACAATACTGAAGAGGGGCTTACGCGGTGCCGTTAATGAGACCGAAGCCGAGGTCGTCCTCCTTCTTGTCATTGTAGACATCAAAACATCCAGTGATCTCATCTTGGAAGTCTTTGTGGACCTTGCAGGAGTTGTTCTTGATCTTGATCTGCCTCATCCTGGGAACTCCCAGCAACATATTCTCATAGTAGATGAAGGACTGGTCTCCGCTCTCCAGTGACTGGTTATTATACCATTTAGTCCAGTAGAGGCCATCCAGCAATGGACCTTGGGCATACTGTTCATACAACGAGAGGGTGGATTCACACAGACTGAAACATTTTTGTACTTTGGCACTGTGATGACAATAGAGGAAATTAATTTGGAGGAAAACTCACAATCCAGAAGTCGGACATGGTGCCAATGGACTGAAACCTAACCCCATTTTCACCGGCTGTATTCACAAACAGGTCCGTCATGGCTTTAGTGTAATAGTAGGTGCTTGAATTGGTCATACCGTACGTCACTGAAAGACAACGTGATGACACTGTTAACATCCAATCACTGATTGCTATCGGTCTTTGCTCAGGCTCAGCTCTAAACGTTGCTCTTTTGAGCAGTCCAAGATAAGACAGCTCAGAAGCAGACACGCAAAGCCTCAGTGAGGATTTGTTTGGCTGTTGTAGAATAGATCCAGATTAGAGGCTGTAATTTGTTTGAAGAGAGGGCACGCTGGCCTGACACAAATGGCCTCATCAAAGAATGTAAATCGAACCCAAACAAAGCAACAATAGATGAGGCCAAATGCTCTTATCGCTAAAAGGCAAGAGAGCAGTGTCCCTGTCCCTTTCACTCCTAATGCTCAGTTGGACAATGGCTTTCAGGCAGAAGGATGGGAAGGGCATTTGTGGTAGGCATTAAAGCAGGGTGTATCAACAGTCCAAAGTGCCCTATACAGTAGCATCCTGCAGTGATCAGCGTTGCTAAAAACAAATAGTTGATTGAAACTTATTGATGTTGATTTATTTAGGAATAAAGTACATAAGTACACAAACAACAAAGAAAATATTTAATTCACGTCATTGTGAACACTGTAATGAGTGTTTTCCAAACCTAGAGACATATTTTTATTCTCTTTATGGGTAATTAATATGTTAAAATTGTATATTTTGGGTGGTGTGTGGAAGGGATTTCAATAGGTAACATTATGCAAATTAAATCCAGGAGAGTATTAAAGTGTAAACCTAAATCTAATTTAAGTATCAAAACTTAAAATAACGTTTTCTAGACGTAGAAAGACTTTCATATGTCATTAACTGGGTAGAATTACTTTCAAATACTGTTTAATCAGGCCACTGTTCGTAGTTTTGGAGTCAGTATCGATTCCTCACGATAGAGTAAAGGCAAACATGAGTAGATAACTTACAGAGGCATATGTCCACCAAGAACACCAGATAGACCAGTAACTCCCGCAGCGTGGTTCGGACAAACAGTTCCCTGTTGTCAGAGGTGTTTTCGGTCAATGTTGTGCCCCACAACCCTGAACACAAAACATCAAGTTAAGTCATCGGTTATGAACTTAAGACACAAATGTATTTTTGTAGGTTGTTTGTAAAGACCTGTCACAAATAGGGTAACTGATGAAATTCTGTAAAAGACCTACTTTATTTAGTCAGCTGGACAATTTTAATTAAACAGAAAATTAAATATCAATGAATACTCAAGAAACTAGTAGTACAGTTAATATTCGGAACGTAAATGTAATGTTAAAGTCAGCAGAGTGACTTTTTCGTACCTTTGATGAAAGAGCAGCAGCCTCTTTGTTTCTTCACCAGACTTTGCTCGTTGGCTAGTGGTTCCTCGGGTGGATGCTGGAACGGGCTGGGGGTGTCCACTTTGTACATGCTGTCCATGGAGCCTTGGAAGAGAGGCTGAGGGTTGTAGATGGTGCTGACAGCTCGGGGCAGGGGCGGAGGAGAGCCACAGTAGCCCTGGTTCACCCAGGCACCATTGCCCAAGTTGTCCAACTCGCACTCCACCTGCCCTGTCAGGTGGCTGTCGGCCCGGTTGTTCAAGCACTTCATGCTGGGATACGGTGACTGTATGAACTGCTGGGGTGTGGGTCAGAAGAGACAGTGAATCACAGCAGTGTGGGCAGCTTCTGAACACCTGCTGGAGGGATGATTATAAAGAGTCGGATGACATAACCTTTGTTGAGGGAGGAGCTGCTGGTCCTCGGCTGGAGCTTTTGTAGTCTTGACATTGAGGCCCAGAAACACATTTAGGTGATAACATGGAAGGTGCTGCTGTAACACAACATTGTGTTAAGATGTGTCCAGTTGTTTATGGACACATCTTAACACAATTTAACCAATAAGATCTCATCCTTGGCTCTTCCAAACTTAGGGATATTTTTAGATTTTGTTGTACATCCATTTGCCTTTCATCTCTAATAAATTAATTTTTATCCAAAATGTTTTTAAATATAAATTTAATGCTATGAAATACAATGAAATAGAACATAAAAAGGGCTGAAGAGATCACCTGTCTCACTATCAACCCCCAAAGAGCTGAAATGGCAAATAGCATTACCAGAAAAAAGACATTACCAGATCTAAGTAACTTAATTCTACAGCAAATATTGCTACAATATCACACATCAAACTATTAATGTGATGGAAATGTCTTGTAAAGAAGAGCATCCAGCCACATTGAAAGGCGGACTCACTCAGCAGTTAAGACATATTCATTTGTTTTACCCTCTCAGTTACTCACATGCTGAGCACATTGTTGTCACTATTGATGAACAACTCATCCACTAACACGCTCCTATTGAGGAAATCAATTAATCGCATGTCGATTATATTTTCTGTCACCAGCTGTTCACCACTTGTGACTGAATTAATGAAGAGCGTAATTGCAGTGTCAGGGATGGTCTCATTATCATTCCGCACTTTTGACTCTGCCCTCTATTCATTTTTGACATGCCAACTGTCAGAGAGCGTTCATCAGGTATGCAAACACTCAACATGGCAGATGAATTATAAAAACCATCTGTATCAGTGTTTGGCACTGAGAACTCTGTTAGCATGGCCCCTTGCAACACTTAGCACATATGTATTAAAGTGTTTTTGGCGATTAACTAGTGAATAGTTAAGCAATTCAAATTTGTTTATTCTGTGCAGCACTTTGATTTTAAACCAAACATACGGGAAATTGAGATGATCTAAAAACAACACACCATTCCACATTTTACCACCCAAATCAACAGTGTGCGTGCGGGTAATGTAGTAGCAGTTGGACAGTACAGTCCATGCACTGCTGGGTGGGCCCTCTAGTTAATGCAGATAGAGTTTGGGTCCAGCTATGGCCCTTCACGCCTCAGCGGCTCTGAACACAGCCATTACACACAGCCATTAACACACAATAGAGTTTAATTTCTGCTCCCCCGCTGAAGCCATGGCAGGATCTGGCACACAGGCTTCCTTAATCTGCTGCGGATTGTGCCACCATTCAAACTTTTTCAAATCTGAATCAATCACTTTTCAGTGGCTGATTATGCCATTTAAATCTGTAGCCGCGTGGCTCCAACAACGGACGGTGGCGGATCATATGACATCCTGGTTTATCTGTGCTTACACTGAACTCTCCCGTAGCACAATTGAGTTTAACACTTTTAAAAGGTATCACTTTTATAGGGAACATTTTAGACCAGAATAATTAATTGTTTGTACTTTGTCCTGAAAAGGAGTCTAATTACCAGTGTTTAGATTTTGGTTCCCCTCTTGACGCAATAGTGTCTTATCTCAGAGCCCAGGAGCTCAGGACAAAAGGCTGATTTATTCCCCCGGGTCCAGATTGAGGCAATGCAGCGGACATGACCTGCCATCACTCCCACTGAGGACCTGACAACCACAAAACAAAGACTGTGCTGTAAAGTACACGTTCTCTGTGGTAACCCATGTTTTGATTCAAGACAAGTGAGGGTTTAAATACCTAAGATCTCTAACTAGAGTTTTTCCTAAGATGAGGAAATTCTACTGTAAATTTTTCTGTTGAGTTAAAAAATATAAAACATGGAATATCAAGTTTTGTAGTATGTCAGGTTAATAAATTGCACATTCAAATAGTTTTGAGCAGTAAAGAGGAACATTTTGTTAAAAAATAAGGCTCATAATTGTAAGAAATAATAAAAACGAATACTTCACACTCCGCAAGTAACAGTAGATACACTATAAAGTTGCACTACTAAAATAAATCTGATATTTCACCATCATACTTATAAATGACAATAAAGAACAGAATAAATGTTTTTCATATAAAATAGTTTTTATTTTTGATCCAAAACTATAATAATAACAAAATAGAGGTTTGCATGTGAAAATAACATCTATTTTTCAACTCTACAAACATTGTTCTTACACTTTGACAGAATAGTTACATATTGACTTTAACTATGCAACTAAACCACAATACTTTACTCACAATCCATCTCAAATTGCACAACATTTTAGGGCTCTATCAAAATAACTGATAAAAACACACCATTGTCTTCAGTACAATCTAATGGTCATTAAAATGACACTAGTGCTACACTTTGAACAAAACGCTGCTCAACATGCTGCTGGGTTTCCTAGCAAAAAAAGACCACAGGCTTCAAACTTCAACAGAAACCTTTTTGATTGTCAAAGAAATACTATATATAAATCCAAATAAAAGAAAATAATGCAATACACATGTATTTACTGTCTCCTAGATTGGAGGAGAAATAATTCACATTGTCACACGCAACATGACTGATTACAACCAACAAATGGCTGCAGTTTATGCTTGGACCTGATGTCCGTCAAACTGGTACGAGAACGATGAGTGGGTGTACTCCTGTTCCGTCGGGGAGTCGTACCTCATGAGGCAGGGGTAGCTCTCAGGCTGCACACAGTCAAACTGCAGGTCCAGCCACTGCCTGTGAGGAGCGTTGTGCCTCCTGGCGTCTGTCAGGATCCGGTTGAGGGCCATGATGTAGCTGAGGGCCATCTGCAAGGTTTCATACTTGGAGAGTTTTTTGTCCTGGCCCCACTGGGGGACCACTTTACGTAAGCGATCAAAGGCCGTGTTCAAACCCTGCATCCTCTTTCTCTCTCTGGCGTTGGCAGCCGACCGTCGCCTGGTGGTGGTCTCATACTTCTCCGGACTCTTGGAATCTGGTTCTGAGGACTCTGATCCGGAGTCGGTGCAGCTGGGCCGGCGAGACTTCATGATGTGTGTTTGAGGAATCAAACCAGTGATTGTCCTCGGATAAGAAAGACACAAGCTGTGAGTTGATAGGTTTGTCAGAGAAGTCTCCAGGTCTGTGTCAGCGTTCCTCAGAGGTTCTCCTCGGTGTTACAGCCTGGCTGATGTCCAAGTTGTGTGTGTCCTTTGTGTTGATTGTGAAATGATTGTCACCCCAGATAGTGGACGGCCCAGACAAGTCCAAGGTGTCTGTGATCCTGGAGACAGTGAGGGAGCATCTTTTATAAGATGGAGCAGATGAACAGGTGGCAGCAGGTGGGCTCCCCCCCCAAATATTGCTCATAAAGAAACACACCCATACAGACTCATAAACAACCACACCCACTCTTAACACACACATACACACATGTACACAGAGGCATATATACGCACACTCGGTGCACACACAAACAAAACCTTAATGAAATTCCAATTATCTTGGGCTGGGCTCTCTGGCCGTGGCTTCACTCAGGGCCATGTGTCACAAACACCAAAAGTGCACCATCTGGTAGCTCAGCTCACCACAGCTGATGCTGCAAACACACTTTTAAAAGGCTGAGATTAAGGATATTTCCCAGTTTAACATAACATTCCTATCAACTTTGTTAAGTCACTAATATTGGCCACAGATTGAAGACTTAAATTTAAAAGTAAAGAGAAATATCAACAAATTATGCGATAAAAAACCTCAGGTACAAGAAAAATAAATCAAACAGAAATCTTACTAAAAGGGCAATAAAAGCACTGGCATCATTTTTGATCTGATTTGAATTTCACACTGCTGTGTCAAAGAAATTTTATTTTATTTGAAAATATACAGAATTTTAGCACATTTTACTTTTTTTTTCCAAGAATATATTCTTTTTCCATCTATAATGTAATTTTATGCACGGTTTGGAAAAAAATTATTTGGACTCAATCATTGATATATTTAGCCGTGTCTCAGAAATAAATCTGTAGATATCACCTTTTAACATCTCATTGAGTTCAAATGAATTATGAAATCTTTGGAAGCACCTTGCCAATTAATTCATCGGGTTTTATTACATAAGCCACCAAGAAGTCCCCTTTAACGGGTGTCCATGTGATAATAACCATAATCTGAGATTAGCCTGAGGCAACAGAAGTGTAAGTGTGGTCTGTAACCTGAGGGAGTTTAGCAGCACATCAGGGGATTATGAGCCTGCAACAATATGGACCAAGATGGTGATAAGATTACTGTGACATCAGAGGTTCAGAGCCTGGTCTCTGTGCAGGTGTACAGATATTACGTTCTGCAGAAAAGTCTTCTACTTGTGAGTACTCTGGTTTGTATCAGTGAGGGTGCTTATCAGTGCTGGGCTCCTAATGACTCACAGTATGTGGGATGCATTAATGTTCCTTACCAGTGGAGAGCACATGTGAAATAAATAATTGATCTGTGTAGTCGGCCGAGAAAATGAGACAGACAGAATAATTTGTCTGTCTGTCCTTCCCATCTGGCAACATTGAATTCTGTAATACAGGAGGGTCGTCTCCTTTGACACACGCACACACACACACACACTGAAAACACACTGCTTATTGTCACTCAAAAAGCCACAGATAAATTCCCTATGCTGCTTTAATCATGCTTTGCTGTTACTCCACTTTAAATTCAAATAACTTTGAACTTTGAATCCCCTTACATCTCTGTTAATCTGCACAGAATGTGATTAATTATAGACTACTGTAACACAACTGTACTTATTTTTGAAATATTTTAATTATATAAAAATATAATTAAGGTTTATTGGATTTTATACTCATACCTGGCTACTTTCTGGAGAGTAATTCATTTCTATTAACTTTCATCCATTTATCTATCAGATGACGTAACTATTGCATTGTAAATTAAGATTGATTGTTACATAAAAGATAATGAGCTTAAGTGTAATATAAAGTTTTTACAAACTACCCAAAAATATACAATGTATACTGTAATATACATGATGTTTTTACCTTATTAGATAGATAACAATAATAATAATTAATAGTACAATGTAATTATATATATATCACAACCCTGCACTATAAAAAGGATCCATTCTGAAAAAGATGTGCATTTAATACTTAGCGTAACATATTTAGAATAATGCAGGACTTATACTGTGAATGCAGGACTTTGACTTGTTATAAAGTACACAGTGTTCCTACTTTTACTTAAGTAAAGGATCTGGATACGTCCTCTTCCGCTGCTGCTTTAATCTCTGGTGTCGTCCTTTGTCAGGACGGACACACAGCTCCTGTCAGTGTGTATTGACAAACTGAAAGCTTGGGTGTAGAGGCAGGTTATGAATGATTAATAACTGTCAGAGGCCCTGAATAATGCCTGTCTCTGGTATTGGGTCATGCACAAAAGCTGATGCTGTCTGGTCATTTTGGGATGGACTGGTTAGCTGTGCAATTAGGCATATAATCCCATCTACCAGTTGGTTCATTGATTACAGATTGATGTAGTTTGCCAGCTGCTGCTTGTCTTGTCTGAGGGCCTCGTCTGAGACGTGGCCCGGACCTTCCGTGTCTTCCAATCTCCTTTTTCTTTTTTTGTTGCAGCAACCCCTCACTTGATTGGCTTGTCTGAGCACTGATGGGCTGAACCATTCCCTCTGTCAAAAGCCATATGTCACAACTGAGGAGTGCCCCGTCTGCTGTGGTGGAAACTTGTATCCTCATAAATCCACATCTCCTTATGGAGAAATGGAGATTAGGCTGCAAAGCGTATGTTTCAGTGTGGGAGAAAGTGCAAATCTCATTACCGTCACAGGATTACATTTAAATTAGCAGCTCGTACTTTCTTTTAATAAGCATTCGGAAATGTGTGCTGATATTTTGGTTTCAAATGTTTTGACTTTGATAATCAGAGGTTAAAAATTGCAACCAGTTGTGTTACTCTCATCAAGTAGAGTCAATTTAGAAAATGTGAAACATAATTTAAAACAGGGAAATTATCAGTATCCATCAACTAGAAGTTCATAAATATGTCAATAATTTGCACTAAAATGTGTTGTATTTAAGAACCAGGAAAATTACATTAACTTTAACTGTTTTGATATTACAGTAATTAAGTGAATCAAACTTATAAAATATAAAACATAATTTTAAACATAATAATATTCAGTATAAATCAGCTATATGTTGATAAGCATGCATAAAACACATCATACGGGTCTTATATTTGTTTCAAATGTGTAGATTTTGCTGGAACAGGACTTAAATTGCAACCCAATAATGTGTTGATACTGCAACACTCAAGTTGAGTAAACTCAGAAAATCGAAAACATAATTGTAAATATGGTAATATTCAGTATAAGTCATATATAAGAAAAGTATACTTAAACGCCAAACAAGTGTGTTCATATTTTACTTTCAAATGCATACTTTGGGAATCTGGACTTAAAAATTGCAACGAATTACTATTAACGTGATGATACTGCAAAAATCTAGTCGAGTGAACTTGGAAAATATACAAAATAATTTGAAACATGGTAATATTCAGTATATGTCAGCTTTAAGTTAATAAGCATACAGATATGTACAAAATGAAGGTGTTAATATTTAGTTTTTAAATGTGTAGACTGTAAAAAACCAGACCTTAAAATTTTCAACGACAGTTTCTTTTATTGTGTTAAAACTGCAAGAAACAAATTGAGCAAACGAAAAGTATAAAACATTTTTTGAAACATTTTCCACAACACTGGATATTTCCTCCACAGATATTTTCTACTTAACACAGCACCAGTTAACAAGTAGGTCTGGCAGCTGGTGAGACGAGGCTGGGAGTATAATTAGGTCACGTAAGGTGAATGTAATTTTATGCCTATTTGAACTCTCTCCCCCTCTAATTGGACTGATTAGCAACACTTAATTGGCTTCTGAGCCCTCCCATTTGTTTTGAATTGGGCATCAGTTTAAGCTAATAGGAATCTGATCAGTGAAAACAGGACCTCTATGATGTCAGATGAGTTTAAATGGCCTGATCTCTGGAAACTCATTATTTTCATGTGTGAAGTAAGATAAACGTCAGGAGCAGTGAAAATGGTGCAGAATGAATTTACATGCTGTCAGTGCAGCGTGCAAACAAAACCACTTGTTCCAGCAAAGCAAACATGTCACTCACATTAATAAATAGAACTTTATTCTGAAGAAGGACAAAACTATTTTACAATGTGCAACTTTACATCAGGTGAATATGTTCTTTCTTTTTTTTTCTCCAGTGTGTTTTTAAACTGACTTTAATTTATTCAATCTTAGTCCATCAAATACATTTGACCTTTTGCTGTCATGTGCGAAAGCAAAGCCAAGCCCTGTCTTTATCCCAAACCAAACTCAGGACAATATTTAATTGTTTGTAGTCTGATCTGACTAATTTCTCTGACGATACATCTCATAAGTGTTGATGCAGTTACGGAGACAACAAAATAAAATAAAGTGTTTCAGTGTTTCAACTACAAACCATGAATTAGACTCTCCTAACAGCATACTATTATCATGACTGTGAGCAGACACAGTGTTTCTATTTGTTATACAATACTGCATGTTGGCATGCATGCACATGAAAAACATGGTGCAAAACTGTGAACCTGTGACCAACAAAAAATAAATAATTTAGTTCAGTATAGAAAGAATTCCTCCTTTAATGGAGCCATTTAAACTGATCTTAATGGCACATTCAAATGTCTGTTAAAATACTCTTTAAACTATATCTGATTATTAATAAACAATAACTTATGACTACTCTATATAAACCTTCAAAGAAACTAGAACTACCAGTACAGGTACAATGGCTTCAGAAGGTGTTCAGACCCATTTCATTTTGCAGCTCTATGCAGCGCTCCATCAATCAGACTCTTATGGTACAGCACATTGGATTAATAGGCATTTGACGGCCTGCTTTAAGTTTGCTAAGCTGCTTTGAAATGTTCTCTGTCTGATGAGAAGTCCAAACACTACGTTTGAACACCAGTCCCTGCTCATCACCTGGTTGATACCATCCCTATGGGGCAGCATGGGGGTGGTGGCAGTATCATGCTATGTGTCTGGGCTTCTCAGCAGAGAGAGAGAGAGAGAGACTGGTCAGAATTTTAATTGTAAATGGTCTGTGTATATATATATATATATATATATATATATATATATATATATATAGAGATAGAGAGATAGAGATAGAGAGAGAGAGAGAGAGAGAGAGAGCTTTTCTAGTCTTATCAACCACTCAAAGCACTTTACAGTACAAGCCACACACACAGCGGTACTATATGCTGCACTTTTTCTACCACACACCATTCACACACTACCAGCAAAGCTGTCAGGGCCAATTTGCGGTTCAGTATCTTCAGTTTGGGCTTTAGAATCTGGCCCAAAGACACTTCAGTATGCCCAATGGAGGACCAACCGTCTGGTTAGTGGACCAAACCTGCTCTACCTCCTGGACCACAGCCACCCCTTGTTTAAGGGGAGAACAATATGAGACCGTGGTGATGTTTCACCTTTCAGCATGACAGTGACCCAAAGCAGCCAAGAAAATTCTGGGGAAGCATTTCTCTCTCGTCTCATCTCGTCCAGCTAGAGCTCAGACTTCCGCCCATAGAACATCTGTGGGGAGACTTGAAGGTGGCAGCTCACAGACACGTCCTATTAAATCTGAGCTTGAGAGAATCAGCCAGTAAAAATGGGATCAACTGCCTAAATCCAGGCATGTAAAGCTGGACGTGCCCAAGATCACTGGAAACTGTAACTGCTCCCAAATGCTTATAATTTTCCTTTTTTTTCTTCATTATTTATAAATTTGTAAAAGTTTCTAAAAATATATTTTCTCTTTGTCCTTATGGGTTTTAAGTGAAGATCAATGGTTAACAACATCAAATGTATCCATTTAAAACACAAATAAAACAAAGTGCAAAAAGTGAAGGGGTGTGAATACTGTCAGAAGCCACTGTACATGTGATTTGCAATAAAAAAACGCCACTTTGAGAAGAAGACTAACTATTAAGAAGAAATGTTATGATCAACATTCAGCAACAACCGCAGCACTGTAGTTAAATATGATGTAGAAAACAAAACGTGAGAGAACAATATTCAACTCCACTGATGGCTCATGAGCTAAGACTTTGCAAATCCATCATTTTTCTGCATGTGACTTCAGTAAATAGGAATGGTGACAAAGCCACTATCAGTGCTGATAGGTTTAACGCAATAATTCTTTGCCATTCTATTCTGAATGTACTTCACTTCATGTGCAAAACACAAATCACATGACAATCTGCTCAAGCAATCAATCCCCTTAAAGTCTTCTACTGTCTCCGACCTCAAGGAGGTCACACACCCTGCCGGGACGCCTCAGGGTCACCGGGCCGGCGTGTTGCTCACAGCTCCTCACTCTCCAGCATGGTTTCGGGAGGGGAGCTGGAGAACAGGAAGGGGCTGTTGTCCGACGTGGGGAAAGCAGACTTGATGTCGAGCCCCTGGTCGGTCAGAGCGGCGTAGCGGCTGCCTGTACGCGGAGCTTTCTTCATGGGGGCGGGGATGCTCTGATGCCACTGTGCTGGAGTTGCAGCAGATAGCTAGTATTACTACCTCAAGTGTTGTGCTGAAAATGTGGCACATTTCTGTATCAACCTATACAGAATATTTACCATAGATATCAAGTCTGCAGGTGCAAGACGCAATTCCAGCCTCATTTTTTGCCGACACTGTGTACCAGCCGGCATCATCTTTAGTTGTTGGTTGGATGAGGAGACACACATATCCCGTGGCATCCTGGGTCATGCTGAAATGAATAGATAATGAAGACATTTCATTACGTATAGGCCTGAAACAGCTACAGGAGAACCATGGAACTCCTACTAACCTGATTCTGTCCCTAGTTCTAGGAATGGTGTCATTGTCTTTCTTCCAGAAGATGGCCGGTGGGGGCATACCCACCACCCTACACTCCAGCCTGACGGGAGTCCCCTGAGGAATACCCATGTTCTGCAGCTTCTCCACAAACTGAGGAGGGTGCTTCGTCTCTTTCTCTAAAGTGAAACAATTACTAGGATTATTGGAGCTTCCAAACTGGGGCCAGGAAAACACGTTTAAATGTTCAACTGAATCCTAAATGAGTATATTTCTTTTTTGTCATTTACTGGAAGGTATTTATCTGTATCTAGTCCTTACCCACAACTTTCAGTTCTAGACTAAAGGAGCTCTGCCCTGCTTTGTTGTTCGCTATGCATGTGTATGTGCCACCGTCATTCTGCGTCAGAGGGTCAATGACCAGGGAGTGGATGCCATTCTCCCGCACCAGCAGCTTGTGGTAAAGGTCCGGATAGATCGGCCTCCCGTTGACCAGCCACATCAGCTCTGGGTTGGGCAGCCCACTCACCTATAAGACAAAGATGGCTGACAGTAAGGTGAGGCAAAAAAATAACATATTTTGGTGATTGTATTACAAACCAGGACGTGCCATACCTACCTTACAGTCTAATCTGCACAGTCTCCCCTCGTGAGCCAGCATGTCTCCTGGAGCCTGGAGGAAGTGAGGGCGAAAAAAGCGCTCCTGCGTTTGCTCGCCTTCAACTTGCTGTATGCGAGCTCGTACCCTTTAAGGACAGGAAGAGGTGAGCACAGCACAGACACTTGGAAATTAAAGGTAGGGTTGGTGAGTGGATTCTGAAACAATATTATTTGTTGAAATCCTCTTCACGTCCTGATAGGTCCCTCGGCTTCGATCAGTTGTCAGACAACGCTTGTTCATGTGTTTTGGGGGCGTAGTTTTGACAAGAGGGCAGATGGGATGTATAGGTTGCATTATTTCAAAGTGTAGCCTGCTGTTTCTCGCTATTCCAGGATTACCAACCCTAGCTTTAATCCACGTTCATCTCATTTGTAGTGCAAGTTAGTATTTTAACATCGATACACAGAGGTATTCCTCAGTAAATCCCACTGTACACACTCTTGCTCACCTCTGAGAGTGAATCGGGGTCAGTTGGTTGCGGGGAGGTCCCGTTTGGACGATCAAATGACCCGAGCAGCTGATTCGTCCCTGATGATCATTAAATATCAAACTAAGGTCAGAATTTGCAGCTCGAGAGAAGGTGCAGACAACCTGAGCATGAAGCACTACCTGTGGATTAGCTGCCATGATGGTGTAGTTGCCATCATCGTCGCTGGTCGTGGACTCGATGTGTAAAGCGCAGGTCCCGTCGCCCTCTCTTATCTTCTTGAAATGGACGTTTTTCCTTAAGATCTGCTTGCCATCCTTGAACCAGTAAACCTGAGGAGGGACGCCCATGTGAAAGATAAATGGTGAGTGGTGAAAACAAAAGTGCATGCTGTCCTTTGTACAACACAGCTGTTGACCTCTGACCTTTGGAAGAGGGATTCCCACAACTTTACATGAGAAAGTGACAGGCACGTCCTCCATGGCCTTGAAGTTCTTAAGTTTCTTATCAAATATTGGCGCGATGCATCTTCCCGTCGGGACGTCGTCATGCTGCACCTCATCATCCGACTCCTCCACTGGCGTTCGCTCCAAGCGGAATTCAATCTCGCTCATTAGTCTCTGCTCAAATCTGGACACTTTGTACTCCTGGAAACGGAAAACCACTACATCAAAGCAATCGCTGCAGTCGGTGTTGGATTACTGCATGCACCATCTGCCTTTGTGTCTTTGTATCTCATCAAATGTCCATGAAAATCAATCAGTACAATAACATGCATGCAGTATATTGTACATAGAAGCCTAAAGCATTGAGATGAGCAACAAATAGTCTTTGGGAGCCATGAGACGACGTGCTTCTATTCAGTGGTCTTAAAGTAATGATCTATATCTCAAATCTTCAAAGGTACAGACTGTGACTTTAAACCAATTGATGACAAGGATCATGCTGTGGCATCTGACAGGTTCACTACTGGTTGGTCAAAACTAAATCTGCTCGTCCAACCAAACGAAGTAAATAAGGCTGAGGGTAAAACAGAGACGAAGATGAAGTGTAGAGGGGAACTGCAGAGATGAGACATTTAAACACCTCATTTGATTCATGTTAAAAACCTCTTGGTAGCTTTTTTCATCTGTTGGCTAGCAGAAAGATACAAGTTGTAGGAGATTATTAAAGTTTGTGAGATGTTAGGGACAATATGCAGGTTTATGAGGTGAGATTTCTTGAGAAAAAAAAAATAAACAAATGTCATATTAGCCTTTTTGTGAAATCTAAAATGAAAAATCGGTAAGATCAGTTTACATATTAGCCTAGTGAATTAAAACACAATAGTATGTTTAGATTATTCGTGCAGGTTATATATTAGTTAATAGAAGCTTCAATTCTTGATTAGAATTATTTATTAATCATGGTTTAGATATGTATATAAGAATATTGAAGGTTTTATGATCTCGGCCTGACACAGTATAATAATGACCCAGACAGCCTTGAGCAAAGCAGAGCTTGGGACGGGAAGATCCTTGTACCTCATCATAGTTAAAGACAGTAGCAGGAATTTTTGGTCCAAGGGGTCTGCTCGCTGTTTTCCCCTCATTACTCAGCTTCTATGAGAGGATAGGGATGGATGATGAACACCAACTGAGACACACAAACTGTACATACAAACATATGCTGATGAAATAACACACAAGCTATTGTTACTCGCATGCAAATGTTGTTACGGTGCAATGACACACAGCGATGAATAACCATGAATGACAGGGATGAACTAATGCAAGTTATTAATTGGCTCTGAGTCAGCCTCAGCGATATTATGTGTCTTTATCATTTTACATTGTTAAATATCTGTGGTCATTGCAAAATTAATTCACAAGAATATGGAGCTATAAAGTGTTATTAATTAAATAACTATGAAATAATCACATTACAATACTGGGGAAAATGGGAAAAGTTTAAAAGTAATTTGTGAAATGAGTGAACGATTTTTCAAAACTCATCCCATTATTATAGATCAGACTATATCTACCTATATTACCTGTATTCATATATCAATAGTGAAAACTTTGGGGTTCCATAGGAGACAAGTGATACTGCAGTAGGGCTGAGCAAGAAAAAAAAAACTATAATTATCGCAAGATTTGCTCAGGAGCTAAATGTCACCTTTAAACCTAAAAGCAGACATTATCAGTATCGACTGACATTGATTTTTTTATCTTGATATAATTTTTGGCCCTATTGTCCAGCCCTATTGTCCAGCCCTATACTACAGTAAAGTCTGTGGTTATTAAAAAGTAAACTTTTGAACCCCCAAAAATTGTGATCCATACCAATATGTCAATAAACTGATCATTTATTGATATTCATATTCGTCAGTGGTCTAGTAAGTAACTCAGCAGTGGTGTGACTAAGGCTTGTGTTGATAATATTTCTTGATAGGCTATTTATTCACAACTACATCACTGCAACTTAGAGAGTCAAAAAGGAAGCAATCAATGACAGCAGCAGAGCTCAAGACCAACAAATACCTGTTGATGTGCAAACTGTGGAGTATCATCTTTAAATCTAAGCTTTTTCTCGATGTCTTGGAGGAGAATTTCTCTGCTCCCACGAATGTCTTCATTTGACGGCAGTTGCACCTTGGGTACCTTCTTTTGTAGCCTGAAGAGACAGATGGGAAAAGTGCTTTACATCATGTGTGAGCTCAACAAACTCATGAGCACTGTAGACCATCAGAGAGGACGTACCCCGTCGGAGCTCCCTTGGGCAGTCCCATTGAGTTTCTGGGCTGACCCAGGCTCAGCGACGGCAGGACGGAGCTGAGGAAGGCCACAGGGTTTTGGATTGGGCTGGGGGTGGAGCTGCTGGAAGTGGGAGAAGAGGCCTGAGGAGGCGACTGGGCTCGTATGGAGAACAAGCTGTTGGGGAACTGCGCTGACCCCGGTGTGGGCGAGGACACCAGGGAAGGAGGGCTGGTGGGAGACTTCAGCACCCTCGTGGGGAAGATCCTAGGTGGTGGGGAAAATGGCGGGAGAGTTGGGGAGCTGGCTGAGGAGGAGTTGAGCTCAGCGGCCAACTCATGGAGGAGGGGCACCGGGGATTCGGTTGGGGAAGGACTCCTCACTGGTGAGAAGGTCTGAGCAGCGATGAACTCTTTAGGCCGGGTGTAGTTGAAGGTGAAGGAGGTGGCGGTGAGATTCATGAGGGAGGCGTGGGTGCTTCTAAGCAGAGGAGTGGGGGAGATGATCTGCTGTGAGGCCAGAGTCGGACCTGTGGGCACTGTGCTGAGCTTTGGTGCAGGGGGAGAGGAGAACTGGAACGTGGGTGCATGTTTGGCGAGAGCTGCAGGGGACAGGTTGAGGTGGGAGGCGTGGATGGTGTTCATCTGGGTTATAGTAGCTGCACTGAGAGGAGGAGCTGTGTTCAGCTGTGGGGGAGGTGGAGGTGACGTCACCAGTGTAGAAGTCTTCAGCTGAGGGAAAGATGGAGGGGAGCTGTAAGGAGGAGCAGTGTTGAAAAGAGGTGAAAAGGTGGTGGTGAGCTGTGGAGCAGAGGTCAGTGAGGGAGCGTTAGGGGTGGTGAGTGGTGGTGCCGAGTGAGGGGTCTGCTGAGGGGGAGCTGTGGTCGTAAGTTGGGGCTGGAAAGATGGTGGATGGGGTTCGCGGTGCATTCTAGGTGACCACAGCGGAGCCTCGTGGGAACTTGGGACCTCGGGCTGGACCTGGCTCTGGAACGGGGGGTGGGACTGAGGCGGAGCGTGGGTTGGGGTTTGGGTAGGGGGTTCGGTCTCCTGCTGCTGCTCCATGAGGACTTGGTTGTGCAGGAGCCGGAGCTGGGCGGGTTCCCTGTAGGTCAAGCAAAACCAAAATAACAGATCAACCACAAAAGAAATGACACTATACATGGTGAGGATGAGAGAGGCTCTGTGCAGCGTGCTCATAAATTAAGTTCACACAGTGAACCCCTGCAGGAATGAGCCAAAGTCTTTCCTTTTATGGGCCACTAACAAGTAGACTACAGACATAATAATGCTCCTGCTCAAGACACTTACAGCTTTCAGTTCTAAACGGGTTATTTTATTAACATCAAATTAATGCAAATTGAATTAGACTAAACAAAACAGGAAAAATTCCCATATTTATCTTTGTTGTTTTGAAGCTATGATGCAAACTATGAAAGCAATAGTGAACAGCTGATCAAATCATGCAACATTTCATTTACAGCTTTATCTCAAATATTAGATAAACATAACTTACAGATAGAAGACACCATCCTTGGTTTTTGAAAGGCGGAAAGTCCACATCTAAAGTCTGCATGCATTCATTTATGAATAGCAACTGATTACAGCTGCTGGTTGAGCCAGAGGAGGAGGAACCTCCCACCACAGCTCATCTACTTCACTGTGTTGTAGTGAACACTCAGGACATGATGTGGATCAGGATTCCTCTACATCAGAGGCCATAAAGGGGCCACAATTTACAAAGGGGGGGGCCACATGTCTTTGAATATATTTAGAAAAACGTTCCTCAGTCAAGCTCATTGTGTTCAGCAGCAAAGCTTAGAAAATAATAATTCTAAACAAATTCTCATATTTATGACCAGTGTTGTTCGTGAGTAGTTTAAAAAAAGATTACTGACAGGACAGGGGCACAATCCGGGGTCAATCCGATTTCAGCTAAGGCCCCTGCCCCCTGGATCCGCAACTGAATTGGACAAAATCCTGTTTCCTCTCACTGTATTGCAGCTTTGTGTTAGTTTCACTGTCAGTCTGTTATTTTTTTTAACTGTACTCACAGTTTGGGTTTAGCCCGCACCGGGGGGGGTCCTTTGTTGGCTGAAGCCAGAGCGTCATCTTCATCACACTCAGTGGATGCTTCGCTTTGCTCTTCCTCCTCATCCTCGGGCAGTCTGAAGTGCACATGCAGGCCGACTCTGGAGCCGGAGCGCGAGTCTCTATGGTTCGTCAAGGTGCCCGACTTAAGGCAGGAGTTCGGAGGAGGGTCGGGGAGGGGGACCACAACGGGGCTCCCATTCTGATGTTCTGGAGTCCCCTTAAGGGCCCCCTTAACTTTAGCACTTGTGTCAGACGATGTCAGCCAAGGTCGGGAGACTTCCTGCTCAGCTGGAGTTGCAGCACTGAAAGGTTTCAGGTGTGAGAACACCTGTGCACCGCTCTGTGGTTCTGGATGTGCTCCACTGGATATGGGAGTGTTCTGGTAGAGGTGGAGAGGATCTAAGTTTGGGGTGCTGCTGCTGTGAGAGTTCAGGTAGGAGGTGCTGATGCTGTTGCTCAGGCTGGAGGGTTCCAGACTGGGCAGGCTGGTGCGAAACGGGTCCGGACGCAACATGCTGGAGCTCTGGGGATCCAGGCGAAAGGTGCTGGTGTTTAAGGGATCAAGGCGTAACGTGCTGGAGACGAGTGGGTCCAGGCGAATGGTGCTGGAGTGGGGCTTGATGCTGTTGGTCACCTCTGGTTGAGGGTTGACACTGGGAGCTGATGGGGAAGGCTCTTGGATTCGACTGGGATCCACTGTTAAACTGCTGACAGGCCTCAAGTGGTTGCTGTTCCTACCATTGCCTGATGAGAGTCAGAGAGATGGACATACAGACATTTTAGCGAACTTTTATAAGAATATATGGATTAGAATATATGATAACTGTTGGTGTTTCTGATGATCAAAGCAGAAGTGTTACCTCTGACCCTCAGCGCTGCAGAAGTGGACACGGTTCCATACTTGTTGCTTGCTGTACAAGTGAACACTCCTGAATCTTCCGGAAAGACTTCAGCAATGACCAAAGTGCATATTTCCTCTGGAGGAAATGATAAAATAAAAAGGGATACTCACATAATCAGGCTGGTTTGGTGTGACTGCTTCATTTCTAAACTAGAGAGCGTCTTATTGCAATGAGGAAAGAAGGATGACTTGTGTTTTCTTTTTATCACTCGGGCTGAGAGACTCTCTGCAGCCCAGGCAGGTTGAAATGATCTGCCATGGTGGTTTGACACAGGATGAGAAACTGCCTTATATGGTTCAGAGTCAAGGAAAACCAGCTCTGGCTTATGTACAGAGGAACAGAAGCCTCCGCCGATGACTATAAACACTTCAGCACAGTAATATGTACACAGTGCAGCAGCATATACAGACAGACAGCTGCTTTAGTGCAGTCAACACTTATTTCATTTTGCGATACGATTAGGATTGCATGAACCATGTATCTGGTTCAGCTGGAGATCTCAGCTCTCAAATCATTATGGATACTAATGAAGAGCAACCGTTTTAGTTTAGGCCTAATCAGCACTCGTCTCATTATTATTTATAAATATATTCCACAATCATTTAAAGCAACATGACTTTTTTTGTTATTTTAAAATGACATTTAAGAAATATAATAAAGTATATTTATGCTCATCTGTTGATGAATGACAAATATCTACGGAAATTATTATTAGAAGCCAGTAAGAAAGCTGCAACACAAAAATGGCTACAGATGCATCCTCCAACAAAGACCGAATAAATTGAGAGAATTACTTTTTATTATTTTTGAAATGTGTGCTAGAGAAAAGGATTGTGTTTGTGACGCATAGTTGGATCATTTAAATGTTATTATATGAACTGACATTATTTCTATCTGTACAACATCTGTATGAATGTGTATCAGACCAACAATTGGTTCCAACATGTTTGCTTCTATTTCTCTTTCCTTAAAAATGAAGTTTAAAGTGTCACAATTCTAAAAATAATTTTGAGATGAATGTCAAAAAGGTTTTACAAAATTACACCACAGTATTTAGACTGCAATGTCAACATTTTTCATTTTTTTTACGCCCATTTACACTACTGGACTGGATTTAATATAAATGAATAAATTATTTTTAACATATAGGAATTTGTCTGCAAAGGCCAAATAGTCCCTTTATGAAACCACATTTAAATTCACTAGATTTTGATTTTTACTTGGATTTTCACCAAATTGCACACACTTATAAATATCAGTACCTTAAACATGTCTGATTATTTTCATTAAGATCCATGAATTATTTTCTGAGAAATCAACAAAAGCTTTGAAAGACATCATCTCATATCTTACGATATTAAAGAAAGTAAAAAATAAATTCTGGGATCAGCCCCCTGACCCAGATTCACATTGAAATTTGATGGGTTCTTTCATATCACATGCTTCCATCACATTTCATGGTAATCTGTGCAGCAGTTTTTGCATAATCCTGTCAATTAATAGACAATCAAACAAATGAAAAAATTACCTCCTTTGCAGAAGTCATAAACTAATAAAGATATTTATTTATCTGCACCCCAAGAATTGTAAGAATTATTAAACTTTGAGAACACTGAAATTTTAGTTAAGCTGAATTAAACTAACTTATCTAAGATGCAGTTAAATCTTGACTTCTTGCATAGTAAACGACAAGGCATGTCCGATGTGGCTGCAGCATAAATAAATAAAATAAAACCTATATCAAATGATAAAGCTGGCACTTTTAATATGTCAGCAGCAGAGCTTACTTTTCTGCAGGATCCTGAAAGCAGGAGAGTCCTCTATGGTTTTGCCCTCTCTGTACCAGTCCACTCGAGGGGATGGTGTCCCTTTCACATGGCACTCTAGCACCACCAGCTGGCCTTCTGACACAAAGAGGTCTTGCAGGCTCTGGTACGGAAAAGACATGCATCAGTAAATATGGAGTAGGATATGATGGACTGCAGCAGTGGACAGGCTTTTGAGAATGGTCCTACCTTTGTGAATACAGGGGCAGCCATCACAGGTTGCCCGTTTAATCCTTGTAGATAGTTGTGGTTGGAGATTTGACTCTGAAGATAAAAAAATAGGTTGAAATATACTAAATTAATCTTGAAACAAATATAGGGAAAGGAGGTGTTTTCAGCTGTTGTTACCTCAGGTTGTTGTGTCTGAGTTGGAGCTGCCTGGACAGGATGCACTGATGGAGCCACTGGGATCAGAGGCAGGGATGAGACGGTCTCTGGCTGCTGGGTTGTGGATGTGACTGGGACAGAAGCAGACTCCTCCTGGTCTCCTGAAACTTCTGTGACCTCTTGTGTCAAAGTAGGAAACACCTGGACAGGTAACACTGTGGTCGTCTCCTCCTGAGCAGGCTGCGCTGAGGATGCCACAGACGCTTTTGAGAGCTCTGGGACAGAAAGCACCGTGGTTGTTGTCTGGACCAGTAGAGGAGGTTGATGAGTTGGTGGTGAGGAGAGCTCCTCTGCTGGTTCCTCTGTGGCTGCTGCAAATTCAGGTGTCTCAAACTCTTCCTCCTCTACAGAGACCGTTTCACCCAATGATGATGGTAAAGTTGCGGATGACTTTTTGGTTTTCAGCCTTTGAAAATCACAGAAGGAAGCAAGGAGAGATGATGTTTAGAATTGTAATAAAAATAGTTCAATTTACATTATTCCTTAAAATTAGACTAAATAACAATAAAAACTCACTGGTCTACATGTTCAAGTTGCTGCTCTCCCTCAGAATCGGAAGAGGAAGTACCTGTAGGACGAGCGAACAAAGACGTGTACGCAGGCTGTCTCTTTTACATGTAAAACTGATAATATGAAAAATAAATGAACCTACCTTCGACGTAGATCTCTGCCGACGTGGAGTCAGTACCATAGAAGTTAGACGCAAAGCAGGAGTAACGTCCTGTATCCTCCTCGAAGGCCTCAGCGATGATCAGAGAGTGCAGCTCTCCGTCGGTGAGGATCTGAATGTCGGGGCTGTTCTCCAACTCCTTGCCCTCACAAAACCACCTGTGAATAAATGATGTGATTACAGAATCAGACTCTCACAGGGCCAGTGAATCACACTCATTTAATTGGGATTTACATGGGTTTTGATTTTCATAATGCAGTTTCTCCACTTTTGGAGGGTTTTCCTTTCATTTGTCAGCCATCTGTAACTCCCACTATTATGACAGAACTATTATTTCATGAGGGTATTTTAAAACTCTCCTGCCTTTGATTTACTATTTAAAACCCAGTAACACAGTTCCCTTTTCCTCATATTAACCTTCTGACATGGTTTCTCTGAGGCTGGTACTATGTGGCGTCTTTCCCAGTTCTGCCATTCAGCAGAGTTATGCAGGCCAAGAGGAAAAGGTTTTGATGAGCAAGGCCTATCCCTTTCCCTGTAAGACGAGACGCAACACCAGCACGCCACGTCAGTTCGAGGCCGCGTCAATGGACTGTTGATATTATGAAGATATGGGGCACAAAATATTACATCTAAAAGGAACTTTGAGTAATGTGTTGAAGTTAATAAAATGAGTATAAATGAATCTATCAAATCTGGGTTTCAAATTTATTTTCCTTTACATATTAGAGATAGGTGCAACAAGGATTCCTGGCTGGATTCCCACCAGGTTACATCAGGTCAGCAAACTGAATCATCCTAGACCTAATTGATATTGCAATCTATAATTTTACACTGTTAGTTTAGGAATAAATGAGCAAACCTCTTATTAAAATATGATAAATTTGTAAGGGGGTATATGGAGGTTTGAGACCTCGGCAGCAGCTGTGGGTTCGGGTCAGATCCGGCCCTTTGCTACATGTCTTCCCTTATTCTTCTCCCCATTTCACACTTGCTGTCTACTGTTCTATCAATAAAATAAGGCAAACATGCAGTAAACCATGCTAAATGACAGCATGTGAGTCTACCCGGCTCACAGTCCGTCTTAGTAACATCCCATGTAAGTTGCAGCTGGCCACAGTCTATTTTTTCATTGTAAAACTATAATAGTAAACTTTCTCTATATCCTGACCAGCAACATACAGAGCAGCCTCTATGTCTATTTTCAGAGGATGAGGCCCTGATGCTTTAATAAATCCAGCCAATAAACAAACAGGAATGAGGCGATGTGTTACCCTCTGGCACAATCATAAATCATGTTCTGTGCTTTCATCGAGCTCAGATCACCAAGATCACGCTCTTTTTATAGTAAATACTCATCATACTACTAAGAAAGGGAATCCTCAAGACACAAACCAAGCACCTCTTGGCTTCTCCACTAGTCTGATCTATAGAGAGCTTTTAAAAAGAGATTTACAGTCTCTGATACATGCTGGAAAGCATCTTGCTTGTGTCCTTTCTGATGAGTAAAGGTCTAAATTGAAAGCATGAAGTCGTAGAGGAGGTTGCTGCTCTTGTGAGTCAAAGCCCCCCATCTCACTGCACCTGTCGGGGCTATTTTCCCTCTGGAGATCAGAACCAGAGAGGAGATTCCCCCTGGAGCCGGGGAGCTCTGCCTGGCTGACCCATTCACATACGCACAGACACTAAACATAGATTTAGAATACACACAATGTTATTCTGTGACACACCAGAGACAGCACTAAACTGGAAAATTATGGGAAATATGAACCCTGACAAATCTATTTTGACCCCTCTAAGTCACAGTCTCACACACACACAAACACACACACACACACTAGCTGCATGGACAGAGAAAACAAGCCCAAATCTCAATGAAAAATCCTCCATGTTTACAGACTCAGAACCAAGCTTGAACACGATTTTAATGAAGTGGAAACCACACAGAACGAACCAGTCCTCACTCTTTGTATATCAATGAGACACAGAGTCCAAAAAGAAACCATATCAAGTTATACACCAAACTACTAAAACTGTACAAATCATCTTACCAGACTCCTCATGCTTCCATCTGTCAAGAGCACGGTCGCTTCCATTATCAGACGAGAGCACAGCTCGCAATGCCAGTCCAGTCTAAAAATGGCCGAGAGCTACATTCTCCCAGAGCAAGTATACGTTGGTGGCTCAACAATGTTCCGCCAGACAAACAAGCCCCAGCCCCTCTATAGTCTGACAGCTCAGCCTCACTCATCCAGGCCGCTGTCATCCTGGGAGGGAAACTGCAAGTCCAGCCACAAGGTCTAATACATATCTAACGGATCTAACATATCTAACCCTGAGCATTACCAAGAGAGTACACTGTGCAGTTGAATGAGTTGACTGCTGTACGTGAATAAAGGTATCCAGTCATATGTAGGTACATTTTAGATGATCAATGATTAAGATGGTCCCAAGCCCCCACACTTTGGAAGTGTCTGCCCACTGAACTCAGACACTCCACCTCTGTACTTCTTTTAAATCTCATCTTTAAACCTCTCTCTTTCTGAAAGCCTGTAGGAATGATTCATTTTAAAAACAGTTTTTATATGTTTTATTTATTTAATTGCTTTTTCTCGAATGTGTCTTTTCAGCCAACTGCCTTGTCTGACTTTAAGGTTTTACTTGATATGTTTTCCCATTTTCAAGTAAAGTGATATGTTTAACTAAAGTTTATTAATGTTGTTATTATTATTGTTGTTATCAATTAGTATTATCACTATTAAATGCCAACTGCAACTCTTTTTGAGAATGACAGAAAGACTGATGTGATAATTGTCCCTGACATATCACTGACCACACACACGCACACACACGCACACGACATTCAGAATCAGCTGTTGGCTCTCATCACATGTCACATCTGTCTGTATCTCCCAAAGAGAAAGAAAGAAAACATTATTCATCTTGACTCCAAACACTTTTTTAAATTATACACAATTATCTGAAGCCTGAACACACCATGACTCATAATGAGTCACAAATGATTGCACATGATTCTTTATACGACCACAAACTGTTATAAGGCTGTTTCATCTGCAAAATGACTATAATAATACAAATTATATATTAAAGTGTATTCTTAAAAGTAAATTAAAAGTAGCAATAATGCATACTAAAACTACTTATACAGTATGTCCTGCAGTGAAAAGCTCACTTAATGTGATGATTATTGATACTTTTGTTTTAGTTTTTGTAGTTTTTTAAATTATTTATTTATTGTTACACTATTTTATTGTTGGGCAGTTAAATCCATAATGATGCATTTATTTTATAAGCTCATATGTTTTTGTGTGACTAGGTTACTAACGTAACTAGGTGTGAAATATATTTAGTAGTTTCTCTCAGAATTATTGTGGGATAGAAGTACCTTAGATTTATTCTTGAGGTCAGCACTGGAGTAAATCATTCATTTACAAGCTCCTGTGACATCCTCCCAAAACAAACAGGTTTCCTTCACTTCACTGTGGAATCTCCAGGGGGGAGGTGACATCATACACAACCTCACACTGGGCATTTACACCTTTTTCAGTGAAACAAGATCTGAAAGCCTGGGAAAGTCTTACTATTCTGCAAACTAAGAAATATGAGGACGCCAAAGAGTAGAAAACGGACAGATATGTCTTACCGGACATCAGGCATCGGGAGTCCTCTTACGATGCAGTCTAACTGAACCTTGCTTCCCTCTGCAACCTCCCTGCTTTTCAGTTTCTGGATGAAATGAGGAGGTTCACACATGGGCCCTGCAGAGGAGGGTGTTTCTGTCAAGGCACAGGTTTCTGTCTCCTCCTCCTGCACCTCCTGAGAAACACAGTGGTACTGCTGCTCCTCAGAGACCCTGCAGTCCTGAAGCTCCACATGCCCGGTACCAGGGTCCAATTGGACCTCTGGTGGTTGGCTCACAGCAGGACTGGGTCTCTCCTCCTCCTCCACTTCCACGGCCATGAGAGAACGCTCCCTGTTATCAGAGCTCAGGGGATCAACCGTCCCATCATTCTGGCTCTTGTTCTGACCCCTACTCCTGTGTGACTTGCACCCTCTTGGTCGTGCCCGTTTGGAGCTGTTGGCCTTGAATAGAGAGGAGAGCTCCTCGATGAAGTCCGCTGCCTTGTTGAGAAACTCCTTCTTGGACTGGGTCTCCGGACCGTACGGGGCGTTCCTCGCTGATGTGTTGAAGTCGTTGAATCCTTCACCGGAGTCCCTGCTGTTCCTGATCATGTTGTCTTGCTGTGTGGAGGCTTTAAGCATCTTTTTGTCTGATGTGATTGTGTGTGTCGCTGGCAGTTCTTTGAACACAGGGGCAGGCTGGGTGAAGGGCACAGTGGAGGGGGCAGCAAGAGGAACAGGAGATGGGTTAGGGAAGGGAACAGAAGGCGTCGTAGAGGAAGAAACTGAGACTGAGGAGATGTTGGAGGGGGTTAACGGTGTGACAGAAGCCTTGACTTCTGCCCTCTCCTCCGGATGCTCATGTCCGATGGCCTGGCAGGCCAGGTTCACACTCTTATCCAACTCTTCCTGGCTGAGGAAGGCGGAGAGGTCTGGCAGTTTGGGGTCATTACGTCCCACAGAGTCCTCAGACTTGCCTTTGAGCGACCCGTAGATCTGAAGGCGTGTGGACGAAGCGTCTGAGCGGCTCATCTCGCTGTGGCGCTGCTGGGCTCTGGCCTCTGCCAGGTAGCTCTCTCTTAGGAGCTGAGACAGTGACGGTGGCTGCTCAGGGTTGTTCTCTTGCATGCTGTGGAAGTGATCACAAGACGTTCAATTACAAATTCACTTTCCGTCTTACAACACATGCCACAGCTTTTCAGAATGAACTTTTACTCCAAAGTACGTCAGTTGCAGATACTCAGTTTTTATCAGAGTTACAGTGATATGACATGATAAAACAGCCAGTTTTGTAATTTTTTTTCGAAACCTTTGTTATCTAAGATTTACATTCACCAGTTAAAAAGCTTTTTTTGATCTAAATGTTCACTGATGGAAAACCTGTCACAAATTCCAAGCTACTTGTATCTAGAAGTTGATTTTAATACAGTACAGAAAATTAAACCAGTAGATGCCTGAAAAATCTGGTACAATAAGTACCAGATTTGAACTGTTTAGGCAATTAATTAATTAGTTGATCGAAAGAAAATTAGGTTGGCGACAATTTCAATGATAATGTCTTTTTTGACAGGTTCCACTGTTCCAGAAGTGTAGATTTACAGTTTTCTTTGTATTCTCTCATAGGAAACTACATTTTTACATTTGTGACAATGTCAATCATCGACAAACAGCAGATATACAGTAATTGCTCATCATTAATTGCAGCCCTATGAGCAGTAGTACAAAATATGTTCAACTTGCAGTAGTTAGAATAAAATATAAATGTCCCTTACAGTCACTACCATGTCTAACAGACCTTTAAATACAAAAGGCAACTAAAGGAGGAATGAATACAGAAACTGTAGATAAAAGCAGGAGACCAATGGTGTTTTATTTTCATTTTAACCTTATTCCAGCCTTCCTCGAGCCAAGAGGGTGTCGGGTTCATGTGCTGACACCAGATCTGATTGGCTACAGGCAGGCTCTTTTGGGCCTGTCCGCCTTGGACCAACACTCGCATGACGTTTTGTCTTTGCACAACTTTTCGACGCAGTGAATGAGCAAGTTGTTGAATCCTGACATGGGATAGGGAACACATATGCTACTGACACTCAAATCAGCGCAATTAAGAGAGACAGCAATGCCCTTCCAACAGACCTGAAGCTGCAGCTGTTGTGTACATTAATCCTGTGCAAACAGCCTCCAAGCCCACCAAGTCATAGCTAATAATAGCCAGGGGTCAGTTTACATGAAGGAAATCAACAAAAAAAGCAGTGCCGCTCACCCTGTGTGTCCTTGTTATCATGATTCTGATCAGTCATTACACCAATAACACAAAGAGAAGTATAATTATCAGAAATGGGACAGTGCTGGGTGAGGGAACACAGTCCTGGCCCACACACATGAATGGTCCCCTGGCTTAACACAGCATCCAGGCAGGTTTAGATAATTCAATTAAATAGGAACGTAACATTCAAACAGAAATAGACTCACGCTTGACTAAGATTCTCTGAGGCTATACACAGCGTAATAGACTCACGCCAAGAGACCGCCAACAGGACACTGTGAACAACAATTGAATTAGTGGGGGGGGGGGGGTTTAGTGTTTTACCTTCAGTATAAACTCAGCTGGCCCCCCCGTGAAGGACTGGTAAATCCTCAGGAGTGCACCTGTGCTGAGAGGGGCAGATTCTGGTCTTCACGTTTGCAGCCACCTGGGGAAATCTTGGACACGGGCAGCTGCCCCAGCCTTCCTGGGTTCTCTTGCACAGAGTCAACCTTGGAGTTTACAGGGAAATATGGAGCCGAGTAGCTAGGGTAACCCGTCACCGGTAAAAGTAGCAACATTTGTCAGTGCAGTGGTCGCAGGTTATTTTTGGGGACGCCTGGCCCATGTGTCTGGGTGTCGTGCATGCTCATTGGCCGGGCAGCACATGCTGTAAAGGGATTCCTCCTCCAGTGGTCCGTCAGAGACCCTCCGTCTCAGAATTAGAAGCCCCTTGTTGAGCCTCTCACAGACTAATGTTAACACAACAGATTAACAGTGATAATCAATTCAGAAACAATTGGATAGTGTAAAGAAAATACAGGTGGTAAAACAACCGGCAACAATTATCTTGATCCGGGGACTTCATGGTTTTTAGATAAAAAGATTTGTTCAACGGATATTTTAAGCAGCATTGGATCCAAGTGGAAATGTCTTCAGCTGTTTCAACGTGAAGATGAAGGATCTTGCTGCAGCAGGTTTAAGAGAAAGTGACGCGTTTGTGAATGTGTTTTATCACATACATGCACTGTTCTTGTGCTTCATTACCTTCATGATAATGCCTACTTATTGACGAGAACATTTCTCAACATTCATATTTGAAATGTTGAATGGTGAAAAACAAAATCATCTCTGTGTCAATTGAAATGAATGAAATTTGTTTATTTGAAAGATGAGGAGAACCATCTCCAAGACCACAGATGGAAACAAAAAGCAAATCTGAGCATCTAGTTACACTTAAAACAGTGTTGGACCTTGTATCAAATACTTCTATTCAAGTAAAGCAAGAGCACTATGCAAAGACATCATGAACAGGCTACACATGTTAGAAAAAAATTTAATGCACAAGTATTCCAGACTCGAGTTTAAAACAATATTTGCATATGATTTGTTTAATTAAATCCTTGAAGCATCAGGTTCAGTATATTTACAGTTAATGGACGATTTTGGTGAGTTGTCAAAAAAAAACCCCAAAAAAACTGAAGCACGATTAGAGAGTTCTCAAACACTATTGTGTGGCTGTCTACGCTTTCTGGCACTCTGTGTAAAGTCCTGGAAGGGGATCCCTGCCACTCCTACATACAAGGCTGAAACAAACAAGTCACATTTAACGTTAGAATCTGACTTACATCTTAACAAAAGGGTCAAAACCTGTTAGTATAAAAAACCTAAATGGCTCAGTGACTCAGACAGTATACAACATTAACAATGTCAGCTCGAATTCGATGCGTTATATATATACATATATATAAAAGAAAAAAAATAATAAGTACTGCAAATCCTCTTTGGCGTAACTGGAAAGTACAATCCGGTTTACCAACCCAGTAAAGGCAACATGAAGAAGAGAATCATAGTTGAGGTCAATGACTTAGTTCCCATTTCTTTCCTCACTCATTTTTGTGTTGACTGTAGACACTGGTAAACATGGGATTTGTAGTATTAACATAAGGACAGTATTATTAGCAGCAATAGAAAGTCTTGATTAGCCCAGTTAGAAATCGCACAAGACACTTCCATGTTAAAGGTTAGGAATGAGAAACCCTCCATCCAGCCTATCTGCTGTCAGGATATCTGATCCAACAGACACCATGAAGGCACTGTTCACATGAGGAAACAGTCTGAGGACACACGGCAACATCCCACAAATACTGAAGCTGGATGCATCATAGTCACAGAGGAAAGCACCATAATGGAAGTCTGTGTGCTTGTGTTTTCTTTTAGTGCAGGAAGATTAAGCTTCTGCTCAACATCATGTTCTCTTTGTTCTTCACAGTGTGGTGTGACCTTGAGTCGAGAGAGATGAAACTGACACATTGTTAACATTGTACCTAGTGCAGTGAGCCAACTTGTGATAAAGACATAGGAGGCACAGTAATAGTTCCGCAAACCCATGTGGCGACGCCGGTTCGGCTATCAGGAGTCCTCGCTGGCCCGCTTGCGAGACTGGTCCCCCCTGGAAAACAGGGACAGTCCATTAGTGTTTTGAAGTAAAGTGCAATAACCAAAGCCGCCCCATATTAATGACCTGCGCCCCTGTCTGTTTGTTTGATTGTCAACCAGGAGAGAAGCAGAACTACTCAACTGATTTCCATGAAACTTGGTAGAAAGATGGGACGCAGGCAAAGAAAGGAAGCTTTACATTTTGGCGTAGATCTGGTTTGAGAGGTGGATCCAGGGATTTCTCTTCACTTTCTTTAATATTATGGGATAGGGGATTTTCTTTACATTTTCACAGATTTCCCAGTGAATAATTCATGGATCTTGATAAAACAAATCAGGCATATTTTGGGAACTGATGTCTTTTGACTGAATTCAAGGTGAATGTTGGGCCCGGGCGGAGGTTTGTGCTCTACTGATTCAAGCATTCAAGTTGAGACTGTGATCAGTTGATATGTGAAACTGAAGCCTTTGAAAACTGACCGTGGAAATCCGTTCATGGAGAGCTCCATCTGTAGCTTCTGGTCCCGAGCAGCGTAGTCAGACAGCAGAGACTCCATGGCAGGAGGGTTGATTTGGGGAATAAACCCAGAGAAGAGAGCCGGGGCCAACTGGGCCCAATCTGCAGGGGGAACCAAACAATCTGTTACACAGAGGAGCAAGTGTAGAGTAGCTGATTCTGCTGGAGGAATAAATTGAGTTTTGTTTGCTTTAGTGGAGGCAAAAAGATTGCATTAGCTTGAAGCTTAAATGACATCAAAGCAGATACATACAAAATCTTTCTGGCAGCCTAACAGATACAAAAAATGATCAATGCTCACCTGGTCGGAGGCTGTAGAGGCCATTCACTACACTGGCCATTGTAGATGGCTGCACTTTAAAGGGCATGGAATAGGCTTCAATGAGAAGAGCTAAACAAGAACCAAGAAAACAAAATCACAAATATATCAGAACTCGTTTGTTTACCAAGGTGCAGTTTCTTTACAGATTCAAAAATACAAGCAAAGCCACCAGGGCTACAAATGAAGTAGGACACTCACGCATCAGTGTGTTCACATGTTTTTCTGCAACGTTATCAGCAAACAGCTTCATCAGATCGTCTCTTAAGTCTCTGTTCAGCTTTGACTCGATGTAGAACTTGTTCTGAAAACATTAGATATGAAAAACATTGAGAAGCTGGCATATTAGTGGATATGGGTAACACTCTAAGGTGCGGAACAGAATGTTTATATCATAGTAGAGATGTTAGAATACCAGCATGGGAAAGGCCTCTTATAGCGTCAGCTCGGGCATCGGTGAGTACTCAAATCTATGTACTGACCCAATACCACGTCTTTAAAATATATTAGTTTCACCCAGATAGATGTACAATTTTCTTTCCTCAGAAATACCTTCTTCTTAGCCATTCCAAGTAAAGAAGGCAAAGTGTACCATATGCAAGACTTCAGTGCCGAGGGGTGGCACTAGTGCAACACAATGATACCAAGCATCACTTCCATCAAGCGTTAGTAGCTTCAAGCAGTCAAAATATGATATACAAGTTATTATCTTTTAAATGCAATACACAAGATAACTATGGTATTGGAACATATTATAGCCCAAATTATACATTTATATTTGTTGAATATATAAAAAAGATGCATACCAAGTACATAAACACAGGAACTATACACTGAAGAGAAGCTGTGTATTGGGTCAGTGCAACGTTGAAGGTCTCAATGAAGTTCTCAGGGGTGCTGGCCTGCAAAATAATAATAACAAATGTGTGAGTTCAATAAATCCTTACTGTATGTAACGCATTTGATAATCTGCTTATGTTTGGATTGACTTACTTGTAGACGTGTGGAAACGTGTTGCAGATGACTTGTTATTTTTGACGTCAAATCGTTGTAGAGCAGCTCAGAGTGCTGCTGACACACACACTTGTAGATGTAACTAGGAAAACAAAGTGGGATAGAATCTTAACCCGCGGCAGCTTTGTGGATCTCTACAGGAATCCCACACTGTAGGAAAGGACACACACACGTGTAGCTCAGGTGTGCGTTTGTTCAAAGGTCTCACCTGTATATCTGTGCATAGGAAACAGAGATGTGGTCTGTGGGGTTCTGAATCAGCAGACGATCAATGGCCTTCTCCAGGTTTGGCCAGTGGTTTTTCCTGTAGTCCTCAACTGCCATGGCATTCAGGACTGAGAGCAAAGAGGGGAGATGCATGATGGGAAATGTACTGAAGTCTGGTCAAAGCCATCAGAAAACAGCAACTGTGGGTGAAGACTCACTTTTAGGGTTAGGGTTGGAATTAGGTGATGGATTTCTACTACGCTTCTCTATTGAGAATCAATGGAGGGTGATCTGTGTGTAGTGGGTGCAGAGTGACTACAGGACACCAGGCCCTGCTGTCTGTCCACAAGTCAACTTACGGAACTTGGAGGTAGAGTCGAGGGTGAATTTCCCCTCTACAGCCGAAGGCAGAGCCGCACAGTCGGTCTCGCTGACCTCGCTGCTCTCGCTCCCTGAATCCGAGTCCATGAACTTTGATCCCCCGGTGGTGGTGGTGGTGGTGCTGCTGCTGCTGCTGCCGGACCACTGCTTCCCTCGGTGGCTCCCCGCTTCTCCCGCAGCCGGTACCGGCGTAACATCCGACAGTCGGCTGCTGAGATACGTGCGAGCTTTACCGCTGCCGCTCGCACAATAGTTGTGGTTGTGGTCGTCTTTCACGTCCAGACTGTCGTCCTCCATGGCCTCCATGTTCTCAACAGGACCTGCGTGCCGAAGCCTGGCGTCACCAGGTGACAGAGAACATGTCGGATAGCAAAATACCGATAAAGAGAGGAACTGTCAGGCGCGTGTGGTTGTGTCCATTTCGGTGTTGCTGTTGTTGACTGATTTTCTTTACGACATGTCGTAACACCGGACAGCTGACACAAAGCAGGGGGGCTGCTGGGAAATGTAGTTCCAAAGACCGTGCCGATGAAGAAAGTTCCCAGGCTTCATTCATGTAAGCAAGTGATTAGTGAATATTAACGAACCGCCTTTTAACCATAGGATGTTTATAACAATCAAAACAAACTGAATCAATAAATAACTAAAGGTACAAAAATAATAACGTCTTTATATACAGTATTCTGTAAACAGATTGGCTTGATACTACAGCAAAATTACAAATTACCCTACTACACAAGTAGGACGCGCAGACAGCATGAATATTGCACTGTACTGCTGTTATAAGCCAGTTCTCGCTGAATGTGTCTTTGAACGCACCATAGTGGAAAGACGAACTGGCATGGTGAGTTCACGGACACGAGGTGGCGCAATGTTCCCGTCTTCTTCACAGCACTGAGGACTTTTAATGGTGAACTGGTGTATTTGACACAACACAAATGATGAGTGCTCAGTGTTTTTCATCCTTGCCTTTACTGAGAACTCCAGAAGAAATAACAACTATGATGTAAAAATTTCTCATTTCCTCGAACCGTAAACAAACCTTGTAAATGGCATGTGAATGTTGGTGAAGACATTAATCCAACACACTGGCTCAAACCTGTCTCATCTACCAACAGGAAATCTTTACAGGCAGCAGACCCCTCCGTACGAGGAAGGAAACCGTTTAAACTTTATAGCCTATGAAAAAATGACAGAAGCAACACAGCCAGTTCTGTAAGGAGGAAATAAAAAGTGCCGCATTTCAATGTGAACACATTGAATATATTCCTAAGGCTTAATATGACAATGTAGTATAACTTTTTACAGATAAAATCATCTACTCTTTGATGAGTATGTCTCATATCAGAGTATAAAAATAAGAGGCTTGACCATAAAAAGTAGCTGCCACATATCTGAAGGAACACCTTGTCAATAGTTTGATTTTTTTTTCCAAGACGACAGGTTAAACATACAAAGCTTATGATGAAGTAGGAGCGTGTGGATTAAGTGTTCTTTGGTCTAAAATTAAAGTATTGTTCCTTTTATCCCAGCATTCACCCTCGTGAAAACAGCAGAGCTGAACTTCTAGTATTGCGAGTCAGACTGACTTCAAATAAACCCTCTGATTTATGTATGTGTCTGAAACTCATAGTACCCACTAGTTAGCAGGCAGTAGGTTTACATATTTCCCAGTGGTAACATAACCAACTCTACAACACATCATTTGATTACAGTTGATGTCTACGGACTGAGATTGACATGTCTTTGCTTGTAATTACTGCCATTTAGGAAATAAAGCTTGATCTAGTGTTGCATCTGTGGTATGCTGCGGTAGATGAGAGCATCAGCTAAATTTAGCACATGGAAAGAAAACCATGAAGACAAAACAGACCACAACTACTGCATTCTATTTAGTAAGTAGCATACAGTATGAGGTTTCAGACACAATGCATGGGACCAAACAGGGCACAGAGAAAAAAAAAAAAAACTTGATGCATAATCACACAAAGTTGTCACACAATTTCAACTTTATGAAAAATAATAAAGGTAAAAGTCAAAAATATACGAAACATATATATAGACAATTAGTGCTTTGTTGACTATGTACTTTACATTTAAAGGTGGGTGGTGCTTGGAGTCTTTTCAGAAGTATTGTCTGTCTGCACACTCGGTGTGGCCTTGTTGGTTATTGTGTGTTCTATTGTGTCTCTGAGGCACGTCTCGCCATCCGCTGCTAGTGTGTCGGACTCCTCTGGCTCGCTGTCTTCTTCCACCTCGTCAGCGCTGCATTCAGACTCGTCACTGTCGCTGCCACACGAGCTCGACGTCTCATCCTCAGAGTCGGAGTAAACCTCGGCGCCGTGGAAGACATAGTGATTTGGTGTTTGAAACAGGTACTGGCCTGCTGTGGGAGACAATACATTTTACTGATGTGAAATCAATATTTAAAGAAAATCTAGCATCGTCTATCTAGCTTCAATCTACTCAGTCGTAGGCATTTATATTTATTTGGATTGTAGCGTGTACCTGAACAATGAATGAAGGGAAACAGACACTAAATATATGTAAAAGTATTTGTGTGAAGTTTAGTAAATACTCTGGTCTCTCTACCAGGGTCTGATGCTTACTCTCAAGGCGTTTGCTGATTGGACTTCTGTTGATTCGACTCATCCAGCATCGTCTTCGAAATTCAAGGCTGGAGGTTTGGTTTTTCGCTTCAGCGGCCTCCTCTTTTGGTGTGTCTTCTGCTGGTAACTCTGACGACTCAGCCGTCTCCTCGCTGGGAGACTGAGAATTTGGACAAGGCTCTGGAGGTGTAACATTATTATGAGCGGTCTCTGTGACATTCAGACTTTCTGTCTCCTCTGAAGGCTTAATTGCTGAGTCTGTGCTGTGCTGCCTCTGCTCCTCCTGAGCTGCGTCGCTGGAAGCAGGCAAGGCCTCGCTTGGTGGCTGTTCAGGTAACCGAGGGGGTTTCTCTGTGATCTCCGTGAGTCTTACAGTGTTGAAGCAGAGCTGCTCAAAGTCTCCAGCCAGCCGATGACAGAGCTCATTGACAATGACATCACAGTCCCCAAGCAGCTCCACGTCAAAGTTGAGGTGAGGCAGCTGTTCCCTATTGATCAAGACCTGAGGCACTTCATGAGGAATGGAGTCTGAGGAGGATAAATAGAAATCAGTTATAGATTGTATTCTCAGATTTTCTGGTTATTGCATGCATCTTACAGAAAATTCATTTATCTGATGAAAACGTACTTGGGATGAGGGCAACTGGTCGGACTTTAAGAGAAGAACCGATGACAATCAGGAGGTCGACCTCATCTTTATCCTGCTTCATGGCTCTGTGGAACATTTCGGGAAGATTCTCGCCGAAGAAGACAATGTCAGGTTTCATGATTGCCATGGGAATATCTGGACACCTTGGACAATGAGGGACAACCTGCAAGAAGAATTTATTTTATCAGCAACAGGCCAAATCCCATTCTTACTCAGGTACGGGTCGCATATAGTAATAGGTGATGTTAAATCTTTCAGAAGAGATGTCCGTGCACTGTATATATTTAATTTTATTCTTTTTGTCTGAGATTATAAATAGTCAGTTTGACGTGGAGCTGACCACTGTATGTCTTGTTTTGAAGTGTGTGCATGACATTCCAGAGATATGGTATTTGACATTTGCTGCTGCCCAATAAGATGGAATTTAATGACATTTCAAATTTGATTGAGGATTATCTGGCCCACTACATGCATTATTTAAAGCTTGTTAATGAGGATGGACAACCTGCCTGAAACACCTCTCTATAATTAATTAACACCACAAACTTAAAAATGACTACAGAGACGATGATTGATGCTTCTAATCACAATGTTTAAAATGCACCATGTTTGGATATGAAAAATGATAATATATATTTAGGAAATCAACATGTCTTTTTGATGTAATAATATTATTCTTTTTTTTTTTATTATATTATACTTTTTTCAAAGAAGAGAATTTGATTTCTCAAGTTTTTTACATCACAGCTAGAGCCCATAACTTTTTTGACAGGTCAAAATGTCTACTTTAAAAAGGGTTAGCTACATTTAAGTTTTATTTCTTAAATTGCTCCTTCTAGTCATCTTCGACCCTGGATTGGCTCAGTGCTGCATCAGTTTTAAAAACCATTGCCTGACTTCACAGATCTGTTTCTGAGGCCATAAAAAAAGCATTCACTATTTTCTGCAGTATCTCTGAAATGTAAGATGTTACTACTGGGCAACACAGTGTGTTGTGGATTTTTTCTCAATGGTACCTTTCTTTTTTGTAATTGTTGCAGAAGTTCCTTAAAATGCAGTGCATGCTACGGATGAGAAGATATGTGGGAAATACTTTATTGAAACTGAAGTGTCTTGTGACTTTTATGATGCAGTTTCCAATAATACTGAATGTGAATATGTTATACTGGATGATTTTGTAATAAATAAATAAATACCTGGTTAAAGATATCTTCCCTTATAGCCTCACAATCCACTGTGTGTTTACAGACGAGACAGGATGCAGTTGCGAACGACCCTGAAATAAAAGACACATTAATGGTCTTTCACCACCAACCTGGAGAGAAATACATAGAAAAAAGGCAGGATTCGAGATGAACAGCTTCACTTACCATGACACTGGATAATCCGCTGAACTCCAGCCACTTGTTCTAATGTGTCGATGTTTTGTGTGTAGTTGCGCAGAAGCTTCCCTCGCTTGTCAAGCATAGATATGAATTTATGACAGGGTGAAGGCTGAAACTGACCGGGGTAGATCTCCTGTACCAAAGAGGATGCAGTGAAATAAGTTTACGATAGTCATGTATATCAATCCTTTTCTACACTCTGTCTTTTTAAATCTTTTTAATATTTATAGCCTGAATAAGTTTAGTCTTAGAACAACAAAAAGGCCCTTTAACTTGAAACAAATATAACTACAGCTCAATGGATGAAGACCTATTCCTGCTCACTCTCACAAAGTTTAACCTTTTGACAGCAGATTATTCTGGATTTGCAAAAGCCTCATATGTTCTTTACAACAAACATTTGTAAAATAATATCATAGATTTAAGGTAAACAACAACATTTTCAGCTTTTATAGCAGCTTCTTTCCCTGTATGTAACAAAACCCTGTGACATAATAAAATTAGTGTGCAGATACAAGGGAGTGTAAACTGACATATTCATGAATAAATCTGCACCAACATGCAAAGATAGCATATTAAGTTTTGAATGCTTAACTTCGTACCCCTGGATCATTGTCAGTGGCTATCAAATCATGGGTAAATGGACACAATGTACAAACCTTAGCAAACTTGAAAAACGGTCTTGGGTCCCGTCTGAAGTATTCAATGTCAAACATAGCTTGAGGGTCTGGAAGATCGGGGAAATCTACAGCGAGCCGGGCATAAATACCATCTCTGGAGCGAAAGTCCGGTATTCCACATGAAACAGACACCTGCACAAAAAGCATTCTGATTTAATAGCATGGACACTGAAACTACACATTAAACACATTGTATTATAAATAGTACAGCTGTAGAATACTACAGTTAACGCATACCCCAGCACCAGTCAGCACAAGGATCCTTTTACTTTCATGTAGTAGCCTAACCACATCTTCCAAGGTGTTAATGTCCTTCCGCTTCTTTCTTTTAGGAGGTTCTGAGATGTTGATGATGATCTGCCACAGTGTCATGTCGTCTAAATCTGGTGGGAGCACAGTCTCGGGAAGCAAATCCCTCAGAATGGTCCTGGGATCGGTGTCTCTGATGTGTTGCTGGATGAAGCTGTATGAACCTGGGCAAGAGTACAACATCTCAGCGTCACTTGTACTCAACATGTACATATTGTATCACTACCTGTAGATACAATGTGGTTTGCAGAGTTTCTTCAGTGGTAGATGATGCTGCAGGGAAGGTTTATTTGCAAAAGGCTTCACAGATTCATGGAGTTACCTATCTGCGGTTGAGGGGTCCAGTCGCTGGAGCTTGCATGTGAGGATCTGTCATCTTCCTCGTTGCTGTGGTCCGGTGTGACAGCCAGACCATTCGAGGGGAAATCACCGTGCTCGTGAAAATCTGAGCACACAGAAATTCAGACGAATTAGCTAATAAAATCTAAGATAAGTGGTGTCAAACGTTAACTTCAGTGGACGTTCGTATGGAAACGGCTAATACATGCTAAGCTGCTAACAAAGTTTAGAAAGGGAACAAGTTTGTTCATTAGTTTTCTCTCTGTCAGAAATGACTCAAAAAGTCAAAGTGTTGGTCAAGAGAAGAACTCGCCTCTCAACAATCACATATTCTACTTTATACCGTGAACTTCTCGGAGTGTTTCACGTTAAGCTAACTCGCCGGTGAAGTTGGTCAAACAAGCTGATGTTGAGTCGCTGGAATAAAAAACGTAGTGTTGTCTCACCAGCTCCCTCCTCTGTTGTCCCCAGCACCGCGCTGTGGTCGAGCCTCACGGCGGGTTTGTGCTGCTCGGAGAGCACCAGTCCATTGTTGTCTCCGCCTAGCGCCGCCGCCGGGGCCTGCTCTGCTTCTACCGCCATCACCGGCTTCGCTTCCTTCTCTGCTGGCTGCGGACAATTCACCGCCGCCTCCCAGCTCTCTGTGCCCGCGGAAACACACGATAATTGGTCCACGTCGGCGCCTTTTACTCCGCAGTCGGTTCCCGGACTCATTTTGGATCTTTTCGCGGCAGGTTCGTCCATTTCGGAAGCGCTCGAAAGGCCCGTTCCGAGGCTGCTCTCACCGTCCGCCATCTTCAGCCGCAGAGCCTCTGAGCCTTCCTCCCGGACAGCTGGCTCATTTGCATAGAGCACGTGGCCCGCTCTCCACCAATCGCGACTGCCGGAACGTCCCTGGGTGACGTCGATGACGTAAAACCATAACAAAAATATTGCTGCCTTCAAAGACCGTCCGGTCCATTTCTGTTAAAGGAGAAACGGAGCCAGAGAGCCCTCTCTGCTTTAGGACCTACTCACCAGAAATTCACAACATTTGCGAGTATTGGCTGGTTTAAGAGAGAGATAGAGAGAGATACTGAGCAGGTCCATTGGCCCGCTTGACAAATGTGACATCTCTCATCTTTGCAACTATCTAAAACATCAAATATTCCTTTGAGCTATGACCACTGACACTGTCACTTGTTCCTTTGACTCCCATTCAATTTCGTTCCCGCTGTTTTTCGCAATTTACGAGCGAAACGTTTGGCGAAAGTCTTAGAAAAGTCAGATCACACCATTCCCGACAGAGCCGCAAGTTCTGAGGTATTTGTTGTGCTTGTGCGACAAAGCCATTGTACAAAAACAATAAGCCCTATCTCTGAAATAAACACCATGAGAATCCCAAGTCTTTGCTGAACGTTGCCATTGACTCCAAGAACACCATTCCTGACCACGTTCTGATGTAGCTTTTGTGCATGTGCGACAAAAACTGCGGGAGGAGTACGCTGTCGAAATTTGAATAATAATAACTATTGAGAATAATAATATATGTGCAATCCATTGCATTACTGCACACATAATTAAAATAAAATAAGTAAGCTACATGAGAAATGAATGTAATACTAAACTAAAGTGCTACTAAATAGTTATGATAATACGAATGATATTGAACATAATATGAATATTACACATTAATAATAATATTACACATGAATAGTAACATCAATATATCACAATGTCAACCTTGTGTTTTCTACTTATTTAAACTTGCTCTATGCCATTGTTTCATCCCTCTCGCGAATCCGCGAAAGTGGGACTTTGAGCCGTGCACTTGAACGCACCACACGTCATATAGTTAAAAGGACAGCTAATTTTTCTCCACAACTCAGGGGAGAATTGACCACTTTTAATGTTTCTCCACCAGTCACCTAGCTCTAGCTGACAAAACAATAACAAGATACACTTTGGTAAAATCATCGGTGAGTCAGCAGCAGGGCCAGGAGCCTGTTAGCCACACAAGCTGTGATTCAGGGTGGAAGACAAGAAGCTCCGTTAGAAAACACACATTTCCACCAACACACTTATGGAGGCTGCGTTGAACTGCAAACCAGAGGACCTGGAGGATTACTACGGGTTACTGGGCTGCGACGAGCTGTCCTCGGTAAGTTCTGGCTGGTAGGTGGGTGGGTCTGGGCTCAGACTATTTTCTGGGTGACATAATAATGATGGTCTAGCTTGTACAAACCAAACCATACGTGTTGTATGAGTTGGTAAATACAATGCTGGATGGACCACATGTGTGATACTGTACCAAACTGAGCAGGGATTGTGTAAACGCCAGAGAGTAGTCTGAACCAACAGAGACCTGTTGATGCTCCAGGAGAAGAGAAGGAACTCGTGCGTCATCCTCTGTTGTACAATTACAGTATGAGTCATTCGTATTTCACTCTTCACTATGTGTAGGGACATGTAAAGCACGCACAGCAGTATATTTATAATCATATAGTTATCAATGCAAGGTCTGACTGAAGCAGCATCTATGATGACGACGTCAGTGCAGCCTAATTGTGATGATGATGACGATGATGATGATGATATTCATTCATTAAAAATGTTGTTGGCAACACTAAGAACGAAGCTTGTGTCATATGAAGTTAATGGTGCTACAAAATAAAAGGATCAATATACGTTTCAATAAAGCATAAAAAGACCAGTCTCCTTTACATGTTTATGTACAAAATTGGTTTGAATGGTTTTTGTGGCCTTTCAGTCACAGAAATGTGTACAATTGCAAAACATCTTTTTACCAAAGTGAAAACTGTCCCTCCAAAATAGAATAAGTGACTCATTCCTGAAGTTCAAATGTTGACATTGGCAAAAGATCATTGTATTTATTTGTTTATTTTTCCCCTTTCAGACTGAACAGATTCTAAATGAATACAAGATCCGAGCCTTGGCGTGCCACCCAGACAAACACGTAGACAGCCCGAGAGCAGGTAAATCATGTTTGTGGAACGTGCTGTACCACAGTGGCGTGTATTCAAAAGAAATGTATCAAATTCATACAAATAAATGGAACGCCTTGCATAGCAAGAAAGGTGATTTGTAAACCAGATGTACCCAACTTTAAAAACAAAAATGTTAATACCTTCTTTAATTATGTTTTTTTTTTATCATTGTACCTCACTTTTCTTACTTAGACCACAAATGTTTCTGTCTTCATTCCAAAGCAGATAATGTTAATGGAATCTACTTGCCCTGATATTTTCTTTCTTTATGACAGTGGCAGATTTCCAAAAACTACAAGAGGCCAAAGAGGTTTTATGCAATGAAACCAAAAGGAAGAACTATGACCTGTGGAAAAGAAGTGGGGTTATGATTTCATTCCACGACTGGCAAGCCTTGAATGACTCTGTGAAAACTGTATGTAATGTCTTTTCTATGGTACAGATTTACTTTAAAATACTGATATATATAAAATCTATACAACAAACAAGAATTCCCACTGATATGATTGGTCCCCCATTTTTTCAGTCAATGCACTGGGCTGTGAGAAATAAGAAGGAACCGATGCTGGAGGCCTCAAAAGCAGAAAAGCCCGTCACTCCTCAAGCAGAGGATGTTCACTGTGAGCAGGAAGCAGCAGGGGTCTCCTCAAGTAAGCACATTTCAAAATGTTCTCAAAGCATTAGACAGAAAAGAAACCCAAATGAGTTTTTATTCATAATACTTGTAAAGTAGCACATTGAATAAAGATAAAGTGAAAGTACAGGTGCTGAAGTGACCATTTAGGGCATAGAAAACCTGGATTTCAACAGTACCTTTCTAACATATTTATTTTCTGTACTTTAAGAATTCAGATTCCCTCTGGCTATGCGGGACTGATACCTACATACATGCTAATACATTTCATTCAGTTTTGCACATTGGTGCAGAGGGTTGCATTCATACCTGCAGGTTTTGCTCCAATGGACTGATTTGAACTTGGTTCAGAGACAAAATCCTGTTTTTTTATTCATTTAATCTTTGTTTAATCAGACAGTCTCATTTAGATTATCAATCAAAGAACAGGGGACATTCACAATCAACTAATACCACTCAAAAATCGAACTATTACTAGTATTTCAATAATATATAAAATGTCCATGTGTCACATTAAATGAAGTGATTTCTATCATGTTGATCTACTGTGAATAAATTAAATAACTTGAGAGTGATTACATGAATTGTGTTTAATGTTTAAATGTATGTATACGTTTACTATATTTAATTAAATCCCTCTTAAAGTATTTGATTATAGGTTTTATATCTAAGAATTAGGTGTATGTACACCATATCCAATGAAACTAACAGGACTCTCTCTCATCGCTGTGCAGGTGATTACTGCCATCGGCGTTTCCGTTGGGCTGCTGACTCTCCATCCAGTCTCCTGCAGAAGTTCAGAAATTATGAAATCTAAACATATCAACAGCTCACCTATATTTGTTTGTGCCTTCTTGTGCTCACTTGTTCACTTGGGACCCTGTTCACTGTGATGTCACTGTTTGTGAATATGGTCTGGATCTAATTCCACTAAACTTGCAGGAAATCATTAACTCTAAATGTGTCTTGTTGCACATCTGTCGGAAATCTGATGTTGGGTATTGTCTTCTGTGATTATGTGAGTAATGTACGTGTTATATGTCTTGCTGTTGATTATGTTCATTCACACACAGTAGATGAATATGTTTATGCCTGATACTGATGTAATGTGTATGTTTGTGTTGCAGTTGGGTTCATAATGTTGGAAAGATAAAACTGATGTCACGTACAGTTGTGTGTATTACTTAATTACTAAAATCATTATTTCTAATGGTATTAGAACATCCTGTTTGATACTAGTGTGCATCTGCATGGCATCATTACACCTAACTGTGATTTTCAGCTGAACTGTAGGACCACAAACTTCCACCTTCAGTAACTCTGGACTCTATGGGTTAGTACTTAGAAATAATTCAAAGCATCTCAAACCTTTGCTCTAATCATAAAATGAGTCAATGAATTTAATGAAATGGAAACTGTATTCCAAATGTTAAGTGTCAGAGGTCAATTAAATGAATTGTTTCCATTACTTACTGTATCAGTGATTCATTTTAAGGATCATTTAAGCATCTGTCTCAACTTTTACTGTACTGCAAATGGTCTTAAATCTATAAAGGCTTGTTCTTTATTTGAAAAAAATAAAAGGAGTTTAGTGGCTTCAAGGGCCTTGAAGAAATCAGAGATTACGTTGAACTAACACACTATCACCACCATTAAAATACAATACAATATAATTGTATTATTTTAGTTAGTTCCCAATATTATCTTCATCATGTTCTACATTTGAGCATCAAGACAGGCTACACAGAAATACCATCCATCCGTCCTTAGTGCAGCTTATCATTTTGGGTTGCCAGGGATTGGAGCCAATCCGCTGACATAGGGGAGAAGCGGGTACACCTTGAAGAGGTGAATCACAGGACCTCCTTACAAAGAGAACAGCCATTAACACTAACACCTATGGTCAATTTAGAGTCTCAAATTATACACTGAAAGTACACCCACATACTGTAGACTGTGCAGCACTGCAGGGGGTGTGGACCTACAGTTGGGCAAATAAACTCAACAGCACTTTCTCATTCAAATAGTTACAACACCAGTCACCATCACTACCTATCTTTATGTTTATTTGATTTTTTACATCTGCTTTACCATAATTTTTACAGGTTATGTTAGTCTAATACACAACTTAGTATAGCGTCAGTTATTCATATTTGAATCTGTATTTATATTTGGCCTCAATGCTCTGCCTCGGTTCCTTGTGTCTTTCAATCACCTTATACTTTGAATATTTGTATTTTAAATATCTCCATTAGCACATACTGCATTTTAATTTCCCCACTGTGGGACTAATAAAGGATTATCTTATCTTATACTTCTTTACAGTGACAGCTTTGTAGTAGTTCTGGTGGCGAGACTTGTGGTTTACTATTTTGTTTGCTACTGGATGACTTTGTTTCCACCGGCATCAATAAACTATCTATGAATCTATCTATGAATCTATCTATCCATCTCTCTCTCTCTCTCTATATATATATATATATATATATATATATATATATATATATATATATATATATATATATCCATTTATCTATCTATCCATCCATCTATTTATCTATGTCTATCTAACTATATACATCCATCAACCTATCTGTCTATCTATCATACATGAACCTCACCACCAGATGTCACTAGCCTGCTTACTGACGTCACTGCTGTAGAAGTTAAAAGCCCATAGAGAACCATCAGTTCTCGCCGGGTGCGGTGGCGCGCGCCTGTAATCCAAGTTACTGGGAGGCTGAGGCTGGTGGATCGTTTGAGCTCAGGAGCTCTGAGCTGCAGCGGACTATGCCGATCGGGTGTCCGCACTAAGTTCGGTATCGATATGGTGCTCCTGGGGGAGCCCGGGACCACCAGGTCGCCTAAGGAGGGGTGCATCGGCCCAGGCCGGAGACGGAGCAGGTCAAAGCCCCCGTGCCGCTCAGTAGTGGGATCGCGCCTGTGAATAGACGCTGTAGTGCAGCCTGAGTAATACAGCGAAACTCAGTCTTTTTTGGCCGTCTTCACTCAACTCTATTCAACAGCGACCAGCACCGTGTGTTTACGCCACTCCACAGCGCCGTTAACGTTTCTTTATGTTTCCTGTTTTCATGGAGTAGTATCAGAATGCATGGTCTCCACACTGCCTCCACCTGGTGGAGAGGAGCAACGACCTCCACACACCAGCCACCGCAGCGGCAGTAAAACAGAACTGAAAGGCTCAAACAGCTCCAACATCAACCCTTTTTTTAAATAATATTTAATTCTGTGGGTTCTCTGTGGATTGTGTACTTTGTTGGTATTAGTGGGTATAATGTGTCTCAGAGGTTAGCTGATCTTTTGTTTTTCTAAAACTTGTATAAAATGTTAAACAATTAGGGCTTGAAGCATTAAAATACACCAACGCGTATCAGTTTGTGACGATACATCGTTGTTAATGCTTCAAGACTATTGAAATAAAGGCCTTTTACATTTTTCAAACCACTTTGAGTGCCTAGACCTGGATTCTTCATGCCATTATTTTTGGACATAAGTTTTCCTCTAATTCTTCGACATCTATTCCCTTCCATGAGCACCAGTGGTTTGAGGGACACCACGTCCTGTATACAATGTTGTTAATCAAATAAATAGGATTATACAGACTTGATCTAATGCCAACACTCAACACTTCTGTAACGCACACTTTTCTCTGTTTTTTTTTACTTCACTGCATTTAAATTAAAGCTGCTACTATAGTTGAAAACAAACTATAGTGTATATCAGTTTTAAGAATATAATAAGAACAACTTTTTCCATTGTTACAGCAGCATATAGTAAAAACGAGGTAGAGTAGAGAGCAAGTGAATGTTACAAAAGAGAATAACAAAAAAAACACAATCAAATGAAAATATAATAGAAAATAGTGTTCAGAGTTATTAAAAAAAACACATTTGATATGAAATATTCTTTACCTGAGGAATCCATCTGTGTGTGTCTGCTACAGATGCTCAGGTCGGCCTTTGTAACAGCTAAATAAAGAGTATTGAATATCTAAGAGGTCAATCATAAACACAGACTTGTCAGGACTGATAAGCCTTATGGGGACCAAAACCCAGTCCTAATAAGACAAAATAATATTTCTGAGGCCCTGGTTAACGTTGGGGGTAAGATGTGAGTTGTGGTTAGGTATAAATTAGTCGAGGTTAAGGTTAGAGTTAATGTTTTAATGATCGGCTGTCCACAATGATTGGAAGTCAATCAAGGGTCAAAAAACTGAGTGAGGTCATTTGGTAAAAGTTGGGGTATTTGACCGGTCCTCATAACTTCAGAAGGCTGTTTGAGGATGAAGACATCAACATCCAGTCTGACAGAGTTTAAATATGATGGTAACACAACTGCTCCTGGTCTCTCTCTCTCTCTTCTTTTACCCTTTTCTCCACTCACTCCAACTGGCCAAGGCAGATGGGTCTGGTTCTACTAGAGGTTTCTTCCAGTTAATGACGGAGCTTTTGCTCTCCACAGTCATCAAAGTACTTGTTCATTGTGGATACTGTTTGGTTTCTCAACCTTAACGTGTTATGATTTGCCGCATAAAATTGAATACCTTTTACCATTTGTTTTTTTTTGCCATGTAGTTTGTGAAGCACTTTGTAGCATTATTTAGATATCTGCTATACAAAAAGGTTATAATTATTATTATGGTTTTGGGGTTAGGGTAATAAACGTTAGGTTAGGTTTACGGTAAGGGCAAGGCTTTTAGTTTTGATGGTTAAGTTTAGGGTAAGGGGCTAGGTAAGTATTTAATTAGTTATTAATTAGTATTAGTTAATGAGTGTCCTCACAACTATAGAAAGACAAGAATATACGTGTGTTTGTGTGTGAATTTCGAGGAACAAAATAAAAACAGATAATAAAAAACATTTTCTATAACTACGATGAGAAGTGTGAGTCAATAAAACAAATAATTAATGTAGAGAAAATAACGTTTTTCTATCTTTATAGTGCTCAGCAGTATTTCCCACCTGTTCCTCTTTTGCGCCGTCTGCTCGATGTCATTGGTTGGCGCAGCCGCGTCTCCTCTGTGATTGGTCCGGGCGCCTGTCACTCAGACGGTTGCCGGGGTCATTTCAGTCCATCTGACAGCTGACCCCTCCCTCGCGTCAGTGTGGGTACCTGCGCGTGCGGATCGAGATCATGGCGGGACGTCTTCTTCACCGAGCATGGACAACAACACTGCGGATCAGGAGCAACGTGGCGGTCAGGCCGATACACCGAGCCGCCGCCCTGGCCTCAGAGAGAGGTACGAGTCGAGGAAATGCAAATGTGACACCGTCAGACAGGAGCAGGCAGTGGAGCAAAAGAGAAAGGGACCCGGGTCTTAAGTGTAGGAGGTCATGTGAGGTGAAGTATGGCGGAATAAAGCAGTATTTTTAGTTCCCTGTACGGTCTGCAGTGTTGAAACGCTTCATCGCGCTCTAAGTCTGACTTGTTGCTGCCCAACATGTGCTTTAGTTATTAAAGAGGGCAAAGAACATGGGATTTTATCACATAATATTAATTCACAGTGAAAGTATGTGTTGTTTGTGGTGTCTTTATTTGCTGTGAGGTTGTTACATGTCAGTGCGTTCCTCTGTGTGCGACTATGAATCCAGTAATGAAGGTCATTTGGATTTCAACTTGAGCACAGGCCTTTTTATTTTTATTGACCCACCTCCTTTGGTTTGATGCCAGTATCCTGATAGGGAACAGTGTGCTGTGCATGTGGGTGGAGTCCATTGCAGACGTGCAGCTTTACTGGCATTCAACTGCAGGGACAATCACACTGTAAGAATGCACCAAAGCACATGTATAAATGTTTTGTATTGATGAAACCCTCTGCCGTGTTTGTTTTTCAGGAATACCAACAGATGAGGAGCAGGCCACTGGACTGGAGCGACGCATCCTGATGGCCTTTAAAGAGGGAAAGGTAGGCAGCTCTTCACACCCACACACGACTGAAGTGGGTTTAATCTGACATGTACTAACTGTCTTTAAATTTAAACAACAGGATCCCTACAGTATACTGAAGCCCACATACTACCCAGGCACCAAGGAAGACCCTCAGATCGTGCCATGCACTGGAAACAAGAGGCTGGTGGGCTGTATTTGTAAGTTATGTATATCAAACACAAGAATGTCACTCAAAAGAGTGCATACCTCCGCCAAGGATCAACCGTCCCCATATGAAATTTATTTACCAAATTGCACACTCATAAATATCAGTCCCCTAAATATGCCTGATTTTTTTTTTCAAGAGCCGCTAATTATTCTGCGTGTGAAATCAAGGAAAATATAAAAAAAACGCCTATTTTGATATGCAAAAGAAGTTTTTGGGGGGGGTTTGCTCCACATACTTTCATGGTTGAGTAGTTTTTGCATCATCCTGCTAAGAAACAAGCAAGCGCTGATAAAAACATCACCTCCTTGGCAGAGAGTAATAAGTCTAATTTATTAATTCTCATGTCTATATCACAAAGCAGGTGTTTTGTATTTTCTGCAGGTGAGGAGGACAACACTGCGATTGTGTGGTTCTGGGTTCACGAGGGAACTCCCCAGCGCTGTCCCTCCTGTGGCACCCACTATAAGCTGATGCACCAGGACTTGCCTCATTGAAACTTAAAATGCAGAAATGGGACAACACAGAACTGTCCATGTTTGCCTTCTTCATGTGCATATCATTTAACATATACAGTTGATCATTAAAATAAAAAGCTGAAGTGAACTGTCTGGATAGAAATCTGTTGTCACATAAAGAACAGACCAACATTCATTATGACAAAGCTTTGACAAAGGACAGAAAGCTAAACGGAGCTGTTACAACCCTGAGGTTGTGTAAAATGTTCTATACACTGATGTATGTGCTTTTATCTACTGTGCCTGTGGTGTGGATCTCTCTCCCTCTTGATCTGTTCCTTCTTCTTTAGCACCGGACAATCAGCGATCAAATGTCCACTTTCATGGTCGTAGAAACAAGCACGCTTATCACAGGAAACTGGGAACTGGTGCCTGGGACTCCGGGGGGGTTTTTGTCTTTCATATAGAACTGCCCCATCACGGGACACAGATGAGGAAAACACATTTCCTAAATTTCTGGTGATAAGCCTCAGGAACTAACTCGTATGCACGGAGAATGGTAGATTTTACCACCTCATAATCTAGGTTCTGGTCTAGAGTAAGACTATTACAGACTTCCTGCGCTTTACCTACTAATTTGCACTGCAACAATATTGGCCACACATCCTTAGACCAGCGTAAAGCAGATGCAATACGCTCAAATGCACAAAAGTAGGAATCAACCTATGTTTCTCTAAGGTAGTAGTAGAGGTAGAACAATTATTGATATTTCATACAGTGAATGATTCATTTTCAGTGATCATATTTGAATTCCATAGCAAAGCAAAGTTTGCTGGACAAGATTTATTGTCTTTCCAGTGTTTAAGTTGGTATATTACATTGCATTAAAAAAGTTAATTGTTCTGAGGTAAAATTACTTTTAATAGTATTTCCAAATGCTTGATCCTTCCATCCATCATCTTATCCTTTTGAGGGTCACAGGGGGAGCTGGGGCCAATCCCAGCTGACATTGAATGTGGGGCGTGGTACACCATGGACAGGTCACCAGAGAACCAACATTTAGCCACAATCAAACTTTCATACGGAATTCACACCTATGGTCAATATAGAGTCTCCAATTGACCTGATCCCTATCTGCATGTCTTTGGACTGTGGGAGGACGATGGCAAAAACTCAGGTAGAAATGGGGAGAACATGCAAACTCCACACAGAAAGACCCTGGACAAACCAGGACCTTCTTCAAATGCAGGAAGTTGCAATAAATGATCAGCTGAGGTCGGTAGGTGAAAATGCCTTACAACAATATTTTATCCCCAAAGTAACTTATTTATTTCAGTGGCTTTGCTTTGCTTTGTGTTTTTTATTTGTGGATTGTTTTAAGGCTCACAGCCAAGAAATCACACTGTATCTAAAGCAAACACTTTGCAATGCTCTCAATCAAATGCCACAATAGAACCTAACATGAAGAGAGTTAGTTTACATTATCTGGGCTCAAAAATCAAATGCACAGGGAGTGGACACAACATCATTAACTCCTGTAAAAAACAGTCCGAGCAGTTACTACACCGTGGAGATTAAAATGTCTTTATGTCGTCACCGTGTAAGGTCATTATTGATATAACTCTGGTCATTTTGAGGCCACAGTGTTTGTATTACATGTTTCTGAAATATTTGTGCAATGTTAAAATCAAAACAGTTAACAGGTAGTGCTGCTTCCTGTCATCATATTTTACAGGCGTTTATGTTGCTGTCTTCATGCCCTGTAAAGTATATATAAGTAGTTTGCTTCATCTTACTCGTCGTATCCAAACATGAATAAAAGAATATATACAAGAGCAGTATCAAATGTGATTCAACTTGTAATAAGCATAAAATACTGTGATGGCAAAAAGCTGGAAAATCAAACTCAACATTAATATGTAAGCCTAAATATCCAACTCTATCATTTCTAGTGTCATGTAGTCTCATCTTGCCAGCCAGTGTTCAAGTCTGTAAAACAATTTGGAAAATGTGGATGCCATCAACAGTCTTGACATGGAGTTCTAGGCATTTCTGTCTAATTTTAGGCAAGATTAAAGCCTTGGTTGTGATCTATAGCCTGCAGGAGCTTCTTTCGGAGTGTTTCTAGACTCATGTACTTGGGCAGGTCCAGCAGGTTGAAGCAGGTGTGGGCCACAGGTAAATAGTGCTCCCCTCCACCGGTGGGCTGGATCACCAGCTTCAGGTTTTTCATGCCCAGGATGGGTATGCGGTCACTTCCTGTGAGGAACACTGGTAAAGGCGAGAGACGTTTCTGTTGAGCAGTTGAACGTGAATCATGAGCAAATACACACAGATGTTTATGGGCGGCATCACTTACAGAGGAACTGTTTTTTCTTCTCTAAAGGAAGACTGTGGAACACCTCCCAGAAGAGTCTGATGGTGGGATGGTCTGCCCAGTACTCCCCTTTGTATTCAGTAGTCTGAAGAGTGGAGACAAAAATTATTTGTACTTTTGACAACTTTGACAAAAACAGGGGAGACATATTTTTCTTCATCAATGTCAGAATCACAACCTTTTCGAGCTCCGTCCAGTCATAGTTGGTGTTGCCAATGACCATGGCTTGTAGTTCGTTTGGCTGGAACAGCTCTAAGACTTTTCCACCGCACACTTTGTGAAAGCCTGCATAGAAGCACTCAAACAGAGGGGCCACGGATGTGTTGAAAACGTAGTCAACATAGGCGCTGACAAAGTCCTGCCTGGAAGAAAAAAAAAAAAAGAGCTATATTTAGAGACATGTAAAATGCAGACAGAAATATGACAAATAGGAAACAATTCAGAGGATGAGGAAACTGTTATTCTCAGAATCAGCTCAAACTATTTACAGGTAATGATTTAGAACACTACCACAGAAAGCAATGTCTGCGTCTGAAAGGAAAATGTCAACATTTTGCTTCATGAAAATATATTTTGACACTTCAGTATAAATCTGATTACGACTCTTTCGGTGCCACACAATATTTTGTATGTTTCTGACCTCTGCCAGTGCCTGCAGCTCTACCTCCATTTGTCACCAGAACGATCTGGAGACATTCACACACGTCATTGGCTTAGAAAACGAGACGTGAGGTTAGAAGCGACACTAACTGTTTTAATCAATGAGCTCTAGAGGTGCTGTTAGATGGATTCGTTTACCTCTGTACAGAGCCAGGCTAGCTGTCCCCCTTGTTTCCTTCCCTTCTGCTAAGCTAAGCAGCCACTGTGTGCTGCTACATTCTTACTGCTTCGCCATCACAGTGGTATCAATTATTCAAACAGGACAAGCAAGAAGACTTTACCTGTTTGATTTATTTACATTGACGTCTTCACCATTCGGTACGAGTTCCAACACCTCTGTGGCCCCATAGTTGTCCTCAGTGATCTGAAAAAACAGACAGTGCTTAGTGATTTGCAGATACCAACTATTTAGTTTATACTTTAAGAAACCAATGTTTGACATTTATCTTACTGTGAAGTTCAAACAGAAAGTTTCCTCTAGGTCATCTTCTGTGTAGTCCAGTAACTGTTGTAGACTCCTGTTTTTACAGGACACACAAAAAGAGATCAGTATCCGTCAATATCAGTTTATTAGTCAATGTTGAACACTGTGTGGTACTGTACAGTAATCACAACATTGAAAGATTCAACTTTAGAGGCCCCCACAAAAAGAACCAAAACAAAATAAAGTGACATCCATACACATATGGATACACAAAACCTCAGATGTTCCATGAACTGACCTTCCCACATCTGGCATTAGCTCTTTCAGGTCGTCGAGTGTCGGCTTCCTCTTCAGAAGCTTCTTGTAAAGGGCCACGGGGAAGTTGAGCTCCACTATCGTGAGATTGTAGATGGCCAGACCACAGATGACCCCGATGAGGTTGAACAAGTCAATGTCTTCAAAGGTCTGCGAGGGACAGATAGTGAATTAGATGGGGGCAGTTTCTCATTGATCACATTCAGGTATTAGCGGCTTTGCTGTAAAAGATGTGGTGATTAAAATACAACCACTTCAGTGTCCTCATTCAGCAGAAGTACCTTATTTGAAAACCAGATGAGCCTGGACTCCTCGTAGTAACGAAACATGCCGTATTTGGGATCCAGCAGCTCTTTCATGATCAAGAGGAAGAACTCCTTCCTCACACCTCCTGCATCGACCGCCTCTTCTCCTACAAAGATCACCTGGCATGGATGTCGCACATTAGTAGAAAGGCAGTGGCTATCGAATGGTAGATATTGTATATATCTTATAAGCAGTATAAGCCACATAATATTTGAAGAAAACAGACATCCATTCGTGACAGATATATTTAATTCATGACATAAATCCATAATCACTGCGATTTTCTTATAAAGTGTAACTAAACTCATTAACCTGCACCAGCAGTTGGGACCACTGTGCCTCCCAGTATTACACTCTAAAGGTTATTTTTGAATTTCCAGGGTAGAGCCACTTCAGCCAAAACTCATGGTTGAAGTTACTTTAAAGGCTCAGGGGAACTTCAGTCAATAACAAATCTGTCACTCTGTACAACACCTTTCACAGACAGCACAGTCTTTCCTCCTTTGTTACCATGAAGACATTAGAAATAGTTGCTTTTACCTTGAGTGGTTTCTTGTAGTCAACATTCTTGGACTTCCCGAGGACTTCCATGGTGTCTCCGACTATATTTTCCCTCCGGACGATGAGGATGAGGCACGGATTGACAGATTCCACTGCTGGCAGGAACATAGAGCTGAAATTTTGCATCTGTGCCTGGTCCACTGCTATCTATCAATGCAGTGAGGGATGATGAAAACATTTTAATATTTTCACAGGTACTATAAAGCAGTTGGTATGGTCCCAAATGACGTGACTGCACTAGATTCAGCTCCTTTACACAGAATGAAACCAAATCGATTGAAGGGGAAACAGCAGCAGATGAAGGTAGAATCTTTCTGTATATTACCTGCATCTGTATGACAGCATCAGTTTGAAGCAGAGTGGTCTTGGCTTGGGCATCAAACACAAAGGGATACCTGCACAGAGTCACCACACCATCATGGCCCTGAGGATACAGACACATACAAAATTGATCATACTAATATCTACACAAGGACAAATATAATGAAGTGAATCATGGTGCATCTGCAGCAGACTCACCATTGGGTACATCTGCCTCTGAATCCATGTGACGTAGTCGTTTCTGATGTCTATCAGGTCGTCCAGCTCATGGATGTAGAATTTGTCGTACTGAATGATGTGTCCGGCCCGTTCACTCACCTGAAGCATCAGGAAAATGGATCTTATCAAGTGTTTGTCACAGTCTTGCAGGATTTAATGCAGGAATTTGACATGTAACATGGATTCTATTCCAGTTCTCACCACATGCAGGATCTCCAGGAATCGGAGGGACGTGTCCAGGAAACAGGTGAAGATTCTCTGCTCGACTGAAGGAATGCCCACCTTGTGCATCTGAAGCAGATACACCACCACCTCCTTGTACACCTCGACAAGCCGCTGGAAGACTCTGGGCTCAAACCGAGACCACCAGTTTCCTGACGCAAACAGAAGATGAAGAAAAATTGAAAGCAAAACTCGACAGAGAAACTGCTGCCTCATGTGTTGCATTTTAAAACATCTCCATCCTACCTAGCACCTTAAGTGGAGCCTCCTTCAGGCTGAGGAGCGATTTGGCAAATGGGATGGCAATGGTCACATAATTGTTTCGGTCATTGAAGAGAGGGCATTCTGGAAGAGTGAGGTAGAGTCTCAGGGCTTCGATGTCTGGAGGAGAGTTGCTCAGTCTGGGAATTAAGTGCTTTTCTAGACTGGCAGCAATCTGAGGGAGACATTGGAAAGATTATAAGTCTGTTATGATGAATATATTGATTCCAAGTTCCTGCTTGTTTCATAAACCGTGTGAGGCAAAGTCTAACAATGACATATTCAGGTGGGGCTCATAAAGAGGCTACTAAAACTTATTTCAAGTTGAGTAGAGTTTCAAGTTATGTTACTTCAATGCAACAGACTGGGGTGGTGCTTGATCGAAACTAATTCATTTTCATTCTGCAAATAAAACAGGACTAAGAGTGAGACTGTCTTCAGGCCTAAAAACTGCGGAGGCACTAATGTTGTATAAAACCTCACAGGGAAAACACTGAGGGGAGAAAAGAGGCCTGAAATATCCATTTCAGATTGAGCATGTTAACAGTCTTAAAAGTAAACTCTAATAACCACTACATTCAGTTTTAAGCACAGTGGGTGTATTTAAAAAGGTCACCGTCCCAATGACGTTACTTCAGGGCCAAGATCTCTGTGCTACTCCAATGACAGTTGCACATTATGTCCAAAATTGCAGAAACAAACTTCCTTATCAAAGCCAATGAGACACAGAAACACACATTTAAGATGGTGGGTAATGTGACCTAAAATAGGTGATGTGGCATAAAAGTTGTTTGTGATATTTATTAAAATCTTTCAGAATCTACACTTGGGCTGCAATTGACGATTTCATTACAGATTAATCAGAAATGGTAAAAAGAAATCTGTGTGTTGATCTGTGTTTCCCAAACACACCAGCTTCCTCAAATGTCTTGTTTTGTTCACAAACCAAAGATATTATCTTTATTGTCATTAGAGAAGCATAGGAACCAGAACAAATCCAGATACATGAAGCTGAAATCTGAGAACTGAAACCAATTAATCGATCATCGAAATAGTTGGCGACGTACTTAGTAGTCGATTACTGATCAATGAATCAATCATTACTGTTATAATCTACACCTATAGTACACACTGTGATCCATTCAACATGATCCTACATTTTCTACCAAGAAGTACATTTACAGAAAATATAAACCATGTGAAATAATGTCAGTGCAATTTTATCTAATTGTCAAATCAAACGAGGGGATATCCAGCTATGTAATATATAAATAAACATATGGTGCACCAACAACAGGATTTTCATTTTTGAACACCAACCTGCTGAGCTATCTCAGGGTGATCTTGTTGGATCGCTCTGTGGAACAGGATGCGAGCTGTGTTCATATCCACTCCTGAATTTTTGCTGCTGGTATTGAAGTGATCTGGGTGACTGTGGAAAAGAGACGGACAGTAATTAAGAGAGCAGACAGGTAGCCCTCCAAATATTCAGACCGCCTCAAATTAAACTTCAACACTGCTGATTACAGCTCCAAATCAATGTCTCCTTGACAGTCTCAACAAAGACTAGGTCTGACACTTACTAATCAATATTAAGGACACCTAAATGTTGCTGTATGCTGGTTGTAAATGGTGTGAAGGAGGAGGATCAGATCAGTGAAGAAAATGCTATGAATCTGACAATAATGAAAACCATTATGAGAGATGAACTAAGACACCTGTGTAGATGACACCTGACTTCATTTAAAATGTGATTACCTCATTGACAGAAAAGATCCATTGAGGCAGCTCGCTGAGGAGAACATGAGGTCAATCTCACTGAGGGAATCATAAAAGGCGATTAATTAGTGCGTCATTTTTCTGCAAGTCATGACACTTTTGCAGCTGTGAAAAATGACTACAATGAACTAACAATAACATCAATAAGGTGAGGTCAGCCATGGCTCTTGACTTTACTTGGAGATTTCCAGCGGGAGTCGTCCTGGGGAATGGTTCAACCATTTGTGTATGATATCTCCATTTAAGGTGCAAATCCGTCCATGGTGATCTTGTTTCCTTACAGCGTCTCTGCTCTGCAAGATCTAAAAAAAGATTCAAACGATTAAAAACAAAACCAAAGTGTATCGATTGTCCGGGAACAGGTCAAGCAGTTCAACTAATTTGTTGACAAGATTTAGACCAGTTTTAACAATTTATTATAAATGTGTAAGAAATGAGGCATCGATATGTGAGAATTTCCTTTACTCCTGAACACTTACATTGGCAGTGCAGTAGTGAGCAAAGCTCTGATCTCCTCCTGCATAAATCCTCTTGACACAACAGCCCTTCTCTGAGTCTGCGAGGAAACAGAATGAAAGCAAGAAATAAATACGAGGGTAGTTGCGGTGGGATTTTTTCTTTCAGTCCTCTTGACCCGTAAAAAAATAACTTCGCCCAGATTTATATATATATATTGTGTTTCACCTGCCAGTGCTCCAGCTACCCAGGGGCTTTTGACAGGGGCGGGGCTTTTCCTGTTGCACGTGGAGCGTGTGCCAAGTTGCCCGTTACCGCCAAGCCCGAATGAGTCCATCTTCCCAGAGGAGGGTGTGAAAGCCAACGTGTGCTGCCTTAGAATTAAACAATGATTTGATAGATAGTTGATTTGTGACACAAAATTCAAGAAACACTGCATTGATCTTGTTTACTGATTCTTTAAAATGAAGTAGATACATAAACACAAAAGAAATGTAATATTGTTTGGGATAAAATGTGACAAAATACAGAGTGACTTTACCTTCCGCATGAGATCTGCGTAACTACACTCCCCATGAGCTCAAACACTTTCCTAGGGTTGATTTCATGGTTTGTGGAGTTATGTCCAAGTTGTCCATATCCGCCCGCTCCAAATGTAAACACACCTCCCTCCTGTAAAATCAGCAACACTTATTCTAACCTTCCCGCAGATTAGCCTAATGTTAGCAGGCACAGGATATAGGACTGGGACAGACAGAAAGCTGGAACGATTAAGTCATGTTAACTGAGTTAAAAACAGTTATTACCCACAAGAAGTACCCATAATACTAAACTCCTGCCCTAAGAAGGATCCTCCACTGCGACTTAAGCACTCGACTGAAACAGAAACTTACAGCACTCTGGATACCTGCATAGAAATTTGGGCATTTTCATCCATCAGCCATGAAGACTTTAAAATTCACTGCTGTACAAACTACCACAAGGCAAAGAAAAGCTTCTGTTGGTACAAGATAAAGGTTGTTTAGCCCCTAACACCCAAACTGCAGTGGTCACTTAAATTAAAGGACATTTTTATAAAACTCTTTAAAGTTGTGTCTTTTATTCATCATACTAATTATGATAGCATTAGACCCCACCCCAAAGCTAGAGGTTGGCAATCCTGGAGAAGCTAGCAAGAACAGGCAACACTTTGAAAAAATGTAACTGATACATCCCATCCCCTACCATTGTCCCTCTCGTCCCTCTAGTCAAAGCTACACTTAATCGATGGATATCGGGATGTGAGAAGATTTCGACAAATACGCTAAAACATGTTTGAGAAGCAACTTACCAACATTAACTTTAATTTCTGAGTTACAGGGTTAGTTTCACCTTCTTTCATTTCATTTGTTTCAAGCCTCACTTCCAAATTTGTAACTTAGTAAAACTCAACTTGTTAAAAACCTGTCAACAGTGAAAGGTTGAAGTTGTAAAGCTCTGAAGTCTTTGCGATGTTGGCCTCATTTCCCCACATCTCAGCACATTGATTCATGGCCGTTCACACAACACTGCAGGTCCAATAAATGAACAAAAAGTATTCACTTACCTTGGTCAGTGCTGCTGTGTGATCTTCTCCACAGGAGATGTAAATCACTCTCTGAGACCTAAGAGACTTGAGCAGAGCTGGGAAACATCGATCTGGAGAAAAAAAAAGACATTCTGACACTTAGGTTGAATTAAGGGCTTGTATGCTCACATGATCTTAAGGGATTTGTTCACCCACCATTAGTGTCATTGAGACCCAGCTGACCAAACTTGTTGCACCCCCAACCAAACACCGCTCCTGAGAGCGTGAGGGCAAAGCTGTGAGCACCACCGGCAGATATCTGAGCAAAAGGAATGCCCTGCAGGGACTGAATGATTTGTGGCGTGGAAACGCTCTGTCCCTTTAATCCTAGCCCAAGTTGTCCATATCGACTCTGGCCCCACGAGAAGACTTGACCTCCTGTGTAGAGAAACATGACATTGAATGGTCAAACGTGCAAAACATAGTAAGCTGAATGAATAAATGTGTATGCTTTTGGCCCTGTTCAAACCTGGTATTAACATACGTCCTGAGAGATCCAATCACAAGTAGACCGCTCCAGGTTTATCTGTTCGAACCTGACATTAAAATGTGTCTTGAATGTTTTTCCTGTGACCGCTGGTGATCAGGTCACACTTCCCTGCTCTAAATGCAATTAACCACATATGTCATTATAATTCACGAAGACTAAATTATGTTTTTTTATACCCAGTCTGAGTTTACAGATGTAAACATTCGTGTGTGTGTGTCTGTTTGTCTGCGCGAGTGAGAGAGCGCAGTCAGGAGGGGCTGCATGAATGAATGGGCAGCTCTACTATGAAGAAAGATTTTATCCATTTGAAAAAAGCATCAGTCATTATGTGGTTGTCAGTGTTGATATTGTGGTGGTGGCTACAGAGAAATCAAATTTATGGACAATGAAAAGAGGAAAAATACTTTGTAAAACTGTCAGAGGGTGTCAGGTGAGTAGGTGGTCCTTCATATGTGGCCCAGGGCGGATCCGCGATTTTATTGAATGTGGTCTGAGCGATTGGATCTCAGGAACCAATCGAAAAGCAATTGGATGTATTCAGCGGTGACTGCTTGTGATCAGATCTCTGAGGACGGATGTTGATACCAGGTTCTGACCGGGGTCAGAGGTACAAACCATCCTCACCTCTTGAAAGTGCATGAGAGTGCCAATACCCACAGGCTACCTGAGTGATTTGTACATCTGACAAACTCTTGATGTTTCTGGCATTTTAGAGACAGAGAGATACATGAGCATTATTTATATGAGCCGTGTTTGAGTTGCATGAAATAAACACATTTAAATACATTACATCAAACATTACTCAACCAATTTCAATTCAATTTTGTGGGTGGGTGGGGCATGACCCAATGAAGATCCCAATAAACTGTTTATGTGGATCCAGGAATTTACTTTCATTGTTTTTAACATTGTGAGATAGGGTGTTTTTCAACATTTTCATTTATCTTTCTCCTCTAGATGAAAAACAGTTAGGCGTGTTTAGGGTAGTGATATTTATGAGAGTGTGCCAATCAGGATTGAATTTAAACGTGGTTTCATACTGGGACTGTTGGGCCTTGGCAGAGGTATGCTCTCTACTGCTCTGCAAAACAGTAAAGAAAGACTTCATGTTGATCAGATAATGTGAAACACGTGGCTGAACTTACCGAGGCACACGAACACATTCTTCCAGGTTATTTAAGCCCAGCTGACCATCTGAGCCCAGACCCCATGAAAAGAGCTGCCCTTTATCATTCAGGGCGAGAGTGTGAGCCTCTCCACAGGACACCGCCACTATGATCTGTGCATCCAGGGCCACGACCTGTTCTAATCCAAGACAAAGACAAATGTGCAGTGAATGATTTATGATCAACTATTGTCACACAAGAAAACGAACCCCACCAACCTGGTTTCTTCCTGGACTTCTCGTGGCCCAGCTGGCCCAGGTCATTGCAGCCACAGGTGTACACTGTCCCGTCCTGCAGCAGGAAGGCTGAGTGTCTGCGGCCACACCCCACGTCACACACTTGCTTCCCGTGGAAGAACTCGCACACCCGCGGCTCCACCACGATCTCCTCGTCGATCCCACCCAAGCCCAGCTGTCCGTAGGAGGCATTCCCCCAGCACAGCATCGTGGCTCTGCCCTTCGGCTGTGCGCGGCGGCAGGATCCCGTCCCGTCTCTGTGGAGAGCAGGGACACAGCTCGGCTACTGAAGCCACTCTCACTCATCCACTCTTTGAGCTGTACACTTCAGCCTGGAACACCTAGCAAGACAGCGTGACGGCTAAATAACCGCGTCCCTGCAAAACAGAGGCGTGCACAGCGGCTAGCTTAGCTTGTCCCTGTAGCCCGGAGTGATGTATAAAGTATAGCATAAGCAGGATGAAGTCGCAGATGTCCAGGTGATTTGTAAACAGATTAGCCGAGTAAACTACAGTTAGCATAACGGTAATGTCTGCCGAAATCATCCGATAACACCACTTCCGCTTTGGGCAACTCTAAAATAAAACACACGAATAAACGCGTTGAAACATGTGTATTGCTAATATCTGTGTTTAACCTACGCAATTTTGAGTGAAATTGATCGCCTACATCACAAAACTAAAAAATAATACGCTGCTTCTAAAAATATATATGAATTTGTATATGACATTCACACCGGAAGTACTATTCTTGTCCTGACAGGAGGTCCGCGGATACGACAGCTAGCATGCAGCTTGACGATTCTGTACCAAGATTAAAAGAGAGACGGATCATGACTGATGTAACCTGCTCAAGTTTAAACTTGCGACTTAACGATATCCCACTTAGCGACGGTGTCTGACGATCTACAGAAACATGTGTAGTGTAAGCCTAGCGACACGTGGTGACACTGACACAGAGGACCGATCCCCCCCCTCAGCAGCGCAGTCATATTAGCAGGCTAACGCCGTTCAGCTAACACACCGAAGGGGACTGTGTAGCAGCTCTGTTCTTCTTCAGTGTGAGCAGTTCAAAGTTGAAGCCCTTATAGCGGTATGGACAAATAAGAAATCTTACCAGAGCCGCCAGATCTGACAGTGTTAGTGTTTCCACTGTTAGCTTGTTATCTGCTCCGACTGTTAAACACACACGTCCCGGCGCATTTCAGCCGTTTTCTGGCAACTAGCAGCTAGTTGCAGGAATTCCTCCCCAGTGCCTCCAGTCCTCTGTCAACAACTGCTGCACGGAGCTGCTGCGGAAACCCGTCAAGTCACCTCAGCTGCCGTCTGCATGTCCGGTTCTTCTTCCACAAATACAACTCGTTTGTGGTAGGACTGTGGGATAAGACCGTGCAGCTGCGTGCTCCACTTTCTCTTTATGATGTAAGCGTTGCGAGTTGTATCTGAATATCTCCGTTACACTGTGAAAAGTGGATGTTGTGTAGCGCAAACACGAACAGGGAGAGTTTATATTTGAAGGCTCGCCCACTCAACCGGAAGTTCTTTTTTTTTTACACACTTGATATTTTGATGGTGTAGAAACGTCGCGAAACTTCCAAAGTGATCCGGATCCCTGTAGTTCACTGTGGACACAAACTGCGTGTTCAAACACACACATGTTGTATGTAAGTGAGGGTGTGTAAATGAGAGGAGGCGTGAAAGTGGCAGAAATGGGAGTAAACTCATAAAAAGTACTTTTGAGGCTTGATATTCAACAACTCTCCATAAAAGTTGTGTATAAAGTCCCACAAAAATTGTTGAATATACCTATTGAAGTGTGTGGTGTATATTATATACATAGATTCAAATTACATATTTCAATTTTGTATAAATATAAAGAGCCTGTATTTATTATTGTTTACTTTATCTTTGTCTACATGAAAAGAAACCACATTTAGTAAGTTTCATAATAAGAATATTCATAATAAGAATATTTGAAACATCGATGTGGAAATGGTAAGGTAAGGCTTAATTTTAATGGATAATAAAAGATGAAAAGACTGGAACTTCTTTGCTCTTTTCAAAGCCCGCTACTCAACCTGTGTCAGTGGTAAATACAAACTTCTGGCTCCCTCTAGTGAATTTGATAAACAAGTTAACTCCGTCGCACTGTGTGCTTAACAAAACCGCACCTTCTGTGGTAGGTTGGCAAAAGTCATAGGGAATAGCCCTTCCACAATATCCGCAAGTGGAAAAACTTATTCACACCCTTTACTACAGATACATAAAATAAAAAAAAGAATACAAAAATACCACAACTAAAACCATTTAAACAAAATGTACTAATAACAAATCACAGTAATCTAAATGCTAAGAATATGGCTTTGGGGGATTATAAACTGTCATCAAATATTTTATTGAACAATTTACCTGGCCAGTAGCAGATCAAGGTAGAGCCAGACTGAAATACTTTTTGAACTGTTGGCTTGTTTATAACATTGTAATGTATGATATACTCTCTTTTATAACATAATCATATTTTGTTGTTTGTCTGAATAGGCAAAGTAGATAAATGAACAAAACTATTACCATATTCCTTCTTAAATGCACAGACAGGATGCAAAAGAATTGATGGTATCAATTTGATGAATACATATATTAAACAGCACATGTTGGTTATACTGTCTGTATGTATAATCTGTATTAATGCTCAGTAATACTAAATAAAGCATTTAATTTTATTTATTTATTAGATTGACAAAACAATATCAGGAAGACAAAAAATGTGTCCAGAATGGAATGTGTGTGTGTTGTTTTCTATTTCAAAAGGATAAATAATATTATTTTATTTAACACTAACACTTTAAACAATGCTCAAAGACACTTGACATACAGGATAAAAACAGAGCAAGCGGATAAAGATGAATGACTTTAAATATTGCTACACATGGGCTCATGTTGTGCAACAAGTAACCAGGAAGGTCACAAAGTTCAGCAGTTGCAGTATTTATTTATACAAAGAAAGCCAACTTAAAACTAGACATGGCCACCAGCTCTGTGGGTGCGTGAACAGAAGCAAGAGCCATGGAAATGCCAAGGTGGGACGTCCATGTGGAGGTAGACCTGGTGAAGGAGAGAGAGCCAGATCCCAGTCTGCAGGCCTCTTAAATACTGGTCCGTCCAGGTGTGCCACATCCCTGCTGATCACTGGGGTCTGACTCCGCCTACAGGAGCCTGAAACACAGACACAAGCACAACCCCACAGCAGGACAACTCCAGGGTTGTCACAATATAAAATACATGTCATAATCACACATCAAATGGACAGGTGGGGATTTATTTATTTATTGTATCTTCTCAATGCTGCATCATAGGTCATGGGCCAGTTACAACTCTTCTCCTTTGTTGGTATTTAAAGGTGACAATAGAGACATAGTCTAAACTGCGTAAAACACTGAAAGGGACCTGTCATCTTTTCATAACATCAGCCCATCTTACGCAGACATTTACGTATCCTTGGTCTCATGATTGTCACCTTCCAGACTCTGCGCTTCCTGAAAATGTGGTGTGTCCTGTTGTGCTGGTTCTTCATGGGTGTTTACCCCAGTGGCAGTGTCAGAGCAGGAGGAGCACAATTGAGGCACAAAAAGTGACAAACCAGCACATGAGCAGGAGGACAGAGCCAAGAGGAACAAACATGCTGCACTTACTGGGAGTAAGTTAATCATACCTTCATATATATCACTTCAGTATTTTAGCAGAGGATGAGTATCCATGTTAAGTGTTCGTGTTATTAGGACTGTGACTGACTGTGTGTTTTTGAATTTGCAGATCATTGCTGGCCTTCTCTTAGTCATAATGTGCTTTTCAAAAGGACTTAAAGACGTGAGTTCACATTCAGAGTGGTTAACTTATACACGATGGAAGATTTTCTGTTCTAAAATGTAATTTAGATGAATATTTAGACATAAATCAGCCATAAGGAAACAGACTCAAACAAAGATGGCAGTGTGCCTGCTAAAGGAATTGAGCACTGCCAGGAAGAATGAAACAAAGTGAAATGATTCACTATGTTCCGCAGGGAAATAAACCTAAAAAACTACAGCTGCTGGAGGTCCCCAACAACAACAACAACAACAACAAGAAGGTCAGTGATCATATACAGTTAAATTCTGTACTTACTTACAACAGTTATGAAATACGATAAATATCTGACTTCTATTTCAATTTGTTAACAGAAGGATCTGAGTGAAGAGGACGTGCATTTGTTGGCCAAGATCCTCTCCCTTGGATTGGTGGATGCAGACCCCAACTATCTCCACCATCTTAAAGGCTACAGAGACTTGCATGTTGGCTGATTTCAGCTCAAAGAAAGAAAGAAAGACAGACAGACAGACAGAGAGATTGTATCGAGGCTGTTCAGCATTGCGTGATGGATTATACCGCAAGTCAAGCGATTCTCGCAGATGTTTCATGATTAATGATGAGCATGCACTTTATTCAGGTCAAACGTGGCATTGGTAATCAATTAGGAATATTCTGCCCATTGCATAGAGGGGTGGTAACACTGATGCTGGATCATCACTGCTGGTTTATTGCCTCACTAAAACCTGGATGTGGAAAGAGCTTCTGACACTTTATATTTATTACATTCTTTTTCTTTTTTTAAATCTAAAATCCTTTTGTCAGTGACACTTGCTTTATTGGGCCTGCTTTCATGTTTGAATTACATTATTCAGGTTGCTTTGCAATGATAACTACTGCTGGTTACATTACATGAGAACTGTTGTAAGCAGTTGCACAACAAAAAGCTGCCAACCCATTTAAAGACAGCTTATCTTACCATGGCTACAATTGTCAGTCACATCTAAATGTTGAAGTACTGTTTAGTAACTAATGTAACACAATGGGAAAAGTCATAAAGCCGGTGAATATGTATTATACTATCTATTAAGATTTGCTCACATAAGCCACCACTGGTCAGACCAGACCAACATATGAGAGTAATAAACTCAACAATGGTGTATTTGATTGTTTTATATATTCAACTCTTTATTTGTAAGATCAAGAATTTGTAAATTCTTTGCTCAAAAGTAAAAGTATGTTCTTGCTTTGGAGGATTATTGCTATATTTAAACATTTACATCCTGCAGAAAGTTACTTTGTTTTTGCTGCCATTTTGTTCATGTGCTTACCTGGAGAGACGGACGGACAGACAGACAGACAGACAGACAGACAGACAGACAGACAGACAGACAGACAGACAGATAGACGGATTAGATGCAAGTTAGCTCAAGTGCAGGTATTTGTCTCCATTCAAGCATGTCAAGGTCACTTACTCCACATGTAGCTGTTGAGCTTGTCCCCCAGCAGGTAGAACAGGGTCACCACAGACATGTTAAAGAAGAAGAAGCCCAGCAGACCAGACCTGCTGAAGTGGCCGAGGAGGGGATACACCCAAATCCCTACCGACAAGTACACCCATATAATCCTGCAGAACATTTTCAGAGAGAGAGAGAGAGAGAGAGAGAGATGGAGGGGTTAATAAGAAGAAGAAGAGAATTTCCTGGTAACACCGTATCTATCAGATCATCTTGTACTGTCTTGTCTTCACGGACCGTGTACTGTTCTGTCTTGTGCAAATATTCACCGGCAGAGTTCCCACCCGTTGACACTGATGATTACGTCAGAAACACAATAAAACAAATCTCATCATCATCCAGATCGAACAGAGGTTCAATGTCTGATGTCTGAGATTTTGGTCTTTATGTTTCTAGTTTATTGTAGAAAGACCTTAAAATAGGGTTTATCATCCAAAAACCTTCACCAATGATTTAAACATAGAGAAATATTGTCGTTATGTATGCGTTATTATGCTATGATTTTACTGGTCTGGCCCACTTGAGATCAAAGTGGGCAGTATGTGGCCCCTTAACTAAAATGAGTTTGACACCCCTGGTCTAGACAATCCACAGTACAAACTCTGACACCCTGAGACAATGCTGTGCTTTTAGAGTCAGACAAAGGGATTTTGTAGTTTGTTGTGTGTTACTTTAATACCAATTAGAGTTTGGAAATTCTCATCATAATTCTGCTGTACATGCTGAGTCATCTCTCACCAAGATAAGTAAGTCAAGCCCACTCCTCCTAATGCTGCCAGCGCGTGTTTCGTCTGAGGGTAGATGTGTGGCTGCAGCATCACTTCTCCAAGTAAAACGGGCAACACAAACGTATGCTGAGAAAAGAATGGTGGAACAACTCATCATGTGTTTATGACTATATATATATTATATCACATATAATAATATTTAAATTACAAAGAAAGAAAGTTTACTGACCATAGCATGGTTTATCCATGGAGGGAAGAAGGTGTCGATAGTAGCAGGGTAGACTAACTCTCTGTCATAGGCAAAGATCATCCAGAAAAGCAGAACAACAAACTAAACAAATGCAGAGAAGAGAAAGTTAATGCATAATGATAATTACAATTTAGTTTTTAAATAAATTTTCTGAACTGTATTTCTCACCATGCCTACAGGGAAAGCAAACACAGAGAACAGGAGGTCTTTACATCTGCTCAGACTGTTCTCAGACGTTTTACCAGGCTGTAGATCGTTCACTGCTGCCAGTCCAAAGAAACACATCTGCAATAACTGAAATATAATCAAGATTATTACTCTTCATCATCCTTTTTACCTCAGTCAGGGAGGTTATAGTGTTCTACTGCTTGTTTGTTTGTCTGTCGGTTAATAAACAGGGATATCACAAAAACTACAAAACAGATTTCCACGAAAATTGTGGATTTGGTATGGGTCAGAAAGGAGCGTTGTTTCCCTAACAAGTGTGTGCAATTTCTAGTGAAGTTAAATGTGGTTTTTTAAGGGGACTGCTGGGTCTCAGCGGAGGCATACACTCTACTGAGAGTCCCTCTAGTTTAGATTTGCAATATATATTCATGTAAGCAGATGTATTACAAGTTAATAGAGGTATTGTACTCACCAAATTCAAAAACGTGAGGTACTTCCAAGGTCCTCCATAAACAAAGATCCCTGCTGGTAACTCCTCTCCATCCTTGGCAGCGAGGGTCTTCACAACAAAAGCATACCAGCTGAATGCAGTGAGGTGATACACTCTCCTCAGGGTTGAAGACATTCTAACATAAACGTATACTGGTCCCCAACAAACAACCAAATAAATTAAACACAAGAGAAAAACTGAAACTACTCTTTAAAAAAGTGTAGCTTTTCCCTTCAGTCATGAGGATCTTCCAGGCAGTGCAGGTTCTATAAAGATTAGTGTAATTCAGTGTGAGCTTATATAGACATTTGTGAACGATGGAGGCAAAGCAACACTTCCAGACAAGAGACCCACTGTTTCTTATGAAGCATACGAAAGAGCCCTTTGTTCATTACCGACGCACTGCAGCATGTGACTGTGGGAAATTTCCTTCATAGCGACAGCTTAATCGCTCTCCTGGTGTTTTGCAAGAGAAGCCCCCTAATGTTAAGTAAAGTAAAGATGATTATGACAAGAGAGAGGAGGGGCACACGTTCTCCATCTTATCAACAATACGAGCTTGTGTGGTGGCAGAAAGTGACCTAAAATACTGAGGTGAGCATCGCACTCAGTCCCACTTGTCATCAGATATGTTGTTTCGTGGTTGACCTTTGACCTGTGTATGGAGGGGTAGAGATACTTACAGAGACCTAAATGAACACTTGAATATCCTGCTCAAGTCTTTAGATGGTGAGTTTCTCATTCACTCCGTCTCACAAAATGCAGAAAAAAGTTTCAAACAGTGAAATAAGTTAATAATTGCACTTTTGGTTAAGATGGAGGCTGTCTTAATCAATCAGTTACATAAACTGCAGAAAAACTTGTTTGTGTGTGTTTGGGTCAAATCAGCTCTAAACACATAATAGTCCCACATGTATCATGTAATGAAACAAAATTAAAAGTCTATGTTAGCAGCCATGTGAAGCTTTTTTATGGTTTGATGGATGAAAAATAACATTTGTATTTCTAAAATAATGCAAAGTTGTGTAAAGAGAGTGAAACTAGATGAGAAGCTTATGTATCTACAACCAATGTTTTTGTCCTCTTGTCAACATGGTCACAGATTTGTGCTGCAGTAACATATAGCCTGAGGGGGGTGCTAGAGCAAACGTCATTGAGGTGACACATTCATGAGACCTTAGTGTACACAGGTTGTGTAACTTTGGGTATGTTATAATGATGTAACCATATGTTTCTCCTGATGTAATCAATATACATATGATTCTATAATATGTAGTTCATTGCAATCAACAACATGTGCAAATATGTGCAAAACATCTGTGAAATGGCAAAACAACTTGCTATAAAAAGAACAAGTCCAAAGATCAACTCAAGAAAAGGACACATTCAGTAATACACACAGTAAATGACCTTCAATCGTGTCAAACCAAGAATAATTTGAAAAGGTTTTTCATGTCTGCAGTGTTCAGGAATACATTAAAACTAAAGTAATCAGTTTCCACAAAAGTGCATGATAAGAAAAGCATGGGTATAAATAAGATGAGGCTGAATTCCATTTAGGATTCATTGTCCCTGAATTGTGCATGTTGGCTCACTGTCACTGTTATGGTGGAATAGAATGGAAACATCTAATAACAACTGCTACTATTAGAACAAGTCACAATATCTGATATACTGTATGTTAATTATGATACTTTACTGATTTAAATGAATTTAAATTTAAATGAACTTTGCTTTTGTAACATCAGGCACAAAGGAGCCAGAAAAAAAAACATATTTGTAAGAAATTTTATTTACAAATGACAAATGTTGCTGAGGACAGGCATCATGAATCAGGCGTCATAAACCATTCCCACTCACAAGTGTGTAACTGTTGTACTCTACATACTGTTCAAATTCTGAGCAGATTTCAGAATTTCAGGTATGACAGCTTTTCGTTTAAAAAAAAAATCACTGGGTCAAGAAAAGAGTTGGTTGCAGCACAATACAATACATAACCTCATAAAAACGTACATATTAGTTTCACAAATCATCTAAATAAAAATGTATTAACTTTCCTATGTAACAAATACTTTGGGTGATTTGGCTGAACAAGCAGGTTTTAAGACCGACATTAAACCTCCTTTAAGTTAATATTCTGTAGAAAACATACTGTACAATGTGTAATGATTAAACAGTGACACTGCAGGTAAATCATGTTTAAGCTGGTATTCTGCTTCAAGGGTCGATGACAAAGAATTTAAGTTACAGTTTATTTACATAAACATACAGAACAATAACTACCTATCATGGATACGGGTTTACAGATCCACCTTTTACACAACTACATCACCATCCTTTGTTTAACACGATAGAGAAATACTATCATTCACAACAGTATGTTACAGTTTTACCAACTTAAAATCACCAATTTACCTAAACATCACATTTACTGTAAAAAAACAGCTGACACTTATGTCAGTGCTGTAAAAAAAAAGGCAAGGACAGGCATTGCACTTTACCCATGCAGTCAGTAAAATATCACACACATATTCTCAGTCCATGTACTTTTCACACTGGTAACAATGTGGAACTTCCCCACAGTAACTTGTCCTTTGGTACATGTCATGTGGCAGCAGGATTGTTTTCTTTAGTATCAGTTTTACCGTTTGAAAGTTTGTGTTTTTGGTGAGAAAATGTCTCGGTCATCATTCACACTTACATGAGTTCACCTTCTTTCTACTTTATTCTCTTTAGCAATCTTTGGATACCAGTTAAGGTGCCATCTGGAAGAGATGCAGGGACATGACATTTCTTAACACAGATGCATCTAAATGCATTTAACTAGGTGAGAGTACCCGTGGTGTTGTGGTATGTATTATTTATACCTCAAATCGACTGTAAACTTTCCTATCCTTCCTCATGCTCTGCATCTTCTCCAGCAGCTTCTCCTTCTCCTGTGTTGACTTGGACTGTGCTCTGCTCAGAGTCCCTCTCTCTTTCTCCCGCTTTGCGTTTTTGTCAGCTTCATCTTCTTTCTCGTCGTCAGTGACAGGAGCCTCTTTTGTGGCCTCGTTCCTGCTCTGGCTGTTGGCAGAAATCTGCTCCAGGAGCAGCTTTGTGTCGTCTCGGAGGTTGCTGCTTGCGAGCACGTTGGCTGTTGATGACTGGTAGCGAGACTGGCTGGTTTTCGGCTGCTTGGCTTCGGTTGATGTGTTCTCCGTGCAGATGGTTTGGCTCAATTGTTCATTTTTCTTTTCACTTCTGACAGACTCCTGCGTTATACCTTTATTGACTTTGTTTTTGGCCTCGACATTCTCAGGTGTTTTCTCACCCGGGTCGGGCAAAGACCCTGAGTCTTTGCTTATTTCCCTCTGTTGGTCTAATTTACTATCTTCAGCAGGTTCAGGCGGCTCTGAAGGTTGGCTTTCTAAGGTCACAGATTCAGGTGTTGGCTCTGGCTCTGTTAAAATGTTCGAGTTAGGCTCAGTTGGGCTAGAAGTTTCTGCAGTATCATTCGAGTCTGTTGCAACCTGCTTGGGAAGAAATAGTGTGTCTGTGGGGCTGCATGAGGAAATGTTGGTTTCTGCTTTTTCAGCCTCAGGGGACAAAACTGCCCCAACTGACTCACTAAGAGGAGACGAAGGGGATGCTGTTTCAACAGGAGTAGGAGTGACAGATCCTGTCAGGTTAAGTTCAGATGGTGGGGTTGCTTGTGTCAGTGCATCTTGTGGAGATGCTTTTGATGTGGACTGGGGAGCATCAGCAGTGATGTCTGGTTTGACAGGAGAGCATGTTTCTGATGGGGTATCAGGCAGGAGGTTGAGAGTAATAGTCTTGATTTGATCAGGGCTGGAAGTGGAGCTTTTCCGATCAGATACATTAGGTAGAGCTGACTTGGGTGATGCAGGGCTAGGACTGGGAGGTGCAGTATCAGATTTGACATCCTCTGGTGATGCAACGTCTGCGGTGGACGTTAATGAGGATGTGTCTGGTTCTACACCAGCGGTACATGTGTCAGGAGAAATTTCCGATTCCAAATGTGCAGAATCCACTTCTGAAGGGGTCCCAGAGGACGTCAACAGGGAAACAGACTCTACAGACTCAGAGGGTGTTGATTCTGCAGTGGTTTCTTTAACTGTTAGTGAGGTCTCACATGGCGAGGAGCTGACAGATTCCAGTTCTTCCAATTTATCCGATTTTGGAGACAATATGCTGGATTTGGGGGTTGAGCTGGAGTCTTCCTGGGTAACATCAGAACATAAAGACTCTTCTGGAGTGGAAAGAGGAGCAGAGATAGAGGTTGGAGGCCTTGGACGGATCTGTGCACCAGAATCTGACAGGATGGGCTCAGAGGAAGAGCTTTGAACTGAAGGGTGAGAAGAACTGATCTCAGATCCAGTTGGTTGTTTGGATAGCGGTGCAGGTGAAACCTGTACTGATTCAGGTATCTGGGTTTTAGAATCCAATGCAGCTGATACCTCCACTGAACTGGGAGTGAGAGAACTGGACTCTTTTGATGTAAAATCACAGCTTGAGATTTCATCTGTACCCTGTGCAGGAGAGGAAACATCAACAGGGGCAGCGTTTGTTGATGTAGGTGGATTACTTAGGCTACTCTCTGTTACAGCAGGTTTTGACAGCTTTGAGTCTTCAAGAGAAGATTCAGTCTCTGCAGAATCCAACAAAGATGATGCTGGTGTGCTGATTTGTGGCTCTTTCTTCTTTGAATCAGTAGAAACTCCTGTTTGTTCCTCTTTACAGCTTTGAAAGTGCTGGGATCATTTTCAACAAGGCTATCCTTCTTCTTAGTCCCATCACTGGCCTCTAACGACAGACTGACTGATGACTCACAGTCTTGTGCGGATGCTGTTTTCCCTGCATCATCTGCAGTAACATTTTTTTCAGACACACCCTCAGATGATGACGTATTAGTCATCTTTTCTGGAGCAACTTTTGGACCAGGTTCCTCCTTTTTGAGATCAGTTGGATTCATCTGAGCCTTTTCTTTGCTCTTTTCAGCCTCTGCAGCCTTTTTTGCTTTGCGCTCTGCTGCCAGCTCTTTGAAAAACATGAACCTTGCATCAGGATCATTCATATCTATATATGATGAAGTGCTGAGCACAGATTTGTGTGATTGTGCTGGCAGATCAGGTTTGGGCAGCTCAGCTTCAGGAGGCTCCAGCACTGCACTGTTTTCTGAAAGATCCTTTGAATCTTCTACCATTGATGGATCTTTATCATCCGCTTTACTGTTTCCATCCTCTGTCTTGGATGTTTCTGTGGCTGAGTTATCAATAGTGTTTGACTTTATGTAACGGGTCCATTCAAAAGGTTCTCTTGCAGCAGATCGCCTTTTTCCCAAAACCTGTGAAATAAAAGGCAGTTTTGTCTGTTCTGCTTCGTTTTTGTCACTTTCCTCATCCTGTTGCCCTAGAGCGGTTTTGGTATCTTGAGGAGCGTGCTGCTGATCAAGTGAGCTGAATATCAGAGAGGATCGTAACCTGGAGCTCCTTGGTGTTGCAGCGTTGTACTTTCTCCGGAACGACTCCTCCCTGAGAAGAGGGGTGGGTTTAGGGCTCTTTCAGTTCCACTTCCTCTGCCTTTTCCACTTCTGCTGTGGACGATGACTCTGAAGATGTTGGTGTGGTTTTGGTTTCTGCTGCCACTGCAGGAGGTTCATTGGGCCCTTTTTTAGGCTTCTCTCGCATAGCGGTTTTGATATAGCTTGGCATCTGACTTGCCCTGGGTATTGCAGGTACCTTAAACTCTCTGACGTTAGGGATTTTAGGAAATGTTAAATCTACGCCTGTAGATGTTTGCTGTATGGGGTTTGAAGTCTCTTCAAAAGGGTCTGGTCCCTGAGGTGGTGCCATAGGCAGGCCTTCATCACCCGGATTATCACATGCACTGAGGTATGAGCTAATCCTCCAGCTTCTCAGCCCTCGTTTCACCGAGGGGTCCTTGCGGTCAGTGTTAGGCTCCTGGGAAAACTGCTTCTGATCTGTTGGGTTTGAGGGGGTGGGAGACGTTTGATAAGCATATGGCTGACCTAAACTCTGTCTTCTATGGTGAGGTGAACTAAACGGTAAATCTGCTGATGGTAGTAATTTATCCGAGCTCTGGTCAACGTCCAAATTTCTGGTAGAGGATAAATAGTTAAGCACGGGGTCAAAGCCATCAGGTGGTTGTATCTCTTGTGAAATAACAGGTTCAGCGTATTGATCTGTTGAATTAAAGTCTTGATTCCAGAACTTGTCATAGCCACTGTAGTCTGCTTCTGGTCCTGGCATAGGCGCTGGGTATTGTTGCTGCCCCCTGTGAAACTGTCTTCCCTGGTTCTCAGGCTCCTGCACTCCCTGTTGCTGCAGGAACGGTTGAGAGAAACGACCCTGAACACCTTCAGCGTAACTGTGACGTTTGAAAGCAGGATTGTCGCGCATGGTTATCCTGGAGGGGCCCTGATCATAAGGCTGATCCATGTGAGGTTGCTGGGGAGAAAATCTACCGTACACATCTGAAGGGCCCTGCGGGGCTTCCTGTCTTTTGTGCGGCATCAATCTCCAGTCCACGTCCATACGTTCATCAAAGGAATGTCTCATCCGTTCCTCTAGATGGCCGGTGTCTGGCGGTAGAAATGTCCTGGGCTCTCTGTACAGTGCAGTTCTTTCACTTAGGTATTGCCTCTTTTGTGAGCCAAAATCGTCCATTGGAGCGAGCATTTTTTCAAGCATCAGCGGCTGAGACTGAGCAAACAGAATCCGAAACTCTTCATCAAAGGTCGATACCAGCTTTCCTAGGAAAAGGTGCGCCATAGAGCGGTGGAGCTTCTCAAAAGACCACATGAAGCTGGACAAAAACAATAAGTGGGAATTAATAGAAGCACTTCAATCCAGTTTTGTAAAACAAACAGATGCCAATTGAGTAAATCCATTAAACGCGTTTCTTTTTTTTTTTTTTTTTTACAAATGTGTGTGTCAAATTCTAGGAGGTGTGGCTTTTAATATCTTCACCTGTAGTTTCCACTCAGCACAGCCCTGCAGTCTGTCAACAGGAAGCGATTCATCATCTGACCTTTGAAGGTTTTCCCTGAGCGACATTGATACGTGACGCCGGACACTGTTCTCACACGTAGAAACTGCAACACACACATGAAATCACCCAATCATGACTTATATTGAGACGAAATAGCACATCTCTGTGTCGTTATGTGTTATTAATCGCAATTCGAGCTAGGTGGCAGCATTGCATTAGCACAGCCTTTGAGATCAGGAGATAGAAAATGGCTGCATTTCAACTTCTCTTTTACAGTCATATGCAGTTACTGTGATTTCTATTCATCTATTCGACTTTCTATATTCACTGTATATATCAGGGACAATACATATTATTTAACATGAATGTGAAGTAAAGCAGGAACATAGAAATATATATGGTAAAAAAACCTCAACATTAGTGCTACAGGCATAACCAAGAGCCACAAAACCCACAAAGTGAAAGCAAACATGCAGCAACTGACAAACACAACAACTCAACACACAAGACAAAACATCAAATGTCCTGATGACGGTATATAGTATGTAAGATTCACATTGCCTGATGTAGCAACATGAATGTGCACAAATTTTACATTCACTGTAGTTTGCTCAATAACTGTCCATCAAAATTGTGTAATAAATTTCGAATGGTCAACTCAGTTGGAGCTGGTGTGTACCTCCTGTATTCTGTTTGTCATGAGTGGAGAAAAAACAGTAAGAGGTAACATGAGTAAAGTTCTATATTTATCTTAGTGAGCAAATAAACGCAAGAAAAGCCCAAACGCAGCCATGTTTCATCTATGTGTGACCTCCACATTCCTGTCAGAGCCAGAGCCAGAGCCAGAGCCAGTTTATCAAATAAGAAAAACAGGCCGCAAATATGTAATTTTACTTCCTAAAATATTTGGGCACTATAGGTTTTAGCAAATGTTGGTCAAACTATGTATTCGGTGCTCAAGTGAATGTTTACAGCAGCAACTCGGTGAACATGAAAATGTCTGTGACTACAATGTCCATGTTTCGTCACAGTAAAAGTCAGTGGAGCAGTTGTTTTTGGAGCTTTATGACACAGAGGAACAAACAATACCAGACTTAAGAAACACACAATACTTGTTAGTAGTAGGATCAGTTCATTCATGGTTCTTTTTTAAACTTTTCATTGAATTTGTTTATAACAACAAAAATATAGAACATCACCAGACATATACTTTTGTAGTTCAAAGTACATACACATATTTGGTGTTTTTATCTGCTAGTCAAAGCTGTAATTAGTGAATTAGTCTTAAAGAACTCACTTGAATGCTCTGTAGATCGACCCTGCAGTTGGTCACCATGGTGACGAAGTGGTGTGTGTTCTGCTCATCTAAAATGATGTAGACGGCAACATTCCTCATGGCAGCATTGAGAATATCCGCAAATATGTCAACATCAGTAAATATGTCCATCACCACAGCAATGACCTGAGAAGATAAAACCACAAACAAAACCAGTGTGAAAACAAAACTGGATGACTCAGTCTGTTTGGCATGAAGGTATCTCAAAGAGGAAGTGAGAGGCCGACCTGCTGAGCGTTCTTGATGAGTCGCCGTGCCTGCTCCTTGATGCTCGGCATGTCAGGCTCAGGGGGGCTGACAAGTGTGGTGATCTCTGTGGGCCCGATGAAGTGATGCAACTGAGGCCAGCCGAGGTCCAGACCCGGGACGTCCAGGTCCGAGTGAATCGGCCAGTAAGTGTCTGAGGAGCCATCTGCCCCGGTCTCCAGAAAGTGTTGTTCAAGGTGGTGGCTCTGATGAGGGACCTGAACAGAGTCCTGGATGTACTGAATCTCAGGTGTGGACAGGAAGTCCACCACATCGGCAAACTGGAGGAACTTATAGTAACCTTCCAAATCCTCCTCAACCAGTGCGTCGATAGCTAGGCGGTACTCTTCCCGATAGTGAGGAGGGAGGTAGTTGGGGTCCAGGGGGTTATCCCCAGCAGAGGAACACTGAGAGCGTCGTGCCATACTGTAGACTAGAGAGGGCAAGAGGAGACACAGTGAATGAATTATCTCGGCCAACAAGGTTGTTTTGTTCGCTTGCTTGTTTGTTGGTTGGTTTGTTTTTAAGCAAGATTACACAAAAACAACTGGATGGATTTCCACAAAACTTGTTGGAAGGTTGGGACATGGGCGGCAGATCCAGGAATTTATTTTCACTTTCTTTAACATTGCGACATTTGGCTTTTTTTCAACCGTTTCACTAATTTCTCAGAGAAGAAAAAAAAAATCTGGCATGTTTAGGGAGTGTGAAATTTGGTGCAGATCCAAATAAAAATCTGAATCTGAGGAATCTAAATGTTCAAACAAAATCTAAATTCATAAGGGAACGGTTGGGCTTTGGAGGAGCAATGTGCTCTACTGAGTGCCATCCTTATTGAACATAGAATAAATCATTTCCACACCACACATTTGTTTCAGCTGGACAGTGTTGAACTCAATTAGAGCTGAAATCATCATCGTTCATCAAAAATCTGATCCTCAGTTACAGTGTTGAATAAGAATGCAATAAGAAGGTCAGATTACATTTTGAGGACATCACCTTGAGCTCTGGGAACTAGCTCTGGGAACTTTCTGACATTGTATGAACCAAAATACTAATCAGGAGAGAAAATAAACAATAATTGAGGATTGGCCCTAAATTAAATGTAATTGTTTATTGTCTTTGAGAAGATATTTCACTGTGACACATCATGTTGTCACTTTGCTCAATTGTATGGTTTAAAAACCAATGACTGAAAGTTAATAAAAGCCACAAAATACATGACTGCAGTGGTTTGAGAATCAGTTTGACTATCTAATGTGTTTTTAATGCTTTAGCCAAATGGAGATACAATGTCAACATCGGAAATTCTACAGCTCAGCCTCATTAGAAACTTCTGAAGTCAGTAGTTTGAGCTCATCCTGATCTCGGATCTGCAAATTCCAGCCATTATCTCAGTGATCAGATTCGCAGCAGCAGCAGCAGCAGCTCGGGGAGAAGCAGAGGAATCTGACCACAGGACAGATGATCATGGGTGCGGCTCCTCCTTCTCAACCAAATAACCAAAGTCTGCATTTGCAAGTCCACGTAAAGCCACAGAAATGAGAAGGGCCAAAGGCAACGACGCGCTCCAAAGAAAACACGCGAAAAAAAAAAATAAAGACAAACAGGAAGACGGGATTCAGAGAGTGAACTACCGACGGAATAGTTTCCGTGCAGGACAGAAGAGTTAGAGCAGGAACGCACTGACTTGTTTCCACAGATGTGTCACGTCACAGAGCTGGAACGCAGGTATGCGTGGACCCATATGTTACACGTCCCCCTCCTCGACTTTACATTCAGATCACACTGACTCACCTCAGTGATAATGTGGATGCGTCAATCTTCTCCTCCCTCAAACTTCAAAGCCGTCATCTCATCTGGTCTCTTCCTCCATGTTTTTTACTTTTCCTTCGCGGTTGCGTCGCTCCTCGAGTCCACCGGGGACTTGTCGAAAGTGTCCGTGTTCCGCCGCCTTTTCCCCCCGTCGTCACCAGCGGAACCAGTTTGCTGTCATGCTCGAGGCATGTTCGCGAGAATGTGGTAGAGACTCAGAGGCTCCCAGCGGCTCTGAGGGAAACTTCTCTGTCGACACACTTCGCCCCGCCTCGACTGGAGCGGTGCAGTTTGCAGAGTGTCCATGTTCTGAGTCCCGAGGCAGCTGAGCTCTGCACATGAGTGACTGTCCCACCGAGGACCCACTGGTCTGACCCGCGGACATTAAACATGCTGCCTCAGCCTGTTTGGGTTTGACCGGTCCAACACACCTCATTAAAGCTTCACTCACTCATGTCTTATTCACACACTCACCTGTCCTGCAGGATTAATACACCAGGGGCGGATCGAGGATTTGTCTACATCAGGGGGCCACACAGGGGCGGGGCCAGGGGGACCGGCCCAAGCTCAAACCTGATTGGCCCCTGAAGTTCCCCTGTCCTGTCCTCAGTCGTACAAAAGAGACATATAATTGGCCCCTATGTGTATTATATGTCCATTTTTTTTACTAAGAACTATATAAATAAAGTGTATTATTATTATTATTATTATTATTATTATTATTATTATTATTATTATTATTATTATTACTTTTATTATCAACAAGTCATGACAAACAGCCTTGGGGTCCCAGACCCATAGGGTCCTGCCATGCTCCAGGTTAACCATGATTGCAGATTCTTTAAAATGTCTATTCTTTTTAATTTTGCTTCTTTATCTGCTAATTTAATAATTACTTCTTTATCTGGTTTAACTAAAGCGAAAAATAATATTTAGGTATTTTTGTGGAGGGGTCATGAGTTAAAATCTAAAATAGTGAACAGATTATGTGGTGTTCTTCCAGTCTCATGGACCACTTAAAGTGCTTTACAGTACAACTCAAATTCATATACACATTCATATGGAGCTTCTTCTTCAGAATGCAGAACAGAGGTATCGAACCACCAACCTTCTGAATTATGGACAACGTTCTCTACCTCCTAGGGCAACCCAGTTCTGGTACTAAACCTTTTGTAAATGGTGACTCATTAAACAGTAGTTTGGAAAACAGGCTGGCACTCTGGCATTAAGAAATTATACCTAATCATAATTAAAGAGATTTCTTACTATGATGCAGATGTCAACAAACAACAATGATTGCAGGGATGATTTCTCAGCAACAATCCTTTGATGGAGGTGAAGTCTCATTACACAAACAAAACAGCGGAGCAGCACAAAGTAACCAAGACAAAGCCATTCATTCTTTTCTTCATTGACAATCTCCTTACAGTATTTACAGTAGAGGCCATTGACTGAGGTAATGTTACCCTGACAGATCGCCTATGTAAGCTTTACTTTGTGGTTTATTAAGAGTGTGGAAGCCTTGCTGTGAAGTTGGACGAGGGCCATGTATTCCAGGAAAAGAACCTTGTATCTCATGTTTTCTTAAACCCTGAAAGCAGAGAGACTAAATACACTGCTTTTTCATTTAAGGGTTGTTCCACGCTCACACCTAAAATAGCCTGATCAGGATGGAATCCGATGTTACTGAAAGAAAGGGAAGTGATGCAACATAGCTGCTCGAGTGACTCGAAGACAATCCCTTATTGTTCCATTTAGGCACCACCCAAGGCACACAGAGGAGAAGTTGCATTAGAGGCATAAAAATTAATGTTTACACAATTCATAGATAGTTGCTACACGACATACCATTCATCACTGCTCTCGTTTAACCCCTGTGGCTTGCAGAAAAAGAAATGCAGAGCTGGTGTCCTGGTTTTTGGTTTTGTGACTGACAGCTTGTGATTATGAAACACACTGGAGTCATCCCCCTCCATAAAACATCTCCAGGAATGTATAATTTCATTGGACACAGAACCTGATATGATTTATGTGATAACACAATGTCAAAATGAACCGTTATTGTTGAAGGGCAGCAGAGGCTTCGTATTGCTTGTGGTAAACAAAAAGGAGTTGATAAGATTCAAGCGATAACATTGTCGACATGGGGGCCTTGTAAAATAAGTCTGGCTCATGCCTACAGATTCATCCTGTCTTACTCTTAACTGATGTGATTGCTGCTCCACATTGAGTCATATGTACTGTGATAAAGGATATGATCCTGTTGACTAATCAACACGATCATCTGTAGATGTGACTAATGCAACCTGAGAGGTTTGGTCTCTAATGATCGTGCCACGTGTCAGACCCTCACCAGCTCCCATGTATCAGCTGGAACAAGCTCAGCAGATAACACGCTCTTGATGAAATATTTAACACTGCACTTGATTGAATGAATGTGGCTCTGTAAACTTTTGTTTTAGTTGAATCGACAGTAACACAGCGGAGGGGGATATTTAAATTCAACGCTGAACAGGAAACAGAAGGTAACTGTATGACTTCAAAGTAATAGCCGAGCACTGATGCATTTATGATGAATATAAAAGAATTGCTGAAGGTGTAGGGTGAGGCTGCACAGGTATTGGCAGGTTTTTCTTTCATGTGGGAACTCACTGTCTAAACTTGTCAAGTAGCAAAAAAGATGATTTTTAGTCCACGTTACCTGTATAACTCCATGACTTCAGTTTAGACTGAAATAACTAGTTACAATTATTGTAAAGGTTGGCCATGAAAATGTGAACATATATTCATGTTCCCCAGATGATAAATCCCACTGAATGTGATGATCTCCGGACTTTTCCTCTACTACCAGCATGAGGTTGACAATGGTTTTGAATGAAATGTCTCTTCAACTATAAGATGGATTGCTCTTAAATTTGGTTCAGACATTTATCTCTGCCCTCAGAAGAAATGCAGGCCTGACATCATTTGTTCACTTTCACTGATGGCTCAAATCTTCATCTACTTTGTCCAAGACTTTGGTTCAGGGCAAAATATCATACCAGCCCCAACCTTACTTTGTGTTAATGCTAATTAGATAAAAATGCTACACTAAGATGGTGGACCATGTAATCATACATTTTCTAACGTCAGCATGTTAGCATTGTCTTTGTGAGGGTACTTATCTTAGCTTTTATCTAATTTTAGTGACTGTAGAAACTTGATCAACTGTAATTATGTGTCTGTGTGTGAACAAAGTAACTCAACAACACATGGACAGATTTTCACCAAACCTACCCTCTGGAGAAATATTACTCCAGAGGGTATCACCAGATGATAAACTTTTGGAGCTGATCAGTCAAAGGACAAGGTCAAGGTGAACAAAATGTGATCCTCCGGGCAATTTTTTCAAAGATATCTTTACAAGTAATGATGCTCGAGAGACAATCTAATGCTTGTTAATGATCCCAAAAATTATTTTAGGATAAATGATAAGTGACCTCATGTAGAGAGGTCACATCTTATACAATTACACCATGCATAGCTAAAAAATGCATTTTTGAGAATGTCTCTGCATCATAAAAGGCTATGGACAACCTAAAGCTTGTATAGATGGAAAATTAATCGCAGGATCATAGGAATGACATCAGCGTGACATCAACATGAGGACAGGAAATAATGTCATATGAATTAGTAATTCATTAACTGTTGCAACCAATAACATAAGAGACGTAGGTTACCCAATCGTTTGTTATTTTATTTTAGCATTGCCTGATTCAAGTCTATACACTGTGTGTGCAGGGTGTGCATCACCCCTGTAACAATTTTAATTTGTATCTTTGGTCAGTAGAACTACAGACAGTTGCTCCTAAAGTACTTCAATTCTCCAGTGACCAAACTTTCTTATCTACCTGGGAGAGTTCATCTTTTGTTTATAGCATGGGGCTTTTGTGATTGTGATAATAAGGAGAGAGCAGGAGGAGGAAGAGGATGAGAAAACAGAGGAAAAGGGAAGAGCAGCAGCTGGAGAATCTATTTCTGCATGCATCATTTGAGGGAGAGGAAGAGGAAGAGTTAGCAGTTCTCGAGGAGGTGAGATCAGCCCGTCCTGTGGAGATGATGGAGGGGGAATTAAGAAGATGACTAATCCGCGCCGTCTCAAACGAACGTGTCACTACACTTGAACTGGACTGATGACTTGCTCTAACACATAGTCAATACACTCTGTGTCAACTTGCGATTCAGCTAAGATTATGAAATTCTTACATATTTATGTATGATTCAAAAACTAGAGGCCTGCTATGATTTGATTTTAGATTTCATCTGACATGATTTTATATTCAGAACGTGTGAGAGACTGCCCTCATCATAGAGGAAAGACAGGCTCGACTATATTTGTCACTTGGAGAGGCCACGGCAAATTCCACAGATGATTATATACCAACAACATTTTGTGTCTCTTAGAGATACTGTACACGATTCAGTGTCAGTGATCGCTGTGCAGTCTTTTGTCAGAGGAGGCTGGGGCCTGTGAGCCAGAGATCATTACCTCGCTGGCTGTGAGAGGAGCAGATATAAACACGTAGGTGAGACAAAACCACAACAGTACAAACAACAGGCTCCTGTCAGTGTGAAATGTAAAGACACACAGCAGCATGAAGGTGAGGAATGGTCCCAGGTTGTGTTTAAACCGAGGTGAGTTTGAATGGGCTCCTTTGGTTTAACATGTATTTGGAGGCCACGTTGGGTGGTGCACACTTTGCTGCAACTGGATACTGACCTCACTTCACACAATGGGTGTACTACTGTATTTGTATCTGATTTGAATGGCCCTTTTTTTTTTTTTTTTTAAATGTCAGTGTATAACTCCCATGTGATTTGTATCAGGGCTTATTTTCTCTCTATTTCTGAATCCACTTTAGTTACATTTTGTCTTTCTGTAGTAAGTGCATGCATGTTCGGAAAATTTACCTCAGGTGCACCAACCAACCGAATGGACAATAAACATCCCTCCCTCCCTACCGACCTACCGACCCATCTTTTTGTGTATTCCTGTGTGTGAACAATTGCATTAGCCTGTACACTTGTGTGTGCTTGTCATCGGAGGTATAGCAACAGGAGAGGCCGTCCTTTGAAATCCTTGTAACCTGAGTTTCAGTGACACTAAGAGAACATGTGAGCACAGCAGTGGAAAAAGCAGAAAGATACTTTGTGCCCTGAGAGGTACACAACCAGTTCTGACCCCACCCTGCCATTTAACAATTTACACAGACTAGAGGGAGAACAGCTCTCTGCAATGACCTCATGATTGCTACCTTAGAGTAAAAAATATAAATAAAAAAAAGAAAACCGACAACTTTGCATTTTGCTATAGGCCTACTGTCTAGCTTACATCAACTTTTTTTCTTGCATGACTAGTTTCCACCTCTATTGTATTGTATCCTGTTGTATATCCTGCAGCTGCAGCACATACTGGAATGTCCTGCATTGAGACAAGGACACACGTCCCATGCAGGACAAACATCATATCCCCTCAATACATCTTTGATGCAAAGACACAACAATTGTGGTTGTTTTCCCTCAGCCGATAAAGGAAGCACTGGAGCAAGAGTGAGAGCCAGGGAGAGAGAGAGTGACCAATGTATAACCAAGGATGACATAACCAAAATAAGAAAAAATTGTACTCTGCACTCACTGCTCTATTTCTGGTTGAACCCTGTGGTTCAGGTGAAAATGGAGCCTGTCACATGTCTGTCAGTGCTAAGTTGACTTCCTTTCATACTTCCAGTGACCTTTCAGGTTGTGCTGTTTGCTTTACCACTCTGTGTGTGCGTCTACTTGTGGTTAGCTCGTTCGTGGAATTAAGGTGTTGGCAAACATCCAAAGATCAGCGCTGCAAAGCTGCTGAGCTACTAAACCATGCAAGGTTAGCTCTAGTGCTGCCAGAGGGAGGAATAATATGTGATGTAGATTAGGTATGTGTAGATTTGGGGTTATCTCGCCAAGATTCTCTGGGTCAGGAATGTGGCCTGATTTACCAGATCAAAAAGGATATAACTGGTCGAAGGAAGGATGTTACTGCATGAGAAGATGAGTTTGGTCCCCCAAAGTTTCTATGTTGTCTGCTGCATTTTTAAATCTTTATCAGGCTCTAAGTGACTCTAACCAAGCTCCAACTATTCCCTGCTACTAGAGTTTCTTAATGATAGACATGGAGCCTGACAGTGGCTTTCTAAGGGCCAACCAGGTTACAGGTCTCACCTTTTGAGACACAAGGATAAACAAGGGCTGTGGAATGAAATAAAATAAAATATTTGTGGTTTTCTCAAATACACACAGTGTCGACATTCTTTGTTTCACTCTAACATCCAACGCAAACATTGAATGGAAAACGTAGGCTTAATAAAGACAGGTAGATCCCAACTTTTTTTTTCTTCAGGTTATTTGTTTTTCTTCATGCAGGCACTTGAGGATAGTGTGTTGTGTTCTATCTACCATTTAGCCAGAACCAGGTTCAGGTGGGACTGCATAGAGATTGAGACTCTCTGCCTGGTCACAATATCCAAACAGCGCCACTCCCTGGACAGCCTAGTCATAGCATTTTATTCTGTTGAGGTCATCCTCGCCTGAGGCCAAAGTTTAGCAATTTAGCAACATAATTTTGGCACTGTTCTGTTCTGTAAGTCAGGGAGGATAAGTACAGCACAGGCTTGTCTAAGCCTTATAAAGTATCTCTGAGAACATTTTTATTTTTGAAGATTTGGGATTTAGGACCACCACTTCCACAAAAACAAAGACCATGTGAGGTATGCAGAGACGGCAAGAGTCTGACCAAGTATGTGCTCTTTTGAAGATCACAGTGAATCCCTTACAAGTCAATGTGCAGAGGACTGTACAATATCTTAACACTTTACTCACACACTACTTACTTTTACTCATGTTTTTCACACAGTTTTATAAGTAAAATCATGGGCTGTAGTTACAATTTTAACTAGAATATACACTACATAATACTCAGTGGAGACCTTTTCTGCAGTGGTTAAACCCTCTGGTTAGAGTGAAGTAAATTTTCATGCAATTGATTTCTTTTGAGTGTTGTACCAAGAGATCAATACACCTGCAGTTTGGACTTTTCATCGTGTCAATGATAAACACTGCTAATATGTCCATCTTGAAAGAAACAGTAAAGCATGTGACCAAAGGTTCATTCTTTTTTCCCCATTGTTTTACCTTTAAAAAATGCAGTACTGAAATCTTTTACATAAAGGCTGAAGACTTTCCTGTTTGCCACCACCTTTTATTAAATCATATAATTATCAAATTCTTACGTTGCACTGTTACTTTCATTCTATTCATTTTTATTTCAATTCTTTATTCTATTGTATATGAAAATATTTGTAATTTATTTTAAAAGCTTTTGTTTCATATGGTTTTGTTTCTTTCACGATTTGTCATGATGCCTTTTATAATTTACGTAACGCAGTTTGAATTGCCTCGTTCTAGAAATGTGCTGTACAGTGAAACTTGTCTTGTGTTATATACATATGTATATAGTTACTCTACAGCAGGCGTAGTTGTAAGGATAAATAATGTTCTGCATTTCTTCTAACATCTGATCTTTGTGCAGACTAAACAAATACACCTTCCCTAAGGGGGCAAATTACTTTATCTTATCCTTTTCTATTAATAATTAGCCTCTGGTCTATTATTACTTTGTGGATTAAAGGTTCAGTGTGTAGAATTTAGTGACATCTAAAAAACGATTTGTTTCGTCAATCGTTAGGGGGCGCTGCAAAGTTTATCGAAGGCCCAGAGCTGCAGAATATTTACCAGAAAAGAAGACTTTCAGTTGGGGCCCCGCCCCCACGTAGTCTCCCCGCGCTGTCATCAAAGATCGTGTTTGCTTAAGAAGACGAATCACTGTAAGAGTAAAGAGCGGCTCAAACACAAGTGTCTTTTTGCCAACCACATTTGACATAAAACTTGATTTTAGCCTTTTTGTGATCAAATAAAACAATTAAACATTCAAATAAATACAAAGCGTTTAATGGTCAATTTTAGCGAATGACAGAAGCGATATCTTCCGCTGACATATTGAGGGAGAGTGAGCCCTCCTATACGTCCCGTCTCTGGTCCCATGCTTCCTCTGTGCAGCCTGAGTTGTGTGATGCTACCCTATATATATACAGTCTATGGATGCTACACTATAAGTCAGATATACAGGTGTTTACGTGTTTACCTGCGTGCTCTCAGTCGTTAGCGGCCGTGTATCTGCGCTGAGACTCGGCGAGCAGCACCGGGAACATGGCGGGAGTCATCCGGAGGCTCGACGAGACAGTGGTGAACAGGATCGCAGCAGGAGAAGTCATCCAGCGTCCTGCCAACGCTGTGAAAGAACTGATAGAAAACTGGTAACTCTGCACCACAGTCACAGTTAGCTCACGGTAGCTACTCAACTGTTAAGTAACCAGCAGTTGAATCATTAAAGTGACGATGTCAGGCAGGAGACAACTTTGTTTACATCACGTGAAGCAGCGCGGACAACACCAGTAACTTAGCATCAGTCCTGTGATCTGTTCTGTTAGATCCAACATGGCTGTATAACGACAGACTGCGCTTCGTTATGTTACAGTTTAGATGCCAAGTCCAGCAGCATCCAGGTGACGGTGAAAGATGGAGGACTGAAGACGCTGCAGATTCAGGACAACGGCACAGGCATCAGGGTGGGTGACAGGGGCGTACACACACAGGCTGTGGTCTCCAGGAGGGGGGCAGCGGGGAAAGTCCCCCTCTCATCGGAGTGACTGTAGAAGCTCCTTCAGTTTGTCAATTCAACCATCATACTGACAGAACCTTCACACAGGAGAAAACAATAAATGGGATATCTTCTCTGCTCTCATCAGATCTAGTTGTGTGTGTGTGTGTGTGTGTGTGTGTGTGTGTGTGTGTGTGTGTGTGTGTGTGTGTGTGTGTGTGTGTGGTGTATATTCATGTTTTGGTTAGAGCAGTGGTTGTCAAACTGGGGTGGGGGGTGTGATGGAGCCACTGTACTGGGGCATGTATGACGAGGGGAAAATAAGGAGTGACACCAACTCATGCTGACCTTTACCTCACTACAACTCAATTTGGATATATTTTATTTTATTATTACCTCCCCTGTCATTGCGGGGTCGGGGGAGTTAAAATTGTTCTGAAGGGGGGCATGCCAGAAAAAGTTGAGAACCACTGATTTCTGATTGGTCTGTTTTTCACTGGTGCAGAAAGAAGATATGGAAATCGTCTGCGAGCGTTTCACCACCAGTAAGCTCCAGACTTTTGAGGACCTGTCAGCTATTGCTACTTATGGATTCAGAGGAGAGGTGAGCAGCGCTGCCAGCTTTGAGCCCTGCCCTGCTGCAGTATTACACTGTTGGATATTAAATGCTGACATACTCATACTCTTTGTTCGTCGATGCAGGCCCTTGCAAGTATAAGCCATGTTGCACATGTTACCATAACGACCAAAACAGCTGATGCCAAATGTGCACACAGGTACAATATCATTTGAAATCCTTCTTCCCCACATGCACGTGACAATAGATAAAAAGTGAGCAGGAAGCTGATGCTCTTGTAATGGATCTATTCTCTTATTCTGGTTTCATGCAGAGCCAACTACAGTGATGGCAAAATGAAAGGTCCTCTCAAACAATGTGCCGGAAACCAGGGAACACAGATTCTCGTGAGTTCATTGAACACATCGCCTCTGACACACTGAAGGTGGTGGATACTCTCAGACCTCTGACAGTTGTCTGCTCTCCCTGACTGCAGGTGGAGGACCTCTTCTATAATGTGTCCACCAGGAGGAAAGCTCTAAAGAGCCCCAGTGATGAGCACTCCAGGATCGTAGAAGTGGTCAGCAGGTTGGGGCTTTATTGCTTATGTATCAGAATTCCTGGATCTTTGTATTTGGATTTCTTCCTAATCTGTAGTCAATGTTCTCATGTTGATTTGAAGGTACGCCATACACAATTCAGGAAAAAGCTTTTGTGTCAAAAAGGTAAGATGTGCCTTTGTGTTCATTTGTTCTTGCACAAAGCTATTTTGGTATGTTTGAGGAGGTGAAGTGACCACAACTGGCTCTGCATCACCAGAAAAAACAATTTTCTTTAATTAAAGGACAATGTTATTAACAGTCAGATTTTTACCACCCTTATTTTCGTTTTGCAGCATGGACAGACTGTGGCAGATGTGAGGACTCTTCCTAACGCATCCGTAGTGGATAATATTCGAGTCGTGTTTGGCAACGCAGTCAGCAGGTATTAACCAACCAACCACGAAAGACAAAAATAATCTGCTTTGATTTTCTCTGTAGCTTTGATCTTTCTTCATCTTTAACTTTAACGGCACGACTGGCTCTGTACCACGTTCCCAGGGAGCTCATTGAAGTTTGCTGTGAAGATCAGAAGCTCTCCTACAAGATGAAGGGCTACATCTCAAACGCAAACTACTCAATGAAGAAATGCATCCTGATTCTCTTCATCAACCGTACGTATTGAGGAGATGTTAGTGCAGAAGTAACTCACCGGTGAAAATAAACCGCTTAGCGCTTTGTTAAAATGGAGATTGTAATCTGTGATGTCTCAGATCGTCTGGTGGAGTCGAGTGCGTTGAAGAAAGCGATCGAGGCAGCTTACACCGCTTATCTTCCCAAGAACGCACATCCTTTCCTTTACCTCAGGTAGCTAACTTTGCCTTTTATTTCTTACAGACGAGTCTATAGTTGTTAAATTCATTTTATATTGACTGGGGCTTTCTGATCACCGCAGCCTAGAGATCGCCCCACAGAATGTAGACGTCAACGTTCACCCCACCAAGCACGAGGTGCATTTCTTACATGAAGACAGCGTCATCGAGAGTGTTCAGAAGCACATCGAGAGCAAACTGCTGGGCACCAACTCCTCACGCACATATTTCACACAAGTATGACATGACTCAATTACTATTTCTGTAAATATGCTGGTACTTTCACTACGGGAATAAATGACATCTCCATTTGAAGTATAGACAGACGCCCTCTGACAGGCTACGTTCATACTACTGCATTTTTATTCTGTCCACATGAGCGTTTTGGCTCAGTATCGATTGTAATCCTCATCCATACTATCACTTGAAAACGAATATCATGAGACCACTCATGTACACTGGGCATGTGAATTCCAGTGTGAACAGGAAGCATTCTGTTGTTAGTTGCATAAAGAGCTAAGTTACAATTGAGAAGCAGCAATAAATATCGTTGTAAAATGTAGAATCTAGCTGCACAACAGCTGTTCGTAAAGAGAACAGGGTCAGAAACGCTTGTGATTTTCCATGTTGCGTTCTACTTTGGTAGCTGGCTGTTTTTTTCTGAAAGGGGGTCATGTGATAGGAGCCTGATGAATCAGAGAAGGCTACATCATGACTGAAAAGAACCAATCAGCAAGCTGTTTAGTCCAGACAAAAAATGTAGCACTGGAGTTTTACTAAACTTCAACGGGGTGAGCAGGATTTTCAATCTTATTTCCAAACTCTGGACTAGTGCGGACGCCAAACGTATCTGTAGCAGAATTGATGCATTTTCAAACAAAGCAGTAATGTGGATGTAGCCTCAGTTTTACATTGTAACTGTTATTGGGTCTTCTCTCCTTTCACGTATGAAAACTTGAGGTGTGAATATCTCGTATCACACATACTGTGTTTGTGCAGACGTTGCTGCCAGGCCTTTCGATCTCGGGTGGCGCGGAGGTGAAGTCCTCCAGCGCCACAGCAGATTCTACTGAGCGAGTCTACGCGCATCAGATGGTGAGGACCGACTGTCGCGCTCAGAAACTGGACGTATTCCTCCGGCCGAAAGAGAAGCCGTCCCCTGACCCAGAGGCAGCTGGACCGAGCTGCAAAGAGGCCGTGAACAAAACCACCCAGCCTGACAGGGCAGAGTGGGATGAGACGGGAGATGCAGATATGCTGGAGGCCTTGGCTCAGCAGGAGGCAGAGGTGCCAAAAGGCGAAGAAGAAGAAAGCAGTGTCGGCACTTTTGATGCTCAAAGGTGAATTATCCTTTTAATAAGTGAACCACACCAGAGCTTCAGTTGTTTGGTTGGGTGGGTGTTCAGCAGAGGATTCAGAACACACGTCATCACGAACAATGAAGATGTGGTTTGTGCAAGTCAGATCAGGGCAGGTCATGGGTGGCTGATTGTTTAGTATGAGGATCAGAGTAAGAAAGCAGGAGGAAGAATACAAACATAAACGTATCGTCCCTCGTGAATCATGTCTCCACCCCCGTCAATCAGTAACTGATCAGAGTGTGTATTAACCTGCAGCTCACCTTAAATGAAATTCTGTGAAAAGTCTTGTGTTGTTGACAGATTTGAGATGCATGATTGGGCTTTGACAAATTTTTGAAGCCCCACCTATCATTCATCACTATTTTATTTATTTTTAGAAATAAACTACTCACTGTAATGAACCCAAAAAGCATGATCAGCCCAGGGGAGCTCTGTGGAGCGGGTTTTATCTCAGTGTTTGGTTTACAGCAAGTAGATTTACTCTGGTTCGGTTTCTCAATAATCCAGATTTCTGCAATAAAAGGTAAAAGAAAAATGCTCCAATGAAACATGGAGACAAAGTAAAGAACCAGCAGGTGAAGAGAAGTCAAACATCCAGAAAGTTAAAACCCGGATCTTTTTCTCAGTAGTATGAATGAGACTTAAAGAAGAGGATAATTCCTGGAGTTACTTTCCTCAGATGGTAACGATAACAACTCTGAATAAACGCTGACGCTGCTTTAGATCTGCTGGATGTGTTAATTCTCTGCTGAATGAGTCATTCCAACTTCATCACGGAATCCATCCGCCCCCATGTGGCCAGAAAAGTAATTGCAGCCTTATCTCTACCTAATATACACATTGTTTGTTTCTCATTAGTTGTGTGATATAATGTGAAAACATCCACACAGCCTGTGAAGTCATGAAGTGGGTCAAGTGTCTGTAAACATGCAGAGGTCACACTGCAGGAGGTTGGTCGGCTGTGTGTGAGTGTGTTTGTGTTATGGTAACCTAGGAAGCGACCGAGGACGGAGCAGCAGCTAGAAGAGGAAGAAGACGCGGACCTGACGGCTGCAGCCACGCCCAAGAGACGAGCCATAAAACTGAACAGCATCAAAGAGCTGAGAGCCGAGATCACTGACAACACACACAAAGGTAAACACAACATGTATCATTATGTAATCCAAGTAAACACAGCCCTCATACCCCCTTTGTCTGAGCAGTTTACACAATACAGTTGACAAAATAGATCAAACTTGTCGGCAAAAGTTGTTTTGTTCTCCTGAGTGTGTGTGTGTGTGTTTACTGCAGGTCTTCAGGAAATGCTGCAGAGCCACTCGTTTGTGGGCTGCGTCAATCCGCAGTGGACTCTGATCCAACATCACACCAAACTGTACCTGCTCAACACAACCAAACTCAGGTCAGACTCTGCAAACACAAGGCTCATTTCTATGGGATAGATATCAGGCCATAATCCTTAACTGCAAAAAGGCGTTGAATGTCGGTGTTTTAAAGCTTGAAATCAAATGAAAGAGTTGATTTGCAAGCTTGCAAATGTGTGGGTGTGTTTTCTCTGAAATGACAGACTGCAGAGTCCAGGTCTATGTCCACGTGCACCAGTTTTCAGATCACCATTTACAAGGTTTCGAACCCGGGAAAACCAACAAATGCACAGGATTGAAACTGAAAATGTGTTGAAGAAACACTTTAAAAAGAGTGCTGCAGTTTTGAAGAAGGAAAACTCGAGATCACATTTTATTTTAAAAGCCTATCAAAACATGCAAGGCTTCAAAACTTTGTTTCAATCATGCAAAAGTTTTTTTTAATTAGATTTCAAGCTTTCAAACATGGTGTTTAAACTCTGTCAGTTTTCAAATACAGCATGATTGTTATCTAACACATTTCCAATGTTTGAACCTGCTGATTTTTATGTCTAATGTCATTCTGTTTGGTCACAGTCAGGAGCTTTTCTACCAAATACTGATCTACGACTTTGGGAACTATGGCGTTCTAAGACTATCTGTGAGTAAAGTCTGGACTGGGATGATTTGAAAGATATTGTGCAGACGCAGCATATTTTTGATGACAGATTCTGTGCCCTCAGACTCCGGCTCCGCTCTATGACCTGGCCATGTTGGCTCTGGACAGTGAGGACAGCGGCTGGACTGAAGAGGACGGACCTAAAGAAGGCCTGGCTCAGTACATCGTGGACTTCCTGAAGAAGAATGCAGAGATGCTGCAGGATTACTTCTCCATGGAGATAGACCAGGTCAGGTTCCAGGTTCATTTCTGCAATGCTGCTTCTTCCAGATAGGCCATGCTTGTAACTATGAGTTTCGTGAACTGTAGGAAGGGAATCTACGAGGGCTGCCTCTTCTGCTTGATAAGTACACTCCTGTCATGGAAGGTCTCCCCATGTTCATCCTGCGCCTGGCCACTGAGGTGAAGCCTTGTTCCGTCTCTCCATAATTATAACAAGATTCTGGACACACACTGTATCTGACGTGTTCTGTGCTGTTTTACAGGTGAACTGGGACAATGAAAAGGAGTGCTTTCAGAGACTTCAGTAAAGAGTGCAGCATGTTCTACTCCATCAGGAAAGAGTACATCCTGGAGCCCGAGCCCGGAGAGGAGCAGGTGAACACTAAGAACGTGTTCTACTATTGAGTACATGATACATTCGCGACATGAAAAGACAAATGTGATGTGCACTTTGGTTTGTTTCAGGATGATGAGGCCAACTCTTGGCGTTGGAAAGTGGAGCACATCATCTTTAAAGCTTTTCGAACACTCTTCAGTCCGCCCAAGAAGTTCAGCGAGGACGGCACGGTGCTGCAGATCGCCAACTTACCTGATCTCTACAAAGTGTTTGAGAGGTGCTGAATCTGATGATCACATCTGACTGGGAAAAAAAAATACCTTCACGCTGCCCTTTTAATACTTGATGTAACATCTGTGCTGTAAATAAAAACTAGGAAACAAAACTTCAGATTTTCTTCTCAAAGTGAAGTAGAATTACCGCACTGCAGTTGTATGCCTCCGCCAGCCAGTGACGTTTCTGGGTACATATTTTACATACTTATTGTCCAGGTAACTGTAACCATTACATTTGACAAGAGAAACATAATCACTTCATCTCTGAGTCCAAGTGACAGCTGATCAAAAGTTGAAGAAATTCCCTCAAGCAGTCGAGATATTCAAGAGGCCAAAAACAAAACAGCCACCGTGACCTTTGACCACTCAAATCGAATCAATTTATCAGTGTCCAAGTGAATTGTGTCAGATGTAATGAAATTCCTTACAGGCAGTCCTGATGTGTCACATTCACAGTAACATGAGGTCACTGTGACCTTGACCTCCAAGCACCAAAATCTAATCAGTTCGGCTTCGAGTCCAACTGAAAGTTGAAGACATTCTATCAAGCTGATCTTAAGATATTATGTTCAAGAAAAACATGAACATACTTTGAGGCCACCGTGACCTTTGACCTTTGGTTAGGCAAGATTAAATCCCAAGCTCAAGTGAATGTTTGTGCCAAAGGTGAAAGAAGTCTCTCAAAAAAAGGCTTTGTGACATCCCTGTGACCGCTGACAACCAAAATCTAATCAGTTCATCCTGAAGTCCTACTGAATATTTGTTACAGATTTTAGGAAATTCCCTCAAGGCAAGATATTGCCTTCACAAGAATGGGACGGACATAGAACCCGAAAACATAATGCGTTCAACCACTGGCTGTCGCCGGCGCAGAGGGATAGAAACCATCTGCCATGATGCATAAAGGCTCCACTCGGTCACAGGAAATCCTCGCTCTGAATGGCCTATTTAAAAGTGCAGAGCCTTCACATGGTTTTCTGAAAGCGAGGGTTGGGACACGCTGCCAGGAAAAACAGAATTGAGTCATGATGCCCAAAATGTGGCAGAATACCAGCTCCACTTTCATTACTTTGACAATTTCCCCAGGAACTGTGAGGCGTGTGCAGTGTGGAGGGATCAGAGCTCAGCGTGAAGCTAAGTAAAACCATCACTTGGAAATACCTTGTGGACAATTACAAGTTCGTAACGTCAGTATGGAAACTGAAGGAAGTGAAGGAAAAACGCTTTCAACCATTAGTGCTGTAGCATAAATGTTCCAATCTCTGCCTCAGCCACAGAAGAACTCATCTGGATACCAAAGAGTTAGGTAAGAAAAGAGAAAATGATCTCCTCTTCTATGTCAGTTATGTCTATGCCCATATTTAAATATACTGTATATATATATCCGCAAAGTACAAAGGCTACAACTGAACAACACTCACCTTATGTTTTGACAATGCACACACACATACACACGTTTAGTTTTTTGACTTTGACGTCTTAGAGTCCAAGTGACATCGCATTCAAATTTGAAGGAATTCCGAAAAGACAGACTTGAGAAATCATGTTCAAGGACAAACATGTAAATTGTCAGGTCCCAGTGACCTGGACCTCCAAATTTTGATCAGATCATCCTCGAGTCTAACTGAACGTTTGTGTCAGATGTGATGAAATTACCTATGGGGGGGGCAGTCACAGTGACTTTAACTTCTCATCAGTTCATCTTTGACTCCAAGAGAACAATTACCTGGGACAGACGGATGGACAACAAACATAGTGCCTCCGACCACTAGGCCGTTGTCTATTCAATATTCAAATCTAGACCCTAAGTGAGATTAATAATAATAATCTGAAATATCACCAGGTATTTGAAATCTACACCCATATTTAAATATAGTGTATGCATACAGGAAAACTACCAAACCTTCAAATGAATAACATTCACACCTCATGTTTTGATAATACATATTTAGAAATATACACAGTTGTATACACAGTTCTGTAAATTACACATTTATTTTCAAGAAATCTTTTAAATATTTGAAAAAAATTTCAATGAAACCGCAGCAGACAAAGTTGGTTCTATATATTTTCAAATGACGGCCGCACCTCTTCTTAAATACATCATTCTGTACCTGTTAAAACTATTATTATTGTTTCATGGAGCGGCGCAGACCCCCTGTCTCCTAGTGTGAGAAGGCACTTCACTGAGTGAGGGGAAGCAGAGAAGGTGCAGGGCTGGAGCAGCTGTGAGGGTTGAATAGTTTAAAAAGCATCATTATACTCATTCATGCAACTTATCAAAAAAAAAAAAGAGAAAAAAAAGAATAATAAACAAAACAATACAGCCAAGCACCCAGCCAGAGGGAAAGAAAATCTCCTGGATAACATGATGTAGTACAAAGGTCAGAAAAATTAAGTAGTGACAAGAGATCTTTCCTCGGTTGTATCTCCCAGCAACTTTAAAGTTTTATTTAGAGTCATTCCTCCCAAAACACTGGCAGCTCGCCAGCTCAAGCCAACACTTCAGGGTTTTAAAAGAAAACAGACACAGTTCCGTTTTGTTTCTCTTCCTGTGCTACAAGTGTTTTTTTGGTTAGCTACAAATCTTAAAGTGTTACAGCTGAAAATGGAAATGTGCTCCAGATGCAAATATGGCAGTCAAGAGGTCTGAGGTGCGAGTTTAAGGGCTTCTGTGGTGACGCTGCCTTGCCTCACTGCTGCGACAGAAGGGCGTTCCTGTTGGCCTTCATCTTCTCAAGGCGCTTTACTAGGTGGTTGTTGGTCATCTCCATCTCCTCATTCTTATCTAGAGCCGTGCGTAGCTGTGGGGGGGAACAGAGGAGAGTCATCACATTCAGCCTGCTGAGTTTTTCACGCCGGGAAAAACAAGTTTTTCGGCGTCGTTACCTCTCTTTGAAGTTTCCGTTTTTCCGCTTTAAGTTCGTCTTCTATTTTCTCAGAGTTATCTGACGCTGCCTTGTACCTGGACACTTGCCCTTCAAGTCTATTAATCTGGAAAACAGACACAAAATGTTATAAAGCCTGTGAATCATGTTTCTTTAATTTAGTGCAAACTATCATGTGGTTTGTCGTTTCTTTCCCACTCACATTTTGCTCCATTGTGGCCATTTCCTGTTCTGCCTTAGAAAGCTTGAACTTGTATTCGCTCATCTGTCTGTTGGCGTCTCCTACAGAGAAAACAGAGACAAGCAGAGTTGTTATTCACACATGAACTAGCTCTCAAATCTTGTTGTCTTTCCAAGTTGACATTTTCGTCTGTCTTCTACACGCATTTTTTTCTTTTTCAGTCTGGCGTCTGTTGCGTGTTAGAGCTGTCATTGCCAGCTGGAGAATCTCCTGCTGTATTCTAACATGGGCTCACAGACATTATCCAGAGGTTTTACAAGGGGGCTGGCGAGGAGAATCTGCAAAGAGTGTTCGGAGCAACTGACTCAGACATTATGCTCTCACATACAGCCCCGCTGGATAATTTCAGGAGAATATCTGGAATTCTGTGCATGTCTGAAAGCAGCTCAGGTTTGAAAATACAGAAAATGTTCATCAGTGTGTGGATTCACAATCATAAAACCAACTTACTCTGCATCTCAATAACGTGCAGGTCAGTACCGTTCTCCATCCTCTCCCCGTCCGTGAACGTACTGTCCACCTTCGAGTGTTTCTGTCTCTCTTCCTCCAGCTGATTCTTCAGCTTCCTGATCTGAGCCAACAGTTCATCCTTTTCCTCTGCCAACTTCCGTAGCCTGACATCTACACAACAGATGGAAACTATTTAGAACTGACGCAGTTTACTTTGAAAAGCAGAGTCAGTGTTTAACAATTGAATCCTGTTGCATATGCGTTGTTTGGACAAACAACAAATAGAATAAAAAGATCACTCAAACGTACAAGGTTTTCTTCTCATTCCAAGCTTTGGTGAGTGTAAATACACGCCTCATCAGATCTGCATACTTATCAATCACATCCTCAGACTCACCCAGCGGTCCGTCTCCTGCAGACTCCAGCACCTGGGCGGCCTCCTGGGAGACCACAGTGATCCCTGAGGACACGGGCTCGTGGTTGACGTCTCCGTTCGGTGTGCCGTCTGGGATGATGACCAGCCCGTGTTTCTGTGGTGAGAAAAGGCCAATTACTGAGGAAACTCTGCTGCCAGAACCTTTACAGTAAAGAAGTTATAAACTGATGTCACTTCTACCCATCATACCCCCCCCACTAAGTGACCAAACAAACCAACAGCTGGCAGTCATGAACACATGGAGCTTTGATAATAAAAACAAAAGTTAAAATCTTGAACAGTAAAGGCCAGTGAGTGGTCTGTGGGTGATAACATGTATCATATATCCATATAACAAAAGTTTCAGCCCCTGACTTTGCCTCATTTAAACCTGAAGGCACAAAGTGAAGCAGGATGTGTCAGGATTCGTCCGCTCAAACTAACAAAGACAAAGACATTCTGTCTCTGTTCAGACATGTTTGCAAAAATACTTCCACTCTCATCACAACCATCTTTTCCAGTTCACCATGTGAATGTTTCTTCACTTCGCTTCTTTAGACCTTCGGCAGTGTAAAATTACATTCATTGTTTTTTAATGTTGCACAACACCTCTGACATTTTCCTTTCTTTTACCATGTGTTTGCACAATAACAGATGCTGACTTGTGCATTTGTTAATGTGGGAAGTTACTGTGGTAATTCTGATGACGAAGTAGCCTCTCATGGCAACTGTCAATATTTTGGGCAGCGGATATTTAGGTGCAGACGACATTTTGGCTAATCTTTATTGACAGATATCGCCATATGAATGCAGATAAATCAAAAAGCAGGTAGTTGAAGAATTTCTGTCATTGTGTCCCACCTCTGTTGCTCTCAACACAGACTGTTTACCTGGAGGCAAACAAAGTCTCCTTAAATGCGATCAATTCATCTAGAAACAAAAACCAGAAGGCTTCCAGCCCTGAAATCTTGTCCCACAGATTCTGTACATTCACATGTTGAACCTGTTTACAGATTAACACTGCACCAAGAAAATATAGTGGGGAAATAAACAAAAAGGCCAAATTTAAAAGTACACAGTAACAGTTTTGATAACATTTAATGGCTTCTACCCAAAATTAAAAGTATAAAATGTGGTTGTTTGGCCGTAAACTCATTCCTCTAACCTTATGTCTTTTCTGGGACTTAGTGGACCTACCTCTCCTGCTTTGGCCTTCTCCTTGATGTCAGCGAGCTCATCTCTGAGCTCATCTCTCTCATTCCTAATGCAATCAAAGTACTCTTTCTGCCTCTCTAGGGCCTGGCCACACAGATGAGAGGAGACAAGAGAGAGAGCGAGAGAGAGAGGAGAAGAGGCAGAGGAGAAGTTGGATAGACTCAGACACAGACATGCAACACATGACACAGCAAAGACACGCTCCATGCACAAACATGCACTGTGCATCTCAAGCCACCAAAGAGGAGGAAGAAAAAAACAGGAAAAACCAGACAAGGTGACATGCTCATAGAAAATGATACTGGGAAAATATATAGGAAAGGTACAACACAGAGGCTGATAAGTTTACAAGGAGGGAGATTATGGATTTCTTTCCTCTTAACTTTATTCAAGTGCGTGTTCTTTCAGTTTGAGAGCAAGATTTTGTAATACTTTCACTCAAAACCCTGTACTTGCACTCAAATAGCCCCTGCTTGTACCCTGAGTTTTTCTGCTCATGCTCAAACTTGTGCTCAAATTGTTGCTTGGACAGATTTCCTCCGCTCCAGCTTCAGCTCTTCTCGTGCTCATGGTGCTTTTGTGCACGCGGGAAACATATGATCTTAATTTTTAAATCTGTGAAAATGGCCCTCCACAGCCTTCTTATTATACCGGCTTCCCGTTTGTGTGCTTGAAGGGAAAACACCTTTATGGAACAGGAGTCCAGTAGATTGCTGGTCATTCCATTGCTAAAGCACAAGCAGGAGCACAAGCAGGAAGTATTTAAGTGAAATCAGTAAGTCCTGCTCTTAAAATGTAAATCCATGGTCTTGAATAAAGATAGCAAAGAAATACACGATTTTGCACTTTGTGAAAAGCTACATACTAATTATGATGCTTCTATCGTTAGGAGTCTGACTTCATGAACTTACAAATTAACTGATCCACACGTGGAACATGCATGTCATGCTTAAGAAGATATGTAATCCAAATACTTATGTTAACATAACAACCCCAAAGAAAAACATCTGTATTTTACAGGCTGTCCACTTGTAGATTTAACAGGGCCAGTGCACTTGTTTTGTTAGCCGACAGCAGAATCCAAACTGAAAACCCAGTTAATTTGACATGCAAAACTCCTAACTGTGAATATGGATGGGTCCAGGTATGTGCTAATGTCTAAGGATCTCCATCATGCAGAGACAGCACGAGAGGTTAGAGAGCTGGACACGGTGTCTACAGGCTGAAAAAGTGCAATAATCTATTGACTCTCGGTTTTTGTCGGAGCAGCCACATGGGGCCTCCTACCCCAATCTTTCTGTCCTTCCAGTTTATAGTTTCCTGCAGGTCAAACACCTCTCTGGTGAGGGCATCTAACTTAGTCTGCATTCGCTGGCTCTCCTGCAGCAGCGTTGAGCAGTAACGAGGTGACACAGCACAGGATTAAAAACAGAACAGGAATAAATTGAATGAAAGAAGACAAAAGAAGTGAAAATGCACATAAATACATAGAGATACAAAAATGAGAGATACAAACAGGGAGAGAAGAGAGTCATTTGAGGAAATAACACTGAGAGAGGAATGAAGGATAGTGTTCAGAGTCACACAGGACAAGGAAACAGCTGAATGTCACAGCAATAGACTGGGAGAGGACCTAGAGGCCGGCCAGTGCCAATCAACCCTTATCAAAGTTCCTGCAGAACAAAGTCTCCTCTACAATCTGCAACAACACCTTTCAGTTGATAGAATATCAAACTGATGTGGTCACACTGGCAGAAGCAGTTTGTTTTCCTAATGCATGGTCAGCCTTACCTCTATAAGCTCATCTCTCTGGCGAATTCCCTCCTTCAGTTCTTCTTGTTTATGCTGCAGGACTGTACATGTGTGCTTTTGCCTTTCTAATTCCTGAAACCACAGACAGAACTTTTCAGCCACAGCACGGCCACATATTTTGCAAAAATCACTTTTCCTTGATTGATTGACAACGTCACCTTTGACTTTTCTTCCAGCTCTCTCCTCATCTCAGACGTTTGCTCCTCCATCTCTTCTATGACGTCCTTTAGCGTGTCGACTTGATAGATGAGGTTGGCTTTGTCGTTATCCAGCTGCGCGTTTGATACCATGGCTTTCTTATACTTCTCCTCCACCTCTGCAAGTGACTCCTGATATGGGTGGAAGCCGGTTAATAAACAGAGTAAACACATTTAAAGCACAGCTCACCTACATGCATCCGGTGGGCTTTTAGGTGCAACAAATTTAACACACCAAACATGCTACAAATATATTTTCTTATTTCTAAATGTCATTAGACATAATTCTGAACACCGTTTGTGGTATTTCACCATTTGAACTGCTCACTATGTGATATCAAAGAGGTGACATTGAGCAAACAAAAAGAAGAATGCGTAGATTCACTTTGAGGAGTGAAACAAGGCAGAAGTGTGAAAAGGGGATCTGACAGAGAGAGCTACAAGTGAACCAGAAACAAGACGGTGAAAAGTAATCTAGCTAGAACAAGCCAGGAGTCAGGTTTGTTAGTAAACTACTCATATACATGAGATAAAGGGTATATTGTCCTTTCTAAGAGAGCAGGCAGCTGTTGAAGGTTAATTGAGACGTCAAACTAAAGGGCTGACACTGAGGCTGGTTGGAAGAGGAGTGTTGAAATTGGGAGAACTGCTGTTATCTGTCAGCAGGTGGAGCATGTTGCTCTTCTTCTTACACCTCTGAACTGTGGGAGTGTCTTCACTTCAGGCCACAACCAGTGAGTTGGATCAAAACAGGAAGTGAGGGAAGATCATGCAACAGAAAGGGTCATTACGCAATTCACACTGGGAGCACGCAGAGACACAGTTGTGGTGTTAGAGAGCTACAGGACAGAGGGGGGGACAGAAGGGGTATGAGTAGGGTTGGGGGGGGTTAGTGAGGCCATACTGCTCCCAGCGGACAAGAGAAGGCATGCTGCGAGCTCAAGCCCCTCTACCTTCAGCTCTTTAAGCCCTTGCATGTAACGCCCCTCTACATCCTGAATCTGGTCCTTTAGTTCATAGATATCCTGTAGGGCAGATGGAAGGAATGGATCGGGTGAGCTGGGGCGTCAGAGAGGGTAGGGGAGTATCAAGGAGAGATAACAGAGCACCCGTGCTTCCGTCTCAAAGACAGTCTAGCTGGCATACACATGACCACCCAGCTACGCAGGACACATGACACATCCAGACCTCCCGTGCATACTTGAAGAAAAACGGTTAAAGCAGACACTTAGAACAGCAGGGAGGAAGGCAATGCTGTGGAAGGTTCATTCATACACAGAAAAAGGAGTTTATATAACTGACTCAAACATAGAACATATGGGTTTTAAACATTTTGAGAACGTAATGATGACTAACAGAGAAAACACAGATTTACTTCATATAATCACATTTCTATTTAAACAGACACATGTTGAAAGAGTCAACACTGTGCTTGTAGTTCCCCTTACCCTAAGCTCACTCAGACTGGTGTCAGCATCATAGACGCTGCCGGTGTCTGTGCTGCCACGCCGTGATGAGGTGCCACCCAGTGATGCCAACGTGGCTGCTGAGAGGCCTGGGGTGGCACAGCGTGAAGACGGCTGTGGACGCAAAAGCCACCAGTCAGAAAAACAAAAATGCAAAAGTGTAACACAACTCCTAAGATGTCATTCAACACCAACATCTGATCCTGCAGGGCTCTTACTGATCCTATTCACATCTTCCTGAGGGAGGCATTGTCACAAACATGTGCTGAAGTGTGTTTTATGAACTTGACAAACGATTGCGTTGCCATAGTAACCCTGTAATTCAGTAGTCAGTGTAGGATTTTACCTGTTGCTTTCGAGAGTTTGTGAAGATACTGAATGAATTAAGTAAAATACATAATAATAATAATAAACTCACCCGACTGTAATCTGTATACTGCTTGTCGCATTTGTCATCCAGCTGCAACAGAAAAAAAATGTATTACTATAGAATAAGTTGCACACTGTTTTGAGAACCATGCGTCCCGTGTGGTTATGCTTTGAGCTGAGTTCTTCACCTGTAAATCAGGGAGTTAGTCCTGGAGACGGGTTAATACGAGTCAGGGAGAAGTGCTGCATGTTCACAGATCATACACAGTTGTCAACCAGATTGCAATGCTCAGGGAATCACACCAGTGTTAAAAATCACACATGATAAGTCCATGATGCAACGTCGACTAGCCTTATATCAGTCTACTCATTCATAAGGTTATCAATAAAACATGACAGCAGGATGTAGGATGAGTTTTGAAAACCAAAAGATATTTCTCAAATCATGCATCAATTATAAAAATTATTCAAACATTGTTGTTGCACTACATTTGCCAATCCACTGTTGCGAGCTTGGTTTAACCACTTACAGCGTCCAGATCTGGAATGCTCAAATCATCGAGGTCAGACACAATACTGCCCCTTCGGTTGGAGCGGCTGAAATAATCAGCAGCTGACTCGCTAATGTCTGAGAAGTCGGACGACTGCTTACAGGAAGGAAGATGGTAGAGACATAGATGATAGGCAGAGAAATAAATGATAACAGGGACCAAAGTGTAAAAGTCAGTTAGGAAAAAAGGACAATGGAAAAACATGACATACACAATGCAGCCAGAGGAGTTCCTGGTCAATGCAAAATGTATAATAATAGGTATGAAGGTGATGCAGTAGCAGAATCGTTGATTATATCAACTACAATAACAAAACAGCTTGGGTCTAGATTATGTTCCCTACAGCTCACCACACTGTCCCTGCGGCCTCTGTTGAAGCGTTCCTGGGACACGCTGCTGACAGTGTCATCATCTGAGGAAGACTGAGAGGAATACGGACACATACAAACACACACACACACACACACACACACACACACGATGAGGCGCCAAAGTAAAGAAGAAGATGGCTGCATGCCCAAGGCTTTTTCTGACACACACGTCTTGTTCAAACAGCAATTCCTAGATGTTCAGTAGCACTGTCGGTTTAAAACAGGTTATTGGATTACTCCAAAGACTATAACCCTATAAAGTAATGCCAATTCATGCAATTTGGATAATTTAGTCAACTGGACCAACTGACAACCCTGATTCAACACCTTAGCCTGCACAGCACTGCAGAACAAATTCTCAGTTCACACGCTTAAAGGATGCTGCTCTCTTAATCAAGCTGTAGCCAGTTTGGTATGAGAGGTCAAAGTGAATATTCTGATATTAACCTGATTAAAACAATAGTCTGTAAACAGTGTTTTCTAATTACCTTAAGGTCATACTCAAAAAGAAGTTGTATTTCTTTGCAAAATTAGAAAGAAAACCTCCTAAATGGTAAAAACTGTAGCATTGTACACTAAACTATTTCAGCTCAGTTTAACATGTTCACCGGAAAAAGAATGGAACATCATAATCTAAATAGTGTTTTGTTCAGAATAAGTTTAATAGTCAGAATATTGTTGTCCATGTAAACATAGTCACCGTCTATATGAGGAGGGATGTGTGATGCAGAGAGGGGGCAAACGGGAGTCTGTCAGTGTCTGTGTGTGGTGTTAGCTGATATCATGCAGGATGGTGGAGGTTATAGGGTGCTCACCGCAGGGCTGTTGCGGGTGGAGCTGGCACCAGAGGAGTACCAGCTGTATTCAGAGGGCTGTGGGTGGGAGGAGGAGGAGGAGGAGGAGGAGAGGATCGGTCAGGGGATCCACATCAAGTCAGATGTTAGGCCAAAGGCAAAACAGTATGCAGCTGAAACGCTGGTTCGACAAACATTCAGAAGACTCACAGCTCTTGAACTGTAGCCCGAGCCGTAAAGACCCGTGTCGTCACAAATAGAGGCCTGGAGGAACAAGTGGGAGACAATGCAGGACTCAGCAAAACATGAGAGGGAGCATAAACCTTTGAGGCATTGGCTGAATAGGTTTCGTAAGAGGGCTTTCTTTGCAGCATGCAATAATATGAAACACCATTTCCAACATCAGTTCGTTTCAGTGGCCCTAGCTTCACACAAGCTCCTGTCTTATCTAACTAAACTACAAATTTCTGGCCACGCCCCATGCTCAGACTGTACAGGAGCTAAATATAAGTGACTGGGGAATCCTATCACATGTATTTGGCCTCAGGAGAGGGGAAAGGTCTGCTTCTTAAGATAACTAGAGGCATGCAAAGAGATGCTGGCCACCCCAGTGAACAGAAACTGACCATACTGTGGCTGCGAGACAGCCCTGTACCCGTGGTGGAGGACGAGGAAGTGGTGGCCTGTGGAAGAGGAGGGGAGCGGGGAGAGGTCAGTTTAGAGGACAGAGGAGTGCTGTGGCGGGAATGTGAGGTGGAGAGAGATTTAAGAGCTGCAGCGGGTGGAAACAGGATGAATGTTTTGCTGACCCTGTAGCATTCAGAGTGTGGAAGTCAGGTGAGGTGACACTGTCCTTGTCCACTGTGTTTTTTAACACTAGTAGAACACCACTTTTGTCAGCCAGCTATTATTAACATGAATTCAAATAAACACAATAACTGTTTTAGAGTGGATAGATACAGTATCTCCTCAAAGGGCAGTTTTGTCTTTCTACAACATAACTTGGCAACTCATTATATACAATCAGCATGTTTCTTCCTTAATCTTTGATGCTTTTATCTCAAACAAACAATAGCCCATATTGCAGCCATATAACAACTATGTTAGCAATATAAATGTCCAATAAACTCAATCATGCAGATAGGAGTATGCAAACTGGAGTCCAGTTTCATTGGGTGTCCTTTGACTACCATATAAAAAGGCTGAAAGTTGGACAGGCAGCACTCAGAGGAAGACTGACCCGAGGCTGATAGGTGGAGGTGGAGGGCGGAGGCTGATAGGAGGAGGTGGAGGATGGAGGTTTGTTCTTGGTGAGGCTGGTGTAGTTCCTCTGATCATGGTACAGACCAGTCTGGAAGAGTAGTAACATTTGACCTCAAATAATCACTGTACAAAATGAATTTAAGTGTCATACTAATATTTCTGATACATTTAACACAACTTGATAAATGATAATTATAGCTGTTTTCAGACATGAACTCTGGACAATGTCTGCACAATGGGTTAATTTGCCTTTCACATATGAAGAACACAGCATGAGGTTCTCCAATTAAACACACAAGTGTCAGAAAAAGCTCTTTCAGGTGGAGGGAGGAAATATGCATAAAAAGTCCACTACGCAAATCACGTGTTTTTGTTTACAGCATATCAACACCGACATCGGTTGTTATCCCCCAAAACTCTGGAATCTCAATGTCTTTCCAAGTTTACATCTTGTCTTCTAGCGCTTGACACCTCTTTTTCACCCTGAGATGAATTGTATTCCTTTTTATTTTGTGCCCATCACATGTTGTAAATGTGATCAACACACCCCCTCGCGGATGGTGAATCCTCTGGCTAATCCCTTGCTGTGTTCTCACATGGGCTCACTCCCACATTATCAGGAGATTATCAGGATTTTTGTGGATGTCTGAAAGCAGCTTTAGTGTCTTTTTGTTGTTTTTTTTAAATCAGGGGTTAAGTTGTTCACCAGTAGATCATCACCACCACTATCGTTAGTCTTCACTGCCTCCATGCTTGAGACTGCTGAGACACTAACACTGAGAAAAAAACCACTGACCAACAGGTCCTTCCTCGAGGAGCTGGATGAAGCCTTTTTATGGCCACGAAGGTCATTGTACACAGAACTCTGTTCAGCCCAGAAAAAAGGAACCTTGAGTAAGTCAAATGACTGGAAGGAAAGCGTAGAAGCAGCAGTAATGAATGGATCGATATACGTGTACATACAGTGGAGCGGGAAGTCCTGAGGGCAGAGCTAGTGGAGAGGCTGTCAGACTGAAGAGAGAACAGGAGTCACGGGAGTTATGATCAAGTATCTGAGACGTGCAGCTAGTTCTGCCCAGTCAACAAACGTTTCCCGTGTCTCACTAACACCAGGTTAGTTGTTCAGGTTAAGTAACATAACACAGCAACTGACAAAGCAAACCATTTATTTTTACACATCCTATCAAGGCCACACAGAGGGAACAAAAACATTTGTCATAGACAAGACCTTCTATTACAATGACTGTGTGATGGAAGTTAAGTAAGATAATATGATGTCGAAAATGCAGAGACAACCAAAAGATTAGCTTTTTGTAACAGCGGGTGCAAATGCAATATCAGCCCTTCTATTCTCTACTACTGGCAATGTGTTCAAGAGCATCTATACTGTTGCACATAACTCAGCACAGGTTGAGGGGAAGAAAATCTGTAAGCTTTGACTGCTGCTGAGCAAACACTTTGGAATACATGTTAGATCAGCTTAGCACAATAAAGTTATCCAGAACTCTGGTTACATGCTGAGAATCAATCAATATTAACCTGTTGCCAGACTCCACACATGGTACATTATGGTCTCACACACAAACACACACAACGCACCAGGGCATCTTTTCTACGGGAACTGGATCGACTTGTACTAGAACCAAGGTCGCGTACTGCTGATGATGTGGACTTCAAAGTAAAGAAACAGACAGGCAAACATTAACATAAATCTTCTCCAGGACAACTAAAGTATGGACTAAGCTCAAAAGAACATAAATTTAATACTGCTAAGTAGTGCTTACTGAACAAAAACTATTGCTTTCACACGTCATCAGTGTGCCCTTATGAGAGCCAAGTCTTAATAAAACAGGCTGGGGTGTATTATGTACGCACCCTGTAGCTGCGGACTGACATGACATCATCATCCAGCCCCTGTTAATGTGGAAACATGGAGTCACAGCAGAGAAGCAGACAGAGGGGTATGGGTGATGAGAGATTAACTGCAGGATTAAAGAAGAAAAAAGGAGAGGAAATGCAGGAAGACAAAGAGGAAGTGTGTGAGGGAGATACAGACCCGGTGACGACTGCTGGACCTACTACTACTAGAGGTTCTGGCTTTTTCAGAGTCAGCCTGGAGTCAGGGAGGAAAGTTGATAAGAATTACAGAGTGAAAGTAGAAAGGCTTCACAAGGGTGAATAATGTCACTGCAAAACAGTTGCTATGTAAACCCCAAACCATGCTGTGCAACTTCTGTCCTCATGTTTATAACCAAATGGATAAACATCCACCACGGTTACTCACTTCAATCATAGCAGCAAGATTAATGAAAAACATGAATATGTTATTCTTCCGTATCTTGAATCAAGAGTGTGGCCTTTCAGTTTGAGAGCGAGACTTATCAATTTTTTGTTCTGACTGGTTAATGTTTTCACTCAAATAGCCCCTGCTTGTGCTTAGATTAGCTCTGCTTGTGCTCAAACTGTGAGTTTGCATTCAATGTATTTTGCTGCTTGGATGGATATCCTGCTCTTGTCTTTGCTCTCAAACTGCTACTGTGTGAGCATGAAACATCTGCTTTTGAAGTTCTCCTCCGAGCTTGGATTCTTTCTATAACAAGTCTGTCAAAATTCCCTAACCGATAGAATTTCAGTTTACTAGTGTTGACAAACAAAAAAGTGCTGGGAAGCCAGTGTATTAATAAAGCTGTAGAGGGCGGCACTGCATGAACTTGATTAAAGTAACTGCCCATGCAAGTGCAGAACCAAAAAATCCAAGAGCAGAAGCTGGAGCACAGGAAATCAGCCCCAGCAAGAAATCATCTGAGTGCAAGTGCACAGTTTGAGCAGCAGCAGGGGCTATTTGAGTACGAACGCAGGGTTTTGAGTGAAAGCGTTACAAAAATCAGAACGAGAAATCCTGCTTTTCAAATGAAAGACCACACTGTTGGATGAAGATACAAGAACAGGTAATATGCAGCAAATTTTTGTCTCATATATTCTCATAAAAAAGCAACATAACGGAGCACAATCTAGTCAATACAACGATGCACACCCAGATTAAATCCATGCAAAACCAGCTCATTAACACTCAAAACCATCCACTATTTCTAAAGTAGCTGGAGGTTTGAGGATTGCAGCTAAATGTCCAAACTGCCCTGCTTCATGCAAACTCAGCTTCTCTAAATAAAGTCAAAGGCCATAGCCTGGTCTACAGATACACAGATTAGGGTGTCTCCAAAGCAAATACACTGCTGAGGCATATTTCCACAGTGAGGTAGAGTGTAGTCTGTGAGTCAAGTGTAAATGGTCAGGGTTGACCAGGGCTCAGACACACGCTCAGACACACACACACACACACACACACACACACACACACACACACACACAACAGGCTGTTAGTGGACTGCGAGGCTGCAGCACGCGCTCGCTCGCTCGCCTACCATCCACTGGTGGATCTGACCCCACTTTCTGTTGCTACTGCCAGATGAGTGGTAAGAATGCTGGACAGAGGGAGGAAGGGCAAGGAAAAACATACAATCATATTTCACTCTAAAATATGAAAATATAAAAAACAACATTGGGTGACATTTGCAACAGGAATAGACATGTTGGTCTGTGGATATCTGTGGACATGCAGCACTTATTTTTCTTTCTGTGGTTATGGTTTTGTATATGAACACTCAGATTAATCTGAAAGTTTCTTTCAAGATGTAGAGTCAAACGCAGTCTCCTCCAAACCAGTGACCATGGAGGCAGATTGCAAAAACTGTAAATTATTGTAGCAACTGTCAAGAATTGAAGTAAAAACAGTAACAAAAATAAATAAAACAGTTTTTCACGTTCATTCTACAGTTGATTTGCAGTTACAGGACATTCACAACTCGTTGGGTTGAATAATCATCACAAGTGCGTCTTTGCCAGTTAAGTTCAGTTTGTTTTGTATACCTCTTTCTGCTGCCGTTCAAGTTCCCTCATTCGAATATCCCTGGCCTCCGCCCTAGCCGCCCTCTTCGCTGCCAGCCTTGCCTCCGCCTGTGAGACACAACATGAATACACTTGTCAGCCATTAAAAGGAAACAGGTTAAAGATGGTAAAGAAAAACAAAAAGGCAATGAGTTCAAGGTAGAGGCCTTTAACAAAAACAAATCACACAGTAGAACATGAGTATATTTCGGCACTCAAGCCTTCCACTTCCTAAAAGATTGATTTAATTAAATTTGATTGACTGATTTAATTTCTTTGAAGTGACAGTATCATTATGAGAGCTCAGCTTCTTACTGTAGCTAGAACCAAATTAACCAACTTTTAGATGATGGCACTGACTTTGCAGTGTTGCTGCAAGGTGTGGTGTATTAAAGCTTTTCAACAAATCCTAGAAAATGTTATTTATTTTCTCTGATATACAAGCTGATATACAGCTATGCACAGCATTAGAATAATATGTAACAATATAATATGTCTTATATAATACATTCCCTAGCACCAATAGCATACAGATAATACTTCTATAAATAACAAGAACTTGCATTGTGTTAATTAAGATACACTCATTTTTACGCAGTTTATTACAGTGTGTATACTTCAGTACACAAAAAACAGCTCAACAATAAATCCTACCATCATCAAGGTTATAATTTTGTTTAAACTATTTTAGGGAGGTTCTAATATCAACTTTATACTCATTTTGGAGGATGTACTTCGTAGTGCTAACAAGTGTATTGTGTTATACAAAGAGCTGTAAAGTCATTTAGCCTATACTCATTGAAAAACATTACTACCTATACAATAAGTTCTGTAAAATAAAACTCTCCTATGGGTGAAAAGTGAGACGAGTCATGAAATAATTTGCCAGAATATGGACAGCAGCTCATTTTACAGAGTACCTCAGCACAGGGAGCTAATTTAGGCGAGCCCCTACCCAGCCCTGAGGAGTCACATAGGTGGCTCTGAGGCCAATCCTTCTGTTACACCCACATTACTAATTCCATACTATACATGCCTAAAATTTGAACACACCAAAGAATGGCACACTTGCTCATGTAGCCCAGCCCTTTATGTCTGACTAAAAGATAGTCCATAAATACTGTGCATGCTGTTGTGTACTGTATCTCACTGCAGACAAACACTGTCAGCATTCCAGCAATTTCTTATCTGCGCTGCCAGAATAGATGGTGTCTCTCGCTTGAGCTGTGTTGCTAATAGCCTGGAGTGAACAAACATTGTCTTATATTGATGATGAACGACCACCCCAAACTCAATGTTGTTTTTATCGGTACATCTAGTGTGTGACAGGGAAATCAATATCAAAACCTATAGAATGAAAACAGAAAAACACCCTTGTGGTGGAGGTAGACTTTAACTGTAGGAGGAAGTAACTTGTATTCACCTGAACGGACGACAGTTTTATTTAACAGGAGAATGATCTTGACATCCCAATAAGTGACCCCGGATTGCACATATAGGGGAAAGTTGAGATGATGAGTAAGATAGAATAATCACTTCTGAACAGCTGATACAATATCATTTCATCATTGCTGAAGGTTATGGTCAGGGTGGGGTGTTAAAACAGTATCAATAATTATCACAATATAATTTTCACTTAAAGTTTCTAAAAGTACAATATATTATATAGTGTTTATGCATTATGTAAACACAGTACACAGGTCACCATTTACTTCAATTGTATTGGATTTGGCTACAATGTTGTTTACCCCTGAAACTCAAAAAGTGTTTTGTGAACACTTCACCCACCCCCTATCAGCATAGTGGTGAGTAGATGCATGCATATCAATTTTGGGGTGAACTATCCCTTTAAAACCACAACATTCACTCAGAAGCAAAAAAAAGACTTTGAACTTAAAACAATTAACAATGTGACATTTAATTGTAGTAATTATCCATATCGACTGATATTAACATTTTTATCTTGATATCATTATTGGCCATATCTTCTAGCCCTGGTGGGACACTTAATTATTTCCTAGTGCTACTCTGAGTGATTTTGGTGTCTAACCGATGGTCAAAGCATGAAACATCCTTTTCACAAGGTGAAAAGGGATGTGAAGTTGTGAATGTACAAGGGGAGCACGCAAATGAGAAAGCCGGAGAGACGGCTGGCCCTGTGCTGTGCTGCACCTGTTGAGCTGTCTGACAGTGTGACCTGCTCTGCACAGCAGCACAGCTGAGCTCTGTCTCTGTCCTATCTATAGCCTTGCCCATCTGGCCCCAGCTCTCGGACAGCCTCATCGTGTGGGGCTGGCAGAGTAACCTGAGCGGCTCGCCATCAAACACACCTCCAGCATTATGGACAAATAGTAGTCCAGCAATCCATCATGAGATCACCTGCAGCTTTCAGAGTCACTGAGACTGTGATAAAGCTCAACTTATAACTGTAGATTATTTGAACATTGATATTTGGGGTTTTGGACTGTTCTTTGGACAAAATAAGCAACTTGATCACATATAGAAAGTACTCTAGGAAATACTAACAAACTAAACAAGAGTACAAACTTATAATTAGAAAGCACAAAAAGGAATCTCCAGCTTCATTTATAAGATGTAAGCTGACAATTAGTAAATTAAATGGAGGGTGCTGATAATGTTATAAATGCTATTGAGTGGAATACTTCGTACATGTAGATTTCTTGTATAATAACCTCAACTAACGCTATCTAGCTCCTCAATATCAATAGATTTAATGGGATAGAAAGACTTACAAATAAGCCAGTACACTCACATTAAATGCACTTAAATTAACTGTAATTTAAAGGACAAACCTTGAAAAAATATTTAAATTACATCTGACTAGTCCCTGGATATGTTAATTTCCTTGTGTTTAATGTGGTACTTTGAACAAGAACTTTTTTTTTTACGTCAAATAAAATACAGGCTTGCATTATTGGCGTATTAAGTTAGATCAAACAGACAGTGGAGAATGTTCTCTGCAACATAAACTACAGACAGTGAAAGTGTTGCATTTCTCATTGTACAAGGGACTTACAAATAAAATTATATGGACTATGAACTACAGTTTCCACATAAACACACTCCCTCTGTACACTGAGGAAAGTCAATGATTGCCTTGTTCAAGCACCATTAGCTCCCTTAGATCCTAATCTGAGGCACAACGGATATGAGATGATCATCTGATTCAAACACTGTCAGATTTGTAAGCAAGCTTCTGGTATCCCAGAGGACTGACTGCCCAGTAACGTAAGAGGCTGGTGACGGTGCAGGCTCAAATTCACAGTCATTCCCAGCAGTGATCAGTGCCAAGCACAGGCAGACAGGCTTCAACTTTTCTACACCAGGAACAGACAACGTGAAGCAGAAGCTCCACTGATTTGAAGGGTCGTCCGGGAGGGTGGTGACATGCAACAAGTTACACACCAAACTCCCTGCACAGTCAATCTAATCTCTAGTTTGCTCCATAAAGAGATTCAGATGTAGGACCTTACTGGGAGGGTCAGATGACTCATGTTTCTATGATCAGCCAGCATGACTATAAAGAGAGCAAATGGAGCCTTGTGCTTAGTGCCCGAGAATGAGGCACTGCACAGCTTTGAAACAGCACAGATAAAGTGAAGTGGGCCAAGACAAATATGAATGAAAAGCTGAAAGATCCAGAATTACATTTCCACACGTGAATGCAAGAAATCAGTTGACTTGATCAGAAACAATCTAAAAAAAATCTGCAGACAATGTGGCTATATTGCCTGTGCCCACCAAACTTGAAAAAACTCTGAAACTCTGAAAAAGTATCTTTGCGCGCTGTGTTCTTAGCCACCACATTCTGAAAAAATGCAAAGGAATGGCAGCGCTGCTCTGGAACAAAATGGAATAATCCCATGGCAAGTTGTTACAGGCCAGGCAGCTTCTCTGCTCTGCCTGTGTTTTCCCCCCAAACAAAAACACTCTAGTCAATCTCTCTGTGGTCCAAACCAGCTGTCTCTCTCGCTCGGGCGGAAACACTAACAAGTAAAACCTGAATATCCACATAGAAGTGTATGTTTCCAAGGCTGATTTGCTGACACAACTCTGACCATAGCACTTCAAATCAAAAATAATTGGTTGCGTAACAGGTTCAGTACACCTTTCTGCCAGTGGTTGACTAAAGAGTTAGTTGTTTCAGAAAGCAAACCTAAAGTCTGACACACGACACATCATCAGATCTATCAGACTGTGCACATGGTGATTATTAACGTTCTAGCAATATTTTAAAATGTAAAAATAATATTACAGCTGATTATTGTTTCGGCAGGCTACTCTTGTCCTTTTTGTTTTTCATTGTTTGTCAGCAATTTTCATTAAAAACTACAGAACTGATTTACATGAAATTTACAGAGGGGTGGGCTGGGCATGACTCCAGAAAAAAAACACATTTTGAAACAGATTGGGATAAACAGGAAGATCCGGGAATTTTTCAAACTTACTTTAACAAGGTGAAACAGGGCGTTAGCCTTGATGGAGATATGCACTCAGCAAGCACCCTACTCGACCTTTTAAAATCTGATGCTGCTTCCCACATCCACATCATAGATTTATAAATCCACCCTCAACCTATGCTTGAAGAGCCCATTATCTGGAGGATAAGCAAGAAAATCAGAGCTGGAGAAAATCTTATTAGCAATGATTCAGCGACACATGAATGGATCAATACAAAGTGAATATAGCCCAGGTTTATCCCAGTATTCTCCAAAACAGAGAAACAAGTTGTATGTGTTTGGATATGAACTTACCTCTCGGGCAATGCTACTCAAGGCCTCATCCTCCGCCGAGAACCGATCTTTCAAAGGGGCACGCTTTCTACCAGAGCCTTGTGTCCCCATGTTGACTCTGCAACTGTAGCTCTACCGATGATGTACAAGTCCAGAAAACACACAAGACAGTATGTAAACACCTAGTGGGAAAAAAACAGAGGAAGAAGAAACTTCAACGTGGCTGTACACAAAGTCAAGTGTTCAGAATATTCAAACATAAGCAATAGGGCAGTGTCCAGTTTCAACTCCATTTCACTGCTTTCATACACACTAATCTCCCTAACAACTCATACACTCCCTATCTCTTACTTCCATTCCTGCAAAAACAGACAGTCACTCATGTATGGCACCTACAAGGGCTTTGGATAAACACTTGTGGCTGACATGAACCAGATTTAAACGTGACATGCAGGACCACTGCAGGCTTGTAAATCAGGATTTTGAAATAACATTCCAATGCAGGAGAGCCAATGGGCTCCAGAGGAGGATGACAACAATAACCCCAACATCTGAAACAGATCAGAACCGATGACTGCACTGATATGTCTGGTATTAACAGCTGGTATAATGGCGTTACTCATCACCAACATGATGTGGCTGATGAGCATTCAGACATCGTAAGGTAACAGATCACAGACAGATCCTCAGGGTGGCTGAGTGGCACAGACAGGGGGAACACGCCTAGTTTAGGACCCAGCTGAGTCAGAGGACCGAGCGAAGAAAGAGCTCTGCTTACAGACGTCTGATGATCTAAACCCCGTGGATTCTAAATTCTAAATGAACAGTGTGACCACCACAGAAACACCGAGTGTAAAATCTATTCATTCATGTAATTATTGATCAAATAACAGCAGGTTGGTGCGTTATTGTTAGTTGACGTGAATCGAACCAACTCCAGCTACCACCACATTACTGAAACATGAACTTTTCCACTCACTAGCGAGGCTAACATTACTCTACCTGCACTATGAATATTAAAGACATTGGATGGTGGGTATAAGCTACGGTAACGCTTAAGTTACACCGGTGGACCGTGTGGTTAGCGTTAGCTTGCTAACCACACTAGCGTTGAAATTAACTGAGGTTAGCCTGGTCCTGGTACGCTAACTACAAATGCTAACTAGGAAAGCTAACTAGCACGTCGTCCTCCCGAAATTCCCATTTGAAAGAGTCCCCTTTAAATGTTATTCTCACAACAGTTCCAGTGAAGCTACCGCTGAACAGCAACGACGACAACGACCACCCACACGCGTCCTTCCCTCGGCAATGACCCTCAGCACCGAGCACAATCACCGGGAGCCGGGGCTAGCTCGACTGTTTAGCTGGCTGGTTAGCTTGGATAGCCATCAGTGCTAATCTCGACTCACGGGAGAGAGACAGACGGGGCAAACTGGCACCGATCCTCCCCATCCCCAAAAAATATGACCTCACCTCCGCGACACCTTCTAATAGTCCCCGATACAACCGAGGCGTCGTCCCGTCCGCGCTGGAGGTTCAGGGCAGATCCATCCGGCTCCTCTTCAGAGATCCGTGGTGTTTTTGTCCGCACTGACAGCTGTCATCAACCCGCCTGTCCGCCCTCCGCTGCCCTGCTTAGCCACTTTCCACACGCCGCTCCGCTCTCAATGTCCCGGATGTTGGGAGAAATCTGGGCGTGATGGTGCCTTCAGGGACTGCCGGACATATCATCATGTCAGGAGCTGTGGCCTGCAGGGGGCGGGAGAGAGGGCTCCTCCAAACACCGACATTTAATAGTTCTTCATAACCACACACACTTTCCAAGCTTTTAGAGGCTGACAGCATGGAAACTGTGCGCGAGTACTGACGCACACTGCTGCTATTACTGCTTCTATATTTAAACCCACTACTGTAATACACAATGTGTGTGCTCCTGTTCATCTGCAGTCTGATCCCATTCAAACATTCATGAACCTCTCTCCTTCACGTATGTTGAGATTAAAGTGTTCATAACAATAAATGTTTAAAAGTGTTTAACTTTAAAATCCATTTCAAAATGAATCTGTATGTAACAGTGTCTCGAAAGAAAAGTTTATAAAATACATTTTTAAGCTTTAAGAACAGATTTTATTGTTCTTTTTCTTTCCCCACATTGAACGATTTTCAAATGTACAAACAATATGGCACTTAGATCAATTGACTGTATGATACAGGGCTTGGATGTAAAATAAAAAACAATTAACATGCTTGGATTTGTGAAAATTAATTTCTTTGGTTGTCTTTTGGCTTTTAATCATCTCTTCTTTCACTTTATGTCATGTCCTGAATTCATCTTAGTCTAAGATTTTTAGGCTTTCTACTTTTAGCTTTTCACATCAGAAAACTATCTATTTGAGATATTATATAGGAGTATATTTCTGACACAATTACTGAGTGGGTTATTGGGAGAATATTTTTCCATCAATAAAGGGAACTTTATTTTTGCATATTTCAAGTCGAGGTAATAACAGCAGGCCTACAGCACCCGGTTTTAATTATTAAAGTTGATATATAATTTTGTCACCTATAACATTGCATAAAATGTAAATAGTTTGTATGAGTAACTAACACAGATTCCTATTAGCCAGGTCACCAGTGGACGGACTGTGACCAACACACAGACACACACACACACCAAGGACTGTAAATAACACATTCCACCCTCAGGGACTGAGGCACTATTTGTAAATGCAGTTTTTGCACTTTTGTAAATATGGTTAATCTTCTGTTATATAGTTATTTGCTGATGTTGTTTTCATCGTTGTTTTCACCCTATATTTTAAAACATGTTTACACCCATATATAGATAAATCTAGGAGAGTGAAGCCTCTTGCAACCTGAGTATGATGACAATAAAGATCTTGAATCTGTCAGTCTACTCCTGTATCGACTATATAGATTTTGTCCACAAGAGGGCAGCACCGGATAACGAGTTCTTCTAGCTTGTTTAAAATGGCATACTGTCACCACAGTAACTGTGTAGGCCCAAAGAGAGAATTGCGTTTCAAAGACTTTATCCTCATTCTAACATTTAAAGTTATGTTAAATAGTGTGACACATAAAGAAATTACATACAGCTAAAGGTAATACAAGTATTTAAGGATCAAAGACAGCTGGAATGTTTCTTTTTGTACTTTACTTGGTAAACATGAAAATAGAAGAAGAATGTCTGTTGCTTACAGTATGAACCCTTATTTATTTTTATTTTTAGGTGGTGGAGCAACTATAAGAGGGATTTGCTTTCAGAGGACCTACAGGACCTGCATGGGAACCCCCTGACTCACACCCATAACACAGGTTACATGCAAGCAAATACACAAACACACACACACACACACACACACACACACTCTGCTGCTGTTTTATTATTCTCCCTCATTACAGGAAGCTAATGACTGTTTTGACTCTGATCACCCCTCTGTTTGCAGCCATGCAGACAGGGTTTACTGGAGTCTTAACCCAAAGACACCCTCAGCCACACAGTCTCCATGCCACCACCCCAGGTAAACTTTCTACATAGTCATCATTTTGAGCGCTAATTAACCATCTTCACAGTCATGATGATAATGGATCACATCTAAATAGACAAACACTTGCATAACATTGGATTCAGTCATGCGGCTGATGGTCGAACTGCAATAGCAATAACTGCAAATCATTGCATTGCATTTGCTGTATTGACAGACGGGAAGGTTAAGATAAAAAAAATGGAAGAGAAAATAATATTCAAAATGTTGTGAAATCTGCTGTTTGTCGCTGCTGGTTCTGTCTTGTTAATTTGTCTTGTTACAAAACGACCATGTGATTTGAATTTCTGCCGTAAGAAATGAGAGACATGCTTGCATAATGGACGGGCCATAACAGGGTAACAAGGCCTAGAGGCAGCCAGACAGTGCTTAAGTGTATTTGTCTAGTTTTATGGCCCTTTTAATTCACAAACACTCAGCCCCTCGGCTTGTTTTCCTGGGATAGACAGGCGTGTACTCAGCTGCACCAAACCTGAAAATGTCTCCTCGTCTTGCTCTGCAGTATCTTTTGTCTTTGCCAGTGATCTCCTCATCTGTTACTGTCAGCAAGTAAACACGGTGCTGCAGCATGTGTTTTTGTGTGTGCACGAGGGTGGATTTGTATAATTTTGGATGCCATGCACCACCAGTCGGTGATCCGCGGTTGTGAAGAGCCTCCCACTGCGCTAACAGGCCTGAATGAATTGTTAGCTGTTCTGTCTGTAAGCCACTGTCTCTCCATAGAAAGGGAGTCGAAACCATGGAGCCCCCAACTTGTAATTACCCCATGGAGGGCAATGCTGCTCCCTCTCCTCATCTCCTCTTGAGCTCTTTGAAGATGCCCCATAGGGAGCTGGTTGTAATCAGGACACATGACTCATTGATTACTCCTTTGCAGTCTTCCAGGAACACAGCACAAGAAGTGGACGCAGCAGGGGGAAGGCGGTCGCCTCCGAGTGTGCAGATTCTGGATGGACAGCATGAACACAAATTAGATGCTGTAAAGAATCGGATGTGCATTGTTATTCTGGTGGTTAGCTCAGTCGGCCTGTTAAAGTGGCTATTCATTAGTGTCTGGAGCGAGGGTGAGAGACCATATGCCAAGTTACAGTCTACAGGTTTCCACCGCAGCCAAACTCATTAGTGCACAGATTAGTCTACATGTCAGCCAAGAAGAGGAGGAACTAATCAGTCGATGCACCTGATGCAAGGGTTGGTTTAAATCACACCCATCATGCGAAACCCACAGTGTAAGAATTTCATATTGTAAAACTACATCCTTCCACCAGGTTTTGCGATGGTCCCTTCTGTAGTTTTTGTGTAATCCTGCTAAATAACATAACATCATTTATGGTTTTGCTTGATCATATAATCTTTGTGTATTATTTCTTACATGATTATGGCGAATATCATACACATTTAGTACAAAATGCTCACGTTATATTTTGGATCTGCCACTTTAATACCACATAATTATACTGTAAGCATGTGAAGGGTAGTTCTGCAAATAATCTGTTTAAAACTGGCCATTTTTACACAAGATGAGTTCTCATAGCTTTTCACGGGAAGAAGTTGAGGAAGGTCGCCTCTCCCAGAAACATATAATTAGTAACATAACCTGTACTTTTGCTTCCCTCTCTCTGCCACGTTTCTTATATCGTTTTCCTACCGTGGATCTGTTGAGCGTCCTAAGACAGGGATATTTGACTCATTTCAAACAGCAGAAAAGTTGTGCTGGGTGAAAATGCTACACTGTATAATAACAACAGTGCAATTATCTCTAATTCAGTGAAACCAGATGCTGAACATCTGCATAGCTGGACTGGCAGGTCTCTTTAGAGGATGCTTCATTTAGCATTGAGAAGGACATGATGGGCAAACAGAATAGGCAAAGCGAGTAGACCATAAAAAGGATCATAAAAGATGTCTTTTGATGTTTCTGGGCTTGCACTCTGGACACCTGTGGGGTTGAACCCAGTGACTGGCTGTCTTATAAGAGCACGTTAAGTCGAGGTAATTGGGTCATTGCTTGTCAAGAAGCTGAATTAAAGCCTGAAGCAGCGGTGAAAATGTGTATTAATTGCATTGTGCATTAAAACCATGCAACAAATTCTACGATAACCACCTTTTTTAGTTAGAATAAAAATGTCAGAGAGATTTTGTTTGTGCAACACTGTCTCCATGTGAACATCTGCCTTCACCATAGCACTAACAAATACAAAATAAATATTGCTTCAGACAGCTATCATGAATGATAAATGCTATATGGTTTCTATTTGTATTGAGTTGTCCTTTGGCAGTCAGGCGTTGTGGACGTCTTGGTTTTCTCGCTCAGGTCTGATGCCTCCTGCCTTCCCTGACAGAGCATTAAGTGATGTGGGGTGTGTCGTTCAGGCCTGTTCGGATCACAAAAAACAAGAATCAGGGGAGCGTTCAGCTGCAGACTGTACACACACACACACACACGCACACACACACACACACACACCCAGGACATTGTTGATGACCACACTAGGGCAAAAGTCTCGGAGTGGCAGAATGGCCCTGCAGCAGAGAAGGTTCAAAAGCCAAAGAAGGAATGCTGTCCACTTATTTGTGGAGAGGCTCGTCGGTCACATTGTGTCTTTATCTTGTCAGAGATGAGGATCTTTTGTGCTGCAGATGACATGTTAGTGTATTTCCACTACTTGTTTGTCTCCATTCAAATTGTGATCGCTGGATGATAACGTTTCGAGCACTTAAAAGTCTGCGTTTTTGTGCTAAAAGCAAACCATAAATAACAACAACTGTTATGCAGATAGTGCTTGTGTGTTTAACTTGTGTATTTGCGCGCCATCTTCTGCTTCTGTGTGTCCGCAGGATTTCAAATGATTAGTATTGTGTAAGGTGGCAACCATTTAAGGGACTATAATTCTTTATTTGCCTACATTTAGCATCTTCTTGCCTTCTGTCTGTTACAAAGAGAAAAGTAAGCCTAATCAGGGTCTTCTTAGGGGGTGGGCTGGGCTTATTTGCCAATTGACATTTGGTGAAAGGGTGTTAGATGAAAAAAAGCACCTCACACCATGAGGTAGAAGCCTCACACCAAAACTCATTCAGACACGTTGTGTTTGTGTGTCAAGAGGAACTTGTGTTTGTGTGTAAAGAGGAACTCGTTTTACCGCTGTCTGCTCAGAGCAGGACACACTCTCTCTAAACCGTGTGAAGTGGATTGATCCACAATACATAGAATTTATTCTTTCGGTTTTTTTTATTTAAAAGAAAATGCAACATGGAGAAATCTGCCTGTTCTTTTTCGTTGTTTTGACAGCATAATGGCTGTAATTACATGGCCATCACCTGTATGTGGGACCTGTTATCTTCCCATTACCATTAGAATATCACTCTGTGGTTGCATTGCTTACCCTGTAATTATTTAAATGGGACAGCATTATATAATATGAACTACAAGGCCTCCATAAAATGTCTGCTCTGCTTTAGAAAGGTGTCTCAGAAGTGGTTGCACAAAAGATGACAACTAGTTGTTGATCCAATTTTAAGGATCTGCCAATTTTACACTCACAATATGACAAACCTGATACATTTACATCATCATGAAAAACATCTGTATCCCATTTCAGTTGAGTTTTAGAATATATATATATATATAAACAGAGCGGTTACTGGTCCTTCTATTCCTGCACATTTATAGTGACGGCAAATCAAGTTAAATCAGGACTTCTGCCAGTTCAGTGGTATGATGGTGCGGCCTGAGGCTGATTAAGTTTAATCGCTTCTTGCATCACGCTATAAAGACTCAATCATTCTCATGCACTTTATAATGACGAGGCACTTCTCAGAATAAAGTGACCAATTTTGAAGATTAACGCTGTGACAGGAATGATGCCTTTCTCACCGACTTTGTTTTGATTGCTCCGGTGCATCCTATCTAGCAGTGAAGGAGTTTAGCCTCCACTGAGTTCCCACAGCGCTTTTCTTTTTCCGGCCACTTTGAACAAGTTAAGTAGAGAGAAGGAAAGAGGCTGAACAACATGATGGCAAAGACAGGCTGTGGACAGTGGTGAAGTAATGGGTCCGAATCTAAGCCCCTCATTAGACAACAGGCTCATCCAGGGATGAAGGATGGGACTGTGCAGGGGGCTGCGATGTCAGATCCGCCATGCAGAAGTGACAGGGCACTGGGAATGTGCAATGAAGTAAAAGTCACATGACTGCTCTTTGAACTGATTTGCCTTTAGCTCAGCATTGACATTGCTTGTCACCATGTATTCACAGATTGCAGTTACTTATTGAAATTGATTCACATAATAGTTCCTGTACAATTATTAGACAAGAAAGGCTCAAGTTGTATTTGTGGTTTGTGATTAGAATTCCCTCAAGCCAATTCTAATTATTTTAAGAAAACTAAAATCAAGCATATCCTCTGTGATGCTGTACACAATAGTTTTGAGCTAAATGCTAATGTCAACATGCTGATAATCTCACAATGAATTAGTTTATCATCTTAGTTTAATGTGTTAGAATGTTAATATAGTTAATTAGCACTGAATGAAAAGTACAGGTAAAGGCTGATGGAATACAATTAATTTGCTGATATTTCTGAATATGCAACATAGTGTTAACATGGTGTCGTTTAATGACAATTTAAGGGGTTGGTTTTCAAAGTTATTACAATTCCTGTTCAAAAAATAAGAATGTATGAACCAAAATTGATTCATTCACTATAGCTCTTGTGACATCTGACAGAAACATGATTTAAGTCAGTAGAGCACAAAAGTCACTTGGGTTAATCTTCAGGGGGCCATGAATGTATGAACAAAATGCTGTACCACCAAAAAGATGGAAATATTTCATTGGAAAAGTGTAAACCATGATCTGTTGGGAGGAAAGGAGGAAAATTCTGGGGATCACCAAAAATGAGACAAAGGGGTGAGGTTCATCCTCTCGTCTGTTGAGACTGACAAACCAATAGACATAAAAACATCCTTTGAGCTAAAACACTAGCATTGCTAAAATAGATAAAAACATTATACATATAATTTTTTTAGCTTGGGTCTATTTTCTCTTTGGGTTAAAGTGACTATTTAAATGTGTAAAACAAAAAAAATTATAATAAAATCCGAAAACAATAACCTTAACCTTTAACCTCTAACCCATTCAACATCCAAACCACATGTAATAATTCAGCATTAATTCAAACAAATAGAGAGAGATAATCAGTTCCAGCATGGCATGAATATGTGTTCTCCAGTGGGAGCTGTAACAAAGCCACCATATTGGCTCTGCGTTAGAAACGGCCTCACCAGTAAAGATCTTTTCATCAACAGGGGAGCAGTCTTGCCCTTTCATTATGCTAAACACCAACACACATCACTTCTTAATTGAGCTGATGTAAACAACAGGTGATTGATGACAGTTATTCCCCTGCCACCACTCCGGAGAGCTCAGTGGTGCATTAAGGATTTACAGTATAGCCCATTACTTGCATATGCGTTCCTGGTGACAAGAAGCAATGTTTGGAGAAATTGATCTCACACCTGGAAAATCCACTTACACTTCCAAGCTAGATGGCAGTCGACTATATTAGCTGTTATCGGGCTAAAACATGTCAGATTACTGTCCTCTGGCCAATGCTTCGATCCTTCTATAAATACAGCCTGGTTTCCTGGTTGACAAATCCACTTATGGCACACAGAGATGTCCTAACGTCTGTGTCAGAATGTGCCAAATGTTGTGTCCTGCATATACTGATGTCTTGGGTGAGATAAGAAGCGATGGGGTGGAAGGGAACGAGTGGAGAGGATGATTGTCATTAGCCTTCGAGCCAGTACGATGGAGTAAGTGACATAACAGCTCAGTCCTTGCACACCATTGTCATACGAGATTAGCTAACCCTCTCTGGGTGTGCTGGATCCAAAGACTCCTCTGTTGAGACCCGGCATCCTGTCCCTCACTGCTGGATCGCCCAAGACGCTTGGTAAACATGGGAAATACAAAACCCCTAAATACATCCCTACTGTGTTTGGAGGACTGCCATGACAACACACAGTGGATCTCCCGGAGAGCTGGGGTGTTTGTTAGGTGGATACACACTGAGATATGCCCAGGCAGTGCCCTTCTGTGCAAGAGCATGAAGTTTTAGCTCATGCACTGTCTGTCAAACCAACAGAAATAAGAAGCTTCGCGCCGCAGGGACACACAATTTGTTTTAGACATGGAATCCACTCTTGGCTCTCACAGCATGCCTAATTCTGCAGGAATGTCAGGATAAAAATCTCAACCGAATGTAAGCACTCTAATCTGCTCCGTGGATCTTTGCACTGGAGTTTTGAGATAAGGCCAGATGAACTGCTCTGTGGGTTTTCTTGACACAGCGTTCCTGCTCTGGCCTTTATGTTACATGGCTGAGGATCTCCAGACAGCTTTAGATTAGCTCCTGTCTTTCCAGAAACAACTGTCAAGGCTAATCTCCCCTGCAAGCACAGGTCATCTGGACACCAGATCCACACAGAGCTGCAGCATCAAAGCTTGATTTTCTCTCTCTCTCTCCCAAACTGTCTCCACCTCATCTTTCTCTTTCTTTTCATCCCTTTTCGTCATGGCTTTCAGAGCCTCGTTGACCAGAGAGGAGGAAGTGCACTTCATCCACATCATATGCCCATCCTGCAGAGGATATATTCACTGACATCACTCTCACTGAGGGAGGATATTCTTTTGATTGTAAAGGGTAGTAAAAGGGGATGGGCATTGATCCATCTTAAGCACACCCAGGGCTGATCAATAAAATAGATCCGCTGAGGAGCCCTGAGCGTGCTGTTGGCAGACTCTACTAAATGAGGCTTTCAGAGGCTCCGGTCTGAAGAGCCGGCTGTGAGGAGCCTCTGAAAGCCTAATGTCACACTACCTGTCATCTTTTGTAGTATTTATTTAATGATTATGGTATTTGTTAACTGGCGCCACAAGGTAGCGTGACTCCATAATCCCAAATGAGGTCATATTGTGCAGAGTTCCCATGGAAAATACTATAATTGTTGTTTTGAAGTGGAACACCTCACCACCTTAGCATATGAGAACCACAAACCTATATTGTTGAAATTAGTGCTTAATCTAGAAACAAGCTGCTTTTGCGTCATACTAGTGCAGTGCCCATTGTAAACTTGCCTGTTTCCTTGGCCTGTTTTACTGCTCCGGAGCTACTTCAGAATTATTCTTTATCATTAGTTACAAACTGTCACAAATATTATATCACTTTTTTATTGTTTGGGTGCTGGACGTTGTGTGCAGAGCTTTTTATCTCAAGCGTAAGCGAGTGAAGTTAGAAAACTCTGTGTTCATCCTATCTGGTTTATCTGCAGTGAAGACTTTGTAGTCAATGTTTGTCATTAAATAGAATTGAATTTGCTTTATTACTTTCCATGTGTGGTTTAAGTTTACATGATTTACTTGACTGTTGTTATTATTTGCTATTTCAGAGGTCTGTTCAGCAACCAACACAATCTTCAGATCCAAGGTCACAATTCTCTCAAAAGTAAAAGCTCTGTAATTCAGCTCGATATAAAGCATCGCTGCAATAAAATAAGTATTGTGCTTGTGGCTTGAACTGTCAAACAGGAGGTGATTCTGTGAATGTTGTTACCATGACAGAGATGACCACCTGTCGTGGGTCAGTTCGTCTATATATGTCTATCCGTTTCTGTGTCAGGCCAATGGGGTGAAATAAAAATAACAAAATGATAAAAATGATCTGGCTGCAATTTGACCTGCTGTTTGACCCAGTTGCTGACCGCTGCTGTAGTTGAAGATGTGGAAGAAGACTGACTGACTGGTACACTGGTGCTACAGAGCACTGGTCCTTTTTATTAATATTGAACTGTCACATGTCCAAATTGCACCAAACTCTGCACTGCACTTACTTGATACATTTTTATTTAAACATGCCAAGTGTGAAGCGGATTTGATGAACGGTTTCCTGAGATATGCATTCCAAATACAGGACAAACATTTATGGAATCAGAAGGGAGATGTTTGAAAAACTCAGTTGGCCTCTCACTTACAGTACTTTGTACTTCAACATGTTAGCGATTGTGTTTTATGGCTCTTTCACACCCTTTTACACTGCTTTTATCAAAACACTATCATGTACATTTGCTATGAATAAACATGTCATGTAACCACTGATTTTGATCAATTAACCTCTTTTCTATGAAGTTTGTAAATAGTCGAGGCCTATCGCTTCCAACTGAATATATGGTTAACTGAAGTTAGATCGAGTTTCAAGGATGCTTTGATGTTCAAGCTTGACCTCATCCATCAGGAAACATGTAAAAACTCAATGCTCATATCGTTCTTGCTCGTGTTTTGATACATGTGATCCTCATCTGTTTTGATTTGAATGTAAAACACATGCAAAAAGAAAAAAAAAAAAAGGATGAGGGGTCTCAGTTGCAGACTTCTTCTGAGAGCCTCAAAATCCTCTGTTCTTCATGTGCAAATCCCTCAACCAACTGGCCTCGAGTGTCACCCTGGGTTGTCCTGTTCAAAGGGATCTCTGGGGGTCAAACCTGCCAGGTCAGCCGCTCTCAAAGCGACAGAGTTTACCCCTAAACTCGCCCCCTTCACTCTAAAAACACATGGGGCCCCCAGATATCCCCTCGTCCTTCCTAGCACTGCAGTCCTGTGGTGATTTACTGCCTCGGTACACACCCCATATAAACATATCATCCTCATGTCATCATCCAGGCCTCTGGGGGGGGGGGGGGGGGGGGTCTTCTCACAGAGCTGTGGCCCAGATCTTAAAGATTTATCCACTTCTCTGCTGTTAACATGATGAAACTTTAGCTGAGGCCAGCGTGTGAAAGCGTTTCCCTCAGAAGTCCCTTCATCTTTGCCACCAGTGCATAAATCAAATTTTCTAATCTGGGTTTATCTTGAAGCACATTCACTGTCAGGTGTTAATGTTTATTTTAGAGCCATAAAGGGAAGTTCAGTTGCCGCCACTTTAACATATTTATGCCAGGAAGCAGTGGTGCTAACAGCCAGGATCAGATAAAGGGAGGCTGGCCATATGTTGGCTTTAGGTGTATCCCTGTGAAAACAAACTCTCAATCCATTCAAAATCAACATAATTAATGAAACAATAGTATTTTGCATTGGTTTCCTCTAAAAAATCCTCTCTTAATGCCTTTTACCCCGGCTCACAACAAGATCTGTTTCATGTCTGTAAGCCTTCCTCTTAAACTCTCTCTAATACCCCAGTAGAAAAGGTTAAGGCCAGCCCTCCCCCAGCAGTTGCTTTTGTGTCATGTTTCAAAGACCCATTCATCAGTATAATATACACAAATGACAATTACATGCAGCATTTCATACTTTTGCCCTCTTCAGCCTGAAAATATAACATTTCACATGACATGTACATCTATTTTGGTGTAAACTGTCCCTCCCCTGATAATTATAATAATGTGCATGAATGCCAACGTTAATTTTCATGTTCGTGTTCATTTTCATTCCAGTTATGATGAACTAAACTGGTCCTTGGTGAGTCTAATAGTGGCAGCTGTTTGAACTTGTCTGTTCTCATTGTGTTTCCTGTAAGTGCAGAGACTTGATAGCCCATTGGAGGATCAGTCTGTTCCCTGCATGACCCCCGACCCCCTGTGCAGAGAAAGGGGCCGGCCTGTCCAAATCAGTCCAGAGACAAGACCTCAGGGTGTCCCGCAAAGTGTTAGTGGAGCCAGCTGCAATTACATTTGTCTGCTCCTCAGTTTCGTATTTAAAAAGAAAAAAAAGAGTACAATGCTTAACAGCGGGATGGAAAGGACGTACACGGTTCCATATGTCTGAGTGAGGGTGTGTTGACGACAGAGCCTTATTATCATACACAATTTCTCAGAGTTGAATCTTTTCCATTGCACCTGCGAGCTGGGACCTGTCTTAGATGGGGGTGTGCAAGCTAACCACTAACTATACCTGGGAGACGAAGGCAAAACAAACCAAACAGCAAGCTACTGACCCCAAGGAAATGCTGCAGTTTCCCCCATAACAAGCAATTCCCCCCCTGCCGAATCAAATTTAATTGGATTGTCTCTCATGCTTTGGAGAGAATAAGAATGCGTATGGGATTTTTTTTACCCATTTTAATTTAGATCATTATTTTCACACTGCTCTTGTTGATCCCACAACGCGAGGAAGCAATTAAAGAAAGAGCCAAACAGGATAAATTATGGAAATGAAAGAGGAAAGAAGAGGAGCCGTAAAAGGGTGAGGTTTCCAGAACAGGGTGTTTCCTGCTCATAAAATTAATACAATATTGACTTTCTCAGACACGCCAGCTGAGCCCAGGATTTAACTGGAGCACATCCAGCAGAAAGAGACAATTGGGATCCTTTTCTGAGAAATATTTTTATAGGTGTTAGACGACTAGCGTCCATTAGGCTGGGACCTGTAGGAAGGTACAGCTTTCAAGTGGTCATTGTGAACCCACTCCCAACGGGTTTATGGCGTCTTGTAGAAGAGGAGCAGTCACACATGAAGGGCAGACAAATACTGAGGAGGTGATAAGTAGAGGAGATACCGAGTAAACTAAGATAAAATGCTTGTGTGGCTTTATGGATGAAGAAATATATACACGCTTTTAGCAGACATAAAACACATAGACATTGGTTTTCACCATTGAGGAGGTAAAAGCCTGAGGAATTGACATGTTGGTAGGTGAGGGACTTGTTAGTGCAGCCATATGGGAGCAGCAACGAGGGTGCTGGGGCAGGAGGGCGGTACCTGTTGGGTCCCATGTTCTCCTGTCACTCTGATCTTATCAGGGGGCCCGACCAAGAGGAGGACCAGCTGTCACTCTCGCCACTCTTTTGATGTGGTTCTCCAGAGCTCACACACACGCACACGCACGCACACACACACACACACACACACACACACACACACACACACACACACACACACACACACACACACACACACACACACACCACTTCAGAAGTGTTGAGGCTTGCTTTTGTTCATAATGAGAACTGGTGGCTTCGCTGGTAGAGCCACTTGACAAACCCCACAGAGGGAAAAAAGCAAGATAAGGCCAGATAGTTACAGCTCTCTGAGGATATGTGGGGCTGGGGTGGCTCAATTTAGTTGTTTAGAGCCCGAGGCCTGACAAAAGAGAGTCAGTCCTCTGAACTGACACAGGACATCCTGCTCATAAAACAGCCAGGACGTCCTCATGCAGACACTGGGACTGATAAAGAGGGGGAAACACCAGGTATTCTTCCTCACAAATGCACTTGCCACTGTTCCTCCCCATGAGCTCATGTCTTCTTCTGAATGTTGCACACTCCCGGTGAAGAAAAAACAAAGTAAGCCACAGGGAGATTGTGCAGTAATTATTTTTGCTTACCCAAGCACGAAAGCTTGATCTGGCTAGTGTTGGCTGGACTGTTTTTGTTTAAAACTCAAGTAGCATAAAAACGTTTAAGACAAAAAAACAAACAAGGTAAATTTACGTCTTTTCAGGGATTACCGGATTACTGCTCTTATTTTTTCAGATCCAACTCAGATCCAACTTTCTCAGATTCAACTCAGATTACTGCTCGTCCTACTTTACAGTTTTCAGCATGTAGCCCTCCTATCAACACACACTTGACACTCATACTATCAACACAACAGTAATTTTAAGTGCTTCAGGCATGGAGGGATTCTTTAGGCCTGCCAGTCGCTTATATCAAAAATACATATCATTTTACCTCTGCCAAGGAGTTTATGTTTACTTCTGGGGTTTTTTGTGTTAGTTATTAGGCAATTATGCAAAAACTGCTCAACCAAAGTCAATTAAAGGAACAATCCACAAATTTTGGTGCGGCTCTGAATCAAGGAGCATTTTTATATATAGGTATAAATCATGGATCTTATGAAATAAAATCAGGCATATTTGAGGGACTAGGGGACTGATATTAATGAGTGTGTACAATTTGATGCAGCTTAATTGTATGTAAGGGAAGGCCTTGGCCTTGGAGTGCCATTCTAGTTTTATTCCTGTTTTATGCCAATTTATTTGGCCCATCCCATTATTAGGATTATAAGATTTACAAAAACTTACATCTTCCTCTAATATTAAAAAATAACACCAGGTATTCTTCCTCACAAATGCACTTGCCACGTGGAAAATAGAAAGAAGTGAAGACACAGAATTCCAAATGAACTTACGCTTACAGAACTATTACATAACTTTAAATTAAACTTTAAATTTACAAGATAAATCTTTTCTCCCATCCAAAGTTTTATACATAAACAGCTAACTCAGTCTTTGCACATCATCCAGAGTTAAATAAAATCAATATCTTTTTATCTTAAGAAACAGATATTTACACAGTTCATTTAAAGGGACAGTAGTAATTCAAATGAATCTCAATTTCCACATCATTTAGACAGAACATTGAACAGATTCACTTTTCTTTCTCTAAATTAATGAATCATCCAGTTTCCAGGTAAATCACTTTAATCCTCAATGTGAAGTGTTTTACAGACATTCCTGATGCCCACACGATGAATCCAAACCAGTTGATTGGTCCGCTGATAGTAAACATGGTAAACATTAAACCTATTGAACATCCTTGTGTGCATTTTAACAGGCTACCAATAGCCTTTAGCTCAAGTTTAGCCTCAGCAAGGTGGTAGCGTGGTTGTAGAGTCTTGTTAAAATAGTATGTGGTAATCAGAATGAGCAAATGATATAAAAAATATCCTTGCATTCCTTATTATATGATGTGCTTCAGTAAAACAGATCAAATGAGATAAATCACTCTCTTTCTCCTATCACATTTATTGGTATTACGTTGTACAAGGCATGTTTAAGTGCAGTGTCGTCCAATTATCTCTCCTCACAGGGAGTAACTGATGTTGGCCTCAAAGGCTCCGACCCAAAGACTCCTTCTCTTGCATGCACAGTCTCTCTCTCTGTCCCACACAATTGCTTGGCAGGGGCGAATGCACTCACAATGCCCTCTGTTACTGTGAGTGCATGCTCTTTATACACTGCGAACTTTTGAACCACCTCTTGACCACAGCTTGAAGGGAGCTGAGACAATGGTTAGTAAACACACTGGAGTGAATGAAGGGATTAGGTATTAAATGACAGGATGTGCTTAAAGAGGAGCAGGTGGTGGTTGAGGAAAGGGCGGCTAAGCCTCGCAAGAGGGGAACATCGTGCATCTCAATGTGGATTTTTCTCTGCGGCTTCGTCGTCCTCACGCTCTGTTCGTATCGCTCCGGGTATTTCACACTTGTCCTGTGGTATCTCTTCCTGCTCATTTCCCCTCTGCTTTCTGTCTCCTCATCTCTCTGTGCTCTATCTCTATTGTCCACCTCGACACAACCAGAGCAGCCTGCTCCTTAACTCAGGCCCCAGACAATTGACATTCATGAGGTTGGACATTCCGGTCCAGCCCCATTCATATGTACAGTAAGCCAAGGAACAAAAGCCACCTCACACACAGCCTATCCCCCATGTGGGGGTCACTGGGGGAGCTGGGTGAATCTCAGTCGTTTCAATGTAGACAAATTTACAACATTGTTTATTGTTGAGGAAAATCAACCGTCCACATGACCTTGCTGCTGACCTTTCTCATGCTACTTAGCCAACATTTTGAAATTTAGCCAATTCCAAGTCATATCTTCCAGCTAGTATTTCATCTAAAAAAGTTATGATACCAAAAACTACAATAATGCTCAGAACTTTCATGGCTCTGACCGAAAACAACTTGTTTGCAGCCAATATGAGTCTGTCTGTAACATAATGTGTTTTTATAAGTAGATCTGATTTGGTGTGCATATATAACATGTCAAACTGAAGATAATCCTTCTCGCCTCACAGAAAAGTGGAATAGCATGACCCCTTCTCTGCATTTCCAGGGATGCATTGTGGGTAAGGGGCCGAGAGCTCCTCTCATCGGGGTGGTAATGAGTTTCTGAGCTTTCACTTGTCAACAGGGTAAATCCACATCTTATATCCAAAGCCCATGCAGCTCCAACTCTCTGTCAGGGAGAAGCAACATCGCCTCAAGGATATCCGGGGAAGTACGAGACACTGCAAGAGGACGATGTGATTATCAATGTAAAGAGAAAAACCAGACAGCTCGGTATACTATGATGTATTTTGAGACAGACTGGAAAGGGCTGGTGGGATTTGGGGTTTTGAGATTACCTCATGAACACGTAAGAGGAGAGCCCCTCCTCCAACTGTGACCTAATGTGAACCAAGTCAAAGTTTAAATAGTGCCTGTCTGTGGCACCCCCACCCCCCCCCCCAGGACCCCTTTTGTTCGAACTCCTTTTGCTGCTCTCTCTTGCTTTGTTTTGCTGCGTTTTTCTTGTTTAACAGATATCCCATTGTCCTGCATTTGTCAAAAAAAATAAAACATTGCAAAATTCGATCCATTTTCATCACCCCATTACTCGGCTTACTTTATAACCTTATTGAAATGGTTGTCAATGAGGTGCGACGCGTGCAGAGAAGCAGAGAAGTTCACTGATCTGATCTGTAATAAGATCACTGTCCAAAGCGGCTCGGTGGCATGCGATCACGGCATTACCTCTTGTGTTTACCTGTCCCAGTGTTATGGGGAGTTTGGCATGACATTGGGCCTATATATATATCATAACATTGACATGCATGCTATGCTGCAGCCTGAATAAGAAAGTGCGTGTGAAGAAAGCTTGGAGGGGCGTGAGTGTGAAGTCAATGAACAGTTTATTTTAATTTTTCTAGTTAAACCACTCACTTTCTGCACATTCTTTGCTTGGAAAGTGTGGAAAAAATAAAAGACGGAAAAACTGTAAGATAAGCCTTTTTTTCGTGGATGGATAACCATCTGTAGAAGTCATCAAGGTTCATTCTTTGTTTTGGTTAGAAGACGTCATTTCAGATCTTTTATCAGCAGGTGTGGTGTCAGCGTCGATGATCTCGATTAGATGAGACCATTTGCCCATATGCTCTCATGTAAATAATGTCACTTGACACTTGAGCCCAAATCTGTGTAATGAGATCCTACCCGACATCTGCAGTATTTCACTCTGACTCCACAGACATCCATGGGGAGTTATTATAGAGCTTTATAAAGCACTGCAACGATTACCTCCGCCCACTTTAAACCCCTTTAAATGATAACCACCAAATCCTTTTTGCAGGTGTGCGTCCATTCACCTGCTGCATGTGTGATCCCCTAGTTTTCACTCTTCTGCTATTGAGGTTATGTTTTCAACCCTGTCTGTTTGTTGGTTGACTTTGTTTGTTTGTAAGCAAGATTACACTAAAACAACTGAACAGATTTAAATGGAACTCAGGTGAAAGGATGTTTTATTTTTTTCAAACTCTCTGTAACATTGTAAGAATGGTAGTTTTTCAACATTTTCACGGATTTCCCAGGATATTATTCATGGATTTGATCAAACAAATCAGGCATATTTAGAATACTTATATCTGAGTGTGTGAAATTTTGTCCAGTCAAGGGGACTGTTGGGCCTTAGTCTTAAACATAGCACCCACCTGCGCGTTATGTAGTCATGGTACTGACTATGCACTGACTGTGTTTAATTTGACAAAAATAAACTTGGGGACCAACTGACAGGCATGCTGAACATGGAGTTATACAAAAAAAGACAAGGCTATAGACGGCAAGGGTACAAAAAGGGCCCTGACCCCTCTATTGTGGTGAGATCAGCGATGAACCAGCTCTACAGCTGGAGAGGTCAGCAAGCCCACAAGGTCAAGCCGACGCAGACCTGCTATACTCAACATCAAACACAAGTCCAGGGCCCGTCACGCTCCCTGTGAGCTGGGTTGAAAACTGCAGCACTAATCCCGCTGACCACTCGCTGTTGCTCTTACAGGGAGGACAGAGGTCAGCTGGATGTACAAATCACAATCGTTTCAATCAATTGTGGCAACTTGCTCAAATTAAAATGCAATCTTTGATGTGCATCGGGTTAGTTGCCCTTTGGACCTGTCTGGAGTTTGATGAATAGAGAGAAGGATTGAGCTGAATTAACATATTCCCATTAGTGAGCACTTTTATTTAAAGAAAGATGCCTTTTCCTCTTTGAAAGCAGATTTAATGTTTCTTGTTTGAGGAGACTCAGAGAGCATCTTGCTAAATGAATGATTCATGAGTCTTCAAAATAATGGTCTCTGCAGTGGATCTACAGGGAACACAACTTCAAAGTGAAATTGGATGAAATGCTGAAAATGTTTGTCGGCCCTATAAGCTCCTTAGTTGGGAACTTGAGGGTCACGGAGGCTGCCCGATGGGAGGAAATATTATTAGGTCCGACCACGGGAGCGAAGGCTAATGTTTGCAAGGACGGTCACCCGACGCTTACCTTCACGAGTGGCCTTTTCCTCACCCCGTCTTTGAAAGAATTTTAATGGAAAGATACCGAGGCAGATTTTGGAAACGAGATTATTGGGGCGACTCTTTGCAGCTGCCCACCGTCTAATCTCCTCGTGACAGCTCAAAAATCAGGAGCCTCTTATCATCTGTCATTCCTGCTTAATCCCACGTGCCACGTACACCAACTGTTTGAAAACCTCAGATCTCAGAAACCAGAGCTCCCACCAATGTCATCTTAATGTCTGTTTGTGAAACTGAAGGAGTGTGACTGTGTACTTTAGTACTTCAGTGCAAGTATGTTGATTTACATTTAAATGTCTCACCCGCTAATCAAATACGACTGTCTGGGCCGATTGTTGAAGTCGCAACTTATTAAGCCAACAGCTGGGCAGAAACCAGATAAGGAGCTGTTAATACTGTCTGTGCCAAACTGGTCTGCCTCAGTGGGGAGTTTGTAAAGACACAGTGGACAGCTTTTTTTAAACAAGTGTGATAAACAGTCTCCATAATAAGACTAATGAAGAAACACTGGGTGCTATTAATACCACAGTTAACTCAGTGGACCACACTGTGCTATTAATACCACAGTTAACTCAGTGGACCACACACATAGTGATTGTTAGAGAAAAGATGCATAAAAACTCACTGCAATCCAGTCCCAGTATAGATTACCAGTTTATTCTAATAATGTAACTGTGGTGGTTATAATCAATGAGAAAAATAAATCAACAGAAAATAAACAATTATTTGCGTAAAATTAAAAAGATTGCTTTTATTTTTCCGATACAAACAATTATATGACAGAAGTGTAAATGAAACGGTGGTTATATGCCATGAGAAACTTTCATTATACCGGCATAAATATTTACAAATTAAGTGTAAGTGTAATAATTGTGTTATACATGTTTTTATACAATGCACCATTTTCACGTTCAATAATCGTAAATTCCTGTTTAGACAAAGCAATCAATGCACAAATGCAGTCCAGTTTTATGGCTGCTCTCAGTGATGATTAAGGGGGCTGTGCTAAGAGACCAGGTGAAGCTGAACTGTTTTCTTTCAGCCCCGGGGGAATGTCACTATACCAGGGTCATGACCTTCAGGGAGGCAGGCTGAAACCGCCGGATCTTCTTCTTCAGGGCTCGGGAAGCTTTGATCCGGCAGGCTGACGGCTCAGGGCGTGGGAGCTGCTGCAGGAGGCTGGGAGCTGCCGCAGCAGTGGGGCCCAGAGCAACATCGGCCCACACCAGGCCTCCCTCCTCGTCCACCTGGTCCTCCTCGTCCAGCGACAGGCTGCTGTCGGAGTCTGAGTAGGACTGGGAGCTCTGGCTGGACTCGCTATCTCCGAAGCGGTTGGTGGTGTTGTCACTCAACTCCCCCTCGCTGCTTTCTGCAATGGTGGAGTGAAACAGGGAGGCGCATTCAGCTGAATACTCTGACTCACATCTGGGTGGGTAAAGGCTGGACATGTGGAAAGGTGCTGGAGGGTATCTGGCGTTCAGATTGTGGAGGAAGGAGTTAGAGGACATGGAGGTTTGGAAGGGACGAGGGGGACCAACCCACTGGCCTGGCTTGGCACTCATGCTGCGGACCATCTGCATGCTCCCTGGTGCATGACCATGGGGCTCTTTTGACCTCTGACGCTGAGCACATGAGGCCTGGAACATCTCCACATTGGACGGCCACTTAGCAGCTCCCTGCCTCCTCTTCCTCTGTTCTACAGCCTGCTCATACTCCACGCACTGATGTCTGCGGCTTTTGCTGGACTTCGTAACAGCAGGGATGGGTTGAGGCTTGGGATGGACCTTGTGGGTGTACATGACTCCCGGGCTGCAGTGGCTGGAGTCAGAGCCTGAGCCCTGTCTGCGCTCCTCTGTGTGACAGGTGGTACATTTCTGGGTCACTTTTCCCTTTCCGGCCTTTCTCTGCTCCCCCTTGGTTCCACCACTGGCCTCTCTGGTCCTTTCACCAGAGGAATATCCATGCTGCAGCTTCGTCGCTCGAGACTTATCGCTGCTTTTTCTTCTCAACTTCACGGCTTTGGTTTTACAGTCTGCCCGTCTCACCTTGACCCTCTGGGATCCAGCAGGGACGAATTTGGCATGGACGAACTCAGGGGAAGCTGAGTGACCAGCGTGAATCTCAAAGACTTGACTCTCCTCTGTGCTGGAGCTGTGGGACATCACTGGTCTTTGTCTTTGACCCTTTCTCTCTTGTGCTCTTGACTCCACGTTATCCCCACATCTCTTCTCTGAATGGCTTTTCGCTACGCTTGCATATTCTCCTTGGGGCTTATCATTTTTCTTGAGGGTTGATGTGGTGACCTCATCAGAGCTGTACTCCTTCGTGGCAACAGGATAGGAGTAGCGGTATGAAACCTCTTGAGTTCTCGCTGACTGTTTGTGGATGGTGTTATCAGCTGGTTCCTGGCTGGAGTATGTCATGCAGTGTCTCCTCTGGTCGGTATCTAGTGGGTTGATGTTTGTGGTCTGAACTGGAGAAGGCTTCAGCATACACACTTCTTTCTGAGCCACTTCATGGAAAACAGTTACAAACTCAGTGGGATTCCTGCGGTAGTCACTGTGCATCTGTAGAGTCTCTGTGCCCATTTCACTCTGGATTTTGCTCAAGCTGCGCTGAAGGAGCTTGTCAATGTAACCCAGGGTCTTGGTGTCATAGCCCACCTGTGCCCTCTGAAGGGTGTCAGATCCATTCACAGAGGGTCCCAGGCCCTCTAAAAGTCCAGCTGTGGCTGGGTTGCCTCCATTGGAAAAAATTGGACTCTGCAGAGCCACGGCATGCAGGGGGCTTGGGTAGTGGTACACTTCAGTACCACTGCGGGACACCAGGTTGCTATGAAACTTGGGGTCCAGTGCAGAGGTCTTCAGGTTTGGGCACATGGAGGGTTTCTTTGCATCCCCAGATTTGAAGTAGCTTGGACCTTGAGCCATCATCCTATCAAGATCACCTGAAAGGCAACAGAAACAATACTGATTAACAATTCCATGTTATTACACAGCAAAATACATATTTATTTGCATAGCAACCTCATTTGAATGTTTCCTACTACTAAACAAGAGACACTATATAAGAGATTGAAAGATGTGATTACCTGTTGAAACAGGTCTTGGTCGTGACTGTTCAGGGCCTATAGTGCTTGCTCGGATCCTGCTGCTGCCCAGATGGAGGCCCGTGGCCCGTGGAGGGTGGGGCTGAGCCGTGCTCTCATCGGCAGAACGTCGGCGGCAGACATCGACTTGAGATGGAGGGCTGACGTAGGAGTTAGCAGGGCTTAGTGGAAGGAGGAAAAGGCTTGTCTGGGACGATGACAGACATTCACTGTAAACAGAGGTGCAGGAGTTGGACAGGGAGCAGGAGCCGCCATCGCTGAGCTCATAAAACCCTAGAGAGATTGGGAACGATTACACATAAGTATTTATGTCAGTATATAACATCGTGTGATTGTAGTTTGGGTGTAGGCTTTATTGCTTGCTATAAACAAGGTAAACAATTTGTGAGTGTGTGAGCCTCCACACCTGAACTTGGCCTGCTGTCACTCTCCAGCTGCTCGGTGGAGGCCTTGTTTACATCCAGCTTCAGCTCGCTGATCTGTTGGTCCAGCTGCTGCAAGTGCGACTTCAGGCCCACATCCTGTTTCCGAAGACGAGACTGTAAAACAAGGCAGCACACAACATTTAGGCCAACCCCCTAAAACTATGTGGAACACAACCTAAACCAGACAGTAAAGTCTAATTAGATTTTCTCAGGAAATAAGGGATTTATGCAATAAAGCTCTACATGCAAACACATGCACACAATTACACAGACATTCTCTGGAAAAGTGGATTAACAGGCACATTTAACATCCGGATGTGTGTTGGCAACTTTATAAATTTATTAAGATGGGGTCTGTTGTCGTGATAAAGGATGCTCTAATGTAAAGCCGTCAGAAAAACAAAGGCGGCTCAGCTGTGGCTGATGATTAACCCCAGCAGGACACGGGGGAGCATGGAAGAAGCAGTGGTGGGTAACTCATTTCTCCCCCACAGCGAGAGCCTGGCCATTGTGTAAACTACTGGAGGAGAAAAGCTTGGGGGTTGGGACTGAGGAGTGTTTGCTTTGCAGCTAAGGCTGGGGCATTTACTGTTACAGTGGTTCTTAAAGAGAAGACTGGAGGGCATTGCCTGGAAACGTGTATGGTTTAATTAATGTTCCAAGTAAAGACATTTGAGTGACCTACTGTCAAAGGTTAAAACCTCTAGTCTACTTGTGTCTATCATTGTGATTTCAGGCTGCAGTTGCTGTATTTAAGGTGAACGTACAACACAATTTTCAACATCTTGTTGACCAAGTGTTTTTAATATATCCTTCAGTGCATGTGCCCAGATCTGCAGAAAGTCAAGCATAGTATCTAAATCCCTGCACTTACTCTGAGAGCCCCTCACAGCAGCCTGCATGGAAAAAGCTCGTCATAGAAAACTCCACAGAGCCAACAGTTTCCATCACCCTGGAGCCCTCAGGACTGTAAGACTCTCACTGGGCGTCTTTTACAGCAGAAATACCCACCTTTAAAAACACACCAACCTTTTTTTTTTATTTCCTGGCATTAGTGGTTAATGATTGAGCCCCCCCCCCCCCCCCCTCCCCACAGTCTACACACACACTGGCTACACAACTCAAAGTCCTTGTGAACCTTGATTTATGACACCTATCCTACTTCCTACCCCCAGCTGAGAGCATGAAAGTGTGTCTGGTAATAATTGAAGAGTGTAATGCACATGGGCATCAGCTGACGGCAAAGGACGGTGTAACCCAAGGACAATTAAACCAGTGTTAATACCATCCTTATAAATAACAACCAGCCTGTAATGAAAAGCATAAATACCAAGTTGACATGGAATTGCTGCACATCCTGCTTTCACGACTCTTGTTTTTAAGTGTGTTTATGTTTGTTTAGTTTATATGACTTCCTTCCTACCAGCTGTTGCTTCAGGGCTGTCAGGGTCGCCTCCAGCCGCTGCTCCTCGGCCCCCATCACCGCCCTGGCTGCCTCCGGGCCTGCGTGCGCGGAGGTGACCGGCTCCTCTCGGTCCATCCTCAGCGCCCAGCTCACCATGTCGCCCTGTCTGTCCTTCAGCAGATGCAGCTCCTGCAGCCCGGCCAACGCCGCCTGCAGCCTCTCCCCGACCCTGCTGCGGTCCACGCCGGCTGCGGCGCTCATCATCCCGGCACAAGACCCCTTCCTGCTCAGCATGCTGGAGAAGAAACTATCCGGACATTATCCAAAAAGAAGAAAAAACTGCTGTGGAAGTCCCAGCTGACGGGACGAGTGCTGGTTTGCTGGTGATGCTGCTGCTGCTGCTGTTGGTTAGTTTTTAAACTACCTGTTAGAATAAATGTTGAGCAAAGGCAGAGACACTAAGCCCCTCCCACACACCAAATGGTCTCCCTTCCTATTGGCTGCGGCCTCTGCGTCCCGATGAACATCTGGTTCTAATCCTGCCCATTCAGGTCCTCAGCTGCCCGGGCATGTTCTCAGCTCATCTGCATACGATGGACATGTTATTATGCTGTTTCCACTATTGTTGTTGTGATTCTCTGAGGAGATTTAGACTGTGTGCTCAACTTTGTGAAAGTGTAATACTCATCTCGAGGAAAGTAAATGCATGTTGAATGTTTTCTCATCATCGTGACTTCATCACCAACCAAATACAAATGTACAAGAACTGAGCTTGTAACCGCAGCTCAATGTAAAACCCAAACTCATAAAACACAGTGAATAGACATGTGGCAGACAGATCACAAATCTTATTTCAATCAAAAGTAAATGAACTACTTCCAAACATACTGATTTTGTAGTAATTTCGCTTACAAAACTGTCACTTGAAAGAAAAAACAGAAAAATCTATCCTGGAGATATAGACCAGTGATAGATGAATGACGCCCCCCTGTGGCTGTAAAGATTGCTACAGTTTCATGGCAAGTTTTGTTTTACTTCAACGTCTAATGTATAAACACACATGTCATTGGCACATCCCTTGACCAAGAGAGCAAATATAGTTTATCAATTAATCAATGAAAAATGTGTAACTTTAGGCAACTCTACAGTTTGTTGACACACACCAAGAAGCATCAGACCACTTTAGTTCCTGACCCCACTGCAGGATCTTCACATCCAAGTCAATGCTTTGTGGTCAATGGAGAGAAATTGAACCTAGGGAATAACTGACTAAATATTCAACTGAAAACTTATTTTGAGAGTAAATTGGATATGCGTTGAAATTCATTGAACAATAGGTATTCTACATAACATGCACCAACTAAATATCATGCATCATATCGCTCATGTTAATACAATGCTTTTAACTTGGTAGAAGAGAGGAAAGTGATATTTAGAGCTGGATATAATTATTGTAGACAAGATGTGGAAAGTTCTGTGTGCTACTCAGTCAGATATAATGTTTTGGGGATTTACCCAATATTTTGGAAACTCCAGCAGAACTTAAAAGTTTGAAAAAAAATAATACCCCATTGGATTCAGTGTATTTCATATCGCCGAAGGTGCAAAGGACATGTTAATAACCAAAGGTATATCTTCTACATATTCTGAAACTACGAAATGTGTTCTTGTTTTAAATATTTTCATTGTGATGCATTATTTTTAAACATACAAAAACAGGGTGTTATCAAGCTTCTTTTTATATAAATAAGAAGACCAGAAAAACAGCATCATCATCACCATCATCACCTATACCTTTTTTTTAATGTATATATTTATTTTCAGCAATGATAAGTCTCTATGTTAGTTTCAAGTAAGAAATATTAACAGTCACTCAATACCGAGATTACAGGGGCCATGCACCTGTCCTCTTGGGGTCATGGGATAGTGCCCCATAGGCTCGTTCAGTAACCCATACATGAAAGAAATATGACCCTAACGCTAAGTGTGCAGGGCCTTGAACCACACAACGTAATAATGTGAGACAGAGCATCAAATCCTCCCCATTTAACAAAATAAGCCCAAATAATGTGATAAAATAAAATCAATGAAACTGATTTGTTGTAGGCCCATTGTTTATCATGTAATCATTAACTACATGTCTCATAAAACCATATCACTTATATTTTGCCTTTGCTGTTGATGTTCTGAGTTGGAATCTCTGTCTTCTGAACAATACGACTCATAGGTCAGGTATTCATGTTCTTCCAAATGAGATAAATGAAGCTCTTGTGTTCATTGTCAATTATCTGATTACAAATAAATAAGGGAATGATTGAGCCTTCATCACGGGCCAAGGCAACATGAGGAGGGCTACAAACTATTCACCTACAGTGCTGTGTGACAGGTTGGGAGATTCTTTCATGCTGATATCTACAGCTATCTTGAGGCTGCAGTTCAAAGGAAATACCAAAATACCTGGAGGAGTGTACACCTGTACACACACACACACAAATACACACACACACACACAAATACACACACACACTCATTTACGTGTATCTTAGTTAAGACACCCATTGACATAAAGCATTTCTTAGCCTTTCAACCTAACCTTACCATGTCCATGACATTACATCGACATTAATTTCAAGGAGACTTACTGTAACCTTGACCATATAGTTACCACTTACCTTACCCTAACTCTTACCCTAAACTAAACTGTAACCTAAACCTTAACCTAAACCTTAACCTTAACCTAAACTTAACCTTCAACCTTCAACCAACGGAAGAAATGTCCCCATAATGTGACTGAGTAAACAGATTTAGGTTACCACAACATAGACCACACACACAAATACACACACACAGACACACACACATGCACTTCTCTCTATAGTTGTAACCCTAACCCTAACCCTAACCTTAAACCTAACCCCTAACCCTAAGCCTCATTGACATAATGCATTCCCTAGACCTTTACCTTAACGATCACAACTAGATGCCTAACCCAAACCTAACCTAACCTAACTCTAAACCTAAACCTAAACCTAAACCTAAACCTAAACAGCCCATTGAGTTTGTGAGGACCCGTCAAAATGTCCTCACAAAGATGGTTTTGAACCAAAATTGTCCTTCTTAACTACAGAAAGACATGCGCAAGCACATCACACACACACAGACACACAGACACACATGCACACACAAAAACAACTTGAAATTATAGTTTAATATAAAAATCTCTTCCTGTTTATTAATATGATCATTAATATGAACAAACAATTGTTCAATGAATTTAAAACCATCAACTCTTAGACACTAGAGGGCAGTGTCACACTACTTCTCCATCTTGTGAGATAAGTTTCATACTATGATATAAGATTTCCAGAAACTGTAAATTGAAACATTCTATGTGCAAAACAAAACAGTTTTACTCTTTTATCATAAAACTGATCATGGCATTTACAGATTTCTGCAGATACTGAGATAATCACTTGTTTACTCCTCCCTGATGAAGAGCGTATCCTCATCACTTTGATGGGGCACTTTGGCAGGCCCCTCATCAAGATCTTCACAATGTAGCAAATGTGGTGCATTGTGAAGCTCACCCCTCACAGGGATAGCGTCATGTCCTTGTGATGCCACTGGCACACAACACTGTATTGTGATGCCTGGATGTCCGTCTGCCCCCATCCCCTTCAAAGCACTTCCTTCAGGGTGACATCAGCTGGGGTGCCGAACGTAAACAGGTGACCTCTTAATCAAGTGTGGGCTTTGTACAGGATTCAGAGATGCTCTCTCAACCTCATCAGCACACAAAAAACGTTTTACTTTGGAGGTTTATCCTTGTGTGGCTTCTTCTTTGTGCTCTGCATTCATCACCAGAGTTTCCATCCTCCCTCCTTCTTTTTTCCATCCACTTAAGAAATGATAAAGCAGCCGAATGTTGATAACAAAACAAAAGGGATCCCTTTTTTACTGTATCCATGAGCAGCTCCATTGGAAAAAGTTTTTGTACCTGCTCAGGTAGATACCAACGGGGGAACAATGGAAGATGCTGCTACAAACAGGATGCGTGGGATGGAAGTTGAAGGGGTAAACATGGTGTGTTGTCATATGTGGGACTGAGCGAGTGTGTGTGTGTGTGTGTATGTGTGAGAGACGGAGCCGCAGAGTGATTGTGTTGTCAGCTCTGTGCACATGGCAATGAAAACAAGCCGTTCACATGTAGGCATTATGAGCTTACAACTTCAAAGCAGCAAAATCTGATATCACACATAAGACACTCTGAAAAAAGGCTGAATTCCTCAGTTGGGTGTTGTTGATTTTTAGCCTTTTCCGGGGGTTTGTGGGTTTTCACATATTTCTCGGAGTGTGTTGCGTGTGAGGGGATCCCCATGTAGGTTCTCTAATTGAAAATCCCTTTCCCAGGTATTCTGTCATCAACAAAGGGAAAGATTTCGAGTGATCAAAGTGACCTCCTGTGTGTGACAACAGAGCCTCCCTCGCTCTGGCACCTCAGACCACTGCTGTGCTACGACACAAATATTGGTTGTTTAAATGAAGAAAGAAATCTTCTTTTTGATATAATTCGAAGCCAATAACAACACATCTTCATCTGCTCAAGAGTGACAGAGAGAGATTGTGGAGTTAGATTTTATTTCAGTGAGTTTTAAAGCAAAGAAATGCATCTGCTCTTTATCTGCTGTTTTTTTTGTAGAGATACTATATCCTTTTAAGGATTGAATTCATCTCTGTGGCTTTGAATATTTTGAAATGTTCAAATAATTTTTAATGCCCCAAGTGATTTCTAATCTAAAAAGCTCCAACTGTATCTCACCCATGAGACATGTCAGGGATTCCAGTCGGCTGGTTGGCAAGTCCTCGGTCTGAAACCCTGAAGCAGCAAGAAGAATTCCCATTTGTTATTTTAAATATCCTGACTACAGGAACCATGTGAGACTTGCATACATTGTGAAAGTTCCCAGGGTTTTTAAATGGTATCGTGAGATATGTTCTGCTTCATAAAAGGTAGCGCTTAGAGTTACTGTCAAACCTACTTGAGAGCACAAGGCGCAGACAGTCGCTGCACAATCCACCATGTTATTTTCCAATTCATTCTCAGTGGAGCATTTCCAGGACTTATCTGCTGATGAAATCCCCGATTAGGGGCTTGTTTCTGTGGGTTTCAGCTCTGATTGAGAGTCGTTCATGCCAGAAAATGTTGAATGAACTGTCTAATGTTGTTGAAATTGTCTTCAAGGTTACTTAAATGAATCCAATAAGGATGTTTGATTAAATAATACAATGGAATATCCTTAAAATCAGTCATAAAATGGGTTTCTATTGGTGAGATTGTAAAATAGTTGTAATGTACCTGTAATGATTTTTGAGTCAGGTTTGAAATGATGAACTAAAGGTTCAAGAAGGATTTTTAACCAGCAGAATGTTTTGTTGGCACATAGAGGCCTGTCCCCCCCCCAACGGTGGGCCTGACCAGCCATATCTCTCTGTCATCTTGTCCACCGTGAGCTGAACCACCTCTTCAGACTTTCAGTTGACTTGTCGTGCTGCATGAGAGAGACCTTTATGCCGTACGCTCGCAAAATTATCTCCTCATCAAATTTTATTTGAGCCGAACAAATTTTTGTTTATTCAGCCAGTGAGGGAGACCGGCTTCCTCACCGTACTCCGTTAAATCATAAAGACATCAGTCTAAATTATCTGATTTAGCGTTACCTTACCTATTAATGCAGGGTGCTGCCTTCAGCCAAGTTCCAGTACATGGCCCATACCTCTTGTGTGACAAGCTGGGGGAGCTGTTTGGAAAATGTTTTTTTTTCCCCAATGTAACCTCAAGTGGTTTTGTCAAGGGGCACAGTGTGCCGCGCACAATTGCTGTAAATGTGACATGAAGTTTTTATCATATTTATATGTTTACACCTGCTTCACCCACAAATATGTTATGGAGGTTTGAGATAACTTATGTGTCTACAGGATAAGTGTCTGTTTGGGCTTCAGAAGGAGAAAAACAAAATTAACTAGATACAAGGCTGAAAGACATGATTTACCTGGGGACGGCTACATTTCAGGCATGGATGTAAAAGTGTCAACGTCCATACAAGGGAGACTTATCATGGTGGGTCTCAAATGGCCCGTATCTTTTCATAGGCAGGGAGACAGACGTCTGAGCTGTGTAAAACTTGGACATCGTACTTAACGGAGCCTCTCTGCAGAGCCCTGGAGACCCATGCTACTTTGCAGCCTCTGCTGAGAGGGGAATAAACTGAATTCCACATGTGCTACTAAAAGGAACACTATTACACCAGTGCAAATCAGATTAAAATGATGAAATAGTTTTAGACTGACCACACAATATCACAGTCTCTCAGGGTTTGCTTGCTGTCTTTGTTCTGCTTCTGCCCCAAACAGCAGAACAGAGCAGGCACTTATTACTTCTATGTGGGATTTATTATTGCAGCTCTCAAGGTGGTACTTTGCTTTTAGACAGAATTGAGCAACAATCTCAGCATGTGAACCGAAGTGGGACCTACTGAAGGACACTGGCATTTCTTCCCCTGGTCAAAGATTTTCATTGTGCAATAGCGGTTGAGTCAGCAAATTTTTCAACAACACGGCTGTGGTTCAGCCGAGCCAGCCAGGAGAGAGGCTTTGTGAAATTCTGCATAAAGAAGCACGGATCTGAGGGCAGAATTGTTCCAGGGTTGTCAACGTTTGCCTCAACAACTACTGGATGGATTTGCATTAATCACAGATATAAGTGATGTGCAGAGGTTATACCTTTTTCATTCTGGTCATCCTCTGATTTTGTCTGGAGAAGTGCATCCATGAAGTTCACATTATAATTTTGAGTGATATATCTCAGCAGCCATTAAATGGATTGGCATGAAATTTAGAGTAATACAGTACATTGATGTTCCCCTCAGGATTAACTATAGTACCTCTAGTGATAATCTCTTTTTATTTAGCTCCATCATCAGGTCAAAACTTTATTGTGACTACTGAGTCCCCTTAAATTCCATCAAGATGCACCAAATTACTCACACTTATGGGAATCAGTCCCCTTAACGTGCCTGATCCATTAATTATGGCCTTAATAATTGGTGAAAATGTAATAAAACGTCCTGTATAAACTTAATAGGATGTTCCCTGATCCATACCCCCCCCACCCCACACACACCTCCACACACACACACACACACAAATTTCGTTGTAGTTTTTTGTCATCCTGTTAAGAAACAAAGAAACCAACAAACATCAGAGAGGGGGCGGTAGTCATTTCATTCCCACAAGTCTTAACTGTACTTCATGTTGTAATTAGCAAGTGAACACACTAAAGTAAAATGAAAACCATGGTAAGTCATTAGCTTGGTAGACTCTGACATGGTTTGAGTCTTGCTTACATCTTACTCACTTTCCAGTAGCCTCATCTCTGTGTTTCCAGAAACGTTTCTGTCCATAGACATGAAATTTATGACATACACACCCTGAAATACCTCTTTCTTTTCCTTTTCCTTTTATTGGACCTGGACATGCAGACATTGTTAAAAATGTCAAGAACATCATTGAACCAAGTGTAGAGGAAACAATTGAAAACAAAGAGTCCCTTATCCACCCTCTCTTACGCATCAAGCGGACACACACATTGAGAGGAAGCTTGAGCATCAGCGAATGGAAACTCTGCTGTCATAGAAAACTACAATACAATGTCAGCTGTTGTGTGCTTTGTCCCGTTTGCACTGTTTAGGTAAGTTTATCAAGATGGTGGCAGAGACATAAAAGCTTAGTTTGGCTGCGACAGCTAAATCTGCTCTCCCCTGTCAGAAGCAGCTATTTGGACAGAGCATGTTTCTTCTTGCACACAGGAACCCCAGCAGACGTGGCTTTAGACATCCCACCAAGCTATCTCAGTGCAGTTTGCAACACAAACTCCAGAGAACCAAACCTGCCTTGTCTAAACTTCCCTCATGTCTGATCAGCATCTGATTCTGGCATCATATCACCCTGAGATGAGTTTGTGCTGAAATATTCAAGCATCAAGGTTTTGGTTCAGAGGGATATAACCACAGGCGATACAGGCTGGTTCTGAAATGTTGTAACCTCCGACTCCATGCAGGTGTGCAAATTTAAGAGGCCTTTTTTATTTGCAGAATCACCTCAAGTTTTCCACCTGCAGTGTGACGGAATTAGCCTTTCCCCTCAGGGTGCCATTATCTGTCTGTCCACACAATTGTTATCTATCAAACTGGGAAACACACAACCACCAGCACTCCCCTTTCCCCCCTTAAGAAACAGAACGAGGTGGGGCCATGCTCCAGCTCTCTGTTTCCAACACATGCAATCTTTGCAGCTGAGCATTGATGACAACTCAATGTGCTCTGTGGTTTGTGACCGCCACCCCCTCGACCCCCAACCCGCTGACCCAAAGCAAAACAACCTGCGGCTCTTGCACTCACCAGGGAAACTCCAGACTCAGGTGATCCTGTGCCCCCCCAGACAAGGAGAATTCCAAATGTGAGAATGTGGCCCAACTGAGGCTCATATCAGTTTAAGCCAGTTCAATCAAAATAACACATCAGAGCACTTTCATTTGTACAAGCGAGGAGATCAAATGCAAAGCCCTGTGCTGACCCCTGAACACTTGCTCCTGAACCCTTCACCCCCTCCTCTGGTGCGCTAATCCTCCTGGAGCCCGGGCTCATGTGGCCTGAAGGAGATGGACCGAAGGAGGATGAGGCTGACAGCACCAACACAGCTGGCCTGATAGAGCCCCCACGCTGAGCTGGAAGTGGAAGCCTCAGAGAACCCACTGTCTCAGATGTGAGGGTCCCCTGTTGAGGAGGGGAGCTCACTTGTCCTGTCTGACATGTGCTCGCCACTTCAGAAACCACTCTCCACGGCAAACATCGTGTGAAGGCCAACAATCGCACATCAGTGGGTTTCATTAGACAAAGGACCACACAAGACTGTTGTCGGGTATTTCCATAAACACTGGCAATAAAAGGCAACATCTATCAAAGGCACCAGATTAAAGTTTGATTTTGCACAAACAAAGACTCTGGGCCGCTTTCCCAGAGCCACCATCGAGCAAAAGTCCAGTGAAAAATGTACCTTTTGTTTTTGAGATAATTCCCCACAACTTTTGCCACTTGTATGCGATTGTAGGTATGAGCTGACGTCTCAGGGGCCCATACAGGGACAGATTCACCGCAGAGTATTTTCTTTCCCATTATTTTATTTTGATCTCATATATGCCAACTCACAGACATCAAATCCAAAAGTCTGTCATTTAAGGTACAATACCTCCTCCAAACGGTGCCTGGCTGTACAAGAGAAACAATTGCTGTGAATCTCTCCCTGAGGAGGAGCAATTATCTCTTCGTCCTATCAGGAAAAGAGTGAGGATTAGCAATGTTTGTAGCAAGATAATGTGCCGCAAATGTTTGCAAATTCCTCCACATCACTCCTCACGTATGTGAAGCATGAGAGCTCTGAACTGGACTGGCAGATTGTTAGAGACCTGTTTCATTCTGAATGATGTCCTCCTTTGACCAGGACACAACACCTAATATAGAGGGAGCCAGAGGTCAAGCTGCGGAGCACATGGAGCCATTTATAAAATGTCAGAGAGAGGTAGTTGGAGGCTGTGGGAAAAGTTTTATCTGCTGGAGGAGCTTAAATCCTCTTTCTCTGCTTGTCCTCCGCTCTGAAGGTTCAACTCGCATTATGTTTATGGAAGTTGGGAAAGAAATCAAGGCTGTTCTGGGTGACAGGAAGACATGAGGGATGCTGGAGATGTCATGTGCAGGGGTGGTAAGAGGTCTCTGCTGCCTTTATTGGTCATATATTTCCCCTGAAAAGGCCTACAGAGCACTTATGTAAATCCTCCCAGCATCACATGTCAGCTCAGGTATTTGAAAAGGTACAGCCAGACAGCTATTTAAATCAGCGTCCCCGCTCTGAATTGATTTATCACTGTGTTTGGATGGCGAATACATGTTGATGGAGCGGCTGATAGCGTTTCTGGACACGAGCGAGTGTTGAGTTCCTCAACTGCCTCAGCCAAGATGTTGAGATGTGTGATTAGATGGGGAAAGTTTTGGGGTGAAATTAAAAAAATAAAACTCCATCGCCTCCATTTTCTCATGGTGAAAAAGTTGTGAACTACAGGGGAGAGGCAGGGGCCAAGGCCCAATAATATAGCCCTTCTCTCCAAGGCCAGGTCTGACGCAGGGAGCCCGACACGCCGCAGGTTGGGACAGAGCGGGTCTGTGTGGCGAGCCAACCACAGAAACCCTGTCACCTCTCTGCTCGGCGTGGAAACCCCTGTGCACTGTCGCTGACAGCGTCCCACACCAGCCACATATTGACTCTGTTAATTTGTGAAGCATCACCTGCATTTTGTTTCAGGCATCATGGTGTTTACAGACTATAACTGTGACTGACTTCAGAACCTTTAGTCAGCCAGAGGTCACATGATTGAAAAGTAAACTTAACAAATCTGTAAGACATTTGTTTCATAATTGTCCCTGCAAATGTACAATGAAAACATATCATGTAATGCTTATGAATATTGTGGTGATGCTGAACATCATTATAGGAATCATTACTTCAGTAGTGAACTAGTGAGAGGTACTGATGATCAGATAAAGCCTGGCTGCTGTGTCCTCCTTGTTTTCCATTAATAACTTCAGTTAACTGACGGCAAGCGGGGGTGTATACCCTGGACAGGTCGCCAAGTCTATCACATGGCCACAGGACAAACTTCAAAATTCATGTTCACATTCATTCACACACCAATTTGGCACCAATTGTTTTATCAAACTACAGTAATGTCCTCTTAGGATGCCCCATCTTCTACAAGTAACTTCTGATGATTCTGGTAAATCTCTAACTTGTGATCTAGCCCTGGTAAAATATTAATTTGTACAATACATTTCTTTATGATCACACATGTAATTCCCATCAATAGAGGTATCTTACAAACCAAGATGGTGAATACTCTCTGAACATGCTGGCATCATCTGCATATCGATGTTAGCATGTAGCTCAGAGCACTTCACACACAGCTGCTAATGTTGCTGTGTTTACAAATACAAAAAGGACTTTGCATACGACAAGAGAAAGGTTATAGCTTGAATAAATGTAAATTGAGGGTAAAACGGCACTGTCCAAAGTTATTGTGAAATGCAGCCTCAATGTGGGATAAAGGCAGTTTTGTTGTGATAGAATCTATCCCACATGCTGAAGATCCTGTGAGGTCCGGCTCACGTCAGATACCGCTGCCAGTTAAAACCACCATTTACTGATTAGTTCCTATCAGGCCTCTGTTTGACGGGGATGTGCACAGCGAGAGGCCTGGGTATCTCTCTGGGTATCTGAGCTATGTAAACTCACCGCTGTGGGTCATGGCGCTCCTTCCCCCGACCTGCAGAAGGAGACAGTGGCCCCGGTAAAGAATAACAGATCAATCTCACCGCTCTGGTGAGCCACAGATACTGTCATCACCATGAGGAGGCCGAGAGGGAGGTGCCAGGGTGCCAGCTTCTTTATCAGGATGACTCATCTCTCACTCAACGGCAAGAAGAAGCAAGAAAGGTTGGCAAATATTTAGTGTAATAAAAATATGATCAGATTGGTGATTGCCAAAACCAGGAAAGTCACGATCTTGTTACAACTCGTCAAAAAGGATTTCATCTGCTTTTGTGTCAGTTAATTGTACACGAACGACAGCATGTTGGGTGATTCAGTTTCAGCGCAAAAATAATGAACACATATCCAGCTCGAAACACTTTACACTTTCAATATTCACAAATGATTTGAACCAGAGTTTATTCATGTGATTCTGTTTGAGGTTTCTCAAGCTGGGAAAAGAGGGATTGTGCCACACACTCTTTGCACCGTAGCATTGAAAGGTTTCTGAGTTACGCTCACTCTAGACGGATGTGATGGATGATCTTTTTTACAGGGAGCTTGTGTGGATGGAGGAGAAACCCACGACTACAATCGAGAGCATGGAATAGGGGCTTTGCATATAAGCGAATAGGGGCTTGTGTTGCCAGGAGAAGGAATTAGCTCTACCCGCAGTAGGTTAAATTAAAAGTTGCATTCGGATGCTCTGAATAACTTCTTAAATTCTAATGAAAAAGTATTAATGATATGCAAAGACAAATATCATGATTGGAAGCCGAACTGTGGAGCCAGACATAACTAAGTTACATGTAAAAAGCCAATAAAAACTTAGTAAAATGAGCCATGAATGCTTTCTTGTGCCACCAAACAGATTATGCAAGTTATCCTTTCAGAATTCGAAGAGGCAACGAAGGCCAAGTCGTGTCAAGCCATCAACTCCTTTCGTCAGCTCGTCGCTAGCACGGTCCCCGCTGTTTGTGATTGATGGCCGCGGCTTATACATGACCTGGCCCAGTGAGGAGCCTTCCCAGCACTGACCAACACCGAACACTACAGGATTTCACTCAGCTTACATCATGGTTTTGAAGGAGCCATGATGTAGCCTCATATTTCTTAAATGTTGATGTTTTCTTGAGAGCAAATCAAGTCCACACCTTGATACAGTGGGCTCGGACCCAGAGTACTGTCTGTATGAGATGTCCGTTCTGAACTGGATGGATTAAGTGGAGAATTTAGGAAAACAGATTTTATATTTCAGCTGGAGTTTGCCAGACATTCTCTCAAAGTTGCAACATAATCTACGTTATGATGTTTATATAAAGATAAGCCTTCGTTCCGCCGCGTTCAGTCCCAGCATGCCAGCAGCGAGTCTCCATCTTCAGGTGCCAACTGTGAGTGTTCCACCTGATTTCATTGACAGGTAGATGGTTGCTTTTCATATAGTGTGATTGCTTCAGTCAAAATATCGTCTCAAACCTCGTGTAACTGTCGGGTGCAGCCTCTAAACAAAATATACACACACAAGGAAGCATTTGTGGGTACAAATTCCAATGCTTACACTGCAAATGTTGTCTTTAATAATCTATCTACTAATTCCACAAACGTCTGTCTGTATGTGGAATGCATATCTCATGAACTGCTCATCTAAGTGACTTCACACTCTGTAAATTGCCAAAGGAAGTGCAGTACCCAGTTCAGTGCGATTTGGACAAGCGATACATTCAATATGAATAAATACTGTATTTGATAAACAGGCGACCAGCACCCTGTAGCAGTCAGTGGGGGCGGGGCAGCATGTTAACAGTACGTGCATGGACCGAGTTGAACGTGTCTACAGCAGGAGCCGACAACTGTGTCAAACAGCAGGGTCAAAATCAGATAATATCATTATTTCTGTTTCACCATATCGAACTGATAGAGACCTTGATGGGTACAGATCTACGTCATGACAGCAACATTGATAGAATCTCTTCCTGTTTGGCAATTTTTCTTCAAAGTAAAAGCACAACGTTCATTGTGTTGCTGCAATGCTTTATTTCATTCTATAAAATCTTCCCTGCAGACACAAAGGATGGACACAAAGTTTTCTAACTCTGCACCAAAGATTTGATCATAATCTACGTTATAATATAGATATATAAAGAGCTCACAACGTCCAGCACACAAACATAAACTGACAGCATATTGTATATGGATTTAAGGACGACTCACTAATGACTAGGAATCATTTTTGAAGTAGCTCCAGCACATTAACTCAGGACAAGAGAACAGCCCATTCCAAACAGGATGGTTTACAATGGGCACTGCTCTAGTTTATAGTAAAAGTGGTGTCATGATGCATTTTTATGCAGTGGAATTCTTTCGGTAGAATCATTTAAATATGACAAATCACTGGCAGAGGATAGAGACAGTGAAATAACAGAGAAGTGCAGAGAGTGTGGGAAGGGAAGACAAAGTGAGAGAGAGTGGGCAGTGCCTCTGAGTGAATGTAGACCTAGTTATGCAGTGGGGGAAGTTTGAGCTCTGAATTATCTACATTGTTTGAAATCCCCATCCCTCTTGTGTCTTGGCAGACAAGGCGCAGGCCGGGTGTCCATGAGGGTGACTGTAAATGAAACATTCCGCGCTGGGTTCAGGACGGGGTTCCTCTTGACTCATCGTCCGTCATTGCATAAAGCTCACTCTCTGCAGTGAAGCAGCCCATTCTTCTGTGCACGTGGATCCTGGCGGTACATTTTCAGGGCCCTCATTGTTGAAAGTCCCTTAGATGCCGGTATCTCCTTAATCCACCTCTTGTGAACATCTGCAGCAATTTGCCGCACAGCGCACAACTGTGGCTCAAGCATCTACGCTCACCTCAGTGACGCTGTAAACAACCTCAAGTGTCTTATCTTACAAAGTAAACACCTGCCTGAGCTTTGTCACTGACACAGAACAAGTCTCTTTGTGTTCTGCTGAAAATGAAGATGAACTAAATCAACTCAAAGCTACTTTTCTCAGGCAATAATCCATTTTTTGTTAATTTCACATTTATATATGTAAGGTCAGGTATTGCTGAGTGTTCGTACTCGTTCCAACAGCACCTTGCTTCACGTTTTGTGTAATTATACACATTTATACCTGGGAGCTTCCCAGCACAAACACTGCTGTTGAATACTAAGTGGCTGTGCAGGGATACTGTTCAGAGCCTTGCTCAAGGGCACTCAGCGCCGAAAGAGGAGAGAATAAAAGTCATTCAAAGATATTAAACTATGCACATTTGCAGGGATGACTTGCCAAGATGTTTGTGAGTTTCTGAGCCTGACTCTTAATTTGCAGGTGTTTATGTAACTAATTCTTCATAATGCATTTTGGAGAGGAGTGAAAAGCTCTCCCTGGGGACTGAGTGGGCCCAGGTAGCCCTCACATCTGAAGAGCGGCCTAATGGAAAAGCAAACACAGTGATTACCAAGGCCCCTTTACAAGGCGCAGCCTGCAGTGAGAGTGGAGTGCTGCACCTACAAAACTTTCAATAATTCATGGTTCTTGATGAAAAAAGATCCAAAAATAAATAAATAAATCTGTCATGTTTAGGGGACAGATGTTTCCATCTTGAAATTTTAGGGAAGATTTGGGTAAGATAACAACATCTGAAAAGATGAAGATGATCATGCTGGGAAATTACCTCATGATTCTCTGCGATGACCTTTGTGCAACACAACTTAGAGTCAAATGGGGTAAAAGTTGTGAATCAATGTGACTCACAGTCAAGGGTCAAGTGGTGATCGATTCTAGAGGAATTTAAACTGTTGGCCTTGTAGGTGCAGGACCTGGCTAAACTTGCACATTGAAAGAGACCCATGCAGTCAAAAGTATCTTAACAGACAATTTACGTTTTTAAAGAAGAAATAGGGAAAATAAGAGCATCCATTCAAATCAGGTATTATAACAGGAAAAACAATAGTCTGATGAGGAGACATGCAGATCAACATGACAATAATGAGATTTGGATTAAATATTGCAGATAGATTTGTGCCTTCACTAAAGTAACAATGAACCATATTGGAAACAGCTGATTGCATCTCATGAGTGATAAATAATAATTTATGTTGATCAATAAGTATTCTAAAGATATAATTAACAATATATTCATTATCTATTAACTTTCTATTCCAAAACACACATTTTGTATTAATACTTTTATTATTTTAAAAAGATTCCCAGCTTGGCTCTCATGTGATGCGGTTGTGCCATGTCTCCTCAGAGACCACGGCTGTTGCACAGAGGGGCTTTCTCTGCAGCACACGGGCCCTCTTCACTCTGTGTTGACTTAGTAAATTACTTGGGATGTCAGGGCCCAACCACAGCTTATCCTCAGAGGGGGGAGGATTTGATGGAGGGTACACGATGTGGCTGCGAGACAGAAAAAAAAGAGTGTGAGAGAGAGGCAGAGAAATCATTGTAGAGGCCTGGACGCTTCAGGTGGAAGATAAATTGTAGACTGAGAATAAAAATGTCTCTCAGTCTGGGCAAAATTACATTGAGCAGTTCAGCTTCATGGATGAACTGAGACTCAAAGACATCTGTCATTGAGTAAAGCAGATTAAAGGCATTTCAAAGTTTGCTTTTACAAATAAGAAATAGAATAGAATAGTTAATTTGGCTCACAAGCAACAACATGAAGACGATTTGCGACTTTGGAACTTTCTGACATAGCGTTGGAAATAGCCCCAAAAAAACACGACCTGTTTTCAAGTCAGGAACTATATTATACAAAACATGTAAACCGGTAATCCCTGCATTATGATCCGCAAACACGTTAATGGGAAAGGGCCTTTTCACTGTGTTGTAATGTGTAATTTTAAAAACAAAGGTTTGTTGGGTGTTTCTTCTCTCCAGGTGGATGGAAGAGGCTAGTCAGAGAGAGAGAGAGATAGAGAGACACAGAGTCCTGCAGGGCACGCGGTTGTGTGGTATGCACGCCGGGCGCTCAGGGCTGTGCCTGTGCCGCGGCCTGCCTGCAGTCAGGCGAACACACTGCACACCTGTGGCCCCTCCGCTTACTCCTGTTTGCTTTGACACCTCAGATGTTGTCTCCTTCAACAACACATCTTTCATCCGCGCCATCCACCTCGTCACCACCTTCCCCCCTCAGCCATGATGTGAAGTCAGGAACAAGCAGCTTAAAAGAGTTTTATTTTCTCCTGTAAGATTTCTCTTTTCTCATATTTTTCTGCTGTCCGAGAAATATACCATGATAAGGAGTTTAAAATGTGTGCAACGTAACGCAAACCATGCTGCAGGTCTCTCTCTGACAGTAGAATTTCTTTTCTCTCAGCTGTGCTCCATGAAATGTGTTGAAATATGGGGTGAAACAAGCTTCTTGTTTGATTCATAATGGCCTGGTTCCATCAGCGCCATTCTCAGTTACCTCACACTTCATTGGCCTTTTTTTCTTCTTCTTCAAAATCACATTTTCCCCTTCATCTGTCCACAGATCACACTAAGCCTTTGATAGGGATGGGGGTGGAGGGTGGAGAGGGCATGGGAGCGACAGGGGATGGAGGGTGATGTGTGATTGTGGGTCGGGGTGTCAGTGGCTCCGCAGGACCTGCCGTGAAAGGATGTGACTGAATCCCTGGCCAAGTAAAGGAGCAGCAGAAAAAAAAAATCTCTCAAAGAAATGCTTTGTGTGCAATCATCAAGCCATGATAGTGCCACAATCGCCTTGTCTAATTTGTCATAACATGCTTGGCCATTTGTTGACATGCCTCGTCCAGCCTTTAAAGGGAGGTTTCATCACTTGGCCACACCTCTGCAGGTCTGTGAATGTGACTGGTGGTGGGTGAGAAGCAGGTCTGGGTACTAATGAAGGACATGTCATAACAGTGAGAAGACATTGAAAAAAGATTAAAAAAAGACAAAAAGTCTAGGTTTGTCTTGAAATTACAACTCTATTACTCAAACTTTAACTTGTGCCCTTTTAAATCCTTTTACATGATCAAATTTACCAAACTTTACACCATCACCATCATCATCATCACATAATTGTGGATAAGGGTCCCCATCTACAAGGAGTTAAAGCTAGGGTTGGTAATCCTGGATCAACTAGCAAGAGCAGGTTAAGCTTTGAAAATATGAAACAGACAGGGTCGTGCATGAACGAGTTCAATGAACACCGTTCATCTAACCCACTCAGACCCATAGCATCCTCTGAGGCAGTTTCAGTGGAGCTGCAGGTAGAACCTAAATCATGTTTTGGCTTTGCAGCTGTTGAAGGGGACAAGCATCTCTTTCAGTGGCATCCCAGCATGGAGCTCAGCTGATAACTGCTCCCCATGTCCCAACGTGACCACAAGTAATAAATCTACCTTACGTACCTTATTCAGCATTGACAAAATGAGGGAGGAAGATCAGAGTAGCAGGAGAACCATGTGCAGAGGCTGCAGGAAGAAGGAGGGGGCTAGAGGAGGATGTCATGTTCACTGTCTTACTCGCAAATATTAAATTTGGGATTGAATTTACATTTCACAAAGCAAAGCTTTCCAATGGAAAGTGTTGCAGTGTTAAATCAGAGCGATAGACTCTCAGTAGAGGGCACCATACTTCAATTACAGATGTGGTGTTACGGAGGATTAATGGGGAAAAGAATTAAAATATACGTGTTCAGCCTTTTTGTGAGCCATGTGATTTAGAGACGTATTAATCTATGTCTGTATCCTGGTTGTGTGCAGCGAGTGACTGGAGGAGAGTTACTTGACGAGCAGCTTCTCTCTGTCCCGGACTTGGAGCTCAGCAGTCAGACTCTTCCAGGGAAAGTACAAAGCCTTGCCTGGTGGTCTGCACACATGCCTGGATGATCTGCCCAAAACAGCCTGGATGGTGGGGTGGCACAGACACACCTGCTTTGTCAACACCGTCTTCCTCACTACTGTGGCCAAATGAAAATCCATCCTGTATAATTGCAAAGACTGTAAGGCACCATAGATTTGGAGCAGCCTGTGTTTCGGTAAACGGAATATTTAATCTGAATACTCAAAGTAAAGACGAGTGAATTTGATCCGGGGGCGGAGATGTTTTCATTTCCTGTTGGCTGCTCCTCCACAATTGAACATAGAGTATTTGATACATTAGGATGAACTGTATTGATTTCAATAGGGAAATGTGGTTATTGTGTTAAGAAGAGGAATTAAATTGATATATATATATATTATAAATATTATAAATTATAAATAGTATAACATAAAAAGTGAGAATTAAAGATAATAAAGTTAAAGAATGACTCAGCAGTGTATTAGTAGTATTCTGTACCATATGAAAAACCTAAAGCAAAAGTGGCTCTGTCAGGCTACACACATTAATTAGAGTTTGAGAGTCATAATATTACAAGAACTAGAATAGTACTCAGTAGATTGTATTCCCCATAAATTCAATCAAGCTGCACTAAATGTCACACTTACATGCAAACATACATACAGTGTTAATAAAGTCTTAATATTACAGGAAGTAAGTTGTTATATCACAAGAATAATTTTAAGCTATAAAATAAAGAGAATAAAGTTGTAATTTTAGGATCAGTACTAGAAGATCAACCTTTAGTCCTCAGTTTTTGAGGACGGGTTCTCATTGCTGCTTGTTTCTTTATTCTTTCTCTTTATTCTCAAAATATTATGACTTTCCTCCCAATGATGGAAGATTGTTTTTATTTGTTTTACTGTACTGAACAAGTCAAATTATTGATAGTCTGGCTAGAGGAAGCTTAACATGTATGTATGTGTGTATCATAGCATCCAGTGGTTATTGAGAAAGTTCATACAGAACCACAAATGGCAGCATCAAGGTGATACTAGAGGAGAAATTAAGAGACTACCCATTAAACCAGTTGGGTTTATCATCTGGGGAACATCTGCAGGTCTCCACATAATTTGATGACAATCCACTGAGAGTTGCTGGACACACACATTTTAATTTATGTGCAGGTAGAAATATTTACACCTCACCTGTGTTTTTTTTTTTTTTTCATCCTTGACTTTCCTCCCGAACATCCACCTGGTTGCCAGAATGACCCGTCTCGGCCACCTTTGACCTCTCGGAGACTGGAGTCCTGCCACCTGAGCAGTGTGTTGTCCCCTGCTGCTCACCCCATGTTTGGATAGACTACCTGCTTCTCAAAACAAGACATGACAGGGCAGGTCACCAGAAGACGGAGCAAAAACAAAGAGTCAGATTTCACAGACACTCTATCAATCAAACATCTTAGCAGCACAATCGCACTCACAGTACCTACAGGAATCCCAGCGGCTTCAAAGGGACGTGTGAGGGATTTTGTTTTTCCTCACTCCTCCTGAAAGTGGGATTGTTGGAGATCAGCAGCTGTGTTTATTGTCCTTCGTTGCTACTTGACGTAAGCAGAGGATGGAACTCAGCCTGTGTTGCGTTTAACAATGTCAAATTTATGCCCCATGTAAATAATAGAGCAGGAAATTAATCCGTTGTCTTCCATTTCTGCAGAGTAATACTTAACGCTGCGCAGCAGGCACGGACAGGCTCTCGTACATTCCCAAACATAAATTATGGCAGGACAAATGAATTCACCTACTGTTGCGTGTGTTACTAAACGCTGCCATGTCTGCTTTGTACACAGTGCGCTGATTAAATGACCGTACTGTGATACACAACTATTGTTCTGCTGTGAGGTTGATCTGTAACATGCTCAGTTTGCTTGTCTCGCAAAGCTCAGTATTGTTTTATCAGATTCAGCTGACTCTTAAATCTGCTTAGGAAGGTGTTTGTGGGCATTTCTACTCAGAATCATGACTTTTTAGTGTAGGAGAGTAAACCTCCAGAGTTATGAATTGTGCAACAATCTTTATTCGATTATCGATGGGGATAGATTCCTGTTTTTAGGTGGTTTAGTATCACTACCGGTTTTGCACTGAAACGCTCCAGAGACTATCTTTGGCCAAATTGTTTATTGATATATTCGTCGGTCCACTGCCGACGTAGGGAAGTCTGTTTTCCTCCTCGCCACCCACCCACCACCAGCCTCGCCTCGGCCGTGCACCTGTCTGTAGCAGGCAGCTGTGGGTGGGCGGGCCTTGGCTGTAAGTGGAACATTCCAGAGGAGAAGTCACCCCGTTAATCCCTCGAGTTTAGACCCGACAGCCCCCCAGTCCCCTCCTTCACTACCTCCACTACCCCTCGTTGCCTCCCTCCCTCCCATCGTGGCTAACCCTTCCTCGCCGCTCTCTCCTCTCAGCACTGGTCAGGCTCAAACGGGATACGGCTATGTCAAAGGTAGACACTGTGAGAATGAGATTAGAGGACGAGTGCCCCCGACATGCATGCACCCACCCTGCGGCTCCCAGGCCCCAGAAGTTTTAATCCCCCCAAATACTCAAGAATGAAAGCAAATATTCTTATGTCCAGGTCTGCGGACGTATTTTCAAGGGGAAATGTTGCACGGACACAGAATGTATCACTGTAAACTTGTGGAGTCTTTAGTTTCACACCCTGTTACTATGAAACAATGAAAGAAGTTTAGCTAATTCTCATGTTGGATTTCCATTCTGTCTAATGAGTGTGTGTGTGTGTGTGTGTGTGTGTGTGTGTAATTAGTGGGTCTTTGTAGGTGCGGAGGCCATGCACACTTACACAACTCTGTCTCTTGTCTACTGGATATTTCACTCCTCTAATTGCCCATATCAGTCTCCCAGTATCACAGTTTTTTTTCTCTCCCACTGTCTGTTCACTGTGATTCAAACAAGAGTCTCTTTATCACCCCGGGAAATTCTGATGTCAGGCCAGATCCTTCACTTGGCAGCCTCCCCATTCAGCTGGAACACATAAATGAGAAAAGCTGCACAATTCGCCCCGCGAGCACAGAAGAAGACGTTCCCTTCAGTTTTCCCTCGACGTTGCAAACACTCTATCTCGAGCGGAACATTTTATCTTGCTCAGTTGGCCGTTTGGCAAAAACAACTAATGCTGTTTGTGTCCAACTAAGGAAGGTTCATATGACTGTGCCGTGGCCTGGACAATAACAGCAGATGGTGTGTATTGTACTGATTCACTGTGAAGGAAAATATTAGCTGTCCTGGTCTATAGCGATGCAGTGCCCGTTATAAACCTGCCTGTTCTCTTGTCCTGTGTTAATGCTCCAGAGCTACTTCAGAATTATTCCTTATCATTAGTGAGTCACTTTTTATTGTTTGTGCGCAGACTTTTAATAAACAGTACAGAGTGAAGTTAGAAAATGTTGTGCTCATCCTACCTGGTTTATCTGCAATTAAGATTTTATATAGAATATACATTTTAAATGAAACTGAAGTTGCTTTATTACAGTTCAGGTGTGTGGCAAATAAGTTTGAATGATTTACTTAACAGGTGTTATTTTGTCATACATTAATTCTAGCTATTTCAGAGGTCTGTTAAGCAATCGACACAAAGTTCAGACCCAAGTTCTCAACTTTTCAAAGTAAAAGCTTTGTAATTCATCTCAATATAAAGTGTTGCAGCAACAAAACATACATTTTGCTTTTACTTTGAGGACAAACCAGTCCTGATTGTTGAGTGAATGTTGTTCAATGAGACAGAGATCTGTGCCTGTCTGTGTCAGTCCAATATGGTGAAATACAAATAATTAAATTATCAAAATGACCTGGCAGCTATTTTGACAAGCTATTCGCCAACCATTGCTGTAGTTAATCCGAGTAGGTAGAAGAAGACATGTTCAACTCTATCCTCAAACTGAAGGCGTACTGCCTCACCCCCCTGACTGGTCCTGAGATGTGGATGCCTGTTTATTACATTACATTTTTATTAACATTTAACGTGTCTAAATCGCACCAAAATCAGGACTGCACTTTCTCTGGCAATTTACAATACACTTGTGAAGTCGCGTGAAGCCCATTATATGAATGGTTAGCAAGATATGCATTCATATAAAGACAGACAAACAGAAGTTTGTAGAATTAGTAGGTAGATATGTGGCTGGTATAAGCAGAAAGTACGGTACCATGCTTTTTGCCAGTTGGACCACACTCTTGTAGTTAGTAAAATGGTTCAGCTGTGTTTGCTTTAATAGAAGAATTCAACATGTTGTGAAAAACGCTTACTCACTTGGAGAGAATTAAATCCTCATCTCAGTAAAGTAAATATGAAGCTACAGCCAGTAGCTCAGCATAAAGACTGGAACTACCCGTGGGTCCGTCTCAAAATTCCCCTTCCAGCACCTTGAAAGCTCAAAATAATAGCTTGAATCTTTGTATCCCTTTCGTTTCCTCCATACAAAAACCAAACAGTAAAAACATTCAGAAGGGTTGTGGTTTTCAGCAAACATGTGAGGAACAATTTCTGTTTTTGTCCTGCCAGGAGCAAAAACTTCTCCAGGCTGCAAGTCCAAAAAACCCTGCAAAATACCTGTATTTTACACCTTCACTTTTGTGAGCGATAAAATGTTAGAGGTGTTTATAGGCAGATTGTGTTACCTTTGGACGGAGCCAGGCAGACTTTGACCCTATTTGCAGTCTTTCTGGTCTTTGCTAAGTTAGTAAGTAACGTGCTTAACTTTAATCAAATAAGAACAGAAAGTAGTAGTACACAATACAAATATGCAATGAAAACAGAGAAAAACCCAACACATAATATAAATGCATGGATTCAAACAATACAGTGCACAGGGTGAGACAAAAGCCAGTCTGAAGAAATGGGTTTTCAGAAACTGCAGAATGTAAATCTATAGGAGTATTATTCCATAATGATAGACAACGGGCTGCTGAATGGATCTTATTGATGGCAAAGACACAAGAGTGATATCAATCTTCTGACTCAGCATATTTAACAACAAAAAAATGAAATATTTAGGAGAGATAAAGATTCCTTCTGTGACAGCACCCAGTCCCATGCAACACTCAACACCCTGTTTTTCTTTTGCACCCATTAAAGCGTCACACCACTTGTAGCAATTCATTTTCTTGAGTGTAATGACTGGCTGTGTCCTGTGGCGCTGGCTGGACTGCTGTGGTGCTTGGGCGACACCAGGGGAAGCAGTAAGAGAGCAAGAGAGAGTCCCAAGGTGCAGGCCGTCCTCGCTCTGTTTACCCTCAGGCCAGAGCCCCTCGAGTCAGGGGGAAGCCAAGGCCGGGCCAGCGGCTAAAGCAATGATGGCTTCTGACAGTAATTTCTTCATGAGTCCGTAGCCCACGGGGGCCTGCCAGTGGTGAGATCGGGGGTGCCTCCTCTTGCCCATTAAAGCACACAAACTGTGCCCACAAATCCCGCTCAATGGTATCTCTGTGCTCGGGGAGTGTGTTTGTGCATGTGTGAGCGAGAGAAGTGAGGAAGCGGGATTGAGGGGACAGAGAGGGGGAGGCCTCGCCAGTCGTGAGACAGACCTGGCAACACGGCCAAAAGGCTTGGGGCGCTTTTCTTCAGCTACCCCATCAGTTCAGGCAAGAGTCCAAGTCATCAGGGGAACATACTCGGAAAACCACGCTTTGTCAACGGGCCAAATTGTAAAAAGTGTTTACGTGCATCTCAGCCCAGGGGAGCTGAAATCACACATGACAAGGCTTAAGCATTGTGTTGGGTGGAGGTTGGAGCTTCAGTCGAGGGGGTTGGCTTGAGGTTTAGGTGAAAGTTGAGGTGTTTGCTGGATGAGGAGAGCAGCAGTGAGATGTAGCTTCTGTGCTGCTACACCTGTAACCAGCACGGCCACATTAACAGATTACATGGCTGTTTGAGAAAAGCAAATGTTGATCTGGGCTTGGTGCTAACATCACCTTCAGTGAGACTGAGGCCGGGTACATGTGTGGACATTAGGGATGTTGCAAAATGAGCAAGACTCATTTTGCAATGAGGGGTTTATAATTAGAAGACTGCAAGCAACAAAAAGGGACACCAAATTGTTATAAATGCACAAAAAGGTGTTTTTTTAGCTCTACATACATGAGCTGGGTTTTTCAGGGGTAAAGAAAGTTATATATCCCTACTGCTTCAGGAGATTTAACTTGTTGTGGATTGAGAAAATGCTTAAGAAGGCCAGAGGTTATCCATCTCTAATCCACCATCTTAGAGCAGACAGTCATAATCTCTCCTCTGTGTTCCCCTGGGGTGTTAAAACCAGACCATTGGGCTGGATTATACCACAGAACGGAAACCGATGTGTTAATCATAAGTTAGAGGCTAAGCCTGGGCGAGCAGGTCAGTCTGAGGTCAGTCCGTCTGCACTATAGGGGACTTTCTGTGTGAAAAGCCACGGCTTACCACTTAGCAGCCCCAACATAATCAGGCAGGAACAATGTACAGTACTGTAATGGGCCAAGTCGACCCTGAGCCCCGTGTTGTAAAGAAAGAATGTATTCAATCCCCACTGACTCTTCAAGTGTACATTCTCTGCATACATGTAAGTATAACTTATGCAAATACACACACACACGTGCACCGGCTCATACAGTGCCCTGTTAATGGGCACTCATGTGACACACAGCTGAGATTGGTCCATTTATCTGTCTTCAGTCTTCATTGGACATGTGTAACGAGAGCAGAAATAAGTACCATCCGTTTTTCCAATTCCAAACTTTTGGCCTCAGGGGATCTGGCATGCTGTCTGAAAATTGGATGATACACGACCTTTGCTATGTATGACTAATACTTGGCTCCTAAAGTCAACAAGGTGCTTTATGAAAGACGCTGAAAGAAAACACAAAACAGCAAAGACATTTCAAGATTTATATAATGAGATGGAAAATATAGACGATTAATTGGATTAGAGAGAAACAAAGGAATTTGCTGACCTAATTAAACGTCTTAGACACATTCAGACTGGCAGAGCACAGAATGTATAAAAGAGTTCTTTATTTCTAATAAACATGAATACATGTGAACATGTAGGACGTTTTTATGATGCACGTTTAAAACATTCTTTCAAAGTGCTGTACGAAGCACAGGAACAGATGCTGTAGGTCAGGACGTGAGTGATGGAATGATCTAAATTATTGTAAGCGTTTTAGCAAATATCCACACATCATCAGTGTGACATGAAAAGTACAATGAGGGGAGGAGGCACAAAATGTAACATCAAACATTAAAACTTGTACAACTCTGAAAAGTACACTTTTTTTAGACACACAAAGGACACATACATTGTATGTGTTAAATATGTTTTGTTTGTCAGGACATAAAGAGCTAACTACATCATTCACAGATTCAGCAGTCTGTTTAAATACCTTATTTCTACAAAGTGAATTTACATTTTTTTTAAAGTACAAAGTGCAAATACTATGGTTTCCATTATTGCCGATTGGTGAGGGCATGTTCTCCACGCAGGAGGGGGAAATCTCAGCGGCAACTTAGCCTTGCTTCTTCGACTGATTCTGAGGAGAAAAAATAAAAGTGGCATCAGTTTGAATCATTCACTTCTCTGTTTGCACTTAGTCTGACAACTTTTTTAATAAAAAATGATAACTTTATTTGTATAGCACTTATCTAAACAAGGTTACAAAGTGCTTCACACAAAGGTCCATGGCAAAATTGAAGAAGAATTGAAGAATCATGCCATAATAAGGTCGAGACCTTAAGTTTGTAGAGAAAATCCAACAGTTTAGGTTAATGACTGATGCTACATCCATATAACTACGTTTTCAAGTTGAAAAGGCATTTTCAGACTAATTCTCTGTCCACACAAGCGTTTGTGCTCCATATCAGTTTTAATCCCTGTACACACTAACACACCTAAAAAAAGGCCTATTAAATGAACACTCGCATACACTGGGCATGCATGTGACAGTGTAAACATGAATTGCTCGAATAATAGCTCATCTCCTATTGTAAAATGCTCAATTAACACAACACAACACAACAGCTGTTAGCAAAGACAATAGGGTCAGCAATGCCTGTAATTGATGATCAATGTTGCGTTCTACACTGGTAGCCGAGGCTAATGCTTGAAGGAGGTCAAGTGATAGGAGCCTGACATATCAGCCTATGCTACGTTGTATCCAAACAGACCCAATCTGCGAGCCCTGGAGACAGCAGATCTGCCACCACTCTCTCTTACAGCCATTTTATCCATTAGTTTGTGAGGAGTAGTTTACTTACTAGTTTACTGGAAGATAAGCCTTCTCCTGGTTTGGCTCCTGTGAAACAAAAAGTGATTTAAAACACGCCAACTTTGATATGAGGAATACTGCAGGTAAAATAGAGCATCAAGTCATTACCCCAACTTCAACAAACTCTCTGCCCTTCTGTTGTTGGCCGGTCGTATTTGCTGTAGCTGTAGCTAAGCCATAGTTAGATATTAGTGTGTGTTATTCAGCTCACCCTCTTCTTTGGTCACCCCGAGGCAGCCCATCAGCTCCTGCAGAGAAAGCGCCTTGTCGTTGCTGATGTCACAGTACTCCACAAACTTCTTCACGCACTTCTTGGGCTTGGATTTCTTGCGCAGGAAGCGCTTGAAAGGCTTGATCTCCTTCTTCCCGATGTCACCACTTGAGTTTTTGTCCAGCTGACTGAAATACCAATGGACCACCCTCTCCTCCAGGGTGTGGCTGGGGTCAGGCTCGGCCATCCTAAACGACGGAGATCATTTGATCATCATTTTGAGCCTATAAAGGCTCCCCCATCTCTCTAGCCAGCTGTCTAACATAACTTACGTCACTGGAGTTCAATCAATTGTCATGGGTCGTGCAGTGATCAGCTGCAGCACACAGTACATTACTTTTGTGCCTTTTGAAATAATGGTGAGACATACCTTCCGGCAGATGCAGGATCTGTGACGGCGTGCACCATGTCTGTCGACAGCGCGTCAAGAACACTTGTCAGAAACTCTGTTTTCTTTGCCCCAGGACAGCCTGGAAAATAAAGCACAGATACATGAGTGACTGTGTGTGTGTGTGTGTGTGTGTGTGTGGGGGGGGGGGGGGTTGCATTACAGCATTAAAACATGCGTTGTAAAGTGGAATGCTGCCGTCATAGGTGGCCTGAAAAAATGTTTGGGGAGGGGCGTCATAACAGGCGGCGTCGTTTTTACGTGAGCAGCAGATAAAGACGGCAGAGGAGAAAATAAACCCAAACAAGACTCTCACAGTTGTCTTTAACTCCCTCTCATAAAGTGTCAGACCTCCCCTCATCTGGAGCAGGAAGAGAGTTCCCTGCCAATCATCCCAGAGGCCCCTGAGTGGTTTTTGACAGCTGGAGGCACAGGAGATGTTTCTGAACATTGTGTGTATGGACAAGAGGCTCCATTCAGCGCCATTCAGAGATTTTCCTGAGACATCAAGGGATCAAATACTGTCCTGGCAGACGCAACGTTATGTAGGAATTTATCTGAGGGGTCTCTGATTGACGGTATGCATCTAGACATCGATAGGCAGCTGATAGACAGTGTATGTGGGATTAATATTCATATTCCCTATATCAGCCACAATAAGTCCATAAATCTATGCGGTTAAATATATCATTAACTACCAGACTAAAACCAAGAAAGAAGCATTACTTCATGCAGACTGATGGGAGGGGGGTTGAAATGAGTGACAACTGGAGTGGAATGACCCTAATGATAGTAATTGTAATTGGCAATGGAGGCCTGAGAGATTCCTGGATTCCTCTCCCTGCTCTGCTTTCTCACAGTCCAACTTCCCTCAGCTATTCTGCCTGTGGAGGAAAAGACATTCTCTGCAGTTTGCTGTCTCTTTTATGGCCCAGGCCTGCGGGGCCAGATTCTCTTGTGTTGGAGATAATAGCATGCTTCGCCCCTCTCTAACAGGTGGCGACCAGCATCGGTGTAAACACCCAGCACCCAGCCTCCACTCCACCTTTCCCAGGTAGCACAGGGCTCTAGCGACCTGCACAGATGAGGACTGAAGAGTACACATGTCCAAACTGTTCCATGGCCTCCTTTACATGTTGAACAGACTTGCACTTAAGTTTTAGTAGTAAGGCCCTCCCAGGTCTGAGCCCAGTAAAATATCGGACCCACCTGTGAAGGGCCAAACTGGTGCCTTGCCAAGCCTCCTGTGGTAAATTAGTCTAGACAGTCACACAATTGCACCTTCAGAGCGCAAAGTGTTTTTATCTGGCTTGTGACTGCGGAGACATTTGTGGGATGGCAGTGGGGCTTGTTAGAAAATGAGTGTTTTTCATGGAGCACACATGTCCTCTCCATAACACTGCAGGAATCTGAGCAAGTCTGCTGTTCATTCAAATGGGAAGCCATCAGGTGAGGCTGCAGCACTTTCCTCTTGGCAGCAGAAGTGTTTCTTACGGGGGCGGGACAGATCGGCTTCTGTCTGTCTGGACACTGTTTCGCTGAGGGGCAGGACACAAATGTTCCTGCTGTCATTCAAAGGAAATTGAGTCTGGCCATTTTCCGTTCTGTTCAAGGCTGCGGCAGTAAACGTCTGCTGCCTTACTCCATAATGATTATAATTATGTAATGTCTGCAGTTTGACAGATGCGGGATGGAGTCAAGTTGAGAAAGCCTCAAATCATTAAACTTTTCTTGCTGAAAATCTCAACATCGACTTTTCATGCACCTCCCTATTTCTGCTGCCCTTAGAAAGTTGGCTGGTAAGTGTGTGTTTGGATGTGTGTGACTGTCAGAGAGAAGCAGTGTTTTTCTATGGAGCCACATGGGGCAGAGCCCTGTCAGCACTCACAGCCGCAGCTCCCAGAGTCCGCCCCAACGCTATCCCATGAGTCTGCTCTGCAAAGAAAGCGAGCCGAACACTCCGCTCTCCTCTCCTGCTGCTTTCGGGGCAAGTTGTTCCTTCCTTGCCTCTCGCCCCATAAACCTCTCAACACCTGCACTTCAACAGCAAATAAGCTGCGGAGACGTGAAGGCAACGTTTATAATTACCGCTGCTTCATACAGTAACAGGGTTTACAGCTGTTGATGCAATTGCTGGCAAAGAAAACAAGATGCTGTGTTTTTTTGACTGTGTAATAATGGGGGACCAGGATGATACGGTGCAGGTTTCCTTTAAAGCTTTAGAGAGCCTGTGTGTTTGTGTGAGCGTCTGTGTTAAGTGATTGTATGGCTGAATAAGTTGATTGTTTTCTGTTCAGCAGCGTGGGGTTTACGAAGGTGTTTTGGTGGGTTCGAGGTCTTTCTCACGGGATAGTTGTATTTTCCACCTCATTGCCACAACACACTTTCTGCTGACGGCCATTTTTCCTGCTCAATGGATCAGCAGTAATATACACCAGCAGTACCACTGAAAGGCAAAGACGAGGAATATATATTGGTGTAAGCAGCATTCATCGATGAGCCTCGATCACACTGTTTTATAGTCACCATACAGGAGACAGAGTGCTGCTCTGCTGCTAAATGCAGCACCTGCGAGCCGAGAGCCCAGCTCTGGCCTGGCAAACTCTAACATAAACAGTTATGGATGGGACTTGAACAGTGGCAGCTCTGTTCATATGCTGCTGGATTATTAACATGTTTACCAAACCACCGAAAAACTGCAGGTTTGCCAAGAGCCGCTCAGCTTTACACTGTGATTTGGCTGTAAGCAGCACCCGAGAGCTATAACTCTGCTTAGCGCCGGTTTTATGACAAGTCATGCAATCACTGAAATTAAATATGATGATATTTATCATCTCGTATTTATAAGTGAAATGAAAATAAAGCTGAATGGACACCATTCACTGCATTGTAAAACACTGTCAGGGCAAGAGTACGGTAAGTGGAATGGGTCAAAGTTAAATATGGAAGCAGCTCAGCAAAATCAAGTGGACAATTATAACAGATAGTTTGCAGAAGGGTTCGTTTCCATATATTTTGTTGTTGAACAGCATAATGTAGATTGATATATTCCTTTTACTTCAATGGAACAAGCTCTTTCACTCTATTTGGTATGGGACTGTAAAAAGCAAATTAACAGTTCAGACTGGGCTATTTTTTGTTGTGGAATAACAACTTGCAGTGCATACTTAGTTTTTTGTCATATTTGTTTGTATTTAAGAGAAGATGATTAAATACATATAAAAGACAAGTATTTTTAATTTTATAATTAAATGAATCGAATAAAAAAATAATTGTTAGATTAGTGGATAAAAAAATTATCGATAGGTGCAGCCCAATTGTTGATTGTTGGTAGGAAACAGGAATAGCGAAAATTGGTTGTTTTGTTTCCATATCCAACCACTCACAATCAATCTTCATTTCTATCCATTTGTATATTGGACTCAGATATATCAAAATCCTGACAAGCAAATCTAACACAGCAAACACAGTCTCACCTTTGCCTATAAGCCCACCCCATGACCACCAGGCTCAATTTACTTATCTACCCAGTTGTCACTGTGTCTATCACTACCTGTCTCTGGCATCCTATTATCCATTATCTCCACCTCTCCTCCCTGCTGTTTCTCCTCCGTGCTATCATCCCCCTATCCTCCATCTTCCGTGTCAGTTGAAGATTAATCCTGCCCCCGATCTGTCTCTGTCGCCTTGCTTATTGACCAGTGAGGGGCAGTATCTGGCAATCCTCAACTTGTTATCACGCATTTCCTTGACCAACAGTGCTTATAACACACACACACACACACACACACACACACACACACACACACAACACACACACGGTCTGCTGCTGCTTCACTGTGTGGTCTGAACCTACCTTGAAGATGTCTGCTTCTGTAATGATCCTTAGGTTTAGTTGGGTGGGCCCTGGCATTACCATCACATTTTGGCTGTTCATACCTATAACAGAAAAATACACCGTGTGAGATAGTACCAATTCATTCAGAGAGTAATGGGTGAAATGGATCGTCTTTAACAGTAATCTATGACAGAGGAATTCCATGTTTCCCAATTACTCCCAAACAATTAAATCTCGGGGATTCAAATAATTGTTTTGTGGCAAACCAGCGGCTGTGAAACAAATCCAAAACGAGGGGAAGGATTTGGGGCTGGTATGAGGACAGAAGGGGGGGGGGGGGTGGTGAAAAAGTGTGAGATAGAGGGAGAGAGGCAGACAGAGAGCGTGGGACACAAGGAAGCTTTCATGGCCTCCCTTGTAGAGCTGGTGGAGTCCAGACTGCTGCTGTGCGAAGGGGTGCAAAAGCTGGTCTGGGACAAGGAGAGAGACGGGGGAAAGTCCATGCTTCCATATGTGTGCTAATGTGCTGCCTGGCACTCTGCCTGGAGACTTGTTAATCTGATACCCAGCCTCGTCGCTCAATAAGAGAGCACCAGTGCCTCGCTCTGCCAGTCTGACTGACCTCTGACCTGCCACTTACCACACCACTGAGCCACTCTGTCTCATCAGCAGCGGAGAGCTGTCTGCCTGCATGCTAATGTAAGACATTTTAGAGTCTACAATACAGATGATTCTTTTTGTTGATGGGAAGTCATTTTTATTGCTTTTAAATTTTGAATCTTTTTATGTTTACATGATGTCAGACCCTCAGATGACCTCAGGAAAGTTAAAGCTCGAATTTCTTCAAGGGTACTTTACTTGCAGAACATATTAGCCGAGCAAGGGCATGAAACTGGATCGTCCAGTTGAACAGCCTTTCTATCAGCTGGTCATTCTTCTGTGTTACGGTGGCTAATGATCACCAGCTCTGTGTAACAACTGTCTGGTTTGTTTCCCACAAAGAACCAAGCAGTAAATTCCAAGAATCTTCGTAAATTAGGGTGAAAGTACCATATAGATAAGGACCCAAGTAGAGCTCAACAGCAAGGTTTCAGAAGTAAAAATCCCAATTATTTTCTGACTAGAAATTTTGAGTAACAGCAAGCTACGAAACTATGAAACCACGTTACATGCTCCTATTTTATTTAATTGATGTAGTACTACACTACCAACAATCCTCAGATGTAATAGCGATGTCTCCGATTGGTGGAGCTCGTTGTTACCATTGAAATGTTGACAAAAACCATACAAATTGAGGATTTATGCTCAGTCTTTTACCCTTGGATTTTTTTCCATTTTCTATTATAATCTTTGTCTGAATCAAATGCTTTAAGGTTGCGATTCATACTCTAGAGAGTCAGCCTAGATCCAGGCTTAAACTGTTTGTATCAGGATTTTCAGAAATGTCAATGGAGAAAAAAAAATTGAAATTAATTTCCAGAACCGGAGTGAAAAAGTGGGCAGTCAGTGTTACGTTCTAAAGGCATAAAGCCTCTCCCACCTGGTGGAGGTCCCGGGGATGGGCCGACCGGTGTCCACGAGCACACACCAACAGTAGCCAGTGGAGGGGTGGCACTGGACCGGCTTGTACAGTCCTCCTAAGGCACAGTCTGGAACGAACACGGCGTCGTTCTTGTGCTGCCTCGCCTCCTCTTGGGCCGACTGCTGCTCCTGATCACATGAGGAGGCTGGAGAACGATGTCAGAGGTTATTTAAAGTCCACATCCCTACAACGCATTTTCAATTAATTCTTCATGCAACACATTTGCATTAATTTCTGTTTAAAAGAGAATAGAGGCCCACAGCTGCTCTCTCGTTGCACTGCTCCCAGAGGTGGAGGAGGAAGAGTGAAAGGGAGGATGATGAGCAGGAGACAGTGTGTGTAGACTGCTATATCAGCCCCCCGTGGCACTGTTTACGGACATTAACGGGCTAATGACTACTTACAGCTCCCTATGCCCCAAGTTAAGTAAATATTTGGACACTCAACTGCCCTCTGTGGATGTGTGTGACGGAGAGGGAAAAAGACGGGACAAAAGCAGAGCAGTGGTCACTGAGGCTTTTTGCTTTCACACACCTACACACTGTGAGTCACGACTGCTGGGTAAAGTGAAGTACCAGGGATCTTTATGTTTATACATTCAAAATTCCTATGGAAAAATGCTTCATGAGCTTCACTGGAAAGACTGGGTTTCGTGGAGCCTCAGCAGGATCTAATCAGACGTTGTTTTTTTTCTTTCTTCTGTGCAGCAGCCTCTGTCTCCGCAGCGCAGTTCTCCAACAGAGATTTGAGTATTAAACTCAAGGATGGAAGTAGAGCTCTGCTGGCCATGAGGGCTTTCATCACCAATCCGTCCCTCTCTGCGCTGCTCGCCTCAAGGCTCGGAAGCTACTGTGGGATTATGGATATCCTTTTTCTTTGTTTATTTTCATTAGAGATCTTTACCCACACAAAAGAGACCAAATGAAATGCCTCCCCTCTCCCTCCGCCGACTCTCCTCGCTCCAGTTCCTCCGTATGGGCTCTCTTTGTTGGGGCGGGTGTTTTTTTTTTCCCTTTCACCCCAATACCCCAAAGAGCACATGGTAATCAAAACCATCAATGCTGCATTTCTCAGGCTTTTTTTATTGGTTGTAAATTATGATAATGGGATTCACACACAAAATGCACATATGCACGCAGGGTTCTCGTCTGTGGGATGGCCTCAAAATATATGCATAAAACGCAACATATTTCCTAAAAGTAGAAAAAAAATCCAGTGATCTGTGGAACATAAGCGGGCATGTGTTTAACAGGCAGAGTAGCACGGAGCAGCTAAAAGAATGGGACATCCTGTGTTTGTGCCATGTGCTGATAATTAGAGATACACGGCAATGCAAAGAACCACAGAGCAGCAGATCCTCAAAGCCTGCTGCACTCCAACACCAAGATGTATTGGTTTCACATCCCACCATCTGTCCTTAAAAGACAGGAACAGCCTCAAACCATGATTGCTCACACAAGTAGGAAAAACAGAGCGTGCTTTCAGTTGAGGTTTGCAAACACCCGATCGCCATCATTAAAGGAAAAAGTGGTCTATGAAACTCACATGGTGCTCTGGTTCTATTGTTCTGTCGGCTGCGAACCTGCTCCGTCCACAGAGTGGGGTACTGGGAAATGATGTCTGAAAGAAATCACCAGGACAGCTTTATTAGCTTCAATTGAAAACACACTCATCTTATAACCGAGCCAAACCTGGTGGTTCCAAAACTCACAGACTATAAAATGCACATCAAGGTTATCGTCTCTCAAACTGCTGGAGTGGATGTGGAGAGTGAATTACATACGACAGCTGGGAAAAAGAAATATGGTAGCAAAAAGATATTAAGTAAACTTCGCCCCCGGTCTCATATTAACATGAAATCATAAAACACTCCTTGTAAAAATAATAAATCTAAAAGTACTCAAATGTGTTTGCTCCCATCCAATTTTCATTGGATTTGAAAAGAAGGAATTTGCTTTCTTGTCTATTTTAAATTATGTGAATGTAGTAATAACACTTTCAAATACAGCACTGGTGCTTTAGCTGCAACACATACATACATGTATTAAAATATAAAAGTACCCACTTGGCAGATTTGTTTCTTTCTGCAGATCATATCATTGGATTATTAATGATGCATTAACATGGAGGTAGGATGTTAATGTTGCCGCTGGTTGACCTTGAGCTATATGCTGTTGGCTACTACCTCCACCGAGGAGGTTACGTTTTCATCTGCGTGTGTTTGGTTGTCAGCAGGAATACACAGAGACGGATTACCACAGCACTTGGTGGAAGGATGTGGTATGGGTACAACTCATTACATGTGGTGCAGATCTGGATAAGGTGGTTGATCCAGGTCCCCCCCCCCCCCCGCCCCCTTTTCCCCTTTCTTTAACATTGTGAGAGTTAATTGATTTTAAAAAAATCAGGCATTTGAAGTGACTGGTATTTATTAGTTTGTGCATTTTATGGCAGATCCAACTAAGAATCAGGATCTAGTGAATTTAAATGTGCTTTCAAATAGTGAGCCTTGGTGGAGGTATGAGCTCGACTGAGTGTCATTCTAGTTTCTATCTAAACAATACATCACATTTTAAAGATGTGTTTTTTTAATTGAATATTCTTACAAGCAAAGTAACCATTATTTACAGCTGGTAAATTAGTGGAGTAAAACATATGATACTTGCCTTAAAGCAGAGTATAAGAATAAAATACAAACAAGAAATTATCCTCCTACGTTTTGTACATAAAATCAGGTGAATCTTATCCGTTGAAAATGTTTAGCATCACGATTGAGGCTGTAGCTGCCTGTCTGCCAGGCTCCTTTTCCCTTTTAAGGACGTTTTCAGTGCTTTGATGGTTTCAGTTCAGTCAGCAGTGCCTCAATAAACACAGGCACAGTATCAAATAATATTTTTACTGAAGGATAAGCGCTCACCTTCTTCATCTGCAGCAGGTTGTGGGTCCACCACTAGGCCGGTCTCATCTGCATTTAGAATGGAGAATATTTGCAAGGAGACTACAATTACGAAAGAAAGCTAGATTAGAGAATACTTAACTATTGTAAGATTTGCACATTGCCCGGTCAAGAAGGATGGAGGCAGAAGTAGAGGTGAGGAGAGTTAGAGATGTGTGTGTGTGTGTGTGTGTGTGTGTGTGTGTGTGTGTGTTGAAAGCTGAAAGAGGTGACTCAAGAGAAAGGAAAGAGAAGGCAAACCAGAAGTATAGTGGTCATATATTCCCATGGCTCCACTTCATGCAACAGGGGAGATCATTATAATACACAGGACAGATTGAGGTCAATTATAACGAATGAGGAGAGGATCAGTTGTCCCTGATGCTCTACTCCATCCTTCCATTGCCTGCATTTGTGAAGGTGGGTGACACACAAGGGGTGAAGGATGCAGTAGCCAAGTCTGAGACAGACCAATTAACAGTGGGAGAATCAAGCTCGGTGTTTGTTTGGTCTCTGTTTGTATGATTTGCGGTGGGAGGGAGATGGGGACTGAGGTTTTGAGCAGCTTAGAGTAAAACCACGGCCATAGGTGTGGTTAACCTCAGTGTGGGTCACTCATTCTGCACAAAGTAAAGCTCTGTTAATGCATGAGTCAGGGCATCTCTAATACAGTAGGTGGAATAAGCTTAACGTCTTTTCTTAGGCAACGAATTCTCCATTGCAAAATCAGGATTTCACATTCAGTGTTTGTGGAGCCAGCCATTCATCTTCTCAAGTATGCTCGCTGGATAAAAACATATACAGTCATTGTGACTGACGGAGGCAGACATGTTATTACTCTGCTCACTTAACGGATGGAAATGCCATTTCAAAAAGTGTGTTTATGATTTGGATTTACTATAAACCACTAATGACCTCTCTTTGCTTTGCAGCCTTTTACATGACTGTAACACCTCTTTTAGCATCTGCCAGGAAACCCCCGCGCCATTTGTGGTCATACGGCTTTAGTTTTACTGCTGTTTGTCAGTCGTCGGCTACGTATGATTCCAGCATGTGAATGAATTTGTCATTTCTTGGGTTCATGTTAAAGCATTTTATGTTTGACTTTACCAATATTCTGATAATAAAAGTGCAGCAATGGCTGCTGTGGAATACTTGACGGGCTTCTGCTAAATCAGAATATTGATGCAATCACTGCTATTTTCAGTGCTGGCACACCACAATACTAGAGTTTATTCTGCTTTTCCCCACCCTGTTTATTCAACCAGTTCAGATTGAACCACAACCCCCCCCCCCCCACCCTTATTCCCTCTCCCACCATCCTTCCTTCTCTCTGCGTTCCCACTTGATCTGTGCGTAATGAGTTGGCCGGGCTCAGACACTATACCCAGGACTGTTTACAGAAATAGAGGTGTAGACATAAATGTCACACTGACAGGAATAACCCATGTGACAAACATGGGTTATAATACACACCCTTTCATCACATGCACACATTCCAACACACATACACAATCACAGAAGGAATCAATCTGAATTGACCCAAATTACACTTTTTTTCTTTCAGGGCCTTCAAATCAAAGTTAACATCAGTTAAACAAACGAGAGCAAGATATACAGTATCTGAGTGGAGTGGAGCCGGAGGAAAACGTAGTGGTTATATATCTGGAAGAGGGTACATGTTGACGAGAGACAGAGAGAAGGTATGATGCAGGATAAAGTGTGAAAATGTCTTTGTCTCTCATGACACTGCTGCTGAAAAAGAACCCAGATGAGGAGAGATGAAGTTAGAGAAAAGTGTCTGATGTCACTGGTCCTCCATTCTGGCTTCTTCCTGGAAGTTTGGTAAAGATAACAGGCGGTCATAGGCGCTGCAGCTGCTGGCGGTGCGCATTAAAACTCACCACAGCCTCGCTCCTCAGACTTGTTAGTAACAGACTGCTTTTATATCAGCCTTCAGGCTGCTCGCACTCTCTTGAATTGACAAAATATTAGAAAGACAAGCTGTAACAGGCGACGCGCCCTGCACAGCTCCAACACAGATGCAGGAAAACACACAGAGATACAAATGAATACACACAAGTGTACATGCATATTTGGATAGGTACACACATGCACATGGACAAACATGAAAGCACACATGCAAGTACAAAGGAGTAAGTATGCCTCTTCCTTGAATTACCGTCTCACCTGCTTTACCTGGCTCTCTTGTGGTAGCTCTCTCTTGTTTTGATCCTGTAAAGCAACAGGTTCAAATTGATTAAAAAAATTCAGCACCACACACTTTCATCTGTGACAAAAGACAAATGATGACAAATCTTTGGCCAAAGTTTGTGGCACAAGAGCAAACAGTCGACAGACAGAGGTCTTTTCAGTCTTTTTATTTTAAAGTCATTCATTTTAAGTGATTCCAGTCAATGGATATGTATTTTATGGCATTTCTAAGCTTTATATACACAGCTGTAATTAAAGTACAGCTGGTAGTTGCATCTACCGCTGCTACTATCGCTGCTTCTGGAAACTTCTCACTATTGAACAGTAGAAAGGCACGGAGACGCACAGGGACGACATGTGGCATTGGTTATTTGATTGTTTGGCAGACGCCATCCTCCAACAACACATACATTCCTCACAGTTTAATTTTGTTGCTGCAAGGATTTTCTTCTGGGCTTATTTACACCACAGCCCCATGCCTTAAGCAACACTCAGTCCTCGGGTGGCCCTCAAACCCTGTGGCGGTCAGTCCAATCACTGACCACTTTCCCACTGGGCGAAAGATTACACCCCCCACACAAAGGGAATGTCATGCTATGCTGAGTGGAATTCAATTCTATCATCATTGCTTCACAAAGTTATAGAAACCGCATTTGACTACAAATCAGACGATTTAAATACATTGGGCTTGCTGGAAAATTAGATGCCTTTAGTGCAGTGAACTGCAAATATGTGTTTAGGTGTAAACATTATTAAAGTTATTACAGGTTGAGGAATTCTTTTACACACCTTGGCACCGAGGTTTTTTATTGGCCACTGCTGAGCCACTGATGGGTCGGCCATTAGGTGTAACACACCAGCAGTATCCAGTGTAGCTGTGGCACTGAACCTGTAATCAGAGCAGCATGTTAACACAAAATCAGCACATTAGAAACCATGGATGGCATTTAAAAAAAAATAATTGTGAAGGAACAGACTTAAAATCTCTCTAACAATTAAATAACAATTAAATTAAATCAGGAGAAAAGATCAACTATTAGAAGAAGTGGACTCATGGTGCAAAACCCTTTTCTACTGAGGCCTCCTGGTCTAGTGCAGTGCTTCATATTCAAGAGTATTATTTGTGGGGTTTTTACCTCGCTGTATGTACCATCAGGGTTGCACACAGGCACAAAGACCTGCGGGAAGAGCTTCTTGGCCTGCTGCTCTGTGTACTTCTTCTCTGCTACACATCTGGATGTATCTGTGGAACACCACAAATCACCAGAATCAGGACACATCACAGAAACCTATAATTCAACCCACAGCTCGACTCTTTTCTTATGCTGCACGACAATGAAACCAACATACTTAAAGAAGTCAGGAGAAGATGTAGAACCTCACAGATGATGAAGAATGAAAGTAAAATGCAGGGAGAGACGAAGAGGAAACAATTCAAGACATTTCAGGGGCAGCAGATACTTGCTGTGGCTGGGAATAGAACCAACATCCCTGGTCTTATTAGGAGCAAGCCTGCACAGTGCCTGGTGGTAAATCCATTACTGAGTAAGGCAGCTCGTGCTGCTACTGTAGGACATTCCAGTCACCCAAGAAAAGGGCTGATGCACGGGGAAAACCTGACCCTTCCTTAATGTCTCTGAGTCTGTCTCACTCTCCTCTGAAACCTCGACCGTCTCCTCAGCTCAGCCTGAGCTGTCCTCTAAGTATTTGTTGATAGAAATGAAGGTAAGCAAGACTTCACTTAAAGTCCAAAACTGTAAGACCACTTTCATGTGAAAGTCTTAAAGTTTGAATGAATGGGACCCCAGTGTACTCACTCATGGCTTTTTCACATCCTTCTGTCAGAGACAGACCTTATCCTCATTCCACAGCTGTTTTCATCTCACCTGACCAACAGCTCCAGCTGCTCAAACTCTCAGGAGATGCTGGGCACCACTGGGTTTAATGGGAACTCGTTGTGACACATTAGTTGCCACGAAGTGCTCATCTAGCAGGTTCAAATCACATTAGAGCACTGACTCACGCTAAGTTTAAAAACATACACTTTGGTCAGGAGGCTGCATGTCGCTGGCATGTCTTTCAGTAGACTGTCCATTAGTCACATGCAGGAAAAAGTTCTCTGTTTTCGCTCAGTCTGGTGTGTGTGTGCGCGGTGTGTGAGTAGTGTGCATGTGTGTCACTGTCACTGAAGAGGAGAAGGGGGGAAGATGCTGGATGTTCCGGATGAGGGGGAAAACAGCAAAGTGAGGAGCGTTAAAGTTAGCTCCGGTGGAAAAAACCCAAACCATCGTCCTTCTCCAGGGGGCTCCGACCAAAAAGCTGACTGGAAAAAATGACAGGACCCTTGAATCATCTGAGGGCAGTGATAGAAAACAAATGTGGTGCCAGTCTCACCATCCTTAAACACAATCCCATCTCTGTGCTTTTAGGCAAGATCAGCCTTGTGGTTTATTTCGGTGCTGACATGGCTGCTGCTGCTGCTGCTGTGTCTTTCACCCCGGCCGTCCAGAAGCAGAGGGGGGTCCGAACCCTTATACACCCAATGTTATTGACACATACAATAAGACTTTCATGGACTCTCGTCCCTTTCAGCTTCCTAGCTGGAATCCTCCATTCTGTGTCCCGGCGCAGTCCGCCACATCCAGATGTCTGCTTAGAGACGTTGCCATAGAGACACAGCACGGGCATAAAATCGTGGAATGCTTTTCCATCATAAGAGACTTCTTTTTAAGCAAACCCATTTGCTCACGCTCCCTGCATTTGTGATCTAATATTGTAATATGTGAGAATGGGGCATTGTCCCCAGTGTGTAGAGCAATGAACTAGCAGAGCTGGTGAGGAGGGTGGGGGTGAGAAGGTTCAGGGCTGCAGCATCGGGGTGTATGGGTCCTTCCTTCCATCGACCACTAACAATGAAGGAGTCTGTGAGATGCTTGACCTCACTGGGTCTCCTTTGCCTTTTGCTTTTCATCTCCAGGCCTCCATTGCTCACATACGTGTAGCTTTGCATCTAGTATCATGAAAATGAGACCATTAATTCTTGTCAAGATATTTCATTGAAATGCCGTCACCTCTGTATAATAATTAGATCTCACAGAGCTGAAACCATTTCAAATCAGTGGGGAAGTTGTTGGTTCCTCACCCATGTTCTGTTGTACCAAAACAGTGAAATCAGTAAAACAGATGAAGTATTTTGACTACTATGCGTATATTTCCTTCATCAGTACAAATGGTGTGAAATGATGAAACCAGCCAGGCAGATAATCCCCCCCACCCACCCACTTTCAGCATGTCAACCCAACCCGTCCTCACAGCACTCAAAGAATCAATTATGCTGAAATGAATTTAACCCACAAGTTTCTACTGTGACCCTCTCTGCACATTTGAGAGCGTCGGGCGGCGCTGAAGTGTGACTCGTGATCTAACCTTTGCATGGCCCTCGGATGACCTCGAGCTGGGGGTCGCGGCACTTGGCTCGGAGGAACTCGCATCGAGATGTGAAGGTCCTGCCGTCGGAGGCACATAAAGGTTTGCGAGGAGCTCCACTGCATTCCATGTTGCACTCCTTATCCTGGTCCACCCGCAGGAACTGCATAAGTGTGAGAAAATAGTAGATAAGCAGAGAAAACATTTGTTAAACGAGCCATTTCTGCAAATCAGTCAGCTCTGCACCAAAACTCTCCGAAACAGGTGTGATTCTGGAGGTATTTATGAAGACAGAGGGTGGAGCTGCTTGCTTAAGGTCAAATAAAAAAACTAAAAAAACAGGTGTCCATCGCCATCCTTATGAAATGTAAATTCTGCATTCAACCATTTAAGAAGCGTTCCTAAGCAGGCGCAGCTTCCCTTGATAAACACACTTTAATGCACTGAGATACAGCACAACACTAGGATTAAGGCGAGGCAGTGTCAGACCACAGGCCTGTCAGGGTGCAGTCATGATTTGTCTTTGTCTAAAGGGCTGGAGAAGACTGATGCTTCATCTTTTCTTTGTCTGTGCCAACACCTGCACAGGTATTCACCTGGAATCTCTCCTGAGGATGTTTTACTCAGCCATGAAAAGAGAAACAAGGACAGAGACTCCTGGCTGAACGCATCGGATCACCTGTGTCAATGCAACCATTGTATCTTTCACCGTGGTATGAAATCTCCTCGCCAGGCCACACAATGAGACGGTGGCGGTGGTGTGTGTAGGGGGGGGCGGCAACAAGCTGTGACTGCTACAATGAATGAAAAAGCACTGAATGATAGAGTGACTGAATAAACTAGATGTCAGGGAGCTTTGTTCTGCTACAGTGTGAGCGTTGGGGCTTCATAAAGTTTGCGTGATTCAGTCAGTTCAGTTGAATAATGGGTAGAAAGGAGAAAACAAACGCTGTACCCAGGTGCTGTTTTCAGTCATATCCAAAAATAAATACCTCTCAAAACTCGTTTTGTCTCCTCTTGAAATGCTTTGTATGTATGAAACCATTCAGTTTATGTTTTTGTTCAGTTCTCAGTGGATGCATGGATATCCAAAAATCTGCCCGAATGACCTCAGAGACTTTCCCTCTTTCACCCCCACACACATACAGTGGCACAAAGCAGAGAATCAAATTGCTTAAAGGTAATCCATAAAAATCTCTTAGGAGTTGTGAAAAGAAAGGGCATGGCAAGATCGAAGAAGAAAAGACATGCATTGAGGAGGAGGGCGTGATGATCGGCAATAAAAAAATGTGTTGTGTCTGACATCCAACAAATGAAGTGGGAGATGAGGTTTGGTGGCAGGCCCCTTCATTCAGACGAGGAGGGCTTCGGGGCTCCATGCACCTGGAACACGGTTGGTAGGGAAGGAGGTGTCGCCCAGGGCTTTGGGAGTGGGAGGGGGGGGTATACAGCCCACTCTGTCAACCCTGCTCATAAATCTTCACTGGGGGATCAGAGAGGTGAGGCCCGTTCAAACACATCGGAGGAGCAGCCGCAGGGAGGGAAAATTTGTCTTTGGGATTGGATCAAATTTTTCAACAAGCCTTCTCCTTCTCAGGCTTTTAAAAGATTTGTCTACCACAACTAATTTAGCATAACACAAACACTATCCTGACACTGTAGAGCTGGGTGTTGCTCATAAGTAGAGCCTGTTTCCATTCTTTATCTTTTTAGTAGAAATATGAAGAGTTGGTAATTTGCTAATTAATTTGCATCAGGGGAAATCTTATGACGCAATGTCTTAAGCAATGTAAAACCTATTCACCTTGGATCCCAAAAGTGTCCAAGATAAACATTAGGAAAAATTATATACACATTTTTGTCTAAAAAAAAAAATCAATTCCATATCCACATTAACGTCATAACCTGTAATGACAGGTCACAGACAGGTTGGGCACCACTGGCCGACAGTTAGACTGGGAGGATTTTCTATTTAAAGTTTTCTCTTTTCCATTATAACTCAGTGGGGGAAGAAGATGCCACTTCGCTGAATTTAAGAGGTATTATTTTTGGATGACTTCATTCCTTTACTCAAGTGGTTCCAAGCAGAATTGGATTGGCACCTGTAACTTAATAGAACTATATTTTAATATTAACTGTTAAAATATAAAATAGTATAATTTTCAGTAGATCTAGTTGAGTTGGATTCTCTAGTTCTCTTTGTCCTGACTCCTTATGACGACCTCCCTTCACCCTCCACTCCGTCACTCACAGCTCACCCTTTCCCATAAAGTCCAGCAGGCGTGACAGGTTGGTCTGAGGAAGGTTTTCGCAGGCGGCCGCAACCTCCCAAAGCCAGTGACTGCTCTGATAGTGGCCAAGTGACTCCAGCCACGCTTGGTGGTGGACCGCCAGCCTCGCCACAGCCCACGCTGACCACCCCAGTGCTCCACACCACACCAGCATTATCAGCATCAGCCCTTGCCAGTCAGCTGACTGACAACTCAAACAGAGTCATTGTGCAGCCCAGCATCCTACTAGATGTCCACTGAACAGCAGATAGCAGAGCGCCAAGTGCCTGCAGGTTTATAATGAAGCTCCAAGAACACAGCATGGAGACACACAGTTACTGTAGTCATGAAATCAGCCACCCATGAAATCAACCACCCAGATTCACTATCAGCCATCCAAGTCTTTATTTCTTGGTCAAAGATGGCCGGACTGCAGCAGGAGAACAAATAAGATGTGAAAACCAGTGAAAGGACGACGCTTCAAGAGACTGTGATGTGTTGAGGACCTCTTCCTCTTGTGTCCGTTTAATGGTGGTTTGCTGTCTGCTGCAGCTCTTTGTGTGTTTTACCTGTGGTGATGGATGGGTGAGGCCGAGGTAGAGCCCTGACACTCCCCTGATGTCTCATTCCAGCCTCTTCTACGCAGCAGCATCATCACACAAAGCAACCCTGGTCGAGAGTCACTGGATGTCCCTCACCTCAGCTACATGCAGCACAAGCTTCCCACCCTTATTCATCACGAGATTTAAACAAGACAGAACACATATTGTGACTCAAATCTATTTATTGCTTTAATCCTTTTCTTGTCTACATCCAGACAGCTGCCTCTTGCTTTCTGTTTTCTTTTCTGTTTACTTTGCCCTCTTTTCTTTTCATTATATGCTCTTTTCTTCGCTTGATCTGTCTTGGAAGATGCTTTTCGCATCTGCTAAAATAATACAAGAGGTTGGCAAAGGAAGAAGAGACAGGCGAGAGAGGGCGAGACGGGTGGAGTGTAAGAGACTTTTATTTTTTCCAAGACCAACCAGCATACACATCAAATCCTATTACCTCCCCTTGGCTCTGCTGCATTGTGGGATTGAATAGAGCATGGAGGAGGCGAGTCTCCAGCAGAGAGCACATTGTAGGCTGATAAGGGCCTTCTGGGCTGGGAGGCCCCCGCTTCCAGCACTCCAAGAGGCCCCTCACACCACGGCCCCGCAGGGTCAATGGGGGCCCCAGCTGAGAGCCGTGGCAAATGTGTTAAATGGCCTTGGCGGGAGTTTCCTGCGTTGATGCTAAGATGCAAAGGGGATCATTAGTTTCCAGCATGGTGGAAAGGGAAGAAAGTGACAGCCTTTAACCAGGCTACTAACTCAATCAAAGGAAAAGGCACTTAATTGCTGTGAAAGAGGTTAAAAAGAAAAAGGAGGTGGTGTGAAAGGCCACGATTGGTCATGTGACAATAACAAAAGTCTGTTCAGGCAGGTGCACAATTATATGAAAGCATAGGGGGCAATGGAGCCCATATATTATACCAAATTAGCATTGAAGGTTTGTAAGAGGCAGCCAATGCTCTGTGCCCTCATCTTTTCACACAAAATTTCATATGTCCATAAACCATGGAAAAAGTCTGCTTTATGAATAACCTGGGTAAATTTCCCATTCATTTAATTGCCTGTTTGACCTAAAATATAACATGGGTACATTTTCTTAACTGATCACGTGTCATTCAAACAAGAATCCATCAATCACTCATAAAGTCCAGTAAAACTAGTGGTCTAGTGCTCCATGTGCTATTCCAATAAAGAAGGTCTAATAAACCACAGTGGGGAGGTTGGACACAGACACAGTTACCACTCAAACATGCAATGAAATAGAGAAGTTTTTCTGGAGTCATATCCAGAGCCCACACTACAGACAGCAGCATTAGTAGGGTAGTCTATCTGCAGAGTAAATATATATGGACACCTATGGCCATTTAATTAAAGACACACTCCCATTATCTGAACTCAAACTATGTGTGTGTAAATGTATGTATCATGGTGAAAACTAAGGGGAGCTTATGCTCAGTGTCCCACTTCCTCCCACATTCCACAACTCAATAGTGCCATCAGGGAGAAATGATCTCCAACCCTTCGCCTGCAGGTTAACAACTCATGGCCATTTGTTTCCAGTTGGATATTAAAGCATCTTCACCCAGACCATAAATAACAGTGCTGGAGGAGGCGGCTGTCACTTGGACCTCTAAATCAAGGGGGAAGCCTCTGACAGAGCACATTCCGCTCTGTGTTATTCCTCCTTCACCACGGTACCTGCACTTGATCCTGGCAATGAAATTCCCCTCAGCTGCATGAGGATGCTTTTTCTCCTGAACTTTGAGGAGAAATGGACATGATGTTTATACTACCGTAAGAAATGCCATGTGATTTTGTGCAGTAGACCCTCTGACACTGTCAGCTCATTCTCTTAAGAGCCACTGGTGCAAGAGTTAACGGGACAGAGGGGCGGTCAAGCAATGAAGCTGCCAGACAGGTACATGATAACAGACCGGACTTCTCACAGGCAGGCTGGCATGCAACTTTGCCATCTCAGGACAGTACAGGCACTCAGACAGGAATTTCACAAAATGTTACAGTGAAAACCTCTATATTTAAGTTTTAAATTCCATTTAAAGTTGAGCTTGGATTTCTGACAAATATGAAACAAAACTCTGAAAAATCGGAAATCTTAAAAAAAAATACCTGGAAACAAATATCTAAAATCATCAGCATGGGTCATGTTAAAACTTCTGACATTTCTATGCTTAATTAATGACTTATATATACACACATTTGTGATTATTAGAAGCACCTCAAGTTAACACAAATATAGGATGACCCACGCCGTGTTCATACTGACCATTTTTATCAGTGCGAACTTTTACGCATGGAATACGAAGAAAAGACATGGAATACGCCTGCATATAGTTGATTTAAAAACAATATTTACACATGGATACGCGTGATATGTGTTCGGGGAATTATGTGGCTCTTCCTACCGTGAGAGCGGAGAACTTTTGAGCGCGTCCAGCGCACAGTAGGCAGAGGAAGACCAGCAGAGGACAGACGCGCATCATGACGCAGCGCGGCAATAAACTCTCCAAATTACGCACGGTCCAAAATTCTGTGTCTGTGCTGCCTGGACTTCACCAAAGCCCAAAAACTGCTTCTGGGAGAGATCGAAAAGGTTTAAAAATCCTCAATAGTCCTTGTGAAAAAATGTTGCCAGTGCCGGAGCGGGGTTTGCTGGTTTATTTCACTTCGTCTCCTTGGTTTCGTCTGCCAAAGCGTTTGTGTAGACACTCTCCTTATTTCTAGCAGTGCGATAACCCCCCCCCCCCCCCCCCCCCGTGTCCCTGACCTTTTCCCCTCCCTCGGTGTCTCTTCTCCCTCTCTCCAATACGACTTCTTTTCTCCACACCCCCTCCCCTCCACACTTGATTTTGTGGACTAGATCCCTTATCGGATGCAGGCAGCTCCCCGGCCGGTAGGTAGGTAGGTTTAGGTTGAGAGGGACTCCGTCTGCTGCTGGTAGCTGAGGGACACGTCAGGTATTCTTCTCTTTCACCCTTTTTTCTTTTCCTTCTCCTTCAAAACCACAACAAGAAACCCTTTTCTCTGGGGACCGTGTGATGAGGTGCTGTTGGCAGAGAGAGGGAGGATGGGATGAGACAGGCTACTGTCTGTTTCTAGAACCAGCAAGGATAAGAAACGCAGTCTGAGCTCATACCCTCTGACTGCTACACCCCCTACCCAACCCCCCGATTCCCTCTCCGCCTCATCAAGACAATCAAAGTTCTGCAAGTGAACACAAAACAGAACATGATACAACCTGGTGCAAATTCTAAAAATAAATAAATGAATCATCTGCCCTTCTGACAGACTCACACATATTACAACACGCAAAGTAATGGACAATAAACTTATCTGAGTGGGGATTTTAAATAAATCAATTAATGTGCAGGTTTGAATGAGCATGGTAAATTCATGCATGTCTTCATATGTCTACTAAACTGACAAGTCTTTATGGAAGCAGCAGCTTGCAACTATAACGCCACCTATGGGTATATACAGGTAGATACACATTGCCACAGTAAACTGAAATCGAGTTTACAGTAAAAACTGACACTGCATGTGTGCTTCTGTTATGTTTTATTCACGAGTGATGCAGTAAAAGTTAGGTCACGTTGTTGGGAAATTTGAAGTTGATGAACCGCAGCAAAGCGTTTGAGTGACTTACGGGCTTATTCGTCCGACCTGCTTACAATATGCCCCAGAACTTACCAAGGTGTGCCTGTAGCCCAGCCTTCATGCCTGGGGTGCTGGAGTCAGCCTTCAGAAGTGTCTCACTGTGGAGCTTTTGGCTTTTTACCCACATACCACATTTGATTTATGGGCATATGCCAGTTTTCTATTCGTGATGGCTCCTAAAATATGGGTAATTTCGACTTGTCAAACACTGGTGTAATTAATAGTCTAGCATTATGAGTTAATTTGTGGGAGGGAGATATCACAGACCTTTTTACAGCAGATAGTTTGACAGGTAGGACCGACATTAATGATTGTTTCCATTGAGGTGTATAGGCCCATGTGTGGTGCATACTGGGCCACACTTGCTTACACCTAAATGGAACACCTGTGCAGCCTTTCCTGTTACGACAAACCAAAATGTTTTTAATGTTATTAGTTCCAAATGTTGCCACAATGTCCAAGTTGATAAATAGCTGCCTATTTGGGGAGATCTTCATGATGGTTTCTAAATTGGAGAGGCAGGGAAGTAGTGTGTTTTGTTTTTATGGGTGCCAGCACATGTTGGGGTTGAGGTCTACGAGGTGGCGGATCCGGCTGCAAGGGCAAGTTTGGGCAGAAATAAAGTAGATATATGCAAGTGATATTTGGAATGATGGAGCGTGGTAGTATCATGTGAGAAGCTGAGTCAGATATGGCAGCAAGAGTGAGATGGAGACAGCAGAGTGAGAATAGAACATCCAAACATGAGCAACACCTGACGTTTTGATCCATGTGCGGTGGGAGCACTGAATGGATTAATTTGGCTTGCACAACAACGCCACCTGGGGGAGATTGGAACCCAGGATCCACAGAGGTCCCTCTCTGGACACCAATCAATAACGCGAGTTCTTACTGATAAGAGGCAGAGACGTGTGTCTTTATTAACAAAGAATAATTTATTTAGACAACTTAAAACAGGATAAAAAAATGTTCTACATTACATTACTGTAACATTGCCATAAGAAATCCCTTAAAACTACAAAAGTCAGTCCTACCTTAAGGAAAGAATGGGGGATGTGAGCTGAGGCCATGTGTGGAGGGGCAGTCTAACCAAAGGGGGGCCCAGGGGTGCCACCAGTTACTCACCTCGTAACCCAGTGCTCTCACTCACATGCATCAACGTGGGGACCTCACCCGGAGTGCCATGGCCTCCCAGCAGGGTGGCACTCAGCTGCACTGAAACAATAACTGTTTTGAATATAACCATAAACAATATATCCGTAAATAATATAACCAATAATGGTGTAACCAAGTTCAAACAATCACAGATAACAATTCAAACAAACTAAACAAGTAAATGCTGCCAAAAAGGAAGAAAACCAATATTAACCAAGACAGCAGCAGGTGAACCTAAGACAAAGAGAACACATTAGTTAGCCAGGCTGACCATGCTGCATGAAAACACATTCAATATGGGGACCACCACAACTCACCACCACAGGGCACATGCAGGCTGGAATGGAGGATGTGAATTTAGTGTGCAAGCCACAGAAAAGGAGCCTAGAGAGTCACCGCAGCCACAAACCTGTACAGCCAGCAGCCAGAGGCCATGGCAGGACATACAGCCGGAAGGAGTCAAGGCTGGGGTTCATCACTGCTGCACACTGCGTTCTCCCACAGTGACGAGGCTACACCACGTGGGCCAAAGAAAGGGTGGCGCTATCTGTAGCAGCAGGCAAACTGGGGACTGAAACATGTCTGTAACATGTCTGTAACATGTCTGTAACAACACTGCTCTGCGATAGGAAGTACCAAAGGAGAGAGCTGGGGAGGTTTAAACTGCAGTGACGATTCCCTGCCGGTAGGGGGCAGCAATACACTTAATAGTGCCTAGTCTGGCGGAAAGAAGAAGAACACGGTACACATTTTCCCATAATGCTTCACTTCCTGCTGCGTTCCACTCGTAAGTCACAGCTTCTTTCTTCCGTTTCCGCCTCTCCTGCGCCGGTTGCGTGCTTTAGCTGGGTTAGCTAACAGATCCCACGTTCTCCTCCTTTGCTAAGCTACAAGCTTAGAGTAATGACTACCCCCATGTCGTACCACGAAGAGGAAGAAGTCAGGGTAAACAGATTCCTCTTACACATTTCAAACCTTTTTGATCACAACACCGACACGCTGGTTAGCGGTAGCCTGCTAGCTAGCTAGCTGCATAGCTAACACTCACGGTAGAACAGTAGCTTGTGATGAGTTAGCATGATGTCAATAAGATCCGGGACCATGCATCCAAAGCACAGTCCGCGTGACGTCAGGGTAACGTTATGTCGCTTCTCATGTCAGGTAGATGATAACTGGTGTTTTTCAATGAGTGACCTGTCGTCTCCATGATGTTGTACAGACATGACATCTACCTCTGGACCTGTTGTGTCCTCTCTCCTTTGTAAAGTATTGCATGTGTCTGTATGTTCTATGTTTTGGATTCTGTCAGTGATGAATAAAATAAATACTAAGTTAAGCAGATGACGTCATCGATAAGGGACTGTCTGACAGACAGATGTTAGTTTGTCAATAGTAATAAATGTGTATCTGCTCTGTTTCCTCCCAGTACGATCCTTATGACTGCGACCTGCACACTGGTGAGTGTGCACACGTCTCTCCATCCAAATATATGATGTCACATTTCCTGTATAAACTGTTCTCTACAGTCAGAACTCAGCTGCACATATCTTGAATACTTCATTTAGTGGAGTGACGGTGCGTCAGTGTCTCCTCCTCACGCTCCCATCTACCTGCAGGCGACCCGAAAGCAGACCTGGCCTACGAGAGGCAGTACGAGCAGCAGACCTACAGCGTGATTCCAGAGGTGATCAAGAACTTCCTGCAGTATTTCCACAAGACCACCTCAGACCTGATCGACCAGAAGGTTTACGAGCTGCAGTCCAACCGCGTCTCCAGCGAGAGCATCGAGCAGAAGATCTACGAGATCCAGGACGTCTATGACAACAGGTAAATGCAACACCCCCCCAACCCCTGCTGTGATAATGTTGTCTATTTCAAGAGATGCTCTAAAGCTGTTTGTGGATGTGATCTGAGTTTCTTATCTGACTTGTTTTGTTGCTCTACAGCTGGAACAAGTTGACGGAGCGTTTCTTTAAGACCTCTCCCTGGCCAGAGGCTGAGGCCATAGCAGCACTCGTTGGTAATGGTAAGTGTATCATCCAGCATCACCAGCATCACTTCCATTTTGTTTTTCCTTGTAGAAATTATTTAATGATTGAATTTTGTCTGCAGTATAAATGTGTCAAAGGATAGTTCACAGAAAAATGAAAATTCAGACATTATCTACTCATCACTATGCCGATGGAGGTGAAGTGGACTTCACATTTTCGCTGAACTATCCCTTTAATGTCAATATTTTCCTCTCACCTCAAACAGATGCTGTGTTCCTCATCCTTTACAAGGAGCTCTACTACAGACACATCTACGCTAAAGTCAGCGTGAGTAACTGCTCAATACAAACTGACATCAACGTCCTCCTTCATTTCTCAGAGACCTGCTACAAACCCCTCTCCAGTATTAATTACAAATCTTGTTTTCTTGATATTCAGGGCGGGCCAACTTTGGACCAGAGGTTTGAGTCGTACTACAACTACTGCAACCTCTTCAATTACATTCTCAGTAAGTTTCAACAATATGTGTCACATTTTACTCCCATCAGCAATTATTCATCTAAAAGAGCCAGCGATGAAAAGCGAGTTAAAGGAGAATATTTCTGACTAAACAGATGCTGATGGCCCCGCCCCTCTGGAACTGCCGAACCAGTGGCTGTGGGACATCATCGATGAGTTCATCTACCAGGTATAGAAAATTATATTCTTCACATTTCCTCGATTGACAAAACTTGCCCATAACAAAGAGACACGTGTAAGAATTTGTGCTAAAATTAAGACCAGGTCAAATAGTTGAGCCCAGACATTTTAAGGTTTTAAGTTTTTAATATACGAGTAGGACCAGATAGATGGGATATCATGATATGTCTTTTAAACATGGCTGAAAGGGGTAACTTCTCTTATCTCTTGCCTGTCTAAAAGCCCATAGACAGTGTGCGTAAATGCCTTTAACACAAGTACCTCTCTTCAGTTCCAATCGTTCAGTCAGTACCGCTGTAAGACGGCCAAGAAATCAGAAGACGAGATTGAATTCCTGAGGAACAACCCGAAGATCTGGAACGTCCACAGCGTCCTCAACGTTCTCCACTCATTGGTGGACAAGAGCAACATCAACCGCCAGCTTGAGGTGTACACCAGCGGAGGTGAGGAAGAATGTTCTGGAGATACTTGTTGTTTTAGGAAGTCAATAGGCTTCACTCCTAATTCTTTGCTTTTTTGGAGTGAAGTCAACGTCAGCTTATTAAGCTTAGGTATTATATGAGACATGTAGCATATGTGTAACATATATGCTCCTTGTTTGCATGTTGCAGGAGACCCGGAGAGTGTGGCTGGAGAATATGGGCGTCACTCCCTGTACAAGATGTTGGGTTACTTCAGCTTGGTGGGGCTCCTGAGGCTTCACTCTCTGCTGGGGGATTATTACCAGGCCATCAAAGTCCTTGAGAACATCGAACTCAACAAGAAGGTGAGACTCAACTTACGGTAATGGATGCAGAGAGGAACACGCCTGAGAACGACCAGTGATGAGGATTTGTTTCCTGTCTCTCAGAGCATGTACTCCCGCGTGCCCGAGTGCCAGATCACCACCTATTACTACGTGGGATTTGCCTACCTGATGATGAGGCGTTACCAGGACGCCATACGAGTCTTCGCCAACATCCTGCTCTACATCCAGAGGACGAGAAACATGTTCCAGAGGTCAACATATAAATATGAGATGGTGAGTCAGAGCAGTGCTTTCTTTGATTGCAGGATCAGTGTTTCCCATTAATAGACCATTTTCAAGGCAGCCATTTTGATATGAAATAGTAGGTAAACACAGGTTTTACTAATCATATTCATTGAGGCTTAATCTCTGTCTTTCTGACTGCCAGACACCCACTCAGCTGACGCCTAGGACCCGCTGCAATTTAATCCTTTATTAGTTTGAAAGGACGCCACACTATTGACACCAATCACCACATAATGATCATTTGCTTCAATGAGTGAAATCTTTCTTTGTAGCTGCGCATTTATTCATATTTCGGCTCTTCCTGACTCCACTCACTCTCTTTTTCTCTCACTGATACACACACAGTGTAATCAGATGCATTTGTAAACTGGAACTGGGTAAAAATACCAGAATAGGTCAGCTGGAGGAGGTGGCATGGTGTGCTCGATTTTTCTTAGTCATTGAGCTATACCTGATAACTTAAATCTCAATTTTCCTACTTACATGTATAAAAGCCTTTTCTTTTTATTCATTACTTGAAGGCTACATAGCCACTGTTTTTTTGTTTGTTCAAATATTCTTTATATAGTGTGTGTATTGATGTAAATGGGATTTATTATTTAGTTTTTTTGCCATGGTATTGAAATGTGTATTGAGAATCGTGGCAATTTCACGGTATCGGTATCGTCTACTAAATGTTTGGTATCGTGACATCCCTAGTTCAGTGTGGAGCGAGACTAATGGACACTGAGAGGAGCAGTACTGTCAGTTACTGACAGAGCCAGTAAAATCTGGAAATCTTTTTGAGCGGATAACGTGATCACTATAACCAAAGTATTTAAACAGCATTTGTATCGAACAGTTCTTTGCCAAGCTTTTTGATCCATATAAAAAACAGTTGATCACTTATGTTTCCACTGTATAAAGTGGAGAGCCTTCTCCTGGTTGAAAGCTATCAGTTCTAAAGAGGATCTTTTCAGAAGCGCTCATGATGTCTTGATATTTGTATTCATTTACAGATTAACAAACAAAATGAGCAGATGCACGGTCTGCTGGCCATCGCTCTCACCATGTACCCGATGCGGATTGATGAGAGCATCCATACCCAACTGAGGGAGAAGTACGGAGACAAGATGCTGCGGATGCAGAAAGGGTAAGGATTTATTTTTGTGTTTTTTCCTTACTGGAGGGAAGTTCTTTTATCTTTTCTGTTTTTATCAAAGATGAGCATAAAAGTACAGAACAGTACAGTTTTACCAGGGTACTGTGTATTTTCTTCTGGGGTCTTTGGGCCGACTGTAGCTTCATTCGGTTTGGGGAATTTAGTTCCATCTTTTTGCCATGTTGAATGAAGTGTTATGTTTTTTTCCATATCAGAGACCTGCAGATATTCGAGGAACAGTTCAGCTTCGCCTGTCCGAAGTTCTTGTCGCCTGTGGTGCCAAATTATGACAATGTCCACCCCAACTACCACAAAGAACCTTTCCAGCAGCAGCTGAAGGTCTTTACAGAGGAAGTGCAGCAGCAGGCGCAGCTCACCACCATCCGCAGGTAGAGCATACTCTCAACTGTGAGCGGGTCCCAGTTCTATATATCTGTATGAGGTGGTATTAAAACTAAAAACATTTAGGATTCATGTAATTTAGTTTTTCTTTTATCTTTCCTAATCTGGTCTTTCAGAAACAGTTGGATTATCTCGACAAGCCCCTTGACTTGAATGTGGTTGCAGGATGTCTGTACACATCATCTAAGTCTCAATTTGTCCCCACAGTTTCCTGAAGCTCTACACCACCATGCCAGTAGCCAAGCTGGCAGGTTTCCTGGACATGACGGAGCAGGAGTTCCGTATCCAGCTGCTCGTCTTCAAACACAAGATGAAGAACCTTGTGTGGACCAGCGGCATCTCAGCTCTGGAAGGAGAGTTCCAGTCCGCTTCGGAGGTCGACTTTTATATCGACAAGGTGTGTAAAAGTCTGTGATGCATTTCAAAAGATACAGTCGAGTTCACATGGATCCTGTTATTCTTACAGCAGCTCCACGTTGTCTCACATGTACACAAGCTGTGTATAAAATACATAATATGAAAGGGTTACATAGCTCACTGTTGCACAGTGTTTAAAGGTGTTCTATGTTTCTATCTCTCCCACAGGACATGATTCACATCGCTGACACTAAAGTTGCTCGTCGGTATGGAGACTTTTTCATCAGACAGATCCACAAGTTTGAGGAGGTGAGTAGTGATGTGTATGTCTCTTGATGTACAGAAGGTTTGAGTTGCTTATTTTAAGGGATTCATTTTTTTCCAGCATGGGAAAACACAAGTAATGTGACAAATTGTGTCACTAGTCTTCTTCTGCGATCATTGGTTGGTAGGCTGGAATCCTCACCCTGAAAAATAAACGTGTCTTTGCCTACAGTTGAATAAGACAATGAAGAAGTCACCGGCGGTCGCGGGCACCACACCCGCCACCACCACCACCACCCCCACCACGACTTCAGCAAGCACGGCGACCAGAGCAGTGTGAGCAGCAGCGGAGTCGTCTGCCCCTTCAGCCTCTTGCAAGCTGTTTGACAAATATTACTGATGGAAACTTTTCTATGTAACAATAAAAGGATGGAGTGATGCGCTAAAACCCCTGAGTTTGATTCTTTTCTTCCCACAACCACTAGATGGCAGTATTTACCAAGCCCTCAGCTTTCCGAGTTTTTGAAAACTTAGTTTATTGTCAAGGGAAGCACCATATATAGACATGCAAGGATGCAGGTATTTCTGGCAGGTCCCACCAGAATTTAGTACACTAATATAATAGCCATATTTTTATTAGTATTGGTCTGTTTCTCTTGAAAGGTCTGCTCAGATTGGACCTTTGAGAACAATAGAAGTCACCTGGAATCATCATGGGGACAAATATATAGTTTCATGGGTCATTAATGTTTCTCAGACTGGGTGTCTGCTTGGATTTTATTTTACTGCGTCAGTTGCTTCACTGTTTCTGGCTCTTCTCCCACCAACTGAGGTCAGAGGTCATTGCATATTTCTTTTATTATCACATCATTCAACAACATTTCCCAACACATCTCAGGGCTGGTGACAATAACGACAAACAAATAAAAACTTACAAAATGAGAATATTAAAAAAATAATTGAAAAACACCACTCATCAGAAACTGTCAATTGTCATATAAAGGAAAATAGAACAACACACGTGTCACCATAGCACAATATACACGTAGTCCAAACATCCATAGTTATTCTTTTTACCTCATTTGGTAAGCCAGCATTTATCTTCAAAAATATCTTTTTGATTCCATCACATTTTCTAGAAAATAAAAAAATAAAGAAAACGTTGACTCTTACTCCCTCAGTTGGCAGTGTAAAGTCTCTGTGGGCACGATGCCATCTTAATGTCTATAAAAACGGGATAATTCATATTTATTTAAATTCCATCAATAAGTTCAGCCTTCAATATCAAATTAATCAAAAAAACGGTTTATTTTTTCTCTTTTTCTCCAGTGTGAAATGATGTTCGTCCACCTTCGTTAATCATCTCAGGAAGGAGTCTCCTTGTGCACAACTGGTCCAGTCCATGCTAAAAACAGAGTACTATCACGGTGTGAATGTTCACGACTGCTCTGCAGACTCAGTGATTAAAAAAAGAAAAGGAAATGTCTTTCATCAAACTACTGTCACCATTTTACAGCATCACTGGGGGAAATATTCAAAGTGCTCTTGTCTGCATTAAATGGCCATTGATAACTCTTAGCGACAGAAAGTATCAAATACCTGAAAGAGAGAACTCACTCCTTCCGCACTGATTTTTTTTTTTTTTTGCATTACAAAAAATATTCGAACATTGTGTCATTAGCTCAGTGTTGCATTGATGGCCATCTGCTGGTCTGTGTGTGTGTGTGTTGGTATGAGTGTCTGCAGTCCAGGTCCAGGAGAAGTGGGAATGAGGCACCTTCAGTTGATTTTAAGGTCACAGATCAACAAGCTTCTCCCACAGGGAGGGTTCATCTTTCTTTTCCACTTAGCTCTTTGGATGACAGTCGATGACACCAGTTGATTTTGTCTCGCTGAGGACCAGTGCCCTGCTTGATTTTAAGTTTCCTACAGGTCTTTTGAATGAGCCTTCTCTTGAAGCATCAGAAGTGGGACCATCTTCAACATGCCAGAGTCAATCCTCTGGTCTCACTGATGCAATGAGGTTGGCCGATGAGGTTCCCTAGACTACACACACTCCTCCTCCGATCCTCCCCTCCCTTGGCAGGGTGGCGGCGTGGAGGCACAAGGACACACACGAGTCATGATGGCGCTCAGACCAGCGAGGCCTCGGCTAGTCATAACTCTGTGATCTCCAAGGGACTCTCTGACAGGGTGTCTCCGTCCTTGTGACGGTGCATCGGGGTGGACTTTGCAGACTCTGTGCGGGCGTTGCGCTCACAGTAAAGCCCCCCGTCTGAATTCAGCGCCTCCATGGAACGCGCCAGGGCCCGCTGGTCGTCCTCCGGCAGGCTGTTGAGGTCAGAGGTCAGGAGGGTACCTGTGCTGCCGTGGACCACGTGCACACCTTCGGGACCCTTCAACTCGACAGGAAGCTTGTGCTTGAAGCGCAGAGTGCCACGCCCTCCGCCCATGCCCAGACGCTCGTCCTCATCGTCGTCGAGGTCGCTCTGGATCAGCTTTTGAAGGAGAGGAGATGAGAATGAATCAAGCTTTGGATTAATAGCGTTTATATAGAATACAAAAGATAACAGATTTGGGAGGAAGAGCCTGAAGGAAGAGCTGAATAGAGATAAACCAGAAGGAAACTGTTCAGTAAGTTTGAAAAAAATCAGGTTCAGTAAAAGATGCAGTGAGACAATAGATTAGCAGAGAGAAGGTTCCACAGCAGCCGACAGGACGTCAGAATGGGAAATCAAAGGAAATCAAGATCAGTGTCCAGCGTTGCCAGAGAGGAGCAGTAGATGCAAACAGATAATCCGATCTCCCGAGCCCACCTCAGTGACTGATGAGTGATCTCCCTGGCTGGTGGACACAGTGACGAGTCGAGCTGCAAAGAGCGTTTTCAGCCTCAGGTAGTCATCCAGGACCACCTTCAGCAGGGAGCCCTGACACGACAGCAGTTAGGATCAACACCTCACACACTCTCACTGTAACAGTTGTTATAAATGGCAATCAGCAGGAATCTAATCCTCTGGATCTCAACGGCCTATTTAAATTCCTCGAATCCACCTCTCCTCTTCTCAGGACTGACTGGAGGAGGTATCCTAATGATTTGAGGAGGCTTGAGGGAGACAGTAGGTTACCAATGACGGAGTGATCATGTGTGTGAACGTTTCCCTGGATAATCTCACATGCAGGTGTCTCACCTTGATAGGCCCCTCCCTCATGATCTGGCCTAGTTTAGCGATGTTGTCGTACTCCTGAATGGCTGCTCTCAGGTAGCGATCGTCCTCTGGCTTTGCTTGAGGCTCTCGACCGAATGTACCCTGTTGGAAAACACACTGGTTAGAAAATATTGTGAGGGTACAGCTGTGCAGTGGGGTCGACTCAGAGAGCAAATAATGTTCGAGAATACAAACCTGTGTAAGCAAAATATAATCTATGAACATCTTCAGAATGTAGTTGTGAGATATATATATATATATATATATAATGAACTCAGATTCATGTTGGTACTGACATGAGTGCGTGCGGGGCTGTTCCACAGGTCCGTGATCTCACTCAGGTTCTCAGGCAGGTCATCCTCGTGGTCAGCCTGGGCGGCCAGCTCCAGGTTACGGCAGAACGGGTCCAGCCACACGGGATTCGCCCTACGAAGGCAAATACAGTAGTATCAAACACAACATTAACAAAATGGAAGAATAATAATGGTAAGATTTACAAAGAACTTGAAGTTAGATTGTGTTACAATAATCGTTTCCATTTGTTCTATTACATTAGTGTTATAGGCTCTAAAGGTCAAACAATAGACTAAAAGCATTATTTGGAAAAGTAATGTGTGGCATTTTGAGAAACGCGTTACAGGATGGTTAGGATGTGCGTACAAAAAAAGTGTAGATTCTGGAAATATCTCTTGGTTTAGTACCGTGACCTCCCAGAGTCTCCAATGATTCCTGCCCTTGAATCTTCAGACAAATAATCATAAAAAGTGGAAAAAGACTGAATGAAATTTTTCGGGAAAGTAACACAAAGAGATATTTGGAGGGAATTCCCTCGTGCGCCCTAGAGCTGTGAAAATGAAGCCATTATCTCACCCCTCAAAAGAGTACTTGTTAGTGTTGGGCATGTCCAGGATATCCATTAGACCCTGGTTCCCTGGAGGGTGCAGGACAAATAATTGTATCAGTATAACAGCCTTTCTACAGTTAACAGATCTTGTTACAGCTGGTGGGGCGGTCCCCTTAATGAAGCTTCCTCTCACCAGTTGATCCGGAAACGATGGCTTTCAGCTTCCTCTGGTGTCTACACCACAAGAACAGAGACAATTTGAGATGATGAACAAGTTGATATCACTGCTCAGACTAGGAGCCTAAACCGCAGTCAATACCTGAGCAGGTTTCTAATAATTCAATGCAAAGAAAAATCGTATGTCAACACAAATGGCCCTTTTATAGAAAGCTGAATGATTCTTACACTCTACGATAATGCCAGTTCATTGTGACAAACAGAATTCCTGCCAAGCACAGCAGCACAGCCAGGATGATGATGACCAGCTGTCAACGAGAAGCAGAGAGAAAGTTTTAAAGCATAAAAAAAAAAACATTCTCGACAACCTGAGGGTTTTCTGGAAGTCCGAGCCTCACAGACCTGTAGCGTGGAGATGTCGTCAGGCAGTTTGTCACTGACAGCCGGCTGAACGTCCACAACGTTGTACGTCCTGAACAGGCTTCTCAGCTGCTCCTTGTTCTCATCGATCATCTGGATCACCCTGCAACACATGAAGCACCAGGACACATGTAAACTCGTGTCAGAATAGAAGTGTGGGAGACTCCTACATATCGCCGTGAAAGTAGAGGACAGGTCTAATGTAAATACAGTCAGTGTTATCATGTAGCTCTGCAGTGAAAGATCTATTTCATGAGGGAAGGAACAGTCTACCTCTCAACATCCAGGATGGTGTTGGTCTGATTGTTGACGACATGGATCATAATGTCAGTCTGTCCATAATTCACTCTGCCTTTTTTGTCCACATGGAACTGAATAAAAGCAAAGTGAGACAAAAATGTCAGTTTTTTTTTTTTACGACATACGCAAAAAGGTTTAAAGCTTACTATGGAAAAGCTTTGTACCTGTATGTCATCTAAGTTGACAGTAGCTCCAGTGATGTTGGACAGCAAGTTGACAAAGTCCTCCTGGTTTTCTCGCACCAAGTCAGGGATCTCGTTGAAGACTATCTTGACCCTCTGGTCATCGCGGAGAATATAATGTTCACATTGGTTGTTGTGCTGTGTCCGGCAAAGTCGCACGCCAAAATCTCCAGCTGAAAGTAGCCTGGATTGTAGGCGGTGAAGAGGTCGTAGGTTCTGATGATACCATCGGTCAAACCTGTGGAAAGTAATGGCAGAGAATATTGTCTCAGTATAGGACATGAATTTGACTCATTGCAAAGACAAGCTCTCAAAACACAGAAAGTGAATACAATATGGGACTGTATTCTGTGTGATGTGTCAAAAATACACACACGGTTTCATTAGAAGATAAAGAGAATTACATAGTAGGGAGGCGCAGGAAGCAAATACATGTCTATTGAAGGACTGGTATACGTCAGATTTGTGCATTTAAAAAGAAAGCATTCAATTCAGATTCACAAACAAAATTGTTGCATTCTTGCATTTATATAAATTTGTACATTTAATTTTAGTTTTTATACTTTTCTTGTGAACATGTGTGTCCAAAGTCTGATGGGTTTTGTTTTACTGCCATAGAGCTCCAGCACTGTCCAAAAACAAACATTGAAAACAGCCCCAAAAAGAATGAAGATCAGAACAACACATCAATGAGCATCATTTGAGAGAAAACACACAGAATCAAATACAAACTACAGACTTTTCATGAGATTTGGTGACAGTGAAAAATATTAAATTTGATCGGCTCCACCCTTTTAAATAATGCCTAACCAGCTCTATATGAAGCTTCTTTTATTAAGTATTATGAGATATTTGAAGTAAATGTTATCCTGGTTGCAGTGGTAACTACAGTTTTGATTTACTTTACAATGTACATACTATATGGGCTGTATATCTTCACTATATGTTTCCAGACACAATAATGAATACTTTAGGTAAAGATGCTCACCGATGGTGAAGATGCTGCCAACGTCCTCACTTCCGTTGCTCGGTGACTGGAAGTAACGGATGGTGACGATATGGTATTGGACCAAGCTGTTGTTGCCTATGTCGTTATCTATAGCCACAACCTTGATCAACTCTGAACCCACTTTGGCGTTTGCTGCAACTCCTGGAACAGGGAAGCAAAGAAGGAGGGTTATGGTGGTTTTACACAGAAGCACATACAGTCAGTGTATGAGAGTAGATTACCTGCAGTGTACTCTGCCTTAGTGAAGCGTGGTTTCTGGTCGTTGATGTCTTCCAGTTGGATGCGGACTTCCAGCAGGCTGGGGTCACGGGCAGGGTTCAGTGCTTTGGCTCGTGCTGCCCTTTGACCCCTGGGAGGAGTCCAGCTCCTGTTGCTGGAGGCCTTGATGATGATGGAGTAGACCGGGATCTCCTCCCGGTCCAGATCCTTGTGCAACTTCAACTCTCCGTCATGACTCAAGCCAAAGATGGCATCGCTGTTTCCCCCTGCAGGAAGACATGGAAACAGTTAACGTTCAGCTATCTAAAGAACTAAAGGAATCCGCTTCAAACAGAAAGAGTGCAAGACTGATATAATCAAACCTCCTCATTAATCCTTTCAAGTATGAGGACTTTAATGTGACAATGCATACAACAGCTTCCACACAAACTGCATGGTCATGCCCCAAATCTTCTAGAATCAAACAAGAACTTAGGCTAAAAGAATATAAATACATTCTCTGATGGGTAAAATATTTTCATTACATTTTCATCATGAACAGCATCGTGTGTCAAAGCATGTGGCCATGTGTGAAGACCACAGCGTCACCTGCAATGAAGTAGTAGACGATGGCATTGGAGCCCTCATCAGCATCCACAGCTCTGGTTATGTTCCCCACCACAGTCCCTGGGGGGGAGTGCTCAAGCACTGTCAACAACTGGTAAGGCAAGCTGCCACGCTGAGGTGCACACACACAAAGAACAAGACAGCAAATACAATTGCACAAAATTAATAGAAGATCTCATGTACACATAACCCCATTAGAGCATATTCTCACCGGTGGTTTGAGGAAGACAGGTTCATTGTCGTCAATGTCCAACAGCGCCACCTGCAGAGGCTGTGTGGTCTCATAAGGCACTGGCTGGCCCATGTCATGGGCAACAATGATAAGCTGAGAGACATGTTAGGATTCAGTTAGAGACATACACAGTTACGTGTATCGACTGCACATACTCACAGACAGTAGACTCACGCTATGGAGGGCCTGTTTTTCTCGGTCCAGTTTCACAGTCGTTGCGATGACTCCAGATATGGGATTGATGTGGAAGTTTTCCCAGTCTCTGTTGCCGGCTCCCGTCTGCAGGAAGGCGTAGCGGACCTCTCCATTCACGCCCTCGTCAGAATCTGTCGCATGCACCTCATACACAGGTAGACCGGGAGGCTGCTCCTGCACGGAGGGCAACGAGAACCAATGTGTGATTGTGTGAACAAACTGTGTGTAACTGGAACACTTTTTTTGGTGTTCATGTTTGAGGTGTTAAGTAAAACCACATGTTTATCAAATGGTAGAACAATTTATTAAAGCCGATAAATGTAGGGATCAGAAATCCTGGATAGGTATCAATTCCTGATACTGAGCTTAAAATGCTGAATGGGTAGTGGCCAGATGCAACTGATCCACAATAAATAAATTGTCCTTATAAAATTTAAAACATTTCTGGTATAAGTTCCATTAAGTTAGTCGTGGAACTCTGACTCATTTCCTGAGCACCACAGCCGTCCCCAGTGTATTGTAATGGTTCGAATATGTCATACACAGGGAGGTTGCTCTTATAGGGATTTGTGAAAAAGAAATTAAGAGAAAATAAAAATGCTACGGTCCCACGATGAAGTGGACAGTAACCTACTGTACATCGAGACACATAACAGTTAATACCTCTGAGATATGAATGATGGTTCCATTAGCTGGCCTGACAAACACAGGTCTGTTGTCATTGACGTCTATGACTGTGATGATCAGGTCCTGCAGTGCCCCACAGGGGAGGACGGCCCTGGTCGGTGGCCACCACAGTCAGGTTGAAACTTTCAGACGACTGAAGCAGACGGCGAGAACGCACCAGCCCTGTGTTTGGGTCCAGGGAAAATGCATCTAAAAAAGAGAGACAACATTTATGGACCAAGGAAAGTAACATTGACTTACTCCAAAGCCTCTATGGCAACAAATACAGCGTCCAGGGTTCTTATTCTTTACAAGCTTTGCACACATGGATTCATAGTGCAGGTAAGAGGTCCTTGGAATTTATGGCTCTGTGGTTTTTGTCCTGACAGGAAAAGTGAATTGTGGCACTTACATACAAATGCCTCTCTAAACTGCATTCAATCAATGATCATTTTTGGACCCCAATTCAGTTGTAGATGCATCTTAAGGATAATTAAAGCAAACAGGAGGCGTTGAGTGACCCCCCTGAGGCTTTTGAGGACATATTTATACCTGAATGTGGTCCCAACATGCTGTAAAGCACCGCTCCATTCTCTCCTTCATCCAGGTCAGTAGCTTTCACGGTGATCACAGACGTACCACTGGGCTCGTTCTCAAACACGCTGGTGCTGAACACTCGCTCTGAAAAGCGTGGCCGATAATCGTTGACATCGAGAACCGTCACCAGGACCTGATGTGCATCAACAGGCGGATGACGTATGAGGAGGAAGTCAATCATTGAACATTCTTGACACAAGGTTATGATCTAGAAAAGGTCATATTCAGGATACATAGTGGAGGCCAACTCAAACATCAGCATGTATCAGTCAGTAATAATAATCAGCTGATTTTTTATCACAGATTCCACTCGAGCAGTAATACCTACAGATGACAGAAACTTTAACTATGTCAAACAAGGTTCTTGCATGTTCCATCATTGATCTTCTGGTTTTTCATTCTCATGGAGTTTGACCACTGGGAGCCACTGTAGAGGGTATTTAATGTTAATGTGTACTTACTCTGTGAGTGTAGATTAGTTAGACAAATATTCAAGCCAGACAGCGACGTCAGAAAAGATCATTGTATGATTACAATAGGTGATCTTTACCTGGATAGAGTTCTCACGTCTGTTGCTGGGGCTGCCACCGGGGTTGTCACGAGCGACGGCAGTCAGAGTGTAATGGTCCTTTGTTTCTCTGTCCAGAGGAGAGAGGATGTAGATCTCTCCCTGAAACAGAGGAGACGGGATAATTAGGAAGGAAGTACAACTACTGAGGGGAGTGATGGTTAGATCAAGACATTTATTCGGTGTGTGTATGTGACAGAAATGGAGCAATGGGGTTAAATTATTCAGATCGTATTTGATCACATTCAAATTCTTTGTTTAAACTTTCATTTCCAAGTTGGATTCCTTTCTGTGTTGACACCCAGTGCTGCTGGGAGAGATAATGCTTAATGACGCCTGAATGCAGATCACTTCTTATCGGTCAGTAAATCTCCATTAAAAAATAAATGTCTGTGGACTTTGCTCACATGTGGATACTGTGCTTTAAAGATTGAGAACCTCTTTGTTTTGGCCTTTTTGGCAAAATCTTAAGCAATGGATTTGCAAACTCTCTATAAATATCCTGAAAGATGCAAACATTCTTCAATCATGAATAATGAGATTGTTCTAAATTCAGATTTTGTTAGAAATTATCATTAGTAAAGTAAAAGAAACAGAGTGTAGTTATTTAAGAACTCACTGTGTTGATGTACGGGTTAACTTACAGTAGATGGTTTGATAGCAAACTTGCCCTCTCCGTCTACCAGGCTGTACTCAATGACAGCAAAGAGGCCAGAATCAGCGTCTGTAGCACTGACACGAACTATGGTGGTGCCCAGGTTCACGTTTTCAAACACAGGCTCCTACAAACATAGATAAACAAACACTTTGGCTCAGAGACACTGAAAGAAAAAGATTGTTCTTAGATTATATTGTCATACCAAATAAGTGGAAACTAAACTATACTAAGGATATATGAACTAATTCATATGCTATATTACTAACCTAAAGTTGAGTTAACCGTTTGAACTGCAATATTGTCCATATTCCCAATATTTCACATGAAACTAGAATTACTGCACAGTGATTATTATGCCTCCAACAACCAGTGCAGTTTCAATCTACATACATATTTCTCCACTCATGAGGTCACCATGACCTTTAACAGATTACATATACTACTCTGACATAGAATAAAAAGTGTGAGGTGCTCCAATAATAAATCTTAAAAAATATGTATCTCATCAAACAAAACAGCACAGAAAGTATATATATGTATAGTATACATTCCTGCTCATTTGTCTCTTAACAATCTGTTCAGTACCTGATATGAAGGTTGTAGGAAGACAGGGTTGTTGTCATTGACGTCCACGATGCGCAGATAAACTGGAAGCTCAGCTATTCTGGGAGGAGTTCCATGGTCCCTGGCCCTGATCGTGAAATTCAGCCACTGTACCTGCTCGAAATCCACCGTCTGATTGGCCACAATCTTACCTGAAAGGTTATTAACACAGTGCCAGTTCAGTCAGACAACTAATGTTTCAAATGTTTATTGCAGCAGCAGAACATAGTTAGAGTTTGGCTTCTAGGCATCGACTTCACTTCTCAAAATATGATTACATTGATAAAATGGGGAGTGGTGAGCCAATATCTTTAACCCCTCTGTCAGAGCCTACAAGTAGTTGCTGGGGTGTGGAGAGGGTGAATCAACGGGCAGGGATACCGACACAGGGCAGCAGACCTCCGCATTAGGAGGGTGTGTATGACAGAGAATTGTGAAGGGTGAAGCAGGTCACATGATTAGAGCAACGCTGTAGTTAAATCCCCGAACTAGCTGGCAAATGTCGCTCCATTTATGGTTTTGATTCACCTGCTCTAAATCAGCATGGCAATAGAAAAGAATAACACTATACATATTAAATCAAACTAAATGTAACTTTGGTTATTTTGAGAGTTTGCTGAGTGATCTGCAACCTTCAGCAGCTTGTTGCTACGGGTCATACCAACAGAGGGGTCCTCCAGTCTAACGTATCCCCCTCGGGGCAGGTGGAGCAGCTGGTAGATGACCTGGCCGTTGGGACCTTTATCGGGGTCCACAGCTGACACTGACAGCAGTGTTGTGCCCGGCTGAGCTCCTTCTAAAATCTTCTCTGTGAAGTTGGAAACGCCAAAAGGCCGGAAACGAGGGGCGTTGTCATTTACATCCAACACGTTGATGGTTAGCCTCGCTGAGAAGAGAGAGCGGCGTGTTGAGAAGAGAGACAGGGTGTAAATACGTTAATATAAATAAAACTGAAGATAGGTTTTGATTTGGGGAATGAACTCACCGTTGGGAACGCTCCCTGACTTGTCGATGACATCACTAGCATTGTCATGTACAGACACAATGATCTCAAATGTAGCTACCTGCTCTCTGTTTATCGGGTTGCGTACAAACACTGCCCCTGAAATTTTAAAGAAACACATATAATTATTGTGGCAAAAGTAAGAGCATGTTTAATCAATGTATTGACTAAAAGGCTTTTTAAACCAAGATATTAAAGGTGGGTAAGCTCCATGACTCACCAGTGTGTAAATCTATGCCGAAAGACTCCTGCAGGCCCTCCACTGGGTTGTTCCCATCATCCTTTGCCTCCACTGAGATAATGTAATACTCCAGCCGGGGATGCAGATCTTGGTCCTCAGCGGTCAGCGTGGCCACCACAACGCCAGGTGGTGTGGACTCATTGACGCTTATCATGGTCAAGGGCTCTGTAAAGCGGGGCCGTGAGTCGTTTACATCATCCAAGATGACTGTCAGGGTGGCAGTGCCCGACATAGGGGGTGTGCCACGATCTGTTGCCATGACAACCAGGCGGTAGGAACCACGCTCCTCTCTGTCGAGGGTGTTGTTGCCTACCAAGACAGCACCGGAGAGCGGGTCTACCACAAAACGGTCCTGAGCACCGCTTTCCAAACGGTACATGAGCCAGCCATTAGAGCCGGAGTCAGCGTCAGTGGCGGACAGCTGAGTCACCACCACACCTGAAAGACACAGAGTAATGAGCGAGACGCAGACAAACAAACATGAACAGGCTTGTATTATTGGGAACATGTAAAGCCTTTAACCCTGACCCTAATCTAAGTGTAGATAATCACAGGTTGGGACTTTAAATGTGAATTACCTATACTTTTCTGTCAGTGACTAAAACCTGGTGGATTATATAAAAGTCATATTTCTCCCAGCACACGACTACACACAGATCACTTGGGCACAATCCACGCACCAGTGGGGCTGTTCTCAGGGAGTCGAACACTGAAACTGGATGGACTGAAGACAGGAGGGTTGTCGTTCTGGTCCAGGATGGTAACTGTCAGAGGGACGCTGCTGTTCAAACCTCCTATGTCCTCCGCAACCAGAAACAGCTCGACACGAGGCTCCTGAAAGGCCTCGCGGTCCAACTTAGCCCCCGGACGCACAAGAATCAGACCTGGAGGCAGATACAGAGACATTACCAGCTGCACTGCAGCTTTCCTCTGTGTGCTTCCTGAGGAGTCATAATGTTACCAGTATTGGCATCCACAGTAAAGAGGTCCACTCTTGCTCCCAGCAGGAGATACTTCATGACAGCGTTAGGTCCGATGTCTTTATCCTGAGCCAGAACGGGCCCATTCAACACTGTTACTGTACTGCCTACAGGACGGGCAGAGACAAAGAGGTGACAGGAGTGGTAAAAGGATCAGGTTTTGATTTCTTTCTTTTTTTCATTTGGCACCTGTTGATGTGTCTCCTACCAGTTTGATAACTGATAAAATACAGAGTTTATGACTCTATGACTGCTCACTTCCTGTGAGTTCTTGACAACAACACAAAAATCTCACCTCTCAACATTCAAAGTGAAAAAACACTAAAATGAGCCGTATGCAAACAAGGTCAGGAAGTAGAGCAGACAGTGTTGCAGACAGTGTTTTTTCATAAAGTCTGACATAAGGTGACAGTCACACTAGCTTGGTTTGTACCTGCTGCAGAGTTCTCAGTGATTTCAGCCCTGTAGCTGGTCCTGGTGAATATGGGCCTGTTGTCATTCTCATCCAGAATGGTGATCACCAACAGGTCTGAATCCTGGTGAAGTGGGGAAAAAAGAGGGGGATAAAGAAACAATGGTGGTAGGAATGGATTAGGTGGCATAGCATAAAGGTGAGGATGTTAGTGGGGAAGAAAGAAGAAGTTTATCAGCCCACAAACTGTTCCACAGCACTTCACCACCGTGGGGAATAATAAGCTGTTTTCATAGAGCAGACAGTTAACTTGTTTGCAGCTCTCAGCTAAAACAGTTTCTCAACTTTTGCAAAGAAGAAACAAACGTGACACATTAGAGCTTTGAGGGAAAAAACGTCACAACCACATTGTTGTTGATTCTCATTCTGTCATTTCTAGTAAATTGTGTGTGTTGGATTAATGTGAGTATGATATGGAACATAATGCCAAAAACCACAACATTGCTTAAAGATAGGACAGGTAAGGACATAATTGTCCAATAGAGTAATGTAGATTTTTTAAATAATTTTCTGAAATTAGCTTCTGCTGTGGAAAATCTGCAGAATATCCTTCACATGTTATGAGTAATGTGTATTTATCGACTTAAAGCAATGCCATGTTGGCTAGATTCACATTATGATAAAAGATTTAGTAGGAATTGTTACATCTTGAGCCTAAAGATTCCACTTTCTGATTGTTTCAGTGGATTTTATGTGAACTGCCTGTGTGGAAACGTGTGAACAGTAGAGAGGGTTTACCCTGCGAGTGATGCGAGGGTTCTCAGGGTTGTCTTTGACAGTGATGGTGAGTCGATACTCAGCCACTCGCTCTCTGTCGAGCGGCCTGTTCACTTGCACCACACCTGTCTGAGAGATACAGAGAGGAGGAACCGAATCATGTGTGTGCTGAGAGATCCATTATTCATATAAGAATGTGTTTCATCACAAATTAACTGCGGGTACAACCTTGTAATACTACAGAATTCATCTTTTCAACCTTCCTTCTCTCAAGAACATGCAGTATTAGTACACACTGTGATATATTTATGCTGCAAATCCATAAATGTGTATAATGCCAAAAGCTGCTGATCTGTAAATGTATCTGCATTAAGGGTGTACAAGCGTGAAATGCTGACTTTACATAAGATGGAGCTGTAGCACCTGTCCCATCACATGCTTTCCATTTCCAGGTTTCACTTATTTCTACCACCTGGTCCACCTTCACCACATCAGCAAGTTGCATTTTTCTGTTTCTTTCTGCTAAAACCACATCCATTTCTCTCACTGTGTCATTGATGTAGAAGGCTCCGTCCTGGTTGCCAGCGGTGATGTTATAAGTGAGCAGTGCGTTGTGTCCGCTGTCCGCGTCACGTGCTTGGACTCTGGCCACAGAGGTGTGTATGGAGGCGCCCTCGCTAACACTGGTGTTGTAAGGCAGGTTCAGGAGAACCGGGTCGTTGTCGTTGATGTCTCGGACCTGGACCCCCACCACCACCTGAAAAAAACAGTCAGAGGTAACATTAGTGGTTCATGATTGGTTAAGTTTTATGCCTCATTTACATGGCCTGTTTTTAATAAGTGTGAGAAATAGGCATTTCGAACAGAATAATTCTCAAAAAACACAGAAAAATATTAGTCAATAAGTTGCTGTCACAGTTTTTATAACTTAAACATGTACAATTACGACCTGTGCCAAACACTTAAATCAAGACATCATGTTGAGCTCCAAGTCTCCTTTTAAAGATAAACTGTTTAGGTTTAATTACCATGTGAAGTTTGTGGATCTGGTAGAGGAGTATAGTTTGTGAAAGTGGTATTAGTTCATTCATTTGTTGGTAATCAAACAGTTCAGTATGCAGTAATTGTCCATGCGAGACAAATTACAGCACAGGAGTGAAGTGAAGCTTGAAGATCCTAACTGTTAAAGATTATATTTGTGTTTAAAGACCCACCGAGCTGTTGCGAGATGGGGTGCCCAGATCTCGGGCTGTGACAGTGATGTTGTAGAAGGCCGTGGTCTCTCTGTCCAGCTCCACATCCTTCCTCACCCGCAGCTCACCTTCCACTGGAGAGACCATGAACTCATCTGACAAAGAGAAAGAGAAAAAGAGGCTCAGAGGGACAGGATTTAATAATATATCACTATCCACACAGAAAAACACTGCGGTACTAACTCTGGTGGTCTCCACCGGTGATGCTGTACTCCACTTTGCCATTGAGTCCAGAGTCTTCATCACTGGCTCTGAGTGTCCAGACCCGAGGTCCTGGCTGGCCCTCAGTGACCTCGAAGGGTCCCTCATAGGCTTTGGGGAAAGTTGGTGTCACATCGTTCACATCTAGGACGTTGACGAGCACCTAAAAAGGGAGGAAGGACATTTTTAACACATTCATCCAGAGAGAGGAGAAGTATTTATTTATCAATTGAAGTATTTATTTTAAGAATCCAGTGCTTGTCACCCTTTTCAGTGACAACCACTGGATTCTTGTGATACGTTTAAACCACATATCTTTGAATGGAAGAGATCACTTTGAAAACTTTGAAAAAGTATACTATTTGTATCATTACTGTTGTGCTGGATGTCAAACGAAGAGCAGGGTTTAGACTCTGGTCCGTTGCTGTGACAACCAGTGCATAGTGTCCATTGCTGATCTCGAAGTCCAGCTCCTTCACAGCAGTGATTCTTCCCTAAACACACACATCACACACAGATTGTCAACATGTTGTTTTCTGATGTGTGTAACACCACAGTGTGCTGGTGTCAATGTCGTACCGTGATGCTGTTGATATGAAAGGTCTGAATCAGGTTGCCATGAGCGATCGCATATCGCAAGGTGCCGTTCAGACCCTCATCTGGGTCGATGGCTGTTACCGTGGCGATGGTGGCACCCACTGTGTCCGGTCCCTCGCTCAGCACGGTGACATACTCCTCCTCAGGAAACTCTGGGGCGTTATCGTTCTCATCCACAATGTGGACATTGATGGTGGTTGAGGTCTGTGACAGAAACAGCCAGAGAAAAACTTTTTACAGCTGCACCTACAACAACATCTGTGTCAGCTCTGAGTCTGAGTCATTTCATCAACTCACTCTGGGGGGGAAAAACGCAAACCATTAAATGTAAGTAAAGATGCATAAATACATGAGTGCATCCTAAAGGAAACCACTTTGTCGAACCACTGACAGATTCTCATTCATAATCAGAAGTTAAAGTAGCATAAAGAATTAAAGGTTGAGTGTTGCTGCCGCACCAGTCAATGATCTGAGTTTCCCTTCCAGTGATACAAAAAGGTGGATCATCTAACAACTGATTATCCAAACATCACAGCAGCTTAACCTGATATAATATATGTTAATCCACTGTAACCAATTTAATTTGGACATACAAACCAAGTTTTCTCAATCCTGTGAAAAGATCCTTTCTGTTTTAGCTTGGAAAAAAATCTAATGATTAACAGGAAGCCATCAAGATTGGAAAGATAGGACATTAGGACATTAACCACATGAATAAAAAGGATTTATCAGGCTGTATTATTGGAAGATTCAAGATATTTGTCAAACCGTTTACAACACAAACGAGTGAAAGAGCTTTGTAGAGAAGCTCCATTACCAAAAGGGGTAGTTAAGTGAGTAGTAAATAAAGAAGAAGCAATTACTACAGATACTAGTAATACGATAAATAAAGTAATAATAAAATAAAAGAGCAGGAATAAATAATATGTGGAATGTGTATGATCCAATGACTTCTTTGTGTGACTCATACTGGGGCAGGATAAAAAAAAAAAAAAAAGTAAACCAACATTTCTGAATAAACTCTAAATCAAACTAACATTCCTAATAGTTTTAATCCAAAAAGATAATATACAGATTACAGGGTATAAAAGGTTAAATAAAGTTGTGGTGACTGGTTGTGCCACAGTCTCAGTCCTGGGGGTGGGGTCACACACAGAGGGTGTGACAGCGGGGGAGGAGCGGTTCTCACTTGTTCTTGTTGCGTCCGCGCTGCAAAGTTCAGAAGGATCAAGTGAAGTTAGACAGAGACAAGAGTCTGTCAACAAACTCTCTGCTCAACGCTGACAGCATCCGCCTCGTCGCTGAGTGAAGGGAGAATACGTCTGAACACAGCTCTGTTTCTCTGCTGCTGCACACAGAGACACGATGGAAGCAGGATTACTGTGTCGCTCAGCACTGAGCAGGATGAAGCTCGTGTTGTGGCTCTGCTCCGCTCTGTTTTCTGCAGGTAAGACCACTCACATCCACACGTCCACCGTCAGACCTGAGGTTTCATCCCCCAGACCAGGAAGTGTGGCAACCTGATCACGCTTTTCTTTTGAGTGACAAACTCAGAGACTGATGGAAAACACCGTTTTATTAGTAAAAGTTGAGTAAAGTCATTCTGTAAGTTTGTGTCGATGAAAACCAAAGTGCACAGAGACATAACAAGGCTGTAATAGAGAAGGTCATTCGTTGAATTGTTTATCAAGTTTCTTTTGTACTGATGTAAACCCTGTGATATACATTCATGTAATATTAACAGACCTCAGGCTATATCTTTGGTACTCCATGGTCTTAACTTGTTTTAGTTGTTTATGTATTTTTGTTAATGGTTTTCAGAAACAGCTGCACGTCTATCCTTGTCTCAGTAAAAACTAGTTGTAGGGAACAGTTTCATGTCTCCAGACTTTGGTTTGTTGCTGTTGTTGTTTGGAGAGGGAACATCTGGTGTGAAGCTGTGTTAAAGCCCCTCCCTGGGGGATAAAGCTGTAAAACTGTAAATCCATTTGAAACCCACCCTGTATGACATAACCCCCAACTGCATGTCTGAAAATGACCAGGAAATGTCTGGCTAATTTGAAACTGTGAAAAAGTCTCATCAGATATGGTAGTAAGGAAGCCCTCGTGTGCAGGAAGAGTTTGAGGAACAGTTAAGTAACCCACGTTTACTTAACAACACATTTACTGGATCTTTTTCATTTCATTTTCGAGTGTTGACATCGGAGCTGTGATGAAGTGCAGACATTTTTTTCAAGGCATGGTTTGAGAGCTTGTAGGCATCTGACTTTGGAGGAGAGAGGAGAAGCAGCTGTTGCCTCCAGGGCGCAGAGGGCCTCACTTCAAACACTGAAACCTTGCAGAGGTTATCAGTTTTTGACTTTTGGATTTGGTCTGTTTAGATGAACTCACATGATAAATCTGTCGAAAATCCACAAGTGATGTTGACTGAACATTCAGGTTGACTCAAATCCAACCAAAATTCTCAACATGTTCATGTTTCAAATGGAAAATAAGAGATATATTCAACATATTAAATAAAGTCAAATGTGTTGCCCAGGTTTAAAGCCTTTGATTTAGTCCCACAAAACTTCACAGCTCCAATAAAAAAGCTCCTAAAGTCTAATGTGTCCCTTCAACCCAGTGAACTCTTCTTTGTTTAGAGGTTTCCTTCCTTTCAGCCTCTGATGAAAACAGCTGTTTGTGCCAGCAGCAATAATGGGTTCCTCCTCCCCTAAACATATCTTGAGATAAACACAATAATCAGTGCTGTGTTTCCGCTCAGTCGAGATAAGCATGGAAAGACAATGCCACACGGTCAGAACTGGTCAATGAAAAGCCTCCATCTCTGGGCCGACTACTTTCTCCTCCTGTTCTGTCTGAGCTGGTGTCCTGCATTGATTCCCCCCTGTCCTAAATGAATAAATCATTAGTAGGATCCAGCCATTAAAAATGGCTTCCTGGGTCATGCTCATCCACAAGAACAGGCCTGTATGTTGACGTGCAGCAGCTGTGTGGGAACATGTGGTGCATGAGCAATAAGGAGATGGTGGAGGAGGGGGTACCCCCTTCTTCTCTCCTCTTTGAGGGTATAACCTTTTTAAAGGTCTGACAAACAGTTGAAGATGAACATTTCCTATCTGATGTTTAAATGCAATTAGAACGATGAGTCAAAAAAAAAATCCAGTGACCTTCATACTTGTAGTGACGATTTGTCTTCCACACAAGGCTCAAGGATACAGCATTGGCCACCACTGATAAAGCCATGACTCAGCTTCTAGTCACAGCAATAACATAATGTCCTTTAGTTTGTAAAGGTCTAAAACATTTAACTTCAAAAGAAACAGTACAACAATGCAGCTGTAAAGTGCAAAACTGGAACGACCCAGTGAGAGAGGAAGCAGGTGAGCTTGTGCATATTTAAGTAATTTTGGCAAAATTATGTCATAATCGCTCTTTCACTGTTTCAACACAATAAAAAGACCAATTTACACTTTCAAAATGACAGTGAAATGAAGAAACTCTGTTGTAATTATGTTGTAAATGTGCTTATGAAACTGCGACGACACCACTCTCACAGAGCTAACTTTATGAAGACAATTTAGAGGAAGAAGAAGTGGAAGATTCCTGGATTAAATACAGTACATTAATTAAATAATTTGCATATGTTGCCTCAGCAAATAATACAAAATGATGAGATCCATGAACATGATTACCTACATCACTGACTCTTAACCACTTCCTTTTATGAGCGGAAAGTGTCTCAAATTCCACAATTAACACTTCCTATTGATGAAAAGATACCTGAAGCATCTGTACAACAGAGGCTTCAACTGAAACTCTCCACTTTCTCTCTCTCTCTCTCTCTCTGTGTGTGTGTGTGTGTGTGTGTGTGTGTGTGTGTGTGTGTGTGTTGATGGGCTAATCTGGGATCCTCCTGCTGGTTTCATCAACACCCTGTAATGGGCTCATCATTACCATTACAGCGGGTGTGAAAAGGGGTGGAGTCTGAGGTGTGTGTGTTTGGGGAAGCAGCACTTTTACAAACACAGGTAGAGACTTTGTGCAAGTGAAAGGATACCAGATTAACCAGTAGGGTGTGACCAGCAATCTGTGTTCTGTTAGGATCTTTGTAATACAGAAGGATGGAAAAACTCAGATAGTCTAAGTAGCTGGTGCAGAAATGAAGATGAATTAACACAGAAAGAGCTATATATGCTGCCATGTCTGAATGGGAAAAAGAAAGCTGGCTGTCAAAGGCAAACATGTCCTTAACAGGTGGCATCCAGGGTTAAAACAAAGAGGGCCTGTCTCTTGGCCCTCGGGGGCTATCAGGATCCTGAGAACAGAAATCAAAGGAGGAAACTTAGATCTATAAGATCGAGCCAAAACTCAGATGTCTGGTTTACATATGAAGGAAACCCTGTATGTGCCAGAGAGAGCAGAGTGTGCTGTCTGTTTTTACCTGTGGTTGCAACCACATCAAGCTCAGATAGTGCTGACACTGTAGTAACACCACCCAAAGACAATGCTAAAAAATAATACTCATTGTCTCCAAGAGTCCTTCCGTGAGGTCTGGTCATGTCAGTGCGTTGTCTTTTTGATGTGTATATTGTTGTCCCAGCCCAGCAGTCAATCACGTTTTGGCTCTTTAATCTGCAAGGTAAATGCATATTTGGCAGAAATCTACAGGGTGAGTAAGACCAGAGAAACTGGGGAATAGTTGTCAGAAAGAAGGGCAGGGAGGAAGGCAGGGCGGGTGTGAAACAGGAGAGGAGAAGGACTTCCCCTCCTATTGTCCCACCAAACAGACAGGAACAGCTACAGGGGCAACAGTTTCACTTTAATCACCCTCCCTGCTCTTCCTATTGCTTTTCCGAACACACAATGGGCCAGTGAAGAGTTCAGCTGCCCACCCAGGAACGTGGCACGTATACATCGCACTCTGTGTGAAACATGCATGCGCAGGATGCACACACACACACACACTGTGTATACAAACATGCACAGATAATGAAAAAGGAAAGGTCGCTGGCTGGTCAGCTACTGTGTTTCCAACTCAGCAATCAAGGTTTTGACATTTAGACTAAAACTATTTATGTGCTTCCTCATTTATATTGTAGCTGACTCAAAAGACTAGGGCATGGCAAAACATCTGACCCCCCATTGGTTTGGAATCACACAGCTGCTTCCCCAGCTCCCTATGTGTTTTAACACCAAGCAAGTTGCTAGCAAATCTGTAACAGTGCATGTGTTTTGCCTTTGACAGTAGATGGGAAACACATCCAGTGGCATTGGTGGCTAACTGGGAAATTAGGGGTGCAGCCTGCTTGACATTTTGAGCCAATGAGAAGCTGTGCAGCAGCAGCAGCTGCAGAGCCCTTCTGAGAATAGTAAGGAGCCACACAGGAGGAGCAGAGTGAGTTGTGTTCGCGTGTTGGGACGAGTCAGGAAGGAAGTCCACTCCTTAAATCCTGGCACTGACCAGTTACCCTCAACAAACACGCATGCATGCACTGTGAAATCTGTGATCAATGCAATACACTGTTGCATGTATAGTTCTCTTTTGCTGCAGTACACACACACACACACACACACACACACAAGCTTCCTGTCTTTGCATTGCAAAAATCACACACAGCAAACTTTCACAAAGAATGTGAATAATCTATTTAAGTGGAGTACAAGTTTTTCTGGTAGTTTACATGATGGTTATATGGGAGTCATTATTTAAGTGTGTCGATGCTGTACCGTTGTTGCATAGTGAGGAAGCATTGAATAGAGATTGTGGCTTCAGGCTGCTGAGCCTGACAATATGTTTGTTATGTTGTGTTACTGCAGTGAAATAATCATTCAGAGCAAACATTAAAGAGTTTTTCTACTTGTGTGTTCCACTGCTACAGTAAAGTTAGAACAGGATGTGGTGAAACACATTCATTTGAGGGTGAGAGAAGAAGAAGGTCTAATGCAACATACAAAGAAACATCTCACAGCTGTCTTTTCAGTTTCAAGAATGTACATTAAGTTATGTGGAGGATCCGAGTCAGTGAACAGTCCTATGAGAAAGAAAGGGCTATTTCACCACAGTCACAGAGCAATGACACCGTACAGCAAAAGTGGTGTAAGCAGTGATTTAACAAGACATCAGTCAGATTTCTACACAACCTTAACATAACATTTATGCATCAGCAATTGACTCTCTCGCTTTAGCTGTCCAAGAGGATCTCGAGATTTAACTCCCACAAAAATAAAGAACACGAAAGATGCGGCTGTCTGAATGTGCTTAAAATCCAGGAAGCATGTAGTGTGCAGAAATAGAGCTAGGGAAATATTGGACTGTGGTTTTAAATTAATTTTACATTGGTGCTGTGGTTAACTATGTTATGACAGGTGGTGCTGGGCAGGAACTTCATCCTACTCAATTTCAGCTGCAAAACCATTTGAAAAGAACTGTGATTTAACCTTTAGCTTGCATGGTTGTATATATAACATTCGAATATCAGGCCTATAACCTTTTTAAACTACAACTGTAAACCAATATACAATTAAATTGAAAGAAAGCTGGGATATTGTTCATTCACCTTCATTAGGTTTTCTACATTATTCAAAATTAAATTATATCACAAAACAAATACAAATAAAAGTTTCATCCTAGTTGTATGTAATGTCTCATGTCCCTACTGAATATGAAATTCTGCTACTGCCATCATAATAAACCAAATATGTGACTGTAATATTTACTGAGCTAAAAATACACCTTTTTTTCTTGTCATCATGTTATTTGTGTTCCCTGGGTTGAGCTGCTCTTGCACTTCCCATAATTTACACAGTAAACAAATATGACCGAAGGAAACTGGCAGACTTCAACCTGAACCGCAGCCACATCCACAAACCGCATCATTTCTAACCTGAAGCTTCAAGGTTACAGATTGGTGGAGCTGGTGTGATGTTATGTTTAGAAAAGGACTGACTCTAACTTGAGACACAACAGTTGCGATAAACTATGTATGTGCTAACAGTATTTTTCCATATTTGCTTTCTTTCTCCAGCCAATGGGGAGTCGTCCCATGGCCACCCCACAATAGGCGTTTCTGCCCCCCACCTCTACTACACCTGTCCCGAGGGTGCAACCGCCAAACTGGTGTGCGCCCAGAGAGGTGCTGCCTTGCACACCACTGATATCTTGAGGCGCAGCTGGCTTTTCACGCCCCATAGTGATCAGCACTGTTCGGGAAAGGAGGGCCCACGCCACACTACCTTCGGCGGTCATCCCCATGGCAACCACAGCTTGCCGGCAGGGTTGCAGTTTGGATCTTCGGAGCAGATTTTCTGGGCGGTTCTGCAGAACGTGACCCACGCTGACCAGGGCCGCTACTGCTGCATGGTCCTAGACATACAGGTGGTAAATAGACATCCCTCCCTGCTGCAGAAACCCCACAGTCACATTCTCCTCCAAGTTACACCATGTAAGTTAATGTTTTACTGTGAATGTGAAAATAGAATTTGATTAACTAACAGGGGAAGACATTAACTTAAGTAAAGCATGTCTGTTGCAAGTAGGACACGATCAGTATGTTAGTTCCCCCTAAATCTATGTGATGCTGAATTACCCACTGTAGTTGACAACTATGTGCTTAAATGTCCTATTCTATGAGCAGACACTGTTGTGTTAAACAAGCTATTTACTGTGATGTACTGGATGAGAGAGGTAATGCATTTACTCTTTTTCCAGGGAGAAATGGATCTAAAGATTGCACTGTCTGGGATCCCACACCATCTGGAGGTACATCACCTTATTCAAGGCTTCATGGCCAATTGATGGCTGGCCAGTTATTTCATTTATTTAACTCTCAGTCTCTCTGCTGCTTCCCCAGGCACCGTGCCAGTGGCCTTGGCCATAGCAGCTTGCATCGTGGCTCTGCTCTCTCTGCCTCTTATTCTGGTGCTTGTGTACAAACAGAGGGAAAATGCCCAGTCGAGCAGACGTATGTATGCACAAACAAGCACGCACACACGCACTCACATTTCCAGGTCGATTCTATGGATCAGATATAAATCTCTCACACTTGGTCCCTCATCGTGTTTGGCCTGACTCATATTTCCTGTCACTGAGGTGGATTGAGTGCATTTCACACAGTAGGAATCACATCCAGCTTGTATCTGTAGTGTTCCGCTCTGTTTCAATTCATTCACAATGGCCCATTTCCCGTTTCCTCTCTCCCAGGTGCACAGGAGCTGGTGAGGATGGACAGGTGAGTTTTCCCACACTCTACCGGGCAGCTGATCTCATTCATCAGCTTCACAGCTGCGCTTTAGAATAATAACATTGTTTACGTGGATATTCTGCCAGTATCCAGTGGTCACATCGTTTCTTTCACAATAGGTAGTTTCTGCCAAACAACTTGATTACACTATAAGTTGTTAAAGCTCTGCTGGTAATTTGTAAGGACATTTGTTTTCCATAAATATAACTTTAAACATCAAGGATTAATCACTTCTTTAATTTAGAGACATCTCTCTACTAATTCCAGAAATCTATCTCTTTCTGTATGTGGCTCGCATATCTCTAGAACCGTTCATCTGTTCACTATTGGCATTTGTAATGTTAAGGTCTGAAGAAAGTGCGGTGTCGAATTTGGTGCGATTTGGAGACGGGATATGAATGAACTTTGAATACAAATGTGACCAGCAGCTCGGAATCATCGACATAAGTGAAGTTGTCAATAACAAACAGCAAGTTTACGACAACAGGCGTGTTAACTTTATGGCTCACTATATTCATTTTCTGCATCCATTAAATAAATAGAAAACCTTATTCAAAGTCCATTACAGAGCCATAGACATCAGGGTTTAAAGCCACGCTTACTGCAAGAAATACATAGGAGCAACAGCCAAAAGTCTTCTAAATGTTGAGCAACACATAAGTGTTGCAACCGTTTATTGGGTAATTTTGGTAATTTCTTGCTCATTTATATGCTTCCCTTTCGTGTGTGTTTGTGCGTGTGTGTGTGTGTGTGTGTATTCAGCGAGGCCCAAGGCCATGAGAACCCTGTGTTTCTCGGGGGATCACCACAGATTAAGACCCGCACCGTCTCTCAGATCATGGCCCGACAGTCCTCTGAGACAGGACGCCACCTGTTGTCTGAACCAGGAACCCCTCTCTCTCCTCCTGCACATGGGGACGTGTTCTTCCCAATAGAGGGTAGGAAACACAAAACTATACATCACAACGACACAACGGCGGGTTACACTAAAGGGAACACAATGTTCAGGCCAAAACAGAGAAATTGATACAAGGGACATATTATAGGATCGGAAACAATACCAGTCTACAGATGAAAAACACTAAATCATTCTGCACAGGCTGAGACATACAGGTATCTAACCCATCTGTTTTGTTCAGCTTTTACCTGCTGGCCTCTCTCAAACCTTAATCTGACCTGCACCATAACACAAAGAGAGCTGAGTATGAGTTAGCTCACTCTCAGGGGACATCAATTACAAACTAAATTTACCAAAATTTGAGACACTATGAAACAGAATCCTTTGGACATGTATTCAATTTAAAACAGTACAAAGATGATTTGTAGAAATATGAACTTTACGTCAGCAACCATTTACTTCCCTTCACATTAATGTTTGATACCTATGTGGCACGTAACTATATTACTCAAGCACGTAGTTCGGAACAAACCTATTTCAAAATCAGTTTAGTAAAAGTCTGATGTAATCACAGAGGAACCGTGTCTTTGCTTTTGCTGTAACATCCTGCATCTGTGAGATTTTGGCGGAAAGACACTCACACTGTCATGCACAATAGCACGCTCGCACTCAAAACAGCTGGGCTGAGTTGACGTGACTAATAAAATATTCTGCGTAGGGACTGTAATTTCCTCCACACAAATGAAACCACCTCTTTTTGCTGTCATCATCTGAATACTTCTATTCTCCTCCCCCGCACATCATTCTCTACCCATCAGCACTCTCATTTAACTCTAATGACCCTTTGACCGTTCTCTCAGACTCAACTTGAAATAATATTGAAGCATTAGTTACGGTGAAGGGGTTCAATCCTGAGTGTTTTTCTACTGATTCCCGGGGCACCTGGGCAGACATTCCAGGCATACTGAAGTGGATTGCCCCGTTTTTCTGGAAACACAGTCAAAGGACAGAAGCAGGCTTACTGAAAATCCACTCTGAACCATCTCAAATGCATTAATATGACCTTGAACAGTTTACTCAGCAAACATGGACAAGTCTCAGAAACACTGATTGAACCTTGTCCTTTGACAATATACTTTATGTGAGAACTGACAAACAAGCTAAATCTAAAACTGGGCCACAACATATAGGATTATGGTAAATGTTTGAAAAACCTCTGCTTAAAGTAGATGATGCCATCTCAGATTAAAACGTTGCCTTTACTCTGAAAGGAGTCACAACCCTTGATAACGCCGTTAGAAATTCACATTTGTCAAAGTGGAAATTCCCTGCCAAAGGTCATTTCTTACACTAGTCTACAAATGTTATGCACAATACAGAGCCTGGTTTCCCATGTGAGGTTTCATGTTACATGGATAAAAGCAGCACTTCAGCTTTCCTCTTCATCTTTTTGGTCCACTGACCTTAAGCAGAGCGGAATTTAACCAGCAGCAGTTCCCTGTTATCTTTGACGTGTCGCAACTTAGACTTAAGACCGCCCTGTTCCGCTTTTTAGCGGGTTTCCAGCCAAACACATTTTATTCTGTGAAATCTATCAGTCTTTGCATCCCTTTGTACTTTTCAAAGAAGTAGGAGGTTTGGAAAGACAAATGCTGTCGTGTGTCTTTTGTTAACATCTGTCTGCATTTTGGGCAGGAAGTGACATTTTAAATGAGCCCACTCCCACATATTGAAGTTTCCATGTCAGCACAAGACATGAAACGTGCATTTTTTGTGCAGGTTGATATATGACCTGTTATTATTTCTTTGCTCTGACTGACCTGCACGTCTCTCTGTTCCAGACACCATTGCTGAGTCTCCAGACTTCCTGCAGATTTAAAGTGGGGGTGAGACCTCATTCACTGCTCGGACTGCTGACCTGGAAACAGTCCTGCAACTCTCTTCCTCTTCTCTCTGCCTTCAGAGTGACGTTGCCCCTGTAAGCTGTCTCACAATAACCTCTGCTAGGAGAATCATCTGTATATTGTCTGGACCGCAGGAGGGAGCGAATTATTTCCACCTGCAACAACAGCTGGAGGCCAAAAGCGAACTATTGCTTGTGAGCACTTGTGTTGTGGCGGAGGCCGGGTTTGTGTGTTACGTTCCATCTAAACACTGTCAAACAGCGTGTGGGCCAACAGGCGCCTCAGTCTGGAGAGGCCCACTGCTTGAGATGAACCCAGAGTGCTGAGGGTGAAGGTCCTGCGATATGCAAGGGTGGCATGTTGTTTGGTGCAGTTCAAACTTGCATGTGTAATTTGGCAGTTCCTTGTAAAATATAAGAACATACTGACCAGGACCCCCTGATCATGTGTACACATGTCACTTCAGAGGTAATTTAATAAGAAATCTCAAACCAGACAGGGACTACAAAACAACACAGTTGTCTGATAATGACATCTCAGCCCTGTTCCCTGTAACAAAGTGTTGTAATAGTGTCAAACCGATGGAGGCTCAATCATCAGAAAAGTCCCCAAATTCTTGTACAAATGGACACGTGTTGTTTTATGGCATTACACTGTTTCTCCCCCACAAATGGCCTCAGCTTCTTACCCCCTCCCTCTTTGCTACCTCAGTTACTGTCAGCTCTGTTGCTTTAAATACTCCTTCCTTCCTGTACTCTCAGAACCACAGCACTTCACAGTGGCCTTAGATATATGCATTAGGTGCTAAACATTTCAGTGAGTACAGTATTTAGGAAAAAAAACAGTTCTTGCTGATAATTGTTAATGAATGTTAGTCATGCTTGTGTACATTTTGATGAATAAGAATACAATGTTTATTGCTGTTTTGTGAATAATTTTGTAATTTTAAAAATTTCTTTTGGGATGTGTGTATGAATCTTCATTCTCAATGAGACTGTTACAAACTAAATATTATTCAGCATGTCTGAGAAGAAATCATATATATACATATTAAAGTCCATCAAAGAAGTCTGAGTGATTGTGTGAAACCACTGGTGTTTTTTTCATGTCGAGGTAAAATTTGAGCAGATATCTAAACAGAAATCATCTTCTTTTGATCTGTTGCAGGTGTATAGGACAGGGTATGATGTATTTTATTTATTTTTCTGTTGAAGATTTTCACAAGTGGTGTATCTGTATGTGTGTTTCATACAGTAAAAAGCTTGTATTAGACATAGACAGAACAATTCTGCATTTAACTTGTCCTGGTTGTAGCTTGGAAATAAAGTGAAGCTCTTAAACCTTAAAACCTTGCGTCGAGTTTATAAAATCACCGGTCCTTTCCACTGGCAGGTCTCCAAAACTATCACTACACAAGGACGTCGTGCACTTGCTGCCGAGGGAACCATTACAGTTGGAACAAGGTTGTTCCACTTGCGTGCCTGTAAGATGGTGCACACCAGAGGGAGACTGGCATTGAGCAGAGAAAATGATAAACCAATCTTAGTATCTTATTTTATGAGAGGAGACAGAGGGCTGGATGGGAGGAGGGGGTGCCTGGTGCTGGTGTCCTCTCACCAGTGCTGTTTTTGCAGTCTTACATACAACTTTATCATCTATTAGCTGCTACATTATTGCAAGTTTGCACTACCATTAACATATTGTCACATGTGATAATGCATGCACCTGTAACACACAGTACTTAATATCTTTATGCTCACAGATACATTTAAAAGATTATTGAAATGTGGCAACTATTTCTAAACAGAAAAAGCAACAACATACATCTTCCTTCTTTTGGAAACACTGTATGTCTTGTGGTTTTCCTGTTTACAGATGAAGGTGTTTCCTGTTTCCTTCACAGCTCAACAGTTCATATTGTAGACGAACCAAACTGTTAGAATCACGTGTCTATTACACATCTGATTTGTACGTACATTTAATTAAAGCAGGTGGATAAAGAGACAGTAGACAGAGGAACAGAAGGTATGCTTGTTTGTAGTACGGTGACAGACCAGAAGAGGGTTCTGTTTAAGATGTGGTGCTAAATCACCCAAATGACCCCTGTGTCAAATTCAAGTCAGCATGACCAGATCTGATTAGATTATGTATACGCTTTAGTAGAGGTTACTGCACAAAGAGGGTTTAAAAACAAATTATTTTTCATCATTATACCAAGCACTGGCGTAAAATAAGATTTTAGAACATGCTGGACGAGATATATTTTACAGCACATTATCAGTTAATCTGAAGTTGAGACAGATCTAGTTTACAATATCCTACCGACAGAGGTGGCGTCCCATCATCTTCTACAGTGACAGTAAGTCGGTATTCTTGCTGGCGCTCTCGGTCAGGAGGCGCTGGCCTTGTCACCATCTCTCCTGTCACACGGTCCATGCGGAAGGTCAGGTCCTGGTTTCCAGCAGTAATGTAGTAAAACAACATGGCGTTGGGGCCAATGTCTTGGTCAGTGGCGATCACACGGAGGACTGACGTACCTCCTCCAACATTCTGCAATTCACATTGTAAAAGACACCCCATTAAAGAACAAATACAAACCTGGGGCCGATATTCAAATGTTATGGTGCAAACTGAAAATCACCACATGTGCCAGTATTAATCACTTTAATAACTTGTCCAGCTTTAATTTATTAACTACACATTAACAAAACTACAGGAAGATGCAAATTCAAATCAAATGACATGTAGATTATGTGCGATGTGCATGTTTGTCCCTACCTCACTTATGCTGACGTTGTAGCCCCTCTGGCTCTCAATGACAGGAGCATTGTCATTGATGTCCAGGATGTTGATGGTGAGGGAGTGGTCTGTGTGTCTGGGAGGTGAGCCATTGTCACTTGCACGTACCTGCAACAACATACACATGCATCGTTGTGCTGAACATGTATGAAGACATGGGGAATACAATCACAAAGAGGACAAAGTGAGATCAGCTGTATACATGTTTTTAGTGGTGCTCCTGGTACTTCTTATCAGCTTAAAACCTAAAAATTATAAATAATTTAATAATCGCATGACTATGATGTCATAAAAGTCAATATATTTTATATGAAACACGTGGGACTTGTATGTGTGAGAGCTATATTGCCACATATATTGATTATGTTGTGTAAGATGTCATTACTACATGTGGATTGCTGCCTGACCTTCAGTAGGTAACGGTCCACTGACTCTCTGTCCAGAGGAGCATTGACATAAACCTCCCCGTAAGTGTGGTTCACTGTCTTGATTTTAAACACGTCCTCCATGTTGCCTGCCACCAAAGTGAAATTGACCTGAGAGAGAAAGAGAGTAATGAGTCAGAATAAGTCGACGACAATCATGTTTTCTTTCTTTTCCGACAGAAAGAGAGCATCACCCTCAATGCACCAGCTTAGGTTCAGCCAAAAGCTTTCATCATGAAGTTACCTGCAACGTATAAGGAGTTTAAAAGTTGAATTTCAATGTGCAGCTTCTAAATATTAAATAAATCGCAGCCCGTGCTAAAGAATCAATGAGCACATCCGAGACACCCACGGAGCATCAAAAACAAGAGCAAATAAATTTATGATTGCGAGAGACAGGAGGGGATGAGTTGGTAGAGAAAAAAAGCACAAATAAGGCATAAGGAAAATATTCTGCAGGAACTTAAGTGGATCACGACACTGACATGTCCTAATTACTCAGCTTTTGTGAAACTGAGACAAGCTTCATTTGACAATATGAAGCTTGATTATCACTTCATAATCACACAATATGAAAAGACACAGACAAAAATGTGAAACATAATGTCTAAATGCGATATTATTAAATATATATACATATATATATATATATATATATATATATATATATATCATATTATTGTTCATACTTCTCACATTATTAATAAAAACTGATACACTGGAAGAAGATATTTGTGTCATAAAGTGAATATGTTTGGTGCTGTATAGCTGTGTAGAAGGTTTCCTGTCAAATCAACACAGGATAAAATGTGTCAGTTGCCCTATATAGTTGCACTAATTAGTCCCAAGTCTATTATGATGTTTCGTGCTGCAAGATCGAAAAACTAAAGTTCTTTGTTGGATGTCCATTTTTCCCTCTCTACCCTCACCAGTCCATTCAGTCCGGCATCTTTGTCCCTTCCGAGTACGACTGCCACTTTTTTCCCCATGGGCGTGTTTTCTAGGATGTCCACTGAAGTATCAGAAGTGATGTCCAACACTGGGCTGTTGTCATTCTCGTCCAGAATGGTGATTGAAACCTGTTAATAAAAGGTGCTATCAAAAGTGGGCTCTGCCACACATCACTGAAATGATACTTACCTTTTTGAGATTAATCAAACCAAGGCAACAAATCTAAAGATAAAAGATAAGCACTTCACATACTGCAAATAAACCCTAACCTTAAAGAATGTAAAGTCTTACCTTCTGCAGTCCCAATGAGAGATGCAATGAATAAAAGAGGAATGCCATTAGGTTTTCTACAATAGAATAGATACAACATATACTGTTATGCATTCAAAATTGAACAGGAAAACAGAGATGGGGCTTCAAATCCGAATTCACATTGAATCAACGTACCACAGTGGAGTCCTTTTTAGGCCCTCCATCATCAGCTACAACAGTCAACGTATACATATCCCCCTTCTCTCTGTCCAGCAGACCTGTCACCGTGATACGGCCCTGAAACATCAAACACTATGAATTTTCATAGAAAACAACAAAAAGTCCCCCTTTCTAATCTAACAGAGAAAGACTTCAAAGCAACACGCTCTCTGATCAGTTTGCAGTCATGCAGCAACAAGAGCTCGAGCTTAAATCCCAGAGGTAGAGGTGTTATCAGACCACACTGAATGAAACATATTTGTCAGAGGGTGATAGTCTACACTACAAAATATAGGCAGGTACACTGTGTTCTTACATGTAATGTACACTGTGTTCATATCTTCATTGACCTTTCTTCCGCTGCTCCCTCTCTCACTCACCGTGACACTGTCGATCTTAAATAGGGCCAGAGCTGCAGGCGACGTGTCGGGGTCGAAGCGATAAGTCAGCTGGTTCAAGTTGTCGGCCGACTGGGCCTGCACCTGGACCACCTCTGTCCCTGTGGCGATGTTCTCACGCAGAGAGGCCTCGTAGCCGGCGGAGAAAAAGGCCACAGCCTCATCCAGCTCATTAAGCAGCGTGACATAGACTGTGCAGTAACCTCGGTGGAAAGGTGGGGCCTGGTCAGTGGCTGAGACATTCATTAGATAGGTGGTCTTGGTCTCGTAGTCCAGGTAGTCCACAGTGGTTACCAGGCCGGTGCTTACGTCCACCTCAAATTTGCGATCTGAGCCGGACACGAGGGCATAAGCGACAGCTCCACCATCACCTTCACAGGAAGAAAGAGGTGGTTGGCAGGAGATCACTTACAATAAACTTGTCTTTTCAAGAAATCTAAACAAGGAGAAGAAGCCTTTTAGGAATACCTTTAACTAAACTATTTAACAAAATCTAAGATCATTCAACCATTGTATTCTATTTTATTACTATTTCTATCTATTTGTATTAATTTACTTCAACCTATTTTTTAATTTATATATTTAAATTTAAATATATCCTTTTATTTCTTTTAGCTCTTTTAATCTCTTTACCTCTTTTACTTTGCTTGAAAATTGTTTTAGACTTTCTGATTTTGGATTGATCGATTTGTCTCTGTATTGTTTTTAATGTTACTGTACAGCAACTTAAATCTGCCTCTGTGTAGTAATGTGCTTTATAAATAAAACTGGCCGTACAGCAACTTAAATCTGCCTCTGTGTAGTAATGTGCTTTATAAATAAAACTGACACCTGCCTTGGCTTCTCAACTACTGTGAGTGTGTTAAATAGTTAGAGAGAATCATTGACATCATAACATTTTTACATTGAAACTATAGTTGCAACATGCAAACAGCTTCTACGATTCTGTGTTCTATTTAGCACTGCTGTCGACACTCTGGTGGCTACATTGTTATTTCAGTTTCCAGACAGCTCCAATGTTTTGGAAAATGTATGTCATAGTACCAGAGGCATCATAAGGCTTCTGAAAAAACACTTTACAACAGGGGAAGTGAATAAAGGAAGTTTGAACAGTGGAGCAGAAGTTGCCGATTTAAATGTACGCTGCAATGTGTCGGACTTGTTTTTGTTTGCCACTGTTGTGTGAAACAGGGTATAAACAACTCTGGTCTGTGATGTGTCCCTTTGCAGTGGTGCCCACTGGTGTTGAGGTCGATGACCTGCAAACAACTGACTGGTGCCCGCAGAGCAGAAGTGAGCAGATGTTTAAACCTCAGTTAGTTCTCTGAGTTTATGTTAAGAAAGTTAACCCGAAGAGACAGTGAAGAGTCAATAACAGCAACTACCATCGAACTCCCGTCCCTCTGCTCCCACCCTTTCATTGATCAGAGAAGAAACTCACCAGTGTCAGGGTCTGTGGCGCGCACCACAATCACAGAGGTGCCAATGCCAGCCGTTTCCCTAAGACCCAGACGGTTGTATTGTTGTTGGGTAAACACTGGCAGCTCGTCATTGGCATCATCCACATAAATTATCACCTGCAGGGGATATTTGTAGCAGTAAATCAACTGTACATATTCACTTTGAGGGTGAAAAGTCTCAGGGAAAGGGTTTGGTAATTTTTATCCAATCATCAAGAAATTAGACTGCAGACATATGATCCTAATCTGTGTCCCACGTAAGGGGCTGGTTCCTCTGAAGTCCACATCTGCCGAATGAAAATGTCAGCTGCTGGCAACAAAAAATCTCTTCCATTTTTAAACTTTGGAACTGTTATACAAAGACTACTTCTACATACAGTGTGAAACACATCAATTAAGAAGTGCAGGTTGGGCAATTTATAGCATCTCCACCAAACGAGTCCATTTGTCTGCTCACCCTCACGGAGCTCCTCATGCTGCCCTCGTCACTGTTGTAGGCCTCCACTTCCAACACATGGGAGCTGCTGGTTTCTCTGTCCAGAGCCCTGAGGCCTCTTGTCACCAGCCCGGTCTGTCGGTCGATACTGAACAGCTTGTTGCTGTTGCCTGCATGACATCACAAATAAGAGCAGACGTAAACACACACAGAAAGACCGTGACAGAAAGGGACAGTTTAAGTGACTTTATTACACATTTAACAATTGAATCTAGTCTCACCAGCTGCCAGTTGGGTGAGATAATTTTAGTTGATTTGAATGCACACACACACACAATTGGACAAAAGAGGACAAAATTCAATGACGGTAGGCCTTACCAGTGAGGACCCTGTAAAGAACTCGACCGTTCTCACCCTGGTCTGCATCTGTAGCTTGAACCTGTACAAACACACACAAGCAGAAACTATGCACTTATATATGTGACACCAAAAACAACAAAATCGAAAATTACTTACAAACACAAACCATCTGGCTCCGTACAGGGAAACAGAAATGTCCTTATTCTATCTTTACAACTGGTACAATTGCAGAGTTATAACGCAGTTTGAATATTATGATGGCAAAATATGCAAGAGCCAATAGAGATTACATGAAGAGAGATTTGAGCAGTTGGATTTTGATTCCAGTGAGTCTGGATGTTCTGTGTTTACAGAGTGTTTTTCCTAAGCAGTTACATGACAGACAGCACATTTCTTACGAGCTTTTTTTGATTTGGTGGTTTCTATAAACAGATGGACAACTCAGTAGACTTCCCCATTCACCACACATTCACTGGTGCCCAGTGTCTTGTTGCCACAACAACCCCATCATGGTTTGGCAGTGAGATATTTGCTCGCTCTCTCACAGGGAAATCGCCAGAAGCAGCCAGAAAAATCCAAACCCAGCCCAGACTGCATGGCTCCGCAGCGTACACAGATAAAGAGTGGAGCATGCTGGGCTGCTGGTGAATGGGCCATGTCCTAAGACTGACTTCTGAATCCACAGAGGCACAGAGCCGCTGGCACTGGATGAGGTGGAATCAATACACTCCACTGCAGATGTGTCAAAACCTGTGGAGATGCCTACAAAGTGCATATTCAATTACATACAGAGACAAACACAGGGAAAATTAAGCACACATATGTGCACTCAGGTTCACACAAACACACACAGTCAGAGCCACTCACAGTCTCTCTCTCTCTCACTCTCTCTCTCTCTCTCTCTCTCTCTCTCTCTCTCTCTCTCTCTGCCCTGTGTGTCCTCCTTTGCTCTCTCTCGCTCCCTCTATGAAGAGAGGCCCAACTTCAGTCTCATTAGCTTTATAAAGAGATGTGGAGAGGAGAGGAGAAAGAGGAGGAGAGGGGAGGGGAAGACGGGAGAAAAAAGACGCTGGGGGTTCAGATTGGAGAGTGATGAATAGGGTATTACACAGCGGACTGCACCACTTAGGCCATACAAGGGGGTGTATAAAGTGTAAGAATACATGGTAGAGCCAGATGTTGTAAGTGTAAGAATGTGGAGTGGAAACACAGAGAGATTACTCGCTAAGCCTCTGCTTGGCTCAGGAAATACACTATTGTCTTTGGCTCCCTGGGATTAAAACAATAGTGAGATATTTCAACCATGAAGCTGTTACCCAAAATTTACCCCCTTTGCCTCCGTGTTCCCTGTCTTCCGCCCCAGCATTTCCCCCACCGTCTCTGGGAAAGCAGCACTTTTAGGGGGGAAAACAAGTGTGTGGAGCCAAGAAACAGGTCTGACCTCAGTTACTGGGACGGATCAAGTTGCTGTTTTAAAGAGTCTCTAAAGTGTGAGTGTGAGTATATATTTTTGAGGGTTTTCTTCCAGGGTACAAAAAGTTTGAATATGAAAAACTAAATGTTAATAGTATAGTTATTTAAAAGTAAACATAATTCTAAATTTTTCTTCAATCTTGAGGCGAAAAGATTACTAACCACCTAATGAATGTCTCTTACAATGTGTATTTCATATCTGCTGTGAAGTTTCATTTGGACTGCAACTCCTAAAATTCACATTTTGACATGTGAGCTGCTTGACATGTGCTTGAGTATACAGCACATTGTCTAAGGGACCGTGTTGAGGCTGTTACATGCATTTAGTTTAGTATGATGTATTTGGACCATTAGTGAAAGAGGATGAACTGTCTATACCAAAATAGTTTTTTCTTCCACCATGTCGATAAAACAAATAATATATGGTGAAAAATACCAGATATCAGAGACAAGAGGCAGTAAAAGGCTAAAGAAATCCAATAAGCAGTTGCTTGTGCTACTAAGACATTTTTGCAGAACTTGTGAGCCTAAAAGTGGTCAAACTTTGCAAATGTGAATAAGTTAGACACAGAAGTTAAGGAATGACTTCATTGTTTTAAAAGTAGCTGAGCAGTCAGATCTGGAGGAGCAACAATGTGGGGTGATAGAGAGGGAGAGCACCTTACAGCTAAGCTGCCAAGTTTAAGAGCAGCGTGCCTAATCACCAATATGTGCAGTGCAGTCCACAATATGTGTGGGTGAGGAAGAAAGTTTGTGTTTGAATAGATGTGTGAGTATGTGTGCGTGCAGTCTATGTACTTGGAGGCGCTGACTAATGAACTGACTCTCTAACGAGCCATCCTGCTCCAGTGGCCTTTTCACAGCTTTCCTGGCATTTGGTCTTAAAAATAATTTCACGTCCCACTGTGTTTCCCTTAAACCGATAAGCCATGCTTTGTCTACGCTGAATTAGGGACATTGACATTTACAAATGTTACTATACCAAAGATGGGGGCACACAGAATGAGGGGGGATAATTGGAGACTGGGGTAGAAGAGGTGGGCGCCGTGCATTTTACAAGGGGCATTTTAATAAACCCAATTTGTTTTACATTGAAGAAAGCCTGTCAAGCATTGACTGTTTTCTGGTCCTTGATTTAATAGCTACATAATTGCCGCAAATGCCAAACACTCGCCACATCTGCATGTGCATGCAGGCATTTCTGTGCAAATTTGCATGTGTCTGTTGTGGTGTGCGTGTATGCATGCGTTGTAAGCCTTTGAGGGTGTGATCCCAATAAAGTGAAAATAAGCAACTTAATAAACCTACTCAGCTTGGTTGGGCTTGGCTAGTGAGGTAAAACATGGGATATCAAGAGAGCTGCTGTGGCACTTTGATAGAGGCAATCCCACACACACACACACACACACACACACACACACACACACACACACACACACACACACACACACACACACACACACACACACACACACACTAGGAAACAAATTCTTACATATACCTCCAATCTAATTTCCTTTCTCCTTTCAGGTCCAAGACAACATGAACACCACTGAGTCAGGCTCCAACTTCACCCTTACCTCCAACACAGAAAACATCACTCTGTCCAGCCTGACAAACACCACCATCTTCTCCACCATCTCTCAGCCTCCATCCTACTCTTCACATATCCATGACCCAGAATTCACCATCATGGTGGTGCTGGGCTTATCGCTGTTGCTGGCAGGGTTCGCCGCCTTCCTGGCTGTATGCCGGTCCTCCGAACAGGATGGGGACTCGGATGCGAGCTGTGGCCCAGGAGAGAGCTTGACCCCTGGACGAAGCCGATCAAGTGAGCCCCAGCTCAAGGTGTGGAAGAGACTGGGCTCGTATCGGCGTTCGTACAACCTGTCTTTCAGACGGCCGCCACACCGCAGACCACATGAGCGGGAGATTATAAATGCATCGCAGTCACCAACAGGACAGACGCCACAGTCAGAAGCCGGCAAGGAGCCTCACCTCACTATGCCATGTCTATTTGACTATGTCACTGAAATCTGAGGCTGAGAGTTGACTGACTGCTCCCAAAAATGTGACACACTGTATTTGGATGAATGTGGATGAAGAGTAAATGAGAAGATTTTATTAATTTGGGTTCAAGGTGGATGAGGTTTGCTACAAAGTAAGTGCTAAAACGTAAGCCAATCAAAAAGACAGTCTGACAGGTTTACATGTTTTTTGAGACCGACCACTTTACCTTCAATATAGTAGCAGGTAACAGTGTTGGGCAAAGATGGTCTTTTTCCATCACCCTTCTGCAGTGTATCCACTGGAGGTGAATATGAATTAATCCCACGACTCAATTTGATTACAATTCTCGCAGTAAGGATTTGATGCTTCATCAAATCTGCCCTCGATTAAATTTGGTCTGATTAGATTGCATCCAAGTTTTTCCAAGGAGTATAACAGCAGTTTAACAGACACAGTGGACCCAACACGAGCCTCAAATGACAGCAGCTCAGCTTTATTATCTTTTTTTTAAATAGTTTTAAATTTTCACCAAACATGTTCAAAGTCTTTGGACAAGCGTTGTTCCTTTGCATCACTACTAATAGTTCTGATGCTGTAAACCCCATCAATCTGGTGATTCATGCAACTGAAGACAAACTATAAAATATTAAATAGTGTGATTTAATGTAGGTTTCAAAACATGACTTGTGAGCCAAACAGAGACTTTCTTTGTGTTTTTTGTTACGTTAAGAAATAAAGTGACTTTTAGTGTGACTGGTGAATGTGCAGTATGTTTCCTGATGTGTTTAGCATTATGTGTAGTTTGCCACCTGAAGGACGCTGGTTCCTCTGGGCACACTCTCCAATATGCTGGTCTCATAGCTGTTTTGGAGGAAGATGGGTCTGTTGTCGTTGACGTCCTGCACCTCAACAAACACAGTGGCCGTGCCTGTCCTCCGGCTGCCCGCTGGGCCGTTGTCTGTGTGCAGGAACATTCACAAACACATAAGTTGCAATCATTCAGGTTAATGCCAATCTTAAGGTCGATGCCAAGAAATGCAAAATAGACACAGCTTTCATTTGATGGCTGTACCACCATGAATAAAAAAGGTAAAAATCTGCAGTATATTATTACAACACATATAGAAATGGAATCGCTATGTTACATTAAACAATCCATTAATCAAGCAGAAACCTAAAATAGCATGTTGCAAAGAAGTAAGACTGGAACATAGTTGGCTTATCAAACCTTCACTTTTAGCTGCTTGTGAATTAGGACAATATATGTAAATCTGCTCTTTTGCACAGTTTTACATTATCTCAGCCTTTTCTCCCCTCTCTTGTGTCTCTGGCCTCTTCAGCAGATAAGCCACTCTGACTCAATGGTTTCGAAAACAGGAAAACCTCAGAGTTTTTGTTCTTTCTTTTCAAACAGGAACAAAAGGCGGTTGAGCAACAGTCTGAAATCACTGCATAATTGTTTTCATCATTGCCATACACAAGTAGAATGGATAAGCTTTGAAGAAGCAAGAATACAAGCTCGATGATAAATACAACCATAGACTATGTAAAAACAAGGACAGTAAAAGAGGATTGAGGTATTCTGTCATTTTCAAAACATGAATTCATGACACACCTATAGCTTCTACAACCAGAGTGTAAGCTGCCTGGTTCTCTCTGTCCAGGCCAACTACTGTCCGAACAACTCCGTCTCTGAAGCCCACGCTGAATTTACCGTCCTGATTACCATCTAAAAATATAAAACACAAACATATTTCTAAATGAAAATACAAACTATTATACACAGTGCAGCAATAATACTAAAAGAAACATGCATTGAAGAGGAGCTCAGCTCATACAAATTTACACAATGATGGATGGATGGACAAAGGAACCAAACATGCACATAGTCCGAAAAACTGTACAACACATCACACCTCCCACTGTGACCTCTGACCTGTGATGAAGTAGCTAAGCTCGGCGTTGAGGCCAGCGTCGTTGTCAGTGCAGCTGAGGCGTGCTACAATGTGGTCTCTAGGGACACTCTCCTTCAGGGAAACATTGTACACTCGAGGGCTGAAGGTGGGTGTCTCATCATTTACATCCAGAACTGACGTACGCACGCCGACAGACACACAGAGAGACATGAGGACACACAAATAGATGTACATGAGGACAAATAAGGCAGCAGGGTGGTGCAGAGTAGAAAGCCTTTCTGATGTTAGTGCTGTTCTGACTGACCTCTCACTTGCCTGTGAAGTTAAGCAAAACTGAAAACAGTTCAAAATTTTTTGATGCAACCTGACTCATTTGATCCATTTTTGAGAATCCTTAATTTGAGAAATGCCAGAAATTGAAACTTATTCAGTTTTTTCACTCCTTGTTCAGGATTGCTACTATTTTCTATTATTAC